>JAPFBE010000007.1:34505167-36905167 GCA_034336665.1 Luscinia megarhynchos | reverse complement strand
TTCAGTGATCTTCATTCTTATCTACATTCTTTTCTGCCTTGCAGATAATCAGCTGCTCAGCTCTGCTTCAGGTGTCCACACACTACCTGAGCACTGGCCAGCCTCACCCAGACCTGCAGATCCTAAAGCTGCATTGCAAATGTGTTTAATCACCCCCTTGCTGTTTGATGTTCACAAGGTTTATAAGCTTTTTTAAATTTATATTTATTAATCATCTTCAGTCTCAGGTATTGCTTATCCTAACATCCTCCTGGATCAGCTGTGTCCAGCTAAGGCTTTCCATGGCCCAGGCTGACACCAGACTTTGCAGCTGCTCCCCTCTGCACAAAGTTTGGAAGTTTCACTATCTGGTCCACAGGAGCTCCTCACTGTTTCCATTTCATGAAACCACTACTGTATGACTTCCTACCATGGTAGCACTGCAAAGCCAGCCTCCCCATCTGAACATCTCAGTTTTCACTGCAATCTTCATTTTTATAATTCAAACAAGGACAGCATAACCAGAATCAGATGATTTCTTTAACTAAAAGGTGATCCTCACCATAGTTATATAATTAAAATAGTGAGTGCTATCTAAAAACCCACATGTAAAGCTTACATTTAAGATGGAAAGATGCATCCTTTTTGTGTCTTCCTGAAGGCAACTGCAGCTTCTGCCACTTCTCTAATAATGTCATGTTTTAAATGTCCAAAGACATTAATTTTCATGGATGGAACAGTATAAGAAACACAGGAATGATCACACTGGATCCCATCCAGTGTCAAAAATGGAGGAACCATCACACTGGTTCCCTTCCAATGCTCTTTCATGTCTCTCAGCCCACACAGTTACTTAGAGGACATAGTAAGGCAAAAAGTTTCAAAGAGAAAATACTAATAATCTACTCTCTTTCTCCTCACAGTGTTATTATATCAAATTAGAGATTCACCTAAACCTCAGAGCACGACATTGCAAAGACCACTGCCACAGCTCAGAGCACCTCTTGCCTCCCTAGGAAAACTGGAACGGTGTTTTGAATCTCACTGAAGTCTTGGCCTCAGTGAGTTTCAATGAAGAATTAATTCCACAATGTAATTACACTCTGTGTGAATTTGCCAAGTTTTAAGTTATTTAAATATCCCCCTACCCTCTGCCATGAAAAGTTCATGACACACCTTCTCTGCAGCATTCATTATTTGACATACTTTTGTCAGTTCCTCCTTGAGAGATAATTAATTCCAGATTTTCAAGACTCTTTAGATGCAGTTTTTTTCCATGCTGTTCTTCATTCTCACCCCACTACCACAGTCACAGGCCAGTTCCCCTGTGGGTAAGGCAAGGCAGTGGGTAGTGAAGGGAGAAACTTGGACCATGCTCCAGCCTGGGGTTTGCCAGTCCTGTGCAGCACTGCCCACGTACCCAGCTACTGAACCCACGTCCACATCTCTCTTCTAACCCAAATGTTTCTGCCTTGAAAACTCTGAATACACACCTTTATCCCAGAGCCAGTTTTACAACCTCTTATCAGCTCCCAAACATAGAGATTAGTTATGTTAAACTGAGGAAAATTGACAGATCTGCTTTTTATAGTACGGTGGCCCAAGGTCAGAGGTTTAAAAGGAAAATAAAACCCTTTATATTGCACAGAGAACATGTTTGGAATACTTCATACATCCAGACCCCAAAAAAATTTATATGCATCATTTATTTCTATATTGCTAAAAGCTTTCCTTATAATGCTTGCAATTTCAGTACCATCAATCATTATGTCATCATTAGGACTGAGTTTTTCTGTTGGATTTTTTTCTACTTTGTATTTCTGCTCTTTTTTTACTTGGCTGCCTAGTTACTTACTGATGTAAAAACCACATTTTTTCCAGGATAGCACAGCTTCTCTTATTCTTTCCAATCAAAATTATGCTACCCCAGAATGCTCTCTGGATTGAAGCAGAAAAGTTTGAACATCCACGTCAGTCTAAGACGATCTCATTTGAGAATATTAAACCCAGGAGAGTAAAAGGGTTGAAGGGATTATGAAGATAAAGATGTATTTTTGCTTCCTCCAAGTTAGAAAGAAGACTTCAGCTAATAAAAGAAAGAATCCCTTTTCCACTTGTTTCTTGTGAGGATTCTGTTCCAAATCTTTCAAAAAGAAAAATAACATGACATGCATCACACTCTTACTAACCCCCTTCCCTACAACTTCTCTCCAAAAAGTGTGTAAGGTAGTGGCTAGTGTATAAATATTTCTAAGTACCTTAGTGGTTTGTGATTTCAAATCTGATATACATATGCAGTTTCCTTTTCTTTATGTCTTTTGTGTGTGTATATATATATATGTAAATAATTTTACTTTTTGTTTAGGAAGCTAGAAGAAACAATCCCTGCACAGTTTCCTTTTAAATCTAGAAAGCAATGTAGTCAAGCCTCTACACTCACAATATTTCCTGATTTCTTTAGACATGCCTAACTCCTTTACAAGATTTCTGCATGAATACAGGATTCCTTAAAAAACAAATGCGAATATTATATCAATGAGCACCAAAGTGAAATCAGTACCCATCTCAGTAACCTGGAGGAACAAGTCCTTCTTTTTTCAACTTGCATTTGCACTGCTATTTAAGCACATGTCTTATATAGAGGTATCTGAGACTTCTTTTGCACAAAATTATGATACTGCATACAAGCACTTACTCTTCAGGCTCGTAAATTCTGCAAGGGCTCAGAATACCAGAGCACATTAAAGCTTTAATTTGGGTTGTGATTACAGGCACTCTACAGGCATATCCAGATAAGACTGGCCCATGCTCTTAAACATCTGGGCAAATTCAGGAGTAGCTCTGCAGGTATCTTTGCTTACCAGCAAGCCACTGTTGGTAATGGCTGACTAAGGGAAGGAGCATGAACAACCAGGATGCAAGTAAAAATTTTAAAAAATATATATTGACTACAGTTTTTTTATTAGTTTAAGTTCCCATTTGCCAAAAAGGCTTATATAAGGCTAACAGCTCCTAGGAACAAACACTGCAATGTCTTTCTCTTAAATTACATTAATTTACAAAACTGCCTACTTCTGACCCAGAAACCATCATTGTTCTGTAGTTTCAGGTGCATCATCAGAGCATATTAGGACACACAGAGCCTGGAACAGCACTTTTCTCTGCAGTTTCTAAGTAAGAATATAAATAATGCGTAATAACAAGCATTTATATCTCCACCATGAAAGAACACTTGCCCTGAGTTGTATACATCAGGCTGTGTATATATTTTTACTCTTTAACCTCTGCAAGCTGTATGTCAAACAGCCCCTTTAAAAATCACAAGTTCTTGCAAAGTCAGGCACTGCATAATGGCTTATTTCAGAAGTTACAGTCTGCATGCATATGTATGAAGAAATTACAGGGAAAAAAAGCAGCTCTGCTTATTTGTCTTTTGGTCACCTAATCGAAAAGGTGATTGGATTCATTTTAACCATATCCATGAAGTCACTGGAGAGCAATCACAACTGTTTTTCCATGTGACAGATGAATGACCTTTGCCATGGCCTCAGAGAAAACAAGCCCATGTTTTGTTCAGGTACACCAGGGCCACGGTTCCCTTCTGCTTGCACTTGTAGGGAATATCAGATGTGCTGCAGCAGTGCTTGCTCCCTTTCCTTTCTCACAGCATATCAAGGGGCTTATTTATTTTCTTTCATAGGAGACCAGGAGGACACCAGCCAGGAAAATATGTAAGATATTAAGGATGCTTGCTATGCATGATCAGAAGGGGATACACAAAGTATCCTTTATTTCCCAAGGGAAATCACTGCCCAAATGCAGCCAAAGTATTTAACAGTACAACTGAAGATTACAGAGTGGGACACAGGCCTTGACTTATGTACATAAAACCCACAGATGAAACTCAGCTCAGCAATTTTATTTACCAAAGAGTATCACAGATTCATCTGAAGCTCACTACTGCCTTTCCTTCTCCAAAACATTGTCATTTTGTGAATTCTCTTTCCCATCAGGGTCAATTCAATGCACTTTATTCAGGACTATACCACCCACAACTTTACAGAGTCCTCTCTTCCTGACCTTATCTCTTTGTCCTGTAGAAAATGGCACTGCTTGCCTTCATTTAAGAGTTTGGCAATCACTGATGGAGTCTCCATGGGTCCCAGAGATGTTATTACTATGGTTTACAGAGGATTTCCACACCCAAACTTGCAGGCAGGCACTGCTTTCAACCACGAGGTTTCCACAAAGCTGCACCTCAGCAACCTGAGTGCCTTGTGACACTTTTTCCCTTCATCTCCCTCCTAAAGCAGGAGCCTTGGCAGCTCTCTCTCCTCACACAGTGAATGCAGGGCATTGCCAACACACTGGTGGATCTTCAGCAATGGATTCAGCAGGTACTGCTCCCACCAAGAGTGTTTACACAGTATCCAGCAAATCTCATTGGAAAATTCCATAAACGGTCTCAGGTAAGCAAGCTACTTACTTATCTGGCTACCCTCACCAACACAGAATTAACAGATTCTGGTAAAACTTAGGATGCAGGCTCTTGCAAAGGTATGGGCTGCACTGGCTATCTGAAACTAGTGGAAAATAACACAATATTAGAATATATATTCATTATATATTTATTTTAAATAAGAAATAAATATATGAATAAATAATCAATTAATACATTACTTATAATAACTGGAAATAAGTAAAATTATAATGGGAAGTGTCTGGTACAGTTGTCAAGACATCGAGCAAGCCTAAAATATAGAGCCATAGTAAACTTAAAAATTGAACAAAATTACCATGTGTTCTAGAACAGGGAGGGAAGAGGGACATGAAGAACCTAGATATAGCCTTGGTACCCAAATGGCACTTGGACAACCTACAGCTCCTCCTTTCAGCTTCAATCTGTTCTCTTCCATTTACAGGCAGACAACCTTCAGCCTACTCCTGCTGAGAGAGGCAACCACAGAATCACAGAGTATCCTAAATGGGAAAAGACCCACAAGGATCATGAAATCCAACCCACAGCCCTGCACAGGACATCCCAAGAGCCACACCCTGTGCCTGAGAGCACTGCTCAAACACTTGTTAGCTCTGCTGGGTTGCTGCCCTGGGCAGCCTGTTCCTGCTCCCAGCCCCTCCCTGGGGAAGAACCTTCTCCTGATACCCAACACAAATCTCTCCTGACACAACTTCAGGCCATTCCCTCGGGTCCTGTCACTGTCACCACGGAGCAGAGATCAGAGCCTGCTCCTCCTCTTCCCCTCATCACAAAGTTGTAGCAACGAGGTCCCTGTAAGACATTAGGAGCACAACTCTGCTGCTGCTCCCTTCTTTAGCCCAGGACACAAGGAGCAAGGCACACGATGAAGCCCTTGGCTGTGGCTGAGAAGAAAAGAGCTCCATGGGTAGAGAGCTCAGAAGAGTGAAGGAGATGGACTGCAGATCTGTGAACCTCAGCAAACAACACTTTTCCTCTATTGTTCATGAAAATTCAAGGTTGCAAAGCAGTGTTACATTGGACAACATGCAGGCTGCCTGTGTTCTCATTTACACAAACCTAATTTAGTACTACACTTCCTCTTCTTTCAGCCACTGCCTCTGTTTCTTGCAAGCAGCAATCCCAGTATGACTCAAAAAAAAAAAAAAAACCTCTGAAAGCTCAGCTTTCTGAGTACTGTTGTGTAGTTACTTGCATCTGTAATTTGCTCTCACAGAAATAAATGCTAATATGCTTGGAAAATGTGACTTAATTTTGTGATGTGAATGAGTTTTCCTGTGTAAATCTCTCTATACAATTTTATGTTATTCTTTCTAGAAAACAGAAATTACTACTGCATTCTAGTTGCAGTTCTAGAGTGAATATTGAGATTTATATGCTGAATTTTACCACGACATGACACATGGGAACTGCTCTACCCTCCCCTCTCACATTTACTAACAAAAATATTTTGTTCACATTACATTCAGCACTTAAGATGGATGCATTTATTAAACATAAAGTAATTGAAACACTGAATAGTGAACAGACATTTCCACATATTTCACTACCGCATCCACGAAATTCTTGGTCATTGGTGCAGAGGGCTTTGACATGTTACTCATCACAACTTAATCTCATAAGAAGAAAAATCAAGGGAGAGGATTTATCCCCAAACTCACACCTTTCTGGCACCCAACCACAGGCAAGTTGATGGCAAGTCACTGCTTTACATACATCTTCCTTTTTTGTGCCCCAAAGAAAGAAGGGGGAAAGTCAGAAAAAAAATATAAACCAAAACAAATGATTCCTTAAAGGAAAGAACTACACTACAAGTAATTATAGATGTATACTCATTTCAGAAAGCAAAACTACAGAAGGACAACTTTACGAAGGAATAGCATCTGAGATTTTGCCTTCCTAAAGCAACTAACACACAAAGTATTTCACCTGTTTTCTATCTACATGGATATATAGGTCCTGCTATTTGGCATGGGGATGCAGCTTAGATAAAATGGTTTCTCAAATCCAATACCACAAATATTGCAGAAGACATGGAAATTACAGGTTCCACACATCCATCTACCCACCTATAATTCAGATAAGATATGCAGTAGCTGTTGTCTCCTTCAGTTGGAGGCCACTGTGCAGGATCATTTGCATTGCTATCCTGTATAAGACAGTAGCAGTATCTTAATGCAAATGTTTCTATGTAATATAGAGAGTAATTACCAACAGCATCATGGCACCATATCATCTTGTTACACTTACTTTAGTACGTGAGGAAATAAAATAAGTGTGACTTGCCAGAAGTCAGGTAGGCAGTCCATGGCAGCAGTGAGAACTGAATGCAGATCTCCAGGTTGTTTATTACTCATAATATCAAACTACCCTTTTTAAAAAGTAGAAAATCTTTAAGAACATGATGTTTTTCTTCCCTCCTGATGATTAAATAGATTCTGCATTCTCTTTTTCTTATTTTCATAGGTCACCAGGCTACACAAACAGCTTATTCTGTATGTGTAAAAAAGGCATCTTAAAAACATTTGTTCACTTTGGCTGGACTGAGACTGTACATTTCTTTTAAGTACAAAGGCTGACAATTCCTCCAGCTCTATGATTATCTTTATGATCTATATGATCATTTTGATTAATATCTGACAATGCTTTTCTGTAGTCCTAATAAGGTTAGTTGCATATCATTACCTGCAGCTCACTCATGTTTTTGTCCAGGAAAAGCTATAGGAGCAAATGCATTTGTGATATTCACATCTTCTCTGAAGTAAAGAAGAAAGGACCTGTCCCAAGAGGTTGCATTCAATCATCTCCTCCATAGAGAGTAATGTTAAATACTGAGCTGTGGTAAACACCACAGTCAGACAACAGAATATTAAAAGAAGAGGAAAAATCATCCTTACTCATCTCTTTTATGCAATAACATACCTATGGCAATTCAAGGAGATAAAATTGTGTGAATTATTGGGATTAAACCTGTGAAATATGATTGAAAACAACCAGAGGCCAAAAGCAAACAGATAGCAGCAATCATCAGTAGAGATTGCAGAACCTCAAACCCACATCATCATTTAAACCCATGGTGAGCCCCATCCTGCAGTGACAGTCACCTCACCTTAAAGAGGATGTATCAGGATGACAGTTAGGGTGAACAGATCTGTTGCAACACTTCTGTATATTGAAAGTCTATGAAAACATGTTCCCTCCAGGAGACAGATTTCCATATAATCATAAATAGCAGATACATGGTGACACAATTTAATAAAATAGGAGAAATAGATACAAAGATAACTATTGAGCAGCAGATTTAAAATAAATTAAATAAACCAGTACTTTTCTACATGGCATATCACTCCCATATGGAACTGACTGCTCCATCATGCTCTACAGAGCAACAGTAAGGAATCTGTAGAAAAAGGAAGTCCAGATACATGTTGGACCAGACATAAAACAACTTATGCCTCTCACTTTCAGAAACTAGAAGGCTCTATGAAGGGCAGAGGAACCTTATACCCAATTTGTGCTGGGTTTTTCCCCAAATTATCCATCCACAGGTGGTGGGCGATGCAGCACAGGCAGGCTGTGCTGCTGAGATCAGTGGCTTTAGCAGGCACTACAGCCCTCGTGGTGGAGTTCTCAGATCCCCTGGCTTCCCTCCTCTGCTGAATCTGCTCCCAGCCATGGGCACAGTGCAGAAGCTGCTGCCAGCACTGGCTCTTATTCTCCTTACAATGGATAAAATCAGCTGACAGCCCCCAGCAGATCCCAGCTGAATCACTGCTAATTGCATCTCAGGTACTGGCTGCAGTGCAAAAGGAGGTTGTCACCTGGGGCCTCTTTCACCATCTCCTTATCAGTCACCATGTGTGAGGTCAGTGGTGAAAACAAAGTCAGGTGGCTGTGTGGACACTGCTGTCAAACTGCCAGGACACAGTTTAAGGAGCAGGAACAAACAGTAGTCTGTTTTCTCCATGAGCAAATAATTTCTCCCTTCTCCTTGGAGAGGATGTAATTCAAACTTTCAGTCTTCCAAGAAGTGGAGAGCTGAAGGGACATATGCTATACATGTCATTTTGGGCCCAGTTGTTTTATTAAGCAAGTAGATAAATCATACAAGTTGGGCACAGGAATTTCTGCTCATTTGTGTGATTTTTGTTTATGCATGCAAAGCACTAGCATGGGTATCTCTGGCAAATGAAGGAGAATATCAATTAAAGTAGGTATTAATCACACACTTTATCTGCAATCTAAACTAGCAGGTATTTTCATTCTATATATGAACATATTCTTGAAGCTGTGAGATAGCAATTTAAAAGACAAGCAATTCAAAGCTTTCACAGATGACACTGCAGGTAATGAGATTTTTTTCCCCTGACATTTTATGTTTCATCTTACCTCACAACTAAATTATTTAGTGTATTTTTTAAATATATATATATATATATATAAGCATTCTAAACACTAAGCTCTGTGTGACCTACTTATTTTGAGTTTTCAATTAAAAAACCAGATATTCCAGGAAAAATTATTTCCTATGCAGTCATCAACTGAAAGAAGTCGATTTAATCCATGAAACAAAGACTTGTGAAGGTGAGACACATGCACCAGTAAGCACGAGAAACCTTTTGAACTGCAGTTCTAATTCAGAGAAATGAGTTTTCAATTAAAAAACAACATTTCCCATGTGACTCTCCCAGTCACTAAAGCACATGACAGCTTCAGCCTGTATCAGTGTGGTGGCTGTGACAGGTCACCCCAAAAAGGATGTGCAATGTGCAGCTCATGTATAATTGGCTTGGTTGTAGGGATTTGCATATACATAAAACACAGGCTGATGTGAAGACTTCATCAGCATGAAGTGGAGGTGGTTGCATTCTCCATGCATGACCAAAGCTGTGAGGACGATCAAAGACTTTAATGTAATGAGAGTTTTTAACACTTTAATCACCTCTGCTGAGTGCATAAGCAGACTGATAGGACAATAATGGAAGTTGAATTATCTGCAGGTTTTATTGCCACTAGATGTTTACCCTATCCATGCTCTTGTTTCCTACCACTAAAATTAAAATAAAAACCAAAACCAGCTGAGCCAATCATAAAGGAATTTATGTCTGTTGTAAAAGAGCCCAAGTGGTTAACTTTCAAGAGGCTTTTAAAAGACCCTTTGAAGTCTGCAGAAGGATCCAAGGCAGCACCTCTGAAAGCACCACACCTGTGGGACAGGAAGAATGACCACCCTGGAGGGAAAATACCCCAAGGGACTTGGCAGAAGATTGGAATATAAAGAAGAAGGAGAAAAGGTAGGTAAACACAATTAACTCCCTCCTCCCTGCTGAGCTGCAAGAGGACTCAGGATAAGTCCCACACTGCATTTGAAATGCTCACACACAGGATGGCTGGTAAAGGTAGTCCCATGTGTAATGAAGGCAAAGTGTGCTGCTTAACCCAAAGAATTTAGAAAACTGGTAAGAATTTACATTGGGGTTTGAGCAGGCAGCACTGAGGAAGGCACCATTTTCCCAAGCAAGCATATGGAGCCCTGCAAGGAGTGCAGAAGAATGCAGCTATGACATGGAGAAGAATTCTCCCCTTGCTGCTTTACACAATCCATTGGTGTGGCTTTTTCATCTCCTGGAGATCCACAATCTTCACATCCCATGCAAATGTTCTCTACTCCTGCATATGGAGCAGGAGTTCAAGTATCTCTGCATCTGGCTGCCTGTGCCAGTGCCCACACTGTGAGCTCCTGAGGGCAGAACAATTACAAAAGAGGACTCCTAAAATTTTTAGAATGTATAGCTACATTTGATTTTGTTTGCCAATCTCTTTTATATTTTACTTGAAATCATAAAATACAAGTCACAGAGGGGGAGGACAACTAAAATAAAATGAAAACTACAACTATGGCCAAGTTCAAGATTTTGTAAAATAAAGACAGAAACCTAAAAGCACAGTGCTGGGTTTTCCTGGTAAGAAAGTGAGTGATTTTCCAGGCTTCACTGGATTTAAGATTTTAACAAAAATATGCCAGAAAGCAGGAACAAATTTACAGCCAGGAACATTTAAGTTTTTATGCAGGCAAAAGAAATGTATAAAACATTACAAAAGATTTGTCCAGAATGTTTAAAATGGAGAGCATGCATTTGTCAGACGTGGAAGCATGATTTCCAGCCTGCACTTCAGAAACAAAATGGTAAAGCATTTCCAAAATGTCTCACAACCAACATCTAGCAAGAAACAAAAGGTGAAACCACATAAAGGTTCCACATCCTTTCTCTGCATCTCTGAATCAAAAAGAATGGGAAGTTATTGTAGAAAGACATTTTTGTAAATAATAAAAATAAATGTTTTAAATAAACTTTTTTGAGTCAATGGTTTCAGAAACGTGAAGCTATATGGCACTTCAAAAATTGTTTGACCTCCCCCATTCCTGGGCAAGACTAAAATAGAAGCTTCTGGATTTAGTTGTCTCAAAAACATTATTTTTCCCATGCAATTTCTGCCTTTCCATTGCAATGCAACAAAAATAACCCTTTATCTATTAGATAGAAAAGTCTCTAATAATAATAATCAAATAGAAATAAAAGATTGTAACCTAATAAAAAAATCTAACAGAAAAAATGTGCTAAAGAATTTCAGATGGTCCTTAACCCTTCTTACAAGTCACTTACAAGTCACTGCAATAAAGTGTTAAAATGGGAACACAAGATGCATTTTTATATGGTAAAGACCTGTATCCCTTTTGCAGACAGGGAGGATCATGGAGTCAAAATGAAGCCCAGGAAGTTTTTCACAGGGGGAAAGATTCAGCCAGTGCGCGTTGAAATTAAAAATTAAGCCTGCATGGTGTGCATGTGTTTAGACACCTAAAGCACTAGCATTGCTTTAATGGATGTTCAAAAGTACAATTTCACTTTCCCTCCAAAGCACTGAGCTGGGAGCAGCTCTGGGTCCCTTTCCCCACAGTGACCACCAAGGTCTTGCCCTGGTGCTCTCCCAGCAGCCAGGCAAACCCAGCCAAGTGCCCCTGCTGCCTGCTGCAGTGTGCCCACGTGGCTGTTCTGCTGGGAATTTAAATTAAATAGGAATTTTAGCACTCTGCCTGTGCCTGCAGGGGGCAGTGGCTGTGGAACAGCAGATTCCAGGGTCAGACTGGGGCACAGGCTGAGCATGGGGCTGTCAGTGCCAGCTGACAGGCTCTGGCACAGTGGCAGGGATGGCAGGGCACCAGGAACTGGGACAAGGCACCAGGTTCTGCTCAGCACTACCCAGGGCTCAGGGTATCTGTTTTGTGCCAGGGTATTCAACATATACATATACATATACATATATACATATTGAACATATAAAATTTGTTCCTCATCCTTCAGTGCATCCCTCATGCTTCCACCCTGTGAACTGGGGAAAGAAGAACAGCACACACTGACACAGATTTACACAAAATAATCCCACCAGCAGGTCAAAGAGGACCAAAGGAGCCCAAGCACCACATAGCAGGAGATGGCCAGACAGCTATGCAAGAGGCAGTCCCAGAAAGAATTGAGTATAAATTTGCACTGTTATTATGGAAATTTCCCACTGCAGCTTTTACCACAGGGTAACAATAGGGTCCTATGAGAAATTAAAGCTTATTGGAACTGGGTGATTTGCCAGCTCAGAACACAATGGCCCCTCTTCAGCAAAGGCAAGGTGCAATTTGATGTTTTTGCAAGCAGGAAGGCTGGTCCTTTCTCCAGAGCCCATGTGTAACTGAGGGCATGACTGCCAGGGGATGCAAACAGCCTGGCAGGAGCACAAAGCTGCCTCCATCACAGGGAGCAACCCCAAACCACAGGCTGGACAAACAACAGCTTCTGCTGGGAAACAAAGCCTCCTTCATTGTCCCAAAACTGAGGCTCCCTGTGACCCAGGGCAGGTTTCTCCAGCCTGTCACGAGGCAGAGCACCAGTGTGCCCATTGTCAGCACGACCTTTCCCAAACAGAAGCCCAGTCAACTTGCTGCTGTCCATGCCTTTGCTGAGGGCATGGAAAACAAGGCAAACACCAGCTCCCAGTCACTGTGGGTGTCTGCTGTCACTGGTGGGATTTGGCCAGCGCTGGTCCCTCCCAGCTGCAGATTTTGGGAGTTGCACCATGGAATAAAAGTGCAGACACAAGCACAGGGGAGTTGAACAGTGAAGTGAATGAGGATCACAGCTGCTTCCCTGCAGTGTTGTTTAGAGCCCAGGTGAGAAGAGTAGGAAAAACTTAGCAGCACCTTCTCCTCTAAAACTGTCCTCAGAAAAGAATCCCCCACTGTCAGAAATGCCATGCTCATTGGAAAATGAGATGCTAAAGAACACCATGGGCATTGAAATCCAATAACCCAAAGCCCAGGTCATGTTGGAGGAGTCCAAACTTCTCCAGGTGCTAAGAGAAGACCTAGGGAATCAACACACAATTTCTGACTTTTCTGCCCTTTGGCTATTTCCTGTTCTTTTACTAGCAAGAACACTCCAAGACTGCCATTTGTACACCAAATAAATTATATTAGCATATCTTGCATTTGCTTCTATTTCTCCTGGAAGAGTTGGCTTTGCTTTCTCCATTTGAGAGGCAACAGAGGCAGGGAAAGGTCCATGACCTAGGGGCAAGTCCATCAAAGAAGGGGCAATGCAGCAAGAACAGGTGATTGCTTTGATTCAGCTCTCACATACACCAGACATTAATTCAGCAGAATTAAAACTCATGGGAATTCTTATCAACAGCAACCAAAACCTCCCTTACATCATTTGGATTGACACTAATGAACCCAAAACTGAGCTGAGGCTAACCAAGGGTTTTCAGTTCTTTTCTGATAAGCCCAAACCTGATTTATTCAAACTGTGCCACATCTGGATTCTGTACTGAAATAATACAAAAACTTCAAATTTGAGACAACTTAAATTTGTGTTTATTCAGTTCCAGAAGGAAACAAAAAAAAAGGGGAAAAGCTTAATTTCCAGGTAAAGGCTGTTCACCTCTTCAGCTGGCTCTGCTCAGAAGTCCTTGTGAGCCACCTCATATGTGCCACAGCCTGCACCACAGTCTACCTAAAACAGCATCTCCAACTCAGCTCCAGGTGAAAGGTCCTTCCATCAATTCAGCCCCTGCCCACCAAGTAACCCAACAGAAAACAAGTTAACCTGCAGGTTAGGAATTTGGAAAGAGTACAAACCCAGGCAGGTGTTTGCCAAAGGCTGGTGGCAGTGCCAGCAGTGGCACTGAGCAGTGACCTTGACATGCATCATGTGCCTGCATCTGCAGTTTAACATGCACGACTTCCACAGACATCAGTCATTCAAAGGCAAAATGTACACTGCCTCTGTTCTTCAGCTATATCTGCTTTATAGCATTTACACAAAGTACACACCCCACCCCAGCCCTGAAAAAAATCTATTCTCCATTAGCAAGAAGGTGATGCATGGAAGAGAATCACCATCTTTGGTACCTGGTTTATCTAGTGTTGCAATTTTTAAATTTTACTTGATTTAACTAAATATTATCATAGAAGTCACAGCTCAAGATTTCTGCCTTAGATTTTAAATGACATTGCTGTGATTTACTGGACATTGCTATGAGTTCTTTATAGCAGTTAATTGTCATGGTGATACTTAATCTTTTTGTGTGTGGTACTTCAATTATTTTCAATACTTAAATGTAATATATATTCAAATAGCCAGTAATAAGCCAAGCACCAGTAAAACTCTTGCCAAACCAAACAATATTTGATCTTAAGCCAAAAATCTACTTGGTCTCAATCATTTACTGCAATGTGCATTTAAGTTCAGTATTCTTCCACCAACTTTCAATTGTGTTGTTTGGTTATTTTCAGTTTATTCCTTCAGGTGAAAAAGAGGTTTCATCAAATTCAACAGTAGCTAAAAATGGAATTAACATCTCTTGAATTTCCAAGTGCTGAAAGGAGAAATAATATTTATACTTTGTGTGGCTGCCTGATTTTTCACATTAGCATATCTGTGGTTTTTATCAATTTTTCTATTGTGCTCATTTTGCAAACATTCTACGCTTAGTTTGTAAACAGAGGTAATTAGCTGACAACAAACATGATTGAGGTTAAACATGCATGAAATTATTTTCAAGATTGGGACCCAAATTAGTTAAGCTTAATTCAGGTTATTGTTAATAAAATTTTAAAACCCCACTATTTTTGTGGATGTTTTTGAAATAAACTCTCTCACTTCTCTTTGATCTTCTTTGTTCTCTTCACCCTACTGCTTTACCAGTGACAGTCAAAAGCTCAAGTCTGCATTTTTTAGATAGCAACACTGTAAAATTTATCTACAGCTTTCTAAACTGAAAAATAAAATTATTAAAATGGTGGCTCAGAACATATTGCCCTCTCTTCCCCAAACAGCAGTAAAAAGCTTTTCCTTGGAGTAACAATATAAAAGCATTACAAATTTTTATTTCATCAAGTTGGCAGCTGCATATATGTCTTTAGATTGGTTAGGAAAGAAGATCATTGGAAAAGTGGTAGCAATATATTTCTTCACTGTATATGACAATACTTCATTACAGCAGGACAATGCTCTTGTATTTGCACATATATCACTTCTCTCAAATCTCTATCCTCTTTTCAGACCACTATTTTTGTGCACATGTTTATTATATTTACTTTGTGTATTGCACAGCATTGCTCAATTTATGTCTGCCTAGGTCTGTAAATAAGCAAACAAGTGTATTCTTAAAAGTTATATTTTCAGTAACATGATGATTGAATTTATTCTTTCTGTTACCAAGCACAGCTTGTGAGATTGAACATTTCTCTTCCTACTGACCACAAAGATAGTTGTGCTTCAAATCTTGTGTCCATTCAAAAATAAATTAATTTTAAGAAATTACAATGTAGTTATTATATGAAGTCTTCCTTTTCATAAGAAAGGAAAAAACATAGGGCTGAAAGAACCACACAGGTAATCATGTGCAGTAGTCCAGCCAGAAGTATCTATGCAATAGATAGTTTATAAGAGAAGTCTACAAAATACTTATTCCACTCCCTTGCTCACCACTTTCCTGTAAGCTTTTTAACCTTTCTGGTCTGTTTAAAACTTTCCCCTTCAAATGTAATTTTAAAAAATCCTCCAGAAACTTCAGGAATGAAGAACACTAAATCAAAGCAGATCTTGGCCTCAGTACCTCTGTAGCACTACCATGCCTTCTCATACACCTTACATAGTACAAAAATAAAGAATCCATTCTTAATACATGTTTTAGAGGAAATGTCCTCTTAGGATGGCCAGGTGGGTGAAGAGACCCTTCACATTTCTTCTCCTGTGCTGCTCTAGCACCTGCACCCCTTTGGCAGAGCACAGGTATCTTCCCTTCCAGAAGAGACAGGGCTTGCACGACAGTAGAAAATCCATAAAAACACAGCTATTGAAAAGTACATGTTGTTACTAAAGGCATTAGGTGAACATAAAAGACAAGGGAGCGTATGTGTAATTAAAAGGCTGCCCCTCATTCACGAGGTTTGAAAGAAAAGCACCTTCCTCAAGGCTAGGAAACATGTTTTATGGAAGGTAATTGTGGAGAGAAGCAGCACGTGCTCCTTGCTGAAAGCAGCAGTGGTGACTGGGGGTAGATCCAGAGGCACTGACAACTCTCCCCAGCCAAAGCAAACACTTGCAGGCTGAGGGCTCCTGCTGTGACCTGCACACAGGTTGTTCTTACAGAGTCTCCTGGCCTGTTTCCCCCCAAAGTCAATCCCACTTCAAGCTCTTTGCCTATTTGAAAAACTACAGGCTTACTATACATCACACATTGCTTTCACCACCCAGTTTCCAACCAAACTTGAAAATAAAAATAAATTTTCACGTAGCACCACATATGACTGGTACACTGGTATTTAAAATTGAAGCCTCTCATGTTTTTAAGCTGTTTTAAAAGCAGCAAACTTGCACAGGAAACTCTTTAAATATAGTATAGGTGTCACTGAAGAACCCTTTCTGTTTATCCCTGTGCCTCAAATTCACACCAAGCAGTGCTTCACGGCTGCCACTTGTGTTTTGGTCCAATTCTGCAAGACTCTGGTGTTACTCCATCTAGTGTAAATTCTAGAGCTGGTCAGAGAGTGTTCTGCAAGCTGGGGGAAGCAAAATCAAAACCCTTTATTTTCACTTAAAACCAAAAAACCTAAGAAACATTTATTTGGAAGGGGAAAAAAAAAGGTAAATCCCCATGTTTTTTTAAATCTTATACAGCTTGACATTTCAGCAGGGCCATGCTATGCCCCACACCAGGGTGTGAGGCTGTCACATTTCCCCATGTGGAGACGAGCCCAGCTGGTTCCCAGCCATCCCAAAGCTGCTTCATGGGAGATTGAGGTATGCTATGACTGCCTCTGGCAACTCCAAAGGAGAGACCTTCACATCTAAAAGGCATCAGGCTGCATTCCCTGAGATTTGACAGGCAGGGAAGCCTGCAGAGGAGTTCAGCTGGAGGTTTGCTTTTCCTTCCTTAAACTAGTGTGAATATAATTCTGCAGTGGGAGCCTCATCCTCCAAGAGGGAATGTCTACCTGGCCACTGGAGCTCTGCTCCTGGATGATGGTGGGAGGCTCTGAGCAGGGTCCAGAGAAGGCAGATATGGGAGGGATGATGGTGGGAGGTTTGGAGCAGGGTCCAGAGAAGGCAGACACACGGGAAGGATGATGGTGGGAGGTTTGGAGCAGGGTCCAGAGGAGGCAGACACACGACCCTGCTGCTCAAGCACTCCAACCCCTCCACCACCAGCTTCCATTTAAAGCTTAACACTCACTTTTAAACACTTTTTTCTCCCCTAGCACACACAATTTTAAAAAGCACAAAGACATTTGCAAAGGGGCTTTTTTCATATTTCTCTTTTCATTGTTGCAATTTAACAGGAGGGTGGGCAGCAGGGCTGCCTGCAGGTGGGAGAGGAGGAGGAGCAGCAGACACTTTGCCTTTTGCAAGCACCCCTGGATTTTGTCTGCCCCACACTTGGACACAGCAGATGATATAGATGATTGATATAGATGACACAGATGACATAGATGATACAGATGATATAGATTATATTATAGAGATATTATAGATTATATGATATAGATGATACAGATGATATGGATAATACAGATGATACAGATGATACAAATGATACAGATGATACAGATGCAGCTGGACAGGTTTCTCCAGGGGCTCAGTGCTGCACGCAGGGCTCAGCAGCCTGTGAGAGGAAATCAATGAGAACTCTCCCTGCTCCCTGGCCCTGCTGCATTCCCTCCATGGCCTCTGCACTTATGCAGAGTGCATCCTTTGTGCCATCACCCCCTGTGAAAGCCATTACAGCAGCTGAACTGGGGAAGGTGACATCAATAACTAAAGCCATAGAAACAGCTTCCACAGCTTGGTGAAAGAAATACAGGCAAGCAAACATTACAGCTAAGCCCCATTTCATCACTGTTGATGCAGAATGGTGCCTGGGCCTCTTCTAGCATTAAACACTGGATGCATTGCTACATATTCATGTTGCTAAATTATCAGATATGCCTGCCTGAATCACATAATACCCTTTCTAGTGGCAGAAACCCAGCAGTCGTCAGACAGGTCTCTCTGTCACACTGTAGCCTTTAGATAGTGGACTCTGAAATGCCAAAACCCATCCCTCTCATTCTTTCCATCACTGTTTCCTGTAGGGTGGCTTTATCTGCTGGGACAGCATGGTATTTTTTCCTGAAGAAGCTAATATTGCTTACTCTGTCTCTTTTTGAAAACAGTTTCTTTCCATTATGCATTTTCTACTGATATTATTCTCTTATTACAGACATCATATGGAAAATAATAGTATTTTTCTTAGGTTTTTTTGTTGTTTGTTTTTTTTTTCAAACATCTATGTAATGTAGGTTTTCCCAGTTCATTTAACCCTTTTCTATTTTTCAGTCACAGTTCTGGCATTGGTACCTCTACATATTCCTTGTAACATAACTGGTGCAAAATGGCACAATACCAGCAAAGACTTGTTTAAATATACACTCCTGTGAAATTTTTCTTTGCCTCTTTGTAATGAGAAAGCAAGAAGAGTCAGCAGCCACTATGGCTAGGATGATCTGATAAGACTTGAGCCAGGTGGCTGCAGGGCAGTCACAGATGCAGGCACAGGACAAGCAGCAGGAATATCCCAGTCTCTTTTTTATGTGGGACATTCAAGTAAGACCCTTCTTTCCAGTAAGCTTCCTTCCCAAAGTGCTAAACAAATTGAAAGGAGTAGAACAAAGCATAGGGAGGAGATAGCTTGGGCTCCAGCCCCATTGCAGATGGGATGGTGGATGAAGCCCAGGAAAAATCCTCCCCCTTGGGCCAGTGGCCCTGGAAACCCAGTGGGGGAGCCAGGATGCTCACAAAGGCTGAGGTTTGGCAAGGCAGCCTGGGTGTTCAGCCTCATCAATGGATTGATTTTATATTCTCCAAAGAGATGATGCCCATGCCTGCAGAGCAAGAGAAAACATGTCCCAGCAGCAGCCAGTCCTGTATTTTATCTGCTGGACTTCTTTAGTTCAACCTAACCATATTGTTATTAAAGCCAGTCATCTGCTAATATGCAATAATTATAGTTTCAACTATTTGTGAAATCTGATTTAAAAAAAAAAAAAAGTAAAATGTAAGTTTCTCCTAGTGAAAAAAAAAGTCCAGGAAAAAGAGTAACCCAGCAGTATTGCAGTATCTAATGACCCAAGAGGATGAGGATAAAGAAGTTATAAGCAGGGAGATGAAAGCATTGAGCAGTGAAAACAAACACTTACTTCATTATTGTGGACATACAGACAAAAGCCAGATGTTAGTACAATAAACACCACAATCTCTGGAATTAGGAGCAGAAATATTCAATTTTAAATCAAAATGCTAATGATTCACTTCACCATGTAGGTGTTTGACCTCCCAGGCTTCACCTCACCTTCATTTTGTCTTTGAAAGGACAGACATGCTAAAGCAGAAAGCTTTTCTGCATGGACAACTTCAAAACATACTTGTTCAATGGTCCCGTTATGCAAAACTTTGGAAAACTCCTTTCCTTGCCAGCAGATGCTGGTAGCAGCCAAAGGGATTTAACCTCTCCAGTGCCACACATGTGGTCAGACCATTCCCAGGCACATCAAGGGTCTGCTCCCAACCACCCTGCTCCAGTCACAACACCTCCCTTTACAGTGCAGCAACAAAACCCAATGCAGTTTGACTTACCCTGGGGTTATTCCAGAAAAACAAAATTTTAAATGTGTCTCAAACCCTTTATAGATCTGGTATCAAAGTCATTCACAGCCCATTATGAAATGGTGTATTTTAAGACCTGAATCAAGCTATTTTATGCATGTCCAAAGGCTTCATTCCCACCTCAGAGAGCTTTTAGCTTTGCTGGTACCCAGTCAGGCTCCTGCAGGCAGCTGCTGCCTGAGAGCCCCGTGCTGGCACTTCCCAGCTCAGGGAGCACTGGGGTTTCACTGAGAGCTCACTACAGGGGCAGCAGCCACCCCAGCCCTGCCCTGCCTGGCCCTGGCTCCTGGCAGAGGAAACCAGCAGGAGCTTCAAAAACATAAATAACCCTTTTGGTTCAACCCAAACGCTGCTTTGCGCCATCACTGCCTTGAATAGTATGTCCTAGTGTGCCACTTTGTTTTTCTCTCTTACATTATTTATCCTGCAAAGAGCTCTGCTGTGGGGGATGCAGAAAGCTGCAGTCAAACACAAAGCACAATCAAATAACTGCATTTCTGAGGAGGGAGGCATCAGAGATGCAATTCCAACAAGACTTCATTATTTTTTTAAATTCTGGGGTTTTTTTCAATCAAGATAATCTGGTACAATATTTAAGTAGAAAATTAAAATAAATAAATTTGGATTAAGATGAAAAGGTTCATGTTTTCTTTGCACGCATTTTATTTAATGGTTTCAGAATTCACAATCAGAGAGTAAAGTTGGGTTTTACATGTTTAGGGCCCCAAACTATGATGCATTGTCTGGACACCAGAAGGATTTGAAGGCGATTCTGTTGCCTATCACTTTTTATTTAATGCAGTACAGCAGCAGGGACCAAACAGAAGATATTTGCCCAGTGGTAGTAAATGGCTGAACTTTAATATTGGTTTGTCTGGATGATCCTCTCTTTGTAAGCTCTTGGTGCAATCCACTGTGGGCAATTACACCTTTGGTATATGGCAGAATGAGAAATATCTGTGTTGGAAATGAAAAGCAGCCAATAGGGAAGAAGAAAAAGAAGTAGTACTTACAAAACTATTAAAGGCATTTAAACAGCCACCTAACAAAAAAAAAGGGAAAATCTTTGTAAGCCAACAGTCATAGCAACTCCTTTCAAGTGTTCTTTTCAGTCCCTTACAATATGAAAAATGAGGTGACACAGTACCACAAAAACTACAATCTCACCAAAATAAATGCCTTGGGAAAGAAGCAAGTAGTTATATTAAATGTGAGTGAACCAAGCAAGTTTTTGTATGGAGCTCTGGAAGGCAAAGGTTGCCTCTAAACAGGAAAGCAACACAGATCAGCAGTAAGTAATGCCATCCTATCATTTTATGGTTATGTGGACCATAAATGCTTTAAAGAATGAGTATAAATGCCTGGTGAGATGCCCATGAAAAGGGAAAAAGGCAGAGCTCCATTGATAAGAGGAGCTTGGAGAGGTGCTCTGGGCAGTTTAGAAATGAAGATGTGGAGTTTTTTAATTAGGTCCCGACACAGGATTCATGACACTTAATTTTAGCCATATATATGCTTGACATTTGTTCTGCAGTAATGATTGATGCTTCCTCTAGAATCAGCAAGAAGAGACAGGCACTTTCAGCTGGTGATTCACTGGATCCTAAAATAGGTTTATAAAACAGGAATCTCCAGGGATGATTCCATCCACATCCACTGCCTGGGAGTGAGCTTAGCAGCTGAAATTAAATGAAATAAATTCTGTTTGAATTTACCAATTGCAGCACAAGAATATCTGCCAACCATAGAAAAATAAATAAAGCTGAGGAAAGGAGTTATAGGGAAAAAGCCAGATTTTTGGGCATGCTTCATCTACTAATAATTAGGATTTTTGGATTCATGTAACTACATTCCAGGTAGAAAAACCATGTGATTTCATTCTGTAAAATTGTCTATATATATATATATATATATAGTTTTCTTCCTCAAAATGTAAGCGGGTACTACAGGCATCATATTATCCACCACTCTTTCTTCCCAAATTTGGTTTTATCTGGCAAGTGTGTATTGTGCTCCTCTACTGTCAGTAGATCCCCATTTCCTTGGGAAACCTTGAAACTCCTCTTGTGCACTCACTCTTCCTAATGGAACCCAATGCATAAATGTAAAGGTGTCTGCTTAAGTCCACTAGTGCAACTTCTGACAAATTACAGTGGTAGAATTAACAGATCTAAAGAAATTACAAAAATATTAAAATGCATTACTAAAAGAACACTATCTCCAAGTACCAATACTTTAACTTTTTAATCACACCATCTATGTAAAAGGTCATAGAAAAGCTAAAAAAATAAGTAACATAATCAGATAGCTCATAGTGAAACATCATTTTTAATTTCTAGAGCCACAGAATTATAAAGAAAGCTATAAAGGAATGTATAACTTAATATTATGCAACTAAAATGTATATACTGAAGAATGTAGCAGACTGTGTAATTTCAGGAAGCTGCTTCTCTACAGATGTCCATGAAAAAGTCACACATACATGCAAAGTAACACAAAACTCTTCATTTTTCTTTCTTTATGTAACTTTAGGTCAGACAGACTTTTTTTTATTTGTGCATTTTTTTCCTAAAAAGCCACAACAGCTCTACATACAACAATGTATTTCCTAGAATGGAAGAGGGCTGGAGGATTAACAGATTAAGCAAAATAAAAGGAAGCATTAAGACAAAAGAGAAGAAACAATCAACAACAATATTGTTGAGTGAGAAATCGTTCCATCCAATACTAGCAATGGTAAACACCCACCATCAATAAAAGAACTCCTGGGACCTACTAATACTGCACTAACAGAAAATAAATGAGCCTTGCATAGACCTCTCATCTGCAAGCATCTTCATTCCACAAGCAGCACACATCATGCAAACTTAAAGTCCTCACTGTATAATATAACCTGTGGCAGAGAAGACTTTTATGGATTTTTTTTTAAATATACATTAAATGTTTTAGAGAATACACCATAGGTATATTTCTTCAAAACACCATCAACCAATGCTGAAAATTCATTATCTTCAACAAGAAAGCCAGGTACACATAAGAAATGAAAAACAATGTCCAATAAAAAGATTACAGGCAATAAAATATGTATATAAACTGGAAGCCAGTTACACTCTTCTGAGGAAATGCCGAATCCTGCAGTAGGGCAGCATCCATCCCCTGAGCCCCCCAGGAGCAGCCTGGCATGGGGACTGAGCTCAACGTGCCCAGCAGCATTCCTCGAATGCAAGGAGATGTGGCCAGACGGCTTGAAGGCATGTCTAGAATCCAGCAATTCTGCTAGAACCAGAAAATGCCCTCTTCTGAGCAGTACATAGTGATCTCAACTGATCCAGAGAGAAGCAGGGCTACTGGAGTGCTAAAAAAATCTTTTCCAAGCAGTTATCCTGTAATACCATGTATTTTTTTCCATACTTTGGAGACTACTCCCTATTCAGGGAAGCAGTATGGCAGCTGCTATTAAAATTTGACCCTATGATATTAAGATAATAGTTTTTGACATAGCCATACTAAATGTCATTCCTCATTCTTCCATGTCACTACCAGTAAATCAATACCAGAAACGAATTCATTGCTGGCAGAAAAGTCGTCCTGTCTTTTGACTGACATAAATTAATGAGCTAAATAACATGAAATTATCTGAAGTCAACTGCTATTTGCATTAGTCCTACAGAGGTCACAAAGCAGAAGGAATGCATACCTGGCAAAGTCCCATACCAACGGCAAAGTTTAGTTTACATGTAAAATATAAAGCAGGCTATTTTTATTACCAGCAGTTTTACATTCCTCCTTTGCTTCAACAGGCTGGTCCTGCTCTGGCCTGACACTGCTGCAGTCAACAGCATGATGTGTGAGGAAAAAAAAAGCATTAAATGGATAGCTAAGGGCTAAAGCTTAGGGGGAAAAACACAACAACAAAGAAAATAAACAAACCAACCAGAAAACCCCAATAACGTTGCAAAGGATTGGCAGCATTCAGCTGAATTAGAGCTGCAGCTCCCACTTGCAGCTTGGCTGTCCATAAATAGCAGAGCAGCCACGCCAGGCAGCCACTGGAGGCTTTCACACAGTCACTATACACTGCAAAAAAAGCTCCAAAATAATCAAACCCTTTTCCCACAGCTTTGCTGACCACCAAGGACTTTCCAGCCAATTGTCAAGTACAATCCTTCCCAGTGGGATAATAAACACTACAACCCCCCCCAGAACATTAAATCTCGATTTTTATATCAATTAGAGGAGCTGTTTAACATCAGGTGACAGCCTGGTTTGTTTGGAGCAGTGTGTGACAGTCCCGAGGTGCCCAAGGAGCCTCAGCCTGTCCCTAATGACAGTGCCATTCAAAGTTTAAAACAACTGATAAAAAATTCAACAATTTTCTTTAAAAAAAATACAAAACCTCAAATTGAAGGATTCTGGCATACTAATGCATTTTAAAACAGAAATGTTGTAACCAGAAATGGAACTCGTGCTTTAACGTTAGCATGGAAGCACTCCTACCTAAAATAAAAGAAGCTACCACCTTGACTTAGCAAGCACTTGCTTCTGCATTATCAAATTATCATTTTGTCTAAGCACAAATTATTTTGCATCACGAAGAACAGTTTGTTGTATCTACCTATATCAGCTGGCCAAACCTGGATGTCTTTAGCTAAACATAGCCTTTGTTAAAATCTATGTAATCATAGTTAGGTATTTTTGCAAAATACCCCAGAAGTCAATATAGAGAAGAGATTTGTATACTATCACAGATTAATACACTTTCTGTAGCTGTTCACTGACACTTTACTTCCAGATATTTGCTGCTGCCCTTGGAAGAGCTCACCCTGAAGAGCACCAGCATTTGCTCCCTCCAGAGTAAACAGTTTCCCAGCTTCCTTCAAAAGTTATAGGCTGCATGCCTGGGCTTCGTTTTTGCCTCAAATAAGTCAGATTTGAGCTGTTCCCTTAAAAGAGCACTGGGAACTTAAAGGGGTTTTTTTCTCCACTTCAGGAGGTATAGATGGATAAATCCATATATATAAATCCAGAGGCTCCATATGAGGCTTGTGTCTGCAGTAAAAGGGGTGAGGATCTGACACACTGCACAAAAACCTACAGAAATTATGCAGTCCTTCAGCAGCTTTATATGAGGTGGAAAAAAAAAAAAGTAGAAAAGAGGGGAAAAAACAAATACAATCATGATTCTGTGCCAGGAAAGGCAGAAGCAGGAAAGAAATGACACCCAGCACATTGCAGTGATGGAATGGAAGCTGATGGAGAAGAGGCTGCCACCTGGGGTGAACACAAGGAAGGATGTAAAAAATCATTCCATCTTATTCTTCAAGCTAGAAAGCATCAGCTCTCACTCCTAGTGCTGGTCCCATGGGCCATCACCTCCAAATCCCTCCCCAGACAACTCTCTATCCAGAGTAATGTTTTTTCTGTGGTGCAAATTAAAAACTGAGCCTGAAGCACTGCTGCCTGCAAGCTCTAAATACAGGAAACACAATTATATTGGTTGTGGCTTTTTCACCAGCAGAAACCATCCTACAGATATTCAATGGGGTAACCATGTGTAAAACAAACCTTAAAAAAGATCTAGTCAATTTTAGCTCAGCAGAGTCAACTTCCACCCCAAGCAATCTTGCAATGCTCTAAAGTCCTTTCCCTCATGATTTTCACATTTTTTTTCCAGTTCCCTCTGCATGAAAGTAGCCTTAATCCCCCATGCTTCCTGAATGCCCCATTAAATACAAGTTATTCTACCAGCTTTACACATCACATAGCTTAAAATGTCGTTAACTCAAGAGAGTTTACTGCAGGGGCTCAGACCTGGGTTTTTAAAGGAGATGTTGAGTAGGTAGTGCTAAGCAGGGCTGTGTATTAATAAATTTGTTCAGCAAGTGCTCAGTTTAAGATCCAAGCAGAAGACACATCATTCATTACTCCAAATGAAATCACTGACAGAATTTAAAAATATATGCAAGACTTCTCCAACAGAAAGCAGAATATAGACCGTTATTTGCCCTTCATGCTAAATTATTAATCTACACAATTAAATGCTTGCAAATAACAGCCATTTATTATTTTTGCACTGCATTTCCATAATTGCTAATGTAGTATAAAAATCATGAAAACTGTCTGGGGGTTCATTTGAGAGATTTATTAAATTTTACATCGCCTTACAACAAGTACCACCAAAATGGAACAATGTCTACAGGAAAAAAAAAACCTACAGACATTTAATTATTGAGCAAGGTTTTAATCAGACCTTTCTATTTTCCTTCATGGTAACAAAAGAGATGTTTCGGCACTGGGCCAGAAAGTAACTGTAAATTTGCATGTTCTTTGCTTCCGAAGAAAAGAGGTTAAAAATTCATCTTTAGCTCAATGTAGTAATTATTTAAAATCTGACATGAACTGTTGAAAAGTTAAATGTATTTAAAATTTAAATATAAAACATTAAAAATGGGATAACAATGAAAAAGGACCACTTCTCCACAGGCTCATTATGGATTAATATTTTTCATAGTATCAGGTAAAGAGATTCCTAAAATATGGTGTGGTTTTCAAACTCCCACAGTTCATCTCTCTGGATCCTGCAGCCAGCCCAGCCCAGTGCAGAAAGGCTTGGCACAAATTCTGCACACCATGGACTTCCAGTCAAGGAGATTCCAAGTGAAAACTTCTGCATTACTTCAGTTGTGGTGCATTTTAACTCCTTGGCATGGCTGGAGAAACCTCTCCCATAACAGGAATGGTCCAAGCACTCTTGCCTAATTATCAATATAGCGAAATCCATGTAAGTGATCCACTGACATTTAGTCACACATACAGATTCAGCCACATCTGGCCTGCAATATTGTATTCTTCCAGCTGCAGTCTCTACTTAAAAATGCATAAACTAAGGCAACTGCAAAGCTCTATTCTGCAGGTATTTTCATTCATTAGTTCAGACCTCCCCCATCCCAAAAACACTAATCGGTACAGGGCACAGAAATAAAGTTCAAAAACTTGCAATATTTTCTATGATTTTTTTCATTATACAGATTTTGCCTAAGCACCATTGTATCTTTCCATTCTTGCATAACTGAGAAAAACATCATTAATCTTAGGGGTTTTTATTAATCTTTTTTTAGAAAAAAAGTTAATATTTTTCTAAGTAGGGCAACAAGGTAGAAAATTTTAAGAAAAATTAAGGCGAAAATTTGTCTAGCATCATCATAACTTGAGTTTGCACAATTTTTTGTGCAATTTTTGGTCACTGTATAGCCATTGAGCAGAAATGTTTTAAATAATTCAAGTAAAGATTACATTACTACAAATGCAACACATATCAAGAACACAACACTTGGCCAATGACTTTGAAAACAAAGCTCTAAGTTGTAACCTGAGTTCTGAAAGAAAAGAAAATCAGCCAAAGTCACAGTACAGCAATTACCTTCAATACACTCCCATCTCCCAGAAACCTCCAGCAGTTACACCTTGTGCATTCAAGCGAGTTATCCCCACTCTCACTACTAATTTACAGAAGTGATGGAGGCTCTCTTGGGTGGGAAGAGACTCATTCTCATAGATAATTTTGTTCCACTATTACACATTAACAGGTTTTGTACATTTACATGTAGGAAAAACTCTGCTCTTTAGGAAGGACACCCTAGGTGAGTGGATTTCTCAGCTGGACGTGTGCAGTAAATGAAGTGAGCAGATCACTGTGGTGAGCAACTCTGTGGGCAGCACACATCCCTGCAGCCCAGGAGACACCTGCCTCCTTCAGAGCACTCCCAGCCTTAACTCTCCTCATTTCTGTACAAAAACAACATCACTTGGTTGCTCCCCTGACCTACTTAATAGTGCACCTTTTCCTTCTGGAAGCAACTTAACTGTACTGGTAAGATGCTAAAAACAAGACAGAGTGCAGCTGAAAAAAAAGATACTTGGAGTCAAAAATAAGACAGATTTGCAAAGTTTTCATGTAACTGCAAAATGGGGTGTGCTTACATTCCATGAACAGGAAGCTGGCTGCAGTTTAAAATAACAATACCAGAAAAATAGTAAGAGCTGAAGAAGAAGAGGAGCAAGTGAAGAGTTAAATCTGCAGTGCTTTATTAAAGCATACATGAACTGCAAGACAGCCACCCTGACAGAGGCCATAATGCTCCAGGACAGTGCTCCTGCTCCACCACTGGCACCAGCAGAGGAAGATGCTGAAGCTCATGCTGAAGCCCTCAGCTGACCCTGGGAGCTGCAGTTATCAGTTTGACAGCCTGCCATTCCAATTCAGCTGACAACAGCCAAGCTCAAGCACAACATTCACATGCTTAAAATTAGTCGAGCTCAAGTGCTTCAAGGTATTGGTTCCATTTCCCATCTCATTGTTTAATTAAGCCATCACATTACTTGGGCCACTGGTATTTTTGAGCACCCAGGAAGGTTTAAATGAGTGTCATAACTTGCTCCTCTCTTCCTAAAAATATATAGCAGGAAGATGCTTTAACATGACAAAATGTTATGAACTGTTTTGATGCATTTACCAGTTCTCACTGTTTCAGCTAATTGCTGTCAACTGAGTCTGAGTGTATCTGCCAGCCACAAAGATAGCAGATATCAAGGCCCCCAGAAAATGTTCCTGCACTGCAGGATGCTATGGATGGCATGTATGTGTGGCACTGTGACACCTCACATGGCTAGATAGGATAAGTCAGTATATTTAAAGGTGTTAGAAGCTAATGCATGTGCCAACATCACGTGGTGGTTTTTTCTTTGGCTGGCTTAGCTGTGCTGAAGCCATCTTGCCTAAGAAACAGCTCAGCTTAAAGTTCTGCTTTTCACCTTGGCACAGCCTAAACTCCTGTAGTTCCTGTTCATTCCCGTGAAAATTTATTCCTGCAAGTTCAAAAGACACAGATGTCTGTTGGTGGGGGAGATAAGTATAGTCTAAATCAGAGCTCATGATTGCACTGGATCAGGAATGAAATGCCATCAATCACAAAACCTGCATGCTTCCAGCTTAACCTCCTGTAGGACCCAGTCCCTTCCTTCCTGAGCAGGCAACAAATCAAAAATCACAGGGTCTTCACTTCCCTGATTAAAACATATTTCATCAAAACACACTGAAACTAAACACCAGGATTTAAAGGTGATATCAACAGTTCATTGCAACTGGAATGGGGGTGAAATTGGATCAGAGCACACTGGGGAGCTGTTGTGTAATAGCTGTATGCTATCAGGTTGTGCATTTTCAGGTCATTTTGTGCTTTCTAAATCCCATAAAAGTTTTTTTTTGTTTGTTGGTTGGTTTTTTTGGCTTTTTCCTAACTTGGAGCATATAAATGAAACTTCATAATAAGATTTAGCAATTTAGGAGAAAATAGCATAGTCAGGTGTGTACTCATTTTATAAGAAACTGGTTTTGGCCTTGTTGCTACATATTTTCATTTCATAAATTTTACTGTTTTTTTTTTCAATTAAAGATCCTATTGAAGCAAAAAATTCTACTTAGAATTGTTTATTCAGATTTTATTTTGCTGTCATACTTTCAAACACTACACCAATGAAATATCTCCCAGCACTACTTAAGTTTCTAAAGCAATCCTTCAGAATGTGGAAATTTCTTAGATTGCTTTTTGCCCAGAATAAATATGAAAGCTGCTTAAGAGCTCAAAATTGCATAACACTTGGTGCACTTCTACCAAGATCTTTTGGGGGGAGGAAAAATAAAACCAACAGCAAACAAATAAACAAACAAAAAACAACAATGAAACCATATAGGGAGAAGAACAACTGACCACAAACATTTTTTCTTAGTTCAGGATGATCTAGAAGATCAATGGGACATAAATTATTTGTGAGCCAAGCTATTTCTGTAAACTCTACTGAATGTTACATCAAAGGCAAAGCAAAAGCCCCTAACAAGCAGTTCAAAATAATTTCCCCTAACCTCCTTCAGTCACTGAATTCTCAGGTGTTTCTTCTAATGGAAATAAAAATATTTCTATTTGCGTCATTTCCAATGATGTTCATGATTTAAACTCATCACTCCTTGCGTATTCAAGGTGACTCCAAAGTGTCATGATGTTTTCTGTGCATGCTGCAACACTCAGGCACCATGTGAGGTATTAAAACTGTCATATATGCTTTCCTTTATTGCATCTTTACTTCATTTTGCTTAAAAATACTTCTTATATTACAGGATTCTGGTCACAGATATAACCACAGCTATGTAATTTTGCAACACAAAGTCCAAGGAGCAGCTTTCAAAATGCAAAATGAAGGGTCAGCCACTAGGCTGATGTTTACAAGACACTAATTTTATGGAAAACAATGAAAATGGATGGAAAAACCACTTTTCTGTTTACAACAGATTTGACATGACAGAAATAAACATTCATCGCCCAGAATCTCAGTGTTAGAGGCATTTCCAAAGATTAATGGAAAACTCAGTTCATACAAACCATGTGACTCTCTCTCCATGGAGCCCATGGCACCTAGTCCAAAGTTAACTTTAAATAAGGATGTGCCCAGCATCCCTACTCTGGCAGGAGAAACTGCACATCAACCTTTCTTTTTCCTAAAACAACTTTAAAAATAATTGGACACAAATAATTTGAATGAAAAGCAACCCTGGAGAAACTACCACAGGCACACAGTTTTATACAGTAAAATACTTTTTTTTTTTTAAAGTGCTCAACACACTAACGCTAAAAATAAGAATTTTGCTGTTTGTCTACTTTATACACAGTAAAATTGCCTTAAGATAACATCTTTCACTTATTTTTAATGATCAGTAAGAACGCAGATAAAGTTGTTTGATTTCTTCACTTGTGGTTGAAAAGGAGAGCACTTTTTTTTTTAAACTAAATTATTGGCCTTTATCAAAACTCTGTTAAAGCAATTCTGAATTATTTCCTACTTCTGAATGCCTCAAGACCTTCTGTAATTAGGATGCTGCTGGAGTGCCAAGGGGCAAAAGGAAAATTGCTGGTTTGGAGCACCTTGGACAGCCAAGGTCACTTTTGGTGGCAGTGTACAGAAAATCCATCATTGTGCTATCTATGCTTCAAGGAAATAACACTTCCCTAAATGTCTGAAAACACGTAAACTTTACCAGCTTAGAAAAGATACAGTTAATTAGTCCTGTTGTGCTGTAAGTTGGTATTGCCAGCTGCAGGTGGACCTGGATGTCCACTCTGTGTCCCAAAGTCCTGGGCTACCTGCTCCTGTCTCTCCAATAAACAATTCTGGCTCTTGCCATCTGGCAAAACTGTCTGAGTCCAAATTTCACAAATCCCCGTTGTTCTTAATTATTTGAGGCATATTCTGTAAGCATACAAATTATCATACCAAATAATTTCATTTACTATATCTAAATTAGATTCCTTTCACAGAGAAATGTTGGAAGTCACTGCACAATTCAGCTCCTCAACACATATGAATATGCATGTCATAAGTTACAATCAGGTGATTTTGGTTACTTTCCTTTTAACTAATTTTAAAGTTTCACAGGAACAGAAAAGTTGGAGCTAAGCTTTGTCCCTTACCACTCAAGAACTACCTCCAGCACACTCACCAGCCCAAAAGGCAGCCCAGTGCTTATATTTAAATTTATAGCTGTATGTTTCTATTTACACTATATTTAGTACAAAATTAACACCAGCATTACACAACAAACACCATTTGTACATGTGGACATTCTTGCTTTGGGGAAATTTGACTTCTCGTGATGTCTGCACCCATTTAAGTGTGCACGATCACCTCAGTATAGTTTTCAATTTCAATAAAAGCATGTATATGAGGATTAGAGTGCTATGAACACTGCAGTGCAGATCTAAATAACTCAGTTTGCCAAACTAGTGTTACTATGGAAACAAAACTAATGTACTGTGACCACAGCTCTGACTGCATTACTTAAGACCATCTGGTTAAAACAAATATTTTCGTGGCACAGTATTTGTTCTTAATTGTGTACTGATCCTTTTTCTTTTTTTTTTTTTTTTAACATGCACAGATATATAACCTTTTTTTTGTATTACTATACTCTGTTCCGGTTTTCACAACACTGCACATGATTTTAGTTATATTTAACACACTTAATAAATCCACATCTCTTAAGCAAGATTGGATGAAGGTTAACAGTATGAAGTTCCAAGCTCTCTTGCACCATGTTTTAGAAGAGGTATTTTTTCATATTCCTGCCTCACAGCACCACTGAAGAAACACTTTATGCCATCTGTTCTCCCTGGGAATGCAATGGTGCTGAAAAGAAAAGCTGAGCAATGAGCTTCCATTCCATTCCATTCCATTCCATTCCATTCCATTCCATCCCATCCCATCCCATCCCATCCCATTCCATCCCCCTGACTGCACTGAGGGTGCAAAGCACCTTCCAAGTCCCCTGGCAGCTCCTCCAGCAGCTCCTTGCTAGAAAGAGGCAGAGTCCTTCCAAAGTGGTTCGTTTTACTTTGAAGCATTTTTCAGAGTAATATCTTATAACCTGTCTCCAGCCTGGGGAAATTTAATATTCTGAATTGAGATGTGTCACTGCAGATACTGTTCAGATAAGATAGCAAATGCTTTCATAGCAAAATTCAGATTGACCATCAGCAATACCAACACAGAAAAGTGAGGACCACTTTTCTTATCTGTTTCTAAAACTGGAAAGGTTATTCCAGGGAAAACATTAAATTAACAAACTAGTAAACAAGTAGATGAATTTTTCATTTCAGTGTTTCTACAGAACTGCAATATTTAGTTCTACTCAAGAGGGAATATATATATATATATATGTAAATATATATTAATGGTGGGGGTTTTTATGATGGTGGGTTGACCCTGGCTGAATGCCAGGTGCCCACTAAAGCCTCTCTTACCACTCCCTTCCTCAGATAATACAAAGAAAAGCTCATGGGTCAAGATAAGGACAGGAAGAGATCACTCATCAGTTACTAGCACAGGCAAAACAGACCTGCTTTGAATAAATTATTTCAATATAACCAATCAAGTGAGAGCAGGGCAATAAGAGATCAAACTAAACTTTAAAACACCTTCCCTATATCTCTCTCTTCTTCCCAGGCCAATTTCTTTCCTGAATTCTCCACGTTCTCCCCTGCAATGGCCCAGGGGAACAGGGAATGGGGGTGGTGGATCAGTGTGTCCACAAAAAAATAACTCAGCCCACAAGTTTGTTTGTTTTCTGCAAGCCCCACAGGATGACCATGTATTGCAAGGACAGACTAGGGCTGCATTCTTGAACTGTATTATAAATTTAAGGACATATGACTTGAGAAAAACAGAACATAGTTGGTTTTCCAGTGATGAAAGGAGCTAAATATTGTCCATTATGACAAGGAGGCTTTTCTGGCTGTCCCAGTTGCTGGCCATAGAGGTAGATTCATTCTCTTGGCCTCAGCTAGAGTATTCCTTAAAGATATGACTTGGAGAGGCAGATTTCTGGTGGCATGGATTATCCCCTGGAGGTGTGAAAAGTGCAGGGGTTGATACTGGTGAGGTGACCTGCAATCTTCTTTAGGAGGCACAAAGCCTGAGAGACCTGCAGGCAGGAGGGCTCTGCCTGGGAAAGGCAGCAAAGGCACTTTTGGCAAGAGCTGTGGTAAAGGCACAGCAGCCTTAAGGAATTGTGGATGACAGCATAAAGAAAACCCAGAGCAATTAATCTACTGCTCTATTTGCTTGCATGTCCATCTGCACATTTCACCTGGACACACCATCTTGATACGTAGGAACTTGTAAGGTCTCAAATTATACAAGGTGCTGTATTCTGATCCTGGGAACCATAGCTGAAAGTTAAGAATTCAGCTAGAGCCACCACCTTGTTATGAAATATACATCTAAGGAAAACATTAATGTCCTAAATTATCTACTTCTGAATGTCACTACTGGAGACAGAAGAAGGAAAGAAAGTAGCTCTCGGTACAGAGCTCCTTCAGATTCCCCAGGGCAATGCTTTTTGGAACAACTTTAGCTCAATCCTGCCAATATTCCTTTTTTTCTTTTTTTAAATGATGAGAAGATGATTTTTTTCAAAGATCATGAATATTAAGGAAGCACAATCTTGCTAGTTCATAATTACAGCCTTGTATCAGGTTGCCAACCAGTGAAGCATTTCTTATCATTAAGAAATGGGTAATTGCAACAGGAGATGATTGAAGGAAATCAGCCAATCTCTAACAAAAAAATCTATGTCTCCATTTATCAGATGGGTATAGGAAAGTGAGCATCAAATTCTGGCTAAAGGCTCCAAAAAACATGCCAGGAGCTAAAAGCAATATAATTAAGAGGTGATTACAGAAGAGCTTTACCTACAGCAGGGAGTGCAAAGAAGCACACCTCCCTGTGCCACACACAGATCACCAGGAGCTCCTAGGAAAGTATCCTCACCAGGAGCACTTCCAAAGGGATCTGCTGGTGAGGTGGGAGCCACCAGCCTCCCTTCCCCAGCCAAGAGCTACAAAAACATCCAACCCTGTGTGCAGAGAGCTGCCTCTGACTTCAGGGCTGCCCTCGCCTCTCCTCCAGTGCTGAGCTTCAAAGAAACATTAAAATAAACTTGCTCCTCCAATTCTGACAATTGATGCTGGAGTTGCTGCCATGTGGTGACTTGGTAAAAGAGACAGGAAATAGGAAAGAGGAGCTATTCTGACTCCAAGACTGTTAAAAACTGAATTATGTTTGGCTGACAGAAAAAACAAATGCAAAATAAGTTCTGTGCTGCAGGCAATCTGAGGGTAGATAACTAAGAGAGCAGGATAGGGAAAATCTCCAGCAGTTTGTATCATCTTTGCAATACCACACAAATAAGCAGAATGCTTAACAAAAGAAATCCTATGACACTTAATTCTGTTTCCATTAATGACTGACAGAGTTTATGCCAAGACAGTGACTTAATTCCATGTCATGTCCTAGTATGAGCTTCACAAAATTTAAACAAAGATGTGTTACTTTGGGACACAGCATCCACATGTCCAGCATGGCAGAGAAAGAGGGAAAAAATCAGAAGATCTGATCTCTGCATATTCCCCCTCCACAATACAACAGGGTCACTCACCTTCAGGCTAAATTTATGGAATCACATTTCTTTGGACTCAGAAGAATATCCTACAGAATCCTCAAGTCCATAGAAAACATATCTGTTTTTAGCATATCAGAACATGAATGTGACTGCATTTCTAGTCCAGTTTGGCAAGCATCCCAGTACTGGTGTGATGATAAAATCATATCAGCTCTGATTCCTCCTGACACTCTGCTTTGATGTGACATCACTGATACAAGAAGGTCCCATATTTCAGTCACTGTTTCAGATGGGCTCTCCTGTGGTGAGGATGATGAAGATGAGAAATCCTGTGGGCAGAGCATGAGGAAAGGCTCTCCTGGGCTGCCATGGAGAGTGTCTGCACAGCTCTGCCCACTGCCCAGCCCTGCAGCAGGAGCTCCACCTTCCCTGGAGCCAAGAGACAGCCTGTCCCAGCCTTGGCCAGCAGCTCTCCTACCTCTGGCCCTTGGACTTTTCCACCTGTGCTTCTCTGACTCCAAATCTCACTCTGTATTCCTTGTTCTTAAGGGAAAGTATTTAAAGAACAAATTCTGATTGCAACTTTTCTTCAGAGTCCACACCTTGAGTCACCCCATGAAGGTGTGAACACATGCTTATGTGGATGAACACACAACATGAATTTTGCATCACTGCCCTTTCTTTTCCTCTTCTCTGCTGCTTCTCATCACCTCACTTTAAACTGTGAACTCTTCAGTCCACATAGCATGTCTTGTCACATCTGGGAAAAAGCTTATTTCTATCCCACTTCCATTTTCATGTACCTTTCTTGCTTGCTGTGTTCTCTTCAAATACGTGTCACTACCAACAGCCTGATTAACTTCATTTCTGGCAAATTGTTTTTGCAAGGGAGAAGAAACAATACAGTGAAAGTAAGGGAATATCTGCACTAAAGAAGTACCTTATAAGGTTAACATTATTGGATTTGTACTGAAGGATTTCAGACACCACCATGTCACAGTTGCTTCCTTTGCAAAACAAAACACATTTTCACCCAACAGCCAGAACCTTGGTCTCTGCCTGGACTCAACTTGTTCCTCTCTGTTTTAGATCAAGAACTTGCCTAGAGCATCCCTCCAGTTTCAGTGGGGCATATACACAGCACTAAGGGTTTTTAATAGGATTACTATGGTGGTCCTGGAGTACAAAGAGAATAGATTCACACATGAACAGCTGAGGACTCAAGTTTACTTGCATATAAACAGAATTCAGAATACTTAAGTAGCAATTCTATAAGGAGTAAAACTTCCTAAACACTAAAGACACGAGTTTCAGAAATTACATACATATATATGAATTTTTTGCTCCCCCACTTTCACTTTTTATGTATATGCAAATATCTGCAGATTCCTAACTTCATAAATCAGATACAACTTCACAGACCAGTATATGGAAATATTCCTTTTTTTAATAATAAAAAGGGAACATGTAATTTCTAGTAATTTATAATATCTGTAAGCAAATTTAATAAGTACAAAAAGTGCCTGCTTAAGCAAAAAAATTGGATACCCTAACCTAGAAACCTACACTTGGACCACCCATTATTTAATACATGCCTTTGGCAAGCTCTGTTGATTCTTGCTAAGAATACTCTCTTTAAAATAGAAAAGGATTAACAAAAAGTTAAATCTTCAGTGCTTGACACATGAAGATCACCAAGGAAACTGTACTTACTTGAATCAAGGAGAACAGTGCTTAGATTTAAGGACAAAGCATGCATGGGATTCTTCATGGGCTTTGTTTTGTTTGCATTGAAATGGAGCATATTTAAACCCAGATCTTCAATGTCTAAAATATATTTTTGAAATGCTTAACATACTTGTATCCCACAATACATATAGAGATGGCCCAAATGTGTAGGTACTAATGAAAATTATTTATGACAGTCCTCCCAAACACAGCTTCTTTCACCCTAAATCATGTGCTTGAGGTACCACTTGTGTACCCCTATGGGGAAACTCCACCTCAGCTATCTGGACAAGTGTTCCAGCTCCATCTGAGGGAAAAACAGCCACATCAGTCTAATTTACAGCCTGGTCTACATTTGTCTACATTCTTCCACATTTAAATATGTTGTCTTTAAAAAATACACTTTTTTCCTCCCCTCCTTCTTTCCTTTTCCTTCAGGTAAAACACTTTCTAAATGGAACGTGAAACTAAAAGCTCTTCATGCCAATTCAGCTTTAATATTCCTGTAAATTATTTGCTGTTAAGTTTACAATCTAAATGTATGTTTTAAAGAATTTTCACTATTTCAACATTTGATGCTTAAGTTTAACATACTTCATTTTAGATTAAAAAAAATAAAAAGGTATCAGATGTCTCTCCTTGAACTTTACAGTTAAATCCCTAGGTGACACACCCAGGGAGTGAGTTACTTGAGGCATGAAACACAATTAGGGTAAATGCAGGCATGTCCAACTGTCCAGAGGAATCTATTTCTGTTAACATTCCATAGAGTTTCTTGCTCTATTATAAATTTGAGCTGTGCCACAGAGCTCCCAGCTACCATAGTAAGAAAAAACTATTTGATATCATTAACTGCAACAGCATTTTCATTTTGCTAGAACTGACTGGAATGGCTGCAGGAAGTCCTTATCTGCAGTCCAACATGACTCCATCAGTTTTCATTATATCCTAAATTAGGTTTTGGGGAGACTGTTAACAAGAAATGTAAATACCTGTCTATGGACTATCTCCATAGTTCGCATACCATGCTGCAGCCCTTTCACCCAGACATTAAAAGAATAACCTGTATTTAAAAACACACTCCCAGTTCCTAACATGAGGAGTACAGCCTGATGGCAGAAATAACAGAGAAAAAAGTGGACAGAAAGTGGAGAAGAGTCAAGGTGACTAGAGAAATAAAATGAAAAGCGATAACTGAAAAAACTTTTGCTTAACTTTTTTTCTTAAATTCTCTTTGGCCAAAATTTCTTGTTCAGTACTTGTAATTCATATATGCTGTATGAAATAGTCATATGATCCTCACCCTAGCACTCAATGCTAAATGTGCTGATGTAGGTGTTGGTCTCAAAGCTCCTTCTCCCCGGAGTTGGGCAATCACACCTCCTTTTACACACTGTCCTGCCCATCCAGCTTGGCAAGGGAGATTTCCTCAGCCCTGGGAAAGCTGCTGAAAGGAAGGAGCAATGGCAACAACAGCCCTGTCCTTGTATTTAATAGGAGGGACCCATAAACTCAAGGAGGAATTAGTGACAAATCAGGTCTGCTGATTTAATGACTGCCAAAATAATCTCTATTTGCTAGAGAACATGTAAATCAGAATTCACCCAAGAAGAAGGACAACAAACTGGGAAGGTATGTGTCCACATATATGAGCTGCAGAGGTGATGAAGACCCTAGACCTGACTCTCAACCTGACAGCCTCTATCCTCATCAAGCGTGTAACATGACTACAAAAAGAACTATTTCTCTAGAGTTCTCTTTCTTGTGAACTTTTCCTTACTGTTTGGAGGAGATTTTGGTGTGGGAGAAGGGCAGAGAACTGAAAAAATTATCAGTGGATGGAAAACTGACTGTATCCTTGACTCAAAGGATGGTGGCCAGTGGTACAGCCCAGCTAGTGGCCAGTTTCTAGCAGTGTCTGAGGGACTGACAATGGGGCCAACACTGCTGGATGTCCTCATCAATGACCTGAACAGTGGCACAGAGAATGCCCTCAGCAAGGCTGTGGGTGGGACCAAGATGATGGTCGATGTGCTGGAGGGATGAATGGTCTGTCAGGAGCCTCCTGAAGCTCAGAATGACAAGTATGAAGTCCTGCATCCTGTACAGAATAACCCTACAGAAAAATCTGGAGTGGGGACAGGCTGGCAAGGAAGCAGCTTTGCCAAAAACCCCCTGAGGGTTCTGGTGAGCCAAAGGGGGAACACAGGTCAGCTGTGTGCCCCTGTGGCAGGGAGGGATGGCTGCACACAGCTGTATTAGCAAGTGTAGACAGCAGGCTTATGGAAATTATTATTTCCCTCTCTACAGCATTTTTGACAACATTTTTAGAATATTGTGCCAGTCTCAAATAAGACTATAGGGGGAATGCCACAGAAGGTTAAATGGAGTCTTGATGTTTTAATGTTATCAGCTTTCACTGCATCAACTAATGACATTTCAGCCTACAGATCTCCATCAGGAAAGAAGGCACCTCCAAGAACACTCAGAAAATAGTGAGTTTGATACTGATTGCTCAAGATAGTATGAAGTATTATCATTTACAAAATATAGAAATTTCTCTTTTGGTTCTTCAGCCTGTTTGCATCAAAAAGTACTCTATTCAAATGTTTGAGCAAAGCAGTTCAGCTGATGGCCAAGTTTTATCTAACCATGGACCATAAAGGTGTTGCAGAACAATAATCCAATCAAGAAAAGAGAAATAACCTGTTATTTATGCTAATGACCACATAGCCAGTCTCTCTGAATCATAATGATTAATCATCCTATGGAACACTGTTGGTAATGATTTATTTCTGAGTTATTCTCAGGATTTCAACCATGTATGAAAACATGCAAAAAACAATTGCCAGTAGCAGGCAGCAAAGGAAAACAATGGCAATAATTTGTTCATATAGTATTTCTGAACACTAAATTGGCCTGAAATCTATTAATTAGCTGTTCACAGTAATTCCTTCATGCAAACTGATTCATAATGCTGTTGCCAAATCTTCCAGCCACAAACGGGTCACTCTCATAACAGCACAGCTCTGTTTATCTTGGCCACCCTGTCAGGAGCAGAAGCACAGGCAGTAAGGCCAAAACTGAATGAGGATTTACACACTTTTATTGAGAAACTTATTTTTTTCAATTTGCCTAAACCATCAGTTACTTTATGTGCTGCAATACTGCTACCATCAGCATTAATAATAATCTTGGCTTCAGCCTCCAGGTTGTGAGATTGATATGTACCATGCTCATGTTCCTCCTCCCTTGTTTTTTAACTTCTAGTGTATGCCAAAGCACAAATTTCAACATTTTCTCACCACTTGAGGATTATTGATTTATTCAAAAGGAGAGTGGAGATAGGGAAGAGAGAGGGGTGATATTGTCACACCATCACTGGAGAACAGGCAGCAAACCAAAGAAGGAAAAGGCACAGGGCCCAGCCTCCACCTACTGAAGCTGCTGATCATCTGCTGCAAGGGTTGCTCCCCAGGCAAGATTAGGAAGGTTGCCAACATGACAGGTAAATAAAGAAACAGCCTCCATCGAGGAGGATCCTCCACCCCCTATGCAGTGTTCACAGACCTGCTTGATTCTTGTTACTCACTGATCCACAGTAACTGTTCAATGGCAGTGAGCAATAGTACATAATAGTCAAGAAGAGGGAATAACTAATTTGCTTGTGGCTCATTGAGAATTTTGCCAAAAACATCAGTCAATCCTGTTATAGTCACTGATGTGGAAAAAACAAATGGTCTCCAGTAATGACAAAAAAAAAGCAAAAGTGTCTTCCATAAACCCTACAAATAACATACTCTAAAAATTACTTTTTCTGCTCTAGTTAAAAAATGTGATTAAAGCTGTATTTGTGTCTAAGAGCAAATACCCATACATTAGTACAGGATTTGTGGCATTGAATTCATGAGTTCGAACCACAGTAAGGACATGGTGTGGTATGGCAGAAACCAGAATGCAGGTGGAACAAGAAAACTGCCCTTCCTCAGAGGGCAGAGCACATTGCCAGGCAGGTTATCACAGAGTGGTGGTCTGTGTGACCTTGGCTCACCTTCCACAGCACGTGCCCAAAAGCTTAGCTGCAATAAACTAAACTAATTAAATGAAGGCCATTCCTAGTGCATCCTGAAACTGATGATAAAGTTTTCCTTGAGAATGGAGTGGGATTAAACCTTATTCTTGCACCTTACTTTGAAATAGCTGATACTGTCATCAGTTAGTGCAAAACTCTTTTCCTGTATGAACATCCTGCACAATCTTCAGCAATCACATCACCTGCCCTTTGAATTTTGCTGTTAAGAATAGCATTTTTTCATCACCTGTTACCTGAGCTTCATTACAACAGTAATGACATTATTATTTGCAATACTCTGACATGGTACAGAAAAGCAATACATCTAAGGAGACAGCTGAGAAGTTTATAAAGAAAGACACGTTGTCTTCCCCCAAGAAGTACATAGTGGTCATTGCAGATAAATTAGTCATTCCAATTTCTGTTCATGTGCCACAGTTTAACAGCAGTGAAGAGACGCTGTGTGAGGCATGAGAGTTTGCTGTTTGTTTGCTGTTATTTAGAATTTAAAAAAAAATAAAAAAAACCAAGCTGCACAAATTGGTGATTGATACTAGGAAAATGCATTGAAACAGCTCCTGGTAGGCACCAGGAGGCTCTGCCCATCTGGCCCTGGCTCCTCCAGTGCATTCAATGCTGCCAGGAATCCAAATCTGTAATTACAGCTACCCAGTGCATGAAACACCCACACTCCCTTGCCTTCTATTTTCTGTATTCACACAGTGCAGCTTCTCCTGCAGCTGGCTGCTCCTTCAGAGCCCACAAAGCCCGAGCCACACGCCGTGTACGTGGCAGGGCACCCAGGGCTGAGGTGCCCCACTCTGGCTCCAGCCTTGCCCAGTGCCTGCCTGGTCCTCACCTCCCCCAGTGCCTCCCCAGTCTCTGCAACAGGCACAGGACAGCACAGAGCTGGCTCCTCACAGACACTGTGCTCCTGCAAATGCAGTGCCAGGCAGGAAGGCAGCCTGTTATTTCAAGTGACCAGTGACAAATCATTCATTATTATGGGGCAGCCCAATGCCAACAGTGCACTGCAGGCACAGATCCTGTGCCAGATGAGAATACAGCACGAAAGCATCGTGACCAGGATCTGAGATGCAGAATCTCAATCTGATGATGGATCACAGCCCTTCCAATGAGATGGACTGCCAGCAGCATTAATGAAATGCAAGTACCTAACTTATGGCACAGAGCACTAGAAGTATTGAACTGAGAAAGGGAAACATTTCCACAGTCATAAAGGGCTACAAATAAAACTGGGATTTACAGCAAACAGTTCCTAGTGCAGAAGCAAGGCTCCTTGATGGTATTTCCACGTGAGGAGCAATAATTGGCATCACATATCAGGTAACTGCAGACAGTGCAAAAGCTTCTCTACCTCTTCTGCAACTCCCAGGTCATGGGCTGGCACCTTTGCTTTTCTGATAAAGCTTCCAAAATCTTAGGAGGAATCCCCTTCTCAAATACAAGTTCGATTGCTCAGATCTGACCTCACTGGAAGTCTGCTCTGACTACAGTCTGTAGAGTACCTGTTAAACATCACACCTACAAGGTTGAGTTTATCAGTGGAAATACCCATTTTGCTTAAATGCATTCATCGCTGGAACCTATGAAACTACAGCAAGAAGCACACTGGTATCTAGACATGATCTTAGACACTGAGGATCAATATCTGGTACTCCTCAACTCTATCTCCCTTTCCTTAAAATGGGTGTATGAGATGGAGAAGCCAGGAACACACATGCTGCAAGTGCTACTGCTAACCAGTTCTGAGAAATGCTCCTGCCTGGGAAGAACAGCAATGAATTTCTGCAGCATCTCAGACACTGAAGTGCTTTCTGTTGCTCAGATTCTGTAAAAAAATACGTTTTATAGGGGAAGTTATTTCAAAACAATGCAGCAACTTGTGATTAGGAAAAAGAAAAACCCAGCAAATGTAGATTTCCCACCTTTGTCAGTAGAAAACCTGGATGCTGCAGTTTATTATTTCTGCAACTCTACTATTAGTCTTTACACTGCTGCAGACGTGTCTGCTGGTATCAAGGCCCTATTTTATATATTCACATTCAAATAAATGTGAAGAGAGACATCAAGTCATGTTAGGGAAGAAAACCCATAGAAGTTACAAGTAGGAGTACAAAAATATCAGTGACAGGATAGAAACTACAAGGACTAGTGTAAAATTGCCTTGGTTCATCGATATTACTTTTACATTCTTCATCACGTTGTAATTTTACATGGTGTGCATTACAATGTGATATTTTATGATTCCAAGGTTACAGAATTCCTGATTTCAGCATCCCATCACATAAAATAACCATGTTCTAAAATAAAAATCTCTTCCTGACATTTGTGTGGCTGTAAGTCTACACTTATTGCCTTCAACTTCAAGCTTTGCAGAACAATTGCTGCAATTTTCTCAGTGAAGAAATAGAAAACAAAGAATTAGTATCAAACGTGGGGAGATCAATTTTCACAGACCCCATTGCTTGATAATTTAAATGCTAAGTACTGCAGCCAATTAGTCTAGACTGAAGTATTTGATGGGGGCAAAATTTAGGTTAACAAATACTGCATAATATTAACTGAATAATATAGATCAGACTTCCTACAAAGATGAATTTTGAATCTGCCCATTATATGAAACAGGTGCAAAGAGTGCGTGGGAGAGGTGAATTCATCCATCCTCTAAATGGCAGTATAAAATAAAATTAGGATATAAAATTTGGGGGTGTCTCACAGGGCAGTTTTTAATTATATACTTAGCAGCATCTTTGCATATAATCATTACCTCAGCCTTCTCGTTTGCATGTATATATTCTTTTGTGCCATGATCAAAGAACAAAGGTTAAATCCTTCTGAAACTCTATTCAAGCAGTGAAAATTGAAAACAGCTATTTTGAGGCTTTGAGCTTTTTTTTTTTTTGTGTTTTCCAACTGTCTGTATAATCTGCTTAAAATTCTGTTTACTTGCTAAACCATGTATTCATAGTGTGATATTGCAGAGCACAGGTAAACCAGCAGAGTTTTAAGGAGGACCCTTTCAGTGATCTTCCCACTGAAGAGGGAGGAATAAAATGGGGTCTCCAGCTGGGACACTGGCTGGCTGCTGGAGGACTTCCACCAGATCTTCACCCCCTCCCATTCTTCTGCACCCAGTTTTGGTTTGCATGAAAGGGTTTGGTATGAAAACACTGGAACTGCTGTCTAGTCCTTTACTGCCATGCTTGTGGCACACAAATGAAGTCCCTTCTCTGTCCTGAGTGCAATGGATAAACACCCAGCCTTGGCAGCTGGGGAGGATGGGAAGGGATGGAGAGGCAGAGCCATCCTGGTGTCAGTGAGGAATGATGAGACTGGGTCTGCTGGGGCCACTTTCTGTCACTTCCCTCCTAGAAAATGTCTGGCTTGTGAGTTTTTCTTCTTCCTCTGTTGGCACCAGTATGAACATCAAGCTGTGTGTTATGCCATTCAATATTCCCAGCTACCTCTGAGGAAATCCTCAGTGCCCAGTTAGAATTCCTGGCTTGTGTTTGGGCCAGGTTAACATTGAAAATAACCCATGTACTGCAAACTTCCTCCTTTTTTCTAAATAGAAGCTGGCAGGACCTGAGCAAGGGTTGAAAGCTTTAGAATAAGACAAGGGAAGATGAACTACTGAGTAAATGAAAGGCACAGGGCATGGAAACAGCTCAGCAATCCTTCATGTTAACAAAACCTGATGCACTTCTGTAACACATCCAGCTCATCCCTGTGACACATCACCAAAACCAAGAGAATATTGAGATAGAAGGTGTCAACACAAATACCACATTCACACAGGTCACAGCACCAAAGAATTATTTCAAGGTTCATCTAACACCAGATAGCTAAATTCACCTGCCAACCTATCAAACTGACTCAAATGCTAACTGCTGGAGAAAATCTTTTTCTTCTTCCAATCACAGGCTCCTGGAGCAATAGCCACTGAAGGCTGGATGAGATTCTCTTTCTGGCTTAGTAACCGCCTTTTAGGAAAGAAAATTTTTAACAGTTCAAACTGTTACTTTACAGCCCAGCAAAAATGAAAATATCCAGCTCAGCTCTTCCCCACAACCTCCCAATGATCTGAAAACATGGAATGAACTTCCTTTCTGTCCCACACACACAACCTTTAATATCAGTTATGAACATCACATCAGCAGGGTACTGTCCAGGACTGGGAAACTGCATCAACTATTTCTATTGCACCACAATCTATTGCAAAGAGGATGTCCAAATTCAGCCTTTCTCAACAGACCCATGGCTCAGGTCTGCCACAAGATGTGGCAGTTACCAAAGGGCTAATTGGATTTTCACTGATAATTCATTGTTTTCCATTATGTACACATAGAAAGATGCATAATGGGTGGATTGACTGGAAAATACTACATTTTAAAAAAATGTTTTGGCTAATAAAAGGCTCTAGAGAGCTCTTCAGTGGACATGTTTTATCTTTTTACACTGGTAGTCCTCTGGATAGATTTATTTTGTCCAGGTCTAGTCTACTGCAGATTTGCTGAGGATAAAGTGAGGATGACTCAGGAGCAACACTCAGATGCCCTGTTCATCTTCAGCCTCTTCCAAAATCTTCCTTTAGATGAGTTGCAGATTAGGAATGAGCAGCAAAGAAGGAAGCCCAGCAGGATGTGAAACACCAGGTGAGGCTCTCTGGCTATGATGCTCAACATTAATAGCTTCTTGGAAAGAAAGAAGAATTTGAACATCCTATTTCTGTCATGCAGTGCCAAGGCAGACTCGGATTTTGGATGGAGATGTTGGAGCACTTCTTTTTACTTTACCAACTCTGTTCTTTTTTCAAGAAATGTTTCCACCATATGGTAGAAAGAGCCATAAAATCACAGAAAAAAAAACATCTGGATATTTAGTCAACTGCTGTTTCCAGAAATGGTGGCATCCTCAGTCATATAGGAAAAAAGCAGTAAAAGTAGAGCTTCACCTGCAAGTCTAAAGGCCCTCTGGCATTCCAGCCTCTTCAGAAGACTGGCTGAAACTAGGTTAAAATCTTCAGATAAAAAATGTCAATTCACTGAATATATATTCAGGACTCTGATATTAAAGAACACCCATTTGCTGCCTTTGACTCTTTCCATCTAAATACCAAAAGTCTGATTTTTATTATTTTAATTATTGTGTCCACACACAGACACAAACCTCCTCCTGAAGGAGGGCTGCAGATGCTCAGTGACATCTGAAAAACAAACTACTTAGCAAAAGGAGAGCCTATAAACTAGAAGAATGTGTAAGAAATTACCCAAAGGGCAGCACGTCATGAACTCTACACCACTGGAGTACTACTGTCACTGTAAATTTTCCCTCATTTTCCCCCTAAGAGCTATCAGTATGTCTTGATGACTGCAAAGGCACACAGGCATGTGTCTCCTGCCTTCCAACAGCTTTTCAACATTTCAGGTTTCCTACACAGCACGTGTCTGAAGTTCACTGCATCACTCCTGTTCTTCCAGCACCTGCCTCCTACACTCAGAGGAAAAGCAGCTCAGCTATAGTGCACTGCAGCACACAAATTTTATACAGTAAATTTATTTTACGTGCAATTACTCTTGGAGGCACAGAAAGAAAATGGAGAGAATAAAGGCAAAGGAGTCAACGTTCTAGGAAGGCAGAACTGCACAAAACATACTCTGAGCACAATTTAAACCCCTTCATAAAGTAAACAAACAAAAAAAAAAATTCAAAGTGATACAGTGCAGTGTAATTGAAGCCTAATGTTGCAAACACTAAAAAATCAGCAAATGAAGTAGGTGCCTCATGTGGCTCTTTCACTACACTGTGCATAGAAAGCAACTTGGAAAAAATACTCAAAACTTGCATGTTTTCCTCCTCACAATAGCAAATTTTTAGTCTGATGACCTTTTATCACTTCAGAAAAAAAAACATGCCATAAAAAAATAGTAAGAGGAAACTAATTAGAGTTTGCACCTATGCAGAAAACACAATCTGATCTCCTAAATAATTAAAAGCATTTCTGACTGTCAGCTTTTCTTATCGCTATCAAAAAAAAAATCCGTTTATATTGCAGCTGAGATTAATATTTTTAGTATCTGAATGGAAACAAATGTGGAAGTGAATGTCTATTAAAACTGTGTGATGGCCTAGGGCTTTATAAATAACCACATCCCCTCGTTGCCAGTTGCAGTATGACTACAGATACAGCATGCTAAGTTATTCCAGCACAAGTCACACGCTCGCAGAGCACTGCAAAGTGAAGATCAAGGTTAAATAGTTAGCAGGGATTTCTGAGAGGGAAGTGTGACCTTGGAGCTCTGACAGGCTCCAATCCAGGGAAACAGGGTATGTGAGGAATCAGATGTTACCCATGCTCTTCACAGGAGCATTGTTTTTAATTTGATATTGTTTTTAATTTGATACAAAGCATTTCATGTCTAAAAGGCCAAGTAGGAAAGTCAAGAGTTCCCTGTAAACAGTGTGCTGTTTCTAACTTTATTAGGAACATTAATTTCCTACAGGATAGATGCTTTACCCCCAAATTCAGTGCTTGTGCTCACCTGACACAGGAAACTCTCCTGCACTGAAACCCTAAAGGAGGCAGCTTTAAAAAAGACTCGTGGCACCTATTTCACTAGAAGGTGTGCAGCTGCTTTGCAGTATTTCCCAAAAACCAGCACCATTCTCATGAATGGATTCCCAATGTGAGCTGATTAATATCACAGCTAACAGCACTGTCCCAAACTTGGCCTGGAATTTCCTCCCTCAAACTTTGCACTAAAGATGAGTTTTCATAATCCAGGCACGAAGGTGACTTCTGCCAAGCAGAGGAGGGGACTGGAGCTTGACAGGGTGCTGGCTCCCCTTGGCTCATTCAGGGGCCAGAAAAGCAACTCAGCAAGGCTGTGTCTTACAGAGAGCTGAAGGAAAGGGGCCAGGAAACTTCATGCTGGGATTTTTCCCAGGTTTAACTCTGTATATCCATCCACAGCTTCCCATGAGCCAAAGCAAAGTTGAGACTGCCTGGCCTGGCTGCAGACCTGGTAGCAGGCACAGCCCTGTGTCCTGTCTGAGTCCTTTTCTCCTGCAGATTCCAGCTGTCCTTCCCTCCTGTCCTCACCTCCTTCCTCATCCTCACCATCCCAGCTCTTGCTTCAACCAGCCTGAGTGCTCCCTCACAGAGAGGTACCTCTTGAGAGGCTTAAAAACTTGGCAAAAATTAGGGTAAGCTTTCACAGAAAAGGTTTTTTAAAAGGTAAGACCCTGTTATGGGTTACTGATATGTTCAAAAAAGCATGGTTTTAATGGGTAAAAATAAATTCCACCTTGTTATTTCAGAAACAGCCTGAACAGTTCTGGAGGCAGTTTTCACACTGGAAGCTGTTACAATGGAAATCTTGGTGCAGCCAAAATGAAAGGAAGCTCTGCTACAACTTCCAATGGTATTTCCATTAGTTTTATTATCCCTATCTCTACTTAACACAACGCCCTTAAAAATTATTAAAAGCAGTAAAATGCCTCTTTTTTTCCTTCCCTAAGAAAAATCACAACATTAACCAAGCCAATTTCTTTAACTAAAATGGCTTTGGACATCTCATTATAATTTGACAACCACTTAGTTTTTGCTTTCAAATCAACACCCTCTACATTCCTAACTTCATGTAACAAAACGTGGCTGAGCATAACCTGTGTTCACATTTTCTAAGCCAAACTCACCCTGCTTTCTGAACTGTATAGCAATTAGAACTGCTAAGAACAAAAAATAAAAGCTAGTATTTGTTTCTAAATTATTATCAGAAGACAAGTTTCAGATCACTCCAACCTTAATAACCACTGCCAGAGTTGTTTCTAGCCATTAGTAGTTGTCAGCAGATTGGTTTCACTTAATGGGCAGCCAAATTCAGCTTCACTGAACAGCATTTCCCTGGGAAATAGAGTTTGCAAACTTCCATGTGAAGAAAAGGAACAAAATGCATGAAGTAACTTGCAGTTCAAAAATGAAATGCAATCTGCTCAAAAACTGTGGTATATAGTTTTGTTCTCCTATTTTTTTAGCAACTCCTGTTGTCTAGCTGTATATTCCAATTGGCAAAAACAATACAACCAATATCCTGAGACAGCAGAATTTTGCATGAAATTCATAAATAACACAAAGTTGAAAAATAACTTGATTTTTTTTTTTTTTAAAGTATAGCTCCAACTCTTTTTCTAAGGAGATCAAAAGTAGTTTAACATACCAGATCATAGTAAGACATGGAGGAAAATATCTTTTGAAAAAGAAAAAATAATCAAACTATCCCAAACTGCTCCCCTACCTGCTGGGCTATTTGTTTCATAACCAGAGCAGAACAAAGGGTTATATAGTCTGAACAACAAGCTACTACACTTGTAATTCAGCTCATTTCTCTTACCCTGACAGAAAGCTACTGGGAAATGTAGGGTGACTTTTTTCTTTTTAATTAATTCCAAAATTGAATTGAAACTACAGGAGGAGAAAGATTAAGTGAGCTATAGCAGAGGTACCCCTGCCCTTCACACACCACATCCTGGGAGCCTCACTAGGAGAAGTCTGCCCAGACTGACACAGAGATGTCAATGCTCTGCACTGGGCTGGAGATTGAAGCTCTAATGAGTAACCTGTGGGAGTCCCCCCTCCCTCTCTCCCTGGTGCTGCCCAGCAGTCAGACAGCAGAGACATCCACTGCAGCACATCTCTGCAAAGGGTTCTCCTGGCAGCCTGAGCAGCTGCTATTTCCCCTTTATATTTTTAATGTGGGGTGAGCATGTCTGTGTGTGTTGGTGTTTTGCTTCTGTTATAAACCAGTTTTAACACATGAACAGAGCCTGTGGTGAAGTGATGTGAAGGTTTGGAGGAGGATGCTTTTGAAGAATGGGGTTTGATAGGTGGATCACTGAGCATCTGCTATTTGTATACAGTCTCAATTACATTAAGAAGGAAATACAAGAGTAACACAGCAATTCATGATACAGGAGCAGTGTCCACAAGCTGTCAGGGATGCCTGTCCTGCTCTGTTTGGTGTCTGAGTCTGGGTTTAGAAGCAAAAGAGCCTTAGTCCCCTCCTCCTGCTTCATGTACGCCATTCCTTTACAGAAACAGTGTCTGCACATGAACACTGACTGCCAAAAATGTGACAAATTCAAACAGACAAGCTCTTGTAATTACCAGAGAAATCCGTATACAAAGGAGGAAAGGGAACTATGCTCCATGGAGGGGGAAAAAAAAAAAAAAGCGCAAACATCATATATGAAAGCAAGACAAAGGGAGCTATTGTTGAAATGAGTCTTGCCAGTTTCCAAAACATTTGATTTTCTTTTTCCCCTTAGGCTTTAAGAGTAAGTGAAGACCTTTTTTTTTTTTCTTTTTTAAAATAAAATCATTCTGTATTTCTTCTGAGAGTAAAAATAAAAACTAAGAAAATCAGCCTCTCCACCAACCCTGCCCCACACAGCACACATGAATCCGAAGAAAATGTAACTTCCCATCTCAAAATACCTGAATTCAGAAAAAACAGTATCACACAACTACTAAAGGTATGGAGTAGCCCTCCTGAGCCCTATTCAGCAGTACAAATTTAATAACCACCCCACTGCCTCAGAATCAACATCCAGGACTTTTTGTTGCAGGCACAGGTCAGCCTGAAAGGCTTCAGCTCTCACACAGGAGTTACCTTTACTCAAACAACACTGACAGATTCAACTGGAATATTTTCATCATGTTCCTGAACCTCTTTTCATGATTTTGCACTTTGTGGTGCCTCCTGCCCTGCCCCAGCATCCTGCAGCAAATCACACTCCCAAATACAAAGGCAGCACCATCCCATTCCCATGGCCAGACAGACTCTCCCATCATCCTGTAACACTCATATCACACTCTTATCACCACTATCTCTCCACTGAAAGCTGATTTGAAAAAAATGACTTTGTCATCTCATGGTTCCTTCCACTGCAAATCATTAACAAGAACTTGCTTATTTTCTGACCTCATCCAACAACTTTTTTTAACCATCGGTGGTTCTTTTATAAACCATCCCTGTTTTTTTTTTTTGTTTTTTAACCATCCCTTTTTTTTAATTACTTCTTGAAGTAACTCTTAATCTAACAGCTTCCATTTAGTATCTATGTGAACAGCAGAAAATACTAATATTGCTGCTTTTCTTAAGTGAAGTTTTCTATTTTATTTCAGGTTTTTAAGTAGGATTTTCAAGAGAATGCCACTCTGCTCAACAGATTCACATACAGGTTTTACAGGCTGTTCTGTTATGGGTAATGTACCTACCATACCACTTCAAAATGATGCCAGTATGCCAAAAATGCAGTGCTACTACTTGGAGACTATTTCATAATGCCTTCATGAAAGAAACTGGATCACAAACCATGTTATTGCCATTACCTGTGAAAGTCATTACTGTGGGGGCTAATGCAGCTTCACATGCCAGCAGAAAACCTTCCACATCCACTGGCTGCTCCCAAGCCAGCTGTGCCAGCACCACCACAACCAACCACAAGGATTTCCTCTTCTCCACAGAAATCTGTCCATGGAAATTTGCTCCATGCTAATGCTTAAAAACTGATTTTTAACACTGCATGTGAGACATCCACAAAATGAGTTTATTACCTTCTCAGAAGAAAACATTTCAGGGCCAATCCAGCGGTTTTGAGATGCATTAAGAAAGAGTTAATTCTGGCAAAGTAATTCTTTTTTCCTCTGATTTTCAGAGGGATGCTTTGCTGATATTTTTAACTTGCACACTTCTTTTCTAACTCGCTTTGAAAATGGGTAATCAATCACAAAAATCACCCTGTTCAGAATCTGTGATGTTGGGATGCCCAGGAGACAGGTGGGCTGGCATGCTCCTGATTAAAACACACACCCAATTTGCAATGTCTACAAAATTGGGAAATCTTTTGACTGACATATATTGGACAAGAATAGAAATTTTCTTTCCACGTTGATTACTCATATATTGCTCAGGATCTGCAACTTCCCCTCAAAATGGCCAATGTCAGGAATTGGTAACAATAATCCTTCACACTTGCAGACTGAACGAAAAAGACTGTATTTTTCTCAGAGCATAAATTGACAGCACTAAATATGATGTTTTGGAACATTCACATGAAAACATCAAAGGTAGCTTTTGCTTTTTAATACTGGAAGAGTATTTATTAAGTTGCTTTTATATAATATTTTGGCATTTATCTGGCAGAAATTTGAGATGAAATACATAACATTGATGTAACAACATTTTCTGTGAAATACAAAATAATCTGGCACATTCTTCTCTTGCTACCATATGAAAACGTAATTCAACTACAATCTCTCCTAGATAGATATTACACTCTGAATTAAATATAACTGTTTTAATTTCTTCCCTTTTCTAGCTTAAAAAAAACCCAAAAAACCAGAAAACCACAAAAACCTAAACCAATATATCCATTTAACATTGCCAGCTTAACAAAGTTGTTTGGATGTACTATCAATTACTCTTTCTAGCCCCACAGTCACATATTAAGAAATCTTTAGGAAACACTGCAAAGGAGTAGTACAAGAAATGCACAACTGCAAAATGCAAAAGAATGTGTCCTCCAAGGCAGGAAACTAAACTTCCAGGACTGTCTTGTTTTGATGGTTTTCAGTTCTGCAGAGCTTTCTATTTTTCTCTTCTTCAATTTTGCCCTGGGAAGCTGTTGTGGGAGGTATTATGGGGATTTTTTTTTTCCAGATTGTAGCCAAAAATAGATGGTGAGAGGGAAAAAAAAAGCAAATCTCATGTAAATAGCCTCAGAAGATGTGATTTACAAAAGAAGAAACCTGCCAGCCACAGATTAAAACTCACTATATTTGTTCTGAAACAGAATTAAAATAAATAGCATCATTAACTGCATCTGCTAAGAAGTCATCCCATTTCTGTACAGAATGAGGTTCTGCTGAGGAAGATTCCTTGCCCACATCTCATCCCCAGAGTGTGTGGGATAGAAAAACACACTGGCTGTGGTCTCCTGTTTCAGACAATTGAAGGTGACAAGACAGAGACAGGAACATACTAAAATGGGTTCCACAAGAAGAGGATTATACAACCTTAGATATAATTTGTACAATCAATGAAGAGGGATAAAAAGAGGAATGAAGGCATTCAGCAAATGACATATATATACACACACACAAATAAATATGAGGAAAAGCTCACCCCTTCAAAGCCCAACAATAAACAATATTATTCCATTATATTATAATGTCAGACCTGTCAAACAAGTCTGTAGATATAAATAAAGTTATGTAATTGTTTAGACTGAAATGCAACACAGCAATAGCTAAAATACTTTACAGATGGGAACAAGACTATTAAGTCTGCTCTTGATTCTTTGTTTGCTCTTAGATACCCAACCATGTGTCTAAAAGCAAACAGAACAGGTTTTTTATTTAACTTATTCTTAAAACTGAGAGCGTAAGAACCAAGTAAAGCAAATGGAACATGAATCTGATCCCAAGTTACTGAGCAGAGGTGCTGGGTAGACTTTGTCTCTATCTTTTTCAATTATTGATCACATGAATTGTCCTTAATATTTTTCCACTTTCAGAGTAGCACAATTGACAATTTCAATGCTGGAGAAACATGGAAGTGTCTTTGTCTAAACCATGACATGTGTTCTGTACCCACCCTATACCTGTGGGATAATAAAGTCAAACAAATAAAAATAAAGCATCTTTGACACAAAAGGAAGAATTATTTTCAACTTTAAAATTTGAAATTTCGGTTGAAAAACTCTGGTCAGACAGAAGGACAAGGTGCATTCCTTTCCAGACTACAAAGTACCAAACAAACTACTGAACATCTGCTACAGAGGCAGAACACAGCTCTGTGTCCCAGCCAATGCATCACCCATGCAAACTTTCCCTGATGTTACATAGCAATAGCTTATTCAATCTCCTCTTTAAATCAAGAAAGCTTGTCAGCAATCAAGGGGTTAAATCCCTCTTCTCATCTTCCTCCTCTCCTCAGCTTCCCACACAAGACTGAACCTATTTCATAAATGAGAGCTGTCCTCCTACGTAAGATTCATATTAATGAAATCACTCTTGGAGGATCAGAGGCTCCCTCTATCCCAGCACAGGGAGCAGTGCCAGGCAGCGATCCTGGGAGAGGGAGCCTGATGGTCTGCAGTGCCATGGTGGGGCCAGTCTGTGGATGTGACCAACCTGTTGGAAAGCACAGCTCAGCAGGGCTGGCTGGGGCTCTGCTGGCCCCACTGCCAGGCAGCCCCAGCCTCTCCATGCACAGGCAAATCCCAGCACCATGCAGGGGGTGCAGCCTTGGAGCTCCAGCTGCTTCACCAGCCCATGCACAGCCCTTGGACAGCACAACCAGCTCCCTGCACGTGGGGTTAGATCTCCTCTGACTGTGGATGCTGTCAGCATTGCCCCAGACAATCACCCTGACACTGGTGAGAGATCTCCTGGGGTCCAGGCAGAAACATCTGTCATCAGCTGGGAAGTGTAAAAAACCCAGTGAGTTTAAGGCTGGGGAATGTGCACTATTTGTGTTAGTTAGCATACAAATCTGAGTGAAACTGAAACAAACCATTATTTAAAGTGGACTTTATGAGTGCAGAACACAGGCTGTAGATACCAGTGCCTTCTACAGCTGCACTGAACTGGGGGACAGCACTTCAGCAAAGGCATTCAAAATGCCTATACTGTAACTCTTTAAACTGACAAATCAAGATCTTGTCTTGCATCCAAAAATAACTTTGTCATACATAGGAGAGATCAGACAAGAGCTACTGCATTTGATTCTATTGCTTCAATAAAATACAAATGTCAAGAGGGTAGAACAGCTGATCTGAGGGCATTACTATCCTCACTAGCCAATACTCCACGTTATGGAGCTCACAGGACTCAAACCTGTTTCACTCACAGGTCTGTCACAGATCCCCCGTGGTCAGAGGCATCTGCAAAAGCTGACAGAGAAGCTTCCACTAAGACTGGTTTTAACACTAACTTCTGCCATCACTTTCCTTAGCAGCTGGAGTGCAGGACAGAGGAGGAAGCCACACACACAGGGATCCCTGGTGGAGCAGATGAAGGTGCACAGCCCACATTCAGCCCTCCCTTTGGACCTGAGCACCACCAGGGGCACTACAGACAGTCAGGAAACAGCCAGCACTTCAGCTGGCCAGCTCAGTGCTGCCAGTGGTGTAACTGGGCAGGCCCAGGCTGCAGGACAGGCACCCAGGTGTTCTGGGCTGTGGCAGGTGAGATGGGAGTTGAAGGTGTTACTGCCAAGTCTCATTGTTTCCCAAAGCCTTTGTTCAGCCCTTCTACTGGAGGTGGCAAAACCAACGTGGTGTGTGCCCCAGCACAGGTGGAGGCACCCACTCAAAGTGACACCACCTCAAAGTATCCCTGGGAATCCATCCTCTGTCATTACAGCCAGTGATGAAGATGCAGCTCTCAAGACACAGAGGGCAATTAATTACCAGAATCTACATTGCTGATTTTAGGTATCAAACCAAACACACATTAACAAAAGGCAGCACTGTGTTATATAGCTTTTGGATCAGAACACTCAATCAGTACGTGTAGAAGACAAGAACATTAGGTAAAAGCAACAATAATTTGAAAAATGTGATTTAAAAACCAAATAGATAGAAATGGAGTTTTCTTTTTCCAGATGACCAGTATAACCGAAGTGACTTAACTCATCTGACAAGATGGATTACAGCTGGCCCCTTATCTCTTGGCCTGCTTAGTAACATGAAAGGAAAAGAAAAACAATGCATTAATTGATGGTGGAGAACGTTTTTCTTCCTAATGGTTTCCAGCCAGAATTTTTGAGCCTGAGCCATTTCCCAAATAATGGCTAGCATTTGTGTACACATTACTTTCTTTCATGTGACAAGGAAATGTAATTTTTCTTTGAAAACATACTCATTAAGGAAGCAAACCCCTCCCCCCATCAGAAGCCTTTGCACCCCATTCATAAGTGTGACACAGAATAATCACTTTAAAAGTCTGGAGGAACCACAGATCCTTTAAAAAGTCCACAGCAGAGACACAGCCATGTGCCTACTCTCCAGTGCCCTCTATTAGATCAGACTTACCCAGTATTTTAAGGTTATTTGCAATAACCATCAGAGATCTCAATCAGGTTGAGAGTAATTCTAGGAAACACATTTTAAAAATAAAGAAAGAAACCAATGATTATCACAAATAATTGAACAGAGCAGGTATCATTAATACAGTCATAATATTACATAGGTTGATTATATGCTCAGAAGTCACTTAGAAGTATTTATTTTCTCTGATAGCTGCTTTTCAGCTCGGTTTCACAGGGCCCTTTCAAGAAAAGGAAGAGCACAAAGGGAGTTGCAGATGATTGTGATGCACTTCTCACCAGCCTCGATGCCTGGGGAGATCTGAGTGTGACAGATGAAGTGCAGCACAGCAAGGTGAGCAGCAGTGCAGTGAAATTCCCTTCTCCTACCAACATATGGATCCTCAGAAGACAAACTCAGCTGCAAAAATCTCCAGTTGTGGTTACTAGAAGCAGAAAATAAGAACCTACAGAAAAGATAGATGAAGAGAGTGTGTCCTGTAAATTTGTGCCACACTGCCAGTGATTCATCTGCTTGACCCTCGTTTTTCTTGCCCTCCATTGAGATGTGGTTCAGACCACAGAGAGCATGGTATCACCCCAACACAGGGGCCTGAGCTGTTGCCAGAACAGAGACCATTTTTAGCACATGACCAGAAGAAATTAAGGTATTTTTTCTATTACAGCAAGAACTGCTTGTCTCCCTGCTTGGGCTGCATCCCAGGACAGGCTTAGTTAAAAGGAATGGCAACTGCAGTAGAGTTCCCTGCCTGAGACTAAAGCTGAAGCTCAGTTTTACGAGGAAACAGATGCATTATGAATGTGTAAGCATGCAAAATTAATTTAAACCCACCCTGAAAATAGAGAGCTGAGAGATGCTCCCTTGTGGAAAGCAATCCCAAGCACTGCCTACCTGAGAGGGCAGAATGGGATGCTGAAGACCAACCACTTAGAGCACAGCCAAGGCTGATGCTGCACATCAATTCCTGTTATTTTATTTATAACCCCAGTGCTGAGATGTGTACCAGTACGTGGGGCAAGGTACACTTCCCTGCTCCCTCTGTCAATGAGGGATCAGTGGAAAGCTGGTGCTGCAGATTTCAGTGATTAGCAACAATTATCACAAAAGGCTGGAGACCACCCATAAAAATGCAGCCAGCAACTCTTCCCTCATATATGATCACACACTGGGCATCCAAAAAAGTCCAGTCCTCTGCTGTGGTGGATCTCACAAGACCTTACAGATCTCTGTAATTTGGGAAGGCCTCAGAGAATGCTGTATTTTTCAGGTGATGGCAAGGTATCTAAGAAATACACTTATTCCTGTCAGCAGCTCTCTGAAACATTTAAAAGTTCATTCTAAGAGTAATAAATATATTTCATAACCATCCCAAGGGAGTTTTTCCTCATCAATGAAACTACTGTACTTGGCAAGGAAGCGGTGTGACATTTTTTCCCCAAAGGCTTTGGAGTGATAAATGATAACTAAAACGAATTTTTCTATTAGGCTTAAACCTTTGCAGAACAGGCTTTAAGAAGAAAGGTTTGGATTAAGTAGTCCAAAATTTAAAAACCTGGAAATATAAATGTTCGAGTAATTGAGACACAGACACAACTGATACACAGAGATTAAACTAATTTAAAGCAAACTCACAGACAACTTTGGCATGAAACAACTGAGGGATTGGATATCTCTTACTGCCTTTCACACAAATTTCCTCTGAAAATGCACAAACTTTCACACAAACTTCCTAAACTAACCTTCTTAAAGCATTATGACATTTCATTGATATTGAGCTGCATTTGGTATTAAAATAGTTCAAGTATCCTTTCAGCATACACTAGAAACATGTTTGTTCTTCAATGAGCTCACTTGAAGTACACATAGAAAAAATAACAGTAAAATTATCAGCCTGAGGGTTTGACATTTTTAGAATCTAGAAATAACAAGTTAACACCCAAAATCTTAAGTTTAGATCACCAAATTATGAAGGTTTTTAAAAAAATCAAATTGGATTATTTCTCTTGTGGTTTTGCTATATATGTGACTCATATTTTCAAAAGTTTTAATGTAAAAATAATTTTATTTTGGTTTTCATGGAATCAGATACAATCTCACAATTTGCCAGGCTGGCTGGGTATTAAGAAAAATGTTCCAAAATTTCACAGTTAACTCTTCTTTACAGCTTAGTGTGGAACTTTAGCTATATTCAAAAATTGTATTGACCCCTGATAACCTTATTGAGATGGCACTATTTATGTCCTCCAAGTTAATGTGAAAATGCCTGGCCATTATGGCCACTTAGGCTAAACTTAGTTGTGGATCTGGAGTCTCACATTGTCTGAGTGAAGTCCTGGCTGCACACTGCAGATGCCAGTCAGTCATTCCAAAGGGGCACAGCAGCTTGTCACAGCTGTGACCCAGGGTGAGGAAATTTGTGAGATTCTCCTCCAGGTCTGAAGCTGAGAATCAGGACTAAAGAGCAAGATGGGAATTAATCTTTTCAACACCTCCTAAGTAATAAAATAACAAGATACACAATGGTTGTACAGACAAAATGTACTTCCAAAAAAACTTAATATATAATAATTTTACACCAAATTACAAGAGGCAAAACCTTCAGCTTTATCACTGTAGTCACCAACATCCTGGGCTGAAAATGGAGAATAAAACAGTTGTCAAAAGATCAGTACTTTTAAAAAAACCAACACATCAGCTAAACAGTGTTACATAATTACAGACAGAGCAATGCACTGACATGCTTTTTCTTCCCACTTGGGTAATATTAGAATAAGAAGTCAGTGCCCGTAACGTCCATTTGGATTCCTTTCCTGGGTATCCCACTCCCATTTCTAGCAAAACTCAGTAACTGAAAATAACTGCAGTGAAATGTTCTGTTTTCTAACCTGTAAATGTCTGTCACACTGAAAGACATTTCCACAGGTTATTGAACGAGGCAGAGGGGCAGTTTATCAGACACAGAGCATTTCACCACCTGGTCACTGATTCCAGTCCAGACTGGAAACTGATAGTCCATGTTAAACCAAAAAAAAAAAAAAAAAAAAAAAGCCACTAAAACAGCCCAAAGTTTCCAGCAGCTGTTCAGTAATACTTATTATACTCCCTGGTAACAGTAAACTATTTGTACAATCTCCCTGTACAAAATGCAGCATTCAAATAAAACCTTGGCCAAAATTACTAACATTTCAGTCCAGACAAGAGCATTCACATGCCTAAAGTCTCCTGTCTTGAAGAATGACAACCAAGATGTGTTTCTTCCCAAATGACCACAATTTTATAGCAGATGCTGCTGAACTCCAGCAACATCCAGACTGTGGCTCTGGGCTGCCTCCTTCTATCAGTTATAATCTGTATTTTCACATGATACTGATCACGAGGCTCTAATGCACACAGCCAACAGCAAACTGCATTCATCTACAGGCAGACATGTGTGTGGAGTCCCACTGGCTCCTTTTGGGGGAAAGTCTTTATAAAACTGAACACCCAGTGCCAGGCTGCTGCCAGTGACTGACCTGGCTCTCCTCTGGCTGCCAGCTGACCCATCCCTGCTCCCCAGCCCTGCCTGCCTGGACCAGCACACCACTGAAAATGCTTCCAGGCACTTCCAGCCAGAGCCCAACTACCAAGGAACGTTCCTAAGTGCTGGCTCATCATATACACAGCACAGAATGGGAAATGCACTTTATTCAAAATCTGGTGTATCTGAGAGCAGTTCAAAAGCATCTGAACACACCCAGGTAAGTAGTACAGCCCATAAATGTCTGTCAGTGCTGTTCTTGCAACAAAAATCAGGAGAAATCTTATCCCATTACCCTCAGAGGCAGATGGAAGTACTGCACACAGAAAGTATCTGACACTGAATTACTGCAATAACATACATATGGCATGTGCAGCTTCAAAAATTGTGCCTGAACACTGGTACCCCACAGAACCACTGTGAACCATGTCTGGGGCAGGACCACAAGCAGCATTCACATGCACAACCCCACTTGCAGCTGGTTTTTTGTTTGTTGTTTGTTTGTTTTTTCCAGGAGGGCAGAATGACTAACTCAGCAGTCCCTGTTTGCAGAGTCTCATAACAGGGCTTGGAAGCATGAACTGCCCATTTTAGGTCTCTTTTTTTTTTTTTACCTGGGATCTCAAGGTAACATTTACATGCCCTAAATACCAATTCCTTAGTATACTTTCAGCACAATTAGGTGATTAACAGAGCTGTAGTCATGTATTTCAGCCAAGCAGCCAATAACTACTGGGAGCAGCAGCATTAGCAGCTGGGAGTTTTTTCAGGGAACAAAGATAAAACCTTTCTCCTGATCCATAAAAAACCTCATCGGAGAGTGTATATGAAATGAAAGGGACATTAATATTAAATGAGAAACCATAATGAGACAAAAAAGATGTGACATAAAAAAGCAAAAAATTTCAACCAGAAGACAAACACTATGGAATGTGAAAGACAAGAAGGCAAGAAAGAGGGAAGCAGAAAGATTATCTAGAATTCTTTAAACAGAACCAGAGGCATATTGTACGTTACATTTTAACTAAATTAGAAATAACTGGATGAAATTCCATGACCAGTGTCATACAAGTGAACAGACTAGAGGATCTAAGTCTGCTTTGCAGCTTTAAAATCTAAGACTCTATGAATAGAAAAGGAAAGAAGCCTGATTGGCAGCAGTGGAGACATAACTACACAAAATGTTATTTCAGGCAGAGAAAACATACTGCCAAAAATAGTAAAAAAAAATGTCTGACATATGCATATACATGCTCTGTTCTCTACTACCCACATCAGTACTTACATATTTAATGTACAATTTGGCAGGGAAAAAAAACCGACACAAAAGGATATAGTGGGTCCCAAGGGAATTGCTTCACAGGTGCCAATAAACTTGAGAAAATAGGAAAATCCTCAGCTATGGTTGGTCTTCAGCCCTGCCCAGAACACAAATAATGAGGCCACAGCCCAGCAATTCCTTGGATTAGAGAGGTGTCAGCCTCAGCCACCTCAGCCTTGCTCCACCATGGCCAGGATGTGCAAGAGTCAGGAAAGGGCTGGCCCAAGAACAAGTTGTTCCAGCTGCTCACAGCTGCTGGACACTCCCTTGGGATTTGGGGACAGCTGGCACAGGCTGCCAGCAACTCTCAATAAACAAAGAAACACATAGAGAAATGGCCACAAGGACAAAAATATAGCCCAAGATCCCTAACAAAACCATCATCAGCAATCAGCTTTGTTGTGTTACATCATGCAGGAAGAAGCACTGGAAGCCTTTCTGGAGAGTTTGGACACAAAAACTGCAACACAAGTACCAAGTGTCACTGCTGGATACCTTCAACTCAGTATTTTTATCACACATTAGGAGCAAATTTATCCTAAAATATAAAAAGAAATATTGCATGCAAAGCAATGCTTACAAAGCTGATGGCTTTAGTGACAACCACACTGATTGTATTCGTAGAGTGAGGCATCAGGCTTTTGGGAGAGTGTGCTCCAGCCCCAGAAACCTGCTGCTGTAGGGCTGAGACTGAAGCAGCCCCTGAATCCTGATGAGCTGCACAAAGGCTGTGCCGAAGTCAATTTGCACAGCACAACTGCAGTGACAGGAAAACAGAACTGTTTACACCCAGAGCTCTGATTTCCTCTGAGTAACCCACCTCCCCCAGGAATCTCAAACACCCCTGAGGGTCCTGCTGATTTCCTCCAAATGCCAAGTACAAGTCTCTGGGTGTATGATTTGCCATAGCCCATCCAAAATAACCGGCAAATGCACTACTTCAGAAATTGCCAAAAATACACAATGAAACCAACACAGTATTTTATTAAATAAAATCTAAGATGATTGTTGTGCAGTTCACTGTAGAGCATTTTACAGAAGCCTGCCTATGCTGTGCCTACACAGATGAATTTATGCAAAAGCCTGCGGCTCGTGAAGGTACAGTCACAGGAAAAAAAAGAAAACGGAACAGAACCAGGAACCAAACTCCCACATATTTGCCTTTTTCAGCTAATCTTGCTAATAATAGCACAATTGTTTCCTTGTAAAGGAATGCAGGGAGGTTTAATTATCAAAGTAAAACTTGATGCTTTCAAGGCTGGGGGGAAAAAAATGAAACCACCTTCCTGTATTTCCTAGCCTTTAGCACAAGGACTGTACTTAGAAACAGATCTCAAATTTAGCATTTGGTGTCACTGGAGATTTTAAAGCTATCACTCTCCTCTCTTCTTCTTCCCAGCTCACCCACCATCACACAGCACACCAGCTCCTAGGAAAAGAAAGCAGCAATTTCTGAATTGCTGATGTAAATTTTTGTACAGTAAAAGGGGGTGAAGTCAAGAAAGAAGCCCTGACTCTCCAATGTCTGTATTGAAATCAAAGTTCCATTCACAAACAATTGGTCTTATATCTTGATCTCCATTCCTTTACTGCCTCCAGCACCCGTGGAACTCATAAAGCATCTTGCATTCAGGCTATTTTTTTGAGTGCTTAAGATGCTGGAACAAAGATGTGGCAACCATAACTTCAGTTTCACATTTGGAGTGTGATGGCCAAAGCTCCAGGGCACTCAGCATAGGGACCTGGTAGAGGACTGTTAGTCTGTAATAACCACACTAAGATCCAGACCACATCAGACTTCAGACAACTCTGAAATAAAATGATAATATACAGCATTTCTTCCCCTTCAGTTCTACATTTAAAATCATTAAGCCATAAAACCTGTAAAGCTGGGAACTAACATTATCATATACTTGCAAATTCAAGGAAGTAGACAGTTCTAAGGCTAAGCTGTATTTAATTTCTGCCCACCTGTCACTAGCTTTGGTGTGATATGTCATCCTGAATTTTAAAAAAAGAGGTACCAGATTCTCTACGTTCTTTTTGTTGAAAAGAAAAAAAATCTTTCCCATGTTCTTCAGTACCCCATCTATTGAAATGCACAAGTAAACCTTAAAATAATTATAACTAATAGCAGTAGTCTCATTTATTTATGATGAATAAAACATGATGGAGAGCTGTCATAAAAAAAAAGACAGATCTAATCTCCTAAGACATACAAGTGCATTTCCTGTTCATGTCAGTAAGAATAAACAGCCCTGTGCAAAGCCCAGTGAATTTACTGGGGCTTAAGTGCCTCTGTCATATAAGAAAAAATTACTTAATACTACATGTTTCACAGACAAAATGAAGGGGAGAAAAGGGGGAAGACAAAGGAGTAATAGCATAAAATATGAGAAATATTCATTACATTCAGATTTCCACTCCATTTTATCTAGGTTTTCCATGATCAGTGAAAATATCAATATTCCTGACTCCAAAGGAAAACTTCTTAGAGCAAGGTGAAAAAAAAAATTATTCTGAATGACATCTCTAACGATCTGTTTTCAGCAAACAGGAAAGTCAATGGACTTAAGAGGTTACTTGTAACCTAAATTTTGTGATATTTTATCCAATATTAGCCTATTTGTTTCCTCAGTGGTTCAGTGTGAAAAGAAACACCACAGACACACAAAACTGCAGGACACACATTAGAAATTTGATGCAATTGCACAACAGCCAATTTCCACATTTTGGAAATGCAAACAGGTGTTTAGCCTGCAAACTACTGAATCTTCCTTCCACACTGCTCAGCTTTGCTATGCCTCAGGTGAAACCTGGCAATCAGCTCTGGGCACTACACATCATCTCAGTCCCTCCCAAAGTCTGGAGTTACTTAAGCAATGACAGAGGTCCAGAAGATTTCACCTGTGCCCTCTCTTGTGTCCAGGCAAAGACTTTGTAAATCACCCAAATGAGATCTTATGCAGCTGATTCCAGACAAGAGCAGGGAACAGACTGGACAATCTCTCTAGGTCAATCCAAACCCTATTTCCTAAGAATATTAGCAGTAAAGTTCCTTTCTGCAATCTCGAGTGAAAAGGCTTTGACCTAAGGACCATAAACCTCAACAAACCCTACTTCCTATTACTTTATTACCATTATTTATTGCCATCAATTCCACATCCATTGCAGTGCACCAGCCCAAGGATCTCAGCAATACAAGCCTAAGTTGCAGAGCAAGTAGTTGCCGAAGTCCTGATTCTCAAAATGAGGAGTTACCACATTGTGCATGAGATAAAATAGAGAACTTCAAAGACAAATGGTGACAGCTCTGGTAACATTTTAGATCCATGTAAGAAGTGAGATGATTGCTGACATCTGAACATCTTCTGACTAGCAGTTCCATTTAAGAAACGGAAGGAATTATTTTAACATATTCTGGGGGAAAGGAAAACTGAACTATTTTTAAATTCACAGTTAGCAAAGTCCCACTTTATTCATGAAGGCTAGCCACAGAAAACCAGTCTCATGGTCTAAACAGTGTGCTGATGCTCAGAAAAGCAGATATGAGAAAACCACCTTTTCTTAATAGACATGCTCTACATGAGACACACAGATTAGCTCTGGCTGCTTTAGAGATTAAAATTACTTTTCTCCTCGTTTGCAGCTCTTTGCAATGCAAAATCCAACAGAAACTGAATGTAAGAACTAGACTGTTTCTGGGTCATACACCATTAGACCTGTTAGTTAAATGCCAGTTGCAAAGCTGCTATTCCTGGCTGGAATGTGTGAGCCACAAAAAACATGGCCTGACATTCAATTTATAGAGTTGGCACTGGGGCATCTGGAGACAGGACAAATTTTTCATAGATGATGCATATTTCAGCTAGAAGTCTTTAAAAGGCCCTGAGTAAGGAATGCCACGTTAAAAAAACCAGTATTCAGATTTTTGTCACATATTAGGCTTTTCTTTAACTCACAAATTTTCACAATCTTATGTTCGATTTGTAGAAATGAGCAACCAAGAAATCACATTGATCAAAATGCTCTATCTTGATAATAAATCAATAGCTGTTAAAATAGGAAACTGAATGCCCAGCTCTTGAGACACTGGCCTGCAGTATAGATTTCTCTAAAACTAAAGTGATCTGTTACATGAAAGAAATACTTTACTAAGTGATTAAACTTCTTACTCTGCACTAGGAAAAAGAGTTTCAGGAAGAAATCAAATCCAACTGATGTCTGCAGGGATGTTTTCAAATGCATAGTTTCTGTAGAAAATTTACGTACTTATTACATTTACAAAGGCCTGTGATTTCCTTAAGGAATTGAAATGTTAAATTAATTCCCCCCTGGTTCTAGTTTCTATTATTTTTGACGGCTTCAAGAGAATAAACAGGTCACTCTGCTCATTGCTTCAGTCATGTGACACCGTAAGACTGACCAAAATTAAGAAAATACCAAAGATTTAACGAGGAAGAAAGAACACAGGAACTGATTTTAATTGAGATCACTACATTCTGCAGAACTAATGGAAGGCTATAATATAGGAAACTGCTTTAGAGGAAAGTACAAAGGAGTCAGGATCTGGCAAGCAAATGTGATACACATTTGGTGAGGCAGTCTGCCATCAATCTTCCTAGAAGGAGATCTCTTTGTTGTTCTGCTGGGTCAGTTTGTAGATGTCCAACTTGCAGAGTATGAAAGAAAAAATAGGTGCACTTCTAACAAAAAATAGTGATGTTTGTAAAATACAGAGAGCTTCAGGGACCAGCCCCGAAAACAGGGATGCTCTTGGTTGTCAGGGTAACGTGATCACCCCAGACAACAGAGACGTCAGCAGCAATGTGCAGCACACTCTTGGTACCCAAGCACACAAGTCTTCCTGCTCCCCTTCTGTAATTAGGCCACAAAGGATATAGGCAATTGTTGCTAAGGTGGGGATCAGTCTTTTCTCTGTATTAGGGATCCAAGAAAATCAAGAATCTGGTTGATACTTAAAAAAGTCTTTACTGGTGTTGCCCACCCAACTTTCACCATTAATTAGCAGAATCAACAGACAGCAGAAAAACAGTGAACCATGAGATGATCCTTCTGTTTACTGCAGCAGGGTCCATCAAATGTGGCAAGATCTAATGACACAAAATACTGCTATTACTTTCTGTAGGGTAACACTCATGTAGTTTTGCTTTCATTAGATCAGACGCCCATTGTGTGCATTCTCCCAATAAGACAATAAACAGTTATCCAGCTTTCTGCAGCCTCACCTCTTGAAAGCTACATTACCTTCTTCATCAAACAAAGCTTCAAATCACCACTCAGCTGCAAACATACAAAGATTCAGATATGCAACAGAATAAATGACCAGATGAACAAGTCTTGCTTGTGTGCCTTACTGATGATCCCATAAAACAAAGAAAGTGAAGTCATATGTTTGATGAAGGTTAAAATGTGCAAATTTTGAAGGATTTTTATTAATGAGAGTGGACACAGGCCACAGATCCCACAGCATTAACAATGTGTCCTCACAGATCACTCTACTGCAGTTTACATGTTTGGTATCCTGGATAGACTGCTGTGGTTTTACCGGGCAGGTACCCAAACATCACCCAGCTTCTAACCCGCTTCTCCTTCCAGTGGGACAGGGGAAAAACTGGGGAAGAAAAAATTAAAATTTGTGGGTTGAGATAAAGGCAGTTTAAAAGGACAGGAATTGAAGTAGTAGTAATAATAATAATAACTAAATATACAAAACAGGAGATGCACAATGCAATTGCTCACCATTTGCTGACCAATGCCCAGCCAGGTGCCAAGGGCAGCCCTTGGCTGATTTTTTCCCTAATTTTTATGCTGAACATGACCCTGAATTGTGGCATACTCTCTGGTCACTTGGGGCCAGCTGTCCCAGCTGTGTCCCTTCCCAACCTCTTGAGCATTCCCAGACTCCTGGCTGGTGGGGTGGGGTGAGAGGCAGAGAAGGCCTTGGCACTGTGTAAACACTGCTCAGCAACAACTAAAACATCGCTGCATTATCAACATTATTCTCATCCTAAATCCCAAACACAGCACTGTACTAGCTACTAGGAAGAAAATTAACTCTATCTGAGCTGAAACCAGGACACCGTGAAAAATCTGGCAGAAAGCTATCTAGCAGAAAAGAATTCCCATGGAGTAGAAAACATTAAATATTCTGAATTTTGAATATTGAAGTTGACAAGAACAGCCTCATGGGTTTTTAATTTTACTCTATGTCACTGCTGTTGTTTTCTTTGAAGACTATTGTCTTAAAAAAAAGAAAAAAGTATTTAAATCACTTTGTTTAAATCCCTCTAGAGGGTAGACCAGCTCTTTAGCAGTATGGATTGAATAAAACATTCACTCACCAAAAGGGATGGGATACACATTAATGGTTGTGCAGGAAGAAGAAATAATATGACTTTAAAAAGAAACATATTCAGGTTTACTTTGTTAAGTTTACTTTTTCGTTGTTCTGATATTAAAAGACAACTTACACTCAGCAAGGATTAATGGAAGAGGGAGATAACAACAAGTAAATGGGGAAAAGCCTCAGAAAAAAAAAGATGGAAAACATGACTTAAATTTTCAGAGTAGCAAACTGAACAATCAGTGCAAGTTAACATCTCTGCTTTTACTCCTAACTCTTTGCATCCAATTTTGTAACACAGCCCTGCCCCACCTTGTGAGAGATCCTGTTTCTTCACTCCTGGAGTCCAAGAAACTTATCTGTGCTTGCCCTTCCCTCTTCCCTCCCTGGCTATGTCAGAAGTTGGCCAGTTTGCATTTAGGGCTAATAGGTCATATGCAATAAATGAAAATCTTTCCACAACAGTTTCGCAGTCAATACAAGATGCCAGTGAGTTTTCTCTGTTCTACTTGAAACTGAGTTGGTGTTGCTAGCATAAATATTTACTTTATATCCATAAACACACGTACACCTTCCCACACACACCCCTGTGACCATTATGTAGCTACATGGCTCATATTACCCACCTACAGTAAAGAAGTTTTTCCAGTTATAACCTGAGATGTCTATGAGCAGATGTAGGAAACCAATGACCTGAAACAGCAGCTGGCACTGAAGCTACCTATAAAACAGCCATACCTTCAGCTAATATCCTGCTTTGCATAATTTACAGATTAACCATCTCAACTTTGCTTCATCAGTATGGGGATGGTACTTCCCACATTTTGGCAGAAAAGGGCCCTTGTCCCTGTGCACCTCCCTCCCTGCCTCAGCCCAGCAGGTCCCCCCTCTCCAAGGCACACCCCAGCTGCTGGGGAAGGAGCCCTGGGGCTGCATCAGTGCTGCAGGACTGATCACAGAAGAGTCATGACAGCCAGGAAGCATCAACTCAGCTGACACACGAGTCAGGTAACAGATATAAGTTACAAATAATTACATTCCGTTTGTGTTTGACAGCAATCATCACATGCATTATAGACAAATAATAAAAGAAATAGTTTTTATGTCTCTTTTTGTTTGTTTCATATTAAAAAGCTCTTAAAACTTCTTGCAACAGTAGCTGCTTTACCCTGTGATCTAAAATACAAACTAAACTCTGGCACGGCTAAGCACATTAAGTTTAAAGACTACATCAAACACTTCTCTGGAGTTCTTCAGGTGATAACAGATTAAATCCTTTTTTTAATCATTGTATTGTTTTCAATTCCACTTATCTAACATCAGACAGGAACAGCAGCTCAACACCTTTCTTAGAGGAGCTCTGGCACAATCTTCACTATCTGGCACAAGGCAGGTGGGGATTACAGACAGTGTGAAAAGTTCAAAATGAGAGTTCAAAAATGCCCCTAAAATAACATGAAAGCAGATCTGGATCTCAAAATCACTTCACATTTTTGGCTGCCCTCATGATTCTCATCTAACTTAAAGGTAGAGCTTTGTGTCCATGCTTGGCAACACAAAATGAAATTACTACAAAATTCTAGAAGTTAGAAAATAAGACATTACAACTCGTATCCAGTTCTTCAAAGAAAAAAATGTGGCGGGGGGAGGTCAAAATCCAGTGAAGTTAATTCCTGAACTAGGAATTTATCTGGGAGATGCATACATGTGGGCAACTAGCTTAGAAAACTTCATAGTGATCTCAATGTGCATTTGTAAACAAGGTCAGGTATGATTCAACTCTTCCTGAGCTCTTACATACTTACTGAACTCCCAAATAAGAGTAATGTCAAAGAACTGGTAGACATATTTGAAGGAATCAGATAGTTATGAATCTTACACAGAATCAGTGATATGTTTTTTTTAACTCTTAACACAATATTCCCAGGCTTCACTTGAAGACCTTATCCCCAAATACCCTGCTGCAGAAGGACATCTATTAGAATTCCAGAAGAAAAGAGGAACAGATATAAGTTGGGAGAGGATTAGGCTAAATATAGGTAATATTGGTTTAAAAAATATCTACAATCAAACCTTGATTTGCATCAGTCTTCACTAATTGGCTCACATGAAGCCAGATTCCTGTGTGCAGTATAAGTGCTGTGCTCAAGTGCTGAATTTATAATGCTTTCCATTAAAAAAATTACCCTGGCACAATTGGGACCAGTGACCCTTCATGCTTTTTTTTACTATTTGCCAAAGGGTATGAGCTGCAGAGCTGCAGAATGGTCTGGCCAATGCACTGGCTTGGAGTTTTCATTTTATTCCACAACCTACACCCTCTCCTTCCACCCACCAGGTATCTGTTTCTCCCTCTCCACCATGGACTTCACACCTTCCTGGTTTTGCTGATCCTTGACTGCTCTAGGCTTCTTCTTTTTTTCTACCAAAACCTCAAGAGCTAGAAGTTATCAACCATTTATCCCTGGGACATGAGGTGGTTTTTTATGTATGCATTCGAGTATGTCTGCATGACACTCCAGGATCAAGGATGATCTCTGCCTCCCCCTTTCAAGAACAAATGCAATCAATGCAAATACTTTAATAGTAATGTCATGGCCATTCATCATTTCTTAAAGCTTAAGATCTCTGCTTTGAAGTGATAACAGGTTAAATGACAGTACTGGCCCCCTCAGTAATTATGTCCCTTTTATGGCAAGTTTCCTGGTATACAACAGCTGCTTTTATTACTATTAATGCTGCACAATGACTGCAAAAACTCTGACCTGAACGGGATAAAACCAAACCAGCTGTTTCATCTCCTTTCATCTATTCCCATCTCAAAGGGGGCTTTGTGCACAATCAGTTTCCACTGAAGAGCAGGAAAATCACGTGGCACAAGAGGGGCCCGAGGAATGTGGGTCACGGGATAACCGGGAATCCAGGGCCCACGGAAATCTCAGCCCAGCCCGTTCTGCCCTGCTTAATCTCACCAGGAGGGGCTGGCACAGCGAGCACTCACTCACTGCACTGAATTTCCACAGCCAATAAGCACAGAAATGAGACAGCACAGAAATGAGACAGCCAGAGCATGCGGTTGTGGATCTGCCCTGAGAGTCCAGATGAGCAGTAGGAACAGAGAGAAAAGGGTTTAGTCTCCCAAAACAGGAAAAGCAGAACCCAAATTTAGATCCACTGAGTTGTTTCTGCACAGAATATAGAAATCACTCTTTTCCTACAGCAGCAAATGACTTCTCCCAGTCCTCTCCCTGACAGCCTCCTTGGCTACCCTGGTTTCACAAACCATACTTCTGTCACCTAAGCAGACACAAACAGTGCTGCCCACCAACTCAAGATGACAAAAGCTCAAAACCAGAACATTTTAATTACAGATCTAATTTTACTTGCAAAGAATAATAATTAGAGAGTGAAAGAAGCCCACACAAACGCAAAACCATCCCAAAGACACTCCATGGACTTCACCAAGGTTCACCTGTAGTTCCCATTTAATGATCCTAGATGTTGTTACTGGCAAAGTTTGGAACTAAAACAATTTTACAGAACCATGTTAAGTACAAACTTAACTCCCTAAGATGCTGCAATGGTTAATTAGTACATACTTGAAATGACAATGCCAGAAGATTATACATGTAAAGCACATTTTAAGGTATTATTTAGCCATGGTTCTGGCTCTTTCCTCCTCAAACACCTGTAATTACATTTTAACAAAAACCCAAAAATACATCACTTTATGTAGCCTGAAGAAAATTAATCATTCAAATAGATGTTTATTTTCAAGAGACATAAGTATTAAAACAGGATGCAAAGAACATGCATGAGCAGCATTATAACAACTGCTGTGTTTCCTGTATTTTCAGTCGTCAGTGTAACAATTAAGTTACCTCATATGTCTTTTAGTGGATTAAAGAATCAGTCACCTTTATAATGAAGCACAGCTGTTAATTGAACACGTGCCAGGAGTGGCACTTTGCATGGAGGGCAGCCCTGACCTTGCACAGCCAGGACTCACTGAGACCAGCCTGGGTGCCAGCCCTGCACCAGCTCCAGCAGAGCCAGTGAGATTTCCCTGGCCCCTGGGAACTCTGAAGTGTGTGTATGCAGCAGAAATAAGGGTGTCTTGGATCTGGACACACCCTGGCACAGAGTCAGTATCCCATGAAACTAGGCAGGAGTGAAGAGCCTGGAGGGGAACAGTGGAATACAAAGCACAAACACCCAGAAGACAGAAAATAATTAGCCTCAAGAGCAAAATCCTCTCTGCTTTTCAGCCCAAGACACACATCACCAGGGACCTGTGCCAGTGGGCATCACAGCATTTCCCTCTGCACAGAAAAGTACCTAGTGAAAAACATTGCCCTAAAACCTGTATTGTACTGCTCCAAGCCACAATGTCAGGGCTGCTCTGAATTTTATTTGGATAAACAGGGCAAGATTTTTGTCTCTCCTCTCCATACAAAAATGCCACAATGGAAAAGCTCTCCTCAGAGTAACAACCTGACAACTTTGTATGTAAGTGAAGAAAATTGCATTCAAACCACTGTACCAAAAAAGAACTACACATCTTTCTTAATTAACATTATTTACATAAAACGTGATTTTCGTGGCTTCCTACAACCAGCCTTAAGCTAACAGATCTGCCACAGGGCAATGCAGAACTTCACACTGCTCCAGATCTGATTTCAGGGCTGAAACTTCCAGGAGGCCTGTGCACATTTAGGGTGACACTGGTGTCAAAGGTATCCTTAAATGGACCACAGTGAAGAACAACAGTATTCAGACTTCTAAAATATCTAATATGCAAGTTATTGTGCAGTTTTATCAGCTGCAGCACTTCTACACAGTCTTTCATCTCAAGTCTTGTGTTAATGGCTCAAGCAATAATTTACAAAAAAATCCATTTTGGAGAAAAAGATGTAATAAACATAAGAAAATAACTTCTTCGGGATTCTTGTAATACACTGCAGAAATTTAACCCCAAGTAGAGAAAAAACAAAGCAAAGTAAACCATTTGCATAGTCCTGTTAGAGCAACTCCTCTGCAGTAACCATTCTTTGCATAATCAAGGATTTAGTGTTACAACTTGTGATGTTCTATTAGAGAAACTCTATAAAATACATTTCAATACTGTAGCCAAAAAGAACAAATAAAACTAGCTGTGAGCAACAAATTTTTACTTTACCTGAACTAGTCATAAATTTGCATCTGACACCAAAACCACCTCATTTTTAGCATTATCTAGGCAATGAAGGTGCAGGATAAACTGTAAATATCAGACACACATTAGAAACAAAAATATTTTAAAGTATCATGGAGAACCACTGAAGTCTTGATGATGAATACAAAGATAACAGTAAACAATTTCCAACTTGGCAGACCAACTCAAATCAATCTGTTATGGAGATTATACACTTGGAAGCTTAATTGCACATACCTGTGTTACCATATAACAAAAATACAACTGGAGATAAATATTTCAAACATCCAATGCTTTCACTAGTTCCTTACATGTTCTGTAGCATGTGAAAGCATCAAGGATAAAATATATAGTCCCTCTTCTGTAGAAGATCAAAAGTTAGATTTTCATAGCTCTAATACAGACTTAGACGGGCATGTAATCCAAGCAGATACATGCTTGCATGTTTTCTTTCCCAACTTTCTCAAATCCAAGCTAGGAAATGGGGATTAAAGATCAAGGCAGGCTTGAGATGCAAACAGGTTGGCAGAGGCAAGGTGTGAAGCCCAGACAGCAGTCCCAAGGGTGCCCTCTGACATGGTGCAGCTGATAATAATTTGTTTCTGCAGTTCCCCATGCAAATAAGAGGAGTCCTGGTGTATGTGCAAGGTCACCTTGGCTGCTGCTGGCCATGCTCACCTGAGGAAGGAGCTGACACCCTGACAGGGCCTCTCTGGAAAATCATCCCTTAGATAAGAAATTGGTTCCTTAAAATGACTAATGCTATAAATATCTCACCCCCTCTGCAGACACCCACTTAATCTCTTCGTGACTTAATTGGTTCTTTTTTGATCCCTTGGGTGATGGGTCACCTTTTACATAAAACCTCTAAGTAGTTGGTTAGCTTTTCAAATCCTTGATATCATTGGTTCATTTTCTAAGGCACCCTAACCCTATAAAAGCCCCCTTAGTAACTTATATATTTGGACTGCTGCCCCACCCTTTCACAGAAGAAGTAAAGTGTCTGTGGAACCTCTGTGCAGCTTTCTCGGTCTCTTTGCTGGCTAAGAAGGGGCTTTGCAAGTAAAGATCACAAAAAAAACTGATAGCTGGATTTTAGGCTTGCTTGCATCCAAGTACCCTGTGGCTGAACTCTGCCTGAAACACCAGGAAAAGCTGTTCCTTACAGAATTTCTTATCCAGGTTTGTGACAAACCCTAAGCCTCACCAGTCACACCCACCAGAGCTGCTCTGGAGCTGAGCTGGTGTCCCCTTGAAGCACCAGCCACTGCCCCAGGTGAGTCACCCTTGGCAGGAGCCTATTTCCCTCCAGCGGGAATAAACAGAGCCAGAGGGACCAGTTCTGACCAAGACAACTCAAAGCTGGGCATCTGAGTGAAGGTAGATGAATCCACTCTTCACCTCTGAGTCACAGCTCCTTCCCACGTTTTCACCTGAGGCTGCACAACCCACAGGCAGGACTTAAAATACATCCTGGCCAAGAGCAATCTGTAAAGCAGGAGGATACAAAATTTTGACAGTTTTATCATAAATAGCCTGTAGGCCTTCTAAGCCATCAGGGAAAACAATTACTGCCAGATAACCTTATGTTTTAATGGGAGTGCAGATCTCTCAAAATTAACTTCACAGTCATGTTATAGGGATATGTTTATTGCTCCTCAGTGATAAAAATAAAACTATCATTTATTTTGAGTGCCAGGGCTGAAACCTCCATCAAAGCTTCAATCTCCCTGGTTTACACAGCACCATTACCCCCATTGCTAACATCACATTTGCACTGCCATCCTAAGAGATGCAAAAGTCAAGCTAAATAATCCTTTGCTGCCCAAAATAAACAGACAATGCTTGAAGCTGCAGGGAGAAAGCATTTCTGTTGTGAAAATTTTACCCTGTCATATTAACAAACTATAAATAGATCTAAAAATATTTACTGAAGGCCAAATTCTGCAGAGCTGAATTTACCCAGTGGTGTTATGTAAGAAATGGTTTCAGAAATGCACTAAATGGGGCTGATGTTACAGCTCTAGAAATAAACGTCTTCCGTTTTCATGCATTCCACTTTTTTTCTCAGTTTCCTAAACTGATAAACTTGCAGTGATGTTTTTCTCTTCAAACAAATCTCTAGTACCTGATGATGATGAGTTGGAATGAAAGCTGGCACTTGTGGCCCCTTTATGCCAGTCTTTCCTCCCTCATCCAAAAACAGTTCTGCGTTAAAGGCAACCAAAAATTACAGAAGGGCAGATTGAACTGAAACAGTCTTCAAAGATGATGAATTTAAACCCCTGAAAAACTTTTATCATTGTCATTTATTTTCACTGAGAAGATTTACAGTACTTGAAATATTTTGGCAAGTATAATAAATTAGTGAAGCAGTGACATGAGACAGAGACGATCTGGGTCAGGCATTTCTGCCAGCTGCCTGCCTGTCTGGGGTCCCACACACCCAGCTCCACAGGTTGCCAAAAAATTCCTGATTTATCCCACATTCAGGCACAGTAAAGTCAGTGGCACTGACAGTGAAGGAGGAAGTTGCTCTTGTATACCACATTTTGCTCTTAAATGAAGACAGCCCTTGCTTTTAGGCCTACAACCAAGCATACTGCAATTCCTTTACTATAATTGTGGATGATGTTATTCCCCATAGCAGAATATAAAGTTAGAAAGTTAGCAACAGTAGAAAGTAATTCCATAGTAAAATTCATTTTTCTCAGGGCATAGGGAAGTTTTGCTCACCCACAGCTTCCCACCATGAGCAAAATGCACATGTTCAATGGCACATGTGGAAAGAGTCTCAAAAGTCAGAGGAAGACAGAGAGAAGACTCCTCACTGTTAACTTTCCCCTTTATTTCTACCTCCAGACAGCAGAGGACCAGGTTTAACACCCAGGCAAGAGCTCACAACAGCAAAGCTTCCCCAAGGCACAAGATTCAAGACCCTGTTCCTGCAAGCTCTGTAGGGACCCAGAAGGTTTGCTGGCCACATCCACATTTCCCTGCAAAGCCACAGATGTTACCAACAAAGGTGGGGGTGCTCCACATCACAGTTCTAAAAACAGCTCTAATTCTGTCCCCAGAGAATCTCATTTAAAACAACAGTGTTGTTAAGCCACCATGATTTGCTTATCTGCAAGACAGAACTTCCAGGCTGCTCCCCATGACCTACCCTAAGTGGGGACAGGGATGCCCAAACCCTTCTGCATCATGCCAGCAGGTGGAACAGGGTTTGGCCAAGACAGATCAAAGCCCCTTTGCTCAGCACTGGCAACAGCAAGGTAAATACTGTCATGCAAAGACCTTTCTTGAGACTGCCTCACACAGATAAGCATCCAGCCTTTGGTATGGTGTTTCAGCTAGTGGTGTATCAGGGTCAAATGATACCAAGGAATATTATAGAAAGCAGAAAATATTTCTAAATCACTGTTTCACACAACAGCCTATTGAGAGAGGATATGAAGTCTGACTCACTGTAATCTTCATACATTTAATGGATTTTTCCACACTCCAGTTGGGCTCCATACCAACAGGAAGAAGGTTATTTTCCTCAGTGAAGATCATTAACAATTCATATGCAGCAGTTTCTGCCATATGTGGCTCATCAGCTGACTGCCTTGATCTGTTAACCAGTCTGCTGGTGGGGTTCTTCTAGCTTAAATGAGGAGCACATTATTTTATAGTTTTAATAATATTACCAAAAATGATACTAAAGCCATTTACTGTGAAAGAAATGGTGCTTTTATTCAGAAAAAAAAGGTTGTTAAACTATCCTCTACCTAAATGTGTTGCTCACTTTTTCTCATTCTCCTCTATGCTTGTCGGGGGAAGAAAGATGTGGGAGGACATTTGCAAGACATAAAAAGCTTCAGAAGTTTCCAATTGGTACCATGCACTGATAAAACCTTGTTTCAATTGGCCAGAAAACAAGACAAGAGAGAAAAGGGTGAAAATTTGTAGTAAAGAACAGTTCTCCCACTTCCTTCCAATCATTGCTTAGTTCACCAAGAACAGGGTAAAAAAAAAATCTTTCCATCGACATAGAAAAAACAGATTTCAAAGCAGTTTTCTACAAATATCAGCACTATCTCTACTGCACTTCCTCCCTGCATTAAATCACCATTTTGCAAATATCCAAGCTTTGGTTAAACATGAGCAATTATAGGAAGCAAAAGAGAAAAATCATTATTTCACTTCAGCTTTATGCAAAGTTATACTTATGGAAATCAATGAAATTATTGTTGTTGTGGAATGAGAAGAAAATGTATTTTACATTTCTCTAAGCTATTTACATTCTGTGCTCCATCTCAGAGGATGACACCAGTATTCAAGACTCTGGTCAACAGTCCAGCAAATTTGTCAATTAATGATGGTTCCTCTACTCCAGAGTCAAGCACATACAAAGTTATCTCCTGCATTCTGGTCCCTTAGCTGACACAGTAGTGACTTCATCTTAATCATCATAATCCATATAAACTACTGTACTTTCAACATGTATTCCTCATCAGTTCATCTCAGGGTCCCAGAGCTGTCTATATGTATCACACAACCAAAATTGACTTTGTAAAGGAAATAAAAGCCTCCACAAAAGAAAGAAGCAAGAGCAATCAATGCATCCATGCATTTGGATGGTTTGGGCCAGAACAGATCTGTTTCCAGAAAAATGGGACAGATCAAATATGACTTTCAATTATTACATCTACTCTTCAGATTCCTAATCCCACTCCATGAAATCTGTATCCACTTCAGAAGGATGGTAAACTGAATTATTCCAAACCCAGTGTTTAATGGTTTCTGCAGTGACAAGAAAACACAAGAGTTCCTAAGAGGCACAAAGATACTGCCAGAAAACAAGTTAAAGGAATTTTGGCCTTTTTCCTATAACATTTGAACAGCCAGAAATACAAATTTTACAAACACAGAAAAGGGTCATAAAGAATCATTCCAGCTGTGTTTGTTTTGAAAAGAAACTTATTTTAAAATAAAACTGAACTGAGGCCTCAGAACCAGAAGGATGGGGAAGATGACACAGGCAACTCCAGGAATCTGCTCCTCACCTCTCATCTCACAGAGTTTGGGGCAAACTGTGAATCTCCACAGCATTCTCAACACCCCTCACTCTTCATCTGCCTGGGGGATTTGAAATACAGCTACAAAGCTGAGATGTAATAGACAGCATTTTTAGTCCAAATGCTAATGGTTTAGTTAAATCTGAGTTCAAGCCATTGATATTTTGTTAAAATTCTTCATACCATTTTCAAGGGATTGGTACAGAGATTAGTAAGAAGTATTTTTTCTGCCTTAGATAACAGAAGAGATTAGGTTATAGCAATTATTTATGTGTTGTTGTTCTAACATTTCCTTGGCATGGAGAGCTAAATTAACTGACTGCATTTTTCAGGAGTAGCTCTTAGATGGTTTCAACAATGACGTTGTTGTATTACCAAATATCTATATCCAAAATAAAAAAAATAATTCTGACAATCCTGGAAAGCTGAATATCATTATTATATCAAGACTTAAGGAATTTGGTTTATGATACAGTAATATTGTTTCAGCTTGCATATTGTTAGTAAGATGAAATCAGCTTAGTGGTCACAAGAACAAAAGTGAAATCAAGTTAAAATTGTTTCTCTGAAAGGAAAAGATGACTTGACAGACAGTAATCAAGAGTTACTTTGTAAATGGATTTGCTGATGCTTTCCAAAGGCATCAAAAAGGCTTAAGTTATTCAAAGTAAAAATTTTACTGCTTCGTTTTTAAATACTTATCTTCTCAATTTAATTTGTAATTAAAGTGGATGTTATGATATACATATAATATGCAAGAAAAACTCTCCCGGCCTTAGGTTTGGAAAATTTGAAACCTGTTTCTCCTTCTAATAGAAAAAATGAAAGCAATATTTCTGTTCCAATAAAACAGTAGTGGGACTTATTTTCAGTTTGACTGAATGTCCAGGTAATACAGAAGAGATTATTTCAGTGGGACTGAAGAAAGGAAGTAAGCCAGAACTGGAGGCCACCTTCTGCAATGGCTTCATGGATTTGAGATTTCCTTTCTGATGGATTGATGCTGATACACTTTGAACCCATTTAGAGTTAAGATTTCTTTTGTCCCTACACTATTGATTAGCTTCACCTTCTGAGCTGGAACAAGCAGCAGGGAAAGGCAGAAGATCTTGCATCTTGGTCATGAAAACAAAAGCATGCTCGAGTAAGATTGATCAGCACTGCAAAACTGGAAATATGTGAGCTAGTGGAAGCAATATTTTTCCAACTAATCAACCTCCTCCAGAAGGAAAATGTGATCCTGAGGTCTCATATCAGACAACATGCCTGATTTAAAAAATTATTCTTAAGAGCTGCCTAAATTATGAAGCCTCCAAACCTGTATGTGATATTGTTGCAGCATTTGTAAGATCTGATTCACTGGTTGAAGTGCAACTCCCTTCTGCTTCAGCTCACAGCTGAAAACACATCCCCATGACAACCCGGGAGCCGTGCACAACACCCAACCTGCTGCCAAGCTCTGCCCCCAAAGAGGGACCTGCCAACCCACAGCAGCAAATTCTGTCACTGCTATGGGGCCTGGACACGTGTGCATCACCCTGGATTAGAAAATTTAAATGAGAATGGCATTAGGTGCATGCCAACAACCCTAAGCTCAGCCAACTTTTTAACTTCAACAGCAACAATACCATCTCTGCAATCTAACATACTATTTGTGTGAATAGACCAGGAAAAATTAAAGGTTATTTAGGTGCCCAAATGTCTACCTCCTGCTTGAGCAGGATCAGTGACCAACCCAGACTTGCAGTATGAATCTGTTACATCTCAGACCAGGGAAGCTGGCTTTCCTCATCAACAACATGCAAAAGAAATCTGCTAATGGTAAGGTCTGAGTTGAACAAAACATTATAACTGCATTTGTCTAGTTCAACACTGCAGACAGATTATATTAATTTCACCACTAAAAGCAAAATAATTAGCTACATTTATCACAAACGACATCAAGCACTGTGTATCTCAGCAGTTGTACTGCTCCTTCAATTATTCTGCCTCTCTGTTACATAAGCTCTACTTTGCAGCTCCAGGTGATACAAGAAAAATCCAAATTCATATCACATTTGTAGTCTACATCATAGCACAGATGGAGAAAAATATGTTGGGAAGATGGGGGAAATCACCTTGCATACTATTTTGAAGTAGTTCCACTTCAGTGATTTCATGAACATAGTCTCATGATCCACTTTGGGCAAGGACTTAATGGATTTGGCAATCAGAGTTACCCAAGCATGATCCCTGGTTAAAATAAAACATGAGTGTAATAAGTACAGGGTAGTTGGTACTTGTGTGCACTACTTCATCCACCAAATACAACAATTAACTCACATGGTAAAATCCCAGCTGAAAATAAACCAATAGCAAAACCTCATTACCTTGAGGCCATTGTGACCTATAACTCTCCTAAAAAGACTGCAAAAATCCTGTTAAAACAAAGTCCCCTTATTACAACATTATGCTGAGTACATACAACTTGCCACATATTTTCCTGACCAATACTTCCAGAAATTGGTTCTGAAAAACAAATCCTACCATCTCTGGGGGCTGGCAGGCTCCCAGTTCAACTCTTCCCAGAAAGCATAAAATCACAATCAGTTCAGCTGGCATTTAGTGTCAGCTACACAAAGCTGCTGGTCAAATATTCCATAGCTATTGCTGCTTAGCTCTTAAAAAAAATTTCATGTTTAAAACTAGAGTACAAGACTGAAACTTGGTATTTTCTAATACAGTATTTTTCAACCATCTCTCTTGACAACTTGTTCTGGTTTGTGTGCATCATACTTCCTATTATTTCTTAATTTGGTAAGTTAGTTCACAGTATTCATAAATTCATACCAATTACACAGTGTAATCAATGAAAACAACCCACTGGGAAGTCAGGCTCTAACTCTCCAACATCTCCTATATCCCTTAACCCTTCCTTGCCCATACCCACATTCATCACCTCTCATGTGAGCCAAAGCCACCTGCAAGAAGAAGCTGACAAAGCTGATTACTGCAATTCAGAGTGACACTGCTATGTCCTTTCAGGACACACCAGTTTAAAATATGTCTCCTAGGAATCAGCACATGGATGATATCCACAGGGACCAGCCAGCTTTGGGGAGATGCCCCAGCTCCAGGACATCACCAGGACCTGGTGGCCACACTCAGGGAGAGCTCACACACTACCTGTGCCCAGCAGCCTGCAAATCCCATCTGTCTCCTTGACAAGCAATTTCACATTCTTTCTAGGAAGGATTTTAGGACATCTGCCAATACACACTCCTTGCATTGTTTCTGCCTCGTGCTGTCACCACAAGGCCACATGGGATGGCTGGAGATGAGGACCTACCACAGAGCAAATACAAGGACCTGGCATTTCCTAGTGGACATGCAGCCAGTGCAGGACACACAGGCAAAGGCAGGCAGAGCAGGCACCCAGGGAGCCAGAGCTGCTGTTCCATGTGAGTGTGGGGCCGGTGCCACAGCTCACACCGTGCATGGATCCCACCCCATCTCGTGCTGACCCTGCACGGGCTGTTCTGAATGTTGCACCAAGTGCATTCTGGGGTGAAAGTCTAATTTTTCAAGGGGAATTAGACACACAAGGACTCACATTAATTACAGGTTCTGGGCACTAATCCATGAAGACAGGTGCAGAAACCACAAGTTCACTGCTGCTGGAGAGTTTTGCGATTGCAGGCCAGAATCAGTGCGTGTCCCATCCCAGGATACAAGACATTCTGTGTCCAAACAAGAGGGAAGCAGCACAAAATAGCAAATATTCACATGTGAGTGCTGCTTGGAACTTTACTCTGAGGGAAATTCTGCTGGCTCTGTTACCAACAAACCCCTCTCCTGGCCTTCTTCAGTCTTTGCATTAACTTCATATATGCATTTTATCAAACAAATCAGAGCTCTACTACTGAAATGACCACCTACACCTAAAGAAAGTTTTTATTAGTTCCTTTTAAAGAGTCAGAACAGGCTAAAACAGCATTCTTATTAATAAGTCACATCAGTGGGCTTCAAGAAAAGTACCTTTGAACACCACCAACAAAAATGTTCTTCGTAAGAAGTTGCTTACCACTACACTCCCGCAGATAAAGCTTGGAGAAGTTGTTTGAAAAGGTTATTGTGTTCTCCATTCCCATCACCTGCTCCTACACTGGTGGGACCCAGGGTCAATCTGAGAAGTGACAGCTTTCCTGCTTTTACTGAGACCAAGACCCAGCTGTATGGCCCCTGTTCTGGCTGAGTAAACAACTCCTCCTGAGGCCAAAAAACCCCTAATCTGGGTCATTAGGCAGAGGCATTCCTACTGAAGGTGTTTCTATCCTCCAGCAGCTGAGCTCAATGCCACGTTCCCAGCCTTTGCCAGCTGAAAAAAATACCACCAGTTTCTGGTCTCCAACTGACTGCCAAGGCAGACACACAACACAGTCTCTTCTCTGAAGGCAGATATGGATGAAGGTCCCACACACTCCTTTCACCTATTCCTGCAGCTGACAAAAATCCAAGAGAGAAGACAACAGGTAAATTCCCACAGATACTCAAAGGGACAAAATAATTTCCAGTAGGAGAAAATATTTCACAATCACCAAACCCCTTTTCTCTTCCTCTTGAACAACAGCCTTGGAAGTACCTTTGAAACAAAACAGGACCAACACAAACCCTAAAATGAATTATTTCAATCACTAAAAGCCACAGACTGGCATATTATAACTTCCCATATACCTTTCCCTCAACTAAGCCCTTAATGTGTTTTCAAATATGTGAATAATTTGCAAAATTAAGGTGCATTCAATACAAGCTTTTTTCAACTGGTCAGAATTAGTATTAACTTGAAAAAGTCTGTTGTCACAATTATTTCATTTCTAAGCCTCTCTGGTTTCAATAGTTTAGTTTGACTTATCTAGGACAAAATCTAGAGCAAATTTAGTGTAATTTGGAACTTAAAAGGCAGTCTGAACCTAGCATTTTTACTAGTATTTCAACATCATGGTTGGGAAGTTCAAAGATACAAGACTAATACAAGCTCAAGTCCAAAAAAATCTTCACTGTGTACAATCATTACAATTCAGGCATAAACAATCCACTGTGCTGCAGCATCTGATTCCAACCCTTTTTTTGCAGGGAATTACATAACATTTCTCCATCCAAAACATTATTCTCCTCCTTTCCCACCTGACCATGCCCAGCCGTCTGCAGCTAGAGTTTACACAAATCTCACAAGTGCTCATAAAGTGCCAATTATAACCTCATTCTTTTTGATTTCCCCTGTTCCAGTCCTTGCCATTTTTTAGGAGATGGGCCAGAAGCTCTTCAAAAGGATCTAGTTACTGTACAACAGTCCTGTTCAAGTCAGGAAGAGATGCAGATGGCCTTCAGTGATTTCTTGTGCTCAAGGGATGCCAGCTCAGAGAACAATTGTGAATGGTTGAAAGACTGACTTAAAAACATCTTGATAAACAAATACACCAATAACCCTTAAATGAATTAGTTTGCCAATAATTAAATGCATTTAGTTTCCCAAAGCTGAAATGCCAAGGATGCAAATGTTCATTAAAATCTAAAGGCACTATAATCAATACAAGATGCAACACTAGTTAAATTAGCATAGTCTAGAGCTCAAAAGGACAAAAAGATCTATAAATCTGCATTTTTGTTTAAGTTCCATTGCATGTTAAATTCTGCTGCTTACAAGCCAAACACTGTGTGCTTCACTGATACTAAATTGTCCCAATCAACTCAATAAAAACATTTCTGTAATGAAATAAAAATAATTCAGCTCCAAGCTAACAGAAAACTTCATCCAGGGAAAAATGTTTCTTTTTTAAATATCACATGAAAATGTAAATTAAGCAGTGGGCTGGTGCCTGCCATGTAGTTTAAATGAAGACAACCAAGGCAGATTTAATTTTGAATGCCAGGAAACTGGGATGCCTTCTGTAGATTTGAGAAAATATGATACCAAAGTACCAGTATGACTTACCCAGTGAGCAACTGGTACTTTGAGATACTGCAGGCAGTGAAGATGCTTCAGCAGTGTTCAGGAACAGCCTTACAAGCACCTATAGGGACACTTAACTCAGTTCCTAAAGTTTCATATATTTCTGGGCAATATGCAAAACATTTCCATCATATAAGGATGGAAATACCTTGCAAGAAACTTCTGTTCCTACAAGAAAATACAAGCCTGCAAACTGAAAGGGCTGTGAAATGAACTGAAGCCAGTACTGCTCTCTGAACATGACAGTCACAGACCTTTGGGTGCAGACTGAGATGGAGGTGAGAGGAAAGGCTGCCCAGGGGTCCCTGATGCTGTCCCTGTCCATGGCACTGATGCTGTCAATCCCTGCAGGCAGGACCCAACATGGCCCACCTGGAGTGGCATCCCATCCAAACAGCTCCCAGCAAGTTAGGAACAGGGAATGTGTTGGTTCCTCCCATTTCTTTTCTAGACACATTAGGAACCCAGGAATAGAAGAACATACCTGGAAATTATCTGTCCAGCCATGAAAAAAGGTTCTGACTTCTCTTGTTTTCCTTTCTACTAAGCATGTCTTGCAAGAGAATCAGCTGTGGTACCTCCCTCAATCAGAGTGGTGTCTGTGATGCACCTCTCCACAGACTATCAGTCTGGAGTTGGATAGCTGTAAAATCTGTAAAGCAGCTTCTGGAACTGAAAGGCCCCTGAAGTCCAAAGTAAAAGGACTTATTCTGATTATAACAAACAAATCCTATTCCAGCTGTAACAAAGGAATCCATTCTTTCCTGCATGAAAAGCCATGTATTTAAAAAAAATCCTTCTTTTCTACCTTGTTGGTTATATATACAGTACTTAAAATAACTTACTAAAATCTCCTTATCGGGTTACTTGGATTTCTGGAATAAATAGACATTCTAGTCAGAATTCCTGTCCCATTTTTCTATTGTTTGGCAGTAGAAAGAGTCACTGAATCAATCCATCTGGGGCCTGATTGGAAACATTGCAAATATCAGTAGTGAGATTCTCTGGCTAGGATGTCTCCGTTTTGTCAAATGAATCCATCTCATTAATCTGATTTCCACTCCTAGACAATGGTTAGAGACAGACACTCCTGGGCTACAATTCACATGACTCTCAGATGTCTAAAAAAGGGATCAGGTGAATTGTGTCCAAGAAAAAACTGTTCTTTCCCTTTGATTACACAGAGACCCTATAATGATTTGATCAGAGGCAGACACCCAAACTGCTGTCTAACCTTACACAAGATGATTAACAGCTTCAGCAGCTCTGACAGAGTCCACCCAAGACCTCTGTGCAGCCATTAGCAAAAATAAACTAATATTCTCCATTCAGTTTCCAGGACCCATCAGGGTCAGCACAGCTCTTCAGCTCTACTGTTGCACAAGGCTGAGTTATCCCAGTTCTATGGACAATCTCCTTTTGTGTTCTATATTCACATTTCAAAAAATACACAGAAAAGAGATGCCAAACAGAAACATTTTGTTTCAATACTACTTTTTTAAAAATTAAATTCTACATGCAATACAAGCTCTAATATACTGGACTGAAAATTTCTGTTCCAGTAGCAGGAATGCATGAAAATCCCAACTCATGACCAAGCACACTGTAGTGTCTTCATTCCTGTGTGATCTGCCTGATCCTATAGCAAGAAGCAGGTAACCTCCAAAGCTTGATACAGCTTGCTCTCACACAGACAGCTTCACATGAAGGCCCTAGCACTCACCAGGCAGTGCTTCTGGGTATCTATATGGAGAATATTCCCTCCACAAGCTTGCACAATTCTGCTTTTGCAATGTTACAACAGCCAACAGGACAGTCAGTATACAGCATATTTACTTGTATTTTCAAGAAACAGGTGAAAGGATGCACACAGGTTAGATAAATTGAACAGTTCAACAAAAACCACAGGCATTCTGCATTTCATTCTTTCTAAATTAATAATTCAAAGATGTTGAGCACCTGCATTTCTTACCAACAGCAGTGGAGCTGCCTCTTGAGTGCTTCTTCTGCACTCAAAGGACATTTATCAAGGGTACAATAAGGAGGATATTATTTGAGTGATGACCTGGAGAGGCTTTATCCTGCAAGATGCCAAGTGCTTCCTGTGGTTTAGAGTGACTCTTGTGTAGCCATGAGATCTGTCAACACTACAATACACACACCCTCCTTACCCTGCCTCCCCCTCTGCAATGTCTGCTCACCAGGACTTCTTCTGACCCAGGAATGTAACGCCTTTGGGGTGAAACTCACTTCCTTTTATACTTTTTAATAATAAACTGGAGTGATTGAGTCTGACACTGACTGTATCAAAAATCAGCACTGCACATCTATACTGCTCCATCAGGAGATTATAATTGTCATTCATATAATGACAGGGCTCCTTCTGTCTCACACCAAATGTCACTGAGGTAGCTCACACTAAATATATCATTTTATTTTTGACCCTACCTGTTCATAGCTGGGGGAGATAATAATGAATCTCATACACCAGCTTCCACTTCTCATGTCTATTTATATTGAAACCCTTATGACTGCCCCTGCCTCTTACTTTCCACAACACTCAACAGCAATTGTTTGAACTCCACTCCACTGTTGAGGATCTACACCATTTATTATCTCCAGATCAGAAAAATGTCCAGGACAGCTTAGCAAGACTAGATCTCTTACACACCTTTGGCAGTGCACTCCTACCTAATAAACACCTTAGATAAAACCATAAAAGATGTAGTAAGAAGACCAGGGGGAGAGAATGAAGATGACAATGCAGTAGCCAGTAAACCTGGATGTCCCTTTAAGGAAACCACTGACACTGGTGGCGACAAATACTTTTGTTTCAAAGGTCCTGGCAGACCTTTTTTTCAATTTAAATGTCCAGATTGCACATAAATATTCAGGAAATGGGAATATTTCTTCTGTTGGGTAGGAATGCATCCATCACAGTGCACCAGGATTTCATAGCATTAAAACAACAGGTCTTGCACTGGCTTGAATACATTATAAATTAACACTCCACTTAAATAATGAAGTGTTGCAATACCCCTGGCAAAACACTAATCTATGCAGTGAAAGCCAGGCAAGAAGAAAAATGTGTCTTACCACATAGTAAATAAATTTCAAGTGTTTAGTAAACCTTTATAAACACCAAGACTTGAATGTCATGACAAATGTAGCAGTGAATCAGCCTGGAGGAATGGCAGGTTGAGGACGCACAACCCACCTTGGGGCAGAGAGCTCACCTGGGCAAGGACACCCTCCCAAGAGTGATGATTGGAAAGCAAACAGCACATGAAGAGTCAAAACTCCTCTGTTCTTGCAGGTCCTCAGCCTGATATAAAGAGCAGTAGACAGAACTCAGACCATTTTCTCCTGTATGGCCAAGAAATCCTCAAACCTCCTGCCATAGATAGGATAGTGTGGCAAGGCAAGGCAGGCTTTTTGGTGGTCTAGGGGAGGGAGAATAGCCTACATCACTTGCATCAGGGCTTACTCCTCAGCTGCCTTAATATTTTAAAAAAGGCATCATATTTCACAGCAAAGATGTAGTCAAACAAGCTTACTAAAAACACAAGGGCCCCTTGCAAAAATGGACACAACACAGATGTCAAAAATGGCACAGCTAACTACCTGTAACTGTAAAATCAGGGATTTAATTGCTCCAGTGATCAAAGAGGTAAAAATTACTCTTTAAAAACATGTTTCAGGTTTCACTGTGTGGATCCAGACAGCTCTTATCTGTGAAACTCGAACATCTCAATTACCAATGCCACAGAGACCAGACCAGCTTCTCAGCTGTACAGTCTGGCCCAAGACCATAACCCTGTGCCAATATGCAAATCAACCGTCCCATTGTTAATGATTTAGAAGTGTTACATTTTTGGCAAGTTAACAATAAAGAGAATTTGAACTACATACATTAATACACTAAGGCAGTATGCATTGCAACCCCTCAGGCACATCAGCAGCTACATATATTAGGCTTTGGAGATACTACTTTTTGCACAGTTGAAAGGTCTGAAAAAATAACATTAGGGCATAAGTTGTCATTTGTCTTACATGACAAAGAGGTTATTTGGAGGTTAATTTTGGGGTTATTATTCTCAAATACAGCTCTTATTAAAATAAGTTTTCTTAAAAACATGCACAATGACAATTCCTGGATGTGTTTAAAATAAAATACAGCTGTACACTGGGGGCTCTGTGAGGAGCTTTTGTCACTCTTCATGGTATTAAGTGTTTCTTCATCTCACAACTACAACATCCATGGGAAAGAAAAAGACATATCTAGGTCCTGCTACTAAAATTATCTATCAGGATAAAGCAGTTCTGATCTCAGGGTATATTTTCTGTCTTGCCTTTAGCTAAGACATTCTTTCTAAGAAAGGAAAGCTAAGGAAACCAGCCTAAAGCTGCATGTGAAGCTGTGAGCTGTGTGGCCTCATCTGCTCCCTTCAGGCATTATCCAGGAAAAGGAGCAGCCACCCAAGCCATGTTCCCGATTCCATTTGACTCAATTGGTGAATATAAATTTTCATGCCTCTACTTGAGGAGCTCTGACCATTTTTAATTGCCAAATCACTAATTATGTTTTGCTCACTTCTTAGAAAAAGCATTGCCAAGATCAATAACTTTTTCCTGGTTTTTTTCATGTTTGAACTTTACTCAACCAAGTTTTCCAAGCTTTCTTTTGAAATCATTGTGTGAAACATTATTCCTAAATTCTGAATTCTTCTAAAAGTTAAAAAAAATACAATAAGCCAACTGACTTTCTTTAAAGAGTGTGAAACTAAAGGAGGACAAGCTTACCTCCTGACACACAGAGTCCAAAACATTTAATTTATGCTCAGCATAAATAAAAGACAAAAGATTAAGTATATACATTCTAAATTAAATATATATACATATAAGTAGAAATTTCGTTAATATCTACAAATAACAACAAAGGACTACAAATAATTATCAAATGTGCCATTCTTAAATGCAGCATTTAATCTGATGTGCCCAGTGGTTATAGTTTGTGTCATAAATTGTTGCAATCAACTTAATTAAATATACAGTATTACTTGAGTAAGATGGTTATGTTCATTCTAAAATTTAATATACTGCAGCTGTTAGTGCTCTGGTTACATTTTTGAGACCATCCTCCTCCTTTCAGCATGAAACAGCAAATGTAGGAGAGCATTTTCCACTGTTTTCCAGCTCTGGGAACACCAATGCCTACATTTCACTTAAGCATGGGCAGTCTCATTTCAGACAGTGGGAATACTTGCCAGTTTAAATTTAAGCAGAATCATGGCATAGCTGTTCACATGTAGTAGTCAGAACACAAATCAAATCACCCAAAAAAAAAAGAAATCCTGGTAAATTTTCTGTTTCTGCCAGAACTGGCCATCATTGCAGCCTGCTGGTCACAACCTTGAACTCAACCCACATGAGACACCATCACTTTTAGGCCCAAGACTTCTTCTGATGCACAAAATTATTTCATTGAGTTTCATGGAAAAGGGCAATGTCTCCCTCCCAAATATTGTTACTTAAACTCTGTAGTGAACCTATTCTTAATGCTTATTACATGGGGCCCACTCTGTTAAAAAATGCAATTATAGAATGAAAATAGAGGTCAGGAGCAACTGGCCAAGGAATTTAAGAAGTGTTTAAAACTGGCAAGGATGAAGGAATACAAACCACCCCACTGGGAACACACAGGCACTTGTGACTGAATGGATACCTCTGTCTTTATCACAGCTACCACAATATTTATTAACAAGAGATATGCAGCATAGGATTGAAAGAGTTGCTCAAACCCTCATCCATTGCCATGCAATATGCAAAACCTGACCCTTTAAGAAGCACCTAAAAGCCTCCTGTTCTGGAGAACATCCTGCCCTGAAGAAATAAAAACTGCAACATTACCCAGGAAACACTGTGAGCAGTAGTCATACACAGAAGTGAAAATCATCCTTTATTCAATTCTGGACCGCCAGGGAAATATCCCTGTCAACTTCACTGGGCATCCCATTCTCAAAGTAACTTACATGAAACAAAAACACCAGATACATATGAATCAAACTAGTCTTTTACTTTCTTACCACAAAACATCATTTTCAAATAAAGTAACTCTTAGTGTGCATAGTTACACAGTAATACTTAAAACCCAGTTAAAATTTTGAGTTGGAATGTATTATCACTCAATAAGAACTACACTAATCACTGTAATTAAGTCTCTATTTAAACAATTATTTTGGTATTAAAACTGTTTTCCACAGCCTTAGTTTTAATGCTATTAATCCACTGTGAAGTTCCATTCATCAAGCACAAACAAAACTTTTGTTGAAAAACTTCTTAATCACACAGTAAACACGTTGGTTCTAATGTTGACTTTCATGGTCTTAACAAGAAAATCTGTTTCATTTACTTTGGAGAACAAGGAGACTTTTGACACTGTTACATCTCAACGCACACAAAAGACAGAGAATTCAATTCTCATTACAGCCACCTACACTTGAATAATCCCAAGTAAACTGTGGTCCTGTACAAATGCAACCAAAGAAAGAATGGCCACAATTTTACAAGACCAAGTTTCCCCATCAGAGTGTGGCCGTGATACGACACCTGAGGAGCAACAACAAGGTTCATTTAAAGTCATCACCATGATCTTCCCTGGTTTTCCTGTCATTGAGCTGAGTTACAACAGACAACGTAATTTCAAAATTCTAAGACCAAAAAGGAGGCAGCAATCAGAAAGCATTTTGCAGCCTGAGCTATTAACTCCACTTTTCCAACCCAGCCTCTTTCTTTCAACCTACACAGTGGATTAAGAGCATATTCCTTAAATACTGATCAGTTCTGTCTGTAGTTATGTTCTTATTACAAGATTACTGCAATAAACTTTTCCACATTGAATTTTACCTTCACTGAATGAAAATTAATTAGGTGCACACCAAACAGCATCCAAAATTCAGAGGTTATAAAGTTTAAATGCTGTATGTAGACCCTGCTGAAGTCTTTTGGTTAATTAACTCCTCTTCTCTTGCAGCACATGCCACATGCTTTAGATAATTTTAGCCACATTATCTTCAGTAAATTTTTCCATTTCCAGTGTGTAAGAAGCAATATTCAAAAGACTAAACTGTTTATCCCTCCATAAGTTATGATCTTAAAATACAAGAACTACTTAGTTATATTACCTTTGGTTGCAGCTTCTGACTTGTCTCATGACTTCTATTACAGGATCAAAAAGTAGAAAACAGCAATATTTTTAGTATAGCATATATACAAAATTATTTACATCCCCAAGCTATTGAAAAGGTCTTTATTAAGTATGAAAGGCCTGTTTTATTAAAGCTGCCATTAACATTCAGATGCAGTCTCAATCTACTTCATTGGGTGTGTTGTGAGTAAACTAATCCCTGAGGGGTCCTGTTATGGCTGGGCTTACACAGGGCAAAGCAGAGGGCTCAAGGAATTTTAGACATTAAGCAAAAGTGAGCTTGACAGACACCCAGCACACTTCAATAAAATCCAAGATGGAAAAAGATGAGACATTCCTCCTTCAACAATGTTACACAGAATTTTCATGCATGTATGGGCTACATTCCTACCACCTGGGGCAATAAATTACAATTCTGGCAACCCACTGATAGCTGAAAATGTGGTTAGTTCAATGTAAAAACTAGTTTGCAATATCTTTAGTTATAACTATGAAAGAGGAGGGATGGGATGGGATGGGATGGGATGGGATGGGATGGGATGGGATGGGATGGGATGGGATGGGATGGGATGGGATGGGATGGGATGGGATGGGATGGGATGGGATGGGATGGGATGGGATGGGATGGGATGGGATGGATGGGATGGGATGGGATGGGATGGGATGGGATGGGATGGGATGGGATGGGATGGGATGGGATGGGATGGGATGGGATGGGATGGGATGGGATGGGATGGGATGGGATGGGATGGGATGGGATGGGATGGATGGGATGGGATGGGATGGGATGGGATGGGATGGGATGGGATGGGATGGGATGGGATGGGATGGGATGGGATGGGATGGGATGGGATGGGATGGGATGGGATGGGATGGGATGGGATGGGATGGGATGGGATGGGATGGGATGGGATGGGATGGATGGGATGGGATGGGATGGGATGGGATGGGATGGGATGGGATGGGATGGGATGGGATGGGATGGGATGGATGGGATGGGATGGGATGGGATGGGATGGGATGGGATGGGATGGGATGGGATGGGATGGGATGGGATGGGATGGGATGGGATGGGATGGGATGGGATGGGATGGGATGGGATGGGATGGGATGGGATGGGATGGGATGGGATGGGATGGGATGGGATGGGATGGGATGGGATGGGATGGGATGGGATGGGATGGGATGGGATGGGATGGGATGGGATGGGATGGGATGGGATGGGATGGGATGGGATGGGATGGGATGGGATGGGATGGGATGGGATGGGGATGGGATGGGATGGGATGGGATGGGATGGGATGGGATGGGATGGGATGGGATGGGATGGGATGGGATGGGATGGGATGGGATGGGATGGGATGGGATGGGATGGGATGGGATGGGATGGGATGGGATGGGATGGGATGGGATGGGATGGGATGGGATGGGATGGGATGGGATGGGATGGGATGGGATGGGATGGGATGGGATGGGATGGGATGGGATGGGATGGGATGGGATGGGATGGGATGGGATGGGATGGGATGGGATGGGATGGGATGGGATGGGATGGGATGGGATGGGATGGGATGGGATGGGATGGGATGGGATGGGATGGGATGGGATGGGATGGGATGGGATGGGATGGGATGGGATGGGATGGGATGGGATGGGATGGGATGGGATGGGATGGGATGGGATGGGATGGGATGGGATGGGATGGGATGGGATGGGATGGGATGGGATGGGATGGGATGGGATGGGATGGGATGGGATGGGATGGGATGGGATGGGATGGGATGGGATGGGATGGGATGGGATGGGATGGGATGGGATGGGATGGGATGGGATGGGATGGGATGGGATGGGATGGGATGGGATGGGATGGGATGGGATGGGATGGGATGGGATGGGATGGGATGGGATGGGATGGGATGGGATGGGGATGGGATGGGATGGGATGGGATGGGATGGGATGGTTCATTGGCCAGGGACCTATAAGGCTCATCTAGGCCACCTGCAACGTGCCAGTTTTTCCAGCAGACCTGGAAACTGAAGTTTTTTCATAGTTGATGCATCAGTCATTAAACCTTGCACACCACAAAAGAAACAGCACTGTTTTCCTTTAATAAAAAGTCTTTTTCATCATGGTGAATAATTTTAGGCTTCAGCAACTTGCATTCTCACTTTCAACAGAGCCAGTAATATGTCCAATTTCACTTTTGAAAAGCAGTGCAGTATGACAAACCTCCACAGAAAAGGTATCTGAAACAAATCTCCTGCTCTGTTGGGATCATCACCATTTCAATAAAGAAATTATCCTTGCAGGGAGAAACACAGCAGGGGTTAGAGCTCTCACAGTACACAGGAGCCTCTAGAACAGCAGCCTCCAGGCTTTGGACTGCTCTGTTGTATGGGCAGTTTTTAACTGATAAAGCTTTATCACTACTAATGAAAAGTGTTAATGAGGAGAAGGCAGGGGAAGAGAAAAAACCTTCAAGAAAATGTTATCATTCAGGTGTTACTGATGGGAAAGGCATCACTTGTGGGATATATGAAACCACAGGGGGGTAACACAACAGTAAAACTGCTACTCCTGTATTCAGATGTGTACAATGCTACCCAAGCCCAAATCTGTAAATCCCAAAATAGAAAAGTCACGGATCTGCCAAATTCTACTTTGCCAGCGTGGGGGAATGACATCAGTGTGACTCACAGAGCACAAGCCGAAGAGGCAGCAAGACAGCTCAGAAAGGAGCGAGGAGGGAGGAAGAGCAGCCATTCAGTAACTCTCCTGCTCTGCAGCACAGTAGTCATTTACACATTTATGTTCCTGTGCCTTCATTTTCAAATAAGAGGACATGCTATATTTAGCTCAAATCTTTTCTCATTACACATTTTAGAGTCTCAGTGGCAAGCTGTATGGAAAAGCAGTGCAATTAGGAGTTAAAAATCTAATTGCAAAGGGCCTGTGAAAATACACAATCCTGAAATTGCATCCTATGGATAAAAACATTGGGTTTAGAAAACCCAGTTGGCTCATGTTAACCTATCCTGATTCTATACAGAATTAATCTTTCTGCTTAATCCCCATGCTTCAAAACAATCTTGAAAACATAACTTCACTTTTTAGATATCATATTTCCATAGTATGTGCAAGCAGGAACCAAAGCTATCCCACAAATAGAGTTCTCCTGACTGGACATACACTGACATGATGCAACTTTTTTATACTATTTTTACCCTAATAACAATTACCCAATAGTGTAATTCCACCTCTGGCAACCACCTTATGAAGCATGCTTTTCCTTTTAGTCTTCTGTTTTGCCATTTAGACTCCCTGGAGTCAATACAAAAACCCTACAATTAATTACACAGGAAGAAATTGCAACATAAACACTGGTTATTCCTTAGGAGAAAGCAGCAGCAGTATTAAATTTAAAAAATAAGATCCAGTGGCCACAGATAATGAACCTATTACAACATAAAGATCTCTAAAGCTGTGTACATTGCAAGAGTGCAACAGCCAAGCCATATGAAGTCCAGCTCTGACTCAAATCAATGTAGGAAATGCTACCTTAAACCTCCCCCTGCATCACTGCAAACAACCTCACTTGAAGCCTTCATTAACAAACTGGCTAGCTGAAAGAAATTACACAGTATAATTGAATTTGAAAAGACAACAGACCCAGTTCAAATACTGTCTATTTCTTTTCCCCACTATTCTCCAGTAAGGTAAACATAACTATGACACACGACAATAGAGTCAGCTAACCCCGACAAAATCACACTTGGGGGCTCTGGGTGGGAGGATGATGAGAGGCTGGAAAAGGGGAGAGATCTTTCTTCTCACAGAGATTCATCAGTTTTTCCATCCCAAGTCAAAACCAAAACTAGGACAGTTATATTTGCTTATGATCAGATAACCATAAACTAAGACACTTATGGTATAACAGAAGTATTTCATCAAGTATGAGGTTTCTTTGTTTCATCAAGATCATGAATAGATTTCTAACTTTTTCAAACCCTTACAACCAAAATACCCTTCTCCATATAAGCCTGGATATTTTTAATGATAAAAAATTCTGGATATTTATAATTTTTTTAAAAAATCATCTGCATAAAAACTAGTTGCAGTAGGACCCAGATGAATTCCCTTCCTGCTGCCATTGCTGCTGAACTCCACCTGGTATCTGGCTATTAAAGCAGATTCTGAGTGTGACACTAAAAGACCGTATCAGTTCTCACACAGCAATTTTCTTCTTAAATTTATAAGACCTCTATAAAAAGTACAGTGATACAATAAATGTTAAAAGCATGGGGAACAGGAATGCATATACTCTATTAGAACACATCCCAGAGAAGTGAAAGCAAAGTGCAAAATTTTCAACGCTCTTTTTTGGACAAATCTGCTCTTAAATGCCATGTCCTAATCTCTTGTTCTCATTTTCTTCAGTCATTTTGGAGTCAGAACAGAAATAGTCATGAATACATGCTTCAATTTTTTAACCTTTGAGATATTTTGTAACTGCCTTGATTTCTCACTCCACCTCTTCACATCTCAAAGTCACTGCTGAAAGCTTAAGAGAGAAACAATACATAGAAAATTTGGAACAGTTTAATTCCCTATTGTTCAAACAAAGCTTGAATCCTTCAGATATAGATGTACTGAGTTTCTCAAACTGTACAACTCTTCTGTGTGCTGGTTTTTGGATACTGTCACCTACTGAAATACTTCATTTAAATGTTGAAGAGTGGTAAAAAGGCAAAAACCCAACAAATATTAATGGACTCTCAGAGAGACAGGAAGTCAATGCAAAAACTGGATATTCTAGTTGCCTGGAATATCACTTTCCTTAAGAACTACTTACAGGACTTTACAGGAATTTCACCTAATTATTTGCAGGAATGAATGAACTGTTATACAGGATGAAGCCAAAGGACCATCTGATTGAGGATATTTTCTCTAGCAGTTTCATATTTTATCTAACTTTTGGAATTATTATCCTCTCTCTCGTAAACACAAAAACTCATGGGAATTCACAGAAATTACTGTTCAGTGGGTTAAAAAACAATCAAACTAAAAAAAAAAGGAAGGACCTTTCCACAAAAACAAAATCATTAAATTGTGAAATTCTATGCTGCAGAGGCCAAAAGTATAAATGGTTTTATGGAAAAAAATTCAGGGGAAGTAAGTTCATGGCTGACTATTGACCAAGATGACCAAGTTAACAGCTCAGAAAGCCTCGGGCTTGGCCAACTGCAGGAAGTTCAGGGGATTCACCAGGGAAGCACTGCCCTGTGCTTACCCCTTCCTAACACTATCTGTGCTGGCCAGGAACATGCTGGGCTTGTCACATCCAATACATCTCTTCCTGTGACTGAAAACAGCAATAGGAGCCTGCAGCTCAAAGGACTGAAAACTTTCACTTTATTTAGTCCTGGTGCATGGTTTTCCCCTTTGTGTTGTTAATAGCTAACATTAACCTGTGTTGTGATGTGTGAGCAACCAAAGGGGTTAAAAAGGATAAAGATGCAAGAATATTTCTATAGGTGGAGAGTTTCCTAATTTTGAGCAGTGCAAGACAATTCACATCCTGTAACACAGGAAAGAATTTTCCCTACACCTACTTAAGATGAGTTTCTCAAACTTGTATGAACTCCTCCCAGAGTAATGGACAGTAAGTAGAACACTTTTAGGGATGTCCATATAAATAGGCTATGCTGCCAACTGACTTACCAACATCCCTGCAACTGCTTTGCTCAGAGATCTAAGTGAATGCTGCATTCACATCTACCAGCATCTGCTGGCACCCACATCAGCTCCTTCTATCAATTCACTGAATCACAAAGGAATTTGGGTCAGCAGGGATTTTGGGGACCACCTAGTCCAATCCTCTACCCAATGCAGAACTGATGAGCAAATTGCACAGGACTATGACAAGTTGGGTTTGAGTAGTCCCTAGGGATGGAGATATCTCTACTTTATTTATTGTCCTTTAGCAGAAATCCCTGCATTTCAGTTTGTGCACATTGCCTCTTGTCCTATCACTGGATACCATGAGAAGAGCCTGGTTCCAGCTTCTTCACTCCTATCAGGTCAGCCCCTCATGTCACAGACAGAAGTTAAAATTCAGAAAACCTAAAAGATAGTAGAAATAAAGCTCCATTGCCTGATCCTGGACTAAAAAGACAGTGGTCCTAGGTACCTGTCTCACCTGTCTGACCCCTGCAGTTTGTATGGCAATCTCACCCACCAGCAAGCACCACTGAGGCTGAGCAGCTGCAAAGTGCAAAGCAGTGTGGCTACAAGGGAGGAAGGCAGCAGCAAACTCTCCCTCTGGCAGAAAACCAACAGGAGATCTCATAAGATTTTTAAAACTCCAGACAATCTATTAAAGTAAAATAATCAAACACCAGCAACAACTTTTAACATTCCCAGAAGACACACTATTCAACACAGAAAGATGAAATTACTGCTATATGATATTTTACTCCTCCAATAAATATTTATAATGTAGCCCCACAATATAAAAATACACTGCCCCGTTCACAAAAGCAATTAAATAAATAAAATATAAACCAAATTAGCACTCTCCAGGCACTCAGAGCAGCAGACCCAGATTCTCCATCCCAGTCCTTTATCCAGGCATGCTCACACAGCCACAAGCACATCCCCTTCTCTCATCTGTCTCTTCCATGGACACTTAGGTCCCATTTATGTCCTGGTGCTTCCCTGCACCGTTTTTTGCATAAGTTTTAATGATTAACAGCAAGTGGTGGTGAAATATCAATGCTGTCAAACACATCTATTACTCTTTCCTGAAACTGGACTGAGAAAGATGTTTTCCAGCTGTTTCAGTGCAGATAGTTTTTAAAACCACGCTCCCCTAACCAGCCAGCTCATCAGTCAAACACACCCATTCTGCACCAAAGAGCAGCCCTGAACCTCACAGGTACAAATGGTGGCTGAAAGAAGGCAGGTGGCAAAAAAGGCCTATCCAAACTCCAACCCTGCTCTTCCCCTACTTCAGCCAAGTATCTGCATTTTTCCAGCAGTATAAGATTGTTTCAAAGCTCAACACTGGCATCTTCCTAAGACTACTTAATGATACTCCTTCCTTCCAATTTGTGAGCAGAAACACTTCAGCAATATAGCTGGAATGAAGAAAAAATGGTAAGTTGGAAGAAAAAATATAACTGTGCACTGAGGCACAAAATGCCCTGACAAAAAGAGAAATACTTCAGAAATAACTTCGATAATACAATTATTTTTAAAATATCATGTACCTAACAGAAAGACCAATAAAATTATGATCCTCATGGAAGCAGCAAGTCTACTCTTCAGTTTTAACACACAAGGAACTAAGGAGTTAGCCCAACTTGGTGGAAAAGCACTAAAATTTAAAATTTTTAATTTGTGCTCCCTCTCCTGTTATAGTTCATAAAAACATGAGTTCATACCAAAAATAGAAAAATGAACACAGGAAAAGGATGGTGCAAAAGTTAAAGAGGAACAGTCCCATAAATTAGCACACTGGCAAACCTATGTAGATAAGATGAAGTAAAGTGGCAATGTGGTGGAGTCTCCAGGGCATTAAACAGCTTCCACTTAAAATTGTCACGTGGTACCAAAAATTGTCATTGCTTCTGAGCAATGAGTTACAGCAGCATGAGCTTTTCTCTTCACAAATAACCTTCCACTGGAAAACTCCCAATCTATACGATTCTTTTTCTTTTTTCTTTGTTAGCAGGATATTGACCTACAAATTGAACAAACCAAATTAGAAAGGTATTTTTTGCTACAAACCCACATTTCTGGATGCCATTCAAGGCAGCTCTCCAGGGCATTCCCGGTTCTCCGTCCTTCCCCGAAGGCAGGACGAGCTCCAGCCTGTGTGGGAAGCAGAGGGTGCTTGGCTTTGCTGCTCCCCTGCTGTCAGAACAGCTCCCCCATGCAAAGAGCTCGTCAATCAGTGACAGATTATAAAAAGGAAATGAAATGTCCCATTCCTGCAAGAACCTGGGGACAAGTGAGCTTACCTAGAAAACTGGGATAAGCACAGCTACTGACCAGTTAAGTCAACAAGGTCAGAAAAACCACAAAGCCCTGTGCCTACAGGCAGGCTTTCAGCAGCCTCATGCCTCCCCTTGGCATCTCCAGGCACAGCCCCGTGGGTCATGCTGAGGTGAGAGGGGAAAGGAAGAGAGTGATTTATTCTTAGATAACCTTGACCCTCTCCTTCAGAGTAAATTAAGACTCTCTACCACACAATGCAGTGCCAGATGTGGATGGGACACAGGGAGGATGCTATCCAAATACCTTTATTCCCTTACAAAGAATTTTAAGGCATTAGTTTTAATAACCACAAATTTCCAGATAGTGCTCCTTAGCACCTGGAACATGAATGGAAGGTATGGAAGCAGCTGAGGTAACAAGAGTTGCCAAGTAATCTGACTTGGACAAAATTCAAAGCTCCTACAATTGGTCTGATTTAACATTCTTGGCAGGAGAAACTTGATTAAGAAAACCATTTTTCACTAGTTACTGCTTTTGATAAATAGCCTACTACTTGTAGCCTACAGAAACTGGTATAGTGACTAAGAGTGGGTGCAGCAGAAGAGAGGATGACTTGCCAGGCAGTTATTATTAGACACCTGATGTCAGAGCAACGATGGTTACCTCTGTGAAAACACTGCTCCTGAGCACGAGGTTCATCTCTCAGGGAGAGACACGAGCAGATGGAGACATCAGCAGACACTCCTGCTGTTTCCTGGGGAATATTAATCCATTCTTCCCATTTTAAAACAATATTCAAATAATACATGACATACTGACATTCTAAAGCAGCTACAAAAGCATGAAGGTGGGATGGTTTGCCCACAAACAATGTGACCATCCCCTCTGACATGGCCAGAGGTGACCCAAACCCCTGTTGCTGCACAGCCTGGATATATCCCACTGTTTGCAAAAATCCCACATCTTTGACAAGGTAGTGAAAGGATCTTGTCACATCTGATAGCATCTGCTGGCACTTGCCAAACCAGAAAAGAAAAAAAGGCACCCAAATAGAGTGAGAAAGATAATTTCTGTTCTAAGGAAAACTTGATCTTCTCTGACATTTGAAAAGCTTACAGAAAATCCAAGAGCAGCAGGATGGATATCTTGCTGGACAACTATTATGTTGATAGAGAACACCTGAATTTTGAGAACAGCACATAAAGCCTAAACTCAAGTAGTCCACTAGAAATTAAAAACCTTCTGCAAACGGAATCCAGACAGACACAGAACATGGATAAAATAACCTTGGCAATCACTACCTTTGTACTGAATCTTCACTTTTCAAGGGTTAAAACACAAAACATTCACAGAATAATAACATCCCAGGTTTCAGTCAGATAGAAACTGTGCCTCCTGAGCACTGCTTTGTGCACTCAGGCACACCTCAGCACAGCCTGCAGCCCCCACCAACAGCTCCTCTCGTCCTACTGCTTCTCCAGCCTCCCCCTCCTCTCCCCACACAGGAACAGGCTCTGTCTGTCAGCACATCCTCAATTAAGCCTGTTTGGTTTCTCATCTTCCACACACAATCATGCATTTGTCCTCAGCTGGAGACATGGGGTGAAGGCAAAGTCAGGAGACTGATCTCTACGGTCAAGTAATCAAGATAATTTTAGCTCATAAACCGATGTTCAGCTCTACTCCAGCCGACTTAAGAAAATTTTTAAGCTTTGCATCAGACAGAAGGCTGGGGAATGGCAGTGCCCTCATTTCTGGACTGGAAAGTCACTCCCACCCAAATAGCCTGGACTGGTTTTGGCAACACAGAGATGTCAGCAGCACAGCCCTCCAGCAGCCAGCTGTCTCCATCAGGTAGATTTTTAACTGTCCTTCAGTGCTTCCAGCTGAATTAGGTCCCTGGCTTACTTTAACAAGTTATCCAGTACTTACAATAGCTTAAATTCTCCTGATCTGCTGGAGTCATTTTTGGCAAGTAGCAAAAACAGTGAATCATCCCACATTATCCCAGAGAGACTTCATAAATAAATCCTCCTATCTGAGGAGAACTTGCTGAAGGCTTTTCTATGTGAAGGAAACTATTTTGGTCCCATAAATAAGTAACAATGATTCAGTCCAATAAACGAGCCATTTGCTTTTTCAAGCTGATCTTTACTAGAGAATGATAGGGCTGGTATACCTCTGTACACCTCCAGATTTCATTCATTCCCCTCCAGCAACCTACCAAAAAAGAGAGAAAAATTGATACAAACTCTTTTTTTTCCATGTTTGCAACTGAGTCCTGTGTAAGCTCATTTTTATTTTAAAAGCCTTCCAAAGCAGAGGTGACTCAGCAGTCATTACCTCAGACATCAACATAAAATTAGAGATGTTATAACAATTATGTCAATTAAATTAGCTAGACATCTTTAGCAATTCTGATTATAACCAGATATTAAATTTCAGACTAATTTGAATTGCAATCAAAGCCCATATTTACATCTTAGACGAATGCCAGATAGAAATGTCAATTAATTTGTATATATTGTTTGAAAGACCAATTATGATCATCAGGCACAGTGTTAGACAGTAGCTGTACAAGTCACAAACAATCTGATTTCTTTTCAAAGAATGAGTATGCCAATTTCCCTCTTTCTGCATTTTCACATTTGTTTGCTTATTATTTTGTAGGTAGAAAAAAGGAAAAACACCTATTTCAATAAAAGGTTTTGGTTTTCCTAAACATGTTAAATAAGCTCTCAAATCTAGTAAGCCTATAATGTGCATTGCTGATGCCATATTAACTCCAATAATTATTCTTTGTTAGCAAAGTAAGCTGTATGAATCTAGCTGAGGTATAAAAGTCACTAAACAATGAGCATCTGTCATAAAACAGTGCAATACATCATGCACAAAATCTCCAGTCCTTTCAGCCAACGGTAAAGATTTTCTCCCTCTGTCTGTTATAGGATTTCTGAGCAATGAATGGGGCTTTCTCTTCAGCATAATCCTTTCCTAATTTAGTGTCAGGATTTTATGATGCAATTCTTCTATTCTGAAGCTGAAACAATTTCAAGTCTCTCTTCACAAAAATAAAACATTAATAACTCTGTCTTATTGACATGCAAGTTTTGTAAACATTGAATTGCCTTTCTTTCCAGAAGACAATACCAACAAACACTTTCTCTTTGCCATCTAATGTCTTTATATACTTACAGGGGTAAAGAGTATCTATAAAATTGCAGCTGACATACAAACACCATGTTGGAAGGTCTGACACTCACTCAGAGCTCATGGAGAACTAAACAGTCTGTCAAGCCATTTAGCAGCAAATTGGATATCTTATTGTTCTAAATAGGATTGAAACAGGACCTACATTGTTGTACAAAATTAGGAGTGACAACGCAGATTACTCAATTCTAAAAGGATAGAAAGAAATAACTGGACCTGAAACATAAAAAGGGGGTTACAGTCTCTCACCAAAAACCTTTCATAAGCAGAGAGGGACTTTTTTTCCTTATAAATACATATTTTAATAGAGACATGTAGATTTCCTTTACATATGGGCAAAGAAAAAAATTATCCCTGTGATATTTTTATAGGAAATTCATAACTTGCTATCACAAAGCTCACTCCTACAAACCCAGAACACAACATTGATCCCTCCAGTGTGTACAAGGCCTCAGCCAGCAGCTGGGAAAACCAAAGACTTAAACAAAGGGCCACAGTTCTGCATCAAATAGGAGGATAGTGGACAACCAACCTTCCACAAACACACCCCAAACCACCACCATCAACAACACCACCAAGTTTCCAAAGTTTCCACACAAAATGACTAAGTAAACCAAAAAAGACCTCACCCTATAATATCACTAGTTCTAAATTTACCAACTTCATTCCTATTTGTGTCCCTAGCATTACACAGAGAGCCTCTACTCAAAGTGAAACGTCATCACATGGGGAGCAGCCTCTATTGACTGGCAAAGCAGGTGAGCAGGGCCAAGCAAAGCCCTGCAGACAGACAGACTGCACTGTGCAAAACCTTTCATGGCTCCTAACATAAGATTGCATAGTTAACATGCATAATTACACACAAATGCAATTTTGGATAGCAAAAATGCCAGTGTGTTATGTGCTGTTTTAAAGGAAGAGAAAACTATTTTGACAACAGGACTTGAGAGTGGTATTTTTAGAATTCACATACGGCACAGCATTTCAGCCAAAGAAAGCACCAAATATTTCTAAACTGAAATATCAGTGTATTTGTGCTCCATACTCCTGACTCATTAAATCTGAAATGTGCAACTTCAATCTTCCACATAGTTAAACAATGCTTTTTCTTGCCTTTATGCATTTTCTTATCTGCAATAAAAATGCTTCAATCCATGTCCTTCCTAAATGAACCCTAAATAACTTTTTCATTAGATACAATTTTCTGCTATCACAATTTACACTCCAGTATCCTTCTGCTCAGCTTCTTTTTTTTTTTCAAAATAGATCTGGAATATCAGATTGAACTAGTCAGCTATTTGGTTCAATATCCTATCCCTGACAACAGGGACTTATAAATGTAAAGTTGTAGTGAAGCTTCAGGAAACCACTACACCATAATCTGCTCTTGAAGAAATTCTTCATAAAACTAATTTATTTTCTACTAGTCTCAGCTCCCAGGCATGAGAGCACATATCCATAATCTCCACCACTTTACTTGCTATAATTGAAGCCTCTTTTTGCTTACTTAACCTGACTGCTACTACGGTGTACATATGTTTTCCTTGGAATAACTTCACAGGACTCACAGGTTAATTTTATATTATGTGTGGGTTTTGCTTCCTTTTTTGAGTTTATTCACACCTCAGTGATCCCTGTGTGATGCTCCCTGTGATCACAACTGTCACCCCCGTGAGCCTTCTCAGGGCTGGGATGCCTGGACAGATCTAAGGGATGTCTTTGAACACAGGTCTGGCAGGATCCAGGACTCTTTGCAAGCAGATGGCACATTTGCCAGCAGGCTTAGCCAAGGCTGAACGGGGTATTGCTAATGAGGTCTTGTCACAGAGGAACTGGAAACTGCCCCTCCACCCTTGGCTGGATTATCTGACCTACCCACATTCCTCAGATGCACAGGACACAACTGCTGCTTGTAACATTTCAAACACAATAGTAAGGAATCCAATGACTCTTATAGCTCCTGGCCCTTCCCAAAAATCATTTTAAACATTTAACTGTCCAACCATGTGTAAATGGCCTTGAGGCTGCAAAACAATTGATGACATGTAAGTCATGAGTGAACAATATTGAGTGTGATCCTTTAATGGCATAGAGCTTTCTGAATAAGATACACCACTCTTCAAATCGGTGGAAAGAATACTCCTAGTCTGGAAGTGTCCGAAGCATATTTCCTGACTTGTATCCAGTGGGAACAGTGCACAATAAAAAGGATTTTCACTAACTGTGCAAGTCAAATACACTGGAGCTTCTTTGCATTTAACAAAACATGGTAATAACAACAATTTCCAGAGACTGTCACCCTACTTTGCTTGTCATCTGAGCCTTTAAAAGCAAGTGAAAACAAATTAGGATAATACCAGAAATTAAAATACAGTATTTTACAAAAATATTAAAAACGTTGACTATGTTAATAGTGGTTGACTATTAAAATGTCAACCCATGATCCATGCTGTGACCTTGGATGCAAAAGAAAATGGAGAGAATTCAGAGTTTAAGTAAATTTCACCTCACCACTGAAGGCATGCAAATGAATGTAATTAACCAGGTCTCATTAGTAAGATTTGCTCTAATTTATAGTCTTAGTTTCAGGTTTTTTTCTCTGAGTGTCCCAAAGACAAAGATCAAAAAAGGAGGTCAAACTGAAAGATTTGTCTTACATCCACAGCCAGTTTTACAGCAAAATGAAAATGGGACACAAGTGTCATAGTTGGTGACAGCTCTTCCACTAGAGTCCAAGACTCCACTACTCAGCTCAAAGCTATATTTCAACTCCAACTTCTCCCCAAATACAATGTAAAGCACCAGCAGTTCATTTTGCAACAAACTAGAGTATGATTCCTCTTCAACAAAATGCCTTATTTCAGCTTTTACTTTTTCTATTAGGACCAGTAATTTAATCAGGGAAAAAAATTCTCAAGTGCTTCAAAATTTAACATTTTATTCAGGTTTTAATGACAAAGCTCTTGAGGACATGATGCGTTGAGTTACTTTTTGCTTCATGAAGTAATAAATCAGGAGTAAATGGATTATAAAAATTTCATTGTAATTCTGACCCAGTTTAACAGATTTTTTTTTTTACAAAATTGCTTCAACATATACAACTTCCCACACAAAGGCCAGGATTAAGGAAAACAGTTGGGAATTGCATGGGAAAGGAACCAGCACAGTGCACTGGATGTTAAGTGCTCTTCAGGAGACCAGCTGACTTCTTCTCACTATGACACTTCAATTATTTGGAACAAACAGGCAGTACCTCTGCAGTGTCTGCACTACTATGTATCCTTTCTCACCTCATTACTGCTCTCCAACTAAATACATTCAAAGGTTTTGCAAGCCCACATCTAACTTATGTTGCTATTTCCAAAGGCACTAACTATAATACCTGCTACAGAGAGTAAGCAGTTGCACTCTGCTCAGCAAAGCCTGGGATGGCAACTGGAGTATGTGCCTCAGCCATGATTTCACACTTCAATTTGCCTTCCAACCTACTCTAGCTGTTCTTCTAAAAAACAAAAACAAAAACAAAAACAAAAAAAAGCCTATACCAAAATCAGGAGTTCAGAGCCTTTTAATCACGGAAGACATAAAAGTTTAATTCACCCACATGGTTAAACACAGTAGGACTCTCCTCCCTTTGCAATCCTAATGGTGACACCTGGAATGAGCCTTTTTCTGAATTTGGTTCAAATCCACAGGAAAATGAAGTTTGTCTCCAGAAATCATCCTAGCCTGCTTCTGGAGACCATTCTTTTCCATCAGGGATACATGTTGAAAAAAGACTTTTGCTGGTCAGTTCTTGCTCCTTCCATTACGTTATTCTACCCATTACCTCTGCAGCAGCGAAGGGAACAAAACATTATCAGACAGAAATGTTGCAGTCTTTATAATCCAATGGTAATGTCCATGATCATTAAGTAAGGAGATATTTTACAAGCAGAAGTCTGTGTTTTCAAGTCCAAATGCTCCAGTTTTTATTCAGTGATTACAGGCTTGATCCTTATGCAATTATTTGCTCTGTTAGGCACAAATTTTTGATGGCTTTCTCAGTCATTACAGCCAGCACTTGAAATAAATGGCAACACTGGCTTGGAAAGGAAGACAGAAGCTTCCTCTTAAAGGAGGTGGCATCAGCACTCTCAAAATGCATTAAGTGTTTCCAATGATCAAGCCAATGTCAATGTCAGGACTTCATCTTCAGCTTTCAAGCGAGTAAGTGCTACCAGGACCTTCTATATCTTTTGACCCTTGCTAAAGGCTGGCCATCCCCTTGCCCTCTGACCCCTCTTTTCTTACCTCTGAGCAGCTCAATCACACCAGGCAGCAACTTCCAGTACAGTGAGTTTGGTTCACACCTTTCCTTCCTCCAACATGGGAAACTGAAGAACTACTGAAGAAATGAACCTTCCCTGACACACTCCATTATTCACTGCATTTTTACCACTTGTTCTTCAGCTGGAGTCTGCTGTGTAAACATGAAGCTTATCCAGTGGCTCCTATCTTGTGTTCCCCATGAGGACTAATGTAGCCTAGGGTCTGAACCATGCTGCAATTCAGATGTCAGGCACTGCCAGCCAGCCTCTGCTGATAAAGAATAGCCATGACCCCAAAGGTGATCTTCCAGGAGAGCTTCACATGGAAGGAGACCCAGCCCTTGAGTAGTGTCACTGAGCACAGCCCCTTCTACAGTGACCTGTCCCAGCACGACACTGTCCCAGCCTCCTGACCTGCATTCTCTCTCATCAGCCTGCTGAATTCTGAGCATCTAGCTCTTGGGTTTGGACTAACTTGCAGAAGGAAGTATCCATTGGTCCCTTCTCATTTCCTTTGTGGATCTGTGTTCAAAAACATGAAAGGCCAGAGCCAGACATGCTATTGAGCAGCCTTGAACTCAATCCATGGGTTGTAAAAGAAATCCTTTATACCATTATGCAGGAAAACAAAAGAAGAAACACTTAAAGTACTCCTTCACTTTTCTTGGACAGAGGAAAGTAACTCCTCTTTGTCCCCAGGCTCCATTCAGTTCTGTCAGATAAGGACTTTCTGAATAAAACAGCCACCCCATACCACACACAAACTTCTGACAGAATAGAATGTATTTAAGAATGGAAAAACAAAGAAAAAACTTACTCCTGTTCTTTAGTGGGTTTTGAAATCTCAGTCAGGCATTTCAACTTGGAGGCTCAGGTTTAAACCTGGAGATCCAAACAGAAGTACAGCCCTAAAATTGGAGAGACACTTGTGCAGCTGGCCACTGAATGAATGCAAGGAAAGGAAAACACTTGAACCCCAAGTCTGCTTCTCTGAAAACAAATCCTGAATTATTTCTTTGCAAACTAACCTTTGATGAGGTTCTGGCAAGCACGTTCAGCAGCTCACCCTGCATCTGCCAGCTCCAGTCAAATTAACACAGCCCCATGACAGTGACTAAGAGCAAGCATGAAACTGGCCTGAATACAGAAGTGCTCACAGTTTTTAAAGAAATGGATAATGGGTAATTTGTAGGAGTTGGTTGTCAAATTATATATTGGGGGGGGGGTTGTATGCAAGCTAATAATAGGCTTAAGCCTGTAACTTGAACTAGGAATAATGATTAAAGTAGCAAGCTCTGGCAGTTTCTGTCTGAAGGACTCTCTCATCCAAACTCCTCCCACAGCCACAGCAAATCCTAAGAGGTATCTTAGGAGTGGATAATATGAATCACCACTTTTTTAAAGCAAGAAGGATAATGCAGATTGGCAAACATTTTTTATTCTTTTTAAAGAGCTAAAACTTGTCATGAAATAAAATCACTGCTGACCCACAGGAAGCCACTGGCACAGCCACTGATTAAAAGAATGTCATAAAACACATCCAGGGATGTTACATCCTTAACTCTGAATGATTTTTTGCCATTTTAGATGATAAATTGTACTACAGTTTCAGTCTCACTAAGTTGACCAAGTAATTTTTGAAAGTGTCTGAAAACAAAGATCTACTTAGTCTTTTTAGTAATCAATACCATTGTATTACACAAGATTATTCAGCAGATTTAGCAGAAGTTAATAGAGAGCTATTTGTGAATCTAGAATGGTGACTTGCCTGGATACATCTAAAAGAGAAATTAGTACTTAGGGGTGATGTGGCAAGTTGAGGACTGGTCAGGTAGTGTGCTGAAACTAATATCCTTAAAGAAAACAATAAGGCAGTAATTTTCAACTTTCATAAAACCTTGCTTGATAAAGCATTGACTGAATATCTAAAGCACACAGTGAAAAGACAAAAATTCAATCCTGAACCTAGTTAAAGCCTTGTTCATCCATCAAATTTGCATCTTGATAATAGGATTGGTTTAGAAAGACCAACCAGCAGTGAATATGCTGAAATTATTTCAAGAGATCTTTATAGCAAATTACCTTACAATGTACTCTTTCAGCAATTCAAGGGCCAGGCAAGAGCTTTTTTGACTGTTTTAAAGATACTACAGTTCAACAGCATTTATAAGCAAGGCTTGTGTTCAGTTGGAGCTGTATAGAAGTAAATTGCTGCATACTGGGACTCCCCAGTAACCTCCATCTGTTTTCCACCTGCTTCCAGTACAGTGCACGGTAGCAGGGAGTGCCTGGTTTTTTTAAAATGTTTTAGGTGTTTTTTTTCCATTAACACAGTGTTACAAGCACACCAGAAAAAGAAACTTAAGAAATTAACAACCACAACAGTGGATAACAAAAGTTTTGGCTAAAACGAATACTTCTCAAAAAGCAACAACAAATGCTGCCATCAAATTAAGGTTTTGTTGCCTTGCATAAACATATCTATTCATCACAAAAAACATCAAACTCATAAAACTGAGCATTAGAAACAAAGTGTGAATGTTCCTATGGAACTAAGTCATTATCTCTTCCAGAACACTTTTTCCACTTGGTAAAATACCCACTGCCATTATAAATTGCAAAAGTAGAAAAAATAGACAGAAATAAAGACAGAAAATTTTTGTTTTTTCTTGTCATTGCTGTTAAGTACGAGCATTTTCAGCCTGAAACCAGAAGAATAATTTACATCAGTGGAAAAGAAAATAGCAAGAAGGATTTAAAGACATTTCATAACTTCGATATTTAATTCTTACATATAAGAAGCACATTAGATGATGGCAACAATATGCCTACTTAAGTGACTTATTTCACCTAAATGAAAAGGTTAATTATAAGGCTTGGATAATTATGCAAAATGAAAAAGATACAAAAACCTGTCAGTATTCTTAAAGATGACATCTTTATTTCAAGACTAAAGCCACAAACCTTGGTGTTTACACATTACAAAAGGGTATGTATTCATTTTATGAGATGATGCCAAAAAGGTGGTCACAATTAGAGCAGTAAGGAAACACTAATGTTAGTTAGATTCTACTTTATTCAGAGCAGGAAAAAAAACGTGAGTATAAACTAATATCATTCTTCAAGCATAGAGGTTACTCCAAGGACATTAAAGAGGAGAGAAGTGCATGTTTTCATCAGCAGCTCACTCAGTAAAATGCGTCCAGTCCATCACAAGCAAAATCAAACTGATAACTGCTTGACACTCATGAATCAAGGGGTTGGATTGCTCACACTGCAACATTTTCCATCTCTACCTGAAAACAGCAGTAAACCAGGTAGGCAACTCCAGCCCTTGACATAAATGGGTATTTGTCTCTGCTCAAACCACAGCTGACTTTTGTTTACCTGCTATGCACATCCTTTGATCCAAGTGTGGATGGTCCCAAATGTCCTGGGCATGGCTGGTCCACACAGATTCCAGTGGGACTCCTTCCAATTTGCTAAAAGCACAAGACTCCTACAGTGCAGGTCAGAGAAAAGCAGCTCAGAACAGGGCAGCCTTGCCCAAGCCCTGCACTCAAACACTGCCACGCTTGCTGCATTGCCAACCCAAGGACAGCCATAAGGAATTCCGTGTCTGGAGCCAATTAGGTACAACAGCACAACTCAGATGGGTACAAGTGGCCTGTGAAGGAAGAAAGGTTTGTGCAGGAAACAAAGCAGGAGCAATAAGTATTGGAAGACTCACTTGGCTACAAAAGCCACAGCCATGTGCAGCAATGAGCCCTAAGCACGGAACCCCGCAGCTGAAAACGCTCAGCCCTCCAAGCTGCAGCGACTGTTCCTGAGAACAGACCCACAGTTGTCAACGTTAACACAATTTCACACAGTCTCTAATCACATTTTAATTTTAAAATAGCACATTTCCAATGGTGCATTTCTATTCCTTCCCATTTTACATGGAATTTGCATTTCTTAGAAGCAACTGGCTTCTCTGGGCTCACACGCTTTGCTTGAGTCATACATTAAAACCTGCTCTGCTGTTAAACAGCCATTCCCTTTTCTTCAGATCCAACAGGAACCAGAAACGAAAAACGCTCCAAACTAAAAAGGATAGGTTCGAAACTAAAAAAGGTAGGAATCTTTGCAGACACAAAATAACAAGCAAATATACATGTATCAAAAAGTAGCATTGAAAGCTACCTTTTCTTCCAAGTCCTCGCTCCTACTTTGCTGCACTTGATTGCCTGGAAACCACGATAAATGAAGCTCTAAGAATACAATAACTAGAAAAATTATTGCAGCACAGAACAGGTAATTTACATTCTATATTTAGTGCATATGCATATGTTAGTGCTGACATGAACAGCTATTAGAAACGCCTGAAAGTGTCTCAGCCAGAGCTTTTGCAACTAAGTTTTTCATGGTAAACAGGACATGAAATATTCAATATTCAGAGTTAATAGTTTGGAAGAACTTACATTTCAGACTGTTCATCATAGTTTATCTAAGTGCACAACAGATTTTATGTTAGCCAGTGGATGGAAATACCTTGAAGCTACCAGCTTTAGAGAAATACACAAATAATTATTTGCTTGTATTTAAGGAACAAATGGAGATTGAATCTGTTCTAAGAACAGATTCCTAGACTGCTTAGATTAAAGATACAAGATTAGAACCTGTCTCTCCTCCCTCTAGAGTGGCTAACACAAGAGGATTTCCTACAGACAGACAAATCACCATCACTTTCAAGACAAAAGCACCACACTTACACTAGGAAGTAAGATACTAAAAAATTTAATGTAATTAAGTCTACAGAATAGCACCTAAGATGGGAAGGTACGGGATTTCCACAAATTTGGGAAGCTGCTTGCTTTCTGTGGCAAAAGGCAAGAGTTCTGCCTTCTTCCTGCCACATGCAAGATGAAGTGGGGAGAAGAACAACTTGTGACTCCAGCCCCATGCTGGGCTTCCCAAAACTTGTACTGAAGTTGGAGGAGAGGAGGCAGCATTTTGGTAAGAGTACAGTTTGTCACCCTGAGACAAGCACTCCTCCCTTAACAAACCTATTGTTGGGGTAAAACGCCCTCACTCCAAAATAATGCAGCCTCTTAACACAGGAAAAAATCCTGTGTTATGTTAGGAATCACCTTCAAGCTGGTTCTGAAGGAGCAGCTGATGAGCCTTTTCAGCTGAGAGGAGCACTGAGACACAAACCTACATATTTAATTATCACCATGCTAATTCCTTCACTGTGTTTGGGGCATCTCAGCAGAGAAGCAGCACCATTTGGAGGGCAGAACCCAGCAGAGCAAGCTGCCAGTGCCACAGCCTGGTCCCCTGCCATGCCTTGGAGGGCACAAACCAGAGCAGAACCTCTCCCCTGCCAGCACGAGGCAGCCGAAGGTTCCCCATGGAGGCAGAGCAGTGCTGGGGAAGCGCTGCAGACACCCAGCAACAGGGAACAGCTCCAGAAGGGCCTGATGCTCTGGGAGCCCCATTGCCACAGGAAATCAATGAGCCCTGCCCTTCCAAGCCATTCATAAAATTAAACCAAACATGGTGTAAAGTACACACAGAAAGCAAATGAGAAAAATAAAAACTCAAAACATCTCCCTCTGATCTCCTGGATTATCTCCAGTAATCCAAGATAGTGCATAGAACAGACAGGCTGTAAAATGAATTTAGGCTGACATTGCTGAGATTAAGGATGATGCTGTTCTTTCAGTAGACCCTTCAACAAAAGCCTTCTGATGTTTTTCCTTGTGAGGTAACCAATTTGGATGGATATTAGCTAGCTACACAGCACAGAAAACTTGCTTCACATTTCAAATTTATATATCCTGCCAAAATGTACTTCAAGTGTAGGTGTAGGAAAAGAAAAATACAGCCTTTTTATTTTTGAAAAGAAAGAAAATATGAAACAGGGAAAATATTATTTAAATATGAAATATAATTAATCACCAGGTTCATAAAAAGGGGGTGAAGATACATTATAAACAATAAATCAATTTTACTTAAAAAAAACCAAAACACCACCTGACAGGTTTTCCCTTCCCATTTGCCTTCAGAACTGCTACACTGCTACCATTCTGGCTCCTAACACTAATGAAATGGGGAGGAGCATGAAACATTGTCACCTTACTACATATTTTATGGAAGAAGCAATACACAACATCAATGAGTGTTCTCTCAAGGAAGCCCAAAGCAGCTTCCAACCCTTCATAAGTCTGGTTTGAGTGTGAGTGTGCCCTTGCCCCTGAAAGAGGAGTCTGAACCTGAACATCAACAGTTCTTCCAGCAGTGGAAATGACCATGCCTCCATCATGTGTTTTTACAACAAAGTGCTAATCTGGAATTCCTCTTCTGCCACCAAGCAGAGAGCATAGTTGCTAACAATTTTAACACTATTTTGGACTGGTACAGGCAGTTTTCTAAGGGCACTAATTAAAAATACTTAAATGTTTGTGACTAGTGTTTGATTTAGAGTAACTGAAAGTATCTTACTGCACTGCAGAGAAGGCAAAGCAACAACTGAATTAAGCACCTTGGCTCCACCCAATCCAGACACTGCTTTTTAAGGCTTTTGATTTCTGCTAGCTGAAAAGATTTATGACAGTAACATACATATGATACAGTTCCTAACAACTTGACAAAGAAATACACTGTTGATATTGTCCACAATTACTTCAATCACTTAGAACAACTGGACATGAACATATGAGCACCTATGGATGGAAATCCTCCCACCCTGACAGGCAAAGCTTCAATTTAAAATTTTCATAATGAGTTTCTTACTGCACTGTGATCCTGAATAAATATCTCTTAGAGCATTTCCTGACTAACTCCACAAAGTATCATTAATACCTTACCAACAAAATAGTTACCAAATCTACACCTCCACAGACTCTGGAAACAGCAGCCATTAGTGGAATTTCTACTTCCAATATAACACTGAGCTAGCAAATGGAAACAAACACTACAAAGAGAACAATCCCTGATCCTACAGGAATTCTATGGCTCAGGCAAGAACATGTTTATGAAGACTCTCTATCCACATATCCTTTCTAGGAACACAATCTTTTATGCTATATGTGATTCCTATTTATGCTGTATATTCCATGAGGATGTCATGTTCAGAAAGAAATGGCAGCTTCAACAAAACACATCAAGAGAAATTCAAGAGCTTGTTCTGCCTGTTTTGATCTGCTGAGAGTTCCTAAGACACAGGACATTTTGTCACTCTGAAGTTATTTTTAAGTAGAAGCCATGTGCATTTTCCACAGAAAAAGAAATCAAGGAAAAAGGTATCATGCACTTAATGACTAATAATGACTAATGACTAATTAAAATAACAAGCTGAAGGAATTTTTACACCTCATCAGTCTAAGGACTCTTTACAGAATAATCCCTGAAAGTTTTACTTGGAACCTTTAAAGAATTGTATTATCCTTTTAGAAAGCCCCTAACTAGGAATCTGCAATTGGTAATGGCCTCAATGCCTGTCCAAAAACAATGAACTTAGTTTTTCCTAACTACCACACCTCATGCTATAAGGAGTTGCATAGTAAGCTAATTCATCACTATACAATGTACAGAGGAATTAAAGAATCTACCTTTTACTTATTGATTGATTTAGTTTAGTTACAAAAGGTATCGTGACTAAATGAACCAAGAATGTTTCACAGTCACCAGAAATGACAGAATGACTGTAGGGCAAACCAAACGAGCTTCAAGGTCCTAGTCTCTGTAATTTAAACTTACTGAAGAAGTTAAGTTTCATTTATAACCCACCATGACACCACACACAAACCCAAGGCCACCAAGATGAGGCAATGGTGAGTTGCAATGGGCTTCCTAAACACAAGGCAGAGGATTCTTACAGAAAGCTTCCAAGAAACTAAAATAGTGCCAGTCTCACTCACCTTAATGTGAGGAACAGCCTTTGTATGGAAGTCACATTGTGTCTTCTGCTTATTTTGTGAAAGCAGCAAGGTGGGAAAATGGAGCTCAACCCTGAGGACAACTTCACTAGCAATAATACTTTTAAGTATTACAATGCAACTCCCAGAGCTTTCATTCTGTCAGACAATGTCAATATTAAATATTACCAGTTATCTCTGTAGAAAATGTTAAAGAGTAAATAGCAACTCAATTTCAGTCCAAAAATAAGAAAAGGAATCATAGAAAGAGCAGTAATTCAAATGTCTGATTCCTCCTTAGAGTATAAAGAGGTATCAAAGCTGAGATTTGTGAAGAGCTAGGAAGAAAGCTAAGCTCTACAATTCAGAGAAGATAATCCCATGCATTCAATGAGCCACTGACCCATTTCCTATCCAAGATCCTCATATAAAGAGATCTTCCTGTCTTATCAATGCACAAATCACACCAATATTGCAAACACCTGGCAACACTGCTGAGAGCCAGGGAGGTACCTCACTCAATTCTGCACACCAGGAACTGGTGCCAGAGCTGTGTGCAGCAGAAACTCAGCTGAGGCTTTCTTCCTCCTAGGCACAGAAAATCCCTCCTTGTTAAGGAGACCTGCTACAATAATACACAAAGTCCCTTGTATCATGTTATCTGAGGGTTAAGATCTCTAGGTGACACAGGTCACTTCAGTTTGCAACTGAACACCTTCACCAGAGCAGATTTCTTTTTCTCACTAACACAAATTAACCCAGTTAAATAGATTCAACCCATTATTGGGGTGGGAAGTTGCTGCAAGTGTAAAAAAAACCCCAGAATACTCTCCAGAGTTTTCTTCTGGGATGAAGTCTTACAAGGCAAAAACACAGTATGCACCAGAGTGTGACAGCATCAGAGGGAAGGAAGCCAAAATATTAGCTGTGAGATACAGATTTAGAAAGACAGGTTATGATAATTGCTTTTATACAGACACTTTGGCATGGTACTATTTGAGATTAATGAACAGAGATAAGATTTAACAAAATCAGTTCCACCATTTGCCCTGCTCTGGCTCAAACACACATTTAAAAGGAAGTGCCTCCAAATGTAGTGAGCACTAAAAAGAAAAAGGACTCCTGAAGTCCTAAACCTGCCAGAAACCAAATACAGATGGAAAATTGATCTTCTGTCCTTTATCCATTTGACTGAAGGCAGAAATTGACTTCCCGCAAGTTATTAATAAATTTATTTATTAATCCTTTGTGTGTGGCCATCACATTCTTCCATTTTTCACAAGACTGAAATCATACTGTTCTAGCTCACTTCACCTTCATTTCCCCAGTCCTGGAAGAGGCTATACTGAAGTGCTATCCACATCAGGCTGAGCCTTTAACAGTGGCATCAATTATTGCTCCTGTTCTTGCTTCTGGGTTAATTCCTCTCAGACCTAAGGTCCAGCTTTCCTAAAAGCAGCTATTCAGTAAAGTTCAGATAAAGCAAAAGGGGCTTCATTCATGAGGTAAACACAAACGAAGCTTAGACCAGCATTTGGACCACGTCATCTGTAGTGAATGAAACAACAAAAGGAGCTTCAAAAATAGGAGTGCAATAAAAACCTGTTAAGGACTCATCCTGGCAGCAGTTGCTGCCCATGCTGGAAAATGCCCCCTCCAGCTCAGATGCAGCTGGGGCAGCTCTGCTGCAGAGGGGACAGTGTGTGGCCAAGCCCTGGTCCCACTTGGGCTAGACAGGGATCCTTCAGCTGGAGCTACTCCTGCAAAAACCCTTCCCCAGCAAGAGGAGTTCACAGTCCACAGCATTTGTACAGTGCAGAAGGATGGGACAGTCACCATCACAAACTCAGAGAAAAATGAAAAAAATGGCCAAATTTTTCAGAGATGAAAATCATTATCTGTCCACCCTACCTTGCCTATGAAAATGTTCTCAAGAACCATGAGAAATATTAGTTTTAAACTACAACAAACACAGTCATGTACACATTACAGGAACTGTTTTGCACAGCCCCACTGTTGGAAAAGGTGGTTGTTACCATCCCACCTCCCAAGGATTTAACCACACTCGCCGTTACCAGCCACTGAAAATTACTCACTTGCTCAGGCATAAGAAAGACAAGATGGTACTACAATTTTTGGTATAATAAATCCTCTCCCTGAGCATTTCCAAGTGACCAAAAACCCTACAGGCTCAGCTCTTCTCTCTGTTCCACAAGGAACAAAATATCTGAGAGGAGATTTTCATGTGTTCCCCATTTGTCCATCCGTGGCTCAACAAAAATGCACCCTGCAAACAATGGCATGCCAATCATTCATGCTCACAAACACATTTCTTTTCTGCTGGCACAATAAGGCTACCTGCAGCTACCTTTTTTGTGCATTGGTCAGTGTATAAAAAAGTTAACACTGAAAAAACAAGTCCCTCGAATTAGAAAATAAACTGCAATAAAGCAAGAATTGAATTGGCTGATTATCTCAATATGTGGTTTTAATTACCTCTAACTCATAGCAGTCTGCTCATTTGCATCCTTCAGATGCGACTGTAAATATCCATACCCTCTGTGCCTGCCTTGGACAAAGAAGATAGCTTGGGGCTTTTTGGAAAAAAAACAGATTCCTGCCTCGTTTTACTTGGCTGCTACAGTCCTCTGAGGTGGCTGCAATTCAGCAAAGCCATAGGGCTTGCAGCTTGGGAATTAGGATGGAAATTGTTACATGAATGCAAATACTGTTCTTGGTCTTTTCTTGAGAAAAGCACCTATTTACTCACCAGCCTTAAGAATTAAATGAGGTTCTAATTAAGGAACAATAAGCGACAAAGGAAAAAAACAAAGCCTGGCAAGAGCAGCCCAAAAGACACAATTTAAGAGTAAACAGCTCAAATAAGCAAGTTATCACTTAAACCAAAGTTATCTAAAAAAGAATCAAAATAATAAAGGAAAGATGGAATTTAAAATGAGCTTGGCTGAGTCAATAGAAAAGCTGGGAAAATGAAAGATAAGGTATAAGATCTTGGCCAGAGGAGCTGATTGGAGTTTCTTAGTGAATGAAATCCCAGTTTAACAAAAATGCATTAGTATGGTCTGAATGTGCCTCGCTCTTTGTAGGGCACCCAGAGAGGATTAATCTCCTGCCCCACCTCCTTTAACACACAGTACCCACAATCTGGTCCTTCAAGTCTGACTACTGCAAAATGCCAATCAATTTTTATGGGAAGTGGCAGCTTCAAAATTACATTTCATGGTGTCTTCTTACTTCAGATACAGCAAATATTGCTTTACATATGCCATGTTTATCAGAACACCAGTTCTGAAGCATCAGGTTTAAATACTACACAGCAGACACACTACACCATTGGTTTTAGGCACTTGAATTAAGTGTTTTAAGTTATGGTAAGGCACTGCTGCAGCTTACAGCTGAAGCACAGTATGGAACCTGACAAATGTATCTGAAATCCTGTAATTTTAACCTAGTTGTCACTTCATACTACAGCAAATCAGCTTCCTCAAATATGTCACAACTATCTCTTGCATTTTCAGAAGCCTTCACCTTCCCTTGTTCTTACAAGAACCCTCTCCCAAGCCACAAGCCTGAGGATGAGGACAGGTGCAAAGCAAGCACATCACTTAAGAAAGGAAAATCACTTTTAATTACCAGATTACAGCCTTAGCTGCAGAAATGCATAGACCTGTAATTTTGATCTCTGCCTGAAGATATGCTTGGCACTAGGGCAGTGTTCAGAGACAGACTGTTTCAGATGGCAGGGGGGCAGGACCCTGGCTGACAACTGCAGAGTTTTGGAAGCAGGGAGGGCAAAAGGGGCTCCAGCCCCTGGCTGGGTCAGCCAGCAGCCCCTGCAGAGAACAGCTCTGCCCAGGGAGGGAGAGGCCTCTCCATCTCCATAGGAGACTGCACCTATGAAGATGTTTAAAGCCCCTGAAGATCTGTCCAATAAAATCAATTCCAGCTCTGTGGGAATAAACCTTAAATTTGGTACTAAAAGCTGATTCTATTCCTTCTTGCTGTGAGAAGGATTTCTGCATTGTTTTGCTTGAACTGGTTAGTCACTCACCAGGAGATAACACTGGAGAAGGTTAAAAAAAATAAACTACAGCAACAATGAGCAGTTCTAAAGAAATCAGGATGGTTTCACACAATGCTGGCAGCCAGGGAGAGAACTCCAAGGGCAAAAGCAGGAGGTTAAGTCATGGGCTCCAGGCACAGGTTTACCTTAATTGACAAGCTTGTTTAGAAACAAACTGGCAAATACAGTGACCTCTCTGCCCTGCCCTTACATGTTCATTGTGTTTTGACTAAAAGGTTGTTATCAAAAGATGAGCAAGTTCCCAGCACTATCTCATTAAACTTTCTGCTGTTTTCCTTGAAGTAAAGTGCACCAATGGTCCATCCTACAAGTTCTGTTTCTTTGTAATAATTACACTATAGAAATAGTTTCTTTGAATTAAATATTGGCAGGGCAGTTCTAAAAGAATCAGTAGCCAAACATTGCACTTAACAGCTGCCATTTTAATAACCACCTTTACATCTGAACAATTTAAAAAGACAGTTGTAAAATTCTAATGAATCTTGTGACTGGCACCCATCTCTCTCTATTTTATCTCATTATAGGTTTCTTGCTTGCTATAATTTTGTAGAAATAGTAGCTTTAGTTTTCCAAGGCAGTGTTGAATTTAAAAAATTAAGATGTATACCATACAGTTTCAAGACAAGATAAAAAGCACCTCCATTCACAACCGAAACTGACTGTTCCTACTCTGCAGGACACTTCCATCCCCAACCACCCACCCTCTCCTCTTTTTAAGTAAGGCTGCAGCTGGTCTCCAAGAGGTTCTAAATTAAGGCAGGAATGTGGTACAAAGTGCATGTGCATGAATTCAGATCTCTCCACACCCACTGAAACGCATCTCCAGAGAAACAAAAGCCCAGCACAGCAAGGGATGGAGAAATCAGCACTTGTGCTCTGTGACACCCATCTTACAAAGCAACTGCTAAATGTGTCTCAGGAATTAACTCATTCACCCCAACAACTCTTAATCACTGTTAGCAAGATACACAGAATATTAAATAATGCATATTGTATTTCACCTTGTGCTCTTCCATGGAGTAATAAGGTATTGCAAAAATGCGAGAACACAGAACTGGAGATTGTAAATTACACCAATAAACATATCTGTAAATAATATGACATAAAGACAAATAAAACAATCTTTTAAAGGACTGTGGTCTCAACAAGTGGAACAGTGTCCAGAAATAGACAATATTTACTTTAGAATGCCTTTGCATGTTGAAAGGTAAAGAACAGATCAATGTATGGTGTACTCCACTGAAGGCCAAACCCACCAATCAACATCCACTTGTGTGTTGTAGGACTTTTTTTTTTTCTTAATTCCAGGAGCAAAACAAAGCCTCCCGAAAGTGAGGTGAAATGCCTTTGCACCTCCTGTGGATACTTTCACACATAGGAAAGATGTCACTGTGTTTCTCAGACTTCCATTTCAATCAGAGGTAGGACACAGTGATAGTATGTGATGGAAGATGAAACAAAGTCTTTCATTAACCACTTATCAACTGACCACATGTATTAACTTCACACTCTGAGCCCAAGATCCCATTTACCTCCTCCAGATGCTAACCACCCATCTCACACCTCTTTTGCATTCCCCACAGGCTCCCATTTCTCCTTCTCTTGCTGTTAGCTGTCTCCTGTTTCACCAGCAGCTTCTGGTTTTGTACTTGCCATGGTTTAACAAGGGCTTCCCACCTTTGCCCTTCCTACAGCTTGAACTGATGCCTGGAACAAAGATGAGACAGAGCAAAAGGGATAAAATCAGTATTTATTGAAAAAATACACCTTGGGCAGTGCAGGAGCCCAGCCAGGGCTACACCCAAATCAAATCCAAGATGATCCAGTCATGAGTCTTTACACTTTTATAATTTTTGGTTTATCTACATATTGGGAACAATTGTCCAACCACAGCCCCAGGCTATGAAGTCTCAGCCCCTTGCTCACCCCCTTTCCCTCGCTGTTGTTTTTGCTTTTTGGGTACTGGGTGTCCTTGATTCTGTAGCTGGGAAGGGATTGTTTTGTCTTACTACCCTCTGAAGAGAACTTACTAACACCTAATATAAAGTTTCAGAGTTACACACTAAGCAGCAGAGACTCTAGAAAAATATAAAAGCCAAAACCCAAGATATTTCCCCCAAGGCATCACTGCTGCAGCAGTACTGTGCTGACACATTCTGTAGAGCCACAATGCTGACTGGATCAAAAACTGACCCAGCCACACAATTCTGCAGTTTACAAGCCAGAGCAATCCCCTGGCACAGAGAGGCAGGGATGGCACACCAGTTAATGCCTGGGAAAAGGAAGCAGCAGGATTCACTGCAGAAACCTGGTCTACCACTGAACTGCAGCCCAAAGCTGGGCTCTCCCCACTCCCACCCTCCCAGGGTTCTTCCCATGACCACCATTCCCCACCTGGCAGCACTGGCAACGCTCACCTGGAGTTCCTCATCATCCAAGTTTCACTCAGCACTTTGCTAGCAGTGACATGTGCAGCTCAAATCTCTATCCCAATAACTCACATTAAAATGCCATGCTTCAATGCCAGATTTTAAAGCCTGATAACACACATATTTTGTTTATTAAAGAGATGGAAGTGAAAATAGATGAAATCTGGATAGGCAGATATTGCAGCAGACCTCTCATTAGGGGTAGAAATGAGCTAAGACACACAGACTCTCAACAACATGGAAAAGGGTCACAGTTAATTCTTCTTTACAGTTTTGCCATCCTGACCCTGACTACAGCAAGCTCCCACTGTAGGGTCCAACTGCAGACTCTGACTGCTGGCTATTTCCTGCTGGAATATGACTGCAGGTATTGGTTTGCAGACTCTGAACACAGCTCTCACCTAGCTCAGCTATGACTGCAGGCTCCAACTCCACCAGACCCAGACTGACCTCACAGCAGATCTTTTACTGCAGCAACTCTCTTCCTTGTTTCATTCTTCTGTGTCTCTCTGGATCATTCCTTCTTCCTCAGGGCTCCTCTTTCTCCAGGTCCTCTGCCTCCAAGATCCCCCTGACCACCCAACCCACCCCTTTTATCACATTTATCTTTATTAGTCACAACTGCAGCCCAATAAGGGCAAGGCTGTTCCTCTTATTTGGTAATTAGTACAACTGTGATGTACCAGGGATGAGGCTGCCTGTAATCACCTACAGGCATACTCTCATGTTATTCATATTAACATATATCCAAATCACCATTTATTTCTGTAAACCAATGATGGATGAGATGAAAAGTCTTTTTTTAAAGAATTCCTATTAAAAAATGAATTAATGAAAAATTTGCAGCTTACTAAGCCATTACACACTCTAACTCAATTTTGATCTATATTGATTTAATGGTATTTCTTGGAGCTAAAACTAGCTGGTATAGTATTATGTACTTACAGAAAATAAAGGAACTAGAAATCTAGTGGCACGGGTTAATCAAACTGTCAACAAACCTTCTTTGCTGCATAGCATAATCCACACAGCAATCTCAAAATACATTACAGAGCATTTTATAATGCAAATAAACTTTAGCAGGTTTTATTTTACACATAAAACACTGTCACCTCTAAGGCACTACAATATTATATCAGAGTTGGAATTTTACTTGAGATGCTGCAAATGTTTGAAGTTGAGCAGAGTCTGGAGAGTTCCCAGATGTTAAAAGCAAAGCCCAGGACCCTCTGGTTGAGCTGGGATGACCAGAACCACAACTAAACCTTTACGGGTTACATCCACATCCTATATGCAAAGCAGCTACAGAACACTGCTGTGCCACAACATACAGGCAATGGGACCAATCAAACCTGGTGGAAATTTCAAAAGCTTTTTATTTGCTTTTTCCTGAGGAAGGTATATGAAATAATTCAAATTGGATTCAAAATAGAGGGAGAGGGAACTCCACTGGGTCAAGCCTCACCTCAGCCACACCATCTTTACAACCATTACAACTCTAATTTATTCACAAACACAATTTTGTCTGAAATGGAGGTGACCCAGCAAAGCGTCTGCAAGAGAGGGGAAGCTGACAGTCTTGAAATTGGTGGTTTCATATATCTTGCTGCAGTATGGAGGCTGCTTTTATACCCTCTCCAGTCTCATTCATGATGCTTAAAGACAAAACTGCAATGCTAAGCATTGCTTGGGCCATGACTCATAGTGTTATTCACACAGAAAATGCACGACTTACTGATTCAACAGCCTGAACATAGCAGACCCCTGCCCTACAAGGTAACTTAAATTATTTGTTTAAATTAAACATGACCCTCAAGGCAGTAAGTTTGCTTTCAAATTTCAGATAATAATACAGGTCCTGGTTTCAAGTGCCATTGAAATCAGTGGAAAGATTCAGAAACACTTCCAAAGGCTTTGGATTGAGCTCATGGAATGCCAGATTTGAGACTACTCATTACCACCAGCAGTCTCAGCAGCAGAAAAGCAGAAAGAAGAGACTACAGAGGACTTCAATTACACAGTACAGCTTCAGTGCCCAGCCAGGCTATGAAACACCAAGTACTTGACCTCTTTTTTGTTGAAGAATTATGTATTTCTGCAATTCTTACTTGGAATTACTAAGGACTGGAAAGATAATGCCATCTCATTTCAAGCCCTGTGGCACACACAAATGTCAAAACACAGAAAAATTCACAGCTGCCACCATACAACACTAACTCCACTTTCAAAATTCACATCCTCAGAAGCTGTGCAAGTCCTATGTCTCTCTAAAGTCACTGATGGATGACAACATCAGATCACAGGAAACCTTATACCAAAATCAATAAAATACACATGAAAATTCTGTGGATACTCAAAATAAATTAGAATTAAATTTGGTCTATGGAAAAATTACAATATTTAAAGACTTAATATACTTAACATTGTTGCACTCTCACTTTAAAGAAGTCTGCACATCAAAGTGGAAGGTACCATCCTAGCTACATATTTTGTTGTTAAAATTATCTAATCCTCCTACAATAGTATCACCCAGAGACCTCAAGTGACACGCTACATTCTGTATCTTCTGCAGCAAAAGGCAGAACTGAAAAGAACAAAACATGGAAATGTGTTGCTAGGATAAGACGTCATGGAAACCAAATGCATTGCACTTAAATACTGTGCCGTTCTGTATGTGCTTTAACACACAGAAATATTTCATTTTCTCTGAAGTTTAATCATTTGTCTTTGGTGGATTTCGATTCTTTTTTTTTTTTAGCACACCTGATTTTAAATTCAAAATGTGTTAACCAAATATTGTCTTAGATTTTAATCTCTACCACTCAATAAGGATGATGGGATAGTATAGATCCAATTTGGGCAGATTTTTTCTGCTAGAGTCCTGCAGAATCATATCCCAAAATGTCATGCGAATTTATCACTTTGGATCAGATGCATCTCTCTTCTCTCATCCTGGAAGTTTCTGAAGCCCCAAGGACACTCTGAAGGAGAACAAATGAAAATGAAAATTTAGTTGCTGTGCAGAGCCTCAGGGGGCTTTTCTATTGATGTCTCTGGAGAGCTAAGGTGGGAAAAAGTTTTCAAGAGAAAGAATTTTCCAGCAACATATTTCAGGCTCAGCCCATGGTCTTCTCTCTTAAAAAAATCCATTAGGGGTTCAAAAAACTTCCAATCTTTCAAAGATTACATTCCCTCTGCACACTTGAAATTACAATATCATGGGCTTCTAAACAGTAAGCCACTGTTTGCCAGCTACAGCAACAGAATGTAAAAAAGGCACATTGCCACTTTCTAAGAGCACATCCCACTATGAAGCCACATATCCAGTACAGTTTTTTCAGGATGCTTGCCCATTTGGAAACCAACCCACAAAATGAAATTAAATGACCTTAGAATACCTGAACACAGTCTCCAGAATGTCATGCTGTCACTTCCCAGCTAGAGAGCTGGGATTTACTAAATACATTTCATCACTGCTAAAGTGCAAAGAAAACACTGTGAACAGCATTTTCACATAGCATGATCATACTGTATTTTCCTCTTGTAGTAATAATAATAATAATAATTATAATAATAATATTATTATAGTACAAGATATTCTGCTTGTTAGAATTTGAATGGCAGACACTTCACATCATCAAAAAAGATCCTTTTTCCTCCACCTGCTGCTATCTGATGAAGCACCAAATGTATCATTGTGATGCAACCTAAAGCATCCCTCTAAGAATTCAGGCTTTGATTAGAAAAAAGAAGTTGAGCTGTGTTGAAAACCATTTCCATGCATTTTCCAACAAGCCTTTTACTTTGCCTGAATACTGGGTAAAACTGTCCTTGTACAGAATGGGTACCTTTTGAAAAACAAACAGATCCTCTAGACAGGAGACATGATACTACTTCAAAGCACACCGTAAGAATCAGCAGATTTGCATGTGGCTTTGGGAACAGGATAAGGTCTCACCCACAGTCCCAGACTTGCAGCTTGCAGAATTATAAGTATTAGGAGGGCAAGAAGTAGGACTGAAAAGGATTTCATGGTAAGTCCTTCATTAGTCCTGGCAGCATCTGAGAATTGGACTGAACACTGAGCAAGTTCCCTCACTGTATTTGTATGTATTTATATGGCTTAAATATTATCCAAGTGTGGCATTTCCATGATCTCTTCTAATCAAGCTCCTTTTGGAAAATATCCAAAACAGGAGAGGAAACAAATGAGCTGGAGTTAGAGCACAGCACAAGACAACTACAATCTAACTACAATCAGAAGAAAAACTGGGGGGTTTTTTCAAGATTGAGAGATTTTTTTTCTTTGGAACCATTTCCAGATATTGTCACCTTTTTAAATGGAAAGATGACTGCAAGTCTGACTATTTGCTATCAGAACGTCAGCATTCCTGCAGCATCCAAAAGCTACAAAGGGCACTCTTTGATCCTGTTAATATGGAAATGAGGGCACAGAGAGTGCTTTCTTTAAAGAAAAACAGCTGTATCAATAAAAGCTATTTGTGAAAGCAATGAACAATTTTCTCAACAAAATTATATTTAAGTTCTTTAAGCTGAAAATCCTTTAGTTTAACAGATACTGCAGAAACCTCCCTTTGATGAGTGATCACGTACAGCCGTGGAAGTGGTTTGCCCACATTTTCCATGTGCCAGCCTCACACAGAATACTGCCAGATCTCCTGGGGGAGATCTCCAGCCAACATCATATTAAAGCAGAATAGCCCGTGTGAAAGATATGTAGGATCTAACTTCAGTGGGGAAAATCAGTGAGGAAAAAAAGGTACAACTTACCTTTACTGGCAGAAATTGGGAAGAAGTACCCTTCAGGTTAAAGCCTGGCAGTCAATATAAAGTAGCATTTGCTTTCTTACCAAATGATGTCCAGAGGGATTTCTAAGCAGTTCCTCCATTCTTCCCAGTGGTGGCTGGGTCTGCTCCTAAGAGCCTTCCCAGCACCAGAGTGGCTCTGTGTAGGGCACCAGATGAAAGTGAGAGAAACACGGGAAAAGGAGGGAAGTTAGCTCACTACCAGCACTGTGAAACCCTGTGAAAAAGGCTGTGATGGCAAGAGCCAGGCACACTGTGCAGAGCAAATCTGTGATTCCTGGAGGACAGCTCCAAGCTGGTGGGAGAGCAGAAAATCTGGCAACCAACAAGCACCCACAGGTCAGTAAGGAAATCAGATCTCAATTTTAGTTTCTGTTCCCACTGTAGATGCACTTCTCTGCTGCCTGTTTGCTCTGGACCCTTGAGAACAGGAGTTGGTGCTTGAGCAGCCTTTGCACAGCAGCACTCTGTAGCTGCTCTCCACACCTCACTGCAGCAATGATGAATTACTCTTTGTCAAGTTCAACATACGATAATGAAGTGAAAAGAAGAGAGTGAGAATGCTCTAATATTAGAATTAGGTAATCTATTAAGCAGCAATAGCAAGGCTCTTGTTACTAGCAAGGATCTAGAGCATCCCTTCAACAGCTTGTCTGTTTAAAGCTTTGTTTCCTGGAAGTGAGAAAATAACAAAGGCAAGGCCATAAATAATTGCTCAAGACATTAACTCTTTTCTCCCCTGCAGCTCTTAAAAGCAGTACAAGCTATAAACAACCCTATAAACAGATCTTGAGTTTACTATGACAACTTCAGTGTCAAGCAAAGCCTGGCACTGTTCAGCACTATTAAGTTTTCCACTCCCCATTTAAAATATGGATAGTTTCAGACTGCTGTAGAGCCTATTTTACAAGTTTTCTCTTTTATTAGAGCTCTGCTCCAATTATCTTTATATTGTTCATATTTATTGTACAATATTGTGCTGTGTTGTTCACACACTTCTGGGGCACACAGTATGTGAAATACTACTCTCAGCAACACAGGATTTCCATTTTCTTTTGCAATTGTGAACAGCAAATATTATCAAGCTACAATACTATTCAGAAGCTGCACACCTCCTTGCACAGACAATGTAACAGGCAGAAGTTTACAGCATGGTAATTATAAATTTACTTTTATTTTACTTAACATTTCCTTTCTCCCTACAAATGATTCTGCACTCACAATTAATTGACCATATGTATTTATACAGCATGTACACACATCATACCCACCACCACTTCAATGATTACTGCTAAAAATCCATGGTATTAAAAAAACTAGTCACACTTTACATAAAAAAAGAGGAGCTATGTACTACTTAACAAACAGTAAGGTCACAATCTTCCATCTGGCCCAAAAGCATGTCATAACAAAAAGGAACAGCTGGAACTTGTACTGCAGAGTTCTGCTCTGCCTTAAATTTTCTATATATGTATTTAGCACTTTCCAAAATCATCTTAGCAAGACTTTTTAAGTCTAATAACATCATCAGTTATATCAAAGGCATATTACTTAACTACTGGTATTTCATATTTCAAGTGCTGTTATTGTACCTTCCAGAATGATTTTATTCACATCACTCAATCTGCCTACTAATAGCCACTCCTTAGGAGTTGTTAAGCTACTTATGAGCCAAGGCACAAGCTACCCACTGACACAGATCCAGTCCTACTTACAGAGGAGGCCACGCCAGCAACCAGGCAGCCAATCAGGGTAGGACAGTTTTTTATAGATCTAGTAATTTTAAGGGAAAAAAAAACAAACCCAAAAACAGAAAAAGAAATCTTCAAGGCTTTGTCTTCATGCTCAGTAGCATACATTTAGTGTAACTGATGTTTGGAGACTGAAATCTGTAAAATGTTCATAATACCAAAGTTTCCTCTGCAGTCTAAACCCTGGAGTGAAAATACAGAATGAGCAAGCAGAGAGAGACATACCAGTGCTGTTAATGTATTCATGCTCACAAACAAATGCATTATAATTCTGTCTGTATGATAAGGCAGCACAAAAAACATCTCTAGAATAATAATCCATTCAGTGATATTCTCACATTGATATGCTTCTGTGTTTTTGATGTTTTTATTTGATTAAAAATTGATAGCCAAACAAGTAAGCATTTTCTCTGTGTCTGAGTGTTGAAGAAATTGACATTTTGTTAAATGAGCACTCACTTTCCTAGAATATTCAGTTGAGATTTAGTAATACTGATATTCCAGCACGAGCGAATGCTCTTGCATTGGAGCAGCACTGGTGCTGTACATAATATAGTGCACACAGAGCTCTGCATGGCTCCCAGGCTGCTAGGGAGAAATGTCTGTGCAGCAGCAAAGCTGCAAGGATGGAATCACACCCATCCTTCTGCTGATACCCTCCTCACCACTGGGGCTAAAACCAGCTCCAAACCCAGGATCAAACCTTTGCCTTGACTTTGTCTGAGCCAAGACTCACTCAGAAGTTTCAGCTGGGGAAAATGTGGTCTATAAATCTTGTCCTGAAGGGATATAGGATATATTTACATCAGTCCATGTTATTTGTGACTGAGCCTTGCACTCGTCAAAACCAAGGATGCTCCCAACAAGAACAATGTAAAAAAAAAAGTGAGGTTCCATTGCACAAATTTTGAAAGCTTCACATTGAGATATCATACAAATAGTAAGAAAAGAGCAACCACATCATTTCCTCACATATCTAGAGGTAATATCCAGGAATATGACAATTTGACATCTGATTTTGTTTCACACCAGACAAAATCAGCATCTTCCGAAGCTTCCTCTTGATATAAGGTATTTGCAATATTGGATCACCTTCAGTCTCCATTTCTCAAGTCATTAGACCATAATACATTTGGAGTAAGACTGAAAACAGGCATTCATGTTCCATCTGTCTACAATATTAATTTGTGTCCAACCTAGATTAAAAGTATAGCTACAGTTTAAAAATACAATTAAAATCACCCCATACCTCTCAATTCTTCTAAAAAAAATCCACAAATGTGAACTGGGTATAATATCTGAAGGTCAAACTGTTTTTTAAGCCAACAGAGTCATAGAAGGCTTCTAAAATCAATAAGACATATAAAACTGATTGCAACCTTATAAAAAGCATCAAATCTTTTAGCCTGGGTGACACAAATATAGTATTTCACACTGTAAGCAATTTCCTGGCAATTTAGGCCAGTTTACCTTTGCACTGTGAAGAGGTTTTTTGCATCTCTAGACTCTGAGTAACTGCAGTGGTTATTTAGGGAGCAGACAAGTCCACAAGGCACAGTGCAGGACCAGGAACAGCAGCTCTTTGCAGCTAAGACACACATAGGTCACCCTACACTGTGAGGAAACAGCTTTGCCTTGAGTGGGATGATTTGTCTCTCAGGAAAAAGGATGCAAGGCAAAAAAACTTAACAGAAGGGGGAGATGTTGGAACCCTGGAAACAGGGAGCTTTTTAACCATTCTGTGCTGTCAGGCACTGACCCCCAAAAGAACACTGCTTTTGACCTGAGACCTTGGAGAAGGCTTCCAAAACTGAGTGATAGAACTAGAATCACTGGTGTGTAGTTTGAATAGAAGTGTGTAGTGTCACATGGTGAAGAATTTGGAATTTAGGGGTTTAGAATATAGCAATATATAAAGGGCAAGATGGGGGTTTTAAGGCAGAGGTTTTCTTTCTTCTTCACCTTCTTCTTCATGGGTATAAGTGGCACTTTTGTGGTTGGATAGAAAATGTCACACTGCAGCAAACAAGTGTTTGGTTATTAGGTCATAAGTAAAAATAATTTAAGTGTTAGTTCTTAATTAGATAATTAAGCCTTAAAAGACCTTGTAACAATAGAGATACATTCCCATTTCACCATTCTTAGCTTGTAGGCTAAAAGTGCAGTAGCAGTCACTGTAACACAGATAAAAATAAATAAATATCTAAGTCTGAGCATGAAATTCCATCTCTAATGCATTTGCATTAAATTCCAACTCTAACTAAAAAAAAAGAAAAAACAAAAGGCAATGGGGGGGTTGTAGTAGCTGAAGTCAGCACTCAATCTCAAACCCTGGCTCCCCAAAGTCCTTATCAACACTCCACATAAGATGGCAAACAGGTGCAGGTGTTCCAAGCTCCCTGTACCCAACTGCCCTCCATGGATGGCCAACAGCTTCTAGGCTGTTTTTGAAGATGAAACTGATAAAATAGGCATGTGTGCTGTTAAAATTTTTAATAACACGATTTTTTTAAATATATAAACAAGCAGATTCACACTTTCCACAAGTCAATCATATTTGACTAAAAAGGACTTACAGGAAGCCCCAAATAATGCCAGCTAATCCCAAATTTTAGGGATCATTCCTTCAAACCTTGCAGTTACAACATGAGTGAGCAGATATGCAGAAGGTACTGAAATTCTCCCACTGGTGCTGGGGGTACAGGCAGAATGCTCTTCCAAAGGATTCAGGAATATCTTTTATACTTTCTGCATCAAAACAATGCCAGTTAGAACACCAACATTTAATCCTGTGGCTGTGAGCAGAGGACACAGCTAAATTTACTCTGTGGATATGCCCTAAACTGTAATCTATACAGGAAGGGAAAATACTAACATAGAAGGTAGAAGATGCATCTTTAACACTGATATGATTTTGAGGATGCACTGAAATAGGAAGGATGATATGAAATGTTGTCACAGCAGATCTTTACAGAGAACCCAAAGGAAGATAAAGCTGCCCAGAACCAGTGCAGAAAACATGAATGTTAATAAGATTTTTTTACATCTGTATTTCTGGCCTGATACTGTGTGACACTGTTTTCTGCAACACAAAGCACTATTTCACAAAAAGGAATGCTGTCCACTGAAAATTAATATGTGGTAAGAACATTCCTTTGCAAGACATAAGTGATTTAATACTGAGATTTGGGGTTATGTCATCTGACCATATTGTTTCTATGGTCTTAATAGCAAATTAACTAACTTACATTTCCAGCATCACAGCCAGGCCTACAATTTTCATTCCAGGATGATATCCACACAGGATGGGCTAAGAATTAATGAGAAACACTGAACAAGTATCAGGATACACATTGTTCTTAACAGTGCCACTGCTTCAAAGGTATTTTTTAATATTGCACTACTTTTGTACACATGCAAGAAAATTTTGCCAGTTTATGCAAGTAGAGGTGGCACAAGGATGTTCACTGGTGTGGCATGATACCACCAAAATGCACAAGAGGCAACCAAACCCATCCAGAGCTAGAATAGCAAAAAAAAAATCAGGGATGTACTTAGGGGCTGCTCAGTCTGTCACTCAACCAAAACCAAAACACACGCAAATTCTTGGCAGAACATGGTTAATTATTAACTTTATTTATCATCTTACAAAGTAAACTGTAACAATTCATAAAAACAAATATCCAGAACATTGAAACCACACATTAATAATAATAAAACCCCAAAACTGCAGATCACAGAATTAGCCTCCATTAGGCACATTGTTGCACTAAGTGGCACCCATTTAGAAGAAGCAACAGAGCCAAAAAATCCAGTCGTCTACACAGAGATCCAACATGAGCAAATGGAGCTAGATTAATACAGCAAATTCATAGAAATTCAGGACAAGAATAGAAATCAGGCATGCTTTTCCACAGTTGTTTGTTTTTCATTTTGCTAAGACAGAAAATACTATGTTTGCTAAAATGTTTTGATTAAGACAAAAGCACCCATATTTAGGACAACCTTTATTTTATTTATTACAAATACTGCCCTGTTTACACGTTAACATAAGTTCATAATAGAGCATTTTCTTAAATCATGTCACAGTCAAGGAACAAAAGAAATGGTATGCAGCAATACCAATACCCTCTTTCACAGATTTCCTGGCACAACCAGAGTTCCAATATTGCCTTTGTCTCGTCCCTTTTTGGTCTTACTGAAAATACAGCAAAAATTAAAATGCTAGCTGAGCAGTTTCAAGTATTAAAAATTCTTGACACAGCAGCTGGAGTCCAGCTACTCTAATGCACAGTGAGAAAGTCAAGCTCACTTCTTTTAAGATGGGACATAAACTAAGACTGAGGAATGCATCAGTGTAATGAGACAAGAAATATTTTAAATATTCACAACTGTTAACACTATTACTTCTTGGATTAAAAGACTTCAAGAAAAAAATTCTTAAATATGGAATTATTGTACCTTTTTATGACAGTCATTACTGTCATTTACTGATAACTCTGGTAATTATTGTTTTAAACAGTTGTAAATAAGACTTTATACCTTCTTGATAGCAAACTTACACTTTCAGTCACATATCTGAGCCAATTTCTTCCCCCTGAGCATAACTTTACCCTCTGAAAGGTAAGTATACAAGAACATAATCTGAAGGGACTTAATTCATACATTTTCAGAGATGTGACAAGGGAGGAAATAGGAAATAAAAATCAAAAAGAAGATACAGCCTTTTATAATCAGTGTTTTTCCATACTTCTCCTGCCCCCCATATTCCCATGACTTTGGAAATACACTCAATAAAAGTGTGAAATTCTAAAAAAGGACTGAAGTCACAAACACCTTGATCCAACTTGTTTCTGGTTCTACAATCTACATTGCTAGGTCATCTGCATACAGTTCTAAGAGAGACATCCTGGTCAAAACTGGAAAGTTTTAACACTCTGATGCAACCAGAAGCAATAGTTCTGAAACTGCATGGTGGGTCCAGTGATGACATCAGCTCAAGCAAAAAAAAATGGGAAAAAAAATCTGATCAAAATACAGGATGTCAAAACTAAGAAAAAGTATTTATTAGTATCTCTGATTAAAACCAGATGCTTTCAATTCAGAAACTATTTTTCAGTCGGTTCTATTTTCTTCTTCCTGCTTCTCACTAATGATCTCTTCTCAAAAGGAAGCCAAGCAGTCACCTTCAAGCCAGGTCACCAACTACAGGCTCATGAAGTCTGCACTGGCACCACTCAGCACTCAGCAGAGGCTGCAGCAATCCTTTGTGTGATGCTCCCTCTCCTTATTTTAAAAGAAGTGTGAATGTCAACACCTGAAACCTCCACATCTCAAGGCAAGGTTATTTTACTGTGTCTCATCCATCTGTTAAACAGATAATTTCTAGGAAATGTGAGAGCTCTATTTAATTGCTCCTTGAGAAAAAAAGCAAGGTAAATGGGGCTGCTGCAGGACAGTGCTCAGGCTGGCTTGCATTCTTCCATCGACTTGCATTTCTTTGCAAAGAGCTTCAGTTTTGAGGCTGTTGTCAGGTTGTCTGCTCAAAACCAAAGGTTTTCCTTCATGGCTGAGATACCCAAGGAATACAGCTGGGCCAGGGCACAGCACGGGGCAGAGCCCCACGTTTCTGTCTGGCAGCTGGTGCTGCCACTGACACAGTTTTGGGCAGTGACAGCCAGCACTGCCCCAGACAATGCCAGGCACAGGCCACACACTGCTCACAAGGCAGGCTGGCTATGACCAAGTGCCCAGAGAAGGCTCAGACAGAGCCAGCCTGGGCCACCCAACCACAGCACCTGAGACCCAGCCCTGGCCTTGGGAGACTTCCAGTGGCACTCCTGAAAATCAAGGGCTTAGGGTTTCAGGTGCTGCTTTTACAGCACACTAATTCTGTGTAGGAAAGGCAACAGACTGATGGAACTCTTATTCACATACCGAATCTTAACTATGAGAAATTGTGGAGAAAGTGGTCTAAAGAATTGCTTAGGGGTATATTGCACATATAGTGCCAGCCTGAGCTCTGCAACAGAAATTAAATGCTGTTTAAACTGATCCCTGATTTTCAGATACTAATTTTTCATAGCCGGCTGATGTGGGCATCTCACTGGCTGCCTCCAAAGTCTGAATTATCCTTCACTATTCTGTTCAATATGCTCAAAACTCTGATGAGTTTTTTTTTAATTAACAGAAAAAAAATCTAAATGTTTCTGAGCCATGAAAAAAAATGTGATAAAATATTACAATTAAATCTTGAAAATCAACCATATTTTTTCAATATTATATACCAAACATGAAAAAATAAACCCCAAAATTATTTTTACACTAGGCACAGGCTTTAAAATCCCCAAGGAACAGAGTGGGAAAGTCAAATAAGTATCCTGGAATACCAACCCAAACATTTCCAACCCTGTTGCATCTTTTTTTGGTAGAGTTTAATTGCAGAGACATGCTCTCATTCTTGCTGGGATCCAGCTGCCACTGCTTCCCTCTGACTGCAGCCACCAAAGCCACAGCAAACGTGGCAGGAGTGAATGTGTGCTAGCAGGTCCTTCCATCCACAGCCCAGCAGATTAATCAGGATATTAATGCATGTACAGAACTAAGCACAGTTGGGTACCAGGCACATCCTCAGCTCCTCCCACAAGCACAGGGACAGAGGCTGGGGCAATGCCACCTGAGGGAGTCCCACTGAGCACCACAGCCTGTCTGAAGGCAAACAAAGCCTTGGTGCTGAAGAACAGATGCTTGCTGCTTCACTGATGAAATGTTCCAATATTGTATTTTTCCCATTGTCCACTGGACACTGTTACTGTGTTTCCTTCATTGCCTGTGCCAGATATAAAAAAAGGGCAGGAGGGAATAAGAAAAAACATGTGTTTCCAAGACTGCAATTCCTGCCTATTAAAAGAACATTTAAAAAAAGTTATAGCTACATCCAGAATGCTATTTATCCAGCTTTAAAAGTGGAAGCATTTAGTCCAGTAGAAGAAAATAATTTAAAGGACCATCAAGCTTATCCCTTCTTTAGGACTCCTCTTGCATTATGCAATACCACAACATTGCAATCAACTATTGTCTAGATGATTTTTAAAAATTAACGAATATATTCCAGATGTGAAAGTCTTTGAGGCTAAAGAACTCAATAACATGTCAATACTGCAAAGATTGTGGAGATTAAAAATAGCAGCAGAAGCAGGTTTCATGTTCACTTCACTTCTAGTGGAACAGAAAATGCTGACCACAGTGTAGTCTCCCAAAATGGCTGAGATATCTCCTGTAGTCTTTCTCATACTGAATCCCTTACATCACCAGTTGAACTCTTTTAGGATTATCTAGGCATCCTTTCTTTTTATGTGCCCTTTAGGACGCTTTCTTCTTCTAGTTCTAGTTGTGCATTCCACCCCTGGAGAGCAGAACCTTAACCATGCAAACCCCAAGCATATGCCCACTTACAATCATGTGTTTCAGCTCTAATTGGTTCCAATATGATATGTCCCATGCAACTGTTTGTGCCTACACATTTCCATAAGCAAATAAAATAATCCACAGTTGCACAGCTTTATAACACTATTCCAATAAAAATTTCTTCTACATGAATGTTACACTGCAATTTCCAGGCCAGTCAGTCTTTCACAGGACAAGCCACAATAAAAGTCCCACAGCTTTTAATACTGGACTGTAAAGAAAGGTGTAACACTTGTTCTTGGCTTTAAGTGGTAGCAGAGTGCTCCCAGAGTAGCAATTCCTTTTCTTAAAGTATAATGGTGTTCAACCTAGGTTTGTCAATAATACATAGCTTCATGTCTGAATCTAATGCTTCTTTAAGAACCCACATACAGTATTAGTTTCCCAAACATAAGAGATTGTCCTAAACCTAAAGATGAATCACCACTGGAGAACTACCATCTGGAAACAAAGTACAGTTTTTCCTGCAGCACAGGAAAGAATGGCATCTAAGAACTATAGCTCATCCACAAGACATTAGACCCAAATAGGAAACACAAAGAGAACCTTTTCATGTCTGTGTGAACAGCAGACATTTGAATTTCTTATGACCTGAAAGAAAAACTCAAACAAAATAGCTATCAACCTATGAATCCTTGAGATATAGAAAAAAAATTTAAAACATATATAATAAAAAAGAAGGGTATGGGGGATAATCACTGCTCAATGTCTTCAGCTCCTGGTATATCTTATTTATATTCAGGAGTGCTTATTGATGTGTTAGTTGGAGATTTAACTTTAAGGGCACGTATTCATCTAGAGATGTTTCAGGAGATCTGGTTGTGGGCATCAGCAAACTAAGCTGCTGTTGGATGTGAACCCACTGTAGCTTTGCTGCCTGCCCTCTGAGGCTCTGAGTAGAGCACAACACTGCTTCTGCCACTGATGGGAGATCTGGGCACCTCCAGCCACCAGCTCAAGGACAGAGGAAGGACTCTGGCTCAGAATCAGCATCCACCTCTGCCTCAGGCTGCTGGGCAAATCTTAAAGCCAGCTTTGGATTTCAAAGCTCTTTTATTTTCAACCCAAAACCTTCTGTATGCCTGTGTCCTTTCTATTAAATTGATCTTCCCTCTCTCATTATTTTCCCAACCAATTATATGGGTCTGAATTTGCTCCAGTTTTCAGATTGGTTCAGTGAGAGCCAGAGCCCCCAGGGATCGCCGGCCACTGCAAATGGAAAGGCACAACACGTTAAAGTAAACCTTAAGACACATATATATAATTCAGTTTTACTTCATTGACTGTGTATTTTGAGGTACCAAAGGTCATAATGGCTAGTTGTGCCAAGCCAAAAGACACTGCTGCAAATTCAGCAAGAGCAGCATGTAATTCATTTCACGTGAACAGAAACATGGACATCACAAAACTAACTGTAATAAAGATGTCTTCTAAGTTTGTTTAACAACAAAAGCATCGGTGACTCCTTTGAAAGGGTGTGAGTCAGTATAAAAGCCAAAACACTACTGAGAAGTAATAAATATAACGGGATTAAAATTATCTTCTTGCACCAGACAGCTGAGGCTGAGCATCAAGAAACCCCACATACCCTGGTGTGATTTAGAAGGCCTCCTACTGACAGTGATCTGTCCCTTGTCCTTCTTGACCCCAGCTGCTATTTAAGGAATTGGGAGCATGGTGGGGAAGGGGCTTGCACATCTGAGCCACAAAGCTGTGGAAAAATCCGTGACTCAGAACGGGTAACTTGCGCATGCCTATCCCTAAGGGAGATGCTGCCTCCCATAACATTCCCTTAAGTGGGAAGATTTGTTCATTTGAAGAGTCAGTGTGTGAGGTTTTTCCTTCCCCTCCTTCTACGAATGTATATTCCTTTATGTCTTTAAATATGCCTACATACAGGCACACACTGCTTGCAAAAATAATGACGTCTGTGTAGAGATTTTTACATTTCAAAAGCTACTTCCTTAAATACCACTGAAAATAAATCATTGCCGAAAGAGATGTTTCCACAGCTAAATTCTTAAGTTCCTTAATGTGTCACATTTAGCCTTTAATGGAATACATAGTCCTTGTCCATATTTTTATGTCTAAATTTTGGTTATTCTATCAGTGACAGAGTAACTTCTTACCCTCCTCACCCCATAGCACTGGGTAGAAACAATCGTGTACTTGACTTTGCAGACCATACCTTTTACTACAAAGACAATCAAAATCTGATACCAGATCTTATAAAACACATTAACAGAGGACTAAAACACCATAAATGCTGGGTACCACAAAAGGACCAAGCTCTTTGAATCAGCCACATTTTCATGCAGTTTAATGTAGCAAAACTAAATCATTGGGAAAGCTGTGAGGCTTCAGACCAAGTTTAAAAGACTCCAAGTACACCAGAAAAACATCATGATGAATGGTAAAAGGAAGATGAAAATAAAAAACTAGTCAGAAATGTGTTGCATGGTTCCAAACAGAATCTTTTATCTCATGTGTTTAACACAGCAATACACTCTCAAATTCCTAAAACAGAAACAATTTATACCTTTGACATACAATGTCAAAGGACAGAGACACCAATCACTTGGCCTCTCCCATTCTTTTGATATTTTGAAAATCCTGGGAAGAAATTAACCATATTTTCTCACCTATCCCTCAACTGCCTCTTTTTCCCATAAGAGAATGGCTTGAATACAGTGTTCAGGAAATTACCCTGTTGGATCCAGATTTTTCATAGCCCTGAGCTGCAAACCCAGCCCTGGAAAGTAGGAGATAAGTATTTTTGTCTTTGGCTGGTGACTACACTAATTGGTCTACGAACTTTTTTTAAGGCAATTTCTGCCAGAAAAAGCAGAAACTACAAGGCTGGAGCAATTTTTCCTTGCTTCCTCATGATTCTTGCCTTGCAGCAAAAGGTGAAGAGAAACAGCTTCAAAACGTTTTCCAGAAGATGGCTGCTTAGATCAACTTGTATTCAGGAGGAAAGGCAATCACTGTGCTCCCTCCTTTCCTCACTGCCTTGAATCCCGCCTTGGGATTTTAAGGTGACTGCACACCTGTGCTGCAGACAGGAGGCTGCTGACCATGATGTGTCTTCTGGAAAGCTACTGAACATATCCTTCACACCACATGTATTGTATGATGGAATTCTGACACACTCTCATGGAGTTACTCCCTTTTTGTGTCAAATTCAAGAAAGCACTGAGGAAGCACAGAAAATGAGACACAGGCATGGCCAGTTCTGTTCTTCATCTAATTACCTGACCTAAATGATATAGTGAAGCATCATTTAAACAAAAAATGCTTGAAGATCCCTTTCCATTTACTCAGTAATCCAAAAGAAAGACTGTTGATCCCTTGATTTAATGCTGACTCTTCTTTTTTAAGCAAGCAATGAAAATGCCAACAATTTTTTTTTCCGTGCAGGAGACAAATATGCTCGCTGGTGTGTGACAATTTGGTTTGAGTTAAACTGGCAGTATCAATGAGACTGAAGCACATGCCTAAAATGCCTTGCTGAACTGGGACCATACTCTACATAACTTTATCTCACAAAAGCTATGTCCAGCTGCTCACTGAACAGTCAGGAGTCAATGTGGATAGTGGAGCTCTTCCATATTTGAAAGCTGTGTTCATACCCCAAAAAATTCAGTCCAGTTTCACATTTTATAGAGGGGAAAAGAAAGCCTGGTGGCTGAGAAAGTATTAATAGTGTGAGGCCAAACATCCATCTGAGGACCACAGCCACCCAATCACTTTCATAAGAAGGCTCACTGTGGGCAGTTCTACAATGCCAAAGAATTGGTGACTGAATTTTAGCTCTGCCAGGGAGCCTCATTATTGCAATAGTGATGTAAAACTTTGAAAAAATATGCACTATTTAACTGCATGATTACAGCTGCAAATACTCTCAAAACAGATTTCAATAAAAATAATAAAAGATCTCATCAACATTCAAGGTATTTTCATACCTAAAATCAGTGTTAATAAGTAATTGAACAAAATTATTTTCAATGCCATTCAGTTCTGCTCATTTCCCTGCTCCTGACAGAACCAAAGGAAATACTCTTCCACAGATATAAACAAGCATATACTTCCATCATAAAGAAAAAAAACCCAGGAATTGTTTAATTGACAGTCATATACCTGAGTGATGATCATAATGACAGTATTAAAATCATCACAAGCACCCTTACCCATGCTTGGATTCTAGTTAATTTACATAAGATGCAAATTTACTGCCATTATCAAGTTTTGCATACAAAAACCAGTAACAAGATTTTAAAGGAAACAATTTCAGAATCAAATACCTGTTTAATGCACTGTGCTTCACCTCTCATGTGGCATATTTTTGCTGACTATCAGTAAGGGCACAAGGCATAATTAAATCCAAAATTTTAAAACTTGGTGTTACAGCAGATCTCAGGCATGAGCCCACTGCAGGAGAGGCCAAGTATGCCATACCAAGAACCACATACAGAGTGTGATCCACGAGAAATGTGCTGGGCAGCACAGAATTATTTATCAGGGTGGAAATTTAGGGGGGTATCACAGAATGGCTGAGGTTGGAAGGAGCCTCTAGAGATCACCTTGTCCAGCTCTTCCTTTCAAGCAGGGCTACCTAGAACAGGTTCCAGAACCACAACCAGACAGGCTCTGAGCATCTCAAAGGACAGGGAGCGCACCCTGTGCAACCTGTAATCGTGCCTCACACTAACAAAATGTTTTCCTTACATTCAGTGTAGTTATATAAATTATTTTATCCAGCAGAAAAACTGGATTAAGATGTTTCTATACATGCACCCCTTCCAAATGCATACTGTTCAGAGCCCTGCTATCTGCAGGATGCAGTTATTTCTGAAGTTGCATTTTACAGCAGACTGTTGAATTGATCCAACTTCAAATGCTACAAAAAAGAAACTTACTCAGGGGAAGGAGAAAAAAACACAAACTCTAAGAGATTTTCTTCCTTTTCTTGTTTCTTTTGGTTTTGTTTTTTTGTTTGCAAACCCAGATATCAGTGGAATCATAACCCACCTGCAAACAACAAGGCAGCAGTGACAGTGAAAAGGACTTTTAAACTCCAGCTTCATGGCACATCATGTATAACCCTGAGCCCTGCTGTTCCAAGTTTGGCTCCCCAGGAAGCTGCATTTTGTGGGTACTCAAGTTAACACCAGAGGCTAAACTGGGCATAGCACTTGCACTGAGCAGAGAAGAGGTGCAGGATACAGCAACCACACTACACAACTCTTCTTCTCAATATAGGCCTGGTGCTGGAAAATAGGTGCAAGTAACATGACCCTGCCCCAGCTGGCACTGAACTCTCCACTGCTAGGAAGTTAACACAATCCTTTATTTTATTTCTTCTTTTCCACAAGTGTGAAAGGGGGCACGCTTCAGTATGTCAGGGATGTTTTACAGCCATGCTGCACATTGTGCTACATGACAGAGCCGGGGAGGGGCAGGGTGGGAGCAGGAATCTTTATTTAGCACTGAGAGCAGTAATTCAGCCCCTGACAGTCACATGAATACAGCCCTGCTGAACACAAACAGTATCTTTCTCTGCTATTAGGCTATTAGGCAGATAAGGCTCCACTTTGGATTTGAAAGACTTAAGCTGACAAACGATCCTGGTTTTTCTTCACCCTGCATACAGTGGCAGAGGGCTGCAGGAATCTCAGCATTTCCACTGCTTATATAACAGGTGTACTCATAAATATGCAAAGATGATTTGAAGATACAGTTTCTAATCCATGCTTTATGCCTGAACAATTTAAATTACTTTCATCATGTAGACAGCATTGCCAACTCTTTGCAAGTAGTTCCTTTATAATTTTAGGCTCTATTAGCTGTATTTTTATTTAGTGTGGGTTTCACGTGAATTGAGAGAAAAAAAAACCACCCACACTGAATGGGGATATAATTAAGAGAAATGCATTTTTAGATGGAAAATAGATGTCATGACTTAGCTCCAGATCAGATTTCAAGAAATTTAAGATGCACATTTTCCATAAATGCCTCACACTGCATGGAGGATACCCTAATCTAGCTCTAAGCAAACATGACAAACTAGAACTAAACAACAATAACCAAAAAAGCAAAATAGCCCAAAAAGCATGGCTAACAGAACACAAAACTCAGCTAGTGTCTCTGCAGATTGCAAGTTTCAGCAGTTAACAAGTTTGATACTCCAAGACAAAAATTTGTTTTAAATCAACTTAAGAATAAAATATTTCGATTTGCAACATGTTGGCCCGGACTTCAAGAGCAATCTTTCACACGTGAAAAAATGAAACAATAGCAAAAGGGGGCATCACATGAATTATCTACATGATGATCCTGCACCAAGTTTACTGTTTAAGCAGTGGTGGAAAGAGAGATGACCAAGGAAGGTGGGGCAGGATGGTGGAATGACCCTGACAGGCCACACCATGGCCAGATGGCTTTAGAGAGAAGAAAGTCAGAAATTAAACAATGGAGGGGAAACAGATAGGTGAGAAAAAGCTAAAAACAAAAAGGCACATATAAGTAAAAGCAAAGTAAAGTAAAAGCTTTCTGCCACACAGAAACAGGTGATACCAACCATTAAAGGACCAGAAACGCTAAAGAGCTTTTGTGTAATGAGTTCCTTCCAGAAAATGGGTAACAACTTCTCTATATATGGACTGGTTTCCCAGTCCTGAATGAGGTCCCCATCTTTCCACTGGGATGCCATCATGGCCCATTGTTCCATATAAGTAAATGCTCTGTCTCAAACATGTTCTCTTAGTACCACCAACAACCACACAGAAAGTGAAGAAAAACTATCTGTTCCATTCTGCCATACACCCTAGCACAGATCCTTAAATATCACAGACTGTTGCTGACTATTCACAGACCTAGCTTTAAGGGAACTACACCCATTAGTGCAGTCCTGATGCCAGCATAGCTTTTGCCATTTATTTTTAGGTGAACTGGACTTCACCCTGAGCAAAAAACAAATACAAGAGTTTATTTTGGAGAATCTTATACTCTCTCCTTATTTAAGCACCTGAATATGAAGCTTCAGCTTTTACATTGAAAGTACTTCCATACTGTTATTTTGGGGAGACTTCAATCACCTTTCAACTGCAATTCCTATTGCAATTTTATTTTAATTCCTACTGTACTCTCCTAGGAGCCCAACTCCATGAGGTGTGGCTCCTTTATTGTCGGTGCTGGGCTCAGGAATGCAGAAACCAGTAGAGGGGAACCCAGTCCATAACAACAGTCACACAATATTCTCAAAATGAGCCTGGAGAAGAACAGGTGCCACAGTATCTCAGAAGGATGTGGCCACTTAGATGCTTTATCCTCTCTTAACTCTAACACAACTATGTGAGCAATTTTTGAGGAAGAAGGACACATATTATGTTTCACTAATACATTTAATGAAAGTAGTTAAGATATTTAGGTAATTTAGAATTAATTTAGAATTTAGTAAAACATTTAGGCAGCACCTACTGGTTACCATCTTTAAACTATCACTTTTTGTAAGATCTCATTAGCAAAAGAATCTTTTACTCTATAGAAAATCAGGGGAGATTTCTTTGCATGTCTATGTTAGAGCAGATTTATGACAGAGTCAAAAAACCTGTAAAATTCAGAACAGAAAGCTGTTCATGGTTAAAAAGCTCACTTCAAAGAAGAGTTGGCTTCTTATTCCCAAATTCAGTCTAATTTAGTCCTTGATACTCAATTTGCTTGCAACTTGTGAAGAAAGCACGAAGGATTAAGCTAGTCTGGTGTTATTTCTAGTATATATCCTGTACTAGAATGGCTCATAAAGAAAGTCAAATCTTAACCTGGATTTGTTATTTACCAGAAGTAACCAATTACAATACCTAAGAACCATATGCATTTGAAGAAACATACATGTGAAATTTCACATTTTGAATGATGTACAATAGACATAACATTGCAGGTGATCAATACCTTATTGTGATACCTTATCAAAATACACAGAAAAGCACTTTGCAGGTCAGCCAAAGCCAGACCACTACCTAGGAATGACAAACAGTAAGAGGACTTTATGTTTCAGAGAAGCTGTGGTTTTTGCATGATTTTCAGGACAGAAAAGAGCCCAGAGTATTTCTTCACTAGCACAAAGAGTTCTAGGAACCAGCTGGGATTCCTCTTAGGAGTGAGAAACTGGCACTAATGAGAAAGGGTCCAGGCTCCCTATATTTGTTTGAAAGGTATCCTATGGAGAGAAAACTCTTATGGATTAGGTTACCACAAGTTACCAAACGTCTCTGAAAAGTCCAGCAGTCAAAGATGAAATTTAACATTGCTGTGGCTGTTTCTGGCTGAATGCATCCCATTACACAGCTTCCTCACTTTTCCCAAGGTAACCCAAATCACCTTGCTCGGCCACACAGCATCTCTGGCAGAACAAGAACCAGACAGGAGGCTGATCTTCAAAGACAAGGAAGAAATATCAGACTTGCCAGGACCCCTCATCTTCCTCAAAATTACCACCAGCCACAGCATTCTTGTGCTCAGGAAGAAAAACAGTGTCTGGGTTAAGCAACAACAATCATCTTCTCCCACTGCAAACAAAGGAATATGCTCTCTCTTTCACCTTGCTCCAGAAGTGACTGCTGGAGGTCAAAGACACCAGCTTTGTGAAACTCCCAATAAACAAAATAGTTCTCACAGATGTTCAGATGGCACACAAAGGCACAGAGCCACTTTTGCTGCTCCCACACCCTTCACCTACCACCACAATGAAGAGGAAATTCAAGTTGCTGCAGTCAGACACTGAGACAGGAGCAAAGATATCAGAGCAAAGAGCTGCCTCAGGCATAGGATGCAGGAAGGATTAATCTTCAGAGGAAGAGAGCACTTTCTTCTTTTTTATCCAAATTATTACAATGGACAATATCTTTACATAAAAGCCAATGATTAAGCGAAGTACAATAAACATTAAGGAAGTTTTTAAAAATGTTATTTTTCTGCCACTTCTTGCTTATACAGAAGTCCCCTGAGCAACAGGCAAATATATGAGTAGCCAGTATTTAAGCAAGTATTATCAGAGTGGCTGCCTTGATACCCTCTCAAACTGTAATGTATGCACATCCTTGCAGTGTTCAATATTGACTTAAAACAAATTACTACTACAAGTAAATGTCAAGTCATCTCTAGTAAAATACTGAAAACATAGTAGAGCTGAAATTCTAAGATGTTGCAATGCCTTTTGGAGTTACTATGAAAACAAATAACATAATATTGGACTAGACATTTTAAAAAATGCCACTACAAAAACAGTTAAACCAGTATATTTCTGGTCAAGGGTGGCTTCAGTGGTTTACATATCTATGTACACACACAAACTTCTTACATTTAATATGTCTTAGAAAGAAGCCATCCATCAGTTCTATTTGTGGGTAGATTTCTTTTAGAAAGCTGTTGAGTCTTCTCTTCTAAGCAAGTGCTTCAGTGTTTATCTAGCATTATTAATATTATCTGTCTTATCTTCAACCTCCATTTGTCTAATTTCCATTCCTAGGAGTTCAATCTTCTCATGTTTTGGACTGTTAATGCTTTGCAGTACAGGAAAGTACTCCTCCATCCCCAACACAAGACCTCTCAAATAATCAAAATAAACTCCAATCTTCCTCTTGGTAAACAGTGTTTATTAAGACTGCTTTAATCCCCAGTGTCCATGCCTCTACTCTTGGTCACTCTTCCAGATCTCTTCTGAACTGCTTGTCCAGTTCTCCCAAGCCTGTGGCATGGATGCACAAATGACTGAAGTCAGAATTTGTAAGAGACACAGATAGAACCCTGTGACTGGAATATGCAAAACTTTAAGAGCATAAAATTCATAAACATAAAACACAGGACTCTTTTTCATCATCATAAAAAAAATACTAAATTTAACTGCTGATAGTCCCATTGTTGTAGCTCAACATAACAAATCAACCTTTTCTATTACAACACAGAGCCAATTTGAAGTAGAGCAAATTAAAGGTACTGCCTGTTATGTTCCCTCTCAGAAAGAAACATCACTCCACAGTCCAACAGTACTTTTTCCTAAAAAAGGTTAACCCTCACTTCACAACACTCAGAAAACTTACAGCATCTACTAAAGAAAGTATTAATTATTTTTTCAGACTAAAAAAATATGGCAAATGAAACTGAGCTCTTCCAGCAAATTCAGCAAAGGGGTTTGCCATTATCACCATTCAGGAAAGAGCAGGAATATTTCTACATTTTGCTGTTTCACTCAGTCACTGTTGTTTGTTCATCCTCAGGCATCTGCTAAAGAAGTCCAGCATTTCAAACAATTTTTATTTCAAGATTCTTCATTAAATGTCAACTGCTTGCATGCCACCACAATGTCATAATTTTATTTGTTCACACATTCATCAAAAACACTTGATTATTTAAATATTTCTTTCAATAAGAATAAGAGGGATAGCACATAAAATTCTAAATTTTGCTCATTCTCCTTGCAATTATAGCAATGGAAAATATGAGTTAATATGACTAAGGATGTCCCCTCAAAAGAAAATAAGTAAAGTTCTATTATTTGCTGTTACCAGAAAGAAATTTTCTGTACAACTCCAGGGCTGCTCAGTAATTTGATGTGAAATGTCCAAAGAGTAGTTTGGTCTATTTTCTCACTAAATGGCAGTAATAGATGCAATACCCCTGCAGCCATCCTGCTAACACCATTTAACTCTTCCTGGAGGGTCCACACATGTGGAATTGTCCAGGGCTGCTTTCTCTGAGACTTGCCAGGATCTCTCAATTTTGCCAGGCTGTTTATGGACACATGGACATCCACACAGTAGGAAAAGGGAGTGTCAGAACACTTTGCTTGGGTCTCTATGCCAACCAAAAGTCTCTGAACTTCTGCTGGTCTAAGCAAACTTTCAACCACCAGCCTGCCTTACACTTCAGTATTTGTCACAGAATTCATTAAGAAATAATTTCCCTGGCTTCTGACCAGCAGCTCTTACCAGACCAGACTTACAAGATCTCTTTTTGATATTTTAAACTTAAATACAGATCAAGCCAAGATTCGAATGAAGAAACTGCAGATGTCACAGTTTAGAGCTAGGGACTCCAGATCCAGAGAGAGATACAGGACTAAACAAGTCCTAACATCCACTTCTGCTTACATACACACACAACACTTGAAGAATCCCTCTGTCCCCTCCACTGCCACCATTCTGCAGACCCAGCCATACATATAAAAGCAAAAACCCCCTCAAGCATCCTAAATGATAGCTTATGTATGGTTCAGTCTTTGGAAATCAAGCAGCCCGTTCTTTTCCCAAGGTGTCAAGATCCTTCCTGAGAGTCCTTTGTCTAGTTATCCAACCACTTAACACAATAGCCTTAAAAAGAGATCACTGAAACATCTTTTCAACATTAACTTCTGTTGTAAAATAATGTGGCAATTAACCACACCCTGGCACCTGATGCTGCTCTAAGCACTGCAGGTCATGTGTCAAATAGACTTGTTCCTACCAAACTGCCAGGAACCAGCAAATGACTCTGCTCTCCAAAGAAGAACTGCAAGAAGCACTAAGGCACACCTCCCTCCATCCCCTGAGAGCCCTGGCAGGATTTCACATGGCTTTAAGGCAGAAAACTCCTCTTCTGTGGCAAGAGGCTCCAGCTAAAGCCATGGCCACTGTCTTCCCAGCATCCGTCTCAAGCTGTATTGCTTTAAGTATTTCTACTCCTGTATTTGCTGTTTTATTGCAGAATATCATGGTGTCCCAAATATGTTTTACACTGTTTTGAAGTCATACTTAATCCTAGTGATAAATAATACTGGCTAGCAACTAGAAGCCCTAGCTAAGATTACCAGGGGAAAAACAAAAAACAAACAAACAACAAAAAAAATATTTATTTACAGAGGTCTAAAATGAGCAATTCCCCAATGTGTTGCACCAAGTGGAGTTAAATAGAACCAGTTCCCATCATTTAGTGTATGTTTACCCTAGTAATACAAGGAAAGCCCAGAATTCTGCAGAGAGCAATCACATTTTGGAAATGCCCCCGCACCACCACAGTCAAGGACAGAACCAGGAGCTGTGGTTAACAATCAGGAAAGGCTCTTCACAAGCCAGGAAAAGGCTGCTGCACCCAGACCCCACACTGGGGCTACTGACTGCAAGGAGGTTCTCAAGAAGAAAAAGGGGAGAAAAGAGGAGGCGAGGGAGGAGAGAAGGCAGAATGGGATCATCATGAGTTTGGCAAAAACGAAGCTCACCCACTGGGAAGATAGGGGAATATACATGCATAATTTTACATGGATTAAGAGTTTGTGTCAAATCTGTGATGTGCTGGGGTGAATTCTTATACTGCAGTGACTCATCTTGTCTGACAGTTGCTGGGGAATTAAAGCAGTTATTTTTAAAAAATTATATGTCCTGCTTGACGCGTTATACAAATAGCCTCTTAAAAAATTAAAATGTAGCCAATGCATTTTTAAGTATAGGAGAGCTATGGTACATTTAGGATCCTGCATACCATACCACAAACATCCACTCTGAGCTAGGAAGACCTAAAGGAATCTGCTGATACCTCTTCAGAGAAACAGTGATCCTGCTGTTCCCAATCCAAATCACGCATCAAAAATTAGTTTTAGACAGCATGAAAACACTTTCCCCCAAGAAAATTTAACCACAAAGGAAAGAGGTGTGCTGAATTTGAATTCCTCTGATACCAAAAGGGTATTTGGTTTGCTGGAATCACAGTGACTGCATTCCCCTCCTGATGGATTAACAACGGCAGGTGAACACCCTTGCAGGGAAGGCAGCAGGTTGACTCAGAGCCATAGGAGCAGGCAGGTTTGGCAGGGGAAGCAGTGCTGGCTCCTGCCCCGTGCAGCACAGCCACAGACGTGCCCTGAAGCTGCAGAGGGCAGCTCCCTGCAGCTGTGCTCTCCTTAGAAACACACTGCTCACTCCCTGCTTTGCCTATAAAACTCACACCCCCTCGGCAACTTTCACACCTCCTTGGGAAAAGTGTTTGGAGTATGTCAGTTGTGTAATCCGGCAAAGATCATCTGAATGATCTATTAAGTGTAACCCTTGGGCATCGGTGCTGCTCAGCATCAGCTGGCAATAAAGGTATATTTACAGCATGCCTTCAGGACAGCTGTTCTGGGAACATCCTGGAGATTTGCATAGTCTGTTTTACAAGGCATTAGCATGTACTTCTACTGAAGGAGTGGCAGAGAATTCTTTTGACACCCATTAAAAGTCCTTAAGACCAAATAGCACAGTGAAAGAGGCAAATAAAAATATTTAAAATTAAAAAAAAAAAAAGAATCCTTCAAATTCCAGTGCCTTAAAACACGAATGGTAAACTTATGAATGAATTGAACCTGTTTTTGAAATAACCAAGTTATTGTCCCTCTCGAACTTGAGTACCATCAGAGAAACAAAATAGCTGATGAGAGGAGCTTCATCTTACAAAGAAAGGTTTCTGTTGACAGTGCTCTTGATTTTATCATAATTTCCATGATATCCAGTATATTTTCTTAAAGTACTAGTCTTCCATGTAACTTACATGAAAATTTAAGCTTTATGTATTTGGAGTAAATTAGTCCTTTCTCCTCCAGAAAAAAATAACTGAAAACATGAGGCAACTGCATCCTAACAGCTCAAAAAACAAGAAGTAAATCTGAGTGTTAAATTTCTTGGTTCATTTCTCACCTAAACACCTAAACTCAGGAAGTATTAACACTCTGTCATTGCACAGGTGATACTCACTTTCTAAGCAGAGCACTATCTCTCAAGGAATGAATTAAAAGGATGACTCTATGTCCCAAATCACAGAAGTGTGCTAGTTATTGAAATTTTCACACTTTAAAACCTCTCTGCAAGTGAAGTCAGCTGGCAAATGTTAGGGGAAAATAACAAGAGGAGTTAACTACACATCTCTGGTCTCAACCCAGCAACTACAGGCAGACAACAAAAGACATAACTTAAACCCAATAAAATAATAAACCTGGCCAGAAAGTGACTCAATCAACCCAAGCAATATTACCAAATATAATTGTGCCAGTCAATACAATGAAAGCAGAGGACCAAATTAATTAGGTGACTGCACGTCCAGTGCCTTTGGGAATAAGTAATCACTTATTAAAGATCTGCTGAGCCTTTTTTTGAAAGTGCTCTTTGCAAAAAAGTTGAGACTTTCAAAAAAAGAAACCTGCTATGCCTCATATGTATAAAATGGAAGAGGACTGGAAGTATAGTATGGAATTTAGGGAGAATAGTTTCTGAACAGGATGGTTTTCACATTTTCCATGTGGTGTCTGTAGTTCTTTAAGTGTTTCTGCTATGTTATGTGACACTTGGATAAAATCCTGGAAGAAATATAGAGCATCTTTGCCCAATTAATTTTGGTTCATGAAATAATTGGAAGGGCAATTTAACCTTGTATAACCTTAAATTGAGGGCAAAATGAGAAAAGGGGGACGGAGCATTTTTAAAATTTTTAAGTGTTTTTAAGAATGAAGGGGTTTGTAGAATGCCTTTTTTTTTTTTAAATAAGACAGCACATTTCAGGACTCCTGGTTTTATTTAATCAGTTCTTCAGTTAACAACCCCCAAGCTATTCTAAAAAACAGAATGATTCATCTATTTCCACCCAGTACAATTTTATACATCGTTAGAAAACTAAAACCTCGTAAAATCCTAAGCAGCCCTGAAGAACAGCTACTGCAGAGTGACATGTTGATTGCATCAGCCTAGAAGGGCTCCTTCTGAGCCATGCAAGCCTTAGCAGCTCAGGGAAACTACCAGAGTGTCAAAGAACACGTACATAACACACCAGCATCAAGCACATTCACTCAAACACAGCATAACTAATGTCTCCAGAATATCTGGAATCAAGGATAATTCCACAGCTTCCAATATTTAAAAAAATTTAAAGTGCTGTTGAGCTGCTGTGTCCTGAGAAACACAGAGGCAATATCCCCTTCCCAATGAAGTGAAAACACCAACAAGAAGTGTGCTGTTGATGCCTTAGGCTGAATATAGCACTACATGCCACCACATCACTGTGAATGTCACTCTCAACATTTCAGAGTGCCAGGCTACCTCTGGCTCTGTGTGGGGCAGGCAACCAGAGGAACCTGCTGAGCATTCCTGAGTCTGGCTGATCTTCACCGTCCAAGTCATACTAACGAAACTAACTAAATCTAAAATGGTTAGTCTCATTTGCATCCACAGTATCTTTTAAATAGCTATGTTTAAACCAAACAAAAAAAGCCCATTCAGACCACAGCAAAGGGGAGTTGGAAGGCATGTGGCTTGCCCACAGTAACCAACAAGTTAGGATTGTCACAGAGAACAGAGGCAAACTTCACAGAACACCATTAAATGCCTTCCTCTTCCCTTTCAAAAAACAAGCAGTGCACAACTGCTAAAAAAAAAAAAAAGAAGAAAAAAGGCACTTTCCTCTATGGTCTATAAAGCACGTGCTATCTGCCCAGCAGACACTTCCTGAGGCTCTCCTGCCACATCTCTGCTGCCACTGAGGCTGCGCCGCGTGCGCAGCTGAACGAGGAGCTCAGGATTTGGATGCAGGGGTGGGGAAAACACCACGGCCAGACTGAAATGTGCGACAGGACCTGCAGTGAGGACTGTGGCCACAACCCTGCACAGTGCCCGCTGTGCCAGTGGCACAGTAACCAGGTCTGGGCACAGGGACACAGCTGTGCCATGTGCAGTTTGGAGAGGCACTGCGTGGGCAGGACCCACGCTGTCACACTTCCTAGAGCTAGGATGGAGACAGCTTCAGCTCACAGCTGAGGAACAACCACGCAACAACCCTGCTGGTGCTCCTCTCTTTCCCACAAAGCAGCAGCTCTCTTTCAGAAACTGTTCCTAAAGCTGCACTGTCCATAGCAGGTTTTGGCACAGACAACCACGTGGCTTGGGTACAGGCATCAGCTCTAAGACAGCACCCAGAAATGAAAACTCACACTCAAACAACACAACGAATACAAGGTTTCAGAAATGCAGCACTTGAAAAAACGTCTTCCTAGCAAGTCTGACTTGGGAAAGCATTTTTAAATGAGGCATCAATTACAGCAGCCACCCTGCTCCCAATGTTATCGATGAGACCTGAACACATTAAAGCATGCAGCTGCCTATTGCCTCCAAAGGTCTCCAGCTCCACAAAGGCAGGAGACACCCTAACACATCATGAGCAGAACACATGTTAAAACCTCAATCACGTGAACTTTTATGAACTTGCATAAGTGTATCTCAGTGAATGAAGACAGTGGACTGGCTCATTACAGCCAAGTGAAGCACAAGTATAAGGTACTGCACGTTCAGGATGTATAGAGACACAGAATTGTCTTGAAAACCATTTAACTCAGGAGTAGCATGGCCAGAGTATGAGCAGACTTCTACAGCACAATAAAACCATACAAATTACTGATCCCACTCTCTTTAGGGACTATTTTTGGGAACAGGCCAGAGTTGCAACATGCCTAAAGGTAGGAGCTTTAAGCAGTAAATTATTTCATTTTCTCCGGCACTGAACACTGTCATGTACTTGATTAAGAGCACACCAAGAGCAGCCTGGGGGAAGAGACTGAAAATGTGATATTGCCTGTTCTTTACCTGCCTCCCAATTCCAACTGATCCTCATTTAGGCTGCCACAGTCAGAACACATGAGCCACCCCGTGTGCTGGCTGTAATGCCAGTGGCACATAAAGAAAGATATTGTCAGTGGCCTAAACTCATTCCAGATCTAGCTGCAGGGAAGTCACGGCACTGCAGATACAGATGCCCAATTTCAAACCACGTCCCACTTCCTCAGAGCTCTCTTGGATTATGTCTACAGCAGCAGAAACTACACTGTAAAACTGTATTACAACTTTAGTACGCTGCATTAGCATATTTATTGAAGGTCTATGCCAGTTTGAGTTCAGGTTTTTAGTAAGCATTTACTAAAAGATGTTTTAAATAGTATCTCGTTGGTGTGTAGACAATGATGTGACACACACCAAGAAGCATTTTCTGCATAAAGCAACGTTACATGTACCATGATACAAACAGCTCTTCCCACCCTCACTACCACCGACGAGGGCCAATGGACTGGCAGTGCATCACAGAAAGGCAATACTGTATTTAACTCCTCTCACTTCAAGTTTTCAGGGCACCATCAGGGAGGGGGAGGCACAGAAATGAGAGCCACAAGCAATCTCAGTAGCTCATTCTCTTCACCCTCAAAGCGTTAAAAGGAAAATACAATGTCAACATCAGCTCCTCCCTGCTGATGAAACTGGCTCCAGCGCATTTTACTTTCTGGCTCGGAGCCCTTACAAACCGTTACAAAAAGACAGAAGACAGACAGACAGCTCAATATATCGACCACTGCCAATAACTAATTTGGGACACACTGGGTCATTTGTCCCTTCTAGTAAGTGCTGTAGCCTTTTGGTGGTGAACCCTAGTATTTGGGGGAGCATTATGGAAAAAAAAAAGAAAAAAAAAAAAAAAAAAACCAAAAACGAAAAAAAAAGAGGAGGCAGCTAATAGATTTGCCTTTCAGGAAAGAGCCAACGCTATCATCAGTACATATGAATACTGCCCACTCTCTTCCTCCGGGAGACACCGATCACATCTGATACACTAAAACCGTCTCCACTACTCTGGTCGCTCAGCGGCCACCAGCGAGGACACTGACAGCACTCCTCGCTGCCTGCTGTCGCTCCTACACATGGCAGCGGGAGCGGGAGCCGGGCTGAGGAGCGGAGGGCGGGCTGGGGCTCCTGCTCATCCTCCTGCCACGGCAACAGCTCGGGCTGCGTGCGCGCCTTCCCAGCCCGCGGACCGGCGGAGCATCACAGCCAACCGCGCCGAGAAGCCACCACGAGCCCTCAATTATACACCAAAAAAAAAAAAAATCCCGCAATTAAATATATATATATCGTTTCGTCTGAGTGACCTGACCGGTATTGTCCACAACGACCTTATCGGGGGTGTTTTGTTGCAGCCGACACACACAGGGTGCGTGGACTCCGTGGGAGTCTCTGGATGCGGCTACAGCGGGCTCTGGCACGCAGGTACACGGCACGTTCCCTGGGCAGGGCAGGAGCCCCTCCAAGCCATCCCATCCCCACGGATTTTTCCAGCTCCCGCAGCACCGCGTGCGCGGCCAAGCCCCGCCGGCAGAGCCCCCTGCCGCCCCCGCCCGCGCCGCGGCGGAGCGCGGGGGGCTCGCAGGTAGAACAAAACCCCCGCGCCGGGGTCCCCACGGGCGCCGTGGGGCCGGGCCGGCACCGCAGGGCCGCGGGGCGGAGGGTGCGCGATGGGGAGCGGGCCGGGGGTGCCGCGCCGCCGCCGCGCCGCCCGCGCCCAGCGCCGCCCGCCCGCCGCGCCTTTACCTTCGGAGAGCTCCAGCTCCAGCTCGGCCAGCCGGGCCCGCACCTCCAGCGGCAGGGACACGCTCTCCAGGCTGCGGTCCGCCATGCTCGCGCGGCGGGGACGGGCTCTCCCCTCCTCTGGCTGCCCGCTCTCCCCCTTTGTCCGCGGCTGGCGGGGCGCGGGAAGGCGGCGGGGCCGCGGCGGGTGGCTGAGTCCTCCCCGCGGTCTCAGCCGGGCATGCAGGGGGAGGCGGGCGGGCGGGCGGTCCGCGCAGGGGGGACGGGGCGCGCGGAGGGAGGGAATGCGGAGGTTTCTCCTCTCCTCCCCTCTCCTCCTCCTCCTCCTTCGCCGCCTCCTTCAGCGGGGCCCCGCCATGGCCGCTCCCGCCGCCCGCCCGCGATCGCTCCGCATCGGCTCCTCGCCGCCGCCCGGCCCACCCCCCGCCCGCCGCCGCGCCCGGCACACCGCGGCGGCGGCTCCCCGCTGGCCTCGCCCCGGCCCCGGCCGCGGCCCCGCTGTCCCCGCCCGGCTCGGGCTGGCGGCGGCGCTGGCGCTGCGGTGCCGCTGCCGCTGCCGCGCCTGGGGCTGGCCGGGCACTGCCGCTGTCACATCCACGTGACCGCGCCGCGCCCGCGCCGCCCGCAGGGGGCGCCCTGCGCCGCTCGCGCCGCCCCGCCCGCCCCGCGCGACGGGCCGAGCGCACGAGGGGCGCGGGACCAGGGACCGGGCCGGGGCCGCGCGTGAGGGGCGTGTGCGTGTGAGGGGTGTGTGCGTGTGAGGGGGTGTGTGAGGGGTGTGTGTGTGTGTGTGAGGGGTGTGTGAGGGGTGTGTGAGGGGTGCGTGAGGGGTGTGTGAGGGGCGTGTGCGTGTGAGGGGTGTGTGTGCGTGTGAGGGGGTGTGTGTGTGAGGGGTGTGTGTGTGAGGGGTGTGTGAGGGGTGTGTGAGGGGCGTGTGCGTGGTGTGTGAGGGGTGTGTGTGAGGGGTGTGTGCGTGAGGGGTGTGTGCGCGAGGGGTGTGTGTGTGAGGGGGTGTGTGAGGGGTGTGTGAGGGGTGTGTGCGTGTGAGGGGGTGTGTGCGTGTGAGGGGTGTGTGCGTGTGAGGGGTGTGTGTGAGGGGTGTGTGTGTGTGAGGGGTGTGTGCGTGTGAGGGGCGTGTGTGTGAGGGGTGTGTGAGGGGTGTGTGCGTGTGAGGGGTGTGTGCGTGTGAGGGGGTGTGTGCGTGTGAGGGGCGTGTGTGTGTGAGGGGCGTGTGTGTGAGGGGGTGTGTGAGGGGCGTGTGAGGGGTGTGTGTGTGTGAGGGGTGTGTGCGTGTGAGGGGTGTGTGTGTGAGGGGGTGTGTGTGTGAGGGGTGTGTGCGTGTGAGGGTGTGTGTGTGTGAGCGTGTGTGTGTGAGGGGGTGTGTCAGGGGTGTGTGCGTGTGAGGGGTGTGTGAGGGGCGTGTGAGGGGTGTGTGCGTGTGAGGTGTGTGAGGGGGTGTGCGTGTGAGGTGTGTGAGGGGTGTGCGTGTGAGGGGTGTGTGAGGGGCGTGTGAGGGGTGTGTGCGTGTGAGGTGTGTGAGGGGTGTGTGTGAGGGGTGCGTGCGAGGGGTGTGTGCGAGGTGTGCGGGGGTGTGTGAGGGGTGTGTGTGAGGGGTGTGTGAGGGGTGTGTGAGGGGTGTGTGTCAGGGGTGTGTGAGGGGTGTGTACGGGGTGTGTGCGGGGTGTGTGCGGGGTGCGTGCGGGGTGTGTGAGGGGTGTGGGGTCTGTGTGCATGATGTGCGGGTGTGCGGGGCCGGGCTCCGCTGGAGTGCAGGGCCGGGAGTGCAGGGCCAGCGTGTGCTGAGGGTGTGCGAGGCCACAGTTCCCGCGGGGTGTGCGGGCAGTGCTACGCTGGTTTCACTCATGCCAGCTCCCAGGAGTGGGGCTGCAGGTCCCCGTATTGCCGAGGAAGGCGGGCAAGGAGTGATGTGCTCGAGGCAGGCGGAGATTCAACTCCGACACCCTGTGCCCCATTTTCCTTCCCCACCTCCCGAACAATTTCCAGCCTACCCCTATTCTCACTCCTGTTCTCTGCACACAGCCGACAGAGGACTGCACAGTGTCAGGTTAACAGTGGGACTCGATGATCTCAGGGGTCTTTCCCAAGTGAAATTAATTCTATTCTATTCTATTCTATTCTATTCTATTCTATTCTATTCTATTCTATTCTATTCTATTCTATTCTATTCTATTCTATTCTATTCTATTCTATTCTATTCTATTCTATTCTATTCCATTCTATTCCATTCCATTCTATTCCATTCCATTCTATTCATTCCATTCTATTCCATTCTATTCCATTCCATTCCATTCCATTCCATTCCATCCCATCCCACCCCACCCCACCCCACCCCATCCCATCCCATCCCATCCCATCCCATCCCATCCCATCCCATCCCATCCCATCCCATCCCATCCCATCCCATCCCATCCCATCCCATCCCATCCCATCCCATCCCATCCCATCCCATTTCTATTCTAATTCTACCTTATTCTATTCCAAACAAGCCATGGCAATTCTGGTGTGTCTATCACTAAAGCATGGGTGTACATATCCATGAAAGAGTCGCAATTTTAATACAACAAAAAATAACAAAGTTGACACATGTACAAACTGACACTGAACCAGTATCTAGGGAACACGGTAAAAAGGACTGGGGGCTCTTAATTTATACCACTCCAACAAAAGAATGAATGTTTTGAAAACATTTAATAAAACTACCTTTCAAGTCAACAAATATATTCCACAAGGAGCATCTTCCTTTTTTTGTCTGTACATATTTTCTCTTTTTTGTTTTGTTTTGTTTTGTTTTGGCTCTGGTTTGGTAGTTTGGTTTGGACTTGGTGGAGTTTTTTAATCCCTCACAAGAAGGATGAAGCAAGACACCACAGCACCTATGGTTTCAAAAATCCTTGTGAGTTCCACAGGTAGAACAAGTCTCTGTGGGACACAATGTTAGAAGAAAGGAAAAGTCATAATCATTGCCAGGTCAGCTTCGACTTACCAGCTTACTGTTCTAGTCAGTGAAAGAAAATGATGTAGGAGTTTCTCGAAGAGATAGAGCTTAGGCTGCAACTATACTAAACAAAGTAGTTTTTTATTACGTTGTGGAAGGAAACCAAATTACATCATGTTACCAGCTGTGCTGTACAGGCATAGCACTGGAGTGATTCCTGCAGCATGTGCAGGGCTGCTGGTTTCTCGTGTTTTTGCTGGTTACCAGCCCCAGACTGCAGAGCTGTTTACACCCAGCCGTGGGATCATGCCAGCACCACTCCAGCCAGACCAGCAGCAGAACTGGTTGGGATACTCGGGTGAGTTTGCCTGCTGTAAACAAGGCCTGAGCACACAAAGTGTCCCTTAATTTTATGGTGCTGCTGGTTTTTTTTTGTCATATATGTTGTTTTCTAGTAACCTCTTGTGGGTTTCTCTCCAAGGTAGTGAGGAGGAATGCACCTGGTCAGCCTCCCTTGAGAGGGGCCATTGCTCTCAGCAGCATGGTGACACATTATTTAGGGCTATACAAATGCCTCTCCTCCTACACTGTGCTACACAGGAGTAAGAATTTTTACCTTTTGTTAAGCGCTGCATGTTTCAAATACAGACATTCAAAAAATTAACCAGGTCTTTTTTGTTCATTACATCCAGATCTAAACAAAGAAAAGCAATTAAATCCAAATATGCTCCAGGGTTTGTACCTGAGAATTGGAGTTTTGTTTGTTTGTTGTGTTATGTGGGATTAAAAAGGCTGAAAGTATCAGCCTTCTGCAGAAGTGGCTGTTTCCAGGTGTGATGGAGGCAGCCAAGGGGGAGGCAAAGCAAGGCTTTGTGGTGGTCCAGCTTCTTTCACCAATGTGTAACTCTGAATTGCAACTTTACTTCCCTAGTGCTGATACAATGTGATTCTTTGACTTGTTACCTGATCATTACAGAGTCTGTACCGCTAGTGTTTACACCACTTTCCAAATTTTTCCTTTCATGAAGTTGTAGAAAGGGACCAAAAGGGAAATGCTTGAACATTCACATCATCATGACTGAATTTTCTTGGCTCTTCCATGACAAGTCCGGGGTTTCAGCTGTTGGGCGCTTTGAAAGAAAGAGCAATCCCTTGGGGTTGGAGGTCATCCAGCAGAAGTGGAAATGGCTGAATTCAGCAAGCACTCAGCCAGGGTGATGCCCTGTTTCTTGGCTCCTGTGGAGGGTCTTTGGGGTCCACAGAGCCCCCTGGGCAGGCAGGGCCATCCCATCAGCTGGGGCGAGGTGCAGACCGAGGTGAGTGCTGTGGGAGCCCTGACGTGGGGCTGTGCCAGCCGAGCCCAGCCTGGGGATGTGCCTGGGGCCGTGGCAGCCTCCCTGGAAAGTGATTTGTTCCCTTTGGGCTGATCTCGAGAGGAGACATTTCTTACTTGTGCAAAGTGTCAGAGCCCAGACTCCAGGAAGGAAATCTCTAGCATATAAATTTGCACAATAGTTTTGATGAAACACTGAAATTGCAATGAAAAAGAAGCAAGTCAGGACTTTTGACATAGCTGGTCTTTATTCATAGATGCTTTTAGGTTTATAGGTAAGAGGTTGTGAGGTGGGAAAGTTGCAGACTCCAAGAAGAACAGGATACTGTTTGCATTTTGGATGCAGTGATTAATTAGTACGGTCAGAAAGAATTGAAAGAAAGCATTTTTTCTTTACAGTACCTGTGTAGTGGTCAAATCCTACTGGTGACTGTGGATCACCTTATGGTATTGGTGACTGAGTGAAACTTCTGAAGGACCACATAGAATTGACCTTGCTTAGGTAAAAAATCTTTATCCTAGCTCTCTCACAGCAAAAGAGGTATGCATGTTTGCAGAGATGTAGTCCAAAACCAGGTCTATACCAGAAAACATCCACAGCATCTCAACTTTAGGAAGAGGACAAGGCACTAAAAATATTTAGGGAAAGGAAAAAGCTCTTGCATAGAGACCCTGATAACTCAAAGCACCTAAAATGATGTGTATGTCTCCTGCACACCTTAGCAAAAGCAAGAGGACTATGTGAATGAACAGTTTCTCTTGTGTCTGAGAGAGGGAAGAGTGGGGATTTGGCCTATGTAGCAAAAAAAAAAAAAAAAAAGTCAGAAGCAGAAGGCATTCACAGAAATATAACCAAAATAATCAGCTGCCTGGAGGTACCGGGTTATAAGAAGAGATTACAGAATGCCTACTCAGTTTGTGAAGCAACAGCAAGAGGTGGCCCAAACAGCTGCCTGTGATGATTGGAAACGTGGAATCACCAGGGAAGTTGAAGTGGGGATAAAAGCAGGGTGAAAAGGATATAACTGAATAATGTAATGGGAGTAAGAAAGGCAGCTGAAACACATATCAGGGAAAGCTTCCAGGGGATGAGCAGCATTAGACTGCAGAGGAGAATCTCAAAGGAAATGGTGGAATCCCCATAATTTGAAACATTAAAACCAGAGTAGACAAAGCAATCATGAATATGCTGTAGAAAATAATCCTACTGTGGGATGGGATGAACATGCTTGTCTGGCATTGCTTATGCAAAGATGTACTGCTTTTCTCTTTTCCTGTTGAAGTCAATTTATTTTTTCCCCTTCACCTCTCCACTTCCATTCCATCTATTTGTTCCTGTCTGCTCATGTCTCACAAACAGATCATGAAATGTGTTATTCTTTTGCTGTATCTACCACAGATGTGTCTGGATGGCTACTTGATGCTGACTGTAAACAGCAAAAGAATTAATTAATTAGATATATTAATCAAGTTTCCTATGAATGGCATGCAAAGGGTTCTATATTTATTTCCAACTTGGGTTCTAATTTCTTTTCAAGCTTAAAAATTAAATCAAATCACGTCTTCTAATTTTTGTCCTGGGGAAGCAGAAGGGAATGGAGAAGGGATGGAGAAGGTAAGGGAAGGCAAAGAGAAAAGGAAGGGGAAGGGGAAGGGGAAGGGGAAGGGGAAGGGGAAGGGAAAGGGAAAGGGAAAGGGGAAGGGGAAGGGAAAGGGAAAGGGAAAGGGAAAGGGAAAGGGAAAGGGAAAGGGAAAGGGAAAGGGAAAGGGAAAGGGAAAGGGAAAGGGAAAGGGAAAGGGAAAGTCATTCAGCCTTTCTTACACATGATTTTCATTCTCTGTTGTGCCACCTAAGCAAGCACCATATTCCATTTCTTCAAGCTGTTTAGACACCTGAGATCCCTTTAATTACTGTGGGCACAAGGCAGATGTCAATTGCTGCATATTTGGGCATTTGGTTCTCTGCCTTAATACTTAAAATAATTTAGATGTCCCTCTCTTCATTCACTGTAGTTTATGAAAGTGAATCCCGGGAAAGTGAAATTAATACTGTGGATAGAGTGATCTACCTCGGTGTACAGGAAAGTGTGCAGCAAATCCTGGACAGCTGAGAGGAAACTTCATACCCTCAGTCATTCTCTTCCTTTACACCACTGCAGATGAGTTCTGGTAGTGGGGGAGATGCAAAGTTCCTTTCTCCTCCTGTCCCTGTGCCAGAGCTTACTGGCCTCGTAGCACAGCTGGCAGCAGGGAACATGAATTCATGCCTGAGCTCTTTCTGCACATAGTTTGGCACTTTAGCTCACATGCTGATGAAACTGGATTTGAGCTAATATGCATAAAAGGGAATTTTCTTGGCTAAATGTGAGGTACTGCACAGAAAAATGAAGGAAAAGGAAACCTTGGGAAATATATTTTCCCTTAATATATTAGATTGTTCTCTCTCTGTATTGCATTACCATTGTTCTTAAAGAACTATTTGATTATTATACATTTAAGGTATTTTTTACAATGGTATTTTCATACATCGTTCTTTTTATTAAAAACAAAAATCTAATAAAAAGCTTTTCTTGGTACAGTTAAAATTGATTTTGGTTTGAAAGTTAGTCCCACATAAGATGTGTTTATTAGGCTCCTGCAGTCTGGCAAAGCCTGTTTACACAAAATAAGGATCCTTCCCACTGCTCTGTTTGAGGTTGGAATTGATAACACATTTCACAAGTTCAGAGAATTTAGGGTAGTGGAATCTGGAGATAGGAAATGTCCCAATATTCTACAGAATGTTCTGTATTGCAGTAAAAGATCCAAACACACACATGTGCACAGCTGGTCTCTCACCCTACCCCAGGCCTTGCAGGAATAATTGCTGTTCACCCTCTCATCGAGGTTTGAAGCACCAGTGATGCTACAGTTTTATTTGAAAAATCATCAACTTTTCTCCAACAAAATTTTTAGACTTTTTAGTTAATTTTTCGATCTATTGAAGTAGAAATGTGAAGTTGAGTATAGGCGAGCAAATTTCCTGGAGGGAATTCCTTTACATTTTTCTGGGTTTCTTCTGTAAAGTTTTTTAAGGAAAACATCCATAGATGAAAAAGGGAATAGCAATTTTTAGTATCTTGCCCAACAGTTAATTCATTATATCATGTATTTTAGCAACAGGAAGGCAGATTGGTGCTTGAAGATGTCATACAAAACTGTTGGCATGTTGTAAAACTAATATAAACAATATTCTGTTATCTAACATACCTCTCTGAACTGACCATCTCTACCTTACCTAAAGAACATGAAAATTACAATATGTTAATGTTCAATTAATATACAAAAATAGCTTTTAATAACTGGAAAACATCTCAAGATTCTTTCTACTGATACGGATAAACTCCTATTTGAACATGCCTTAATATTTTCATGGATTCAGAGCAGTCAAAAAAAAATCCTTAGAAATGTGAAATTATTCAGAAAATGAGGAAAAATACTTATTTTTCTGCTAAAAATAAAAGGATATTTTAACCATTGACCATTTTGCTCTATTTCTACTACCTGAGATAGATTAAATCCATTTCAGTTTGATTATTATCACACAAAGATAGGATTAAGGTAGTGAAAAAAACTGAAACACTTTTTACTACTTTTAATATTTTGGGATAGTCCTAAGAGCACTTCATGCTTTCTTGATAATAATCAGGATGATAAGTTGCTCTTTGTTAATGAAGAGTAACAGATGTACATCCAAAGAATTTCAGTAACTCTTTGACTTAAATATTAAGTGGTCACAGAAAAAAATACGCTCTGAGAGGTGTGTATTTTTTCTTACTTGTCAACAAGATGTAGAACCTGAATTATCAGTGACATTTGGAAGCAAAAATAGTGCCCATCTAAACAACAGTGGAAATATTCTCATGCACTTTCACAATGTCTGTGGCATCACCTTTTAATTTTCAATCTTTTCTTACTTAGCAACCAAAAAAAGAAAAAATTAAAAAAAGAAAGTGCTTGAATTGTAGTCTGAGAAGTGTGCTATAATTATCTTTACAATCTGCTCCAATTACATACTGCCTTACGTCTGACATCTATCATTAGCAATTTTGCACAAATGGCAGTAACAGTGTGACAATTACTGATCTCACTACTTACCTGCATCAGCTGACTCCTTCTGTCTGTCTGGAAGCAGAAAGCTTTAAATTCCTGAGCAGTAACTTTACATTTGAGAAAATACTGCTGTCATCATCACTTTCACCTCATGATCCAGGTATGAATGTAACTCAGCTAAACCCAAATAACTAGTACTCAGTCTTAGCTCTTCATCACCTTTTGTTCTGTGCACCTCAGTGCTGGCTCAGCTGGTTCTGGATACTTGTTCCCAAAAAGCAAGTGCACATTTTGGTCAGGAAGAACAATGCAACCTCAGGGATGCCCTCTGGGAAGTCAACCCTCATTCCTCCAGAGATCTTTGTTTCCTTCTGGCCAGCCTCTTCACCTCTGAGCAATTGCCACAGGGAAGCTAATTTTTCTCTTTTTTGAGAAAACTGTCTAATTTGATCTTGTCCTGAAACTCCAGCAGATGTCTTCTACATTTCTCTATACTGAAATTTGCAGTTCCAGCTTCTGTATGAGATGAAATCTTCTAGGACTTGCTGAGATCTGGAGAATATTAGAAGAGAACTGTACTCAAGCTTCTTCATAAAAATACCTTTTCTGGAAGATCTGGCTTCCAATTGTCTTTCAAAACTTTACCCTGAAAAAAAAATCTCACTGGACATTTGCAAAAAAAAAATCCTGCCAGAGTTTAAATGGCAAGTGTTTGCTGTTTACATGACTACTAATGAAGCAGCCCAGAGTTTTCTCCTTTGCATGATGTTTCTTTATTTGATTCATGAGTGCAAAACCCAGGACTCTGCACTAACCTGGTTCTGCAGGCAAAGACTCCAACCACACCCCCACTTGTTATTTAAGGTGCATGATTTATCACTGCCTCTGGGAGGCACAGGAGAGGAATTTCTTACTTGTGAACTTATGTCAATTTTGTTAAATAATTACATGGAAGTCGAGTTCAGTTCTGGAAACAGGATTAACCAGCAGTTATTTTCATTCCTGTGTGCTCTCTGCAAATGTTTAAGTCATTGATTTAGTCTTCACCTTGCTTACATAGCAGATTAATGAATTATGGCTGGGCTTGGTGAATTTAAAGACCTTTTCTAGGCTGAATGGCTGTGATTCTATGAATTAATATATAGTTCTCAAATGAGAAATCAGGGCTAGGTGTCATTGGTGTGTGAACAAATGCACCCCATGGTGAGCACCCCTATGAGCAGCCACATCTGGCAGCAGAGGGGGACCAAACATCTGGGCAGGACCAGGGCTGCAGACAGGACATGGCTCACCACAGTACAGATTTTCATTGTGCATGGATGTTTTTTTCTTTCCTTTCAAAGCTAAAAAGGTTAATGTTTGACTATTTATTTGGCTGAGGCTCCTTAAAGGCATGAGCTCAGTGGACCATTTTAATAACAGTAGACAGTGCTTCCTGCCCCCTCTTCTCCCTGGCCCTGAGAGCTATTCTTACCAGGAAATACTGGAAGTCCACAAACACAGCATCACTGGCCTCCAACCCCATGTCAGTAGCTCAGATTAATCATCTTTATACTGTTTAACTTTCAGTGACAAGCTTTTGGATACATGTTCTAAATAGTCCAGGAAATTCAGGTCAGGATTGACAGCTGGGAACCTCAGTTCCAAAGTTTAAAATTACTTCTTTCTTCATCCTCTTCATGGTTTTTAGTACAGACACTTGTGTAAGGCCTGTTGGTTTCCAGAGGCATTGGAGCTAACAGTGAAATAATTTAATTTTTTGGGGTTATCATCCAGAGAATGGGATAACATCTAGCTGTGTAGAAACAGAATAATATTTACTTACATCATCAGGTGTTGTGAGGACCACTTATTTAATAGCACTTGTGTGTTTCTCCAGGGAATGCCATGAATTCCACAGACACCATGTTTATCTAGCATTAAACATGTTTTTTTAGCAATACAAGGAAGCAATTTTATTTAAGAACTGAGACAATTCTTATGAATCAAAATATCTCCAGTATTTCCTTCTGGTTCTAAGACTGTCCTTGAGATTTTACAAAAATGCCCTTCCACCACAATTAAGAGGGATAGGTTTTCACTTTCTGGGATTTAAATCTTGCCTTTTGGAGAAAGCAAGAGAGCTTAGTGCTCTCCAAACTGGCAACCCTGCATCCCAGGAACAGGTTTCAATCACACACCTTGAACTTGCTTCATTCTCTTTTCTTGCTCATTTTCTACTGTTTCTTAGTCTGATTTTTAGCTGATCTGTTTACTGACCTTTAAAATCTCTCCTACATCACTTCAGGAGACAAGAGGCAGAGTCTTGCCTTGCCTTGCAATGTTATCAGATGTATGAAGTGCTAAACCACTGGAAGCAAGTGATTACCTGACCTTGGGTTTGTCTGGGTGGTAATGAGCAGGGAAAAAATAGATGGGATGAAATTCAAACTTTTTGTATTTTTGGTACAAGCCTGTATATGAACATCTTTATTTTGATGTGAGACCTCCAGATCACATGGGAATAGATTACAGATTGCTTCTAAGCAGTTTTAGTTTAAAACTATCTAAACCACTTTTGTTTCAAATTAAACTGAAGTTATATCAGTTAGCTTGCATTGGTTGGGAACAAATCAAAACCAAGATGAAGTAAAAGTGCCATTAATCCAAAGTCAGAACGGTTGCACCAGTTAAATTGGTGTGACTGTCTGTAATAGGGAAGACTTAGTTTCATGCACTATTGAAATAATTTATTCAGATGAAATTCTGCCCAGGGGAAGATTTCAAGTAATTACTTCCTTTTCCTTGACCTTCTTTGTATGGAAAGTTTGTTAAATGAACTGATGCTTTGTCACTTTTTATTATTGGTAAGAAAAACTTCTACCCATTGAGTTAACTTGTGTCCTTGGTTTACTTACGTGTAGTTCCTCTGGAAAAAATTAATAAAAGAGTTTGTATTGCAGAAAAGATTTTGATTCACAGTTTTTTTCAAGATTTCACCCCTCTCTCAGCTGTGATGTTGATTCAGCACAGGTGAACTAACTCCAGATCTTCATATAATGTTTTCTGGGATTTCATTTGGAAAAACTCCTGATGTATTTCACACATACAAGGGAAGAGGACATTATTATGTCTTTAGCCAGAGTAGCCACATGAAATCTTGCTTGAATGCTTTTTCAGGATGAATTTGATATATTCTTTCATGTAATGTTTTCATTTGGCTAAGACCATGGTTTCTGAACACACCAGGGACAAACCTCCCAGATCCCCAGCTTCATCTTCCAGTTCTAGTGTCAGATGTCTCTGCCTTTGCTGCCTCTCACAATTCACACTCCTCACATTCCCCCTGTGCCCTGTGCCCTGGGACCCCCCAGAGACCCCCTCGGGACTCTGTGCTGCTTGTGACTTTTCCTCTGAGAAGCTCCTTTCTGACCCAGAGCTTTGGGCAGGGCACATCAGTCCCTGGGGCTTTTTTGCACCCTGTGCTCAGCCTGGATGGGGGATCAGCCTGGGCTGTGACAACTGGATGCTCCAGGACCTTGGAGTGGCAGGCAGGAGAGAGCCTGCAGGGATGGCTCCTGAGCCCTGGTGGTGGAGGAGGTGCTGCAGGTGGGTGAGGAGAGAGCTGCTGGCTCTTGGGCTCAGAGCAAGGGCTGTGAAGTGCTCCTGTTCCTAGGAGCTGCTGCTTGCTCACCTTTCCAGGTAACACTAATGCCAGGACCTAGTGGCAGGTGCTCACCCTTTGCCAGTCACACCTGAATGTCCCCACCTGCCCCATTATTTCAGCTTTCTCCACGCACCTAAAAGGATAAGCCAAAATTTGGTCCCTTCATGCATATTTCTACTACAGAAAGTGGAGTAAAAACCCTCCTGTGTTGTCTTGTTTTTAAATACCACAGGAAAACAGGTCTTTTCATGTAGCTCGAAAGCATAAAATAGATGTTGCAAAATCAATCACTGTTATTGTATTTAATGGGTACTTTTCAACAAAATAGCCTTCTTTTTTTTTTTTGTATGTTACAGTGTAACCACCCTTGAACAATTTTTTTATCGGAAACTACTTCCAGTTTGAGTGAAAGGGGTAATGCTGAGGCACAATTCTGGGGGAAAAGTTAATGGAAAGGCATCTATCATTAAAAAATGCTCTGTGTAATGCAGATGTGATTGATTGTTTCAGTGATATCACATAAAGGTTAAATTACCACTGTGAACAAAGTGTCACTTACAAACTTTTGAGTTACTCTGCTATCAGTTCTATGATCAGCTCAGAATTTCGTGTGCTTTTAGGATCAGTGCTTGTTATGTAGTTGCATAGTGGAGTTGACAGATAGATAGTTTTGCCTTTCCCTCAAAAATCTAGATTGTTATTATTATTGCTATTGGGAATGAAATTTTATAATGGCTTTTCTAGTACAGACTTAAATGATACTAATAAAGCAAAGTACTTAGTTCAGTAGCATGTCAATAAACCATTAAAACAATCCATACATAATTCTAACTCTAATTGGTAGTATATTAAAAGCCTGAGTTTTTCTTAGGGAGACAGAATACATACTCCTGCTTTCAACTGGAGTTACATTGGTTGTGAGAGATGTGCTAGACCACTACTGGGAATTTTACTTGGTTTGGATTTGTGTCCTTTTTGTTCAAATACAAGATTGAAAATGTACAGGTTTTTTTTTTAGTCTGTGTTTATGTGGTAAATATGTATCAGAATTGTTACATTTGGCTTTCCCTGATTAAGGGCAAGAGAGAGAGACCCCTTTTCACTTCCTTTAAACTCTAATGAAGGAGTGGGGGTTTCAACCCTGTTCCTCCTCGGTGCCACAGCAATGCCTTACACCTCAGTGCACCACAGCCCTTCCTTGGGGACAGCAATTGGGATCTCTGTCCTCTGCTCACAATCCATTTCCACAAAGTCTGCAGCACTCCAGTGCCAAATTCAGCAGAAAGGTATAAAGGCAATAAGTCATGTTTATTTATTAAACAAACAAACAAAAAACTGAAAAAAGGGATCTTGAGGGTTTTTTTTCTCTTTGTAGGTCACTTAGAGTCAAAAAGCTAGAAGATTATATTCAGTGTCAGAAAGGTTGATACAGGAGTAAAAAGCTGTGTGGAAAAATTCTGTATTTAATTATTTTTGTTGGAAGGGACTTTAAAGATCATCTAGCACATGGGCAGGGACACATTCCACTAGACCAGGTTACTCAAAGCCCCATCCAATCTGACTTTCATCCCATTGGTTTAAAATGTTCCCAAACTGTAGCCATTAATAGGCTTTCTAGTACTCATATGAATATTCAAAGACATTTTGTAGTCAAATCATGTTGTAAAAGGCTGCAGAGAAGAATACTTGACACTGCTTTGCATCAGATACATACATAGAGTAATCAAGACCTAGAGAACTCAAGTAGAAATTATTTCAGAAAGATAGAATGTTGCTTTTAATGCTGAAGTATCTTTAAGACATGTATTAGATGGTTTCTGTCTTTAATGAGTTTAAATGAAATAATATCCACTGCAGTTAATATTGGGATATATCATAGGAGGTGCAGGCTCAGAAAATGGGGATGCCACAATAGTTGAAATGAGAACATGGAATAGAGCTCACCACAAACCTTAACACAGAGTTTACTCAGTACTCAGCCATGCCTCTTGCAAAAAATGGATGTAGACTGTTATTAAATATTACTTTTTTCATACAAAATCAAGCCCTGCTCAGCAATATGCAAAAGGTCAGGGAAGAAGCTCTGAAACTTGGGTGTTCTTCAGCATCTGGGCTTGCTGGTACTCCAGGTTATTTCTAAATGCACAGGAGCATCCAGGCAGCAAGTTACACACCTTTCTTTGGAGTATAAAAATCACTGTATTGTCCAGTGAAAAGGTAATGACAACTCTTGAGATACCCAGTGCATGGGTAACTTAGGAACAGTGTTCCCTGATTATCTTTTGCCTTAATCACTTCATGAGAAGGGTGGCTGGTTCAGTGTAGACAGAGGTAGAAATGCTTTTCTTTCTACACCCCTGACATTGAAATGCTGACTCAACACCTTAGGTAATTAGCACAAGAAAAAAACCCTTGAGTACATTTAATGCCAACAGATTTAAGCAGACTGTTTTCCAGGAATGCTGAGCTTTTCTGGATCTCATTAAATCCAAGGCAAGATTCTGTGTTCAGCACTACTGCAGATCTAACATTTAAAGACCTTTGGAGATCCACTGAGCAGAGCAACTGAGCTACCAGCACAGGGGCTGGCAGCCCCTCAGTGAACAGTCTCAGGTGCTCCTTTCTCTCCCCAGGCTGGAACTTGGGGGTGCTGGTACTTACTGCTTGATTTTCCTGAGCCTGAACCAGAAAAATGTTGTGTCTACCTTGCAGAGAAAGATGTGACTCCTGGTTGGAAACACTACTGGGCATCAGCTGGGCCAGGGGCAGGGAGAACATGGTCACTCCTGCCAGCTTGTAAATCAGTCCTGCTCAGTCTTTTATTTCACATTTGTCAGAGGGGAAGGACATGTACATGATTAGGGGCAGTGGCTCAGGTCATCTGTGATGGTTCATGGAACTGGGGAAATTCAATTGTCTTTAACCTATGCTCTCTCAATTCTGGTAGATACATCTTTCTCCATCTTTATGAAACCTGGATTCTAATTTCTGTTCTTGATGCACAGAAATAGCATCCTCTTCTGAATGCATTTTGATATGTGCCTCACAGGGTATAGCTTACTGAACATGTGAAATAATTTTCCAGCTCACTTTCAGCAAGCAAGCTATATTTGCATCAGTACCATCTTGCAAGACCCACACAGCAAGAAGTGTCTGAGTATTATCAGTGATATTGCACAGAATTAACATGCAAAGCCCAGTAAAAGCAGCACTGTGTTTCCTGGGCAGTGAGAAACTCTACAATTCTTACACTCCATCAGATTTCTTTCAAGAATTTCAAGCAAATAGTCCTGAGGACACTGGAATTACATTCAGACAACATGCATCTTTCTGATTTCTGGTTATATGCATTATTTTGGTATGGGATTCTTGAAGATTACAGGCTATCAGGAAATTTTCCAGAGTGCTCGTGGATCTATCAGACATTCTGAAAGGTTCATGAGAACAGCAAACCCTTGGTTTCCCATGTCATCCTCAATAGGATTGATAGTTTTGAATGCAGGTACTTGGAGACTGGAAGACACTGGAAGATGAGCTTTGTAATTATAGTTTCAAGCTATCACAGCTGGAGAAAATAAATATCCTGTCAGAAAAAAAGGTGTGGAAAAAACAACTGTGGAAAATCTGGAGAAGCAAGCATGTGAATTTGCTTCATCATAAGGTTGGGAAAGATACTGCAATGGAAATGGTTTTTTACTTAAGCAAGACTTACAGCATTCATTTCTCCAGGATCAAGGCTTGGTGCTTCTATCTGTCCCTAGACCAGTATGAAACACTGGCAAAGAGGTCCTGAGTGCTCACTCAGTGATCAGACAGCACAACTTGTGTTTTCAGCCTAATCTAGAATCCATAAGGAGGGAAGATTTATTGAAATGCTTTTAAATTCAGGCTAATGTGTCTTCATGGGCTTGCCCACAAAGAGAACTCAGATTGCATCTCCACCAGCCCAGCCCAGCAGATGTTTTACACGTGGGTTGGAGTGAAACCCTTCACTAGTGGAGCGGCTCTGCGTGGATCACAAGTAATTCTCACCTCAGAACCTGAGTGCAAGCCCTGAGACAGGATCTGGAGTGCTCTCTCTAGTGGTGGCTGGGTGCCCCAAGCAGAGCAGCTGGGATTGCTTCCCTCAGTGATGTTCCTGACCAATAAAAGCTGGTTTGGCAATTTTGGGTCTGTGTGGGTCAAGGCACAAAGTCTGCTTGGCCCTTTCCCTTCTGCTGGAGCCTCACCTTAGTGAGAGGTCCAGCACACTTCTCTTGGGCCAAGCTGATAGCAAAAGCAAATGATTTTCCTGTATCTGTGTAACTGAGACACCCCCAGCAAGAGACAATACCATTCTATACAAATGCAGCCAGTCTATAATACAGGCCATTTTAGTGTCATTTTATTCTCTGTTTTTCTTCTCCCCTTTTATAACAGACAGTCTTGCATTCTCTCTCCATCTTTGCTGTTTTCCATTCCTTTGCCTTTGACCACATTTCAATTACCTGTTCTGGAAAGAGACCCACCCCTGTGTGCTATCAGCAGTGGAAAATTTCAAGGTGATATTTTAGAAGGGAGTAACTAAACTGTGCATATAGCCCATTAATATCAATTATGGGTATCAGATCAATACCAATAGAAGTGATATTGTTTAGAAGCCTGAATTAATGTCATTATGCTGCCCACTCAGCTATGGGCATTTTCAGGCACAATATAATATTTGCATTTTATTATAATGTATCTTTTCTGAAAATTCCCATCATGGTGGGGACATTGCCATGTCATAAGGCAACCATTCAGATGGATGAAATAGAGTGCTGGGCTGGCAGGAGCACCCTGCAGTGGCACTGCTGTGACAAGGAGTGTCCTCAGGGTGATTTCTCCCTGCCAGCTCCCTCTCCCTCCTGCCAGGCTTTCCAGATCCTTTCATGCACCAGCCTCCTTCTTGCTCTGTGCAGCTCTTGACTTTTCTTACTGGTTTCTCTTGTGAAGCAAAGAGTGCCACCACGAGGGCAGGAAAAATGAATATGGTAAGAGAATTTGGGCTTTAAAAAATGTATTACAAAAACAATTGCTTAAGAAATAATAACTAATGCTCCTTGTTCTTCTTTTTCTTTCCTGGCTGTGCATGCTCTGAGATGCCTGGGGACCTCAACCTCACCAGATCTGTCTCAGCAGTCAAAGAGTTGGCACTCTGTTAACTGGGTGCCCGCAGGCACATTTTAAATAACCTCATCACTCTGGATAATTCTTATTGGTTCCTTCTTCTCAGACCTGCCAGAATTCAAAAAAAAAAAAACAAAAAAAAACAAAAAAAACAAAAAAAACAAAAAAACAAAAACAAAAAAAACCCAAAAAAACCCCAAAAAAAACCAAAAAACAAACAAACACCAAACCCTAAAAAAAAAAAAAGGAAAGATTCTCAAGAGACTTTCCCCAACAAAATCACGATAATATTATTGCCACTTACATAATATTACTGGTGAATCTTACTCAAAATAGCCTACATGATTCCAGCTGGATCAAGACAGTGGTGGCCAGCTTCAAGGAGATTTACAGACCTGCACTTGTTTAGTCTGGCAAGTGAAGGCTGAGAGCAGAGTGTGATCACTGCTGAATTCGTTGTGGGGTTAACATCAAGAAAAGGAGCAGAGCCATTTACACTTAAGAGTGATCCTGGCACACTCTCAAATGGGTATAAACTGATCTTGAATATACTTGGCCTTGGTTTTAGAAGAAAGTACCTGCTACCCTGAAGCAGTGAAGCCCTTAATCAGAATAGTGTGGGCCAAAAAACCAAAGTTAGATTAAAAAACAACACTATTCACTTTTGGAGACAGCTGTGTGCTGTAGTGCTGTCATGGCAGGAAGGTCAATTCTGTGACCCAGAAGGATCTCTCAGTCCTATATCCATGTTCCTCACAGCCTTTGTCAGAAAAAGAAATTTATAACAATACTGACACTAAAATCACCCCTCAGAGACAATCTTCTGTGTCTTCAGCCTACTGAAATGAAAGGTGGGAGATGGGGAGGGATTTAATCTTTCATATTGCTATTGATTTACTATCTCAGCTCATAACAGAGAATAGCATCAGTCTGCACTCAGTTCACACTTGAAAGTAGAAGTTTTTTCCTCTTCAGATGCAAAGATTAGAAATTATTTTGTTTAAAAATGAAGCTTAGATTCTGCAGATGTTCAAGAATCTTTGATGGGAGTATGGGAGGGATTCTTGATTCATCAGTGATTGAACTAAAGTGTATTTGAGTAGGATATCATTCCTTCATTATAAAAGATAATAGACAAAGCAGGAATACCAACAACAGCATTTCTCCTTCATTTCATAGTACTCAAAAAGCAATGATGTTTCCCATTGAAACCTTGGATTTGACAAATAGCAATATCAGCTTTGCATAAAGCCTTTTCTTCTGAACCACTCCTGATAAGAATGGGATATACAGTTTTTAAGAGCCAGTCTTAGAGATTATGGTCTACAACATATCACGTAATTTCTAGTCAGGAGTTTGAGAAGACTTTTTTCCTGGAAGTTCAGATTTTCCCTTCCTCCAAATATCTTTTTGCTAAACATGAGTTAAGGGTGACTTTAGGATAATAGACTCTTTTTTAATTTTTCCTTTCATGCTACTTTAAGGGAGTCTGTCATTCACTATTAGAAGGAAAATATTCTAGCAGAACTTGTGTTTGCAATTGCTTGAAAATTGTATTCAATCTGTAGAAATGTCGAGGCCTTTCATGGGATGCTCCCCATCAATTTGTCCTTTTTAATACAGCATCCCATGAGTCAGGCCTTTATGTAATCCTATTTACCAATGGCTGCAAAACCATTTATACAATGAGGAATGTAGTAAGTGCTCTCATTTGAAATCAAAATATTGAATTCCACATGTGGCTAGTGCAGCAGACTACGTGGTTGAACTAAAGATACCCTTTGCAGTTTCATCATCACATGCTAATTATTTCTTTTCCTATTTCTACATAGAAGACTGGAAGAAATAGTTTTTGTTTTGTTTTAATTCAAGGCAGATGATTATGAATTAACTCATACCAGAAAAGCTGATTTTTCACTGAAGGAAATGGGTATTGTTTGCCTCATCAGCTCCTTTTTTTGAAACATTAATTATTAAACTTTGTCAGTTGTATTCATAAGGGGACAGCTGATTCAGTTGCAGTCTCATAGAGTTGTAAATGATGAGTTAGAAGCACCAGCTTTCCCCCAGATCAGTTTTATCTGAATGAGCACTGGTAAGTGTGCTGGCTAATTAGACATCAAGCAATTGAAGTTACAGAAAAAAAAAAAGAAAGAAAAAAAGAGAAATTTTATCAAGACAAATCCTGAGCAGCCTTGTTTCCTGTTGCTTCACACATCAAGCAAAAGCTCTTGACCCTGCCATGGGATGTAAGACTCTACACAGGTGAAATGTGAATGAAAGTGGTGAATCTGTGGGAGGGGGATAACTGTGCCTAACCTGCAGGAATGTTTTCTGTGCCTAACCTGCAGGAATGCTCTTTTCTCTGCCTAACCTGCAGGAATGTTTCCTGTGCCTGACCTGCAGGAATGCTCTTTTCTCTGCCTAACCTGCAGGAATGTTTTCTGTGCCTAACCTGCAGGAATGCTCTTTTCTCTGCCTAAGCTGCAGGAATATTTTCTGTGCCTAACCTGTGGTTCTGTGTCCTGTGCTGCAGCTACACTGCAGTGATGCATGAAGAATGTCAATCTGACCTCTGAAGAAAATATGAATTTGTAATAAATCCACCTCCACCTGCATGCTGTTACTTTTATTGTCATGAGCTTTCTACATCCTCACCTGTAAAGTAATCCCCTTGAGTTTTGCACCTGCATCTTCCCAGTTACACACTCACTAAAGCAAGATAGCTGATGTCCAGCAGGTACCAGACCATCCAACCTTCAGAGCACATCAGAAAACCTCTTCCCATGTCAGTCTGGGGTGGCACTGCACCACAGGAAAGTGTGTGTCTGCATTGCAATCAATAAAACATTGGGCTCTCTTTTCTCTAATGCTGCTCAGTGTCCATCTCCTCTTGCCTCTAACAGAGACAGATGCTGGGAAACAAACCTCAGGGACTTATGTGGTGCTGAAGCATTACTCACAGCTCCACATTTATAAAGGTTCATACAGAGAAACTTATATATGTAAAAGATGGCTTGTTTAAAAAAAAACAAAAAAAAACCACCAAAAACCCCACAAAACCAAAACCAATGAAACAAGCCAGTGTCTAAATGAATCCTGAACAGATTTATTTTTAAGTCTAATGCTGCTTCCCAGCACCAAGGTAGTGGCAAAGAAACTATTAATGCTTTCAAAGACAAGATATGATGCAAAGTCTACATGGGAAGAAGGAGCTAAAGCCAGCAAAAATGGATAGTCTGCAAAGAGCACAGGATCTGATCACTGTGCACATTCCCTGGATCAAAGAAGAACTGATAATGTAGATTAAATCAGTGGGACATTTCCACAGTAATAGAAAGGAATTTAACCTATCACCTGCATCCTGGGTGAATGCTCCATTCATTGTGTTACAGGCTATAATGAGAACTGCCTCCTCTTTGAAAAGAGAAAAGTATACATAACAATCTTCTTGCAGTACTTAGTCCTCCCTCCCTTTCTCCTGAAGGGGTCTTAGGACTAAAAGGCAAAATAACATGAGTAAAAAATTCAAAATACACCTTTATCTCACCTTAGTGTTGGTACCTCCTGATCTAGACACCCAAGAGTCACCTGTGGGTAGGAAACATCATCAATCTGCTCATTGTCAAAAGCCAGGCACCACCACACTCAGTGTGTTCACACCTCCTGTTTCAGCTGTAGGTCTCAGTTATTTTGGTAGTGAACAGTGGGAAATCTAATGAGGAAATTAATATTTTGTATATAATAATCTTTTTTATTTAGGGCAGATTAGAAGCAGTTTTCAGTGCACAATGCATGTGACCATTCTTGCAATAGAGAAGATGAACCACAAAACACCTGATCACCACGCCAGCACACTCCTCAACAAGCCATGAGAGCAAATCTATCAGCTGCTTAAGGAATATATCATATCTGAAATCTGATGGGCCATGGAACAAAGGAGGAGGAAGTCCTGCATCAGGTCTCTGCAGACACTGCCATTGCCACACGGACCACAGGTGCAGCTCTGCCTCTCCCCTGAAGGGAATAAGCTGTTAAATGGACTTTGCAACATCCATGACAAGCAATTATGTCCAGGTCCATGACATTAAATGCACAGACATGGCAGTACAGATCTTGGGGGCTGTCACAAATTGACACTAAATAAATTGTCCAGGACCCTGGCTGGGTACAGCAGTTGCTTTCTTTGAAAACAACACGGTGTTTTTTTCTCTGTAGCCTGGATTAGAACAGCAATGCAACTGCTTTCTGTTATGGGGATTAATTGACCCACTCAGTTACTTCAAGCCAGTGAAAGTTAAATGGGGACATAAAATCTGAGCATTAGTCAGTAATTTAGAGCCTAACCAAGGACTCTTTCTTTTGTCTCACCCCATTCACTGTACCACCCTGCTGTCAAAATGTAACTCCACTTGAAATGATGACATGCCAGTACGTGTTTTGTGTACAAACTATTAAAACAAAGTTGTTTAAGCTTCTCAAACATAGAAAAGAGAGGCAGTGTCAGAGTTATGAGTTTAAATGCAGTAAGGTTGGTCTGTCCACTTTCCAACTTAATTCCTAGAACAAATGTATTTAACATCCATCACTAAAAATCTGAATATGAGATATATGTTGGTACAAGATGTGACTCTCATGGATGGCAAAATGTGCCCCAGAAGGAGTACCATCTTTTTAATGACAGGACAATCCTATAGTCTTTTAAAGAAGTTTTAGTTAAGATTTTGTTTTGTGGCCTTAAAAACAAATTGAGAAGCTCAGAACTACAAGTTGTATTGCTCTTGCAAATTACTTGAGGTCATAAACCAAAACTGATATTAAAAGATAAGAATGAATATACACATGCAAAGATATATCTATATCTGATACATGTATATCTGGGAGATAGAAATGTATTTTAATATAAGATATTGGAAGAATAATTTCTGTACAAAAATCTACTTCAAACTAAAGAGGGAATACCATTTGCAGAAATTGTGAGAAACACTGCACTGGAAATTAGCATTTCCTGTAGTACATAGGTTACTTTGATCTTCCATAGAAATATGAGACTGCAAGTTAGCCATAATTGCTTTGCCCCCTGTTTTTAACCTTGTAGTTATTCTCAGCTTGATCAGACTTAGAGAAAGTCCTAAGGAAATAATATGTTCTGTCTTCAAATCAGAGTCAAGCAGCATATATTGTGCTTTTCATGGCACTCTGAAGGGTTAAATCTGTCCTGTAGCTGAGGTGAAGGACAAATTGGCCCAACAACCCACCACATTCCCTCTTTCCTTATGTGTGAACTGGCAAGATTGTACCTTGGCACTGAGCTCTTTGCCTGTGTTTCTGCATGTCTGCAGTGAGGATCAGAAAGAAGCAGGTATAGATGTGACTTTCTGAAAGTGTTGAGAGAATCAGGAATGGGTAAAGCCAAAATTAGAGCTAGATAAGTCATACTCTTTTATTCATTGAATAGGCATGGAAGCACATCTATAACATAAAGAAGCTTATTGAGGAGATGCTCATGCTTGTGAGTAAGGCTTTCAAATTCTCATCTGACATTTTGATGTAAAATGAGCTAGTGATTTAACAATGAAACAATGGGAAGAATGGAGCTGCCTGCATCTCATGGTAGAGGCAGATGTACAATGACACACCCAGAAATCAGTCCTACAAGCCAGTCCTAAATATAGATTGCAAGGTGGGGACAAAATAGAATAGTAAACTGCTGTGAGAACTAGATCTTGTAAGCTGTGGTGGAAAAACCTCTCTGGTGGCACATGCCTGGGAGATTGCACAGAGCAGGTGTGACTTGGCACTGTTCTGGAAGCAGCTGGGGTCTGATGAGGTTGGGTCTGATTAAGGCAACATGGAAATGCCACAGCATCCAGCCTTGAGGCAGGCCCAGAAGATAGGCAAAGTGACCAAGTTGTGTTTCAACCACTGTTTCACACATACAAACCACAGCAGACCCTGCCATGGAGATCATGCCAATACAAAGAGTGGGTTGAGTAAAAATGGCTGGAAGAAGATACTCCTGAGCCTCAGGGTATCCCCTCCATTCTCAAACCCCCAACCTAGACACTGCACTATGAGCCACAGGATGACTCAGCCCAGGCTGGATTCAGCCCTGGATGAGGGCAGAGGTGTCCCTGGCTTGGTTGTGGAGCATCACCAGTCTCCTGGGTGAGCACTTGTGCTGGTGGTGGGTTTCAGGCTGGTGCTGAGCTGATGCTCTGCTGCAGTCAGTGTGGGACAGCGTAGCAAAAGCAAAAATGCCTGTCTGGGCTCAGTGCTGGGCAGGAATTATTTTATCTGTGTCACAGGTTGCTCTATATCCTTGAAGAAATCATACCCCAACTCAGACATCCCACTGATGGGGCAAGACAGTTGGTGAAGCAGTTCAGAAAGATATGTCAAAGCCTGTTCTAACAAACAGGATTCCTTTTCAGCTTGTAGCTTTGCTTAGTCTGTCAGGGTATTTGTAATATTTTAGCATCTGTTTCACTGAAAACAAGCTCTTTTTAATATCACAGTTTTATCTTTTTTTCTGTTTTTACAGAGCATGGTGTCTCTCCATGTTGCAGTCCTGTAGGGATGCTCTCCCATCCAAGATAATTAACTGCTCATTAATAATGTTAGAAACCAGCAGGAATTTGTCACTGACTTCCACAGATTCCCAGGAGTTTATGACCAAACTGGCCAAATTTCATTTGTTCATGAAAAAGGAGCAACATAAGAAACACAAGGAAGTTCAGCAGGGCCTTTGGTGCTGCTTTAGCAGGGAGACATTCAGAACTTAATCCACAGTGTCAAACAGAGTGAACTGGAACCTTCATCTTTGTCATGTGCCTGTTAGATATATTGCTGAGATCCATCCATCCATCCATCCATCCATCATCCATCCATCATCCATCCATCCATCCATCCATCCATCCATCCATCCATCCATCCATCCATCCATCCATCCATCCATCCATCCATCATCCATCCATCCATCCATCCATCCATCCATCCATCCATCCATCCATCCATCCATCCATCCATCCATCCATCCATCCATCCATCCATCCATCCATCCATCCATCCCTGTGGGATGCTGAGTGCTGGGTGAGTGAGTCCAGTTTGTGGTTCTGGATATGAGCCCATGGCTGATCCTCACATACAAAGAAGCCCTTGACTCCCTTTGGGATTAGCTGCAAAATAAAATCCTGAATCCAGTTTTTATGGGTATTGGTCACTTCAGAGGTCTCTGTCTATTCCCACTAAGGCTTTTTCTGCCAGGGGGCCACAAAGCAGTGTTTCACAAAGCACAGTTTCCAAGGTGGTTGAGTGGGATGGGAGCTGCAAAGTGATCTCAAGGCATCAAGGGACATTCCCTTCCATTCCTGGCTGTGCCATAAATCCCTCATAGTAAATAAAGGCTTTTGTGGATACCAGGTGTCCTGATGGCAGAACCAGGGCATGCAGAAAATAAAAGAAGCACTGGTTAAAAGATGCTTTCCTGGCATCAGGATGGTTTTATTCAGAGTTCCAGCTCAGGGAAAGATGATCTTGTACCTAAAGTATTCTGAGATTCAGTCAAGCCCTGGCTCTTTCACAGGGAGCTGTGGGATGTGTTTATAATCTGGTGGGAGGCTGAGCTGAAGGCCATATATGTAGACGAAGAGAAGCTGAAGAGAGAAGATTTTTTTGATTTATCCCTGCTGGCTCAGACATGGATCTTAACCCTTCCAGCCTTAGCCCTCACAAACACAGAGCAGTGCCTCTGTGGGAGCCCAGGAGCCTCAGTGCTGCCATCAGAGCTGATCCTGGCTCTTTGCACAAAGCACAAAGCTAATGGCAGACAAAGCTGTGCAATCAGAGGCTGCAAACTGTATCCCAGGATGGGACAAAATCCTCAAAGCTCACAGCCATTTCCTAGAGAAAGCTGGATACAGTTACAGGGCTGTGTTCCTGGAGGAGTTGGATTCATGGCAGGGAGGTTCCCGAGGCAGCCCTGCCCTGGCTCCCAGCTCTGTCTCATCACCAGAGGGTGCACAGGTGTGGGTCTGGGCAGGGTTACCTGGGTGCTGCTGTGCACAGAGAGACCAGGACTGGGCACTTGGCAGGGGGAGGGAAGGAGGGGAAGCTCCTGAACACAGAGGGCTGCAGGGAAAAGCAGCTGTGCTCCCCCTGTGAGCTGGAAACAGCTGGGAAAAAAGTGATGGAGACAATTTGCCTCTTAGGATCCCTTCCATAGTGGCAGAAAGAAAATGCACATTTCATTTGTCCCTCCTATGCTGTCCTTCCCTGCAGGTGCTGTGGTGGCACTTTGGAAACGAGCAGAGGAGGGAGCAAAGAGGGATGCAGCCACAAGGACATTCCTGCTGAAGCAGCTGAGACCCCACCACTGAGCTTCCTCACTCTCAGCTGTCAGAGCAGCTTCACAGCATCCCCAGAAAGATCACCCAGCCCACCACAAAGGCCTTTGTCTGCTGAGAGCAACCTCTGAGGCAAGCAGAGCCCACAGCTGCTTCCAGGACACTGCTGCTCCCTCATCTCCAGGTCAGCCAGGGGGACAGGTGGGTCCTGCATTGTCCTCAGGGGCTGTGGGCAGCATTGCAGCACCTTGCTCTTTCCTCAGCAGGGTCAGATGATGCCTGCAAGGCTCTTCTTTGCTGTGTGCACACATGCAGAGATGGGAAGCTAATGGACAATTACTTTTCCTGGAAAATGGTGCTGAGCATCATTTACCAGAATCACAGAGAGCCTTCCACATCCCACAGGGCCCCACGACCAGGAGGGCAGTGTGGAGGGAAGGGTGGCCTCCAGGAAAAGCCTGTCCAGTGCCATCATTTTCTCAACTCACCTTGCAGTAAAGACAATGAATGCAATATGCTGGATAATAGAAAATATAGAAAGGATATTCCTATATTATTCAAGTTATTGTTGCACATGCTTTAGGACATGGATATTTTTTCTTTTAAAGTACAGAAGACAATCCAACACTTTAAAAAACAGACATTATAGATAAAAGTTTGTTATAAAAAGTCATAAATAGTTGCACAGAAATGTTCTGCCATGGGTCAGCTTCCTGCAGTCAAAACCTCTGCTGGGAAACTGGGTTTAATTTCCTCTCCACTGCCATTCTTTATGTGATGTTGAACAGCTTTTTTAATTGCTCCACGTCTCAGTTTCCCATTCATAAATAATTGTACTTCCTTTCCTGCAGACTTTTTTTCTTAGTTTTAAAATTACATTCAAAAAAGCTACTCAGGATGCAAAACCTGTGTACTGCAATGTTGAGAAATTAATGTTGCATTAAAATTGTCTTGATTCTGCCTCTTGAACTCTCATTTTGGACTGTCCCCGAGGCACAAGTGATTCAACAATTAAATTCTGTAGCATAATGCAGATAGGGAGCAGAATTAAGGTTGCACACTAATCACCCCCTTCTTTCATCTCTGATGCATGACTTTGAAGCTTAAATAGAATTCTTTTAATGTATTGCTAAGTGTCACTTTCTGTGTAATTAAAAAAAAAGAGGTAAAAACTGAATTATTTTATACCCGCTCTTGTCTTTTTGTGTGTGTACTTGCACAGTGTTCCTAGTGAGGGCATGCTGACTCCTGGGCACTGCCTCTGCCTGGGTCTGGTCACACCACAGGGCTCTTGTGCAAAGCTGCTGATGGAGCCAGGGGTCACACACCCGGAGACAGGAGCAGAGAGGAGGACTGAGGAACCCAAGTGTCTCTTCCCATGTTTCTACACCATGCTGTCCAGGCAGAGCTGGTTATCAGACCTGGAAGGGACTCAGGGCAGCTGAGGCCACCCCAGCTCATCCCTTGCTCTCCCAGCTTGGAGGCTCCATCCAGATGGGATGAGCTTGTCCCATCCCTGGGTGTGGAGCTGCCCCTCCCAGCACCCCCAGCCCTGCTCTGTAGACTTGCTTTGGGACACAGGAACAGTCAGGAGCAATTAGACTGAAAATACAGGACTAACTTTTTCCAGGAGAAACATGAAAGGACAGAAGAGAAATTGCTGTTTTCAAAATTCATAACTCAGCAAGATCTAGGTGAATTCTTGTGGAAAAAGAAAATGCATTTCCATAGCTCCAGGGATTCCTTCTGCAACATTTCAAAGGCTGACTGCAAACACCAGCAGTGCAGAACCTCTCAGTGACAGAAAGTATTAAATGGTCCAAACAGATGGGTTAGTATTGACAGCAGAGGCAACAGCACAGTCCTGCACCAGTCTGCTTGATGAGGCTGGGATCAGCTCCCAGGTCAGCAGGAGATTGCTGTGGTTCCTTGGGCTTTGTGTATGGGTGTCACTGAGTGTCTGTGTGCTGCTTTGTGTGTCCCCTCTGCATCAGCCTGTGGAAACCAGAGTGCAGTGAGGTATGTTGCCCTCATGTGCTTCCCTAGGGAGGGTGGCAGTTCATGCTGCAGAGGAAAAAAATTCACTGTCTCTGCAAAATGTGGGTCAGTGTAGTGTTATAGGTGGGTTTTGTGATTTATTTTGTTTCCATTTAGTGTAAGAAGTTTCTTGATAGCAAATACCTGCCTGTGTTGTTTGGATTGCTTGGCAGAGATGTCACACCAGTATCAAAAAGTAAGGTGACCAGGAGGATTGAAAGCCTGCTAGTTACATCATCCAGTGGCAAGAGCATCACAGCCTGCCTGACCTGCCCAGGAGATTGCAGGAGTCATATGGAAACCAAACTCCTGTCAAGTGGAGAAACCTGGTCCTTTCACCAAGGAAAATCAATGGTCTGAGCAGGAACTGGTAAGGAGGGTGCAGCTGGCATAGCTCCTGCTTACCCACAATTAAAATGGAAGAAATAGTAATTTCTGAAAAGCTGATTAGAGAGAGGAAAACAAGTGGAAAAATTAACAGATGGAGCAGGATTGGCCATTTAGACTCCTGGAGATGTCAGGAAACAGAACAAGTGTACACACTGGTCAATTCAAACAGATCCAAGGGCCATGGTCATTTTTCTGGGTGCCAATCACCATCTTTTATATCTCCAGAGGTTTTCTGAATCCATTTGGAATAAAAAAGAGCTGGTTTGGCTGGGATGGAGTAAGTTTTACTCAAAGTAGCAAGGTGGAGCTGTGTTCTGGATTTGTGCTGGGAGCAGTGCTGACAACACAGGGATGTTTTAGTCATGCTGAGCAGGGTTACACAGAGCCAAGCCTTTTCTGCCTCTTGCACTGCCCCACCAGTGAGGAGTCTGGGGATGCACCAGGGAGGGGACACAGCCAGGACAGAGGGCCCCAGGGTGTCCCACATATGAGACCATGCTCAGCACTAACAGCTGAGGGAGATGGAGGAAGGGGGGATGCTTGGAGTGGCTCTGCTGGCCTCCCCAAGCCACCACTGCAGATGATGGAGCCCTGTTGTCTGGAGATGGCTGAACAGCTGCCTGGCAAGGGGAAGTGATGAGTAAATTCCTTGGTTTGTTTTGCTTGTGTGAGCAACTTCTGCTTTATGTGCTAAACTGTCTTTATCCCAACCTATGAGCTTTCTCACTTTCATGCCTCTGTTTCTCTCCCCCATCCCTCTGGGGCTGGTGAATGTGATGTGTGGGATGTAACTGCCAGCTGGGGTTAATCCACAATATTATATCATTCCAAGATCATTTTGTTTCCTTATGTAGCTTCTCTGGTGATGGTTTCATGTAAAAACATGGCCTTGCCCTGCATCTAGTAAAACCCAAACCTGAGGCTATTAACCCTCAGAGAGAGGGAGGGCAATGGTTGTTCATGGCTCTGGACATAAAGGTTCATAAACCTCATCATACAGGAAATGAAGGAGGACAGAAAAGAGAGAAATCAAACTTGCTCACTTTGAAGCTCATAAATCCAGTTATTTGCCAGCTACTTAGTTTTGGTAGCCCTGTCTCAGTTTGCCTCCTTCAGAGCAGGATGTTTTGCTGGGGATGGGAATGGATTCAGTATTTTGGCCAGGCCAGGGGCAGCACAAAGCCCCAAGCCCTTGGCTGGGGTGTGATTGCAGGAAAGGTCCCCATAGACCCTGGGCATGATAGGGCAGAGCTGTGCAAACCCCTCCAGGATTTACCACGTCTGCCCAGGAATTCAAGATGAGACAATGCTTCCCTCAGTTCACACACAACACTTAAAGGCTCCAAACTCCTGTCAAAAAAGGCTTTAAAAGCTTCAGAAAAAGCCAGAAGGTGAGTGGGAACAGGCTTTCCCCCGTGCTCCCTGACTGAATAAACCAGGAGATGCAAAAACAAAGGTTTGGTGAAAGTTCCTTTGTATTTTGGCAGTGAGTTCACAAGGACCCAGATCCACTCTATTGATTTCTTCTTGCTGAAAGGTAAGCACAAGCCCTTATCAGTGGGTAAACATACTGCACCCAGGAATTTTTTGACCATGGTCATAGCAAAGGATGTAGTAAACTCACATATTGGATTATTTGCAAATTGCAGCAGTGAAACTAATCTAACCTCTCAGCGGCTCTTTTAAGTGGTATTATTATTAGCCCTTGTTCAGAGGATGGCAGGCAGGCAGCCAGTAAAGCACTTAGAGTTTGCCATCATCCATCTGCTCCTCTACAGATTTGAAGATTGTAGGAATTTTCCTTTTTAGGACTTACTTGGAATATGATTAGTGGACCACTTGCCACGTTGCTATACAAATGTGTCTCTGTGCTTCAGGCAGAAGTATGTGACAGGTATTTTATCAATGAGGGACTCTCAATTGAACAGTATTTCCATTCATCCCTCTGCTTGTTTATTTGTGTAGTAAAACTACCCCTGGTGTTCTCAAAACACACATCAGGATTACCAAAATTTTGTGTTGCAATAGGAGAGTTGTCTGAGCAGATGCCCACAACCTTCCTGCTCCCCAGGAAATTAAGCATAAAATAAAAAGGCCTTATTTTTAAATACTGGAATGATATGGGGTTTTTTCTTAATTGTCACAGCTATAATTGCAAGTGGAACAGTGTCTGTTATCCTAGGTAAATCAAGGTCAAGGATTAGTATTATGGAATGCAGAGACTGGAAAAATTTAGCCCGTGTCACTAGACCTATACTATCCAAGCAGTCAGATTATTCTGCTTTTCCTGCGAGTTTCAAAATGTAGCCTGGTCAGCACTGGCCTGGCAGAGCTCATTTCAGAGCTGACATTAATGGGGCTGGGAGCACTGAGGGCAGCTCAGCCCTCCTGGTGAGGTACTGGCAGCAGAGGAATGTGATTTACAGTGGACTTCAGCTCACAGGGAAGGTTCAATAAGGTAATTTCTTCCATGAATTCCTTCAGGGTTTCCCATTCACTATTTCATAAAAATGGACAAGATCAAAGATGTAATTATGTTCAATTATGCTAATATACAATAATTTTCTCTTTCCAGCAGCCTTTCAACACCATAGCTTCTACCTGGGCTGTCAAAAGGCCCTGCAAAGCTCCTGGGTTTCACCTGCTCTGCTCTGCTGCTCCTAGCTCCCAAAAGGTGCATTTCCAGAAGTTATTGTTTTCCATTTGCTCTCTGATGAGCTTGGGAAGGGCTGGGAACATCAGGAAGCCTGCAATATTCCTAGCAATGTCTCTGAAATGGTCTGTGTGCCAGAAAGCTGGATTCTCTCCTTCCAAGAGGCAATTTGACCTGTGGAGAGGTGAGCTGTACAAATATATCTCTAATTCCCTGTGCAGCCTGATTCACCCACATTAAGTTCTGATGGCCAGAGCACCAAATGTGGATCTTGCTTTCTGAATGCAGCTGCTCCTGGTGGGGCAGTGAGTTCAACCAAGAGGCAGCTCCTGATCCAAGGATACCATACAATTTTCTAACCCAGGCTAGGATATGGCAGGACCTATCTACAACATCCCTATCAAAGGGTTTGAACAAATGTTTCCTTACAGAGTTAGAGCTGCAGGCTGTAAATGAGCCAGTTCTACCATGAAATGCATGCACAGGCAGAAGGACAAAATGATACCTCCTTAAAATTTTTGCCTTGTGGATGGGACAGTTCCTGTAGAGTAAGTAGTCCTTGTGAGAAGGGCAGCTGGCAAGGTCAGAATTTGGATGTGGGGCCAGATGAGATGCCAGCTGACTGCTTGTCTTGGGTTGTGATACAGGATGTAACCAAAAGTATGTATTCTATCATCATCTGCTGAAAACAGGTGGGGCAGTGACCCTTATCTCTGTGGCACATACTATCTGTTAATGGGCCATCTTTAAACCAGGTGGGGCAATTATCTTTTTTTTTTCCACAACCCATTCTCCCTCCAGGAAGATATCATCTGCTGCTGGGCCATTGAGTCCCAGTGCATGACTGATAAAACTACATCATCCCACTGGGAGATGCTCCAGCCAGGGGGAGGAGCCCAGCCTTTCCTACCTAGATAAAAACTGAGATTTGAAACACCAAAGCAGCCTTTTTTACACTGGATTCCAGAGGAAAGCTGGACCTTTCCACATCATCACTGGACCTTTGGAGGAAATCTGCACCTTCTACAGGAGCACTGCTTCAATAGAACCACATCTGCCACTGCAGGAGGATGCAGCCACAATTTAATGAGGCTGCTACCAACACCCTGACTGACAGGGTGTCAGGTTGTATTCTGACTCTGTCAGTGTTTTGGAATTGTTCTTTGTAACACTGTACTTCTATTTTAATTTTCCTAGTAAAGAACTGTTATTCCTATTTCCCATATCCTCGCCTGAGAGCCCTTTAATTTTAAAATCATAATAACTTGGAGGGAGGGGGGTTACACTCTCAATTTCAAGCCGAGCTCCTGCCTGTCTCAGCAGACAGCTGTCCCACAGCAGGGCAGTGCTCGCTGCAGCCTGGTGGTCCCCTGTGCGCAGCTCAGCGCCGCGCTCGCCACAGACCCGCCCCAGACACACCACCAGGCCTTTGAGACCCCTTTGCTGAGCCTTTCACAGGCAAAATCCCTCCCTTAAAGTTTTGTAGCCTAATACTTCCTTGTGGCTTTTGGTGGGGTTTGGGTTGGCAGAGGCTGCAGGGCTGGAGCGCTGTGATCTCAGCTCTATTGACTGCTTGGTGTTGCTTTAGTGCCTGCACAGACCAGTGGGTGAGGAACACAGAAACTGGGGGGAAAAAAGTTGAAATCTATGGCTTTGAAAGCATTGAAACATATGCTCAACTCCTATAGACTGCAACAGGCTGTAAGGACCTGCAGTCAGGGCTTCTGACTGGAGTAAATATACTCAAATTAAGCTTGGACAACTTTGAATAACAAACTCTTCCAGGTTCAAAAAGTGCATCTTGTGGCTCATTAAAAATTGTTTTCCCCAAGGCCCCTCTGAACATCTGCAGTCTCCCACACAATACAATCTGTCCAAATCCTTTCCTTGAATATAAATGTATTTTTATCTGGGAGAAGGTCCCTTTCACCAGGCAGGGTCCTCTGGCTTCCAGGAAGAGCATCCTCACACCTCTAGGCAGGCTCATCACTGGCTCCCAGACACCACTGTTACAGGCACACTGGAAAACTGATGAGTATTTAAAAGTAATAGTCATATAATCTTTCCTTTGCATCCTTTGTGCCTGGAGAAGACAAAAGGAAAGGAGAACAAAAGCTTTCATGAACGGTGGTGGCAATAGATCCCCTGTTGGAAATACCTGGGCTGTGGCATGTTTTGGTCTCTGGTTTTCAGGGTTCTTTTCAGCCAGTATTGAGGACCCCTACCTTTCAAACCAAGTTTCTCTGAGCACTTCTCAAACTGGCTGTCCAGACACACCTACCATTTTTTTGGGAGCATTTAGGATGTGAAACTCAGGCAGGCTGTTCTTTCTTTATATAAAACTGAAAGAACATGAGGAATGGGAGGGGGGGGGAAAGGAAACTATATTGCATAGGAAAAAAACAGTTAGCAACCATGCTCAAGAAAACTACAGAATTCAAAAAGAATAAAGAACTTCATAAAGAAAGGCATTTTCACTGTACCTACTAGGTTATCCAAACTGCAGCATAGGCAATTAGCAAAGCTTTTACAACAGGTGTAAGTCTGTTTTTAAGACTGTGTAGATTTGGAACTAACAAAAAACAGTGGCCAAAGGTTAGATGAAATCAAACAATATTTTGTGCTCAGACTATGCTTAGAAAGCATTATTTTCTGGCATTTTTTTTTCAACAGGGCTTTGACTGAGCTGTGTCAGATATAGGAAGGGAGCACTGAATGTGTAAAGACTTTCTTCACTAAATTATTTAGTGCTCATGAAAGGTGCCAGATGGAGAGCCTTGGGGACTCAAGCCTTCTTTTCATCTGCAAAACTGCCTTAGAATAAGAAGTGACAAATTTACCAAGCTCAGGTTTCAGGCTGCTCCTGTGGCTGCCTGAGTCCTGGCCTGGAGCTCACGGCCCCAGGGGGACAGGTTTGCTTTGCCACCCTCCTGCAGCCCTGGGTGCTCTGCTGGGATGGGCAATGGAGGGGTCACAGTGTGTGAGACAAGGCAGGACCCAGCTCTCTCAGCTGCCTGGCTGCTGCTTGCTCAGAGCTCACAGGTTCTGCTGGCAGGTGGGTTTGAACTGGTTCAACAGCACAGTGATAAGTGGAAATAAAATCGCTTCTTGTCAGGGGAGGGGCTCGATGGCTTGATGGACTATTTGTTGTTATCTGCCTCCCACTTTGATGATCCTGTAAGTAATGAGCCATCCAGTCTTCTGAAGCACTCCAGAGGTGTTGAGCCCAGTCAGTGTGAATGGAAAGTTCTTTGCGGATTAATTAACTGTTAGATGTCTGTCCATATACTCAAAGTTAAATATATAACAGAAGATTACATAATGAACAAAAAAAGGGCTAAGGAAACCCATAGCTGCTGCATGCCAAGGCACAAAAGGGTAAGATTTGTCTTCATGCATTTTTGTTCCAGGACAGAAGGCAAACCTGTTCAGTTTGAGGGGAATTTATTACCACAAATGCAGCAAAAGTCTGAGCTGCAGCCACTCACCATGATGTAATTCATTGCTGCACATGGCAATCTGACATCTCAGAAGTGACCTGAGTCCACCTAAAACACAAGTTGCTCTCTTCAAGCCAGAGTGGGATCACACCAGCTGGTAAACAATGGACTGTACAAAGAGGGAAGAAGGACAAAACTTAAAAGTTCTGACAAAACTCTCATCATGACTTAGGTCTGTAAAAAAGGAATAAGAGATAGGGACTCTCCAGACCACAAAAGGTGTGTCCATGACTGATATATGGAATAATGCCCAGGGGTGCAAGAGGAATGTTTCCTTCTCCATCAGAAGAAATCTGATTGTAGAAACAATCTTCAGCTCCCAAGAAGGTGCCAGTGGGAAACACATCAGCTGCCCAGTGCTGTGTCATTGCAGACCTGTCAGGGGCAGGTAAAAGCTCTGTCAGCTGCCTCTGTCAGAGGCCACAAAAGGGGAGCAGGGCTGTGTGTGCCAGCAGGCTCCATGCCAGACTACAATAAAACAAGTTCCTGCAGGACCTGGAGAGGGAATATGTAGAAGGTCTGGCTCTGATGCAACCCAGACCTTGTCTGTGCTCTTCCAGAAGTTTTGGGACACCTGCAAGACAAACCTTGTTTCTGGACTGTAGCCCCAGCCATTCCTCTGGAGCCTGGCTCTGCACCTTGGGCTGGCCTTTTAGCCCTGCACCAGTGCCACAGTGGGAATGAATGGCACCAGCTCTGCTCCCAAGGAAGAAGGGAGGGAGAGGCATGAGCTTGGCTGTCCTGCCTCTGAGCACAGCTTGGAGAAGGGAGCACTGGGAGAGGATGGTGTGAGGGAGGGGGGATCATCCTCCACGTGTTCACATCCCCTGATCTTGTGGAAACACCAGCCAGCTCCAAGGAAGCAAGGCCCAGAGGGGTCTTTTTTCACAGCAGCTCTGAATGGATGATCCCAAAGAGACCCAGGCAGTTGGATGCATCATTTTGTGGATCTGAGCCATGACATCTTAACTGAATGAAATTACACTCTGAGGCCTGCAAATTAAATAAAGAGAGAGATCCCCCTGACTGTTTTTGATAACTTTCCACTCCAGTCTGCCCCTGTCTTGTCCTGAGGAGCCCCAGGTTGGACACTGGTGCAGTTTCTCAAGCCCTGCATGGAGAAGGAGGATTATATTCATAGCCCCAGCTAATAGTGAGTTTTCTGAGGAGTCAGAAAACCCCAGCACCCACTGAAGACAGAACTGTGGGCCTCCAAGATTTCTGTCTCTGCAGTTTGACATCTTGTCTTGACCCAAACTTGGTCATCAGAAACTGTGTACAAAGAGGAAAAAGGGAAAAAACCCACAACCAACATAAGCAGGAGGCTGTGGGGTGAGGTGGTGATTTGGGTGCTGTGAAGGGAGCTGCAGCAGCTCAGTGCCAGTGGAGCATTTCCCATGGGAAGCTGGAAGGTGTGAGAGCCAAAGCCCCTCTAAAGCAGAGCCAGCAGAGCTGCAGGGTCAGGATCCAGTGGAGCAGGCAGGGATGTCAGCAGAGCCAGGCTGCCAAGCACAGCCTCAATGCAATACCAAAACCTTCAGCACAAGACTGCCAGCAAATACAAAGGAACTGGGTAAGTAATCTCCTATCACAGAAACATCTAAGATTTGAATTAACCTCTCTAGTCCTTAAATTTCATTGCTTCACATGGGGCTAGTGTGTCTCAGGTTAATTGGGTGGACCTCTGATAATTGACCCAAATATAGCACAAGGAGATTTCATGCTAAGCTAACATCAATAATGTGCATCAAAGGCTGCCCTGAATTCTCCCCCTTGGTTGCTCAGTCATCTTTGATCTAAAAAATGAAAAGAGTAAGGGATTTTGTTGTTATTTTTATACCTTCTCCTCCATCGCAGGATTGAGGTTACTGAAAACATAAACAGAGAAAAGGTGGCAAAACATAAAAAAAACCTGTAGAGACAAGTAGGGGTGATGAAGTGAAGTAAACAGAAAGAAATAGGCTTATAGAAAAGAGGAAAGATAGGAGAAAGAGGAATGCTGTCAACAGGGATATGACAGTGAATGGGGTGGTGAAGAAAAGCCTGGGCAAGGTATTAGGGATGAGAAAAAGGGATCAGCCCATGACTTCTGCAGGATATGAGAATGAGATCTTGTCTTCTTCAGCCACCCTTGTGCTGCCATCTGACTTCTCTGTGATCTGCTTCAGAAGCCACCAGGAGGCCACTAAGAACTGCAGCACTTGTGCAGAAAGGCCTTGTGCATTTGACCCTCATTGGGAGTAATAATTATCTGGGAAGCAGATGTTCCTATGTGGCCTTTGCACCACTCATATAAAGAGCAAAGGGGATCCACTGCACCCCCTGTGCTGGCTGCACAGGAAGAGGAGCTGCTCCATCCACACACAGCTTGAGGGAGTAAACCAAGGCTCTCATGGGCTAAAGAAGGAAACCAAAAGAGCCAGAGAGAGGAATATGTAGAGAAAAGTGAGAAGCAGAAAAGAGAGGACATGTGAAATTTGGGGGATTTGGGTATTTAAAGTCTTTGTTCTGAGATTGCATTGGGAGCTCAATTCTCCCAGCAGTCCCAAGTGCTTCCTCTTGGCAGCTCCACAAAAAGAACAACTCGCTTTTAGCAGCACTGAGACCGAGTAGAGCTGAGTCCCAAGGCTACAAAATCCTGGCTCCAGGAAGGGTTGTTCACAGGATTCCCTATTCACACTTGAGCTTAAGGCCCATTAATTACTGAAGGACACATCCCCAGTGTGGAAATCTGGATGAACTCACAAAGCACACGAGGACACTCAGACCTTAATCCCCCAGCCTGGCTTCACTCCCAATTCACAGCCCCAGGAAATCTATTTTCAAGAAAGTGTCTCATCCTGTGCTGTTATCCTCTCTCCTCCAGGCATTCTTGCATTCACCTCCAAGGACTGCAGGTTTGGAGAACAAAGCCCAGGAAGGGGTTTCAGACAACAAAAAAAATCAGGAGAGATGGATTCATGACCCTGCAAAATGCAGCGTGTGCTCGTGTTTGATGCTGAGCTTCTTAAAGGGGGTAAAAATCAGCTCCTGAAGAAATACTGTATTTCACACCAGCTCCAAATGCATGTAGTTCACAGGCCCTTCGTTTTCCAGCTTGGCCCCTAAACTGGAAACTTTGCCATTTATACATCTCTAATGGTAAATCATTTGTGCTCTTGGTTATAAACATGATTTCAAAAGTATGCAAACAAAATCGAGGAGAAATAAAAAATCAGGAACATGCAACAAGCAAAAAACCCAAAAGAAGAGAGAAAGAGGAAATGAATTCCTGAAGATGTTTGAGCTAGTTTGATAATAATGTCACCAAAAATATTTGCTGTATCCAAATAAAACCTTACCAAATATTTCTTCTGCTCTGCATCTAAATCAAATACTGATCACAAATATAACATTTCAAAAAGTTGTCAATGTGAATCAGAAGCTAAAGTGATTCCCTGGGTTTTTTTATTGCAAATTAAAATTATAAAGCAAAAAGAGAAAATTCTGTTAGGTGTGAACATATGTTTGTCTGGGCATCTGATGAGAGACAGCACCAAGCAGCGTCACCAAGGTAAACAGATGAAATATGAAGCCCCTCATGCATCCCTGCCAGGAAAACAGCAGGTATGTTTGACATGCTAAAAATGTGCTTATGTTGACTTTTAATTGGAATTGTTAGAACAAATGTCCTTAGCAAACACAGCTTTGCCTCCCCGCCTTTTGTTGCTGTGTTTTTGCAGTCTCCCCAGCGGGCTCTGCATTGCAGGCTGTACCTGTGCTGCTGGCAGGGCTCTCACCAGTCTGGAGCATCACATTTATACACAAACCACCATCAATTCCCCTGCAAAGCCAGATAATGGGATGCACTCTCCCTTCTTCCTGTTACAGCCTTCCAAGAGCCAAATCCTCCCTCCATTTGCAGTCCAGAAAATCCCATCCACCAGGGATGCTGTGTTGCATTTACGCTAATGCAACTGAAGGCTAATTTTGGCCCTAAGTTATTTGTATACTGGAATATTAACTTAATGTAGGACGTTTTCTGAGCTCAGTTCCTCTCTGCAGCGTGTATCAACTTACTGAAAGTGAGACCATCCTTCTTAGCTTCTCCTATGGCAGGGAGATGCTCAGGGCCTGGGCAGGGAGTTTTCATTTTGCCAATTATGGCTGTGGTGGCAGCTGGATGAGATTGACTTGCACTTACATCCATTACTGCCTTGCAAGTTCGTTTTGGTGCACGAATATTTCATGTAATGGGTTCCCTCTGTAGCATTTGGCAATCAATCCTTCATAATTTGAAGTTCCCTTTCCTCATTGAACTGCTCTCCTCCCGGTGGAGCTGGTTTGCATGTTGATTTGGAACAGAATGAAAACTCAGTGAACTACAAAAGCCTGTAGCAGAGATTTTTGGTGGTGTATGACCAACGTTCTCTTTATTCCCAGCCCATTATTTTCTTCAGCATCTGCTCAGCTGATTAGTTTTAATGAGCAGTAGCTCCACTGGTGCATGAGGGAATTCACAGCTCAGTAGGTAGGGGAAAAGAAAATGAGCAGTGAAAATGGCTGTGTGCAGGTAGCTGTCCCCAGAACAGGCACCTTTATATGCACATCAAACATGTGACAGGAGGAAACATCCTGCTTGTACACTGCCACCACTGAGAGACTCCTCTTTTCTGGGTGGTGGCTGCCACTGGAAGAGGTTCTTTGAGATCCAAAACCACAGGGAGCTATTACAGACACACAGGGAAAAGCAAAGTTATGTCTTGGAGCTGTCTCCAGGTGCATGTAAACCTCAACAGGTTTTTTCCCTAAAAAATTCCATACCATGCTATGTATAATCAGAGGAGGAAGCCTCCAAGCTTGGATTTTGCATTTTTGCATTTTCCTGCTGGTTTGCCTGTTTCCCTTGGTTTTTCCATAGCACCAGCTTTCCCTTCTGCCCTGTTTCTGCTGAGCAGGGAGTGCAAGGGACAGAAACCAAACCACAGCAGGGAGGGAACCAGCCTTGCAAACACTGCTTGCAGGCTTAGCTTCCTGCTTCAGCCCCAGTGTTTGCTCCCATTTCCATGCCTGGAACATGTAAAAAGCTCCAGGGTGCTGGGCTCCTGGTGGTGGCTGGAGAGCACCCTTCCAGCAGCGTGGTCCCTCTGCCATGTAGGGATGCTTGTGCCACAAATCCCACAGGACAAATCCGAGGGGAGGGGCTGCCTGGGGCTGTGGTGCTGCAGGAGGGGCAGGGCAGTGGTGCTCCACCAGCATCACCTTCACTTATCTACATGTGGGAGACACTACAACCAGGCCTTGGGGTCTCCTTCCCCTCCCTTGAGCTCCAGACCTCCCTCAGCTTTGTCTCTGGCCTCGTGGAGAAGAAGAGGAAAGGGGCTGGCTGTGCTGCTGGGTTGTGCAAGAGGCTGGGGCTGTCTGAGTGAGCCTGGACATCCTGCTGGGCAGCAGGACCAGCCTTGACATTCTCCCCTGCATCTATCCCGGGTACTGCAGGAAAAAACCCTTCCTGCTTTCTCTTCCTGCATGCATCTCTCCTCTCTAGACTGGTGAGAGCATTATGCAATATTATGTCATATTTGTCATATTAGCAAGGTCTAATTGATAAAGTGAAGGTGTATTTTATTATCCTGATCTGACAGAAAGGCCATTCCCCAATGCACTCATTGTCAAGACTGTTGGAGGAGTAGGCTCCACCACTGGGATGCCTCTCACCATCAGTCTACTGCTGCCTGAAAAAATGCCAAGTGAAAAGATCCACCGTGTGTATGGTCAGACTGTGCTGCACACAGCCCATATGGAGTCTATCTTTAGGCTTTGAAAAGAAGAAACAGTGGTGGTTGCTCAGAGATACAGCTATTTCTCCCTTTCCATCCTGCACAGAAGGAGCTCCCAACATAAGGGTGCTGAAGTACACAGAGCAGAGAAGCCCTTTTGGGCCACCAGCACCCCCTTGATCTGCCAACAGCCCCCTAGGCCTCTGAAACCATGAAGGTGATGAACACCTGGAGAGGTTTCTTAGCATCCCCAAGCCTGTGTGACTGAGCTGTCAGCTGTGGCAGGGTCAGGCTGGGCTGGGCTGCTGAGAGCTCCTGCCCTCTCTGCAGAATGCCACCACTGGGACTGCTGGCATGGCACAGCATGGGCTGCAGCTCACCCCAAGCTCTCATCCCTACATTTAGGTTAAACACTTTTTCACCTTGAGCATTTTCAGTAGGGGCTTTAAAGGCAGGCTGTGGGAGCCGAGTGGGCAAGTGGAGCAGTGGCAAGCACCACTCTGTGGAGGTGGCCATCTGCTGCAGAGGGGTGCAAGAGAAGGAGGGGCAGGCTGGGAACCTCCTGTGCCCTGGGCAGCTGCTGCCAAGAGCTGCCACTGTGAATTATGCTGGAAGTGCTCCCCTCAATTCCTAAAATCTAGTCAGACCAAGGGGGCTGAGGTATCACACCCTGCAAGAGGGTAGATCATAAAAATCCTCTTTGCTTCCTTTTATCCCCTTTCCTCTGCAAACATACACTGTTTATCCAGGTTGCATTTCTCTAGCTGTCTTGAGTGCACATCTTTACTACAAGCCACAAGATGTCTTTTGTCAATGCTGTGTGCTAGAGATGCCACAGCTGCATGAGGACAGAGCTCTGGGCTAACACAGCCTTGGTTATCCAGGACTGTGCCCATCCTTTGGCATGGTGCCTGGGAAACACTTGTACTGTACTACAAAACTGTTTGGGGAGTTACCAGTTCCATAGGCAGTACAAACCAAAGCATCCTGTGCCATCCTCCTTTGTGTTTCCACTTTATTAGTCCCTCAGGTGAGGGTGAAGGATTTAAGTCTCTGTCCTAAAGAGCTTCCAGCTGAAGGAAAAGGCTAGGGCAGAAATGTACAAATGCACTATTAACTAAAATATTTTCTGGAGCACTCCTTGACCAGCCAAGCCTGGGTTTATTCTGACAAGCAGTTAGAGGACCTGGTGGTGCTTGGACTCCAGAAATTTTAGGAAGGATGGGCACCTCTCCCTGGGAGTGATCTCATGAGACAGACATGCTGTTAGTTGTTCCCCTGCAGGGATTTTGAAGTAGTTGGTAAGTTTTATTCTATACAGGAGCAGTATCAGAGGTAAAACTGAAATTTCCTATCCATGAGAGCCTTAGCCACATTCATTAAGGAACAGAGCAGAGTGCTCAGCAGCTGTTTGAGGCCAACAGCACTGAACACAAACATCTCTTGCCTGAAACTGGTTGTTTCCACTGGAGAAGTGCTAGGTCTCACTCCCTCTGAGTATGGATCATTTCCTGTGCCTGTCCCACGTCTTGGTGTTTATGGACATATATTCCTGACATCTTCCAAGTGTTATCCTGGGAAAAACACTCAATGATGTGAGTTGAAAGTTCGCTGACATTACACAGAAACAGCAGCCTGGATGCACCTTGCACACGTTTTGCTCTGGTTTGTTCAATTGCTCTTTATTCACAGTTTATGACAAACATTTTTGAGTTTACATGTTATTTGGGAAATAAACTGATCTGCCATCAAGGTGTGTGTTACTTGCTGAACAACCCTTACAAACCCATTTCAGCCAGGGATTACTTGTTCACCCAAAATCTGTGTATGAGTGTGTGTCATCTGTTGACCAGTTTCTGAGGTTTGTTTTCAGAAAGGCAATAATCCTTGAGTTAACCAAAGTCTAATTCAGCCATCAGGCCTCACTGCAGAAGTGCCAGCTGTCCAAACATAAAGAAGAGTTTGGGTCCAAAACACCTCTTCCTTGGTGCTGTCCTCCCATTCAACTCCCTGGGGCCAGGAGAAGGAGCTGGACTTTGCAGGGGCTCCTGAGGCTCAGCAGCCTGGGGCTGTACAGCCAGGAATGAAGAACTCTGCATTAGACCACAAACAAAACCGAGCTGCCAAATTAACTCCAGGATGCAAATATCAGCATAAATATCCTGACATTGCCATGCAGTGCAGGAAATCACCAGTGCTGTGGTGGGTCTGCACAGAGCTTCAGCACAGCTGGGAGCCAGGACATCCCTCCTTCCCAGGTGCTGCTGCAGCATGAGGTGAGAAGTGCTGGGCTTGCTCCCAGCTTCCCTCTGCATTCAGAGCTCATGTAGTCAGGAGATTTGACAGTTCTCTCCACTCAGGAAATGCTGGCTTGTTGAACCAAAATTCTGCTTGAAAAAACAGAGCTTTTCTTGAAAATCTGTGCAGAAGAGATGAAAATGAGAAGATAATAAACCCAATGTCAGCTCTTGTGCAAATTAAGTGTCCTAACCAGTGGAGTATCCACAAGCTCTTTAGGTGTCCTTTGTACTGTCAGCATATGAGAGATTCCTTTTCCTGGGGAGAAAACAAAATAAAATTCTTAATCTCAAGAAGTGTGCCAGACTGTGAAAACCCTTTTCAGTGCAGTTTCATTTGAATGTAAGAACTTTAGTTTCTCTCCATTACCCACAAATGCCAGATAATTTCATCCTAGTAAGGGATATGCTGAGGAGATGAACTGAATGAAAGAAAAAAAAGGAAGAATATTTTCAGTCTTATTTGTCGATTGAGTAACTACTTATGTCATGCCTGCTAATTACAGACGTTGCAAAAAATCGGGCGAAGAATAAAATGAAATAGTTCAACAGGAGCTGCCATGTGCCCCTCACCCTTCAGCCACCACAGCAGCACATGGGGCTGCAGGAGGAGCTGCCTCGGTTGGTTTCTGCTTTTCCTCAGCCCTGCAAAAACCCGGGGTGCCTTTCCCATGGAGTCCCCCTCCATTCCCCAGGGACAGGAGCGCACATCCCGCTCCTCCAGCCCGGCACAAACCCGGGGTGCCTTTCCCATGGAGTCCCCACTTCATTCCCCAGGGCCAGGAGCGCACATCCCGCTGCTCCAGCCCGGCACACGGCTGTTTTCCTGTCCCCACAAAGGCGCTCTGGAGCGGGACACCCCGGCGGGATGCGATGCTCAGTCCCGCTGCCTGCCGACAGCGTGTGATGGAACACCGTCTGTATGATGTGCCCCTGCCTCCAGTGGGTTAATGAGAAATCCTCCGAGCTCTTGCGAGCTGCTGTTTCCTGGCTCGTAAGAGGCTCCATCCCCAGCCCGGCACACCGCCCGCTGCTCATCCCGCTGTCCCGCTGCCCTGCCGGAGCCGGGCGGGGCCAGGCTTGGAAGGAAAGGGATGCTGAGGGCGGGGGTGGCCTTGGGAGGGAAGAAGCAAGTTCTCCATCATCACACGAAGTCATTTCCCAAACTGCAGAAACCACAGCTGCCCGCTTTGTGTCCAGAGCAGACGGGGCGCCGCTTCACCCGGAGCACGCAGGGCTCGCGTTCTGTAACCTGAGGTGCAATAGCCAAGTATTAAACTTTAATAGCAGTAAAGAGGTTGGGGCATGAAAGTATTGATGAGCAAACTCGTAATAGGCAAAGGGAAAGCATTTCAAGCCAGGTTTATTTCTGCACCCTCGGATAGCTGCTGAGACAGGACAGGGTTGCCTGGCTCCACCGTCCTTCCTTCTGCCCTCTAGTGCCGGAGAGAAAAAATAAATGTGAGGAAGGGAGACTGAAATTCTTGAAATGCACAGGATAAACAGAAAAGGAGGCAGAAAACACTATTTGTAGCTGTATGTCTTGATACCAGTTTGGGTAGAGCATGCCAGGAAAAGTGATGCCACAAGAGCCACTCTCAGCAGGGTTTGTGGTGCCTTTTGGGAGCCAGAAGTGACACTGCAGAGGGTGAGCTGGGGACAGGACACAGTGGCATTGCTTCTGCTGTTGAACTGGGCCCAGGTGTGCCAAAAGCAGTGGAGACTCACAGGTAAGGCAGGAGCTCATGGCTTCGTGCCACAGGTTGGACAGGTGTATCCCCACAGACCTGCCTGCCCCAGTCTCTCTGCTTCCTTTAGATAAAACCTGGCAAAGCTTTGAGACAAAATGTGTACACTGGGGACGTGCCTGCTGCTGAACACTTCAAACCTCATTTAATTCACACTTGCTCCTAATCTCTGCCTCTGAACACCACCTCAGCAGGCTGAGTCAGACCTGTTACCCTGGCAGCTCTCTCCCAGAAATGGGGTGGGACAGGCAGCTGAGCTGGGGAGTGCTCCCAGTGCCAGCACTGGCTTTTGTGTGCTCCTGGACTTGACAGCATTTTGTCCAGCAAAGAGTAAGGGAAAAGCCACACTGCCATAATTTCAGCAGCTTCTGTAGAACAGGGGAGCTGTCACCTGTTTTAAGCTGCCAGCAGCAGGAGAGAGCTCCAGGATATCCCAGGTACAAACAGGAAGGGAAGATGATGTGAAAGGGAGATGAAGGACTCATCCAGGCTCAGCAGGGCTGGCTGATGCAGCCCCAGGGATGATGCTGAGATCCTGGTGTGCAGGGCTGGGAATCAGCTGCCCCGAGGTGACCAGTGCCAAGCCAGCCTGGTGAGGACTAACAGGGCTGAGCAAACTTGGCCACCAAATGGGCAAGAGGCACACAGGAGGACAGGCAGAGCTCCCTGAGCCGTGGGGCAGTGTCACACCCCATCAGAGTGCAGTTTGTAAGGTTAATGTCCTTCCTTGAGGCAGCACACTGAATGGGGGTTCCTGAGCAGCTGCTCATCCCCCCCAAAGACACTGCCTTGGGCTCCCTTGGAGTTGCCATGGGCACCAACAACATCCTGAAAATGCTGTAGTACCCCAGTTATTCCCCCCCTCCTCTCTCTTTTCCTCCTCTGCACAGTCACAGAGGAAGCAATTAAGAAAATTAATCAGAAATAAGTCTTCCCTCTTGTTTTGTTGCCTGACAAAACAGAGTTTTAAGCCACATCCTCCCTTTGAGAAAGCAAGTTGTGATTATGTATATTTTCCCTAACTACTCAATTTCAATTTCAAAATGCTTATTCTTGTTTCTGATCTAGTTATCTTATGCCTCCAAACCAGGATGTTTCAAAACTTTTACATGAATTTTTCAGTGTGTTACCCTCTCAACTCCAAGCACTGCAAGGTGATGAGCTGCTCAGTGTCACACAGAAAGAAGGACTGCTTTGAATTTCTGCTTCTCTCAGTCTGTTTATCTGTTCAGTTAGTTCCTCATATCTGTCTACAAACAGGATTCCTGCTCATACAGGACACAAGCAGTGCAAGGTGCTGGAAACTTCACCATGAAAGCCACTGCCATTTTAGTGTACCCTGCCAAAACAGGATCCAGGGGGGTCTGCAGCTGGAGGGATGCAGGGGAGGACAGAGTGCAGCTTCAGAAAAGAGTCAAGGAATGGGATGTGAGAAAAGATAATAGGACAAACCCCACACCTTAATCAGGGTTTGCTGCTTTCCTCCAAAATCAAAATCAGGGCTTCAGGAGGTCATTAAGTTTCTTTTCTTTTCCTTCTGCTCCCTACTGTTTTCAGGGACTTAAAATCTGACATAGACTCTGTAGGAAGAAACTATGGAAAATGGAAACTTCTTCTGGCAGCTGCTGCTGCAGGCTGGTAGAGGAGGGCATTTCAGGGGAGTGCAGCCTCCACAAAGCATGCTGTAAGCACAGCACATGCTCACTGCTCCCATTTCCAGATAGTTGTGGGAAGCCCCAGCCTTCTTCTACAGCTTCAGGTTGTGAAAATCATAATTCCACAGTAAATGCCAAGACCTGAACTCACTTGAAAACACAGCACAAACAAGGTACTGGGGGTGTTCTCTGGAGGGGGTGACACGGGTTAAAAACCCTGCAGAGGACACAGAAAAGGCATCTGGTACAGGCAAGCTTGGCTGGAAAAGCTGAGGGGGAGCACTTCTGAGGTTCATTTTTGCCTATCAGAGTTTGAAACAGCTTTCACTCTCTTGTGATGCGTATATATATATGCTTATCTATAAGTCAGATAATTGTAGGGATCACAGAAAATGAGTTTCTCTAAGGTATTATTTTTCTCCTTATGGATACAGTTTTCTTTAGTATGATTGGGTAAATTTCTCTTAGTTCTCAAATAAGAGTAGTATATATACATACACACATACATACTTACTACATACACATACACTTACACATACTCTTTTTCATACACATACTTCATACACATACACTTTACTACATATTACTTCACATTATTTCATACTTACTACATACTTACACACACATACATACTTCACATTTCACATACACATACACTTACATACACATTTTCATACTTACTTACATACACATACACATATACATACACTTTACTTTTTACATATACATACTTACATATTACTTACATATTACTTACTTTTACATTAATACATATTATTACTTACATTTCATATTATTATTACTTTACATTATTATTACTTTACACTCCTTCCTCCTTCCTCCGCATATTTTATCTTCATACCCACACATCCTTTCCACCACTTCATTCATTCATTCCTTCCATTCTTCCTTCCTTCCTCCTTCCTTCTTTCGTTCCTTTTCCTTCTTCCTTCCATTTCCTGCCTTTATCAATCAGATCGGTTACCAGTTCTGTCCGGATGCGTTCGTTCCATCGTTCCAGTGTTCTCCGTGCTCCTGTCTCTCATGCCCTCCTCAGGTCCACATCCGATCGATCGTCTGGCCATTCGGGTCTCCATCTTTCCACTTTTTCTTTTTGATTCAGATCGTTGATCTTTGATCCGGCTTCTTCGATCCATTCCATTCAATCCGGACGATGGGCCCCCTTCTGTCAGTCTGGCTCCATCCATTCCGATCCGGTCTTTCTTGCTTTAGAGAATCCATCTCCTGACACTGCTCAATCGGTCCATGGGCTTTCGGTCCTCAGGTCCATCCAGCCGGTCAGGGCTTGGGATCCTTTCCAATTCCGGGGCAAGCAGAGGTCAGATCCAAATCAGATTCTCATTTCTGCATTTTTTCAGCTTTGAGTATCTCCAAGGATGGAGCCTCCACAACCTCTGGGGAACCTGATCCTTGAACCTGAAACTTGACCTTCCTCACCATAAACCAGCCTTTTCTTAGGTTTCAATGTACTTTCCTGTGTCTTGGTTCATGTCCATTGCCTTTGATCCATTCTCTGGATACCCTGAGGAGATCCTGGCTCTGTCTCCTCTCATTATATATTTTACACACAGAGAAGATCCCTCTGTGATTTCTCTTCTCCAGGCTGGAGAGTCCCAGCTCAAACTACAGAAAAGATGCAGCAGGAATAATGCAGGTGATGGGTAAAGAACTAGTGACAATTTCTCAGGCAAGGTGGTGAGGATCTCATCAAGAACAGGCTCATAGGCAGCTTCTGGTCTCACTGCTGGCACAAACATCACAGCCCAAACACAGCCTCTTCCCAGCCCAGCCCAGCCCAATCTGCTCCAGTGGGTGCCCATAGGCACTGAAATGCAAGGGAAGGAAGGGAAGTGATGGTGGATGTGCTTTTCTTACAGCAATGGCAATTGAGTTTTTCTTACAGCAACAGGGTCCTCCAGGGCTTTATTTTCTGTTTTGTTCTCTTTCGTTTCTCATGTTTGTGTTTGCAGGAACCATCCTGCAGTTGCTATGTGTAAATGTGTCACCTGCCAAAGTGCTGCTTCTCCAGACAAGCCCTCCTGTCCCAAGCTGAGGGTGCCAGATGTGCCCAAGCCCCATGTCGTGCCCTCTGCTGCTACAGCTCATGGTGAGGTGTTTGAGGGCACTGCCAGTCCCAGCTGCACCACAGGGCCAGGCTGTGCTTGCTCACAGCATGAGTGTGAGCACTGCAGTGACCCATGGAGGCAGATCCCCTCTTCCACTGCTTCCACCCCCTCTGGTACCACCCTGGTCAGGCCCAGCCTGTGAGCTCCTCCTAGCTGAGCCAGCTCAGCTGCCTGCCTGCCCTGCTCTGCAGCAGCTGATGCTCCCTTCCTCCAGCACAGCTCTGCCCACCTGTGCCAGGTGTGTTGAGTGGAACCCACTCTGCCATCCTCATTGCTGCTGAGATTGGGATGAGGCCATATCTCTGCTTCACAGCTTGGCACCCAGAGGAGCTGCGTGCTGCAGGTGCACTGGTCCCTGAAATTCCATCAGCAGGGCCTGTGAGAGCTGCACGGCTGCAAGAGCTCCCTGCCATGCAGAACCATCCCCAGCCTGGTCCCTGGTGACTCAGATGCTTCAGAGGCAGCCAGTGCATCAGCTGCTGCACTGACAGACACGCCAGGGGAGCACAGGCGCGCACAGCAGACATTCCTGATGGAGATGTGTTATTTTTGGCGTGGCGGCAGCGGGGATGTGGCAGCAGCCGCTCCCCTCCCGTCGCTCTGACGCCGTCCCCGCCTCCCCGCGCCCCCGAGCGGGTCAGCACAGCCCACCAGGCTCAGGCAGGGGCAGGGAGCACAAAAAGACACTTCTCTCCTCCCCCGGTGAACAGCAGAACACGTGCAGTTCGTGGTGTTTATTCATGGACTTGGGTTGAAAGTGCTGAAGGTGTCCTGGGCAGGACATCACCTCAAGAACCAGCTCTAAGTCACCAGCCTCACAAATCCACGGGAAAACCAGACCTACAGCACTGACAGAGGGCCTTCCTCTGCCTCAGCTGATAAGCTACTCCCTGTATCCTTGATTCTCTTTGACCTGTCATATCCTTTCTTCTCAGCTGGACATTGCTGAAATCACTGGGATCCCAGATTCCAGCCCTCTTCTCAGATGCCTTCTCTGGCATTCCAATTTTCTCACCTGATGTGTGGAAACTCGCACTTGTCTGAGATGCTTGTGTCCCTTGTGCCACAGTGTTTACAGGGATTCTCAAGGGATGCTGTTATCCTCATCTAACTCAGGGAAGCAGTGCCAGCTCCCCATTCCCCAGGCCAGTGCAAGATGAGCAGTGTGCTCGAGATGGAAGAGACCATTCCAGCCCTTTGCACCTCAGGGTTGCACTTTTCTCTCCTTTCCCCTTTTTCCTCCAGTTAGATCCACAGTCTACTGATCTCCCCTGATCTACAGTCCCCACTCCTCCCCAGTCACCATTTTTTGTGTCTTTCCAGCAGAGAGCTCCTCACTGGGAAGTTTCAGCCCATGCTGTTGCACATTTTCCTTCCTCCAACTTGCTTTTTAAAATTTCTGGCACCAACACGGTGCCTGCTGAAGTGATGCCTCTCTGTTCTTCAGCTGCCTCAGCCATCTGCCTGAGAGAGTGTGGGGCAGGGGGATTTCTGCAGAGATTTTTAGACTGGAGGCCAGAAAGAACCAGCTTTTATTTATTATGCCATGATCTATATCTGTGGCATAATAAATGCCATAGACAACTAGGCAGCAGGTCCCACAGCAAGTCCTCATCACTCTGTGCTCTATCCCTAACCAGTGATCAGTGCATACCCAGCCTTCCTGCTTTGTTTTTTAGTTTTATTTTTTTTTGAGTGACATTAATAAAGCAATTTTTGTACTATGAAAATATGTAACTACACAGGAAGAGGGCAGCTAAGGTTTGGAAATCTTAATGACCCGATTTGGGAAGACTGCAGCAGTTATTCAGGCACAAGTACACAAAGACAAAGCATTTTAAGCTTGCATAGTTTAATTAGAGAATAATCCCATCCCATAAAATACACTGACATTCCTAAATATTTTGTCTCAGTATTGACACCTGTCTCCTCAGGGAGTGCTGAAACACCCAGGAGCTGTTCTGTGCTGAAACTCATCCCTGGCACGAACCCAAAGCTGTGTGATGGGAATCTCCCACTGATGCCAGCCCAAACTCTGTTGGGAGAAGCCATAGCAGCTCCAAGGCAGCAGGAGCAGATTCCTGGCCATCACCCCTGACTCAGGTTCTCCAAAGTCTCTGTCCTGGGTGGCCTCCACAAGCACAGATCCACCTTTCTCCCTGCCACCAAAAGCTGTTATTTACCTGGCTGCAAACACTGCCACCATTGCTCAGCCTCAGGTGACTGAAGAACCTAAAAAACCTGAACCTAGGTGGAAGCCTGCTATGTTCTGCTCCCAGCCAAGGGGTACACAACAACAGAGGGGTATTTGCCCAACCCTAGCTCTGCACGGTGTCCTTCAAGTCTCCATTTTAATTCCACTTTCCAGGAGCACTGCCAGATGCAGGGAGGACTGAAGCCTCCTCTTCTCACCATAACCAGTAGACTCTTATTTGGCTCTGTCAATAAACTTGCTCTGACTGGCTCAAGACAGATCTCCCAGCAAGTCTTCTTAAAAACTTCATTATAGCCCTGATCCCTAACAACATTAGCCTGGAGAATTCCCTGCTGGTGGGAGAAAATATCCAAAGCAGCAGCCTGGCAGCACAGGTCTAACCTTGACCCCAGAGCCCAAGGTGGGGTTTGAGGGGGGTGATTTAATCCACCTGTTATCTCCCTGAATAAAGGGCAAAAGAAGCTAATGGATGCAAACTCATTAAAAATGTGCATGGCAGTATTAATTTTCTTTGTTTTTGTTAAAGCAATCAAGGAATTGGTGCTTTGTTTTTAGAACGTCACTGAAATTTCCCCAGCACAGGATAAGTCTCTAGGAAAAGACAGTGTGATTCATGGTGTTCATTTAGGTACCTACACATGAGAACACACTGCAGGCACCTCTGTGAGACAAAAAGTCATTTTGTGGAGTTTCACAAACAGCTCCAGCGTCTCCCTGTGTGGAACAACATGTGGGTGGTTCACTTGGGCCCCCCCGGGACAGGAACACCAAGAAGCAACATGCAGAGCTCTCCACTGTGAGCTGGTGGGAGAAGGCTGGTGTGCCAGGCTGCTGGGAAATCTCTGTCCAAGAATATCTGTGGAATTGGACAATCTCTTAAGTGCTGTAGAATAGAAAGAGGATCCTAAAAATCTTCATCTGCAGAATTCTTGCTTAGTAAAAGCCACATTACTCATGGTCAAAGAGAATTGGCACTGATAATTCAGTATTTAATAACACATTTTAGTATTTTTAAAAACCAATATACTCTAAATGGCACAGCAATCTGCTACCTATGGCAAATCCCCTTTTCCAATGATGGATTTAAGTACAAGCAGAGTGGGTAAGAGACACTTCATTGACTTAGCAGCACTGGTGACTAATTCTTTTGAAAGACACTCCTCTAAAAGGATGCTGCTTTCTCTCCAGACCTCAGGGCTGAGACTCACAGTCACCAGAAGGCAACGTGCAGTATTGTGTGCTCTTTGTCTCTGTCAAAAATGAGCTTATCACAAGTCAGAGACGTGCCCAGGCCAGCAGGGCTGTGCTGCTGTCAGCACCGTGGAGGTGGGAGGGATGGCTCCTGAGCCTGGAGTGTTGGAGTGGGAGGAGAGAGGCTCCTCAGGAAGGAAGGGCAGGGCAGATGAGGAGGGGGTGTTAGCTGTCTATGATGATCTTTACTGTCCCTCCCCATCCAAATCCATTGCTGTGGATTTAGCTGTGGCTGAGGTAGCTTAGCCCTCTTTCGTACAGTCCTAGACCAGATGATTTGCTTCAAACAGAGCAGCTGAGCCATGTCCAGTTTCTGACTAAGTGCAAATAAACTGAGCCATCAGATGACCACTTAAGACAAATAAGTTTAAAATGGTGTGCTGGTTTCAGCTGGGGTAGAGTTAATCTTCTTACAGGAACTGGTATTGGGCTGTGTTTTGGGTTGGTGCTGAACACGGGTTGATAACACAGAGATGTTTTTGTTATTGCAGAGCAGGGCTCACACCGAGCCAAGGCCTTCTCTGCTTTTCTTACAGCCACAGTGGCAGCAGGCTGGGGGTGCCTGGAGGAGACACAGCCAGCACAGGTGACCCCAGCTGACCAAAGGGACATTCCAGACCATGGACACCATGCCAGTGTATGAACTGGGGGAAGAAGGGGGAAAGAGAGCAAGTTTTGAGTGATGGGGTTTGTCTGCCTCAGTCACTGTTAGTGTGGTGCCCTGCCCTCCTGGGAGTGGCTGAGCACCTGCCTGCACATGGAACCACGGAATTCATTCCTTGCTTTGCTTTGCTCGTGTGTGCAGATTTTGCTTTCCCTGTTCAACTGTCCTTATCTCAACACAAGAGTTTTCCAGCCTTTACCCTCCTGATTCTCTCTCTGATCCTGCTGGTGTGGGAGTGAGCTGCTCTGTGGGGCTGGGTTCATCACTGGCTACCCTGCATTTGTCAATAGTTTAATGCACTAGAAGTGTATTTAGAAGAGAGGGATAATTTCCTAGTCCTTGAAAAATAACACTTTGGGAAAGCAACTGCTCCATCTAGCAAAGTACTCTTGGATGCAGTCAAAAGGCATCCAGAGCATTAGTTTACTACGATACAGCTTTGGACAAGAGTCACTCTTCAGGTTGCAGAGACATGGTCGTTGGTTTTATAACTCACACAGCTGAAATAAGTGCCAAAACACTGACAACATCATAAATCATGTTGTTCAAGTTCTCTGCTTCTTCTCTTTGACCAGACTAAATAGCAGCTGCAATGCAAACCAGAACTACAACGCTATTTTTTATAAAGTGGATTGTAAAATTCCAACAGGGAATGATCCTCTTACTTGAATGCCAGCAAAGCATTACACTTGAGCCAGCACTGTCTGGGAGAGACATTCCAAATAAATGCACCATATTGGTGCCAGCAGGGCTGGGCTGGTGGGGCCAGGGCAACCAGCCAGGCTGTGCAGCCTCCCTCCATCGCTGGCCACGGCCCTGCTGGCACACAGGGCTGTAGAGAACACCAAACCCCTCATTCCGAGGAACTGTGGCTTTATTCAGCTTTTCCCTGCCTGTCCCATCCTTTACTCATGCTCATTCCTAGTTCAGACTGCCCCCCCATGCCCCAGAGGAGCAGGGAGAAGAGCCAGAATGGTTGGCTGAAGCTGGACAAGGGAAGAGGCTGGGAAAAGTGTAATAAGGTCAACACAAACTGGACTAGACTGCTTGGGAAGGTAATTTCCATTGTGGAAACAAAATGAATGCAACAAATAATCTGTCTGGCATTAAGGGAACAAAAGGAAAGCAACAGATTCATTTTCTGAAGGCCCTTCTAGAACTTTATTCCCTATTATACTGAGCAACCCATAGTTTCAAAAATTTATTGTCTCATAATAGCAGCCACTGGGTACTAGAAAAAACCCAAACAAGTACTGATCAACCCATAGGAGCAGTGATCAGGGTTATAAACAGCCTCTTTGTCTCACTTCATACTTTGCCAGATGTTACACAACCTCTTAAGAGAAGCAGAGTTCTGAAATAGTTCAAGTCTCTAGTTATGCAAAGGTGAAAGAAAATTAGAATGATTCTCCTTTATGTGGAGAAGTTCTGGAAGACAGACTGCAGCTCAAGTATTTGCTCTGGTTTAGGGCCAGTAAAACCAGCAAATTGGAGCCAGTCCAGAGGAGACCACCAAGGTGTGGGGCTGGAGCACTCACCCTGGGCAGGGAGGCCGAGGGAGCTGGCACTGAGGTGGGATTATTTTGGGGAAAATTATCTGCAGCTCCCTCCATACCTATGAGGAGCCATCTAGGAAACACAGCCCAGATCTGTATAGCAGGGCAGAGGGAGAACAGGAGGGAGGAGGCACAAGGGAGTAAAGATAAAGTCCTTCCCCAAAAGGGCAGTCAGAAGTCAGAGCAGATTGCCCAGAGAGGCTGTACAGTCTCCATCCTTGGAGGCTTTCAAAGCCCAAATGGATAATGCCCTAAGAAACCAGCTCTGATCCTCTTCTGAGCAAGAGGTTGAATCAAGGACCTCAGAATCACAGAATATAATGAGTAGGAAGGGACCCAACAGGATCATCAAGTCCAACTCAGTGAAAAGCCCATGTGGGGATTGAACTCACTTCTTTGGCATTATTAGCACCATGAACCTCATGAGATCCCTTCAGACAGGAACCCCTCTATGTTTCTATAGTTTGTGCTGAATGGGAAAACATTTAATAGCAAATAGAAAACCATCCCATGAGTTGCAGCCACTTCTAACAAAGACTGTCATAAAAGACATGCTACTCTTTTTTATATTGATAAATAATTGTGGCACTTGGCCATTTACACATATGAAATCCAGTTCACAGATCAAGCCTTTGAGCTACAGGTGTCTATACAAGCTGTGTAGATGTGTGCCTTCATATTTCAACAGACCTGAAGAGCTACTCAAGCAGATCCAAGACACAGAATCAAAATTCAGCTGACCAAGATGCAGATGAGCAGCTCTCCAGGCTCCATTGGCTATTGATCCAATCTCCATGGACCAAACAGACAATTCAATTTATGTACATCTGTAAGTTGAGTCCCTACCACTGCCTAGTGGTCTGTAACTTAATTTCTGTGCATTTTATACACATCCCTTTCTCTTTCATGTTGTATTAGCAGACAACAACCTAACACAACCCCCCCATTTGAGTGCTTAGAGTCAAGAAAAGAAACATGTCTCCAACATATTTTTTCTCCCCCTCTCATGTATTTGTACACACAGACAAGATCTGCCTGAGCTGTCTCTTCTCCAGGATGAACAGTCCCAGCTTCCACACTCTCCTTGTTGGACAGATGCTCCAAATCCCTTCATCATTTCAAAGCCCTTCACTGCACTCACTCCAATGGGTCCATGACTTTTTCTTGGACAGGGGAGCCCAATGCTGGACTCAGCAGCCCAGGTGTGGCCTCACCAGTGCTGAGCAGAGAAGGATCATTGCCCCCTGACCTGCAGGCAATGCTCTGAGGGCTGCCCAGGATGCCACTGGCCTTCTGCACTAAGGGCACACTGCTGTCTCATGTCCAACTTGTTGCCCACCCAGTGCCCCCAGCTCCTTTTCTACAAAGCTGTTTTTCCAGCTGATGCGTGGGGTTGTTCCTGCAGCAAGAGGTTCAGGATTTGGCATTTCCCTTTGATGAACTTTTTAACATTTCTGTTGGTGCCCATTTCTCCAGCCTTGTGGAGGTCACCAACTCTACAATATCTAACAAAACCAATCTTTGATAAACCATGGCCAGAAATATGGTAGACAATCAGAACTCACCCCTTTAAAGTTAAAGAGCAACCCTCAACAAAAATTGCAACTTGAAGTTACAGGAAAAGGGGATTGTACACCTGATTTCAGACAATTCTACATAATTTGATGCAGAAACAAAGTAGTGACTTTTCACTCCAAATCAATGCTGATGTCTGCTGCATCCTTAGCTGTCAGAACCACTGAGACAGCAGCACCTACTGAGGCTGAATGGTGAAGCATGAGCTGTGTTGCTGAGTCCAGCTCTGCTGTACTTCCTTGCCTTCCCGTTCCAGGACTCTCTTTTCCTGTGTCAGAACTGAAAGCAAAAGAGTTCCACAGAGCATATATTGCCTTTTCTTTTTTTTTTTTAATTTTCAAGCTCAAATTAAACCTGGCACGTAACTTCCATGTGTCCAACCCAGTGTGGCTGCCTTTGGGTTTCCTAGGCTGGGATGAAAGTATGGATCAGCACTCAGGATGGCAGGAAGCATGGCTGAGTTTCTGTCTTCATGGGAATCACTAGTCCAAATGAAAAGTAAAACAAAAAGGTTTATCTGAAACAGACTTTGCTACCAAGAAGGCATTTGTCTGGCAGTTCAAGCAGTAAAATCCACTAAGAAAATCACTCTAGCAAGTCTGTCACTTCAGCATCCACTGTCTGAATCAACAAGTCTCTCTAACACTTATCTGCAACAGCTTCAAGGCAGGAATCCTCCCTCAGCACCAGCACGAGTCATCCCAGAGGAGATGGACACACTGCCAGTATGCAGGAAGAACAGACTCCAGAAAACACAGAAATGGAGAAAATATCACACAAACACCACAAACCCAGCAACAACTGTAACTATTAAAAGCCAGTATACTTTTGTGAATTTACTGCATACATCATGGTTTGAACACACAACTAATCCTCCTCTGAGTACCAAATTTGCTTTACTGAGTGGGACAAAACATAAAACTCCAACAAACTGGAACGTTCAAAATGCTGAGTCTATTGTATTTCTGAAAACAGTGCCATTCTTAGAAGCAGGGAGCTGCCATCTACCACAAGCAATGCATCTCCCAAGAATAGAAAGCACTGAATCACTAGAAATGAAAAGGAAAATATAACAAGAGAGGGAAAATGACTATGAATTTTACACATCCAATTTCTAAAGGAGAATAAGATCCTTGAATAAGAAACTGTGTAGGTCAGGCCAGCCAAAGACACCACAGATCCTAAGAAACTCAATTTAGGAAAAAGGCCTTCTCCCCAACAGAGCCTATTTAAGTGCCCACTTTTGTTCCCATCACAAAGTGCATCCTGCTGCCCTCCAGGAGAGGCCCCAGCTCCCACCCCAAATAGGTCTGGTTTGTGGGGGCTGTGAGCCAGTGCCGTGCAGAGCCAGCTCTGTTCCATGCTGACACCCTAAACCTGCAGTCGGAGACAGAGGAGCAAAAGCAATAAAGATTTCTTGTGTGAGCCACATCCTAAGAACTGTGGGTTCCTGGAAAACACCCCAGCCTTGGAGGTGACCTGCTGAATCTCACTCACTCTTCTACCTGGGCAAACACCTCAAGCTGCAAGAACATGCATTGACTTTGTTTTAGAAGACATTAGACACGTTTCATTGTACATCAGTAATTCCACCCATGCAGATTTCTTAGATCAGTCCAGCTTTGCATGTTTTACAACTCTGAATTCTTCCATTTATCCCTCCTTCCTCAGAGCACCCTTAGCCACGGTAGATTTACTGCTCTGCAGATGCTGCCTGCCTTCAGCAAATGGGATGTGAAGCCATCAGGCTGCAGGACGGCCTCCGCCCCCTACGGGCAGAACACAAGCACACAGAGCAATCTGCTCATCAAACTGATGAGAATTTAGGGAAATTAGGGAGTGACTTTATCTTTTGACTCCCTTCCCCAGCATACACCCACCCCTTTTGCCCTCCATTCTGCTAAACAGTGAACTGCTCCCAAACTAGCTGTGACAAGGTGCACGAAGACCTTTAATAGTCTATCACAGGAGAGACTTAAGATTTAGCACAATTACAGGTTGTACATAATAATCAAAAACACTAGAGCAGAAATTGGACCCTTTCTCCTCTCCCTCCTGAGAAAAAGGCTCAAGAATGACCAAGTTTTATGACTGGAGCCATGTACACTGGAGGGAGCAAGGCAAAATTTAAGCCAAGACTTCTGCCTTGCACTTGTCATAAACCAATTGTACCAACACTTGGTTTACTTTGGCTAATTGTAATACAGTGTTCCTGCCACGGCCATCACCATGCCACTCTTCTCTGGGCATCAACTGTACTCCTGTTCTTCCTCCACTGTATTGCTGGTACAACAAAAGCTGTTGACCTGTTCCAAGCCCTGCTCTTTTCAGAGCAGCCAGTGTGCAGACGTGAGGGAGCACACAGGCAGGATGCATGGCACAGCTGAGGCCAGCCAGGTTTTTGCAGCATTTCTGTACTTGGTACAACAGCTCAGGAACTGTATTACACGTGCCACTTCATAGGACCTAAATTTCTACCTGATCAATTTACATTGGGCACTCAAATATATCCCAAGATGTACATCCATGATGAGTGGAGGCTGCAGTAACCAAGCTACCATAACCAGATGGCACCAGGCTCTTACAGAGCTTATTCTCTCAAAAGCAGAGATGAAGTGCATAACGTTGCTTTCATCTATACACCAGCAAAATTTGAAATTCAATCACTTCCCTGAATTAAATGGTTGCAGTCATAAAAGCTCAGCTATAGCAGAACAGAAGGTTTTAACATAAAGGTTTGTGAAGTAAAAGCATATTAGAAAACTTAAAACTTCATGAAATCTTATTTTCTAAAGAAGCCTTAGGATGAAAGTGTAATGAATCAGTTTGTGTGACAGTAAGTAACCTTTGGACGCTCAAATTGCACATAATTTTTTACATTCACTTTCTCATCATGCCCAAGACAACCCAAAACCTTGTGTTTCGCCTGAACATTGCTGCAGCCATCATTGAACATCACTTTTTATTGAGGAAAGGGGACACTGCCCAGTTCTGCTGGGCGAACAAATAATCCCCAATTTCTGTCAGAGTTGGAGTGGTCCTCCAGAGCCACATTAGAATTATGGCAAACTGCTAACAAATTGCCATGCATTTTTACAGATCAAGTGATAGAAAACTTTGTCCCAAGGGCAGAGCAGGATACTCCATGCTCAACTGAAAACAGTTTGCCTTGAACTACTTGTAGCCCAGGTCATCACCAAAGCCCAATGGTTCAGTGCATTTTCCAGCCTGGAGATGCTCACAGTGCCCAGTGCAGGCTGGTATTCCTGTGTTGACTTACTTTGCTGAGCAGACAGTAGTGAGGAAATAGGAGCAGTTAACAGTCTAACCTGTCCAGAAGCTTATACAACCATCAGCCCTGAAGAATAATACTGCAATACTTCCCAAGATGCATGTAAAAACAGCAATTCTTAGTATTTCCATGCTTACATCCATTGTTATAATTGGTCAGATTCGGCTGCGTAAGAGAAAAATCTCAACAAAACAAAACCAAAAAAAAAAGGGGGTGGTGGGTGGTGCTTGAATTACTTCAAAATTATTTCCAAAGTATTCTTTTATGTAGACAGAGGATATCCCAGAAGCTCTTCTTTCCAAGATGCAAGACCATCTTCAAGAAGAACTCCCAAAATCAGCTAAAGCCAAAAAAAAATCCCAGGACATCTCCAGATTCAAGAGCTATGTAACCAAAGCACCAACCCAAACATTAAAATCCATATTTAGGACAAAGCCAACACCTTACCTAATAAATTGATCAATCCAGTAATGACTAGAACATCCAGTAAACAACACGTCAGCTTTTGTGTTTCCTTTAAAAAAGTTAAGCATTCATAGTTACCTAGTAGAGAGACACTGCAGCCTTCAGAGATACATCACAAGGGTTCTTGCTGCTGATACAGAGCCTTAAGTGATGGTTACACAAGCTGTGTTGAACAGGAGAGCAAAAGGTGGGTTTTTTCCCAAAATCAGAAATATACAATTTCCAAAAATGGGAGCAAAAGACAAAAGGTAATGAAAAATACTGCTGAATAAATGTTTAATTAAAAAAATCAGGAATTCAACAGTGCCTAAATCTTTATTTTTCATAACCTACATATTTTTTTTCAAATTAGACAGTTTTACATTTTATGACACAAAAGGAAACTTAAATTACTGATAGTTTACATGTAAGCTTGATTCCAGTCTTAATGGAAGAAGAACAAAAACAAAAACCCTCAAAAAGGCTCCCATATTACACTTCTATTTCGTGAATTGGCAGCTGTTAGGTCTCCTCAGAAATCTTGGATTGTCTGCTGCTATTAGTGTAATAGGTTATGAAGCACAGAACCCCTACCTGTAGCTGAAGGAGATACAGAGATAGGTGTGCACCATTACAGTCAGCTGTTGCTCCTGATACACTGCACCACGCTCCAACAAGGGCCTTTCCATGCCAGCAGCTCAAGGCTTTGAAGGATAACGCAGCAACATCAAAAATTTGCCACTGCTCACACATTTCTAAGTGACAGTGTCAAGGGAGGGGACTGATCTGAAATTACATTCAGTTTTGAAAGCAACCTTTTTTTTAATTGCTGGAAGAATCTCAGATCTCATTTTGACTTGTTTTCAAAATGAAAAGCATCATCACACAGTTCTAACAAGGTAAAATGCCAATTTTAATTACTGTATCCCTGAACCTTGAGCTCAGCTACTGCTTTCAGGAGGTTTTTCATTTTAAAAGCCATGTTTTAATTCCTCTCTGTATCGTAGCAACAGTCTGCATGCAACTTCACAACTCTACTCCGAAAACTCCATTTTGTCACTGAGTGGGGGGGGAAGAAAAATAAATCTCAAAGCAAAATACAGTAAGGAGAAGTTGTATTGTATATTACACAGCGATTTGGCGTGTCACTTTTTTTTTAAAAAAAAGCTATAAAACCACATCAGAGGAAGGTTTAAACTTTAGATGCAACAGACTGTTGCTGGGTAAGCAGTAATTACAGTGTATTGACCTATCACAAATGGCAGCAGAATACATTAGAACAGCACAACACATCCCACTGGTCTCAACAGATCACCTCGGGCACCGGCTGAGCACCAGGACGAGCCGCTCACAGCCGCTGGAAGGGACCACTTGCCACTGTTTGCAGCTGGTAAAGCCTTTCACTTGCAGCAGACAAACAAAATGAATCATACAGCTGGCCTAAACCATACACAACTCTAGCTACCGCTTTCACTGCTGCTGGGGAAAGGAGAAGGGATACAAAAATCCAATGACAGAAGTAGTTGAGCAGTTTTGGTGATGGTGTCGGGGTCCTATCTCCTCCCACAGCGTTCACAAAGTGCGCTTTTTAAACAAGAAAAATCAACAGACTCCACATGCCCTGTTTTGACCAATTCTGCAGCATACAACAGGCTGGATTTACAATGCCAACTAGTTACCAATTGATGTTTGTAATAGGAAATTTATCAGGAGTCAACTTCTATAGTTACTTTACAGTTCTATGAACCATGCATTGATACTCTTGAAAGCAGACAAGTAAGCTTCAGTGTATTTTTTTGCAGCAGTCAAGTTTTTCCCCAATTAGACTTGATTTTTATTAATGACTTTAAAATTACAGTTTGACTGCTGAAATTCATTATTTACATTGCAGAACACTTTTGAATTGGTTAAATTGTTTGGTTTTAAAGGGACTTTAGGAATACATTTGAGGGCTTTCAAATAAGACTTTCGTTCCATTTCCCTTTTGCAGTGAAGAGGCAGAGTCAGTTCAACACACCAGAATAAAATAAGAAAAAGAAAAAACAACAAATTAAAGTAATATTCAAACCACAACATTTAGTTTATCTACATCCAGCTCAACAGCAACATTTATAATATCAATAATTTTTATCAGATTTTTTTCTTTAGGGTACCTTTTTATATGTTCTGATTATTTACAACTGTACAAGCAAAGCACACACTTCCAAGTGCACATATTTAATACAGTATTGACTATTTGCATTTACAGGTTTTTCAACAATCTGAAAAAGATCAACTGTTTAAGATCTTTAAGGTATATTACAAAAACTGCTGCTAGTTCCTGTACTACAGTATGTTTACCCAGTAAGACCAGTGACAATAGATACATACTGTAACTGAGTAATTCTGTATGCCATTCATGCTAACCCTCCACGGGGTCAGACCTCATTAACTCTAAACTGTCTTGTACAAAAGTTAAGGCAAAGTCATTTTCAAGTTTAAATAAAATTCAAGTCTTTAAATATTGGATGGAAATAATTCTTTAAAAAAATCAGTTGTTTAAATAAACATTTTTGTGGAATAAACTGTACTGTCATAGTCAGCAGGAATGAGTTTTGTCTGAACTTCCTGCAGTTTAAACACTTAAAGAAAAGCTTTAGGCATTTTAAAACAAAAATAATTTATATTCAACTTTATTAGAAACTTGCTAATTTAGTGCATCCTTGTCCTTCAGAAAGCGCATCACTTCTAAAGTAATTAAGTGTGAAAAACCTCATCCCAGAGGTAAATATCAGGGATCTCTTCTTCCACCACACAAAACAAACACCATTATCTCACGTCTTGAAAAATTTAAATCTGTATGCCAATGCTTGTAGTTACAGGAAGATGTCAACACAAGGCTGACTCAGATATGGACTCTTTCAAAGAGCACTTGGGGCAGAGTTTTAAAAAAAAGTCTACACAGAGCACAGGGGTAACCAGAATATACAGCGCTGACTCAGTTAACTCCCTTACAAGCACAGGGAAGCTAAGGTTATCACAAGAAGGCTACTCTGCTTTCTCCTGATAACATCCACTAACAGGCTTCACCACCATAGAAGCTCACAGACTTGATTCTTTCTATTCACAATGTGCTTTGTATTTGCAAATTATAACATCAGTTTTATTCTGGAGTGAGAAGTTGGTTACTTGCTTGCAGTAAGTCAAAAAAGGAAATATTTCAGAAAGACTGCTATGGTGCCCTGTAGAATTCATTTTGAGTGTGCAAACATCAAAAAAAGATTAAGTTTTTAAAAATGCTAGAAACAGCTACTCATTTAACCTAAAAGTGCAAGTTCATTTGCTGACACTTAGTACAGTAGCCCAATAAGAAAAAAAATCTTCAAGGTCACATACTAATTTGTAAAATATATCTACTTTCTTGCACTCTACACACTAGCTGCCGTTATCAGTCTTTTGGACACTTTAGATATGTACTTGCAGACCAGTTTATTAAAAATATTGCAGCAGCATGTTTCTGCTTAACAGTTTAGAAAAAACTCACTATACAGAGCTTGCACTCACACAGCCACAGAGAGGCTTAATAAAAAGTTGAATTTTTTAAAGACAAATATTTTACACCTTGGAAAAAAAAAAAAAAAAAAAAAAATCACACTAAGCTTCACCTCCAATTAAGCACCAATCTAAATGTAAGGTTTAGAACAACTATCCAGAAATACCCAGAAAAATAGAATGTTTGTTCAAGAGGGGAAAAAGTAGTTCACAGAAAAATAACTTGCAGGCATTGTTACATGCCTTGTATCACTGCAAGCTCCTAACCAGCAACTCATTCTCAGGTATCTTAGTGGGAACATGGGTTTAATTTGTGGGAAACAGACCTCTTCTCAAACCCCTCCCAGGTGTTATTTTCACTGAGGAGATTTTGGAGGGGTACTCTGTTCTTTATTTAAGCGTTTGCCAACGGCTGGAGGGGACGATCTGCGTCCTGACTGTCTCCTCTGGTCTTTGGGTTGTCCAGGATGTGACTTTGCAGGAGGAGGTTCTCTGTTTTTCTCTATTGTTTCTGTGGGCTTTCTTTCTTCTTTCCCACATGCTACAGTGTTTGGCTTCTGTTCTTTCTGGGGTTGCAATGTAGGAGGATCCTTAGTTGTTCTCTGGCAAATTTCCGCATAACTAGGTTTTCGCAGTTCCTAGGAAATCAGAAACAAACAGAGACAGTTAAACAAAGCATTCCGAGGAAAAAAAAACAACTTATGAACAAAAAAGAGTGAAGTCCTTGCACCAAAACTCTGCTGCACTTAAATATGCAGATGAGGGCTTGAGTGCGAAGTTTACAGAAGCTGTAGAGACAATAAAGCTGAAGAAAAGGTAAAACATAAAACAGTATGCAAGAAAAATGACGTACTGGCAATAGGGAAAAATAGCTCCCTTTCAAACTCAAAACCAGCTTAAACATGATGAATACTCTGGCTTCAATATCAACATATGTATTAATACTTCTACTTCAAGGATACTACCAAGGATTAGGATCCAAGGAAGGATCTCTTTTGCACTGTTAATTGCATTAGTCTATCATGCAAGTAATCATGAAGCATAAGCAAATTTGAAGTTGCTGGACAAATTCTAGGATACTGGGCTCACATGATTAGGCAACACTGGGTAGCAATAATTATTCTATTAAATGCAAACTGGATCATTAAGAAAAAATGAAGCAATAAGGTCACTTACTATGGCAGCCCCATTGACTTGTACCGATTTACATGCAGTACTCAGTGTGGAAGAAGAAAGTCTTTCTGTACTCTGTGTCTCTCTCTGCTGTTTTTCCACAACTTTGGAGTCCCTGTAAGCATCCAGCAGGAAGCAAGGCTCATGAAAAATGAAACTTCAGGATAGATGAATGGTTTAATAATAGGTCTGAAAAGTTTGAGTATGACTACAAGTAGTTACAGCTATAATTTGCCTAGCACATGATGACCAGCACTGCATTCAAAAATACTATAAAATATAGAAAAAATATATTCCTGTGCAATGTGACATAACCTGTACTTTGTCATGCTCTACTAGCATTTAGTTACTCAGCTATTTGATTTGCAGGTTCCAAAATGTGTTACCAAAAAGCTTTTTTATGGTATAGACATCAGTACTTCCCACAGGGCTATGTATTCACTGTGTTTCAAAGCTATCTAAACACAAACCAGTAAGGTATTCATTAAACTTCTACTCACAGAAACTAAACCACAACACTAAATTTTCTTCTGCTAATGACTATTATGATTGAACCACTACTATGATATTGTTCAAAAATTAAGCTTTATTGCCTTTACTACAAGTACAACAAAATATTACTTCTTTCATTGATTAAGATTTTAATAGCTATTCACATTGTTCTGCCTGATGAAAGAAAATGCAAATGTGATTCAGAGCAGAAAAATGATATCCATGTAATTAAACGCTTACTCAGTAGGCTGGGGTGGCGAAGGAGACCTTTCAAAGGTCCTGGGCAATGTAGAAGAAACTGGTAACGGCTCTCGAGGAATTCCTGATGGAATAGTGTTTGTACTTGCATCCACGTTAATGTTCTGAAGGAGGAAAAAAGGCACAGAAGGACAATCAAAATATCCAATTAATACGGTTTGCCTGAAAATTAGCACAACCAGGAAACAGTTCAGTTTGATTCATACTGGTAAATTGACTACAGGAAGGTACAGAAGGACCCAATACATATATTGTAATTAATATGTTATTTTTTCCTTTACATTTATTTAGAAACACAGACGAATAACACACTGTGGTTATTTCCAAAGAAGTTATAAGCTTCAGTCCCTTTGGGACATATCTGAATGACAAAATCACTTTGAATCATTAAGGTTAGAGAAGACCTTTAATCAATCATCACTCTGTCAACTAGTCCATAGCACTAAGTGCCACATCTGGTCATCTCTTGAACAATTCCTAGAGTGGTGACTCCATCACTTCTCTGGGCAATAAAAAACATTTTTCCCGACTTTCAACCTAAACCTGCCCTGGCACAGATTGAGGACATTTCCTCGTCCTGTCACTGGTTGCCTGGGAGAAGAGACCAACCCCACCTGGCTACAGCCTCTGTGCAGGCAGCTGTAGGGAGTGATAAGGTCTCCCCTGAGCCTCCTTTTCTCCAGGTTACACACCCCCAGTTCCCTCAGCTGTTCCTCATAACTTGTGCTCCAGACCCTTCACCAGTTTTGCTGCTCTTCTCCGGACACACTCCAGCCCCTCAATGTCCTTCCTGCAGTGATGGCTCAGAACTGGACACAGCATTCCAGGTACAGCCTCAGCAGTGCTGATTACAAAGGGACAATCACTGCCCTGGTCCTGCTGGCCACACTATTGCTGATCCAAGCCAGGATGTCCTTGCCCTTCCTGGCCACCTGGGCACACCTGGCTCATGTTCAGCTGCTGTCACCAGCACCCCCAGGTCCTTTCTCACAGGGCCACTTTCCAGCCACTCTGTCCCCAGCCTGCAGCACTGCTGAGGTTGTTGTGACCCAACTGCAGGACCCAGCACTTGGCCTTATTGAACCTCACGCAATTGGCCTCAGCCCATCAATCCAGCCTGTCCAGACCCCTCTGCAGACATTCCCCTTCCTGCCCTCTAGCACATCAATACTCCTGCCCAACTCAGTGCTGGCTGTGAACCTACTGAGGGTGGCGCTGATCCCCTCATCCAGATGACCGATGAGTTAATTAAACCAGACTGGCCACAATACTGAGCCCTGGGGAATACCACCAGTGACTGGACTTCTTTCCACCTGGAAATTTTGCATGTGCTGGTGACAATGCAGGCTTTGACCTGTTCACATAACCACAGGCAGCCTATAAGACAAGTCTCCTAATGCTGAGCACTAAGAACAGTCTTCTTCAAAGTTCTACTTCTGCATCATCCCAATAAAATGATTTGCTACCAAGCAAAAGGCTTTTTCCATAGCCCTCAAAAGATTCTGCTAGTGCCAAATGATACTGTGCTTCCAGATAAATGCCAAATAGGTTCAAGAGGCATACATAAATTTAAACTGTCACAATGTAAGAAATGACAACTTTGTATCCTGAAAAACGTGTATCTCACATTTATAACCATTTTGTTTGTTTTACAGGGTGCTATGTTCCTTGTATTACTTCTGACCTGTCTCATCCTTCACACTATAAATCCTGAAGAGACTCTGGTATGCAGAAGGGGAAGCAACGGGAGAACACAGCCTCAGAAGGAAGAAGATAATCCTCTTTTTCCCCCACCCAGGCCACCATTCAAAAGGGCATAAACCCTAACACTCTTGTGGTCACTATTATAAAGGAGAAGGGTATTTGATGGCACTGTTTGAGAATCAGGCAGCATAGATTACTGCAGTAGATCTAAGCCTAGGCTGATTCAAAGTAAAAGACTGCAAAAGGTGGATGTTTAGAAATAACAGAATAGCTTTTATAGTTTTATTCACTGTAATAGTGTGTGCAAAGGCTTGAAATTGCAAGCTGCTGAGCATTCTGGCCCAAGTGCATCAGAACTTGTAGGTACATGGTTAAGTGTGCATAACTTCAAGTCAAGCAGACACGCAAGAGCTTTTCCTTGCCAAAACACTCAACCCTTGATCTGACAGTGCTGCACTTCCTAGTTACAAAATGTGGGATGATTATTACCTGCCATTCCCCAGAGCTACATGTAGAAGAGCATCACTAAACAAAGAGCATAAAGATATAATGCTTGCATAACAACTGCTGGAAATTATAGACCTTTAATCCCCTCAGCTTCTGTACACTGGACTTGCCCATCTATATAAAACAAGGGAAGCACTGTGTAGCTCTACTTCAGTGCTTTGTAACACCACATCAAGTGACATGAAAAACATTGAGATCAAGGTGAAAAGCAGCCTGTATACATTGGCAAGACTGATGTTAGCTCAAACAGCTTTGTAGCAGAACACAATCGCTCTTTGGAGCCAGCTGCTGTTATCTTACTCTTTATTTAAATGCCAACAAGGAAAGGTAGCATAATCCCTTTCTTCCACACAATGTACGGAATAACTCCTGTACCCTGGAAAACAAAACTGGTTAACTAAAGGACATGCTTTTTAATGTGACAGTGCACTGCAAGTATCATGAAGCCTCAGTGCCTGACTGACATGAAGACTGCCTCTAGAGGAGAGAAGCCTAAGTTCTTCACCATAAGTACAGTGCAAAAGAAAGTATCAGATCTCCAATGGGGGAACAAAGGGTTTTCAGCTGTAGCACTAAAAGCAAGTGCTGGAATTGTACTTAAAACATGAAATACAATAGTCAAAAAACACTTCATAAGTAACAAAGGTAAAATACTTCAAAATTAATAGATCATAGCCAAGAACAGTCCACAATCTGTAGTACTGGCTAACAGTAAGTTGAACACTGCTCTTACCATGGCTCTGAACTGCATATTTCCCCTGAATGCAATCCTGGAACATAGCTGCCCCCCCTCCTAGCACTTGCAGGAGACAGTAGATGGTTGTCTGTACACCCACTGCCTCGGATGCAGGCTGCCCTGCTGCCTCCCCCTTTCTTTACCAGCAAACACCCTCTACCCACCCCTCACGTGTGGGCACCAAAGACAACATTCTAAACCCAGCCTACTGCAGGAGAAGATATGAGAGATTGTGGTGGTTCACCATGTCCCTTTGCACTGCTAATCCAGGGCTTAATGTCTTCAGTTGTGGTACAGCTAGAAAAACACAAGTTAAATCTGAGCTATCAAAAAAAGCCAATACAGACTCCCATAGCCCGGAGTGTTCCACAGTGCAGAGGGTTATGTGAGTCTTGGTGGAGAACATACTGTCACTCACAGATGGCATGGCAGAGACAGTTCTAAGAATGAAATCTATGAAAAGCTACCGAACATTATTTTCAACTGCATCTCTACTACATCTATACAGCATTGGTTGCCAAGTTATTCTGGTGTATTTTTATCTCTCTGAGCAATATGACAAGACAACACTGGGATCCAGCTGGTTTTGGTAGCAGCTCTTGTTCCAGCTATGATGCCTAGAGTATTGAGATTACGTAGGCAGTTTCTTTATTTTAGTGCTTAGAAGTTTGTCTCTGCCACTTTAAAGTGTTTTATGTACAACTCAAAAGTCTTACTTTCAAACAGAAGAAAAAATCTATCACATTTTTCACCTAAGTGTATCAAAAAGCCTAAGGCAGTTACGAACAGCAAAGAGCATATTTTCTAATCTCTGCTATTAACATCTACTTATTATACTGGTGGCCATATTTCACACTATTTCAAAGAGAATTCTCAACAAATTCTAAGACATAAGTGAGGAAGGCAGCAGCACATCATTTGACAGCTGTTTTGTACGAACATTTCTTACAATGTAAACCCACAAGTCTTTCCATGTATAAACCACCCAATCAGAAAACAAGAGGCATGCAATTCTTTGCTTTTCCAACATAAATGAACGTCAAATACTCACTCTTTCTTTTGACGTTCCTATTACCACACTGGACAGTCTGTTTTCAAACAGGTCTTCAGTCTTTAAATTGCCAGCAGCCCCGGGTAATGGAGGAAAGCTAGATAACCCCAATTCAAAGCTGGGAGATGGAGGTTTAGGGGGTGGTGGAGACTGTGTTTGGCCTCTCTGGAATAGAAATAGCATGCTGGGGTTACTGCACTAGATCACAGAAAAGATATGCAACTCTAACTGTATTTTGCACTTGATTTGTATCAGCAAATCCCTGGAGAAGGCTCCCCCATCTCATCTCCCAAAAAACCCACAGAGTACCCAGGAATACACAGATGCTTTCATTTTCCACTGCTGCCCCTAAAGTATTTAATTATTATTTAAATGTTATGGTATATGCTTCAGCTTTAGCAATGCTGGCATTGTAAAAAGTTCTCACTGACTCTTCCTTGAGGACAGACACACTGACTCAGAAAGGAAAACAGACTAGTTTATGTATCATGATACGGTGAAAATATAATGCCCTTTTATGTACAGTTAATAACAACCTGAATAAAAAGAACAGGAGTCAACAAGAATCTTATTTTCATATATATGAAGAAAGGGCAAGACAGTATGCCTTGTATGTAGCACAGACAATAACAATTTATATATAATTAGTATGTGTAAAAATAGAAAGGTATGTGTCAGAACTATTTTTGAAACAGAGACTTTCTAACTAAATCTAAGAAGAAAACCAGTGTCTCGAGCAAAAACACCTGTGTGCTAAATGCAACTATTCTGCCCTACACAGAGCAGGTCAGGAGTTAAAAGTACCACAGTTTAAGATCACTTGTGAGAACTGCTGGTAAGGATTTGTAAGTTATATTTTATTTACACACGAAAAATAAAACTCCTTTGTAATATGCTGTAACAGAAGTTACCAATTAACTTCACCTACATCATGTAAACAAAAAAGTTTTTCTTCAAAGAACTGTTTCTTGACTGGGCTGAGGCCTGTGCTAAGATGATCTCTGCTGCAAAATATGAAATGCAAAGCAATCTTTGAAACACTCCCTTTTTTGAAAAGGAAAGTACAAGTATGTAGTCAAGATGGTGTGAATGCGAGAACAATGCTTCTGAACAAAAAGAACAACAGATGCAAGACTACCTCTGAGGTCTTTTCACAAACTACATGTAATGTCCAAAGAATTGTGTGTCAAGGGGGAAGTAGGGAAAGAAAAAATACAGAGGCAAGAACAACTGCAACTCCCAGCACTGCTACTGACCCAGCATTACCCCCTGGAAGAATGCTAAAGCAACGGACACTGCAAATCTCCAAAACTGAAGTCAGATGACCTGTCAAAGGTCAGGGAGACTACACTTATCCAGCTCCAACTGCAAGAGGAACAACTCGAATTTTTAAGTCATTCTTCAAATCACAGCACTTGCTCTTCTTAAAGAGGACTGAAGTTCTGCAATAGCAAATGTTTTATGTTACATTTTAAGTTACACAGTTGAGTCCTAAACCCCTCAAAATATTAAGACTGGCATTAACACCCTAAATTAGCAGGATGAGGGAAGACTTCAATAAATTTTAAGCTAACTGCATACAATTTTGCAGGTTTAAAAATCTCGTAGGTTCAGCACTTGGCTTATCTGATCAAAAAGTTTCATGTTCTTTTGCATGCAAATGTGCATACTACTCTATAATTTTTTCTTTAGAAAGAAAAATCTTCCAAAGAAGTCATCCCTCCATCCAAATATACTGGTTTTAGTGGTGTCCTATGTACACTGTCTAATTGCTACAGCATTACACAAGAAAGAGGACACTGGATTCAATTATATCCACAATCTAAAGGGGGAAATTTTTCATCTTTTGCTTCCAAGTACGCTTCCTTGCAGTTGTGGGTGTGCAGCACCTCTCACCTCTGCTCAAAGTACAGCACTGGACACCACAGACTAAAGATTCTTGGCCCAGAAGAGACTGGCTGCAATTACACCCTGGTGCTAACAGAAGGGAACTGTGGGTCTCCAGAGAAGTCACATCTACCAGCTTTTACATTCAAAGCTCAAATAATCTTTGCAGTCAGCTCCATCAGAAATGCTGCTCTGCTCAGGGAGATGTCCAAGGTAATCCTTTCACTCCAGTCACTCACATCTAACCTGTACCACTTCCTTGTTCTTTTAAATACAGAAAAAAGTTAATAGGAAAACATCACTCTAAAAATTCAAGTAGCTTTGAAAGGGCAAAAGGAAGAAGTACTGGGTATCTTACATGCAATCTGGTCTTGCTGCCTCTGAGAAGTTTGATGAGAACTAAAAGCAATCAAAAGGAAGGAATCACTTGCTAAACTTTCCTGCTTCTTTATCTAAGTGCACTCAGACCACTCAATAGCAGGAGCCACAAATGCAGTGATTCCAGACCTTTAGAAAAGTGTTATGGCTCATGCAGTAGTGTTACTTTATAATTGTAACATGAATAAGGAAATAAGCTGGTTCACGAGTATGCCATGTGTGGCAAAAATGAATCGCAAAAAAAATGACAGGTTTTATCACATGGAATCTTTAATCCTACAAAAACATGGTTTTTCTCTTTTATGCCTAGATCAGACATTTCCAGTATCAAGTCTACTTTGGTACTAACCTTGAATTTCAGTTTCCCAAAACCACATTATTTTAATAGTGTTAGCATACCTCTACCAAGTGGCCCTTGAAGAGGCATTTAAGAAAATGAACTGACCACTTCATAACAAACATTTTGTAACTAATATAGCCACACATCGTGCCACAAGGAACTATAAAATGTTCTTCACTGTCACCATGATTGATAATGAAGTATCAAGTGTTTTGAACTTCAGCTGTTTAGCTATTCCTGAATGTGAACACTGGCATGTCGACACAAACTGAGATGGAATTTTTTTGCGACTGTAAGAGTAATTTTACATTTCCCTGACTTATGCACTAATGGAAAAATCTTCTGATACCCAAATGCAGTAAACTAATGAGCTGCTGTCTTTAATCAACTGTGACGTGCAACTGCTTCTGCAGTAACTTAGGTCACCTCCTCCTCCACGCAATGTCCACATTATTGCCTTGTTACCCTACTTTTATTAGGGACAAATAAGATCATGAACACTCACTGTAAACTTGTCCTCCCTTTTCTTTCGGTAGCCATATGAGTTTTTCCTAAGGGAAAAAACGCAGACATGAGAACCTTGCCCATAAATGGATGGAAAGCAGTCAATGAAAACAGGAGAAATTAATTCCAATTGTTATTTCATCCATCTTCATTTTACACAGGTTATTAAGAAATATTTTAGGGAAAAATTCCTAGCAAGCTTCTTTAAAGTAAAGGTATTAGATCTTATGCAAGTCAGTGCTAGAATACACTGGTACAAGTAATTCCCGTGTTAAAAACAAGATTAGACAAAACATTACAGTATCTAAATACGGGGATTAGGAATTTTTGTATACTAATGTAACTTCGCAAATACAGCTAACTATTGTCAATCCAGGTAAGGCTCCCTCAAAACATTTTCAGCACTTTGCCCCCAGCACTGCTTCAGCTAAAGCCCCTCTAAGCAGCACTGTAAAATTTGCAGTGCATTTTAAAGCAGTTTCAATATATTTTTCAAGTTTGTTTGACTTTTATTATAAATGCATTCAATATTGAAACATCAAAATATAATTTTAAGTACTGACTATTTCTATACATTTTTGTAGTCTATATATAGTTTGAGTGATCTTGTTTCTTGAGTTCTCAACCATACTTTCATCCATTAGTTATAAAACAATTTGGTAAATTAGATTTAGAAAAGTATTACAACCCTTGCACAAAATGCCCATTTAATTTTGCAATGATACAAGTCTAAAATAGGATCATCTGCAAAATACTTGAGTTATCTTCCAATTCAGTAAGTCATTCAGAATGTGATTTACTTGGAGTCATAAATACAGCCATTATCAAAGCTGCACAATACTTTTATGAAGCACGTATTAGAACTGTATTTATGCCAATTTTCATCTCCCCAGGTAGTTGGTTGTGGTTTTTGTTTGGTTGCTTTTACAACAACATAGTTTCCTGTAGCAGTTTTTCCTCCCTCCATACCAATCCATCATCTTTGCTGCTGTGTATGCCCAATTTGGTCAAAATTCTGATCCTTCAACAGAAAAAGTTAAGAATGAGCACTGCTAATACACGTTCAGGTGTACAATCTACAACGTTGAACACTGGTATTGGGCAGAACTTCTTCAATTAAGTCAAGCAAATAATATACAAAAACTTTCTTGCACCAAATGAAGAAAGGGTAACAGAGGATTAGATCTTATGGATCTAAAGTGTTCATCAGTTGCCAACAATGCTGTTCATCTGGAAGGAAAGCATGCAAGTCTGCTTTGCCTTTGTTCTGTATCTAACACCTTCTGTGAAGCGCTTTCCAAGATTTTAGGTTTGAGGAGAGTCTGAGTCTAGGCAGCATTGAGAACAGCAGCAATAACACACCTCTACTAAACAGACTAGTTTAGAATCAGCAGTACTTGGCTGTTCAGAGGACAAGCACGGAGCACACGCACCTTCCTCTCCCCAGGCCGGGGGACGAGTCAACGCTGGTCTGCTCCATCCGCCCAGTCCCCACTTCCCTCTTGGTGTAGCTGCTGGTGGCACTCTGCACCCGTGTCCTGCTTTGTCCCGGCTGCCGCGTCTGTGGGCTCCTGACGCCATTGATTAAACGATCAGCAGAAAAGTTGAATATTGTAGGACTGTCTAGAAGCCCAGGTCCCCTTTCTGCACTGGGTATTGTATGTCGTATATGTGACTTGCTAGGATTCCTATAAATTCAAAAGTCATTTCAACATACGCGCACTAGCAGAGATCTTCTGAGGCCTAAGCCTATTCACAGAATTCAGAAGAAGCAAGATCTTCAGTCCTTTATCACTTATTTCATTTATAAGAATGATCAACATTCATTGTAATAGGTCATGTGAATTAACAAAATTAACTTTTTCCCTGTTTTCAACTAGACCTTTACTATATGGATAATCCTCCTGATGACATGCCATCTTTCAGAATACTTCAGCTGAATACCCTAAATCACAGAACAAACAAGTTCTCAGCTTTCAGACTGTCTATTTACATTTCAAAGCACTACAGCCATTACCATGAGAAGCAATATCTGCCCTTTGGCCTCAGCTTTGGCACCAGGTTCAGTTTCACAAGTATTCTCAAGTTAGCTGGTGTAACTAAAATAAGCAGACGAAAACCCCATGTGCCAGATAATACAACAATGTTGTTAAAAGATAGATGAACTTGCCTGTTTCTGGGAGGATATTGTCTGAGTGTTGTCAGTGGAGAAGCAGCAGGCTTGAAGGTTGGAGATGTGAATCCATTGATAAATCCAGTATTTGGAAATGGTGTTACCTAAAAAAAAATGTATTGCATGCTCATCATTATAAACAAACTGAGTATTACCTTTCTTAACCACGTATTTTATGTCATTCTGTGCAGGACAGTACCCAAAAGATTGTCTCAAACAGCAATAGAGCATCTGTTTAGTGCCTTGTAGCTAACTTACAAAAATTTCTGAAAAAAACCTCAAGCTTCTGTTTTCTGAGAAGTCACCCCTACACATATTCAACTTATGTTAGTTCAAGAGGATTGAAAAACATCAAGCCAAAATTCCTGGCTGTAAGTTAAATAGCTCTCCTCCTATTTCACACCACTATACAGCATTTTGGGAGCACTGAGATACTTCTTTGTCAGAGCCTCTGGTCTACACGGCCTGTAATTGTTTCTCTTATAATTGCATGTGAATTCCTCCCTAAAAAAACACCAACAACTTACTTTTAGTTCCTCATTCTACTTCCATGTGACATCTAAATAAAGCCTAGAGAGCAAGTGGATGTTAAGTGGAACTCTGATGCTTTTCAGATCTTACCACCATATCCTACATGTGAAACACTGTCTTCCTGTCTGAAGAAACATTAACAAAACATTTTCTCGGGTGGGTGCATCAATGCCTTGTAGTAACAAGATGCCTCAAAACCTGAAGCATGTTCAAATAATTTCTCCAACCTCGCCAGCAAACTTTTGCCTTTTTTATTTAAATGTGTTTCATTTAAGAAATGTTACTGCTAGCACCAGCAAATGCTTGTCTTCTCCCCCTGAAAATAGCTACAATGCAGAACAACAAGACCCTTTCTACACTCTATTAAACAATGAGAAAAAACTGGGATTATGAGCATTTGTTATAAAGGTACACTTAAACTTGAAAAATGTTTCTTGTGCAAGTTAAATCACTAATCAATGGAAAACAAAATTTAACACCAAAGCTGTCATATCAAAACTACTGCTGGCCTAACCTAGCATGCAGGACAGCAAATACTACCTCAGGCTTTACAAAAAGGCCATTTAAAAAGGCCTGTAACAAAGCTCCTCAAAGAACAAAGCTTCATCGAAATAATGCTTTGAAGTGCTTTCTGGTTTAAGAGTTAAAACATGAATGCTGCAAAATTCCATCAAAGCTAGTAAGCAACCACTGAACCTGAAAAATGAGAAAACACTGAACATATTAGGGACCCTAACAATATTCAACTCTTCTTTCTTTATAATGATGTGATCCTTTTGGAGGAAAAAAAGTTTTTATCCCATTTTCCAGTAATACCAAAAGCATGTCCACAGAAGCCAACTGGTTCAAACATACTTTCTTTTCAATTTCTTTTTTTTTTTTTCCCTGAACAGGAAAAATTAGATCATTTCTCAAATGCTATTAAGTACATGATGAAGAATGAAGTAGTTTTAGAATTCTGAGGACATGTGTTGCCGTATTCAAGTTTCAGAATTAAAATGGTATGCCCACATTACTGGGATATTCAATCTCAAATGAGAGATGAGAGAAAGCAGCATTTATGTTGAAGAAGAACAGAGAAACTTTGCTGTATTTTCACACAAGTCTCTACATGCAAACTGCAACCCTGTCTCATGAAAATAATTGCTGTGTCATGGTTCCTCATGGTCCCTGTTCTCCTCAAGTGATTTCTATTCAAATATAGCTCTTCCTACAAAAGAATCAAGAAACATCATGTTACAGTCATGTACATAAAATGCAGCTAACCAATGACAATACACTGCAAAACAGTGAAAAGCAAAGCACAGACAGTTGATTTCCTGTTTTGACTAAGGAAAGTATGAGATCTTTAATGCTGGCAAACTCATCATATCTTCACCAAAGGATAGGACTAGTAAGCTTTCTTAGATACAAAAAATTACAGGATAACATAATGCAGATACACAGTATGCTGTGGTTGAACCTATGGTTAACTAATCTATGTCTTCTATACCATTCCCATCCACCTCCTTCAGTATTCCAGAGCAAGACTGTGAAGTAGTCTTAATTTATCTACAGGCAGATTCACATTCACTGCTGCCTAACAAGACAGCTTTCTCCTGGAATAACCCAGCTCACTGTGTTACCTTGTCTCTTCCACATTCTTCATCCCCCCGCAAAAAGTCTCCCCCTGCAAGGGCCCTGGTTCCCTTCGCTGTGTGAAGTGTTTAGCACACCAACTTTTTAATTAGCTGTAGTTCAGTACAGAGGATGCTTGCTCAAGTTTGTTCAAGAACACTTTAATCCTCTGCCAAAAAAAAAAAAAAATCTAAAGAACTTCTAATTTTGAGCATTGCTCCCATCATTTCTTTGAGCCAAAAGTAAAGAGGTGTCTCCAGAGGAGAGAAAGAGGCTCCAGCTAGGAAACCTGAGCCTCCCAGTCATTACAATAAACTGTCCATGTATTTGTAGGGTAATAAAGGCAAACTAAAAAGGGGCCAAGGTAATTCTGATGAGACTGTCACAATGCCAAAGACAGAAGCAGCATTGCAGGATACATTAAATACTCTAATGAGACATCTACAGATTTATTGCTACAACCCTAGCTTCAAGCCTTACCAACAGCTCCTTTAAGAAAATAATTTAAAAAGCAATTTAAAAGTGATTTTCGTAATTAGCAAAAGCAATTTTACTTTTCATCACCAAAAGAGATATTACTATTGCACAGAAAATGTTCTGCTTTAAGAACATGCCAAGCAGGCCAATTCAGCATGTTAACCTACAAACTAATTTCCCGCTAGAAGATCAAGATAACTTGGTATCTTGACAAGTCTTTACCAAAGAACTGCCTCAAAACCTAAAAGGTTTAAGAAGAGAATCACACTCCAGTTAGAGATCAGACACAATCTTCAAATAATCTGTCTCGTACACCATGGCAAGGATTTTGAAGGACTGTTTGTCAAGAAGAATCTCTTCAGGATAGGTACGTTTCCTACAGCCCAACAAGAAAATATCAGTTTTGAAAAGAATACAACAGTTTCAGAATCAAGAGACTTACCAATGAAGGGTCAAGGTAGCTGTGCGTGGCTGACCAGGTCTGTGGGCCAATTAAGCTGTACAGTGGGAAGTGCTGCTGGGGACTGTATACTGGAGGTATGTAAAAGGATGTTGTGTAGCGCTGCTGCGTGTAGAGGTTCATATCCAGAGGTCTATATCCATTCTTTGGCAAAAATGTGTTTATAGCTATTGCCTTTGCTTTTATCCTTGCCTGCAAAAAAGGTAAGATTCTTTATTACAGCAGCCTTTCAAATTAAATCAAAATGGTTCAAACTAGCAGCACTCAAACTTTTACTGGACATTTATCAGTCACTGCTTTGTCCTTCTAGGACAGCAGGAACAGCTGAATGCCTTCTCTGTTGCCTGATGCTGAGCTGGATATACTACAGCCAGAAATGACAAAATGGAGAAGTGAAGTGGTATGTGCTACATTTCTAAACCCATCTCCAGGTCAAATGGCTGCTGAGATTGGATCACTTAAATTTATATTAGAAATCACAGTGAGCACCACAAAACCCAGAACATACACACACACACCCCATCCCTAACATCATAAACCTCTATTTACCTTAATTGGTTTTCCTTGGAAAGTCTTCACTTCCTCTCTAAGGTATCTGTAAGCCTTTAAAAAAGAAAATTGTTAGATTTGTCAAATGTAATTTAAATAAATAAAGGAAACTTAGAAGTTTTGACAGGCTAAGTCTAACAATAATTCCTGTGTCTGCTAATGTTACAGTATAGCAAACTCTCATACAGCATCTGCATTTAGCAACATTTAGCTTATCATTAAGTGCTTCAGTAGCATTAAAACAAGACTCTAATGGTTATGATTGAAGCATTTCAATTTGTCACCCAAAATATCAACACTCTCAGTACAAAAAAAAAGTCATAGCTTTAGTCAGGAAGCCAGGATATGTGAGCAAGATAAAAAACCTTTTAAATGTTATGTTTAATAGTTACTGAAAACAGGATACTACCTAAGGGTGAAGCATTACTGTTTTTACAGTTTGAGGTATTTCTTTTTAAGTTGTTACACATTTGCAATACAGTTTACAAGCTGTCAATTCACCCTCACATCATCCTTATTTACTTTTACATTCTAATATGCTTCAAAAAACAGCATTACCTGCTGTGCATCAGCTTCCGATTCAAATGTGATGAACCAATTGTCATTATAGGCAAACTCACAGTTGATGAACTTAGGCAAATTGTCTCCTTTGAAAAGTGCTTCAACCTCCTGGGGAAAGTGGTTTGATACGGAGGTGGGGGAGGTGAGGGGAGAAGGATGGAGAGAAGAAAACATCAATGTAAAAAGCAAAACTCTGACACACTGAGAAAGAAAGACAGAAAGCACTGTTGGGCTTACAAACAATGGAGTAGTTCAGAACACCTGCAAGTAGTGCCAGCTCCCTCTGATCTCCCCACTGGGAGGAATGCAAACCAGCACTGTTTAAGGCATACTGCAAGAGAGGTTTAGCTGGGAGCTATTTAGGCCACAGAAGACATTTAAACTTGGTATCAAGCGCAGAAAGATGTCTACTTCTCCCCTGTCCCAAAACCATGGAGCCACATGAAAACCTGTGCATATGGAATGGGACAAGAAAATACTGCCTTTTCAGTAGAAACCTGGAGGTAAGCTTTAATTCAAATGACTACAGACTCATGTATGTGAAACAGAGCTTACTAGTCCTGTTTCTAGAAACTAGCTAATTTCTAAAGAAAAAACAGACCCTGGATTTTTTATTTGTTTCAATTCATTTAAGTTTTTTTTTTGTTGTTTTGTCACAGATTTGAGGTGAGCAGCATCAAAAGGCAACTTGAGTTGAATTAGAATTATGAATTATTAGTTGAATCTTAGAATTTTGCTGCCTAAATAAAGCCTGACTCTGCTGTGACAGAAAACATAGGCTATTATATCTGCTTAGTTAAGTCTAGATTTTTCTAGCCTGACAAATTTAAACACAATGTATAAAACATTTTACTGGAGAGCAACTCTTCTGAAAATAAAGACTCATCAGAACTTTGTTATTGTCAAACATTTAAGAGTGAACATCCAGTGCTAATATATACAACCTGACTAACTGATGGCAGAAAGAACATTTAAAAAAAAATCTACAATACTAAAAGTTAGGCAGTCTTTGAAAGGCTACATTTCATTTCAAAAGCTAGAAGTAGTCAGTATTTTTAAGCTATGTACATAGCATACATCCAACTTCTTCCCTCAAATTCCTTTTAGCATTTTGTTTCAGATTTCTGTTTATTAAGGCCACTTCTTTGTTATCAGTTTCTAAACTGCAGTACTTCTGATTTTCTTATGATGGTTATTAAGAGGAGCAACTCTTTCAGAATCTTTAGTTTTCCTTGTAAAATTAAATAGAAGAGAAACTAAAATATATGCCCATTATCAAGAATCTGCATCTTCTCCTCCTTTTTCAAGAAAATTCAAGATGGTTTAATTATGACCTCATAATTTTTTCTAATATTTCCATTAGTCATAGTTCCTGCTTCATCAGAGTGGCATTGAGTATCTTTCAAAGAATGAAGTTCGCCAGTCTTGCACTCATTCCAACAAGCCAGTGGAGATCCTTAGTGACTTATTGACACCTCTCACCTCAGCATTATGGAAACATTTACAAAGCTTTAACTACTTTACTTGAACAAGCTTCAAGGTGCAACAGTGGCATTTTCTAGTCTAAAACTTATCTTCTTTCATCTTTGTCTATTTATCCAAGGATCTGAGCACCAAGTGCATATAAGTAAGACAAAGTCCAAGGAAATGATTTATCAAAAGACAAAGACAGCACTATCAGTTTCTCAGCCCTCTGCAGAACTACAGGTTCTACCAGTTTTCCTACGAGCAACAAGGTTCTATCAAAAATATTTCTTATCCAAGCAAACACAATAAACTAAGTTTAAGAAGTGCTGTTAGAAACTAACAGTGTAGTAAAAAATGTGAATTGCTTATTGAAATCTAGAAGAAATCTAACTTCCAAGTCCTAAGGGGAAAGTGTTCTTTACTGAACAAGGGAACACTTACTTCAATGGGAGTAGATTCAGGTACTTCACGTAAAATCACAATACAGCGATTCTGATTTGGCCGAACTTTTTCCCCCTTTTCATCCACCTGAACTAAAGGCAACGCTAAGAGAGAAAAGACAAAAATGCATTTTAGCTGTCAGCAAACCTAGATGCTGTGAACACAGACTTACAATGCAGAGCCTCAAATATTTTTGAACATTAAAAAACAAGCAGACAATGTTTCTGTTCATCAAGTACATGCCTGAAGAACCCTTTCTAGTTTTTTACAAAACTTAAAGCTCTGGCCAAATTCAATTTGAGCTGAACTTTTCCATTTATAACTTCATCTCAGCATGCAAGCAATGCCCTTGTAGCTCTCACCAGGTATTCATCCACTTTGCCATCTCTGGTATGCCTCTGGTTTTGAGCAGACTCAGAAGCACAGAGTAAAGCCAAGGGGGTCTCTTGATCCACCTACTTCCCTTAACTTTTCAGGGGATGAAATGTTTTTTGTGCTTCCAGGAGAGAACTCCCAGCACTAGTATAGTTAGTGCCTTTATCCTCCATGGAAACTTCCCACAGAATCCCTCTCAACTGTGCTCTGAGAAAGTTGAAGTTTGCTCTTCCAAAATCTAAAACCTTAGAAATGCTCGGTGTGCTCAGCATGACCCTAATCACCACAGTTCTGTGATTGCTGCAGCCAAAGCTTGCACTGACTGAGACATTACAAAGCAGGTTTTCTTAGTTTCTGAGTAGTGAGTCCAGCAGTGCCTCATTCCTGGTTGGCACATCTAACACTCATATGGGGAAACAGTCCTCTGCACATTCCAGAAACTTGATGGATGACATCAGGTGCTGTATTGTTCTTCCAACAAATATCCAAGCCATTGAAATCAACTGTAAGAACTAGGTTTGGCTGACCCAAAGCTCACTTAAGTGACACAAATACTGCTCTGGCCTTACTGTCTTGGTTTAAGTCAGGAGCAAATGCCAACTGTAAGATCCCCCTTGGAAACAACTCCCAGGATCTTGGCTCAGGGTCCAAACTAAGTCCAGGGTCTTGGTACTTCCCAGGTACCCCACAGAGCTTCCATGACTGATGCAGCTGATTTCTATACATTCAAGGCTCTCCTTAACAGAGTGAGACTCCTCCATCCTTTTTTCCCCACCTGTCTTTATAGAATAGTCTAGAGATATCCAATATGATCCTCCAGTCATGTGAGTTGTCCCAGTACATCCCACAATTTAAAATTGTTAACTCTTATGTGCACAGATCATTATTCAATAGCTGGAATACAGTGTAGCTTTGATAAAACTACAGTCCTGTAACTGTTATGGTCAAAGGTGCTTGGGCTACTTAATGTCATACAGAAAAATAATGGCATTTTACTGCAATACAGTAAGAAAGAAGAGATGAAAAATTCAGATTAATAGTTCTACACCAATAACCAAAATGCTTTCTGGCATTGAGGAACTTTTACTTACATCTCAGCACTTCAACAATCAAATCCATATCAGTACTGAGTTTCTTGACATGATCAAGGTTTGCTACTGTCATTATTGGCACATACTGATCACTGTCCATCTGTGATATAAGGTACATGTCACTGGCAAGATTTTCTCTGTTGGGAGAAAAAAATATAAACATGGAAATGTCACAGATTAACTTTACCCAATAAGTTTGATACAAAAATTCATCACATAGTAGAAGGAAGATTCCTTCAGCATTTTTGCTAATTAATGAAAAATCACTGGCTTAAACAAAGCTTGCTTAACTGCTTAAATTACTCAGTTTTAATTATGATCAGTAAAGTTCACAAAAATTCACCTCATCTATAACTGCTTGTAACTACTCTCATTTCAAACCCACATATTTGCTGGTTTATGCATTAGGCACAGAGGTTTCAGGTAAGCTTTAAGAGGTACATCAACACAACACTATAAAATTTGTCCGTTACTTTTTCCAAATTCTCATCCTTTCCACTCAGAAATGTATTAACATACATCCTCCAGTTTGGTACATTTAGGCAAATACATACCGAGATAAACAGAATTCCAGTGTCTTTTTCAGTAATTCTCGTAAATCTTCCTGACCTTCTGGCTGCAATTGTTCGTTTCCACCTAATAATTAAAATACTTCAGATTAAAAAGTAGCTCTGCTATATTACACAATCTCTATTTTAAACAAGCCATCATGTATGTCTATTACTGTCTACGTAACTAGTAATGAATCTTCAAATTCAACAGATATTCATTATGTATTAGTTACCAACCGAGGAAATTGCACGGCAACACTTTTTATTTAAGACAGAAAAGAGAAACCATGTCTGACTTTACTTGTTAACCTCTGTTCTTCAAATACATAAAAATCTGAAGCCCTTTTAGAAGAACAGCTACAAGCACATCTCAAAGTAAGTACTGAAGTGATCTGGCTGTGCTCCATTCTCAGGAAAGTAACCAACTTCTAGCTGACAAAACTCTGACTAATGGGAACAATGCAATGGAGGCACTCTATACTTCTGGTCTAATTACCAACACATTAATTCAGAGGAGGTTTTCAAAAATAGTTATGGAATATCAGCAGATATCCAATCTAACAACAGATATGTAATCAATTTACCATCTTTAGGTTAAGAAAAATTAATTAAGCAAAATTAATTCCTCTCTTATAAGTAGAAGTTTAAAAAATTATCACATGGAAAACATGAATTTCATATTCCTTTTAGTTTAGACACAATATATCAGTGTCAGTAGAGGGCAAACTCATTGTGTCAGTGGGAGAAGTGTTTAAAGATTAGAAGATTTGTGTGGCCTTTAGAGATTTATAAAACATTTAGTAGCACATTGCTCATGTAAATATGTATGCATGTAAATGTAAATTAGCTTTTTAGAAGTATTTCACACCAACTATTGCCCTCTATATCTTTCCCTTCACTAACTTTCATCCTTTTATTCAGCTCTCCTTAGCCTTTCCTCTTCCTAGACCTCTAATTTTCTCCCATCATGCTGTCCTTCACATGTTCTACTCTGATGAAGACAACGCCAACACCTGAGAAATGCATGTATCACATTCTAACCACTATTTCCTTTCCTGTCTCTTCTTTCTTGTCCAAAATCTGGCAAGGACCAAAAATATCTGCATTTAAAAAAATAATTACTAAAAAATGAAAAATCAGATTTCAGACTTGGGGCCATGTGTCACTATTCATCAAGTGGAAGAGGTGACCTGCTGTTCAGCTCTTTACAACACTATCAGACTCTTGTTAAAAGTTAACTATTTTGGACACATAAAGGACACATTGATAAGTTCCAGCATTCATCTGAATAATACTGTTCCCTTCTAGAGTGTGAGGCACCATTAATTTTCTGTTCACCAGCTAGTTGTTATTTAATATTCCCCAACAGTACCATTAAGTAGAAGAGTCAGTGAGAACTTTCCGTTTTTAAAATAAGCAAAGATGATGCCACAATGTCTGATTTCAGTTGCCTTGATTTCCAGCTATTATGGATGCTATACTGGTAATTTTAAATATAAAATCAGCTAAGCACAATGAACAGACCTGTTGTGAATATCAAGAAACACCCATTACATTTTCCTCTCCTTTCCATCCCTCACTTCAGTTCAAATAGTAATCCTACACACATCTTGCAGACCTTCTGTCCCATTCAATGAAATATAAGCATGGTGAACCTCTATGCTAGTTTCCAGAAGCTTCTTAAAACATACCATCTGGTATAGACTACAGCTACTAACAGTTGCACTGAAGAGAAATCCTGGAAGTTCATTAAATAAGAATGTGAAGAAGTTAAGACTAAAATGTTGCTTATTTCAGCATTTCAAGTACAATATGGGTCTTTCCCCACATTAACATTAGTACTTGAGACAAACTGTATGTGCATCTCACCTCAGTACCTGACCCAACTAGAAACACACATTTGTTTGATTCTGTGCAGCACCTCGTAAGATTTAAACCAGGAGAGTGGTCTCGAGGCATGTCTAAGTTTGACTGCAAGAGAGACAGGAATTCCTAGGGTGCATATATTGAATGAGAAAACTGGTATAATTCGGCAGCTTTTTTTTGTTTTTTAGATACTCATTGTTCAACTCAAAACACGTGTTTGGCTTGTTTTTAAGCTAAGTCCAAGCACATGTTAGCCTTCTCTCACCTGTCTGGGTGGTTTCGTGCATAGACTCATAGTCGGAATGATCGAGAGCCAAAGGGTTCATGTCCGTGTGCTCTGAGCCCGGAACAGCTGGGCACGGCTCCGGCAGCTCCGTCAGCACCGCGCTCTGATGCTGCTTGTCGCCGTCGCCATTGGCGTCCAGTCCTGCAGCACACACCACAAACACACTCCAGAAGTGTTCTTTCTAATCACAGCAACGCCACAGCTAGAACTACATCTGAAATAAAGGTGCCTACACCTACTGGCTTTAAACTTTCTTAACAGAAAATTATAATTGAGACAGTGCTGCACCGAATTTTACCTTCTAATTGAGCCAGAAACTCTTATTCATACCTTCTTTACAAGAATCTGGAGGCTGGTCAGGTATTTCTTCCCACGTTTTGTTCACACTACCATCAGTGGCACCACTTGCTTCCAAGTGTAACATATGATTTCCCCACACCTTTGCATTGGGGTTTAACTCAGAAACCTTGGTTGACTCCTGCAAAAATAAATTGATCATGCATTTTGGGGATGCACAGCAGGGCATCTGGTGTACAGATACATTCAGTTTCAAATAACAGTATCAGACTGTTTCTACTGTCATGCAGATTTTACTATCATGTTTTTTCACACCTCAATATATTAACTGGCTTTCCATAGTCATTTCAGGTACAAATGACTGAATTGTGGTGCAAAGAATTCATTTCCTTAATTAGGAACCACCAGAAAAGGCTATCCAAGCAGAGCAAATGACAACAAACATTCAATTCTTTGCCTTTGACAGTCTAACTTAGCCTGCTCTTGGTCTAGACTTCAGGCAGTGCTCTAATGTACATGTCTACTTGATGTTGATTATATTGCTATTGAATCTGTTCCTGCAAAATAATACTTGAAAAAAAAAATCAAGAAATACGGAAGTACAGGGATTTTTCTGAAATTATAGAAACATTTAAGTTTTAATGAAACATTATGGAAAATTGAAAGCAATAAGATGTGCATGACAACTTCAGTAATTACTTCTAGAGGAGGAACAGAGCATTAGGACAGAAAGGATGAATAACCAGATCCAGTTAAATCATCTCAAAATAATCTCATTTGAACTGGATTGGAAATTGACACATATAATGATTACATATGGTTATATACAACCATCACATAAATGGTTACATCTGTGTTTCAGAGAGATTGCTCTATGCAGTGCAAAGTCTACTAGAATACTTTTTTAGACTAGCATGGGACTTGCTTTGCTAATGTTGGAGCAAAATGCATTGAATTATTCCATACCAAGCATATATGTTGAGTGTTTTAATGTAATTACACTGGGAAAGAACATTGCTCATGATAAGACACACTAAAAAATCTTACTAAAAACTTACTTTCTAAATTTACACATGCTAGGAACACTACAGTGTTTAAAGACAGGCACTCCAAAACCCCACAAAGCTTTCAATCTTCTTGAACACATGCATTCAAATACTCATTATCACAGTGCAGAGAAAATATACCCAAAAAATAAAAAAAAGAAATCTTGAAAAATTTCACTTAAACACATCTCTTGAAAAGTAGAAGTGCTTGACGTAACTGCTTGCATAGTAAAAATTCAAAGATGACAGCAAGATCCATCAGTTTCCATTTTTACTGTAAGAAGTTCCTCCAGGAGACAGCAAACAGCCTCGATTACAATCCACTACCCACACTGCAAGTGCTGGGCAAGGTCAGAGCAGCTGCTCCAACACAGCCAGCGAGGGGAACAACTTCAGGGAAGCTCAGCAGGGAAGGAAAAGGAGCAGCAACTGCTACAGGCTGACTGCTGCAGCGTGGGTAAGGCTGCAGGGGACCACTGGAGGTCACCCAGTCCAACCTCCCTGCCTGAGCAGGGTGCACAGAGCACCTCAGGACAGCTTTGCTTGTTTCTTAGCCCAGCTAGCCAGGATCGAGCCTAGCTCTTTCATCTCACTTCTCCTGCAGCCACTCCTCTCTACAGCATTGCTCACCTCCAGAAGTGAGCAAAAGACTTCCTAATTGCTACCAAACAAGAACTTGAGGAAATCCACAAACATTTCTTCCTATACAAAGCTAAAGAGTGCTAAGAACGGTTTGTACCAAGCTTTCTTTCTGCACCGCTTATCTTAAGTTCAGCTGGAACTGAGAATCTGCAATCAATTTACTTTGCCAATGATTGAACTTTCACACAAAGTAAACAGAACAAAAAAAAAAAAAACACCAAAAAAAACAAAAAAAAAAATCAATATTCAGCAAATCTTTGACTTCTGCATTCTGTACAGCATTTGGTTTCCCAAAGGAAAGGAAGTCATCAGGTTCAAGACAAAATAACACCTATTTAAACTAATGAAACCACAGTTTGACTTGGCTTGGTCAAACTCCCAGCTTCAGCTTTAAGCTTTAAGAACAAATCATTTCTGCAGAATACTTACAAGTTCGTCTTTATTGTGCCATCCCCACGTACCAGCACATTCTGGTGCTAGCAGCTGATATGGGTATGTTTCCACTGCATATGAAGCACTTCTTAAATTTTCACGTTCATTCTGGAAGTTTTCATTAACTATACACAGTCTGTCATTTTTCATGGTAGCATTAGAAGCTGCATTATTCCATAAAAAGCCCACTAGATATTCACCATTACCAGAAGGAACCGTGTCAGAAAGCAGCTGATTTGTCCAATCAGCATTACCAGTCTGAAGATTGATGAAATGTGACCACATTTCAATGTGGGGATTTTGTCTGTCCAGGTCATAGGACTGGTCACTCGATCCAGCTTCCATCAGACTTGACACGCTCTGCTCTCCGCCTTGCTGAAATCCTGCTGCACCAGGAGAGGCACTGGGTATTTCATAGGAAGGAGTAGCAGCATATTTGTCTACCTGCTTTGGGTCAACACAAACTCCAAGCTCTTTGTTTGAGAAAATCTTGTGATCTGGCTGCATCTGTTCCCAGCTTGTGGTCAAGTCATTCATCTGAGTATTTAATATGTAACTGGTGTTTTTCAGTTCAGTAGTCTTGGCTTGCTTCAAATTCCCCCTGGTAAAAGGTTCTAGGTTCTCAGCTGATAAACCAAAACCAGTGAGGTTCTCCTCTGCATGCATGCTGACACTCTGGTATACTTCACTATCCTGAAGATTACATTCATTTACATCACGCATACTTTTTGCACGAGTTTCTGATTTTTCTTCAGTAAAAGGCCCAACAGAAAATGGAGTGTTCCCACCTTCTGGTTCTGGACTGGCACAGTGACACAACTCAGGCTCTTCTGCTGGATTGTGATGCTCATGAGAACATGCATTTTGACACAATGAAGGCAAAAAGTTATGGTCTTTATTTAAGAGTTTACTGGCATCTTTCAGATTTTTCGTGGCATCTTTTAATTTTACACTCCTGTACATACAACTGTTTATGGCTGCAGGTACAGTGGAGTCAGAGGGAGCATTCTGACTGTCAGCCAAGCCTTTACTGCAACTGAAGATGCCTTTATCACAACCAGCAATGTTAACATCCAGATTCTGTTTTACATTTTCTGCCTTGTAATCAATGGACTCATTTAGCTGACCTTCAAATTTTGTCTGTTCTACAGATTCTACTACATGCCCAGCTATTTTGGCTGATTCAGTCTCTGCACTCCATTGATTTTCCACTATGTGGAAGGAACATACCTCCTGTTGTTCATCTTGTCTGCTGTTCATGTCTATTTTATTCATATGCTCACATTCCACAGACACAGAAGAGACACCGGTTTTACCATCTGAATTTGAGTATTTGCATACTTTACCTTTATTCTCCAGTGACTCTTGTGAAACCTGACACTCTAGGCTGTTTTCCTTTAGGAACATGTCATCTGTGCTTGGATTATGTGCATGAGATGACACAGTGGCATCACTTACTCCTGATCTAGCTCTGCTCAAGTCACCAGCTTCCTCAATCAAGTCACCTTTTAGTTCAGTGGCACTTACACAGTTATCTTCCTCCACGCCACTGTGGACTGTAGCTTCAGATGATGCCTTGATTTCAGTGCAGCCCTTAATGTGAGTTTGAAAATCAGAACTTTCCACCAGGTTTAGCTGCATTTCAGGTACATTCGAAGCTTCACAGCTATGCAAAACTGTACCTGTGCATTTCTCACCCTCTTTCAAGGGTTCTTCAAAATTGCTGTGTTGTTCACTAGAGTCTAGTGAAAATGTTTGGCTATCACCATATGTTTTTTCAAGTGTTTTCTTTTCCACATTTGGATTTATTTCACATTCTGGCTCTAGAAAGCAGACTTCTTCATCAAGTTTTTCTACATTGTCTATTTCATGCAACTCTAATGATAATTTAAAGTTATCCCCCATGTTCCCTACCACCTGCTTACTATTTATTTGCTCTACAACACTTGAGGGATGCCTGGTTAGAGGCACAACAAGTGGTACAACATCAGAATGATTATTTCCCTCAGTTTTTCCTGAATTAGATACTCCAGTGTTTAATAATTCACTGGAAATATGATCACTGTTTTTCACCTTTTCTGAGTTAGGGCTGTATTGGTCCTCTCCAGCAGCATCCACAGGCTTTATGGAATCACAAGCTGCATGCAGTGATTCATTCCAACTAGCAGCACTACCCATGGTATATACCTCCTCTTGCTGATTCTCAGGGATGATTTCATCAGGCACTTTTGCTCTTAAGACATCTGTTACTGTACTGTCAGTATTTAACCTATGCACCTGACACCTGTCAGTCACTAAGTTATCAAATGAACACTGGATGTCTAGGCTACAATATTCCTTGGTATCTTTTTTCTCCATGTTTGATCTAGCCTCTTTTCTATACTCAAACAGTTCTTTCTGTGAATTAAACTTAGCTTCCACTTGTGCCAATTGCTGCACTGGAAATTCCTTCCCTCTGTCTAGAGGTCGTGCCATGGTGCACATTCCTTCATCAGTAACAGCTGAGTTATCTATGTCTGCTGCAGTCTCTTTATGCACAGTAGCTGGCACCTCTTCATCCCCTTTCAGATCTTCGGCATCTACAACACAAATGCTGTAAAACTCTTTGTCTTTCACATTTTGACTGCTGTCTACATCAAGACAGGAAAATGTTGGAGACATCTCTCTATATGAACTCGAAACTTTCTGTAAGCTGTCACTCCTGCTGTCTTCAACATTTACTGTTGCTCCATTTTGCCTTGAATGGTCACATGTAACTGCATAATCCTCCGGAGAATTTCTATTTAAGGAAATTTCACTCTGTAAGTCTTTGTCTAGGATATCTGGTACACGTGAATTAGAAATATGATCAAACAAGCAATGCTCCTGTGCAGCCACATTTTCATTATTAACATTACTATTATTATTTTCTATATTGTTCACATGCTGACCATTAATATTAGGTTTTTTAGGAGTTTTTTTATTAATAATCTTATCTTTCTTTTCTTCACTTCTCTGCAGATTTCTGTACGTACCAGAGACTTTCAAGAGGTGACTAAAGGAATTAAAGAAGCTAAAAGGTCTGCCATAGGTCCTCCTAGGGCTCACATGGGGAGTATTCCCCATGCTGTTATATGACGAATATTTTGCTTTTCTACCCCAAAAGCCAGATTGAGAATCTGATGCTGCACAATCATCGCTACAAACACGTTCAATGCCAACTGTCGCAGCTGCCCCGTTAACTGTCCTTCCCACTGTATGCAGGTCCTGGCTCTCCACAGTTCCGAAAATTGAAGATAAAGTTTTACTTATCCTTGACTTTGGTGCTTCCTCTTCCACAGACTTTCGTAACAAGCTGGTTTTCTCCTCACTCGTGCTGTTACTCAATTCTTTACTGAAGCAGCAGCCCATGTTTAATACGTAGTGTCAGAGGGTCTTCTCATTGCAAATCACCTTCCTCTTTACACTAACTTTCTATGGCTACTGAGGAGACAAGCCAGCACTCAACTGCCAAAAATAGCACACTTTAAAACCATGCAGGGGTTCATATGTCATTGCCACTCAAAGTCCAAATCCCAGTTGCTGAGCAATGTTTCAGTATTTCATCATATACACTGTAATATTCAAGACAAATACCCCTTCAAATGAGACTACAGTCTGTTTAGGAGTATTACTGAGTCTTATGAACTCCTATTGTTTAATTTCCTTAAAAGTTTCGTTCATCCAAATAGTTTAATTATTTCAATTACATCTTTCACAGTGCCCGTGTGGGCCAGAAACTACTTGTTTTCATATTTAATACAACTCTCACCTTCTATACAAGGATAAATGCATTCTGGGTTTACATGTTTAAATCTGACGTGTAGATCAAACACATTTGGGACCATTTTCTCCTTCTCTTCCCTTCCCCCAGAGCTGAACCTACACCACAATTACTTCTTTAGGAAAAACAGGCTAAAGATAGATAAGACCTCATGTATTCCATTAAGCAGTCATTGTACGTTATCAGAAGCTAATTCTGTTCCAAGGTTTTTTTTTTTTTAATTTGTTATCTGCATGGAAAAAAAAAGAATACTAATTCCTCAGTGACTTACAGCACTGAAGGGGGCCTCAAGACCATTTAGCCACCTCATGGTACTGTGACAGGATTAATTATACTAAACCTCAGGAAAAAAACGTGTGTATCCTCTTACTAAAAACTCAAAATATTTAAAAAGTACTTTGACTGAATGCTATTCCTTCCTAAAGTCTGTCTTCAGTGTAGTTTTCATTGTTGTACATATACAGACTCCTGACCTTGTAACAACTAAACTGCTTTTATACACATGTATTTACAAATTGAAAACTTTCTATTACTGCAAATTCTTGCATTTGCTAATAAAAAGTGGTTCTGTTTCTTCAAATATAAAAGCCCAATAAAGCTGAAAATACCCAGCAATCTTTTTCTGCTCAAGAGTTACTCTTTGCCTTTCCGTTACCTCACATCGCTCAGACCTTCTCCCAAACTCACTGCTATTGTTTCAGATTTGGACCCCATACTTCAGAGAGCTTACAGAGTGTCCAACTACAGCACCACTCTACTCTGTTACTTAAAATATACTGAAAATATGTAAGAGTGTAAGACAAGACAGACCCTTTAACTCTATTTCAAATGTTCTTTCAGACAACATTGAACCTGGTGCTATTTCTCCATTGTTTGTGCACCTTACAGTGCACACCCACTAACTCTGACCGCAAAAGACTGCTGAATTGGCTAAAAAGTACATCCCCTCTTCAGCAAGTCTGCTTTGAAATTGCAAAGTAAGAACAGAGGAAAACTATCCTCCCCCCGCCCCTTATCCAGCCCAGGAAGACTCCAAGTGCCTGCAGCTACACTGTTCCTAAGGATAGGAAGTCTGATGCATCATTGCTGCCATCTGCTGCATTTTTTTCAATTCTCCCCTGGGACAAAGTTATTCAACATGCTTGGATCCAGACTGAAAACTATGCCAAGTCACTCCTCTCTTTAGCATTCCCTGGAACTGAGAACAGGGAAAGGGGGAGGGAGTTACTTATAATAGTTTTTTTGAAGAAATGCCATGAGCAAACAATTTGACTGTTTTTAATGCCAGCTTAAAGTCACAGTAATTACTTTAAAACTTCACAACTATTCAGAAAACTCCCTTATCAGGTAAACAAATAGCAAGATTTTTCCCTTTGTGATTTAACCATTAGTAACTCATTCTTTCTAGAGAGGAGCTAAGTGTCTTTAAGAGACAGACCAGGGCAAAGTCCACTTTTCCAGTGCTTTAACAACCACTTCTCCTATCAACTAATGGAAAGAAAAGGGGTGAAGCAGTTCAGGCAAGCAGAAACTTATTCCAGTTTTCCCATACCCTTCTCATGTACAAAGGCACATTTTGTACTTGTTCCTTTGTTTTTATCTTAGGGTTCCAGGGATAATTTCTATTTTAAAGCAGCTGCAGTGCCCATTAATTAAGTCAAATTTCTCAATACTATTTATTGTGGGATCACAACTCTAAAAAACAAAAAGGCAATGTGAATTTAAGCAGAAAATGCCACTCCTGTTATGCTACATCACCCGAGGCACATTCTGGCTAAGCTTAACACTGCCACCGACTTGAAAAGCACTTAACAGAGTTCATGCTCTGCTACTTCAGAGACCAACTCAACTGGGGACTAAATTTTGTTATTTTGTTTTTCTCCTTTATTCATGCATATTTTACCTCTGGTATGTTCCTCATCTACTCAAAGCCTAAACAGGTTTTCTGTCTGCATGAAACAAAAATGCTCTGAAGCAGCACTTTCATAACCTGAACAATTACTTTATTTTAATAGGTATTTAGTCCTATGTTCTGCACACACCTACACAGAAGGCAGTAAGTCAACATGCTTATTAACTAGAGTATACTTACCCACCTTTCATTTCTCCACGTACCTATTCCTTGCCAAGGAGTAAGGGTTTATCCCAGATATAGCCTTATAGGCCTAAGTTTAAAAACAATCTAGATTTAAAAGTTACAATAACACAGGTCAAAACAGTTCTCACAACCTACTGAAATCTAACTTCCCTTATTCTTTTTCAATAATTAAGTAATGCAATGGTACCAAGTCCTGAAGAAACAGTGATTATGCTGCACTCCCAGACCACACCTGATGCCATGCCCATCATCAGTTAAGAGAACAGAGAAGAGCAGCATCACAATATGTTGCAGTGACACTACTGCAGACTTCTGGAAACAGCTGGTCAAATTGCCTAACTTTCCTCCAACATGGTTAATGGGCTGCTAAGAGTTGAAGTACACATTCTACACATTGAAATAATTAAACATGAGTATTAGAAGTCACCTACATGTATAAAACAATTCTTATGGTCTATTCAATTTTCTTATTGCTTAGATCTAGAATACCATGACAGAAAGAGCAACCACCAACCAGTATTGATCCTTGATGATGCTGACACTGTACATGTCCAGTTTAAAGTCTAATTCTCCCATTTCTTGTTAAAAGCTAGTTGTGATCCTTTGAATTATTAAATACCATCTACTCATTATACAAACTGCTCTTAACATTAAATTGGCACATACTGCATATAATGCTGTGTATTGTCAAACGATCTGAGGATTATATGGTATACTGGATTTCCCTGAGCACGTGGTCCTATATTAAACTAGTAAACCTGATTTCCTCAGTTCCTCTTTATTCTGAGGTTTATTCTTGAATGGGCTGCAAAAGGATTTCTGACCAACATAATCCAGCAGCAATAAGTCTGAGACATCCTTTTATAGTATTTCCTATGAATAATATTTTCAGAAGTACAATTAAGTGTTATCTTTTATAAATTTTTAATTATTTTTCCCCTGCTTAGAGCAACAGTATGATTCAATTTGTATTTATAGTACCTGTAAGGACTGACAAAAATCAGTGTACCACACAGATTTGAATTTCCATTCCCATGGCAGCACCTGGTAATTACTCTAGGGAAAGAAAGGGTGATGCTAATATTGCAATCAGACAGCAAGTTTAAATGGCCTCACTGTAATATCCTGCACTGGAACACACTTTTGCAGAACTTGCTGTCGTTTGATGACATTCTTGTCATCATCCCATCTAAAGATACTTTCAAAATTCCAGATCAGATCTTCAATTTTACTGATCAAGGAAAGAAAATTCTTTTGTCCTTGGAAAGTGCTCTGAGAGGCCACACATTCAAATGTGAGCATGGCAGAGGAAGAGTTTAGGCTCAGCAAGCAAGGAAAAAGACTGTGCATACCTTTAGCACTAAATGTCAGCTAAATCCTGTCTGGCAGAGACAGGACATACAAACTACCTCGACCATGGGATTTGCACCTTGGCCTATTCTCTCAGAGTAACCTAATTTCTTCTAGCTGCAAAGAGTTACTATTGAAAAAGAAACACAGAAGTGAGTTAAAATGGAATGAACCACTTCCTAAACGCTGACTTTCCTGGGTCCAGCCTAACAAGGGCATTCTCAGAAAGAGTAATTGTCAATCAGGATACAAACAGTCTATTGCCAACATCTGCCGACTTCTAAGTTAAAGTTGGAAAAAATAGCACATTTAACTCCCAAAGCTAAGAAAGCCATTGAAGTTAAGAATGCTGGTATCCTCTAAGCTATATACCACCAATGTATAAGCTACTACTGACAAGAAATCCATGAAGATGCCAATTTCCTTCAAATGACTTGTGTGCAAAATTCTGCTGTTAAATACCACTAAAATCAGCCAAACTGGTTGGTTGTGCAGGAAATGAGCCATACTAGATTTGTGACTGATCCACATTAAGCTTTAAATAGCATAGCTTCATAGCTACTTCAATGCAGAGCCAAAAGTCTGTCTCCCTCACTCTGAAAAATGTTAGTGAACTGTGTATCTTTAAGCAGCAACCCTGAAAAGTGATTTATGAAGGGTTTCATCACAACATCAAAACCTTCATTTTAATTTAGTCACTACTGATTACCTATTCAACATTACTCACAGTAGAATGCCTCCAGTTTTGTTCTCGCCAAATAACAGAATGACTAAGTTGATAATTAGAAAAATTTAGTTATTGTTCAAAGAGAAGACAATACTTTAAATCACCACTTCCAATTAAGAACTAGTATAATCTCTATTTTTACAGGATGTACAGAAGTGCATCAAGATCCCCCATAAAAATTCTATAACTTTCTTCCCAAAGAAAAGCATTTGGACAAGGTATATTATAAGAGATGACAGTGGAACAGCACAGCAAAAACAGCTGGAAATGAAATTCAGCACATTTCTTGTAAGTCTATTAAAAACAGACTCCTAGAAAGCTCACTAGGTGCCATGGCAGGATGGTCCCATATCAAATGCACACTAAAGTAATGATCAGCACAAACATGCACCTATGTCTTTTTGCAGTCTAGCCCTCTGATCTCAAAATAATTAAGACACAAGAAAAAGGACATGATTTTCATTTCACCTGAATATGTACTTGCTAAAGGCAATAATACAGTCAGGATTCCAGACATTTTTCTCCTTCCTATCACATTTATGAAAAGATGGAAGTGTCTTAATGATTTTAGTTTGCTAATTATTTCATGCATTCCGAGAAGTTTTTCTCCAACTATAACCTTGTTCCCAGAACTTGCAATGAAATCCTGAAGCACTGGCAAAAATCAACTTATGTATGCATGGCATTGCAGAAGGGATCATTTTGTAGACAACTGTTAACAAAATATATTGGTAATTATGCTCATACAACAGAATGACTTTCTGATGCTGTGCATTTAAGAGTATCATACTGGTATAACCTAAAGCCAAATAAGCTAAAAGGTCTAATCTTTTTCAGATAAAATATTCAACTGAAGAAAAGTTTTAATCACGATAGAACAAATTATTTGAAATCTACCATTATAGCACTATGGATACATTCCAAGATACCTAAATTGACATCAGCCTTCTCTTCCCATGAAAAGAACAGTAAGGCCTCCTGAAATACGAAGAAATGGTTATGTTCTCTTTCTCCAAATAAATTATTAAGATTTAAATATTTTTTTTAAAAAAAATAATAATATGTATGTCAAGTTATAAGAACTAGCATCCATACGAATACTAATGAATTGCCTTTAATGCTAATGCACCTGTTGAAATGCAGACAGCTCCAAGTCTTGAAGCAAATCTGCAAGCTGCTCTTACTCAAGTTTACACACTGGTTTATTGGCACTAATGCCCTGGTTACAGGGAAAAAAAAAAGCCAGCAAATCTCAAAAGTTCAACCTTCAGAAGTATGAAAGAAAACCAGGCTGAATTTTTTTCCTCCACTGTCAAATAAGTAAAATAATCACACCTGAGAGATGTTAAACAGAAAACTCAGAATAAAAAAAAAATAAAAAAAAATAAAAAAAAAAGGGGGCGGAGAGGAACAAACAAAAAGTGCACCAGCTTGCTTAGAAAAGAAAAGCACAAGTTTTTCAGAATGCTCCTTAGTGCTTGCTCTAAGCTAAGTTGGAAGCAGGAAATATCTGCTCCATAGCATAGCACAAGCAAAACTCCTGGCAGAACATACACTGAAACCAAACCCTTCAAGATGTCCCTCCCAATATACAGTTAACACAGACAAAAATTTGAATATATCTGAATAAAAATCAAGTCTTCAATCTTCTTGAAGACGTATGTAACATTTACTGCAACATATATGCACACAGTACAGTCTATGTATGATCTGCCAAAGCTTCCCATCCAGCCAGTTACTGGATCCTGCACAGCAGCACAGCAACAGCAGCACGTGCCATTTGGCAGAACTGACTGAGCAAAATTCCTGTTACAGATTGCCAATTACTGCTTCTATGGGCATTCTCTGCATTTTTCCTCATATGGTAAGGTGTGAGCAAGAACCTCATTCAAGATTGGTGATACAGTTCCTGCACAGCCTAAAAAGCCCTGTCTCTTGAAGTGCAAACTGCTGTATCTTGCAGTTTATGTGAATCCCTCCACAGGGCTGAAGCAAAGTTAAGTTGAGGTTCCTAGTAGTCTGGAGAATTAACCACCTCCAAAAGCTCTGTTCTGGCTGTTCAGTGTTGCAATGCTGTCTCAGCCAACTGTCTTCTAAAATGTTCTGACCTACAATTTTGATGAAGACATAGTGAAAACACAATGTTTCACACAACACTTACACCAGGGGAACATGCAATTATAATACTCACTAGATGAGAACCGTCCTTAACTTCTTGTACTTGCTGCACCTGCGGTTCAGCCACAACTTTAGTGTCCTGATCAGAAGTCATGAGCTGTCTGCTTTTTGGCTGCACAGAGAGAACTTTACTGGTCACCTTTGTAAGCTGCAGAAATAAGAAGACAAAAGATTCTGTAAGTTGTTGTAGTTGAAATTCCCGAAAACCCGCAGCTACTCCAGACACGCCACCCTGATTCAGACCAAAGGTTCACAGAACTTCCACACAATACAGGATTATGCATCCAGAGAAAACATGAAATGAGGATGAAGCCACCTTACAGATACACTCAGCTCCCAGTCACTGGCTGCCTTGGGATTACAGATGGAACACTTGCCACAGCACTGGGCAGGGAAATTCCATCGGGAAAGTGTCTCTTGATTCTCACCTTAATTATTCAGACTGCATTTCAAACCATGACGTCTTCATACCACCTGGCAGACTCCACTCACTAAGAAGCATTTAGTCACAAGCTAGCCTTTCTTATGTAACTACTTTGATGGTCACTTTATCTTTGCAAAATTTAAGAAGCATGTTACAACAGTTCAGCTAGGCTAGTAATGCTCAACCAGTTCTGCTCTATCACCCCAAATTCTTATTTTATTTGATTAAACAAGTAAAAAACTCAGTAGAGTTGAAAGTCTGACAGTGACATTGCTTTGAAATTTTATGCTATTATTTAATACTGCTATTTTAAAAAGTTTTCAAAAAACAATAAAAGCTGTTTTAAAGCATGAAGTCTCAAAATAAATATTGAGATATGAAAATCAGGCTTTTAAATTTTTTATTTTTAACATTTTTATTTTTAAAATATGTAAAATGCTTTTTTGTTTTTTTTATTAATATGGAAATTCCATACTGCATCTGTAACAATGCATGAGATTTATAGCCTTCAAGTTGTTGACACCAAACACGCAATCTCCTTAAAATGAAAATGTAAAGATTTGCAGCACATGGAAATTAATGGTACTGTCCCATTCCCTAGGAACATAAGCTCCTTTTAGGCTACCTTGACTCCAAGATTAAAGTTAAGAAGACTTTCTTTCTTCAGTCTAGGGCATTACGGCCTTTCATGGAATCTCCTTTACACTGTATTTTGAAGTGGACAAAAGCAAATGCCAAATACAACTGACTGAATATATCTCAAAATTTTAAAAGAATTTGAAAAGGAAATTATTGCATTCAGCCTATGAACTGATTCAAGCACTTGTATTACAGGATTATGCAAAAGATATTCTGTACATACAGCTGAGGAAACAAATATACTGACAACCCCAAGAAGACGAACATTTCAGCTTTTCATGAACAGTTGCTTATCACCATGTGCTATTGATGTAAAGCCAGCACAAAAAATATGTTTTTAAAACAAACACACGTACTGTGCCCCTGTCATATTCTCAGAAATTTCTTTTCCTAACATTCTGCCTCTCAGCTTGGAATAGAAACTACTTAAGGCAGAAATGGCACAGACAAAAAAATACATTAAACTAAAAAATTACACTACCCTCACATAATGTTACACACAAATATACTCACAGGTTATGTAACAAAGTCTGGAATTCATTCTGGATGTTTATATTTCATAAAATAACCAAAAATCCTCCTCAGGATGAATTTTTCAAAAGCAGTATGAAATAGCCAAACTCTGTGTAGCTCAAAGCCATGCACAGAAAGATGTGGGCATATTAACACTCTGTAAAGTGTCTACGCTTTTTAGAGAACTTCTATTCATGTTTTTTGAAGAAACTGTGTTAAGCCTTTCAAAACTTTTGGATTCTTTTTTTTTCTAAAAAGAGCCCAAGACTCCTTACTCATTTCATGTTCACTGTATGTAACCTCCACTGATGCTCATACTAACCTTGGGTGTACAATTGAGTTCAAATTCACAAGCTAAAGAGTACTTTACAGACAGACAAATATGTTTCAGTCAGCAATGGTGATATTTACTCAGCATTTTGATCCCCAAATCAATCTTATGGTACCACTTTACACCCTTCTGTCACCTACTTATCTCACATACTCCCATTCCCATTCCCTTCAGCCTGTCCAGAGCCATGCTGCAATCTCTTCTATCGTCTGGTACATAGTGTTAGCACCAGAACTTTGTAAGTCTGTAGATAAAGGAGGGGAAGGGAAACAGCTATGATCATGTGCATCTGTCAAACAAAAAGTAAAGTTCCACTACACATATATTCTTTAAAGTGCCAGCTGACTGGCAATTAAGCACAAGATACCCAGCTAAATCACCAATTCCAGATGAGGACAGACAAGTTTTCAGCCAACCTAACAACACACAACTGCAATGTGCACATTGCAACTTCAAATTCCTTGGGCAAGCCACCTGCAATTAGAACAGCATATCATTCTACTGCTTTTCAGAAGTCCCTTAGATGAGATTATGCAAGATGCTTATCACAGGCCAGGTCTAGATTGAAGCTCTAGGTAACTTTGCTTGCACCACTCAGACTAATAATCATATTCTCATTAGAGAATCCACAAATCCACAACATGGATTTGTTGTGATACACACCATACTAATAACACTCACCTTGTAAATGATTTCTTGTTAGTAATTACAATGTCAAACATGCATATAAATAATATAATATATATTAATAATACTATATACAATATATAATATATAATGATGTATCTATTAATAATATTATATATTAGTATATATTAATATACATTATATATTTTAAATATATGTATTTATATATTTACATATATAAATATATCACAAATATATTTAAGTTGAATTTTGATCACTAAGGATCAAAATAGCACTCCAAATAACAGCAATAAAGTAATTTGTTTGAAGGGGATAAAGCCTGATTTCAACACCACGATTTTGACAATGATCAAAATGGGCAAGCCATAAAAGATCCCAAACACAGAAGGAAGGAACTTCTGTTGCAATTTTCTTCACGTACTACATCCCACTGCTACAAGTCTGCAGGATGTCAGTGCTCAGCTGCAAAATCCCACTGGTTGTGTGATACTTCAAAATGACTTCACATGCAGGGCTGTTCTGGAAAGTTAATGCCACCTTTTCTACTGTAGAGCTGACATTTATTGGACTCCCAGAGAACAAAATCTACATGACTGCAGACTCCCATGACTATCATGTCAGAGAACAAAAGGGTTGTAGAAAATGCAGTGATACTTCAGAAAAAAGAAAAGCAAATAAAAATAATGGAATGTTAAAAGCTCTCCACAGGATATGTTTTAGCATGTTTTTCATTAGTATTGATATATATTTTCACATAAAAGTTGATTTATACAAACCACAATCAATAGCTGGTAATTCTAGAAACCACAAGTATGGATTCACTGTTTGAAAAATTTTCAGCTGAATTGGTGACAAGTTATATGGAGCATTTTAATACAGCAATAAAACTTATCATCCAACTGAAGAGTTAACTTGTCCATGACTCTAAAAGATATGGTTTACCAGTCAGCAGTTCAATGTATCTTTGCATAAATAAATGTTGCAGCAATAAGCAGGAGCCATTAAAGAGAAAAATGCAAGCTGGCAAACCCGTTTGGGACAGAGATAGCACTACCTACAGCAGAACACTGAGCTATCATAATCAAATGACAATTTTTTCATCACAGAAACACAGAGGTTTTTTTTAGTTGAAAAGGGCCTTTTGAAGGTCATTTAGTCCAACTCCTCTGCAAGAAGCAGGGACATCTTCAACTTGATCAGATTGCTCAGAGTCCAGTCCAACCTGACCTTGAAAGTTTCCAGGGATGGTGCATCCACCACCTCTCTTGGCAACCTGTGCCAATGTTTCACTGATTTAGAAGCACCCATTAATTTCAATTCTGCAAATGCATGTAGTAAATCATTGTATCCTTCTGCCTTGCCATTTGGTCATCACAGAGTAATAAGTTCAGCAGCTTGAGAGTAACTCTTCTTCTCCCTACTACAGACATCCAAATACTTATTTTGGTATCTACCTATCCCAAGAGAAACTGCCTAGATTTTATTGAGACTTATCAAAAGTAGTCCAAACTTGGTTTGTAAAGAGACAAGGCAAGACAGAGAAGTTTAAAATAAAGGAAAAACAGATTTATTTAGAAATGGCACAATATTCAACCATGCTTGCTTTCCCTGAACTGTAATACACTGCTCCATCTGCAAAACTAGTAATTGCAACAGCAAGGGCAAGAGTGCCCTATTATTCATTTTCTCATTAGTTTGAGGGTGATGGGGGCAGTCACCCTTCAGTTGTACAGATCTGTCCCTGTGGACACCTGGTGAGTGGTTAACCTGAGGAGTTACAAGAATATTTTCAGGAGAGTATCTGAAATACCTTGTTGCTTGACCAGTCTACTGGTTTCACTCTGCAACATCCACAACCACAAACAGAAAGATATGGAATTTGTTTGGGGGAGAGGAATAGATTTTTTTAAGGTATTTTTGTTGTTGTTGTTGTTTGAGGTTTCTGAGAGGTTTTTTGGGCAATTTTAGTGTTTTGGTTTTATGAAAGTTGACAGCACGGTTGTTTACTGTCAAGTACTTTCAAAACTATCTGGTTGTAAGAATCCCACCATTTCAGAACATACCAGATACAAACCAGCAACAGCCCACAGGACAACTATACAGATAAGTGCACACAACCACATGATCACTCTTTGCCTGGGTGCCCAGCCAAGCAGAGCTGGGACTGCTCTCATCCAGAAGCCACACGTGTGTGTTAGTGTGGTGCCCACATCAGACTAACCTTTACACTGCACTTTAGTGCCACATTAGGTACCTCAGTGTGGGCAGATTAATGTGCAACTGTCTGAAGGTATTTACAAACACACTGCATCCACGTGCACCACAGCCTTGCAAATAGTTTGGAAAAGGCATCTATCTCCTTGATTGTTACACAGCAAGCAAAACCCCTACTGCTCTTTCTCCCTAGAGTGTAAGCCCCCAATCCTCCTGCTTTCATTAGTAGACATCTAACTTTTCTAATTCATATTCAGAGTCTGCTTTTCTGCAGTCTGTTTCACTGTCTAGAGTTACTACAGTCTGAGTAGCAGCATGCGTTCTCTCAATCAAATCAGTCACACAGATCTGTAATTTAAAAATATGCAAAACCCCAAACAATGCTCTAGGGCTGAGATCTTGCCTGCCAACTTTCAGCCCAGAGTAATCAGCCCTTAAAAAGAGATTTACAAATGCAAGTGCTGACAACTAACTTTCACCCTGCAAACACCATAAAACAAAAAAAGCTCACTAGAATAAAAGAACTTTTCACTACTCTTCCAGCAAGTACAAACAAAAATACATTTGAGCTTGGCTTTGTGCAGAATTCTTCCTAGCAAACATTTTAGAAACTTTAAACAAAGATTAAGTTTTCACAAGGCTAATACAGAAATACACTTCGGTAACATGAGAAAGCTTAAAATGTTTTCCAAACAGATGTGCATTGCTTAACTTGAGCCTCATAACAAACTTCCAGCTGCAAGCCAGAAATCCTCTTTCTACTGTGAGAGAGAACATACTTTCTCACCATCTACCACACACTTGTGTACCCATGAGGACCATGACACCACAGCAGAGGTGATCAGAGCTACCACTGACCTCAGCTCAGAAGTTTTAGCACCTGCTGAAGACATCACGTAGATATTTATATGAGAAACAAGAGATGCCTTTTCCAAAAAGATGCTACAATTTTAATACATTAGCTCCTCTTTAAAAGAAGTTTAACTTTTCTTTATTAGTTTCACCAGTGTTGTGAATAGCCAAAGCATATGTAATATGTCAAGAGTTAATCGTGTTCTCAGTCCCAGTAAAGGTGCCACCTCAGACACAGGATATATGGTTAAGCTTAAACAGCTTCATCAAGAAAAACTGGAAAAACCCTAATCCTGAAAAGCTGGATGTTTACCTCTTAGTGTCATAGACACGGATACAAATTTTCAATTTTCATCATGTGCAATTTCAGAATACCTTCAAAAAAAGAGATTTCAGACCTATCATCCTGCTGCACGGGGCACATGTTACCATTCTGTAGATGAATAACATCATCCAAGCTGTACCATGCTCACAGAGAAAACTTGTGACAGAACTCAGGGGTTTCCATCTTTCCCTTCAAAGCAGGAAATCAGTCTCTTTACAGAGCAGATTTGACAAGCAATTTAGCTTTTAAAGGGTGGCATTATTTAAAATAAAATATACTATGAAGAAGTTCCACTACCACAGCAGAGACCAACAGCATATCTGTTTGTGGCGATCTCCGCAATCATCACTGTGCCTACATCAGTTGTAAAATCTCTATTACACAACAGCAATTAAAAAGCTGACATGACACAAATATTTAGTCACAGCATGTGCCTACAGAAGTCTTGAATGCACTACTATTAAAAATCATCACAAGGTTCTCAATTTAACTGCTGATTAGCTAAACAGTTGGGGAAAAAGTTGAAAATTCCCCTCTGGAGCTTAGTGTTTAGACCCAGCAATTTATACAAGTCTGTCAGATGAAGATTTTGAAATCTTCACGGTGCCAGCATGGTGCTGGAAAGTTAGATTACAAAAAACCTGAGAAAAGTACCATAGGATTTGTTTCAGTTTTCTTTTCTGCCAAGAAAATTACTTATGCCCCGGCACTCTCCAGAATAATGCAACTTCTGCGTTCCTGAAGAGGAACATGGTCATAACCACTGGGGGCAAATCTGCAACAGAACACTTGGCAGACTCAAGGCACTTCAAAAATGCACAGGGCAATCAGGTGTTAGCAAGAAGAAGAACCTAAAATTTAATGCTGTACTTTTTTAACATCCTTCAACAGAAAACAAAAGCACAAATCATTTACAGCTGCTGCTGCATTTACTTCACAGGTTTTTTTTAAAATCTCTTCTTTAGTTTATAAGGTTGACAGCCTCCAAAATTGTTCTGCAATTCTATTAATTATCCCTTAAAATTATCCCTTTAAGAAAAGCTGAAATAGCAAATCTTGCTATTTAAAAGGAACACTGCATTTCTTTATTTAAAGATTTATTAAACATTTCTGTGTGAGGCTTCCCAAGCAATTCACAACTCTCATCACTTACTGAGCATTCTCGCTCACACAGAAACCTATGCAATGAAGAGCACACTAGAACTGATTACTCTGCAAGTCTGGAAATCCAGATCATTACAGTAATTAGCTGTCCAAAAGATGCCAAGCAGCAAGTTACTAAACAAAGGTGATAAAGTACCAAAGAAACCTGATACTGGTAAATGATAAGCACTCTGTACAGAGGCATACGAAAAACTCTTTTGGTGAAGAGCAAGAAAAATGGGAAGAGGGTAAAGTTACAGTCTTACTCACCATCTCAAACAAGAAGATGACGTCAACAGTGCACAAAAGATAACAGGATGACCTCCATCAAAAAATTATTATTATTATCATTTTTGTATCTAGCCTTTTATGCACTGTAGTTCAAATATATGTGCTTAACAAAAAAGAAATAATTTCACTACACTCTATGGTGTCTCACAGAATTTCTGCAGCTCTCCTGCACACCAAGAAGCTTCACATGCAGTTACTATCTGATGTGCACTCAAACACCACTCCAGAGATGGACCAAGAGGCCTGTGGATCACATTCTCCACAGTAATGCAATAAACCAGATGCTTAATGGTATATAATCTAACAAAAATATTACAATTTAAGAACACTAGGAGTGCCTACCAAGCAGGAATAAGCCACCGGGAGGAAATTTTTATGCCTGATAAGAGTGTCATGTGCCTTGAAGACAAGAGTGATTGTGTCATGAGCAGTTTTCAGTTTGCTTATGGCTTGTTCTCAGTTTTCAAGTCTGAAGCAGCACTCTCCTGACTGCCGGCTGAAGCACATTACATTAAGAAACCCAACTCATTAATTAACAGGAGTTGCTTCGTGTTGCACATCCATCACAAAGCCACAAGCTTGTTTTCCTCACTCTAAGTGGACTAACAGCACACACCCTGCAGGTTATTCATAAAGATATATATTTAATTTCTATTATAACTATCGTGTTAGATAAGATACTTATCAGATGATGATTTCAAAAGTACCAGACTTAATGCGCAAATCAGAGTCGGAAGATGAATTTTAATTTTCTAAGAAACCCCTCAAATGGCAGAGTTAAATTGTTAGCAGCTCAGCCAAATCATGACAATTCTGAAAAGAAAAATGGGATGCTAACTTAATATAAATTAATTATGAACATAGTTCTCCACAACCTTGTTCTCTCGATAACCTGAATGTAGAATCACACATTCCACATTCATTACCAAAGCCTACAAAAAGCAAAAAACATCTCACATTGAATGAAAAACGTCTTTTAACTTTCTCAGGAAAGAGATCAGGAAATTGTTACCCAAGAAAATTAGGTAAGTACCTCAAAGTATAATGATTTTCTACTAAAATGTTCCATCACTTGCCCTCCCTTGTATTTGTGAGCATTCGACTTCCTACCTCCCAGCTCTGGCACAATTTTATATTCTCCAGGACACAAAACATCACCAGCAAAAACAGAATTTGAATAAATTTGAGCACTCCCTTCTCCAGTTAAACAGAGAACTACACAGTAGTTGCCTCACAAGCACTTTATTTCTGTGACCTCCAGAAGAGCAGTGGAGAAAAGAGGACTCGAGCTGAATGCCTGGTGGCATTAATCCTTCTGTCCTGCTCTAGGAAACCAGAGGAGCAGAGTACTGCAAACCAAGTCCTTCAGTTCTGAGTGGAACTGAACAACTTAGGTCCACATCACTCTGCTGCTGCTGTTACAAAGCATCACAGATAGTTCCTAACAGCAATTAAAAAAACAAAAAACAACAAAAAAACCCCAAACCAAAACAAAATAAACAACCTCAAAATAAAAAAAGAAAGTAAAGCTACAATAACATATCTGCAGGACCTTCACAACAGAAACCCCAGCAGACTGCACATTGCCTGTACTGAATTAAAGAGTGAAAGGACAGGCCAGTGCAAGCCACTGCTCTTCTGGCACTGAAATTATCAGAAAACTAATGAAGCCTAAATACAGGGCCAAACAATTTAAAGTACCTACAGAATGACAAGCTTGGAGTTGGACCCCACACTCTGCACAGCACTTCATATCTGCCTCTGCTTCCAAACTCCTTTTGGAATACATTTGTTAAATGAGTCTAACCATAGAGGCAGACTAATTTTTCACATAATCTTCTAAAACCAGCCAGCCTAAATAATGACTAAGTATATAAACCCCCTTATGCCTAACATGGGTTAAGAGAAACTGCAGGATGTGATGGAAGCTCCCTCCTTCTGCAAGATTTTTTCTTTAATTAATATCTTTTAATAACTGATTATGTTCTCATCAGAGCATAGGCAGCACATATTATACTAATCCACTGCTCACATTAATTTGTTGTAACGCTCCCATCCACCTGCATTTACCTGTTACATTTGCCTAAGCTACAAGGAAACAGCCTATGCTTGCAGTGTCCAGTGCAGGAGGATACTGATCAGCAAACACAAGTCACAGCTGAAGCAATACAAAGAAATGTCTTGGTATTTTTACTAATATGCATAAATTTAACTGCTAAAATTGTTTACTTTCTGCACAGATATTAATTCTAGATGCTTTGGGGTGATCTTTGATAAGCTAATTGCATTTTCTCTGAAAGTCAAAGCTTCTCAATAACTTCAGAGATCTTTATGCCAACAAATTAGCTGGGACACTGTTCCAGGCTTTTAATGTAATACCAATATTTAATAGCAAATACTGCATACTGATCCAGAAATTAATTATCATTTCATGCAAATGTTAAATGATGGAGGAAAAAATATGCAAAGTATCACAAAAATATGTTTCTAAATTTTAGCACCATCAAATACAAAACCTCACCTAAATCAACTATCATCATCCATGTTACTTGTTTCCACTAATGTGACATGAGTCAAAAACTGCACAACAATTCTGTACACACAGAAAGCAGAAAAGCAATTGATTAGAAACAGTAAATTGAATTGGTGAGAAAATTCAAGCTTGCCCTGGAGTAGACAGTGCAGGAGCAAATACCTGTTAGCATTAATGACTGGATTTCACAAAATATTGCTCATTCCTGTACTATATTTAAATAGTCAATACAGAACACTACATGGTAGCTTAAAATCTTGAACTCTTAAAATAGGCCTGTATTGCTCCTTCCCATAGCTAACCAACACATTTCATGAAGAGATTAAGACGGCCATCAGAAAATAGATCTATGATCTATTTCATTCAAATTCTTTATTCTGATAGACATCTTATTTCCAGCAGGAAAGTTTACTCTGGCACTCTGGACACCAAGTCTGTCTCACCCTACCAGACCTTCTCTGAATTCATGCACATATGAGGAATTATTATGCAAAGATAGTATCTTGCATAAGAATGTATTTTCTTTGTTTCCCTTCCTTCCCCACATAGCTGGCCTGCTCTCACATAACCAATGAGGTAAGGGTTGGGGTTTTTTTTGGTGTTTGCTTTTCTTTAAAGTAGTTATTGAAAGGAAGTATGAGATTAATTTTCCTATTCCTCTGCTGAAACAAGCAACAATTAAGCATGCTAAGAGCTCACACAGAGCAGTGAAGTTTACAGAGACTGTTGCACTTTCACTATGAGACAGTTTCAGTCTAAGACAAACTGACTCCTGACTTGGAGTGAAAACTAGAAAGATTCTGAACTTTGCTGGATAACATACTCATCAGCATCTCGGCATGTCAGGCTCACTATAAGTGGACCTGTCATTTCATAAATTCGGTTTGTTTAACAGGCCAACTGCCAGTTCTACAGTATTTTATTAGTTGCTTCAATTTTTTTAAGCTAAGAGGCAGCAACTGATGGTCTATTTGGCTTTATCCAGTTCTTCAAAGAACCACTAAATCTTCAAATGCTGTAACACATGACGAGGTCCCAGGAGGTTTAGCACTTGCTTAGAGGGAACAAGTTAAATGTTGTGCATGAAGAGTGCCAGTTTGGCAATGCTGGGAACAACGAACTTCCTTGTTTCAATTACTGAATGTTCCTCCTCATGATTTACCAACACCAGCTCTAAGTTTTCCGCATTCTTCGCTACACTGCTAACCAGAGAGAGGCTGAGGCACTCACAGCCTGCCTCTGACTCTAGGTGGGACACTTGGCAAAGGTAAAGGGACAACTAACCCAGCTCCGATAGGCAGGATTTTATGAACATCATCTTCCTCAGAAAAATTCCAAAGTTGGTAGAAGCAAATGCAGTATTTTATGATTAAAGACAAGATTAAAAACACCACTTGAAGCTAGCTATAGGGTTAATATTTAGTGCAGTTCCAAGGGTGAGGTTAGAAGCCTGACCTTCTTTAACAGATCTTAATAGTCTTATCTTAGACTATTGCTATTACTTGAATTCCACATTTCAAGTCTGCAAGTCAGTGTTGCACTTAAGCAAGAGGAGGTCAGAAGCTGAATTTGGAATTCCAAGACCCTTAATATTTTTAGTCCTCTGAATTATTATTTAAGACACAAAGGTAGCTTCAAAGCTAATTTGCCAAGTTCTTTATCATGAGATTCTGGGATCGTACAATAAATTCTTAATTCAGGGAAGCAGAAATCTAACACAAAGGATCTCAAATTCAAACGAACACAGAACTAGAATTCTGGAAAAGATTTCATGCAAACCAATGGGACAACCACTACAGTCCTCCTGGAATATATCTTCCCCCACAATAGGCCTGAGAAAAGAGAGAAAAAGATCTATACCTACATAAAGTGCAAGTAAGAGGTGCATATAACCAAGTAAGATGTTGATAATGCCAGTGACCAAAAAGGTACAGTGACAATTTTTGTTCCAACGTGAATGTATACAGCAATTCTTGACAATGCAAAGACTATTTCAAGAAACAGTCACTCTGCAAAGCAAACAGCTTGGGATGAACTCCCCTCAACCTCTGGGGTTTTTTTTCAGATGACTTGAATAGCATTCATTGATCAAAACTGTTAGTTTAAGTTTTGAAACATGTTCAGGACCAAATCTAAAGTGCAATTTAACTACTTACAGAAGAAGCATCATTTAACTTTAAGGTTTTGTAAAAGAAAAGGAAGCTAATGCTTTTTGTCAATGATATTTCATTAACCTCTTCACCAAAAATAGAATTTAACCCAAATAATCCAGTCATTTTAGTCCTACTTCCTCTTTTAATAAAGGCTACTATCCTCCATTACAAGCTTCACCGAAACCCGAAGCAACTCTTGCTTAGTTTTAAAACACTGTATGAAAGATTATCACCTCCTGGGTGCACATTTGTTCACAGGTAAGGCACCCCACCTTGCTAGAGTATCACTGTAATCAAAACTACTGGTAATTCAGGTTTTGACTCACAATTAAAGGATGGACTGCCAATATTTTACCTTCGATTTAATGACAATAATCCTTCCTTGCAAGTCAAAATAACTGGGCACAGACCCTTCTAAAAATGCCACTGATTCCTTGAAACAGGCAGTTAGAATACACAATGTTAACTAAGAAAATTAAAATAATAAAAAATAGACTATAAGCTAAGCTGCAACATATGTTCATTAAAAAGAATCCCTTCCCTTCTTTACAGCATGATTTTTTGGACATTTATTATGAAGAATTTGACAAGAAGCTTTAAATGTGAGCAGGGACACAAACCCAAGATCTGGGAGACATGCCAATGTAGACAATGATATTCTGACCAAACTGTTTGCCTTGCTGCTTTAAACAGCAACATGGTGACCATTTTCTGTCCCTATCCGTCGGGCAGCAACAAATTGAATGGACATGAAACTCTGAGATAAGACTGCAAATTCTGCACATACAGGTAGCTCAGTACTTAAAGTAACCATGCTCTAGTACAATCTTCACTTTTGCTCTACTTTTTAATTCCTAAAACAAGAATCAGAAACCAGGAAGATACATCCAAACATTTGAGCATAAACCCTCAGCACTTGGGTATGGAAAAGCAAGCTACTTTGGACATTGGCCTGTTGATTCATGAGTTCCTTGTTTGAACAACAGTCAGAGTCAGACTCTGTTGTGGGGCAACCTGTGACAGCATCACAACCTGTGAAAATACGCATATGGATACCAACAGTGACCGAAAACAAAACCATAAAGCTGCCAAGAGACATCACTGTAAAGCTTTCAAACCTTTCATTAAGTTTCTGCCAAGTGAGATTTATGAAATTATTTCTTTTTTTCTCAACGCAGTTACTATTTAGCTAATATTTTGTTTCTCAGGTTTCTCTGTCAGATCACTGGCATCAGGTAATTATAAAATACTTTACTTGAAAATAGACTGCAGAACTTTAGATTTGCCGAGAAACACTGATAAACACTTTTAACAGAATAAGAGATGTCTCCACGGTGTTTTAAACAAGTTAGCAATTCCACTAACAAGACGGATGGAAGTCTGCCTTATGAATAGTACCAATGAAGTATTCACTGTTGTTGCTTACTTCCAGAAATCAGGAGGGGAGGGTCAATAAGAAGCTGAGAGGGAATTTACCCATTCAAAGGGAAAATATTGTTTAGATACTTGCGCAAAAAAACCACGAAAAATCTAAAAGCAAAATAAGGTGATACAGTATTTAGATTTCCAAAGAGCCCAGCACAAGCTTTAGATAAAATAACTGTATGTTCTTCACACTGAAAACTCAGTGTATTCCTGAACATATTGCATGTGAAATTCTGATAGCAGCTGAAGGTGTAATTTCCGAAGTCTGTATTGCCAGTGTTTGCTGTTTTCAATAATGAAAGTGATATTGGCATTTTAGAAAAGAATCCCTAACAGATAAAGCAATTGTGTCCAATTAATCACAGGCTACAACAGTAGACAGATGCCTATACATTTCTACAGGCATCTATATTTCTATCTATACGTTCAATAGTCCACAACTCAAAGCTGTGTATATCTGCCACAACCTTAAATACACCTACACTGAGCTCGATACATCTGTAAACATAGAAGCAATCCAGAATAAACCTTTACTGTAGGATATGCTCTCTGGGACACCAGCTCCTTACACGCCAACAGCCTTATGAGAATAACAACAGAGCTGCTGGAAGTGCAGAGGTGGCAATCCATTCAGCTTATGAACAACTGATTCCTTTTGTATTACATCATTCAACTACCCATTAAGGAGCTGGACTGACAGGATCCAGAATATGCATAGCCCAGCCCTCCATGGTAAACGAGAGCGTTGAAAAGATTAAGATTCAAAGAAATTGGTGATTCATCAGGGTGTCAAAACGGCACTTCCCCAATTCCCGGCAATGTTCTAGGCCAAGCAGCTAGCCACATATTAGTAACCTCTGTCAGACTTCCAATTTTGGAGTTAATTGCTGTTCCTGAAACACATACCCAGACACAAAATACCTGCAGCAGCACACATCACAGAATGAACACTGTCATGGCTATCCTAATCGCACATTTGTGCTGTATTATAGTCACACCTAATTTCAGCACTCCAAAGCGCCTTTGTTGTCCGCAGGTATTGCTCCATAGCACCTGCTTCCAAATGGGAGGGCACCCCCCTTTAGAAAGGGTATGGAACAGCTACACACACAGATGTGAAAGACCAATGATTTCATAAATCCTTGGCTCCATCACATCACCAAATTTAGGTACCACCAGCTGGGAACCAATTAACAGAAACTGTTTTTATCTTGCAATACTTTTATAGAACTTGAGTAGATGAATGGGTGGAACAGAAATCAACTGCTGGTCTCCTGTTTCTAACAAGTTCCTCAAACTTGTTGGTTGTAGACACATTCTTATCATTAGACAAAGTCATATGCTTAAAGAAGCAGAGTTTTGGAATAGCAATGGGTCTTCTTCACTTATCTAGTATTCACAGTACCAAAATACTTTTTGGATCAGGTGAAATACCACCCAGTTTTAAATTCAGAGAAGTTGCTTAAGAGTGCTATTTTTGTGTTTTATCATTATGATACACTAGCTTGCCTAGAGTTTAGCACAGAGGAGTTAAAGCACAGGAAAAGAAAACAGAGCTTTCCCAACATGTTAGTTTGAAAATGCAAATACAGTTAGAACTTGTGCCTTTAACAAAGCACAACATAAGTCCAGTGGAAGAGCGTGTGTGTGTATCTTCTCTTTTTTGAGGGATCACAAACTTTGGAACAGTGCTAGTTTTATGCTGTACATCACTTTCCCCTCCCTAATTCAATTACTGGCTTCTGTGGTGAAATCCACCACCTAGATCTGGTATATGGACTAAAATCATACTATTGATTTCACCATGTGCAGGCCTTGCTTTCAGAACAACATTGCTCAAACAGCTTTCCAGGCCTCTACTACAAGAGTAGCTTTTATTCTCATCTTCTACACAGCTCTCCACCCACCATTGCCTCTTTCAAAACTGCAGGGAGAGGGTTAATTTTCCTTCTTACAACGTCCTGTTTTGTAACATCCTGTCCTTCCTACTCATACCTGTGTGCCCATTCAGAATGCAAATGCAAGAGACTTCTAATACTCCTGTTAGCTGAGTGTCACTGATTACATGCAGGAAAAAAAATGGAGCATGAGATTATTTTCTACACTTATGTCTAAGATTTAGGCAAACCTGTTGTCCAAAAATGCCATTTGCTAGCAAATGCTTAGAGGAACACAGAACTTTGTAAACCACGCTCATTACATCTTACATCATGTAAGTTTCTCACATGTGTGCATACATGCACACACACACAAATCACACTCTCAAAGCTTAATATTCTCCAGACTCCAGAATATATTTCTTTGCTTGCTTCATCTCTTCCTGCCAGCGACAGCCTTCCTGACACTGCATTTGTGAGCTACCTCCACAGCCACCTTCGCACCTCCAAGGCAAGGGTGCTCTTCTTCAAGATCAATAAGCTGCAGCCTTTGCAAAACCTGCTCCTTCCAACACAGGCACAAGAAAAGGCAAGTCAAGTGCTTTACGTGCTTATTTGTGTGCCTTACCTGTTAATTTACGAGAATGTGAATGCCTGATGAATATATATAGACACCATGGAATTAAACATTAATAGTGCTGAAGGTCCTAAAAGCCACCTAGTACCTAGTTTTAAAAAAAATCAAACTGATGGAACACATCTAAACCTTATTACTTTGTTTTTTCTAACTCCTTTTTTGCTACCTTTAAGCTGTCACTTTATATTTGTCACGCACTATGGTCACAAACATGCCTTTTCCGTGTCTAGCATGTGCATTTTGTGAGGTAATGTAATAAATATTTAACAAAGAGTTTATATTACCATGCCAATTAAGCTCTCAACTGATTTAAAGCCAAAGCCGCTGTGAGATATGAGACTTAATAAGAGATGCATCAACAGATCAGCACAGAACATGTAGATTAGGCAAACCTGACTGTATTGACTTTGCATTTCAGTAAATAAACCAAAAATATAACTTAACCAATCGAAATAAAATATCAGAAACTGACTACATGGTTTCTCAAAGAAACAAAAACCCCCAAACAAAACCCCCAAGCCCCCATAACCACCTCCAGTTCCAGATCTTCTGTTCTGCTCTATAATAAAACAGATTTAAGATACAGCCCCAAATCTAAGCAATATATATAATAATTACATATCAGTCATTAGTACTTTCTATGTGTATATTGGCACTAAAGCCAGCCACAAAAAGTTACCAAGGCAGCATATACTTGTGCTGACACCTTTATTCCCTTACAGTTTTTTGTGTGTAAATGGGTAAGGAAAAAACAGAAAAAATTACAAGGTAAACAATTCAGTCTAACCCAGAACATTGTGTGTGCTTAAGGACCTGATTACATACAATTGTTTATTAAGGAACATGCAAGAGATCAAATGTTTTCAATTAATTCATTTAAGCAAAACTTTTACCTCCATTTCAATAAAGATTATTTTTTCCCCAAAATCTAAGACCAGTTAAATGTAGGAGCAATTGTGACTTCCATATAAAGAACATACACACATAAATGATAACACATCTAGAAGAACAAAATTTTCTGTAGACATTATACATAAAATATATACTGCTTTTTATATGTCAGGCCTGAGCCTAGTTTTCACCTCCCTTTCACTTCCCACAAAAAAAAAAATTAAAAATATAAAAATATCAATGCTGTTGTAATAGCTAGAGGGATTAAGCTGATTAGCTTCATATCTTGAGAACTGACTTGAAGAAATGCTTACAAATCAGCAGGGAGAAGTGAAAGTTCAACTGATAAAAAGTTACCAGACCAGAATCAAAACCCAAGAGTTGTGAAATCCCAGCAAGTTGAAAAAAATACAACATGCTTTGACCTTTGAGAATTTATCCAATCTGTAAAAACCAGATAAGTCTGACATGAAACTTCAACCACAAAACAGACCTTACAATAGCAATCCTTGAGGCAGTACTTAAGGAAGATTCCTTCTCCAATTCTACTAAGAATTCAGAGGCCAACAAAACTAGGCCAGAGGACAAGACAGAATCGGAAGCCAGAATTCCCATGGTTTTACCCCAACAGTGACTCAAGTTTAAACAGTGGTTTTGAAACCAGCTCTCTCTCTCTGTGGCCACAGGCAAGTCTTAACCACTTTGCCTCAATTCGCATACCTGCAGAATAAAAATAATTATACTTATCTGCCACACAGGAATCTCAATACAACAAACACTGTTTGGCAAGTGCACATCTGTTTAAACTGTGGACAAAGCTACGTAGTAATTTTGAGCACCTGGACAAACTGAAACCGAGAGTGAAAACAACTTCGCTGGAGCAGCTACCGAAGGCCCAACAACAACTAAATCCTGGGGGCAGCGCAGCGCCCGGGCGCTCCCGCAGGTGCTGCTGAGCCGCCCGGGCGCAGCCCCGGCCCGCCGGCCATTCACCTGCTCAGGACACGGCTCGCGGGGAGAGTCGGCGACGCGCCCGGAGCGACGGGCCGGGGGCCGGCAGCGCCCGCCCATCCGCTCCGGGCGGGTCCCCCCGGCGCTCGCCCCTTCCCGCTGGCCCCGCGGCACACGCGGCTCTCCCGCAAGGCCCCGCCGGCGCGGGGAGCAAAGCTCACCCGCTGCGCCCGGGGCGGCGAGGCCGCGGTGCGGGAGCGGCCCCGGCGGCTCGCCCGCCCTACCCCCGCCAGCACCGCGGCCCCGAGCCGGGATCCTCCTCCTCCCTCCCGTCTCTCCCCCGGGAACCGCCTCGGGTGGGAAGATGGCGGCTCCGGCCGCCTCCCCGGTGCGAGGGGGCGGCGGAGCGGGGGACGTCGCTCCCCCTTGGGCCCCGCCATCCCCCCGCAGCGGGAGATGCGGGTGCGGAACGGCCCCGGCGGGCGCCGCCGCCCGGAGGGCGCGGGCCGGGCGGCCCCTCGCACTCACCTGTCACCAACAGCCGCCGCCGCCCTCGGGCCGGGGCTCGGCGCGGGGGACGCGGGCGGGCACGGGGGAAGGGGGGGCTCCGCCGGCGCGGGGCCTTTCGCTCCTGTCGGGTTCCCGCGGGCGCCGGGGCCTCTCGCCGCGCCGCCGCCGCCGCCGGGGCCTCGCCGCCGGATGCCGTGAGGAGGAGAGCGGAGCGCGGGGCGGGGCCGAGGGGGCGCGGGCGGCGGCAGCGCCGGGGGCGGGCGGGGCGGGGGGGGCGCGGGGGGGCGGCGGCGGCTCCGGGCCCGAAACGTCTCCGAGCCGAGACTCAACCACCCGCTCGCATGAGAGACCCGCTTCCGGCTCCCGGCGGAAGTCCCGCCCCCGCCGGCGGAAGGGATTGGCCGGCGCCGCTCGGCCGGGCGCCGCCGCGCGTGGATTGGCGGAGCGGGGAAGGGGGGAGGGGGCCGCGGCGCGCGCGCGGCGTGTGACGCGCGGAGCGGCGCGTGAGGCGCCTGACGTCACCCGCCGCGAAGGGGCGCGCGAGGGTGGGGCCGGCGCCGCCCGCCCTCCCGCTCCCTCCCCCGGAGGCGTTTTGTCCCTTCGCACTCGCCGTAGTCCCGCCGGGAACTGGCGGGAAAGGAGCCGGGAAAGGGAAGAGAAGGGGGAAGGGGAGAGGAAGGAAAGGGCCGGGAAGAGGAAGGGAGGCGGAAGGAAGGGAGGAAGCGAGGGGCGGGTCCCGTTCCGTCTCCTTCCCGCTGTCCCCGCGTGTGTCGGGGCAGTGCCAGCAGCCCCGGGCAGCGCGGCGGCGCCCGGCGCTGTTTCGGGCCCCCGAGGGCTGCGGGGCTGGGGGCGCGTCCGGCTCTGTGCCTCGACACAGGGCACCTTGTCGCCTTCTGCAACGCTGGGAGCAGCGGGAGGGACCGGTGCCTGTGTGAAATTACCGCAGTGTCCCAGCTCCTGTGGAGCGAAACGGAGCAGTTGTGGCTCAAACGGAACTGATAAAATTAAATAGGAAAAAATTAGGAGAAAAGTGTTTAATGACAGAGCCTTGTGTTTCCTGTGGGTATGAAAGCCTGGAGAGTGTTGTCTCATAGAATCACAGAATGGTTTGGCTTGGAAGGCACAAACAAGTCTTGTCAAACAGTTCTAGTTATTTAGTACAGGTCATCATCTATTTTTAACTACAGTTACTTAGGTAAAAGGAAAAACTCTGCTTTCCTCTTGGGACTTAGAAGGGGGAAAAAAAATGTCTAGAAAGGATCATCTTCCAGGGCTGCTCCCAGTCCTCAGCTTGTCTTCTACTTCAGGTGTGGCAAAACTGCATCACATTACAACCAGTTGTCAATAGTCATCTGTACCATGCATTGCTGCCTATCTGCATCTCAGAATATCCAGATAGGATAATCCAGTTTTAATCCCTACTGATAAGATTTATATCCCTGCCTTCCAGGTATCTGCTAGAAATTCCCATAGAGACAATGCAGCAATTAGAAGACCTATTTTAAGGACACCCAAGCGCCCTTTGGAATGGTTTTTGAGACAGTTTTAATGTTCTTGATGTTACTGTATTGTTCAAAATCCCTTGCCAGTAGGGGCAATAAAGAACTTCCCAATGCCTGGAATGAGCTCAGACCCTACTGGGCACAGAGCTTTGCTGTTCATTGAGGGAAGTGCATCTCAGTGATCACTCTTGGGCAAACATGGGGATGTTTTCCATAGTAAGTTGTTTCACTTTTGCAGAATTGTCATAAGGAAAAAGCCCTGAGCAGAGGAAGACAGATGGGCTGGAGCTTGGTCATGAAAAGGAACAAACCAGCTTTGAGAGAGGGTCTTCAGAAGGACAGACAGTACCTCAAGCAGTGCAGGGAGCATGACTGATCCATTAGGTGGTCACCACATAGCTGCTGTATAAACAATTGCTTAAAAGTCTAAAAAAGTAGGGAAAATTGCTTTTCCTAAATTTTTAAAAAAATTTATAAGGGAGTTCAATATAATTTTTTTTTAATGCCAGACCATTTTTTTCAGCAAACTGCAGTACTTGTCAAGAAAAGGAAAAAAAAAAAAAGAAAGGTCTGATTTTAAACTCTCAAACATTATATCCTTGTTCTTGAGGGACCTCAAAATGCCTTACCTCTTTAGGCATGCAGTCTTCACATCTCCCCAGGCTGTATTCCCATGCAACACTTGGTGAAACACTTTTTCTGGAAAGTAATACGAAGTTTTCTATCTGGCTGGGCCCCTTCTGATTCTCACTGTGGGGAATGTAGAACTTAATCTCTAAAAATATTTCAATTTTTTAATGGCACACTGCTGAGATCAAAGAGGTTTGATGTTTTCCTTGGTACCCTGGTAGCTGAGGAGTGTGTACCCAGATAGGAGTGAAATGTTACAGATTGGCAGTGGATGCTGTGTGTGGTAGTAGAAACTATTCCTGTTTCTTCTCCATCTCATACTCAGCAGTCAGGAGAGAGGGTGCACCTCTGAAGGAGCAATGTCCAGTTGGACCATTAGTCCAGAAAAATCAAACAAGATTGGACTAACTAATTGTTTTTTCCTTGATCTATGGTCAATCAGATATAGAAAGGACTATGTAAGTTACTTCTCAGTATGTTAGTGACACATTCTTGAAATTATATTTTAGTCTGGAGGAATCTCAGGGGGAACCTCATTCCTGTCTAAAACTCCCAGACAGGAGGTTTGTAGCCAGGTCAGGGTCAGTCTCTTCTGTCAAAACTCAAGTGAAAGGATGAGAGGGAATGACTTTTAGTTGTGCCAGGGGAAGTTTAGCTTAGATATTAGAAAAACAAAATGTTCACTGGAAGAGTGGTCAGGCATTGGAATGAGCTGCCCAGAGGGGCAGTGGAATCTTTGGAGGTGTTCAAGAGGTGCTTGGATGTGGCACTTGGGGATATAGTTTAGGGATGGTTATGGAAGTGCTGAGCTGATGGCTGGACTAGAAGATCTTGAAGGTCTCTTCCGGCTTTGATGAATCTTTCATTCTGTGATTCTGTAAGTTTTTTAATTAGGATTCATAGTTGGGGGGGTGGGGGAAGGGGAAGATCTTTGTTATACTTATGAAGATAACTCCATACAAAGAGAAACAGCAAATAATGCAGTATTCCTGGAAGCTAAACCTAGAACTGAGCAGTCAGAAAATCAAACCCTCAAAAATCACTGGAGGCACCGAAACACTTGTGCTTTACAGTCTTTATGTTTTTCTCTCAATATAATAAACAGGATACTATTTCCTTCCTCACAAGAGCATAGTGGATTAATTCATTGGGGTTTGTGAAGCACTTGGGTGGTATGATAAAAACTTCCACTCATACAGAACTAGATTTCTGCTTTGTAAGGACGTTCCTGGTTTGAACTACATTTTTTGTTTGTTGGTTTGTTTGTTTGTTTTTGAGTTTGTGGGGTTTTGTTGTTTATATTTATTTCTTTTTACTCCTTTGAAACATACTCTCATCAAATATTTTACCCTTCAGATCTATGGGTTAAGGCTTCATGGATCACTAGTATTTAAGAATTGCTGACCTAAAAGACTTGCCAAAAGTCACAAACCACTTAATACTTTGCAATTTTGTGAGACCTTATGAGCCAAGTAATATATTACAATTCCTGAAGCTATTACCCAGCTTTGCAGGAAGAGAGGTATTTGGAAGCCTAAGATACTAAATGATGGTACTCAGAGGGCTACTCCTGTCATAAAACTTTAATAGAACCCTGTAACCAGTCTCTGTTGCATGGATTTGATGAGTGGCATTTTAAATATATATTATTTCTATGTCAGTATCTTTCATAAGTCACAAATAAATTTTATGACTGTGTCAAAGGCAGTCCTTGTTCCAAGTAGACCATCTCAACAGTCAGTGTGGAGGAGATGAGGAGAAACTAAATAATCCTTCCAAAGGGAGGGGAAACTAAGAGATTAAATGACTTGCCAAAAGATTCTACAAGATAGGCATATGTAAATTTCAGCTCCGTGTGGTATCCTATAGTTTAGTGAAATGTTCAGGCTTCCTTTGTAGCTAAGTGAAAATTAATTATCAAGTAAACTGATGAAAGTCCATTATTGATCAGATAGATTTTTGATCCCTGTTACACCATGCATCTCTAACTGAAGGACTGATCCAGGTTCAGATGAGGTAAACAGAGACATGTTCCAGTATAACTTTTCTTGTTTGATGTTTAATGGCATTCTCTTCACTTTCTTAGCTAAGTGCAGATGTGTAATACAGAGTATTCAGTCTTGATAAAAGCAGGTGATAACTTGGATCTGTTTCTTTTCTAGTTGAACAATCATTTTTAACACTGTGGGGAGGCTGAGACAGTTTCCTGATTACATCCAGTGCCAAAATCCAGCTGGACTGCAGTGGAATCCTGACGCCCAGGCAGCAGCACTGGGTGCCCACACGTGGTTGACAACATGAACATGTGCACTTCGTGTCTTTCTTGGATCAGCTGCTGTTTGATATCAAGCCTTCTAAAGTGCTGCTATAGAACCAGTTCAAACAACCCCACACTCAGCAGATTTTCCCTCTGGCCTTATCCTTGCAGCAGGTGAGTCTGATTTCTTTAAGACACAGAGACCATTTTAAAATAAGGCTGTAGTGTGGGTGTGAGCTGTAGTTAAACCTGAGATTTCATGAACACCCTGTAAAAAAGTCTAAGCTGTAGATGGTTCTGTAAATATTAAAACTGTTGTTAACAGCAGCTGATTGCAAGCTTTCAGGAGGTGGTTTAACAGTAATAACTACTGTTACTTGAGCATAATCACAAATCTGAAAATTACCCTTGTGTTTCGTGGACTTTGCACTACCATGAGAGTGAGTGGTGCACAGGCCTTACTCTGTCTACAGGTAGCAGGTCTGTAGCAGAGTCAGGACTTGAACCAGATCTTGCATATTCTGGGTTTGAGCAATATCATGTCTTTGATTTAGTTATTGTTAATCTGTGACATATTTATTTCTTTAGCTTGAGCCCATTTTTAGAAGCCAATTAAACCTTAATGAAAAATTGTATCATGTATACATTTTCTGAGCAAAAATTTTTAAGGGGTCTGGAATTTAAGATTTTCCTTAGCAGTGAGGATGTTAGCAATTTTCTGTCTTTGTACCTATTTTCATTATTCTATCACTATTGTTTCTGAACACTTCACAACAGTTTTAAAATATCATTATAGCTTCTATGTGAAGTATGAGTGTATTTATCTCCTATCAACAGGTGGCAAACTAAGGCATGAAGATGTTTGAGCTCTGTGTTGTAACAGGTCCTGTTCAAAAGTTGTATATGCTCTGAAAAATTACTATAATTTTGTTCTCTGTCCTCTTAAGCACTATACTAAGATTCTGTGGGATCATATATACGTAACTTTTATTCCCCAAACTTCCAATTTCAAACATAAGCATCTTTAATTGTATTTCCTGCTCATTTCCTATTCTCAAACATTTTAAGATTTTCTGTTTCTATATCATGTGCATGTATTTGGATGCAATTTTGATTCTCCCATTCTCAATTACGTTGGACATCTCTGAGGAAAATTACATGAAATTGTGATGAATTTATGACAATTAATTAATTGATTAATGAATTAATTGCAAATCTATGAGTATCAAATGTTTCCAGTTATAGAAGGAATATATTGGATAAGGCATAATAGTGAACTGGGATAAAATGTTGAAAGGCAGTAACTTAAATCACTCAAGACTTGAAAATAAGCATATACCCTCCATAGAAACATATTTGTTTCCAGTTTTCAGGAAGAACGTACTCCTTGGTTGGAATTAACATTTTGTTTGGCCATTAGTTAATTTAGCATCAAATAGACTCCCATCATAGTAGAATATTATGTACAAGAAGACCAAACATAGAATTCAAGAAATGCCTATTTTTCAAAGTTAGTATTCAGGCCAAGAGAAATATTAATTGCAAAGAATTTTTTTTCTAAAGCAACACTTTTTCCTAAATCTAGTATAAGTCATATTACTAAATATAATGGCATTAACATAGACCACAATATAAATCACAGAACTCTCCTAAATTTTTTATTTACTTGAAGCAATGTGGGGTTTTTTGCTTTAAATGTGCATCAAATATCATTCTGTGATACAGAAATCCTCTCCAAATTTCTTGTGTAGCCTGTATGGTCTGTGTGATGTTGCTTCAAACTGGGAAGCCTCAGGTTCTCCTTCCTCTGTTTCACTATAAAGTATGTTCAACAGTAGGATGCTGAGGGCATAAATTTATCCTGACACCACAAAAGAAAACTGCTGCAGGCTGCTATTTCATCTGTGTATTGGATACAGGACAGGTTATGTAGAGGAAAGTGGCTAAAGTTACAGGTTTATAATAAAGAACTTTATAATAAAGAACTTGGTGGAGACTGGTAAATACATGAAATTTAGGCCCATTTTAGTGTTTCAAATACCATAAAACAGTGACTATTACTTGTTTAAAAATAGTTTGAGCTACTGTGGTCTAGTTGTAGAGTCTGAGAGTTGCTTTTATATCAAAATGCTGGATAAGGGTATAGTTTGCTGCAGTAATATAACACTTGTTGATTTTTAGGGTCGCTGTGGCTCAGGATAGAAAGGAGTTAATCCAAAAACCCTTCCTGTGCTAGTGATTCCCAGGTGCTCTCTGGTCCTTTGAGACCACCAGCAGCTGGTGTAGCTGGGAAAGGACTTCCCAGGCCATGCCAAGAGCAGTGGAGTTGCAAATTGTCTGTGGTAGCATGCAACACTTCTTCAGATGCACTGAAACTGCTCAGTGCAAGCAAGGAGACCATGTATTCTTTTGCCAAGTACTGGATGTACAGTGCATGACACTTCATTTCCCTGTCCCCTAAGATGGTTTTTCCTGGCCTTGATTGGTTTGTTACATAGCTTTGAGAACTGAGATAAGCTACAGCCTATAATGAAACCCAACAAATGGGATCTTTTGAGAGTTTTGCACCTTATGGCTGCATTAGGAGGTTACATCTTTCTTAGTGATGCAAAAAGTACTTTTGCTAGAAGGTGTGATTAGGGAGGATAGCAGCAAAGGTGGCAGGAAAACTCTGGTTGTTGTATTCATCAGTGAGAACTGAAGGACTTCTTGGTTTGTTTCTTTCCACGTGTCCTTTTGAATTATGGGCTTACTGCTTCTGAAGCTGCAGGGCTCAAGGTGATTTTTAGATAAGTCAAAAAAGGGTGTCATTCTTCCCATGCTGCAATATTTTAAGGATAATTCTCTGGTAGATCTCCTCTACTCTGCTATATAAATTAAAGAACTAAGAGCTTGTGCATTACAAATAAGAATCACATGAAAACAGGGTCTGTAGTCACTGAGAATTGATAATATCCAGTCCTGAGAATTTCAGATAATTCTTGAATACTTTAAAATAATTAAATAATTTTATGGTGAATTTTACCTATACCTGCACATATATCTCAAGATAGATTTTTTTGGGGGCATTTTGGAGATGCCCACTAGCCTCTGTCTGCTCCCTGATAAACTGACACCAAGTTCCCTGTAATTCTAAGGAAAGGAGGAGAAAAGGGACAGAGACGAGCTGGTTGTCTCTGAGCTGCTTTAAGAAGACCCCTATCCTTGTCCCCTGTGGTGGAGGGTCAGAGTGGCTTTGAGTCTTGCACTGGGCGAGCTGGGCTTGTAAATACTTGGGAACTGCTGCACCTCATAGTTGCTGGGTGTTTATCTGTGTTAAAGAAACTCTGCTGTCCTGTCTCCAGTTATTTTATGCCCATAATTTACACTCCAGTGTATCCAGTGTAACACATACCCATCCTCATCAGGATTTTGGTGTATTTCTTGTGCTTTGCAAAAGCAGGCAAGCCCTCAGGGAATAAAGCAAGACTTCCACAAGAAAAGACCATCAGGTGCTGATATACTGTAAAGTCATGTCTGATTGTTCTTTGCACCTCTTCCCCTCAGTCAAAGAAGACAACTAGTCTTTGGAGGCCTGTAAAAAAATTACTCCATGCTGCTGAATCCTAGAAATTGTCAAGATGATATATTTAATACAGCTCTGTGAATCCTCTTTCCTCTGGCAGAACCTTTTTCTATGATATGAGGATTCATTTTTGGTTTTCAGTCAGCAGGATCCCAGTAAGAGGGGCAGTTTTCACACCTGTTATTTTCTAATATTCAGAAAGATAATGTAATTAGATCTTGTTCAAGAAGTCACAATGCTTTCTTCTCATTTCATGCATCAAGCAGAGATCTTGGCATCTCAGACATGTTCTGTATCAGAGGGCCTTGATCCTCAGAATGTTTTTCAGGGGAAGCATTTTCCTGTATAAACTACTGTTGTTCTCATAAAAATTTCTGATTGATCTGCTTCCTCATCTACCACAGAGCTTTTGTGGAGACTGCTGCTTACTTCAAGACACAAAGAGAGCTCCTGCTGAAGCAACTATCTCTGAGAAGGCAGTTTATTCCTCCTGTCTTCCCAGTGCTCCCTCGACTCACCTGCGATGCTGAGATCAACACCAACTCTCTCCACTCCCAAATTGTGATGGTAACACTTAATCTCAGGCAGTTGGTTTGCTTAAAAACTCGCTATCTTTCTTTCAGTGAAGTTTTCCCCTTTTTAGGATGCTGTGTGTTTTTTTCCATCATATTGATCGGTCCTGTCATTAGTCCATGCCTTACTTCTCCCTGCTAAGTCTGTATGCATGGCTACAGACAGGCAGAAAGGAGTGTTTGCTGTTTCATTAGTACTTGTAGCTCCTGCCCAATTAATGGAATCACCCAATAGGAGAAATGCAAGTTTTTAACCATCCACAGGTCAAGCACTTGGTGGTGATGGATTAATTCTGGAGCTAAAGCTCCAGAGTACCCAGGCTGCCCCAACACTTGTTGCTGCCCATGAAACAAAGACAGGGATGAAAGCACACCTGAGTGTACCAGACTGCGAGCTGTGGCCACCCCTGAATGGATCATGTGTGCCAGATTTTGGGAGTGGTATGACCTGTAAAGGGAGTGGAGGAAACCCACATGAATGGTGCCAATGGTCTCATTGTGACCTACTGACACATATGTTAGACATCTAAACTGAGCATACTTACCTAAGTATGGGGAAATCCCTGTGCACCTCAAGGTACGCACAAAAACTGTATCATTTATGCAGAGTTTTTGTGCAATCTCAGTTCTAACTTCCCCTTGGGTGTAAGAGAAAACAGAAAGCTGTTTTAAAGGGAATAGAAAAAAGCAGTTTGTACTATAGGAAGACTGAATAGCAAGCTCCATCTGAGTGATTCACTGAGCTAAGTACAGCATGTAAAGTGTCAGGGAAATAATGAGCTTTCTCTCCTGGTGGCAGGCAGCCATGGTTGTTGTTACTGGCATGGTCAGCTAACACAGGCTTTGGACACAAACTTAATATTCATCCTTCTGGTATTTCTACAGATGGATAAAATAACCATGAGAAGTACCCAGTAGTTAAAAATACATGTTTATACTGTTTTTCTCTCCTTAATCTGGTGCGGTCAGTTCTGAGCTGGGGCTGGGAACATGTCTAGTGGCTTCAGTGACAGGTGCAGGTGGCTCAGTGTTCACTGGACAAATACATCAGGAAGTTCTTCATCACACTCAGGCTGCCTGGGACAGCCATGCCTGGTGACACAAAGATGAACCCTGATAAGACAAATGCCGTGTGACCTATGTATCCAAGAGATGTTTTCTTAACAACCACTTTCTGGAACAGAAGAAGAGTATTGCCCTCCACCCTCCTGTGTCTCTTCTGTGTTAAGAGAGAGGAGAGCTCTGAGAACACAGCTGTGGAATCTGAACAGGAAATAACAGTGCAAATGTGTGCACTGATTTTTAATACAAAACCCTGATTTTCAATATGCAATGATTTTTTAAAAAATTCCAATTCTGCCTGTGGTAACTTTTGCACTTCTAGTGCCTCTTCTCCTGTATGTGGCACAGTTATAATATGGGCATGTGTCTGCTATAATATGGGTAATACTTGCAGTCATATGTGTCTGATTTTTATCAAATTGAGTTATGAGGGGGGGTATCCTGCAGAGATAACTCAAATTGTAATTTTAAATGAATCGTAGAAGTGATCTTGTGTATGAGAAAGTGTGTCCATGGATTCTATGAAGTGAGTTGGATGGCAGATAGAGGTGAGCTGGAATTCATTGGGATGATATGGATAGGATAATGGTGGCTGATATCCTGAGACTTACAGCAGGACTGATGGTCCCAGGAAATCCAGAGGAGGTCCTGCCAAGAAAGCAGTGGGAAACCTACCTGCTGGCACAAGGTCCAGCCTGGAGGCAAATCAACCAAGAGGAGTGGAGCAAAATGGATGAATATGACCTACCTTGCTTCATAGACCACAGGGAAAGAAAGGCATTGTGTGTCTCTGCTGATAGTCCAGCACTGAGCTTGGGAGAGACACCTGAACCAATGGTATGTAAGCAGATGGAAGTTATAAACTTGAAAGAGAATCTTAAATAGGATTAAATGGAAGCATCGAATTATGTGAAGTCCTGTCTTTCTACAGAGAAATACAAATTGCAATGAGAAACAGAAAGGAGGAAAATAGAGATAAAGCATGTGTAGTTTGGTTAGTTGTTTGGGGTTTTTTTAATAGAAAAATACACTTTAATTGAAAAGCATACAATTATAAAAAAATAAACAATAGAATAAAAAATATTTTGTTTCTCCTGACTTTGTCACTCTTACCTCTTCTCGCCAATTTTCTCTCTTGTTTTAAATTCCCAGCATCTTGTTTTATAATTAAATTGTGAGTTCAGGGCAGCAGCTATATTCAGATATGGAGCAGTAAACAGCCTGCAGCAATAAATACTTACCCTGATTGGCACCACTGAGCAGTATAAACACTGTGTAAGTAATGAAAAAGTCTGAGAGGTGCTGAGTCCTGGATAAACACTGTTCCTTTTCAGAAGATTACATTATAGTGGAATTAATTCCAACAGTGCATTGGCTAAAGGCAGGCTGGATGCTGCTTGGAGGTATGGAAAGTCATCAAGAGCTGGGTGAGCCCCATGATGTCCTCTGGGAGGAAAGATGCTCTGGGGAGGAGCCGATTTGGAGCTTGGAGCCAAGCTTCCCATCTTTTAAGGGGGAAAGAAAATGACAATTGTCTTCTTTTGTGACATTCAGGAAGGATGAAACATCTCTGTATGAGATAGATCCAAACTCCCATAGGCAGGAAACCTGAAGAGCTATCCTGCTGGCTGCTTCAGTTGTCCACAGCTATTTACTTAGTGCCATTTGAGATATCCTGTGATAGGCCCCGACTTCCAGCTGCCACTTGGGAGGGAGAAAGGTCATGTTTAATATTTGGCAATTCTGTGTAAATATCTTGGATACCAGAGGCAAAGCTGGCACTAGACATCTGAGTTTAGCCAGCTAGTTGGTGTGCCAAGATGTCTGCTGTGGGGTGAAGTGGGCAGATCTCTGGGCTGCACTGACTGTGACAGAAGCCTGGACATCCAATCCACATGTGGACATCTCCTAGGTCTCCTAAGGAGAATAGTACTGTCCTTTAAGATGTGCCCCGAGACAAGACTTTGCCTAATGTCCTTTAAGATAATACATGACGAATTGATTGATGCTAACATTGTGAAAGTTCTTTAACCCCTTTTTAAAGAGGAAAAGGCTTGAGGCGGAGCTGGAGTTGCATGTGAGAATGTGAGCTTGCAGCTCTGAGCAAGGTGGTGGCTCTGCAGAGCTGGGCAGAGCCCAGGCACACAGCATGGACCCCGGGCTGGCTCACACCGTGGGGTGTGGTGCTGCCAGAGCACCGGGCTGGGCACAGGGAGCTCACAGGGACAGCCCCTGGCCTGGCATCGTGCCCTGGCTTGTGCACAAGCCTGTGCAGAGAACACAGTCAGATGTTACTGAAAATGCATTACACTTTTTTTTTCTTTGCCTTTTTTTTTCCATCAGAAATCCTTTCCTTCTGAGTATGTGAATATACTGCAGCAATAACTTCTGTTTGCTTACATGTTTGTACAAGAGAAGCACAAGGAGCCCCTAGTGTCTGACAAGGACGCTGTGGCAAAACAAATTAAAAATAGAGACAGAAAGCCAGAGTGCAGAGAGAGAGGTTATTATGCCAAGGATGACAATGGCCCTCTGAGACAAGTCTGAGGTCTTCTGAGGTTTGACTCAATACCTCAATACCTCAAAAAAAAAAAAATTTCCATGCATGATATTAAAAACTTGTATTTGGCTGGTGCCTGAAAGTTGTTGGTGTTTCTAGATATGGGCATATGGATAAAAGAAAAGGGCTACAGAATGAGGTGTAATCAGACAGGAAATGAGAAGGATATTTGAGTTCACAGGTATTTTGTCTCAGTGTTGGAGAAGCACAGATGGACTTACTCTGTATCCCCAGATGTTCTTAAAGAGAGAAGGAACTGACTACAACTATGAGGTTTTTTTGTCTGAAAGTCAGTACCAGTATGTTTTTTCACTTAATATAAACAAAGAAAAAGAAGGGTTTGTTCTGCTTCACTGGAGAAAAAAAAAAAAAAAAAAAAAAAAAAGCACAATAGAGTTCCATTCAGGCACACAAATAGCAACTGTCCTGTGACTTCTCTATTTAAATGGGTATCCATGGTGAGATCTGCTCTCAGTAGATGGCTGTGGAGCAGTACTGTGGTTCACACTGCAGGCAGGGAGTAAAAGGCATCCGAAAAATTCCCCTTGCAATGAATGAATGAAGAAATGCAACAAGATATCAAGTGTCTGGTGCATCACACTACAAAACATGATGCCTGTGTTCTCCACTGCTTTACTGTCCCTTCACACTGCTTTTCCAGGCCTGTTCCAATTAAATGTATTCTGTACTTGCAGGCACAGCCCTGACCAACAGATGGTACATAAATAGGTGTAAAAACTGCAGCATCACAAGGCTGCATTTCTTGTCTGCTTTCTTCTTTCAGTGTTGGTAGTAGGGATTAGTAATCTGCTCTATGATAGCCAAGCCTGGATCAGACTCCTCCAGGGTCTTGCCCTGCTCAGAGCACACAAGGATGGCCTGGTGCTGTAGGAACCAGTGCAGATGTCTGCTGTGCAAGTGGCCTCTACGTGCAAAAGGAAAAGAGGAGCTGGGGACAAGATTGCTGGACTTCTTGAACCACTTCTTTTCTGGGCAGAATGGAAGACCTGCCTAAAATTCAAGATACTACTGGTATGGTGTCAATGCTATTTATATGAGGGATCTATGAAATAAAAGTAAAAATCAGCTAAAGAAGTCTGGGCTAATGAATGATGACTTCCTGGTGCTGGGATAATTATTACAATTGATGATAACAAAGATCAGCTGTCTTGCCAAATACAAGCTTTGAAAAATGGTCCCTTATAACTCCAGAATAAGCCAAAATTGGGTTAAGAAGTTAAATGCAAAAATATTACCCTTTGGCTGTTATTTGTATTCTGCATTAAAATACTGAGGGTTCACACTTTTCAGATCTTATCAGCTAGAAAGTGTCATGTATCACTTAAAAGTGTTATATTCTGCAGTAATTTGAATGCAAAATCCTCTTATAGATCATGACATTCACTGTAAAATTATTAGCAATGCTAATGGCTGATACAAATTGTAAGATATTGATCCACCACTATTAATGCATTGAATTCCATCAAAAGCAGTAGGAAAGCTTTTCCTGACTTTGAGACACAGGTCTGACCTATACATTTTTAAAAGGTTATGCCTAAGTGCTAAAAATGGAAAATATTAATAAAAATGGAATCTCTCTTTGCTGTCATGCAGGCCCTCAGAAACCTCCAAAGCTTTAGTATATACCTTTTACCCTTCATTGTTGTATTTTGCTTCCATGTCCAGCCTGGAAGCAGACTCATAAGTAAGCATTTGGTTTATTCAAACCAAGTCAAGAGTTAGGTGCTAACTCCAGCTGCTACCAATACAGCAGCCATTGAAATGTGAGAGCACGGTTCGAAAGACCTAATTTTGAAAGTGTTTTAAAGTGAAATCCAGCCAGCTTTTGAAATCAGACTTTCACTGTCTACCCTAGACCAACCAAATGTTACAAAATCTGGAAAAGCAGCTAAGGAATCCTGCTGGTGCAGAATGATTATCTTGCCCAGCTTCTCTCTTGTGTGTCAGGTCTTGCCAGGGTAGGTGTTTGTGGTGTGCTGTGGTCCTCACTGTTCTTTAGGTCTGTGCCCAGTGTGTCTCCATGGACAGGCTGCCCTTCCACTTGTGTAGCAAGTGTGGGAAAAGGCAGAGCTCAGCAGTGCTGGCGACGAGCACTAGACAGGAGGAACAAAATCAGATGTCTGGGGCTCTGCAAGGGAGAGGCAGGCAGGGTTTATCAGGAGGTGGAGGCAGACCAGAGCAGGCAGAGGTGGCTGCTGGTGCAGTCCTGGGGCAGGGCAGGGTGTGACACAAAGCCAGCCAGGTGCAGGTGGGGCTGCACTGGGGAGGCACAGGCAGTGCCCCCCGGTTTGGATCTGTGCTAGGGAAACAGGTGCCTGTAGAGTCAGAAGCAAACTCTTGTGGTTTCCAAATGCTCATATATAGCATTCTAGCAAGTTGGAGCAGATGGCAGGTCTGACTACCCTGGGCCCCATTTCTGGGCAGTGGCTGCAAATCCTTCAAGCCTCTTTGAAGAATGGTGTGGGTATGCCTGCTTATGGAATGGCATCCTGGGATTTCCTGCTCCCTTCCACTGTCTCTGTCTAGGTTTTGTGGCATGCTCAGCACTCTGGAACACGTGCCCAGTGCTCGTGCCACAGTCTGGGAACACTCCCCCTGAGCTGCCCTGGCAGTCCCATGTACCCCAGGTTGTTCAGCAGGGGTAGGATGGGTGTGGCTCCAAGCCAGGGGAGTTACTCTGCTTCTCAGGTGGAGACGTGTGAGAGCAGACATAGCTGGACTGTTTGAATGCCTTCCAGAAGATAAATCATCCGTGAGCACTGCTGCAGTGAACTCAACAAGCACAAAAACTAGGGCACAGCTGATTTTCCATCACCATTCACTTACAGCAGCAGAGTAGAAGATGTTTCAGAGCAGCCTTGGTCACTGACTGGGAGGATCTCCAGCCAAGGGTCACCACCAAATGCATCCACCTTCCCAATGTGGCTGAGGGCTGAGACAAGTAACACAAGTTTTGTGGCACCTGACTATTCTTCTAGAGCAGCCAAAATATACACTCTTTTCCTTTTGCAGTTTGAGAGGACCTGTATGGAGGAGGTGGGATTGGAAGCAGGGTTTGGTCTTATTATGTATGTAGCTTACACAGAAACCTACAGTGTTAAAGGGATTTTTAAACTTTGCTCATTAGCTTGTGGAAAATCTCTGTGTGCAACCACAGAGCTATTCTTAGGCAAATATTGTCTTCTCAAGTGAGCCTTCTTAGGTTCTCCAGCTGTTGCTAGATGGACTTAGCATTTATATCTTTCATGGTGTATTATTATGTGTCTTTGTCTTTGGAGACAACTGAAGCTGAATTTGTCTATCTTACTAGCCATGTGGCGAGTAAAGCCTGTGCTTGGCTTTTGCACCATCACAGGTGTCCATCACAGACAAAAAGGGAAAGGAGGGAAAAGGCAAGAAGAGCCTGTCAGAAGAATTGAAGGGGAAGCTGGAGCCAGTCCTGGTCAGTCCCTCTTGACAAAGTTTCATTTTGGGTGGCTTGAACTGGCAGGTGAAGGCACTTCACTCTGAAGCCTGCACAGAGTGTGGGCCTCTGGCAGTTTTCTGGAGGCTCACCAGTGAAACTGGCTCTGACAGAAGGAGATGAAAAGCAACTCAAAGGACAAAGCAGCAAATGAAGTAATAGGAAAATAAAATGATGAGAAGAGGAAAGCACCTCTGAAAGCTGGCAAGTAGAAAATTAATTTCAACCTGAAACTGCCACTTTACCAGGATGAAATCAGAGAAGTTCTCTCAGGAAATAAGCAAAATGCTCAGAAATCCAGGTTTCAACAGTGAAGTTCAACGTGAGCTGCAAATGCCTCAGGGAAATGGCAGGCAGATCAGCCAATAACAAATTGCAGAACTGAAGTTAGGATGTAATAAAAGCCTCAGTACCCCTTTGAGATAATATTTGCTTTTACCTGGAGATGTTCCTGAGAGGGTTGTGGGAGCTTGAAAGAAAGCACTAGCTCCAAAATTGCAAACCTCAGAAGCAGGAAGAAAATAATTGCCTCCCAAAGAAACACGTAGGTAAGAAGATGCCTCCTCTGGGAGAGGTCAAGTCAGTAACAACCATGTCTTTAGTCATCACTGAAATCCTGAAATCAGAAAGGCGGTCATGCAAGACAAAAAAGAATTGCTTTAAGGGCTGAAATATTTTTCTCTATATTAGAGGTGAGACCAAGCCATGAAGTACAGCTCTGACGTGATCTCCAGATCCAAAATTCACAAAAGATTGGATTTGGGTTTTTCTGGGCTGGGCAAGTTCATCTGGATGTCTCAGATGTTGGTAATGTTTAGTTTTTGGGGTTTTTTTTTGTCTCAGATTTTGCTCCAGACTGAGAAAGGTGTGTAAAATCCTCTGCAGAACAGAACCAAGAGCAGCTTTGAGGCATTTGTGTTTTGTGTTGCTGTGCACCAGCTCTGAAGAGCCAGGACATTGTTCCATTGACACTGTGCCTGTGCTCATCCTGCTTTTTGTTGAGCGTGGTAGCACCCCACAGTTCCTGCTAGCATTGCAGGTATAGTTCTTGCATCTGTAACTACAGGGACACTAATCATGGTGAAGGCTAATAAGCTTTTGGGGCTGGAGGCATAGATGGAAAGCTCTCCTCACCATATTCTGCATTCATCAGCTAATCTCAAGTTGCTGAGTCACACAGTTTATTTCTTGGAGGCTTCACCATAGGAAGCCACACAGGATGCCATGGGGACAGGAGGAACTGCTCACAATCTGTCCCACTCCACTTCCTTGTGTGGGGACTCAGTCCTGACCCAGGAGCATTTTGGGCTCCTCTGACTCCTCCTGTGTGTTAAAGAAAGGGAGGGGTGGTCAGGAAGCAGGAAGGTTGGAGGGAAGGACAGTGTGTGTTCCCCAGAGAAGCACAGGAGGGAGGAGCCATGCCTTCACAGTGGCTCGGAGTGCAGCCACACTCAGCACTGCTGGCTGGCACATGTCACTGGTATTGCAGGTAGTACTACTGGTGCTACAGGTACTGGTAGTGCCTATTAGCTGTGGTGTTGTCTGGTACTGTGTCCTTTCAGGCACAGCCCTGCAGGGTGTCACCTGTCACTGCAAAGCCTCTGATGTGCAGGCAGGTTGTGCTCTGTGGGCAGCCTGGCATGCAGCTGCCTGCTCCTCCTCACTCCCTTGCTCGTGGCAGCACACCACAGCATCCTTCTGAGGATCATACTGGGATATTGCACTCCTGAGGAGCTGCAGCTCAGGCCTCCCGTGGGGGATGGAATGCTGGAAGCCATTGAGTTGTTGCAAGAGGATGCCAAGGAATCCTTGGAGGGGTGAAAGCTGCCATGGCCAATATACACCTGAAAGTGTATGAGCAGTGCTGGGGGGGGAAGGGGTGGCATTGAGGGGGAAGTAGGAGAGGGTATTGCTAGAGAGGTCCAGATATGTGGATGGAAAACTCCAGAATTGGAGAGGAGTTTTCTGAAATATCTTCCTCATCAATTTCTTTGTTTTGTAGAAAGACAATAAGCCTATATTCTAGGTGAATTTTAACTTTATTGGGTAAAGATTTCCTGTCTTTTTGATAAATTCAGCCAAAAATGTCAGTGAACAACAGCAGCCCAGTCTTGCATGTTCATAGATCCTTCACAGTTTGTTTCTACCATGGCTGGTTTCAGACATATAGGAAGGACCTCTTTTCTACCTTTTCTCTTCTCTTACCAGAAGGTTTTGTCCAGGCATGTCCATGCTCTTTCTGTTCTCAGACAATAAGCTGCAATACCCAGAGATTTCAGTCAAAGGTCAAGGTCCTGTTGTGCAAGGCAGGATATTTTTCCCAGAAGTTAGTTCCTGCCCTGAAGAAGTTCCAGAGACAAAAGAAGACTGTTGCCCAGCTGACGACAGAGAAGTGGAAGACACTGGTGAGACACTTATAATTAGTTTAATGAGGATCAATAAGATGACACCAGCTGCCTAACCATTGTTCAGGCCATTTTATGGGCATTACAGCAACAGCATGGCTGTAAAGAGAAATGATAGGGGTATTAAGCAGTGACTACTTTCAGGACAGGCTTTTTCCACTCATGAATGCAGGTTTATGAAATAAAGTAGAGAGTAACAGCAATTAATTGGGATATACCCAAAATGTGTGCTGCCTGTTTCCTGAGCACTGCAATCTCCCATCTAATGCTCACCTAGTGCCTTAGTAAGGCCCTGATTCCTGTGCACATATTCAGTATAATTATCCCCGTTTATACCTTTTCTACATGAAGTACAAAAGTGAACCAAAATTTGGTCTTTCTAGGTCCAGAAAGTAAAGGCATAGAATCAATTACATTGCTAGGGGAGAATGTTAACCATTGGAATTATATTCACAAGCAACTTATTTTAAATCCATATCCTTCTGGGGAGAGTCCACCCAAATTTTTCAAATGGTTTCTCGAACATCCAACTGCTCACCTCTGCTTTACATGCACTGCCACTAAGCAGCAAGTAGGTCCTGTGAGTAGTTTTCACTTTGCAGTCTCTCCATGTCCATATATAGTTTTCCAAGGGTGAGGCTTTTTCCAATAAGGAAGGAATGTTCATGCACAAATGGCAGTAGGTTGAAACGTGCGTCAAGCCAACCTGGAACTTGTGGTTTAATAATCCCTTAAGACATTAACTAGGAAGGGACATTTGCCTCTGTATGTTGTATAAAACTTAAAAGAGACCGAGGGAGGGATATGAATTCATTATTCATGCATTATTCAGCACTCATTATTCTTTCCCCTTTGTTAAAGACTGCACAAGTGTCTGAACTCACTCTGGTCAATGGAAGTTCAATCACTACTGGCAGTAGACTTCAAAGCACTTGTTGGCTGAGCAGTGCTGGTGTCTGGTCTGGGAGGAGCTGAATCCCCCCCTCCCCAATAAGCTGGTGGACATACGTGTTCAGTGGTAGAGCTGCCTGTGAGCTGAAATGAAACTGTGCATTAGAAGTTGTGTATTGTCAGCAGGTCAGAGAAACAATGTGCTTATGGAAGTTTTATCTCTGCTGCTGCTGACCTCACTCTAGAGAGGCTGTGAAGAAACAAACTCACAGGCCATTGAAAGCTGAAAATTATGTTGTATGTAAATGAAAGGTCATTTGCCTGTGTTTGGGATGAAAGTCACAGACCTGCTATAGCTAATTCTTGGAAGGAATGGTAACTTGTGAATTTTTCATATTCCTATTTCCAGGATTAGTGCATCACTTAATTTATTCTATATGTAATATGAAAAGGTTAAAGAGATGTAGCATAAAGACATGCAAAAAGCCACTCTCTCTATCCAGATATATTAATAGTTTCCTATTAATAGATTATGTTACATGCAAATATGCTTGATGCTAATATTATTTAGCTAAAATACAAGCAATAAATACTGTTCTCTAAAGCACAGGAAACACATTCAAAATTAGTCTATGTTTTAATAGATTTCTTGTGTCCTTTATAGATTTAAAGTTAGATAATCTACATACCTGACACAGTTTAAGCAACCAAGGCAAAGGAAAATGAAAAACTCCTCAGCATTGCTTTGTTGGAACCACAAGAATACTTTTCTGAAATCACAATGCCTTTTCTAATATTCACTCTCACTACATTTATATACCCAAATTCTTTTTTTTTCTCATATGTGCCATCTAATACCAAACCTGACTGAAATGAGAAAAACCTATTCAGCACAGTGGCTAAGCAGTTAAAAATGTCATTCAACAATTTGCCAGGTCACTGTCACAAATATGTTGCTAGGTGACTGCAGATGTTATCAGCCACTAAAATACATGCATTTTCCAGATGTATTCATTAAATCACTTTCTGTTGAGTGATTCTGTGGTACAATGAAATTGAATGCCTTATTGAGGACCTAACTATTTTAAAATAAATAATGTAATCTGAATTATATTGAAAACTCTTATTTGTTGTGTAAGTGGAGGAAAGGGTTCCAAATATGGGAAATTTGACTAAGGGTTTCTAGAGATTCAGCTCCCTAGAAGCTGCAATTTTACACTATCCTCTTGGGTTCTGTAACTTCTGTGCATATCTAATGCTCACATTCTGCATCCAATCATTCTACAGCTGATCCCTGTTAATTGGCATTTCTATCAGCTAGTGATATGACTCATTAACCCTTTGGAAAGCAGTCTTTCAAAAGTTAATAACCATAGAGTTTGAAACTTTATGCTGACGTAATACCCAGTCATAAAAACACATAAACTTCAGGCAGTCTCAGATTTCATTCTGGGAGCTGATTGTATCAGTCACATGGAGTTCACTGCACAGGTCAAAACCCCAAAAGTTGGGCTGGTTTTCCAGGTTCCTGTTCCTGGCAGTGGCAATGTCATCCATGCAGAGGTCAGTCTCTCTATCAAAGTGAGCCAGAAGAGCTGCCAAACTCTTGGCAGTGTGACATTGGGAATGACTAGGGCACACATTTAGGTACTGAGCTCAGATATAAAAATCTGTTTTAAAGGGTTCTAATCCACAAGCTGACTCCACACTGCAAATAATGAGGGCAATAATTGGATACAGCTATATTTTATAGTGCAAGTCAGATATACAGATTAATTTTGGCCTCAATATCTACAAATGTACATTGAGTAGATATGAGGCAGGGTTCAAAGAATGTGCTACTTATTGCATTTTTCCTAGAGCTTTGAACTGTAACATCTGTGTGTGCTCCCTGGTTCAATGTTCATCTGAAATGATTGAGAGATTACTCGGAGTGGTTTGGCAGGGACTGGCAAGATCACACTTTTCAGCTCAGACCAGCCTGCATCAAAGGTATTTACACGTGCATGGATTTAAGTGTAAACTGTTCAGAGAGAATAATGTGTTAGTGTTAAATCCAAAATTATCTTCTCTGGCTCAGGGAGTTCCTGGGCCAGGAGTGATGGCAAACTGAGTGTTTATTTTGAGAAAATACTGCTATTAATTATTTTTCTGCATTCAGTGAATTTTTCCCTAGGCATCCACTTTTGGCTACATATCAGAGGTGAAATGCTGCACCAGATGGATCTTGACCTGGTCTCTGTGGCCAGTTTTATGTTCTTAGGCCTGTGCAGCACTGACTCTTTGTGACAGTCTACGTGATTTCCAGCAGCATGGGGAGCTCATGTCATTGGTCTCCAGGGGATAGTAATAGGTACAGAAAGAAAATATCACAGAATAAATCCTTAAACTTTCTGGCAAAGCTGAAGGGAGGGCAGCAGTTTGTGAGGTTTATGGTTACTGTAGGTGCAGTTTTTAAGCATAGCATAAATAGTTGTACGTGTTATGCCTCAGCTAAGTGTCTTTTACCACATCAATAAACGTTTAGACAACATATAATGCTCTCTGTTCTAAAAGAGTGAGGTAGCACTTCACAGTCTGCTGCAGGTTGTGCTGTCATGCCATTGCTCCAGGGAGAAGTGGTGTTGGAGGAGATTCATTGCTCTTCCTCTCAGCTTCTCTGGCATCAGCTAATGAAATGGGAGACAGTGGCCACGAGTTGTGGCTTGGGATGTTCAGACCTGTGTGACCTCTTGAAATCCTTTCAAATCAACATTTCTGGAGTCCAAGAGAAGGCTACAGTCACCTGAATCAGTAACTCAAGGGAGCTATTCCAGAACATCTCAAATGGCTTCACACATTTATGTGATGGCAGCTGCATCGTGCCCCCTCATCAGCAAAATTAAAAGAGAGTGATGCAGCTGAACTGGATGTTTGACAATCCACCAACCAAGCAGGTGGATATAATCCACACCCTTTGGGATAATCTGGCATATCTGACCTGCTCTTCAGAAGAACCTGTGTCTATTATAGATTCTGTGTCCTTTTGAAGGGGGTGATTCTGCCCCTTCTACTCTGCTTTTGTAAGATTCCAGCTGGAGTATTGTGAGCAGTTTTGGTGTCTCTGTTGCCTGGAAAGGCTGACCTGGAACAGAGACTAGGCAGAGCAAAAGAGATAAAATAGGTATTTATTGAAAGGATACACTTTGGGCAGTGCAAGAGCCTGACTGGAGCTACACACAAATCAAATCCAAGATGATCCCAGTCATGAGTCTTTACACTTTCATAATTTTTGGTTCATCTACATGTTGGGGTCAATCATCCAACCACAGCCCCAGGCTGTTAAGTCTCAGCCCCCTGCTCACCCCCTTTCCCTCGCTGTTGTTTATGGTTTTTGGGTACTGGATGTCCTTGATTCTGTAGCTGAGAAGGGATTGTTTTGTCTAACTACCCTGTGAAGGTAAATTACTAACACCTAATATAAAGTTTCAGAGTTACGCACTAAGCAGCTGAGACTCTGAAAAATATAAAAGCTAAAACCCAAGGCATCATCCCCAACATCAAAAGGACCTGGAGCTGTTGGAATAAATCCAGAGGAGGGTCATGGAGTTGATAAGGGCACTGAAGCACCTCCCCTGGGAAGACAGGCTGACAAAGGTGGGGCTCTTCAGCCTGGAGAAGAGAAGGTTGCATGGAGACCTCATGGCAACCTGCCAGTACCTAAAGGGGATGTACTGGGAAGCTGGAGAGGGACTCTTGACCAGGAACTGCAGCGATAGGACAAGGAGTAGTGGGTATAAATTGAAAGAGGAGAAATTTAAGTTAGATATTAAATGTGGTTAGACAATGGAATGAATGGGCTGCCTAGGGAGGTTGTGGATGTCCCAACCCCAGCGTTCAAGGCAGGGTTGGATAAGGCCTTGAGCACCTGCTCTAGTGGGAGGTGTCCCTCCCCATGGCAGGGGGCTTGGGACCAGATGGTCCTTAAGGTCCTTTTCAAGCCCCTATCATTCTATGATTCTGTGAGTATCTCATGTGTCCAGAGATCATGTCCAATGACAGTACACACTTGTTTTTGGGGAACTGAATCTAAGCCCTGGATGTCTCCTGGGGTGAACAGAAGCAATTTTGCTTTTCCACCTGCAGCACAGAAGGTGTCAGGATATCCTCAGTGGCGTGTTCACCTTAAATAATCATTCTCTGCAAGGCTGTGGCTGGTAGCTTTAGCTTGCAGAATCCCAGCACCAGGTCAAAACAACGCCCAAGCGCTCCAGTGCACAAATGATGATCTGGGATAAAGCCCTGCTGTCAGATTTCATTTGTTCAACAACTGCAGTTGCCTAACCAGGGCCACAGGTCAGGCTCCTGGGCACAGTAGCTCATTGACACGTTTGGGTTCTGCCTTGTTCTTTCTGTCACTCCGAGCGGAGCTGGGCGTTGGCACCGCGCGGCTTTTCGGGGAGCGGCCGCCCCGAGCAGCTCCCACGGGGGCACGACAGGGTGACACAGCCTGGATCCCTCCCCCACGGATGTTCAGACACCAGAGGGACCCTCAGGGCTGAACGGGTGTCACAAGGCCGAGCACAGAAGGATGAGCCCCAGGGACAGTGAGGTGGTCTCTAAAGTTAAAATTACTTAAATCAATTGTTACTCAAGTGCAATTGCTGTAGCTTCCTTGTGGTATTTCCCAGAAGCCTGAACACCTTTGCCTTGCTCAGTACAGACAGTGGAATATCTTAAATAAAATATATTCCTATTGACATTTCTTTTAATGCAATGTCAGAAGTTTCCAGAAAGATGCTTGAACTGTAGAAATTTAAGTCAGTATAACTTAAATTTAAAATTAATTCACTGTTTTGAATCTGAGCAATCGATTGCCCTGATCTTAGAATAAAAGTTCCAAAGAGAGCTTCCCACAACATGTTGTGGCAGGATAGAGATGTGCTCCACACACTGGAGATGAAGGGAGTGCTGTAGGTAGAGCCAGCCTGTTTCCCTGGAAGTCCAACCACCTGAAACTCGACTGTGCTACCAGAATGCTGCAGCCACTGCCAAGGTCCTCTCTGCATATTCAAATTTACACCAACTCTGTGTTGTGACAAAGTGCCAAGCACTGATGGGAACCTTCTGTCTCCAGTAAGAATTTTGGACACATAATAACAACAAAGGATTAATATAGCTTTGCTTGAAAGCAGAATTTAAATTAGGTTATTTAGGAAAAAGCAATCTAATTTCTTTGAAATACTATTTCATTATATGAAAATATAAGGAATTAACATTTATCTAGATAATGATGTAATTTTTTTTTTTTTTTTTTTTTGCATTTCACTACTACTTTTTAGCATTTCCAGAATGCTAAATTCTTTCTAGAATATATTTATTCTGGAATGAGCTTTTGCAGGTTTGAGTGATAGAATCAATCAATAAACTGACTGTATATATTTAACAACAAGAACAAGGGAAACAACAACAGTAAGAATGGTAGTAAGAATAATAATAATAAACTCAACTTAATTCTGAATAAACTAAAAATGTGAAAAAACTCAGTTTTATATTTTGTCATCTTTTTTATGACATGTACACAAGTTTCTGATGCATTATTCAATCCTGTCTTACAAACTACTTCAATGTACTGAGATTTACAGGGATCTGTTTGGTTTATCCTTGCTTTGAGAGTCAGTTTGATTATAGCATATAAACATTATCAGAGGAACAAAACACTGTAAACTAAGAGCTGTTTAATCTAACAGAGACAAGAACAACACAGGAAAAAATTAAGACTTAAAGCTTTATTAGCAATGAGTACTATTTAAGTAACACATGCAGATGAGAACACAACAGATTACCCAATGAAAATGGTGTCTTCTCCATTAGTTTTTGTCTTCAAACAGGCACTTGAATGTCAAGGGGATGGTGAGTTCTCCTGCAATAGTCTTGTCTCTGGACCACTCTGTGAGACTGAGGGAGACCTGAGGAAACCTGCCCTGGGGGAAAAGACCAAAACATTAAATTTTTCTCTTCCCCTAACACAATTCCCTAATCACCATTGAGCAATTATCCCTTTCCCTTAGCTCTAAAAGGAAAACAAGTGATAATGTAGATTAACTTAAATGGCTAATGATTATTCAGAGATGTACAGTCCACAAGAGTTTCCCTAAATTAAGCAGTCTGGATCCTGCTGTGATATAACCACTCTTCTTCGTGACCAAGGCTTTTAGTGTTTCTCCCTTGAATTCAACTTTGCTCAGTCTTCCAAAGGGGCTGCACATAACAGCACCTCTGGACTGGCAGCCTGGTGCATTTAAAACAAACTTTGTTATTGGTGGCTTGTTGTAACTGTCACAGAATTTTTAAAAGTTGCATTTTCCTACAGCCCACTAGAGAGGCGTTAAATCACTAAGGTAATGCATGGTGTGTTTATTTATTTATAAAGACATATTAATTGTAGTTTAATGGACCAGCAAACTTTGCTATTTCAAAATAAAAGTGCATAACTGTTGAATATGCTTTCTAAAGCTGTTGCACTGATGCCTGCTGTTCAGACTGTTAATACTTTTGATATTATAATATTAAATATTAACATTATATATAATATAATAAAAAGCAAGTTAAATTAACTCTCCAGAGTTAATGTACATTGCACACACACATGGGCACCCCAGTTTGCTCATTTTGGAGGCCATGACTATATAAACAGAGACATTTCAGAGAAATGTATTCACTGGTTTATCTCCAGCACAAAACACCAAATAATAAGGAGCTAATGTTTTGGTTTTTCACATGAAGCACTGCAGTACAGTCCCACTCATTCCAAGATTGGTGCTGAGAGGAGTGAGCCAGCTCCTGCAGGATGTACCTCCCTTGCTGTGTGTGGTTCATGGTGCTCCCCAGAAGCTTGCACATTCTTGCTTTTCTTAGCATGGATGTTGAGTTATCTTTATTAAAGTGCACTCCTACTGAGATCACTTTTAATGCAATGGTGGAAGTTTCCAAAAAGACATTTAAGCTGTAGAAGTCTGTGGGAGTAGCAATGCTTAAGGACTAAACCTTTCTACCGTGCCACTAACAAAGTGCTTCACTTTCTGCATAGCTTGTGCTGTTACCAAGGGGCTTTTTGTATCACTGAAAATAATCAGAGTAATTCTTATTCACAAAGGCTGCCTTGCTGGCCTCATTCCTAATGACTTTGGACATAATGCCATCAACTTTCACCACTTCCACTGTGCAGGAACTGTGCTCCCCAGCATTCCCATCACCTGTGTGCATCAGGTGAATTTGATTTTCCTGTAGGCTTTACTTATCCACATTTTGTTGTCCCTGGGCCTGGTGCAGCCCAAGTGGCACATGGCTGGCTTTGGGAACATGTGTGGTTCATGTGAAAGGCTGAAAGCAGGAGAGCAAGGCAAGGTTTGAGTTTGAGGGATGCTGGTGAGTTGGTTTGGGGCACGGATTGATGAGGAGAAGTAGGCTGTGTTAATGGGAAGGGACATGGTGGTTCCGAGGTGCAGAGGGAGCTGCAAAGTGTGGGATTGGGGGCATTTATTTTACTGTCATACTGATGATCTGCTAGAGACAACATAAACTTGGAGCACAGGATGAAGTATTTGTTTTGCTTTTGTGTTTTTCCTTCATTTGTCCTGTCTACACATGTCTAAGCCTCAAATTCCAAACCACGATTTAATCCCTTCTCCTCTGGAGCCCTTGGAGGTAGTAAACAAAGTTGTGGTAAATCATATCATTAGACTTTAATAGCCAATATACAGTAAGTAACATGTTTTCCTCCCAAGGGAGTTATTTAATGTTTAATGAAAATACCAATTTGCATAATTCACTTGCAGTATAAAGGTCACCAGCAGTCTGTCACTCGGATAGCAGGGTAATTACTTAAGATAACTATCTTCCATTGACAAAAGAATGTTAATTTGTTGAAAAGGACTGTTTAAAATTATTGCATTTTAATTATTATATCATCTTTATTATATTTTTAAGAAGGTCAGAACTTCTGCCCCCGAGCTCTCAAAGCTGTGTATCACTTTCTCAAAGGCAGTGGGTGTTGAGACCAGGCAGACCAGGCTCCTCTATTAGCTGGTAGATGAATGGCAAAAATATCCATAAATGTGAGAAGTCTGAGGGAACCTGAGTGATGGACCAGCATAGAAGAAAGTGTCTGGGTCAAAGACACAGCAGTCCCACACCTGTCCCTTCAGTGCTGGGATCAGGAACACCCTGATGGTCAAACTCCATCACCAAAACCTCTTGGGTCACAAACAAAATATTATCCAAATAAGGGCCTTTGTTTTAAAGTTGTGATCTAAGACAAAACAGAGAGTGGTTCTTAGTAAAGCTCAACTCAGCCAAGCACTGGACACCTGCTGAGCCTTTACCTGACAAAGCCCAGCCAAGGATTGGACATCATGGCATTCATGTAGGAGGAAGCAGATCATGGGAATCTCTGCTGGGACAGTGTGTGGAGCCCAGCACTGATCCTGACAGCTGCTTTGGGCCAGGGGCCACCACCACGCCCAGAGCGTTCACCAGAAATATCCAAAACTGGCATCCAGCTGCAGCTGTGCTGGAGCACCCTGCATTCCCAGGGGATATGTGTCTGCAACAGGGACTTCCTAAATTGTGAGTCTGTGCAATGTAGCCACAGTCACACAGGAGTATTCCTGGTGCTGGAGCAAATGGTGCCACTTTGCATCTCAGCGTGCATTGTCCTGCTTCTCTTCTATTCTCTTCCATTCCTATCAGGGCCATCAGCAGGGCTTGTAAAGATGACTCAGTCTATTAGACTCCTTTCCCCATTCACTGTGAAGCCAGGAGGATTTCTCTCTTATCCTAGAGGTGTACCATAAGGGTGTCTTCAGTACAGGGAAGTGACCCTGAGTGAGTGACACATTGTTTGCAGAGGGACAAACCTACTTTTGCAACTCAGCACAATAGACCAAAACCACACCATGTTTCATTTAATGATTACTCCTGCACAAAGCTTTCAAATAATAAGCACTAACATATTTTAAACCTGAACAAGCTAAACATTTAATTTACTATTCACTTGGCACCACTTTAGTTCATTAAAGCTTCTGCAGCATTGGAGAAGGTGAAGAGGGCAATATGATTAAGATAGTGTGATTAGGGCAGGGCAAGGGTTTCTTTCAGCTGAGAGTTGAGGGAATCTTGTTCTTTGGCTGGGCCAGGATGGACTCCAGGCACCAGGTTTCCCTGCCTCTTGGGCACTCTGCAAGGTGATGTTTTGGGGATAAGCCTTGCACAGCACAGAATGACCCCAGCTGTTTACCTACATGTCCCTAGAGCAGTATTTTTAAGGGATATGATATTGATAGCTCATCTTTGCTGTAATTTAGAAGGTATCTAATTGTATTTATACAAATAATTTTATACATCTATATATATATTAATATTGGTTGCCACTGTGAAATAGAGTAGATGTACCAACTTTATTAATAAAATCCTGGCAGCTATGCAAAGATGGGGGATGCCAGCCTGAGCCACAGCAGCAGTGAGGGCTGCTGTGTCAGGGCTGATGTCCTGCTCTGGGTGCCCAGGGAGGTGTCCCAGGGCTGGGGCTGTCCCTGCCCCTCCCCAGGGTTCTGAGGTACCACACAGAGCTGAGAGCTGAATGTGCAATTTCTGCAAAATCTGTCTTCTCCTTGCATTTAATCACAGAACTTTTTTTTCCACCTCCTCACAAATCAAGACCCAGGAAAACAGTATCAGATTTAATGCTGGATTTAGGCAGATTTCTGGTCAGAGGCTTCTCTGCTCTTCAAGCCCTCCACCCTCTATGGTGAGCCAGGGTATGACCATCCCAGGCTCCCAGCTACTGGAAGCCATCTCATTTGAGATCTGTGGCTGGTCAATTCTGTTTTGAATTTAGGTTCTGTGTGATTTCCCAATGCAGAACTCTCATTAAAGAGAACTGGAGCACAATAAAAACAGGCTTTAGAGGAGCAGCCTGTCCAGTCATTCAGGAGGTTCCTTACAGGATTATTTTCTTGATACACAAATGCATGTAAATAGTCACTAGTGGCTTTTTGGTATTTTTCCTAAGAGTAGCCAATAGCAGATATACAGAAGAGAGCTTTCCAGTAACAGACATATGGAAGAGCTTCCCAACAGCAGCATTTCCACACAGTATCCCAGCTTTAAGCTGTCTGAAGTTTAGGCCTCCTTAAACCACAAGTGGCATATTTGTCTTAAAAATATTAATGTAACACAGCATCTAAAAATAATCCCATGGAGTCATACATTCTCTTGTTCCTCAGCATTTGAATCACTGCAGCTGACTCCACAGTGTCACAAAACACATTTTGAGAAGGAAAAATATCCAAAAATTTCCTAGAGCGAAATACTTAAAAATAAACACAATCTCTCACTCTGTAAAGCACATGCCTAAGTCATGCTGTTTCAGAAAGTGCTGAAGGCTCTGGATGAGGATGAGGAAGTTCTGGCCACTCCTTGGTGCCCAGAGGCCACACATGGCCAGAGCTGTGGGCATCCCACCAGCTTGTGTGCAACTCAGCCTGCATCAAGCTCTTACTCACAGTTGTTTTTCCATGTGAGCTCAAAACCTGAAAACAACTAAACTGCTAAAAACCTGATTATTCTCCAAAGCTGAGATCTGGGTGGAAGTCCCATGTGTGCTCACAGAGGAGCAGTGCAGGAGCACAGGGCTCAGAGCAAACAGCAGAAGTGCTGCTGGGGGACCAGAGCCATCCCTGCTGTAACGATCCTCCTGCAGCCAAAAAAAACTTATTCTAGCTGGCTGGCAACGAGCAGGAGGCAGGAAAATTGTTTTCATTGGTGCTCCACATCATTCCCCTCTTCAACCAACAGTTTAAAGGAGACACAGAGGAATGACTGGACCCCAAATACTCTGTTGACTGAATCTACAAATAGGCAAGCCCTTGTTGTTCATATTCTGCTGCTCAGGTAGTTTTTGGTAGCCCCTAAAATGACAAGACTCATCTCCAAAATGCTTAAATTGTTAAAAATAACAGTATCCTGTTCTTATATGCTACAATTTCATATTAATTTCATTTGGGAGTGTATGAAGGAAAAGAGGTTAAGCCAAGCCCTGGATTTAGGCACGCATTTTTTCTTGACTACAAAAAGGCAAAGGCTGAGACACCGTCATTTAGCTGGCTTTGATTCATCCCCAGCTCGGAAGTGGCTGTGCACGGCCATCACTGCGTGTGACAAATCCTGCCGAGCGCCCGGAGCGGAGCCTGTACCCAAGGACTGAGGCGCGGCTTTGGGAAGCGCTGCCCTCAGAGAATCTGAAACAAACCTGTCCGCAAGGTGCTCGGGGGGAAAGGAGGCAGGAGTCAGATAGCATCTCCTGCTCCACCCCTTCACGCTAATGATGTGGCCTGAAAGCTCATGCCTTAATTAGCCCGGTAACGAATTGCGCTGGCTCCTCCTGGCGGCTGCTCCCGCCCGGCTCGCACGCACGGCTGTGGATATTTGGGATGAGCTCGGATCGGTGGATGTGCGCACGGCTGTGGATATTTGGGATGAGCTCGGATGGGTGGATGTGCGCTCTGTGTGCGCACGGCTGCGGGTGCTTGGGATGAGCTCGGATGGGTGGATGTGCGCACGGCTGTGGATATTTGGGATGAGTTCGGATCGGGGGATGTGCGCACGGCTGCGGGTGTTTGGGATGAGTTCGGATGGGTGGATGTGCGCACGGCTGCGGGTGTTTGGGATGAGTTCGGATCGGGGGATGCGCACGGCTGTGGATATTTGGGATGAGCTCGGATGGGTGGATGTGCGCACGGCTGTGGATATTTGGGATGAGTTCGGATCGGGGGATGTGCGCACGGCTGCGGGTGTTTGGGATGAGTTCGGATGGGTGGATGTGCGCACGGCTGCGGGTGTTTGGGATGAGTTCGGATCGGGGGATGTGCGCACGGCTGTGGATATTTGGGATGAGCTCGGATGGGTGGATGTGCGCACGGCTGTGGATATTTGGGATGAGTTCGGATCGGGGGATGTGCGCACGGCTGCGGGTGTTTGGGATGAGTTCGGATGGGTGGATGTGCGCACGGCTGCGGGTGTTTGGGATGAGCTCGGATCGGTGGATGTGCGCTCTGTGTGCGCCGTGGAGCCGCCAGCGAACCCCCAGCCCCGAGCTGTGCCACCGCTCGCAGCCACCGCTCTGCCCGTGTCCTCGGTGGGGCTCTGCTGCTCCTGGGCCGGGGGTCACGGTGTCCCCAGCACCGGAGTCACAGTGGCACCGGGAGTCACAGTGTCCCCAGCACAGGGGGTCACAGTGTGTCCCCATCACCGAGGGTCACAGTGGCACCGGGGTCACGGTGTCCCCAGCACCGGGGGACAATGGCTGTGGGCTGGCAGGGGGCTGCTCCTCCAGGGGCACTCCTGGTGTGTGCTGCTGGGACTCACTGCACATCCAGCTCCGAAGGAGAACTGGAATAACACAGCTGAAAAGCAGCTGATGCAGGGGGTACCACACACAGTCCAAGCATAAAGGAAAGCAGCTGGATTAGGAATTGAGCCAGCTTGTGTTCCCTAAGCCTGCCCGGCACTGATTTTTGAACGGAACAATTCCCCTCTGCAGCACAGAGGAACCGGCGTCCCCCCCGGGGGAAGGTCACCCCAGGAGGGGCGTGGGCAGGTCAGAGGACACTCTGCACTTTCATGGTAAAATTTGAATAAATATTCTGCATGGAAACAAGCCCAGTGACTGAGCATGCTGGCAGGCTAGCCTGGAGACCTGGCTGTGTTTGAAGGACTGTGGTTATAATTACTGTCACCATTACTTGCGTCAAGAATTACAACCACATGAATTTGGAGCCTCATCACTTTTAGTCAGTGCTTTAAAGCTGCCTCTCTCTTATGCACACCCAGTGGTTTTCTTGACCTATTTTTGGACAGTGAGGAGTTATTTATTTTTATATACAGACTTCCCACTTAACCATGTTAATACAGTAAACAGGAGGCTGGGAGGAACAGGAGTAGTATACCTGGCACTCTCATCCTGACCATACAACTCAACAGGGAGCAGCCCTGGATGTAATGCTGACTAGTGTTACAGAAATCCATCGTACTGAAAATGCTGGTGCCACAAAATACAGAAAAGGGATGAGGATTACCTCAGGCTGTGTATTGTCAGATATTCTGTATGGAAGAAATTCACATAAGCCAGAACCTTTAACAGGTGTGAGATATGAGACCTTTACCAGTTCCCTCTTCATCCCTCTCTTTCCTGACACCTGAAATGTTGAATGGTATCAAAGGAATACCTGGTTCCTAGGGAGAAATCATACAAATGCCCAGTGGTGCATTTATATTTGTTTTAGGAATAGGAAAAGTTATTTAGTTTATAGTTAAACAAGAAGATCTTTGCTCCCCATTTCCTCTGTGTGTTCATCTGTAGCTCCACTGTAAGGGCTGTAGAGGCAGCTCACGTTTGGGCTTCAGGCTCAACCCTCCTGTGTTAAGTCCCAATAAACATCCATTCTTGGGCACCTTTGACCCCTTTATCCTCTCCATGGACAGACACAGCTGAGGAAGCACAGTGACACAAGAGAAGCCAGAGGACATCAGTTTTCAACAAGTAAAAAACCCAAACAACAACAACAACTGCAACAAAAAACTCCAGAAAAGATTCCCCTCTTCCATCAAGAATGAGGAAAGGGCCCAGGTGAAGCAAAAAAGAAAAAAAAAAAGAAAAATGAAAAAAAAAGAAGAAGAATATATAGACGTAGTGACACACCTTTTCCTGTATTTTTCTCAGTTTGGCCATCAGGTGAGGAATGAAACCAAATAGTATAAAAGAAAGAAGGTTTGAAATAATTTGGATATATATTTTAATGGGGTAAATGTAATTTAAACATGTAAATATGAACAGCCAGAGGGTTGCCCTCAGGAGCTGGGTGAATATTAAAGCACAGCATCCCATGGATGGCACAGGAGTGAACACCTCTTCAGGTGTGAGGAGCACCTCATCTCTGTGAGGAACATGAGCGTGGGCAGCCTGGGTTGGACTAAAGCTCTGTCCAGCCTTGCACTCTGCCTCTTTTACTGTCTCATAGCAGATTTCCAGAAGAGCTTGTGAGAACAAGGTAATGTGCAGCTGTGCCTTCCTGGATTGAATGTACTGTGGCCCAGCCTCCAGCAATGTGCAGCTCAGGGACTTCCTGAGCCAGAAGCAGTGTCTCTACATTCAGCAGTTGCTCATGGACCCTTGGCTGAGTCTGTTCTCCCAGAGCATGAATTCACACTGTCCAGGGAGTGCAGCTATGCCACTCACTAAGCAATGCCCCACTGGTGACACTGTCCTAGAAAAGTGGCATGTGCTATATTTTCCCTTTATCTAGGCTACAAAGTCAGTGTGAAATTTGTATAAAATGCAGCACAGAAAAAAAAGAGAGGATTATTTCTATAGGTGGAAAGAGTTTGAAGATGACAGTACTATATTTCTTTAAGACTGACTTTGTATTTGTTCCTGCAGTGCCCATTATGAGGACATCATACAGTATGTTGGGAATAGCTCTGTGCTGGAAAGATCTCTTTCACTCCAAAACATGTCTGTGTGTAGTTCCCTTCTTCTCCATATTTAAAGCAAATGGTCCTTTTCCATATAATTGTTGTGTGGAGTCAGAGACAAATATTGATAGATAGTGACAGAGTTTAATTTATTTCTTGGTTGAAGATTGATTTTTCTTGGGTTTCGACAGCACTGGCTGCCTTCCCAGAAGCATTTCTGAATTTATCACTGCTGGGTGCCAAACCAAGATGGAAAAAAGAGCTTTTAAATACAAAACCCCTCAAACTGAGGGGACATTTCAGCTTGGTGAAGTTCTGGCCATAACCCCGAGTGCCACAGGGTAAGGACAGCTGAGAGGAATGGAGGCAGTGATTTATTTAACAGTGTGAATGGAGGGAGATCAGCCTTAGAGAGGGATGCCCGTCTGCCATGGGGTAATTACTTCTCACTCCTAACTTTTGGTTCATGCTGAAGACCATTTCCTTCTCTGTCACAGCTGTGTCTAGGCACTGAGTGAAAGAAATGAGAGTGCAAACTGAGACAGGCTTGCCCATCTGCAGCACTTTACAGTTTTCCAACACTCAGAGCCGCTGTGGGAATCCAGCTGCTCAAATCATCGATGGGCAGAAGTCTCACTTCACATTGCCTGGCAGAGGAGAGCTCCTTGCTTTTTGAGCCTTCCTGCTGATCAGCCTCGTGAGTTTAAGCAGCTCCCTTCTGGTGGCAGTGTCTGCAGAGGGTGAAGCCCAATGCTGGGGCATGGAGAGCAGACATTCCTTGGAGGCACACAGGAGTGCAGCTGCTGATGTGACTCGTGTGATTGTCGACATCACTGGAGCTGTACATGCTTGCACACAGCAGAGCTCAGCCGTGGTGCTCCTCTGGTGAAGCACAGCTGCTGTCTGCTCTTCGTATCACCCTACGAGAGAAATCAGGAGCCAAGGCAAAGTAAGTTGAATTTTGTACTAAACTGGAAAGATTAAATACTTTCATCCACTTCATCAGACTGGACTCAAAGTGAAGATATTTGGGTTTTGTGCCAGGGTTTGTGGTGTATGGCCCAGGCTGCCAGCAGCAGTCCATGAAAGCACCATTGCAGCATTCAACTGGTGAAGTTAGCACGGCTTCTGTCTGTGTAAAACCCCTGGTAGCAGCTCCTCCTTGTTGGACTCATCTGGTTGGGCAAGCTCCCAGCACATCCTCATGAAGGGGTTGCAGCAGGGGGGATGTGGAACAAACAGAAATAGAGACAAGAGGTTGCAGAGCAGTGTCAGGAGAAACACCCTTTTCCATCACAAGAAGATCAAGGCAGTTAACAGAAAGTCGGGGCACCCGGCAAGATCAAACCAAGCTGCACTTGTCAGTGTGCTCAGAGATCCTCCCCTCCCTGCAGCACTGCGGCAGAGCCTCTCACTCCCTCTAACGTTAAAACAATGCTCAACTTCAAAGAAAAGGAACTCCGATTGTTCTGATCTCTGGTTTTCACCACCTCAGGGAAAATGGAAAGCCACAAACTGAGTTCATTCCCAGTGCCTGCTCCTTGCAGTGATCTCTCCTCCTGGTGAGCCCAGCTTTCCCTGAGACAGGAGAGGTCTTAGTGCTGCCAGGGGAGCCTGGTGTCTCCTCTCAGAGAGAAGCACCTCCCAGCTGATTCATTCGGGTTGAGGAGGAGAAACTCTTTTAACCAAGGATCTCACCTCTCTGAAGACTCTTTATAATTAATCCTGCTCCTCTCTGAGCTTGGCAGCAGTGGCTGGTGCTGTGGAGCACAGCAGCCTTGGCTGATAAGCCCTGCACTGTGCATATCTTCCTTTCTTTGAGTGTTTTCTATCAGAAAAGCCCCAATTTGTATTTCCTATAGAAATTGCTCCTGGTTGCCAGGCTGGATGGACTTTTCTCTGACAGAAGTGGAGGTGTAGTGAAATGTTTCTGCCCTTCTTCTGTGGCATCAAAGGAAGCAGCATGCAACCTGAAAAAGGACAAAGGGGTATGTGGCTGCTGGTTCCCCACTTTCCTGCCAAGCAAAGGTGCCATGGAACAGCCTCCCTTTCCCTTTGCCCTTCCCAGCAGATGGTCCTTCTGAGTGAGCACAGTGCCACAATGCCACCTCTTCTCTTGTCCCAGTGTTAGGTTCTAGCATTCAATTTTGAGTTTTGACAGCACTCTATTTTAAAGGAAGCACATTGCTCCTTTAACCTCTGCCCTGGTGATGGGAGCTGCAGACCCTACTAGTCCTTTCAAGGGGAATACAAGACATTCCTCACACTGAAAGCACTGGGATGTGTTTCTGGTTTGAGCTAACAGTGTGCTGGGTGGATTTCATTACACATGGAGGAGAAAGAAGTCTGTAATCCCACATCTTCCATTGTACATGGAGCCTAGGTCCTACTGTGGTGCTCTTTGCAGCATGATAATACCTTATTGAAGCAGGTCTGAGGAGCTCAGGTTGACAGAGAGGTTTCTCTTCCCATCTAGCTAAATTCTAAAGCACAGGGTAAGATTTCAGCTGTTCAGGTAACAAATACATTTTCTGAATAAAAAGCCCCAATGGCTTGCCTGTGCACTAGAGCACACACTTGGGCAGGTTAAAAACTGTACAGCATGTCCTCATGCTTCAGAAGTAATCTAAAACATAGTATATACAAGAGAATAGGAATGAAGAGATGGCAACACAATGTAATACCAAAGCATCTTTCAAAAAAATTGATCCCAGGCATAATCTCTAATTTCTTAAAACTAAACCTCAGGAATTAGCATTAAGAGAGATAATCATTCCTTAGCTGTATCAGAGCAGAACAAGTTCACAAGCAAAATCTTCATTAAGGAAAACTCTTTCTTGGTAAACTGCAGTGAAAATGACTGGAGGGATTCACACCTGTGCCCTTGAGATGTGCCAGTTCTCTGAAAACCTAATAAAGAGTTTAGTGTACACAGACACCTTCCTCAGAAGTAACAAAGAGAAATCACAGTCAAAACAGGATTTCTCTTTAATTTGTACTGCTCTCTTAGTTCCTCTTGATATATGTTTTACCTAAATTTTAAGAATTTAGCACCTAACCATGCTAACTTTGTCAGGACCATTGGATAGGGAAGCTCTGGAAAATGTCCTCCTAAAACCTATTCTGAGTGTGTAAAAAACAAAGCAAATGGTGCTGGTTAGCCTCTAGGGTCTGTCAGATTCCTGTGGAAGCACTGAATGTTACTTCTGAAGATTCATCTAGTTATCAGCATAGGTTGTTTTGTCACTATTTCATTTCTGCTGAAGTCAATCTTCTGGAATGGGCTGTATGCATTCAGAGAGCTCCACTCAAGGTGTCATGGTCCATACAGCTGGTCTCATCCTATCTGCACAAACCTATGGCCCAGAAACTTCTCCTCAGAGCAGAGCTTCACTTCCATTCACTTCCAGATTCTTTTAGACTAATCAACTCACAAAAAGCACTTTAGCTTAACTGATACACTCATCCAATGTCCATCTCACTTAGAGGTAATTGAGCAGGGGATGTATTCAACACATACAGAATTTAAAGTAAAAAGCTTCTAGAATCCAATGTTGTTGACTGGAAAATATTGTACTCATCCTCCAGCTGTTTTTAATATAAATACATATTATGAAATATCCATTTATTTAGGCATTGCAGGTCACTTGACAGGGGAAGATGAATTATGTCATCAGAATATTTTTTTCTGGATGAGGGATGTGGTATTCCTGACATTAAGATGCATCCATTGTGCAAGATATCTTCATAGGAGTGTGTAGATCTGCACTTCAAAATGGACAAAATCAGCACTCTCATGATTGTTCCTGCAAGAACTCATTTTAATTGGGCTTTTGTTGTGAGAATAGTGAAAAGTGACACTGAAATTCAAGAATTTGCTTTAACTTGCAGCTATATCCAGAATTTAAATTGAGATCTCCCATATGGAAAAAAAAGAAAACCTCTAGGATATTGTATTGCCCACTCCATTATGTGGTAGTTAATAATTAAAAACATGCAGTTCCTTTTATGAATTCATAATGTGGAGATGAAGGATTACTGCAAGCTGTAATTTGACATACAATAATCTTGACTCTATCTCAGTTATTTGCTAGCAAAGCTTAATTTCCTTTCTCAGTTTTGAGGATACAAAGAAAGAATTAACATCAGATGTTTCCTCTGCACTTGCGCAATTCTGAAGGGCCTTGATTTAAAAGAAAATAAAATTGCACACAGTTAGTTTCAGCTACAGCACCTCTCCAGAGCCCATCTTTTGTGTTACACAACAGAGCTCATCATCCCTGGGGACAGCCCGTGCTGGCTGCCTTGGGGGCTGCTGCTGCCATGAGATGGATGGATGGCATCCCTGCAGACCTTGGGAATGTCTCTGATCCATCCCAAACTCCAGGGGATGGATGGCATCCCTGCAGACCTTGGGAACTTCTCTGATCCATCCCAAACTCCAGGGGGTGGATGGCATCCCTGCAGACCTTGGGAACTTCTCTGAACCATCCCAAACTCCAGGGGGTGGATGGCATCCCTGCAGACCTTGGGAACTTCTCTGAACCATCCCAAACTCCAGGGGGTGGATGGCATCCCTGCAGACCTTGGGAACTTCTCTGATCCATCCCAAACTCCAGGGGATGGATGGCATCCCTGCAGACCTTGGGAACTTCTCTGATCCATCCCAAACTCCAGGGGGTGGATGGCATCCCTGCAGACCTTGGGAACTTCTCTGATCCATCCCAAACTCCAGGGGGTGGATGGCATCCCTGCAGACCTTGGGAACTTCTCTGATCCATCCCAAACTCCAGGGGGTGGATGGCATCCCTGCAGACCTTGGGAACTTCTCTGATCCATCCCAAACTCCAGGGGGATGGATGGCATCCCTGCAGACCTTGGGAACTTCTCTGATCCATCCCAAACTCCAGGGGGTGGATGGCATCCCTGCAGACCTTGGGAATGCTCTCTGATCCATCCCAAACTCCAGGGGGTGGATGGCATCCCTGCAGACCTTGGGAACTTCTCTGATCCATCCCAAACTCCAGGGGGTGGATGGCATCCCTGCAGACCTTGGGAACTTCTCTGATCCATCCCAAACTCCAGGGGGTGGATGGCATCCCTGCAGACCTTGGGAACTTCTCTGGTCCATCCCAAACTCCAGGGGGTGGATGGCATCCCTGCAGACCTTGGGAATGCTCTCTGATCCATCCCAAACTCCAGGGGGTGGATGGCATCCCTGCAGCCCTTGGGAACTTCTCTGATCCATCCCAAACTCCAGGGGGTGGATGGCATCCCTGCAGACCTTGGGAATGCTCTCTGGTCCATCCCAAACTCCAGGGGGTGGATGGCATCCCTGCAGACCTTGGGAATGCTCTCTGGTCCATCCCAAACTCCAGGGGGTGGATGGCATCCCTGCAGACCTCGGGAATGCTCTCTGGTCCATCCCAAACTCCAGGGGGTGGATGGCATCCCTGCAGACCTTGGGAACTTCTCTGATCCATCCCAAACTCCAGGGGGTGGATGGCCTGCAGCTTCCTAAGGCAGTGCTGTTATATTTATGTCCCCAGACACTGCAGCTGGCACCCAGCCCTGGTACAGCCAGGAGCTCTTCTCCCAGCTGTATTTACCTGCTCCTGCAGCTGCTCAAGGCATGGCCAAGCTGAGCTGGGGAGCAGCTGGCACAGAAACACCTCCTGCCCAGCAGCTTCCCAGGAGGGGAGGGAAGAGTGCAGACAAATAAATGGACTCTGGGGTTAGCAAGAGAGCATGGTTTTGTCAGGGGCACTTTCTGTGCTGGCTGTCACAAAAAAGCCATTCTCTAGCTTGAAGGGAGTAAAGGAAAAAACACTGAAGTATCTGGAATTGCACAGTTGGACTCTGGTAACTCCGAGAGGGATGGGTACAGTGCACCATTGTGTCCCAGCCCCCAGGACAGCACAGCCCATCAGCAGTGCCTTCCTTGCACAGTAGTTCCACTTACACAGGGGAGGGCATGTCACAGGTAACCACACCCAAAGCCATTAGGGTTTTGTGGGTTCAAATCGGTGTCCTGGTTTCCACCTGTGCAGGCACACGGAGCGGGGCTGGCAGGAGGAATCCCTTGGCTGTGCCCATACTGGCAGGCACCCTGCAGTGCCCAGCCACCTGCTGGGCCCTGTGTGGAGCTGGCTGTGGCTGTGGCATGGTGCTCCCAGGCCTGTGAGTGGCACATGTTGGGCACATCAGGCTGGTACAGAGAACAGTGCCAGGGAACACACCCAGGGACTGCACCCCCATCATTTCTGATGGATGGCCCAAAGCATGGCTTTAGCTGTGCAGGCACTGCTCTCCCACCCCAGTGCTGCTGCCCCACGAGCTGGACATGTGCTCTTAGCCAAAATTTCCAAGCCTGCTTCCAAGGATGGTGGGGAGGAGGAAGATAGGACCTGCCTGCAAATGGGGGTAACTGTACCCCACAGTTAGTGGCTTGTTTTCTTTTTCTTCTGCCTTCACCCAGAGTCAGGATTAAAAACACGAAGGACACTAATTTCTCGTGCTCGGACTTGGTTGTTTATTAAATCTTATCTAAAGTACAGAGAGTTCTGCAGCACTGCTAGCTACCAGCTAAAAGGAAGCAAAATGGAGCTGAATCTAGCTAGTTACAGGTCTTTTAAAGCTAAACAGTCCAATAAAGAACTAACACATCCATTTTTTATACTTTTGACCCAATAACCAAACCCTGTGACCCACACTGTGCAGCACTATCAGACTATTTTGGCTGCAAAAACTACTACCTGAAACCATGAAGAAGAAGGAACAAGAAGGCAGAAAGAGACAACACCCAAAAACCTCCATGTTTTCCTATACCTATTACTATATTCTAAAAACCTCAAATTCAAAACCCTTCACCATGTGAAATTACTCAATTTTATTCTAACTACACACCTGTGATTCTAACTCCATCACTCAAATTTGGAAGCCTTCTCCAAGGCCTCAGGACAAAAAGCAGTGTTCTCCTGGGGGTCAGAGTCAGAAAGCACAGAAAGATCAAAACTGCCAGGTTTCTGGGTTCCAGCACCTGCCTGGTCCTCTCTTTCCCTCTCCCTGTCTCTGCAGCTGCCATAGTGAGTGAAGAGTCTGAAATGGCAGATGTCTGCCACTAGTAAAGGGCTGGCATGCAGCCCTAACTACAAAAGGCTGCAGACCATGTGAGGTACCAACAAGGCCTCCCAAGTACTTTGTGCATTTTGTCACAAAAGCTGGCATTTCTGGCTGCAGCCAAGGACTGGTTTCTGAAATTCCATGTCTGCATACAGCTTCCAACATCTTTAATGCAAAACAGCACTGCTCAGTTGTAAAAAGCTGTCTATACTTTATGTATCTACTATTTCTTCACATTGCTGCTGGCAGATCTTCTTGCCAAAGAAGCTGTGGGTACAAGCATTGTCCTTGCAGATGCTGACCACAGGAACAGCTGGTTCCTAGCCAGCCAGATGTGGCTTTTTGCAGAGTAACTCTGAATGTGAAGCATGTAGACAATGGTGTAGTGTATGTAGGGACTCATCTCCAGACTACATGGAAGAGCTCCTCTCCATCAGTAACTTGTCTCACTTCCACAAAATGCCAGTGACTGGATGTCTCAGGATCAGTTCTCTGCATCACATGCACAGGATCCTTCACGATCCTTGGTGTTAATACAGTGGAAACAGGAGTAACTGAACACCAGCTGCTGTTCTGCCTGCACACTGCTGTCTGTGGGAGCTCATGCTCTGGGTCAGACCACAGGCAAGCAGGAGCACTGCATCCTCCACAGCTCCATCCACAATCCCCTTGTCTCTGGAGCCCTCTGTTGTATCTCCTGCTGGGCTCTCTGGATATTATTTGAGAATAATTTGAGCACTTATTATGTTGCAAAGGTTAACTAATTAGGTTTTTTTAAGTTGGGAAAATACAAAGTGCCGTGTAAGTGTTCCTAAATTCTATCATATATTATAGAACAATGGTTCACAACCTCAGGTTTTTTCCAGGTATTTCTTTAACTTCCTATCTTGGTACCACACAAGTTTCAATTACCAATACTAGTTCAGTACACCATGTATCAAATGGTAATTCTCAAATCACGTGAGAAATAAATTCTAAAGGCTACGAATGCTCTTTCATTATAAAACTATATCTATCTTAATATGTAATTTGTTACATAACATATAAGACATATACATTATCAAATATGTATATATTACAAAGCAGGTATACATTTGTGTAAGTATATATGTATGCATGCATAGGGACAATATGATAAATTATTATATGATAAATAATAACTATTCACAGATGATGCTGTGATAATATACCTCTGAGAAATAACATGCAGGTCCCTTTAAATTCACAACATCTGTGTTTCTGACAGTGCCTTAGTATCAATGATTCATAGTAAATACAAGACTATATAGTAAATTATACACATTAAATCAATTACCATCATAGTTTGCTATCAAAGACTCTCCTGGATTTACCTCACTATTATTTCAAGAACTGTGTAGACATACAGGTACTGCTGAAAGGTTCTCTATCAGCACAGTGACAAGGTGACCTTACAAAGATCCAGTCAGAAACTGGCAAGGAAAGGGTTTTAATTTCCTCTGTCACACTGTGATACAAATGGCATCTTTTCACAGATGTGTGTTTGTGTGCTATATGCAAATACAGGAGAAGTTAACAGCAAAGGGAAAGCCCAAAATGCTCAATACCAAGTCACATTTATGTCTCAGGGAGTTTTGCTGATTTAATGGCTAAGAAAAAATACTGCAAGGACATCCTCATTGAGCAAGAATCAATGAAAGGCTAAAAAAAAATTAATTCTGAAAATAATGAGTGGTTCTACAGCCATGTAATTAGCAGATATTTGTAGGTTTTCTTCAGAAAGAATGCCAGGCAGCATTCATGTGATTGACAAGGACAATGCTGGTGTGAATGACTTATGGATCTGTATAGGCAGGACTGAAAGATGTGAAAAGACAGGGTTTGTGATGGGTGGGGAGACTGGCAGCTGAAGGGCTGTGGCAGAGGGAGGTCAGTGACTAGGAAGTAATGAAAATACCAAATTAAAATAGTGGAACGTAGGCTGGTTTGGTGGCCCTGTGTTCAGAGGAGGGAAGCTCCCACCACCCAAGGGAGTCTCTGTTTTGAATCAAGAGCAATGTTCTGTCTTTTCTCTTGTCTCTGTGGCTGCAAGAATAGGGAACTGCAGAACTATTGTTGGCTGGCTAAAAAGCAGCCTGCAGCCAGCCTTACACGCTCCAGGGCAGCACTGGTGGCCTGAAATGGTAGAGTGACTTGCAGAGCCAAAAACCAGTGATGCTGGCAGACAGGTGATCCTCTGGTGGGATCTGCACCAGGGAACACAACTGACTTGTCCTCCAGTACTTGGATAAGCAGCAACTGCAGCCCAGAAACATGAGGTGACAGGCACACGAGGTCCTGGGACCACCCACAGAAGTTAGGTCCATAAAGAATGGGTCATTAGGGCAAATTGTAAAAATATCAGTAGCTCAAAATGCAGCACTTGGCAAAACCATTATTACTGTGCCTTACACTGAAACCAATAGATTCAGCAGAATGCCATAAATCTCTGAAACTAGCCCGAGATTTGCAGTGTTGCTTTTGGCAGCATGACCACACTGTGACTCCAAAGCCCCACCTGCTGAGCCCACACTGTACACAGCTTTCCCAGCTGCCACCTTCATCAAATACTGTTTTATCTACTTGCAGCTCCTTGGCTTTTTCAATGGGTTTAGCAATATCAGGGTGATATTTTTAAAATGTCATTGCTAATACATTTTAACTACATGCTGACAAAGATTTAGTATTATTATAAAACCTGAAACCTGCTATCTTCAGTGTAGCAAAGTGAGGATGAAGGCATTACTTTTGGAAGGGACATCAGCTTCATTTCCAATTTTATGTCAAAAATACATCTGTAGATAAAGTTTATGTCATAGCTGATTGCAAGCACATTTAGATGTCAAACTGCTCATTTGCCAGACAAAACAAAATAGGCATCTAAGTACAATAAAATGTGCCTGCAATTATATGTGCCAGCAAAAATGACACCTGCAGATGTCAAGTGGAAACATCTAAGAACACTTGAAATCATTTCCAAGCATGTGAAGCTTGAAAAAAGTAGGACATGAATATCTACTGTGAGTACAAAGCACATCCTGCTTCTGCCCTTGGAGAAACACCCACTCAGTAATCTTGAATCCTTCTGATTTTTACATTTCTGGATCTTAAAGTCTTTTAAGCCTTAAACAAGATAAATAAAATAATAATTAAATAAAATCAGAATATGGTCCTGCTCTGTGTTACTTTCCAACACTGCCATCATTGTTTGTTCTTTTTTCTTCTTTTTTTTCTTCCTTTCTCTCTCTCTCACATGGTAAACGATGCCTGATGCTGTGACTATTCAGGGAAGGTTCACAGAAGTGGTTAGCCTTTTGTGAGTGCAGTTTAACCCTTAGTGCCAATGACTCCCAACCCTGGGCCTCTGTCTGGAGCCTGTGATCACAAGGAGTCTGAGTGAGGTCTCTGCCAACACTCCTTTTTCCATGGAGCTACCATGAGTCAGGAATGGGTCAGCAGCCTAGGATGTGAAGTAATTTAAAATGAGGGTGGCAATTGAAAATTAGGAAGTGAGCTAGTGGAACACAAAAACAACTCTCTTGCACCTGAGAGCTGGGCAAGAGCCCACCATTCCCCTCAGGTGTCTTGGGGAGCTGCCCAGGGTGTTGCACTGCACACTGGGAGCATTTTCTTCCAGTAAAGGAAGCCTGGATGTGGCTCATTTTGAAAATGTAACCCACTGGTGCCACTGTGTCGGGGCCTGAGCATTGACAAGGCTGACATGAGGCACTATTTTTGCAGAAGAATTACCTATTCCTTAAAGCATGACAAAACCCTGCCAGCTCAAAGACTGTGTCCATATTCAGAAAGAATAGCAAAGCAACCCTTTCCTGACCATAAGAATCACCAAATTCAGATGGTTCCAGGGGATTTATTTTTTTTTAGCATCAGGAATGTGAAGTGCAGCAGCTGTCAGTATGATCTGCTGAGGCTCTCCACTCTTTCAGTTTGGCTGTGAGCTCCTATGGGAAGGGAGGGTGAGACAAGACACTTCAGAAGCTCCACTCGGGGCTCTTTAAGGCTTTTGAAGGACTCTCCCAGCCTGTATTCTTGGCTGAATGCCTGCAGAGCACACAGGAGAAGGCAGCTCTCCATGAGCCCTCTCCTGCCCAGGGCTCTGACCTGCCCCAGCAGCACCATGTGCCCCTGCTAATCCTGACCTGGGGATGAGGGGCTCCCTCCACCAGCCCACCCTGGCAGACTCCAGCTGGGGCTGCCAGACACTGAGCAAATTCTCCACTTGCCACTGCTGTTCTCTGTAATGCTGCCATGGCAAATCATGGAACAAAAGGACATACTGTCCCATCTCCCATTTTGGCAAAGCTGTCTCCTCCCCCAACAGCCATGAAGAGGAGCAGCTGGAAAAGACAAAACATGGTGTGTCTTTATTGTACTTCCTTAAACAACTTCAAAGTTTTCCCAGGATTACACAGTAACTACAACTATTAATATTGCACTCCTGAGTGTGTTCCTAAGTGTGTCTCAGCCATTTTCTGAGATGTATTAGATGGCATTACCCTTCTGGGGCAGTATTGTCACTCTCCAAAACTCTTTGATCCATCACCGTGCATGCCCTTTGTAATGATAATTTAGTAAGAGAGTCTGATACTTAATAATTCAATTTTGGAACTTCCCCTTTGTGTGTGATGTGCCTTTTGTGTGCTGATATGAAATGGCACCGTTTCAAAATAAAATTGCTCTCTTTATATTTCAGATACTGCAGATAAGTGTAAGCAGTATTGCCTGTTTATAGCTTTATTTTCTGTATTTAATGTGGTACTTCTGGGCTAGTAGTTCAGAGTTTGATGTTCTCTGATGAAGCCAGGAGGAGTTGCTACTGAAGAAGCAGTAGTTTTTTGTAGCTGCCATCTACCAGTGTCCCTTGGCCCTGACCTCTTGCATCCAATTTACAGAGCAAAAGGTTAGGGAAGCTGCCAGGTCTCTTTGGGGCCATGTCTTTTCATTGTGATGACCAGAGTGGGACTGACTAATTTTCTCCAACTTGGCTACTGACATAGAGGAGATTTTCAAAAGCAAGAAATTAAAATGAAGCAAAATTGCTTCCAGAAATACCATTTTGTGACTAGTCTGTTAGTTGGCTTTTAAGTTGCTGAAATCAAAAGGTGAGGTGGACTGTGTATTGTTGTCAGACCAACAGTTTATCACATAAACCCTCCAAAAAGCTTTCTTCTGTTATGGAAAAAGGAGGAGAGCAAGGAAGCTGGAGAAGGGTCTGGAGCACAAGTCATATAAGCGAACAGCTGAGGGAGCTGGGGGTGTTTAGTCTAAACAAAAGGAGGCTCAGGGGTGACATTCTCACTCTCTACAGCTGCCTGAGAGGAGGCTGTAGCCAGGTCAGTCTCTTCTCCCAGACAACCAGCAACAGGAGAAGAGGGCATGGCCACACACTGTGCCCATTGAGGTTTAGGTTGGACATTAGGAGGAATTTCTTTGCAGAAAGAGTGATTAGACATTGGAATGTGCTGCCCAGGAGTTGGTGGATCATGGTCCCTGGAGGTGTTTAAGGGAAGACATGGCACTCAGTGCTGTGGTATGGTTGACATGGTGATGCTGGGTCATGGGTTGGATTCAGAGGTCTCACAGGTCTTTTCCAAACTAACTGATTCTGTGATTCTGTAATGCCACATCTAGTCATAAAACAAATTCTTGCATGTGTTCTGCAGAAGCATTTCTTACAGAGGAATGCTTGGGTGGCTCCCTGGGTCTTGTCTATTCTTGTGGCTGTTTTTGTAAGTTCCTCTCTGGCTGATTGGCACAGCACATGGTCTGAGCCTTGCTGGTGCCATTAATTACCCTTGTACAACGTACAAGAACAATTTTGTATTGTTCAATTTCAAATTTATATGAATTACTAGAATTACTAGTCTACTAGAATGGTGTTTTAAACATGAAATAGAGAATAAGTATTACACGCCAGAAATTTATCATAAATATGAATGAGAATGTCTGAGTGTAGAAAACCAGCAGGGATAAGAAATTTTCTGGTCCAAAAGAAACATAACTTGACATGGTCTTACTTCTCCTGACTTGTGAAATTGATGCCTTGGGTTTTAGTTTTTATATTTTTCATATTCTCTGCTGCTTAGTGTGTAACTCTGAAACTTCATATTAGGTGTAAGTTCTCTTCACAGGGTAATCAGACAAAAGCAATCCCTTCCCAGCTAGAGAATCAAGGACACCCAGTTCCCAAAAAGCAGAAACAACAGTGAGCAAGCCAGGGGGCTGAGACTTCATAGCCTGGGGCTGTGGTTGGATAATTGATGCCAATATATACATGAACCAAAACTTATGAAAGTGTAAAGACTCATGACTGGGATCATCTTGGATTTGATTTGTGTGTAGCTCCAGCCAGGCTCTTGCACTGCCCAAAGTGTATTCTTTCAATAAATACCCATTTTATCTCTTTTGCTCTGCCTAGTCTCTGTTCCACGTCTGCCTTTCCAGGCACCAAAACAAGAGGATGCAATACCTAGAACAGTGCCCAAATTTTGTCTTGGAATTTGTTCTCTTGAGAACTGTCCAAGAAAGTAGTAAAAATGTCCAGGCAGTGTGAGAGCAGGGGTGCCAGGGCCTGCTCCTGGATAATCCCCAACGTTGAGGATCAGTTTCATGGGGGGTGCACAGGGCATGTCTGCATGTGAGTTTGGAGCACCTGCAATGGGCAGGTGGGGGCTCACACCTAAAGGTGCCATGGGCTGGGGAAGGCTGGTCTGCTGTCCCAGCTGCTGGGCAGCCTGAGTGTCCCAGGCCACCTCGTGGAAGGATATTTCCAGAAACTGGGGAACTGTGGGGATGTACTTACAAAAATGCTCCTTCTACTCCATAAAATGATGTATTTGCAGGCAAAATGCAATATAAATGAAGTGTGAAGTCAAATCTCACTGCTCAAGAATGCTTCAGGAAGGCAGACAGAAGTGGTCATATCAAAATGTTTAGGAAGCTGCACGTCCCTTCAGAATGGGGCAGCTGTGAGACCAGAGACAGGAATGGCTCTAACAGCATGTTTATGATCCAACAGTGCTCATACAGTCATTACTGAAGTTAATTGCTGGAAAGGATTAACTACCGTCTGGCTGATAAAATGAATTCTTACTTTTCAAATACCTGACAAATTTCCATTGCATTGGACAGCTGTTTGGAGCATTTCAGCAAAACCAGCAGCACAGTCAAATGAAGGAAATGTAGAAGGAGTTATGCATTTAAATTTCTAGTACTGTAGAAAAATGTGCAAATTAATACACAACTAAATTCTCTCAAATGAAAAATGTCATGTGTTTAGTGGAGAGAAAAAGCCCAAACCAGTGTGGAAGCCAAGGGAATTCCTAATTTTTAATCTAATTTGCCTCCCAAAACGTATCAAGTAATGTGTGATTTATTTAAAACTGATGTGCATGCCAGCTTACTAATACTGTGAAGTGGAAAACAGGGATAAACATGCAGACTGCAGGACGTGCCGACATCCAGGTATCTTGGATATCTGCATCTCTTGTCTGCTGAAGATACACAAACCTAGAGCACAAGGTACAGCCAAGTTCATAAACTGCTCCAGAATTCACTCATGCTTTTTCTAAAAAGATTTACAATTAAGTATAAGACAAGTCACTGAAATTTACTACGAAAAAAAAAAAAAGAAATTAAGGGGGAAAAAAATAAAGAGGGAAGTAAGAGTGTGTGTGTTTGGGGTTAGGAATTCATCAGCCTTCTCGGCCCTACGGGGCACAAGCCATGTGTGCCCCGAATCATCACAGCAGGGAGCCATCGCCAGAGCCCTGCCCGCGGCTATGTGCTTCTCTGGCAAGAACCTGATCAGCCCCAAGCCCCTGTCCCCCGCTTTTGTCTTGCCTCCGCCCCTCTCTCCTTCTCTCCCTCCCTCTCTCCTTCTCTCCCTCTCTCCCTCCCTCTCGCCTCCCGCCCTCTCCCGCCCCCGGGCCGGACGCGCGCAGCTCTCGCGAGAACTCCGGGCGCGCTCCCTTTCCGGCGCGTGGCGCGGCGGTGGCGGTGGCCATGGCGCTCTACAACTTCAAGAAGATCACGGTGGTTCCGTCTGCCAAGGTACGGCCGCGCTCCTCCGTTCCTTCCCCGGCCCCTGCCCCTGCCCTCAGTGCCTCCGCACCGGGCTGTCCTTCCCGTTCCTCCCGCTCGGCGGCTTCCAAGGACCGCGCTGCCCTGCTGCCCCTTCCGCGGTGCCGGCGTGGTGTCGGCCTTCGCCTCGCCCCCTCCCGCGGAGCCGTGGACTCGCCCGGGCTGGTGCTGCTGCGCCCGGCGGCCCGTACCATGTGCAGTGTCGGGGGGGTCCTGTCAGAGGAGCCTGAGCAGGGATCCTGCGGGGATGTCGGGGAGGCCCCCACAAAAATCCCTCCTGTTTTCCAAACCTGCGTCATACCGAAACTCATCTCAGCGTCGTGCTTCAAAATAGAGTCCTCTGCCAGTTGCAGGAAGGGGTTTTAAATCAAGCCCGGTGAGGGGAGCTGCCCGCGGGGCTCGGGCTGGCTGGGCCGGGAGCACCCGCGGTCCATTGGTACAGAAACTGGACAATGTGCAAACTGCTCATTCCTGCCTGCCCTAAAACAAACGTGTCAAACTGTGCATGCACTTAACTCGTCAGCGTGCTCCTCCACCAAAATAAAATCGTTGCCTTTACAAGAACTTGACATTTGGTGTAATTAATCATGTTTCCTCGATTGCAGGACTTCATAGATTTGACATTGTCAAAGACTCAGCGAAAGACCCCAACTGTCATTCATAAACATTATCAAATCCATCGGATTCGACATTTTTATATGCGGAAAGTCAAATATACTCAACAAAATTACCATGACAGACTCACTCAGATCTTAACAGATTTCCCGAAATTAGATGTAAGTGTTTTCTCATTTGATGATTTCTCTGTGTGGACACTTTGGCTGATTTCAAGTAGATTTTACTGTGAGTAGTTGGCAAAACCTGTACTGCAAAAGTAGTGTGTTCCTGTGAAGAACAGAAGTGTAAGTTGTGCCCATGGATGGTCATTAAAGGCTGGATTTTACAGGCTTTTAGCTAGATCAGATATGTTTGCCAGAAGTTGCTTTTAAATGAAGACAAAATGTGGGGACTTTTAAGTATGTTTGTCTGCCTATTTCTTTTTTGTGTGTGCATATGGAAATTGTACTTCTGTTTAGTCTTCTCTAGGGAACCAAGAAATATAATTTATATGTATATATATATATAATATAAATATGATACATATAAAATATGTCCTATTGCTTTCCATCTTCAGAGTTAATTTGACAAGCGCAAGTGTTGTCCTCAGTCCCATAAAGGGTCACTTCAGAAATACAGTATTAACTTCCAACAAATGCAACTGGATCCATGTGCCCAGTGGGACTTTTTTATGGGCAGTTTTCTGCTCAGATTGAAATTATTCACCTGTTAAATTGTTTTTCTTGATAATTTCATATCCAGTGAGTGTTGCTTCAGAATTCCCAGAAATATCTTCTGGGCTCTCTTTTTTTAACATCACATCATGAAATTTCTTCAGGTAGATACATTACTAGCTGAAATACTCTGCTTAAAAGATTTGTACTAGCAATGCCACTTCTTTGAAAAGGTAAGGATTTATTTGTGCATTAAAAAAACTCTTTTTGTTCAGTCTTGTATAGAATCTAATGCAGCATTCAAAAAAAAAAAGAAAAAAGAAAAGAATTAATAGTGTTGCTGTGTTTTTGCTATAATATGAATTTCCTTTTAGAGGCAATTTCTGTTGGCTTCTTGCAGTTTTTTACTTGAAAAAAGAGACTTCAAAGTTGTAATATGACGCATTCTAGAAAGCAAAAGATCAAATGGAAACTCTGAATAAGTCGAAGATGTGTTTGCAGAAGAAATTTAGAGCAATTAAGATTCATGCATTTAATGACAAAACAGCTTATTTTTCTTTTCCTACATAAGATAGTAGTGAAAATTGTTTGGCTTTTAGTGTCATTAGTGTTGCTGTACTGAAGGAAAGAAAAAAAGAACTTACATTGTGTGCAAAAAATTGTCATCTTAGAGTAAGCAAATATGAGACTTAACATTGTGCTTTTGTTTTAGGATATTCATCCTTTTTACGCGGATCTGATGAATGTTCTGTATGACAAAGATCACTACAAGCTGGCTTTGGGGCAGATCAATATTGCCAAGAACCTGATTGACAAGTAAGGGAGGTTGATTTGTGTGTTTTTGCTGGTGCCTGGTGGCTGCTGGCTGAGCTCTGCCCTGCTGTGCCCGCAGTGTTGCCAAGGACTACGTGCGGCTGATGAAGTACGGGGACTCGCTGTACCGCTGCAAGCAGCTCAAACGGGCCGCCCTGGGCCGCATGTGCACCATCATCAAGAGACAGAAGCAGAGCCTGGAGTACTTGGAGCAAGGTGGGTGTCACACGTGGGCTGAAAGAGGCACAGGGGTTGGATATAAGGTTTATTACACTTAGCAGCAGTTAGAAGAATGCCTTTAGGACAGGTTACAGACCCAGGAAACAGAGGAACAGTTTTAAAATCCCCAAATGTTTATTTTTCAACAAAATAGTTTTCTTTTAGATTATTTATTAAATTTTATTGTTTTACTAACAGTGATAAAACTTTTTTCTTTGCTTAAAAGTCACAGGCATGCTTTTACTTACTCCTCTTTTCAGAAACATGTGAAAAATGTTGCTAAAGATTTTGCAGACATTACTCATTACTTCAGACTTATTAGTCCTTCAGGTTTCATTGCCTGATTTGGTGGAGTCATTCCAGCTGTATTTCTTAAATATTTATGAAATTTTATTTTTGTTGTACATAGATACTTATGAAATCTGCAAACTATTACATATTTTCATAAATTATCATATTATATGAGAGATGTTACTAATTTTATGTAAACAATTCAGCATATATATTGTTATTCCATCTCAGTAAAACTTAAATTATCAGAAATACTTAAAAAATCTTTTTAACATTTCAGTGCGACAACATTTGTCTCGTTTGCCAACCATTGATCCCAATACACGAACTCTTCTGCTGTGTGGCTACCCAAATGTTGGGAAATCCAGCTTTATAAATAAGGTATGTGAGTGGTTTTTCCATAAATAATATTTAATTAAAATAAGGTAACTTCTAAACGATTTGGTATAGTTGTGGCAGGGTCTGGTGTGAGCAGTAGCAAGTTAAAATGTGTGAGCAGAGGTTGAATGAAATTCTTGGAGGAATAAATGGAAAATTATGATAGATTTAACATTTAAAAATTCTTATATTTTCCAAAATAGCATCCCATTAGCATATTTTTTGATAGACAAATACTTGCAGAGAAGCTAGAATAACCAGTTTTTAGGGCTTTTTTTTTTCCCCTGTAGCAAAGGAAGTGTATTAGTGTATTAGAATATACTGCGGGCACTTTTCAGGAGATTTTAAATAAATGTGTGTGACTAAATCTTGTTTAGGTTACAAGAGCAGATGTAGAAGTGCAGCCTTATGCCTTTACCACGAAATCTCTCTTTGTGGGACATATGGATTATAAGTATCTACGCTGGCAGGTAAGAACTGTTACTGTTTTGCATTTCTTGAAGGAGTGAGCTGGTTATAGCCTGATTTGCCTTTTTGCCTTGAGAGTTGCATTTTTGTGTCTCAATGAGACATGCTATGTCTGACAGCTGCTGTGCAAGGTGCAGTGTGCCAAGTGAGGGCAGCAGTCAAAACCTGTTCTAAAAATGTACGTGCATGGGTCTGTTTTTGATTGGAGGAAAGATGAGAAATGGAATTATTGACTAAAGCCAGATCACTTATCATCATTTTCTCATTCTGGCCTGGGTAGGGGCAGCATTTTCCCTTCCTCTGCAATTCTTGGAGTGTTGGTTATGAAACGTCTTTGTTCTCCCATTTCTGCATTTTTACATTCTCAGTTTGGCAGACCTCACAGTCCTATTTGTGACTGAAACGAAAAACTGTTGCTGTCTTTTTTAAAAAAGACAATATTGATGAACAATCAAACACGTGTTCTGCAATAGCTGATCAGTAACACCTGGCTTAATGATGCTAATTTTAGGTAGTAGACACTCCTGGTATTTTGGATCATCCCCTGGAGGACAGGAACACCATTGAGATGCAGGCTATCACTGCCCTGGCACATCTGCGTGCTGCTGTGCTCTACGTGATGGATGTGTCTGAGCAGTGTGGGCATAGCCTGGAGGAGCAGGTGGAGCTCTTCAGAAATATTAAGCCATTGTTTGCTAACAAGGTGAGTTTTGTTCATTTTATCAACAAAACCCCAAGGGTTTATAACATGGTATCTTGAATTAAGATTTTTTTTTTGCCTTTTTATCAGCCACTTATAATTGTTGCAAACAAATGTGATGTGAAGAGGATTTCAGAACTTCCTGAAGAGAGTCAGGTTGGGATACTTCTCTCACCTCTTTGTCTTCTGATGTTTACAAAAATACTGTGTATGCATTGTTGATGGTTACAATTTTTATTGAGCAAAAACTTTTACAAGATAGTCATTTTATTGAATTGCTCTGATAGTGCAGTGGAATGTAGCTTTGCAGGTCTCGACCCCATCTTTCTTTAATACTGTCTAATGTAGCCTGAATATTTGAAATGCCAAATGGAAGGCAGGTTCTTAGTGGTTTCAGAAATCTGATGGTGTGAGAATTTTCAATCACTGCTGTATTTGGAAGTTACACAATAGCTTTACTCAATAATCCTTTCAGAGACAGTTAGACACCGTGAGCACTAGACTGAGAGGTGTTGCTGAACAGTTGCAATAAAAGATCCTGCAGGCTTAATTTGATCGTATCTACAGGTTAAAGCACATAGAATTTGTGTTTCTCTCACTCTTTTTTTGTCCCTGTTATGGGTCATTTATAGGTGCCTTTTTGGAAGTAGTTATTTGCTTATAAAAGAAGAGAGATTAATTAGAGCTTTAATTGTAAACTTTCTGTCATCTTTAGAAACACCTTCTAATAAGATAGTAACACATTGTATGTATTGATACTGGATTAAGATTTCTGGTCTTAATGTATAGTATATTAAGAAATTAACAGGATGTCATTATTTGGAATAATTTTTCAATTTTAGAAAATATTTGAAGCTTTTGAAGCAGAAGGATTTTCCATAATAGAGACAAGTACTCTAACTGAAGAAGGTGTAATGCAAGTTAAAACAGAGGTAGGTGTGTTCTCTAGTTTCATCTCAGATGAACAGCTAACATTTTGCTTCACTGGGATGTGTTTAATCTCAGTTAAACTGCATTTTAGTGATAAACTTTAAACATGTTTTCCTTGTTGCACCTCAGTGAGCTTGGGTAAAATAGAACATAGTGTCATAACAATTTTTTGTTTTAATAGTGATTTTTTTTTTCTGAGTCCTGTTAAAGAAATACATATCTGTGTATGCATCTTCCCATTATGCTTTTGATATAAAGTAATTTGATGCTTTCCTGAGAGTTAGAGGTATAAGACAAGAGAATAAGATGTGAAGCCAGATATTTGGGATTGAATGCCTGCAGTGTCATTTGCTGTATCTAAAAGGCTTTGTTCCTCACCTTACCTTGCCGTGTGCACTTTCAGGCCTGTGACAGACTGTTGGCCCATCGTGTTGATACTAAAATGAAAGGAAACAAAGTGAATGAAGTACTGAACAGATTACACTTGGCCATGCCAACCAAGAGAGATAATAAGGTAGGCTATATGTTTACACTATTGTATTCCCAGTACTTGTTAAGTAGGATAATAATTCTGTCATTGTTAATCTGTGAACAGATTCATATGATGAAGTTTTCTAATTTATCTGTCAGTGCCTTTCCTGATGGGAGCTTGGGATTTTGTATTCTTCAGAAATACATTACATTGAAGCTGGTGATTTATAGCAGTGTAAAAAAATTGATATGAACTTCTTTTCCCTTTTTTATTGGGGTGGATTTATTCCAGGAGCGACTGCCTTTCATACCTGATGGAGTAGTAGCTCGTAAGAAACGCATGGAAGTAGATACTCCCAAGAGGAAATTGGTAAGTGGCATCTCTAAATCAGGAAATCAGCAGCTGGGTTCTAAATTTGTGCTGTGTTAGTCCATAGCTTCTAAATTATATGGTATCTAAAGCCATGTGTGTCTTTGCAGGAGAGAGATATTGAACTTGAAATGGGAGATGATTATATTTTGGATCTGCAGAGTAAGTATTGGATAAGAATTGGTATTATCATTATTATTACCAAACAGTAAAGTGTGGCTATTTCAGCCTTAAGGAGGAATACCTAAACCTGACTCCTTTCAACTAATTACCAGTGCCACTATTTCATGGCATACTATCCTGCTGTTCTAGAACTGGTGATCTTCAGTGATGTGTTTTGTGATGTCACTCAGTTGTTTCCCATTTTGGAGTCAGAGACGTTAAACAGCTGGCCTGATGATTCAAGTGATTTTTTTCTTTCCATTCTGTATTGTAGTACTTCATTAATTTCTGATGTGCTCTTTGTTAAGAAAGTATCAACATGAGAGAGAGCAGCATATGTTGTGTTTCAGCTGGGTATTTGTTACCCGACATGTCTTGGGGCAGTGGTCATACCATAACTGAACAATCTTTGGCAGTAGGATGGGGATCAGAAATGTTTGTGAGTATAGAACAGGTGCTGCCAAATTCTTAGGGATGTTTTGTGTGTGTGTTCTGAGTGTTGTTTTTTGTCAGGGAACATTATTTGAAATTAATTCTTCTGTCTCTATCAACTTTTGTTGTATTTTTAAGAATACTGGGACTTAATGAATTCATCTGAGAAATATGATAAGATCCCAGAGATATGGGAAGGCCATAATATACTTGACTACATTGATCCCGATATAATGAAAGTGAGTTTTTCATTTTTTACTTTACACTTTTCTTTCCTCTTTATCTCTTATTTGTTTAATGTCAGTTACTATTTGTAGATTAAAAACAATGTATTGTGAGAACCCATTCTTTTTTGCATTGTCTGCACTGTTCATGGGAAAAGATATTATTTTTTGAATGATCAAGGACAGAATTTCAGAAGAATGGAAAATTGTTTCGCCTTGTCAGAATGATGGTGATCTTATCTGTTCCATTCTAAAATATGAGGTTTGCACTAGAAATTATATTTCTTTGTTCTTTGACTACAGCTACAGGAATGTAGCTATCAAACTTTATGTATTTTTAATAATATGAAGTTCATCCATCAGATTTATGTCTATGGAGGAAATGGACTGAATGCTCAATTTGTAGCATTTTTATTTAATAATCACTGTTTGGATTTCCTGCTGGCTATCAAGGAGGAGTGATGAGTGCAGCTCAAGGAGCCTGCCATTTATGCAGTTGGGTTCCTGTGAATTGCTGGTGTTCTGGACTCATGCTGAAAGTCAGAAGGATTTTTTCAGAGTCTGTTTCCAGAAATGGCACAGCAAGCACAGCTCACAGGACAGTACAGCTGCTTTCACACACTGGGCTGCTTTGGGCAGCCACACGGATTTAGCCAGGTGATGATGTGGAGTGATGGAGTTAGTTAGCAGTGTGTCCATGGGTTCACAGTAATCTGTATCCCCAGCTCCATGAGGTGTGGCTCAGTGCGATTATCAGGTAATTTAGTTCCTTCTTTGAAGGGCCTATGTGTGCTGTCATGGCCCAGGACCATGTACAAATGTAATGTTGAGGATCATAATTCAAGGATCTGATCTCCATTTTACCTCTTCAAAATCTAAGAAACTGGAAGAATTGGAGAAAGAAGAAGAGCTGAGAGAAGCTGCTGGAGAATATGACAGTGAATCAGAAAGTGAAGATGAGGAAATGATGGAAATCAGACAATTGGCAAGACGGATCCGAGAAAAGAAGAAACTGAAAATCCTGCAGTCAAAGGAAAAAGATGTTCATGGCCCAAGGATGCCTAGAACAGCCAAAAAGGTGAGCGTGGAACATGTTCTGTAAAACATGTTCTGTAAAAAAATCTTGCTGCTATGTAACGACATGGAAACATCTTGAAAGCTTGTATCATTGTTAAGTAGTGGAACTGATGGCTTTTGCTCCTACTTGGCCCCTTCACTGCTTGCTTCCTTCTGTTCTAGAAGTTCTGGTCACTGCTTAGCTGAGGACAGGTAGTAGCACTTTTCATAATTTTATTTGGGTTTTTTGGTCACATAAGTGTGTCTTGTGTAAAATTCGTATCTGTTGCAGAAAAGGTTTTTAACAATACTCAGTTTGTTTAACTGGGTTGTTTCATTGTATATTAAGTGTTTGCTTATAATTCAAATAATGATAAGAATTAGATAATTACTTAAATCACAATAATGCTAAATCTGTTCTTGGTTCTGGAAAAGGTCTTTTTGGGTAGTCAAGTATCACTCTTTCTGATGACAGTCTCTTCTGACCAGTCCAGAACAACTTCAGAGTAATAAACTGATAACTAGACATTTTGAGAAAATGAATCTAGCTGCTGTTGCCCCCAAGATCTCTTACCTTCTCCAGAGTGTGTGCCTTTTTGGAGAAAAGGAAACATTTTTGATCAAACTCCCTCTCCTTGTAAGCTGCCCCCCAAAAAGACAAATTAATTATAAGAACTTTAAGAAATGCTGGGCCACTGTAGTCCTGTTAGGCAGAATTTATGGGTGCAAAAAAAAAAGTTGCAAAAAATGAAATGTGAAGGTTGGATGTCAATGACCTGCTTGTGGATGTGATAAAGCCAGAAATATATGGTTAATATAATATATATAATAAATTATATAATGATACATAATATATATAATATATCATAATATATAATATATATCATTAGATATATATATAGTACATATATATAATATATAGTGGACTTGTGGTGGTATATTGAGACAGAAAGTAAGGTGGAAGGATTTTTTTTGAAAGAAACATGTTTTCTTTACTGTCTTTTTACAGGTCCAGAGGAAGGTGTTAGAGAAAGAAATGACTGATCTTGGACTTGACATGACTAATAAAGATGATGTAAGTTTTTCCTAATTAAACATAATATTTTTCTAAAAGAGACTTAAATTTCTTTGAGCACAGTTGAAATGCTTATAGTTGGCACAAGAGACAGGTGGGATCTATTAAGGATGAATTAGGAACTGCAAATGAGGCAGTTGGTGCTGGAATTTTTTGAGTAATGTGATCAAAACAGGTTGCATAAGCTGAAAAACTTATGTTTATCAAGAATCATATAGACATGTGCACTGCTTTCTTGAAATTTGTGTAGGATTCAAGGACAGGCTTGGCTAAGCATACTTCTTAATTTTCAAGTCTGCTTTGTTGGATGAGACTCTACTATGTCAGAAATAGTAATAATGACAGATCAGGTCTATCTTTTTATAGTTCGTTAATTCCATGAGCTGTAATTGAAGTTTTTGAGGGCAGCTGGCATCTTTAAATGAAAGGCAGATAAAATACTTCATCAGAGACTGACCTTTAGGGGACATTTTATTTTAACAGAAATTAAAAAACCACAAAACATCTCGTACAGCAAATCCAGCAGTATTACAGCTCCCTGGATCTTGAGATCTCTAATTCCTTAGCTAAACAAGGAGTTAGGAAACAAGAACTGTCAACATTACACATCTGAAACAAGCATTTATGGTTCTCAGGGCTGCCATTCCATGCTGATGTAGGAGCAATGTAAGAATGTAATTCTTACATTATAACATGATCAGTCTTCATGTCTGAAATTCTTCAGGGCTTTGCCTGGTACACAGAGACACTAATCAGGGTAGGCTTCATAGTTGCTATCTTGCTGTTGCAATATTGCTTAAGTGTTGTTATCCATTAATTTGTATCGATTTGTACTATATCTTTGTATTGATTATTTATGAGTCTACTCCACCCAAAGAAAAAAGAAAAAGACAATTACTAATTGTATAGGAAAAAAAGCTAGTATTCAGTGAAATTTGAGTGTTCCTGTAGGACAGAGAGGCAGTGACCAACAGCTGTCAAGACCTTATGTTACTATGAAATAGCTAATATAATTTATCAGAGCAATCCACTTCTGTGTTTGCTGTTACTCTGACTAGAAATGAGCTGTTGTTTCTGGCTTTAAAAGGTGGAATGCTGTTTCCAATTTCAGGCACATTATGTGAGAAGGTCGCGCAGTGCCACGAGGAAGCGCAAGCGGGACGAGTCCGAAACGCCGCGGTCGGTGTCGCGCAGCCGCAGCTGCTCTCGCACGCCGCGGGATGTGTCTGGCCTTCGGGATGAAAAGGTTTGTAACTTACCTGTAGTTACCTGTTCGGCAGCTAAACCAGCATGACTGTACCTAGACCAGCTCCTGGGAAACTTCAGAGTAGGCTGGTTATGTTTGTCCCGAGTTTGTGTTTGGTCTCCCTGCAGCTTCATCATCTTTTCATTTGGACTCTGCTTCTCTACTTCCTTCTTACAAACAACATGTAATAATACAGACCAAGGATGTACATTATAATTCTTGTCTCTAAATGCAAGTCTGAAGGAAGAATTCTGCAAACTGTGGAGTTCCACCTTTAGTAAGTGAGGAATCCCAGGGATAGCATGATCCTGTGTTAGTGTTCTGGAAAGTTTTGCTAAGGAGAGTTAGTGTCACTTTGATAGTGTCACAGTGATACTGCTCTAGTTACTGGTGTTAATGTCCTTGATAAAACCATCCAGCTTTGTGGGTTTTTTTGAAGGTAAAGCTTGTTACCTGAGTTACTGAGGAAGTTACTCTGCATGGTTTTTTGTTTGTTTGTTTTTAAATAGATGGTGAAGAAGGTCAAGATCATGGCAAAGAAAGCTCAAAAGAAAATGAATCGCCTGGGCAGGAAAGGAGAGGCAGACAGGCACATATTTAACTTGAAGCCAAAACACCTGCTGGCTGGGAAGAGAAAATCCGGTAAAACACAGAGAAGATAAGCAGTCTTCTGAATCAAAATTAAAAACTAATCAACAATCAAAAAAAATTAAATTTCAAATCAAAATTAAATTTATTAAAACTAATTTCTAGCCCTGTCATCATTTTCGGTAATACTTGGTGTTTAAGTGTGTGTTTTATGTTACTGGTTAAGATACTTCAAATTCAGCATTTCACTACCTTGATGTTGCAGTTCCAAGTAATACCTTGAGAAATTTCTCAATTCTGGTGGCAGAAATCATTTATAAACAGCTATAACAAACTCTATTCCAAATTCTTATTCATGCCTTTCATGTATCAGTAAAGTGTTCATATTTCTATGCAAATACTAATTTAAAATGAGGTTAAATCTAGAAATGTGAACACTTTGTTAAACTACCATTAATTAAAAATGCCTGGGTTCAGTTAGGTTTGGATTGCTGTATACAAGTAATCCTTTGTGATGAGTTTGTGTTTGTGTTCCTGGTGAAGGCTGAAATGGGTGGGGAAGTAACAGGAGAGCATCAAGAACTACACAAAGTTCGTGTTTGTGCACTGAAACACAGGAGCAATGCTGCCACTTTACTAAGATACAGAGTGGCTGGAGGAGAAACTGTTCCAGCACGGACCTGCCAGCCTGTAATAACCTAAAACAGCAGGGACAGCAAAGGTTACCCCTTGCAACTTTGAATATTTCAGATTAATATTAATATTTCAGATACTATTTCATAGAGAATGAGGATCAGACTGAAATTTCGTGCCAAGCACACGCTACTGTAATCCTTAGCATAGAATGACATTTTCTCTTCAGGACCCAATAGACAAAATTCCGTATCTGCTCAAGGCAAAATATATTGTCAAAGGTGAAATACTGCCTTTTTGTCCCTACTTGGTCAGTGGTTACATAGAGGGTTGTAAGATGATACCTTGTAAATGTGGTGCTTGACCAGTACACTTCAAATCCACGGTAAAAACTAACACACACCCCCAAAAAAATAAGGGGGAAGAAAGAACCCTCAAGTCACTAATTTTTCAAATACAACCAGTAACTGTTCAGATGTCAGCTTTTGCATCATGTGCAAATCTATAGTTTCATCTGCTTTGTGTAATAAATTCAGAATTAAAAGCATACTGTAATGCTGCAGAGAAGACCAATGTAAAGAAAAAACTTCTGAGGGACTTTGAGGAGCTGTTAAGCAAAACTTCTTTCAGCTTCAGGATCTGCTTTGCCAGCTTTTGCTCCAAGCTGAACTAGAAAAACAACTTTTTCTCCAGTAGATCTGTGCCCTGCTGCCCTGCCCTCATCATGCTGCTTCAGTAGTGTTTTATGGACAGGGTGGTGCTTAGAGTGTGGCAATGACAGAGATTATTCTTAAGGCTTCACGTCTGGAAAGAAAACAACAGTCCAAGGGTTTAGGCAAGGTGTTTTAATTGTAAAGTCAGATTTAAAAAATATTTGAGAACTTCTCCATTGCCTTCACTGGGTAACGTGGCCAATTGCACTGAATTCAGGAGAGCTGCTACATCACATCACCGTTCCCTCACCTGATATTATTTGCTCTGAAACAATACATCAGTTCTGGCCAATACACAACAAACTTGGCTCTAAAACCTTCAAGTGTTGAACCACTGCAGGTGCTGGTACATGGAAACTTCAGTGCTGCAGTCACAACTGGGATGAGAAAGAGAAACCTTGACCACTGGAAAAAGTTAATTTTACCCCAAATCCAGCCACAGAATCGTTATAACCATGTTTACTTGTAGTGATAAGTGGTATGACAAACACTTTTTCATCAAACTCTGGGAGAACTTATAAAATTGAAGCACCCTTGAGTATTTGTCTTACTGAAAAAAGCCTCCTAAGTTACTAGCAACTGATTGACTGCAAGATCAAAAAGGATTAGCTCTGGTACAATTTCTCATTAACTGACATCAAGACCCTGTGCAAACCCACAAATTGCCAGTCTTGAATTTTGGGGTTCAGTGGGTTTGAGTTGTCTGAGAATGACTGTTGCAGGAAAAGAAAAGCCCCTGTATCAAGGTGGAAAATGGAGAAGAGCCATTTAGTGCATATCCTGTCTCCAAAGATAGACTACTGACATTAGACAGATACCAATTACTTTTGCTGTAATTAACCCTTTTTTAAAATTTGAGATGTCCAGTACTCAGCCATCAACTAATCAGAAAAAGCCTGGTGGGGAAAAAAATCCCCAAGCACTGTTTATTATGTAAAGCTTTAACACATATGTCAGCACTTCAAAGTCAAACTTACTCCACACAGGCAATCCAATTACTTAAGCTTTTATGGGTTTGGTTAATTATAGAGTACAGTAACTGAAAAGATTTGTTTTCTGCAATTAAAAATAATCCTGATTACTTTGAATTGTTTTTTTCTTCTGGCAATTGCTCTTCTTACAGCAGAGCCCACAGTCATGCCCAGTCCTTCTGCCTGAGCTGAAAGTGCCTGGGCTCTCTCCCAGGGGTGCAGGGCACACAGGCTGAGGATCTTTAACCAGGCAATGGAAGAAGAGGAACTCAGGGTTTTCTTGTTCCTGTTACCCATTTGACATGAGATCAAAACAGGCCCAAGAGAACCAAGGATGAGGGGGAAGAGGTGACAAAGACAGAAGAAAAAACATTGACTATGACAACATCTTTATAAACTATACATGCTCCATGTGGATCAATTCTCTGCACTTAAGTCATGATTTATCAGTGTTAATGAGACAACACAGCATTGCTAGCCTTCAGCACCTTTTATCCCAGATATTTACATTCTGTGTATTTTTTCATGCTCAACAAATTTGTTCAAGTTATTCAAGTTATCCCACCACTTAAAAAGAAAGGTCTCTGCTATCAGCTTGAACCATGGAGTAATCTTCACTTCATTCCTGGCAGCTCTGTCCAAGAGCTGTTTCAGTTCTTTCTGTGTCACATAGCAGTAGCTTTGGATCTCGTTGGGGTCGGGACTCAGTGTCACATCCTTCTGCACAAATAAGATATAGTCTATCTCATGTTCTCCCCAGATCCCATCAGACTTGGCCTTGTAGTGAATTCGTGTCAGGTAGGAGATTTCTTCTGGAGTTACCTACAACCAAAACACTTGTCAGAAGTGCTGCCAGACCAGGAGAATTGCACCGCTGGGCATTGCAGTACAATTTATCAGCTATTATCCTCTTCCTCAGAAATTACTTGTTCCCAAGTGTACAATTGCAATACATTTTTTCACAAAGAATTAACTAGGGGAAAAAAAGTATTAAAGCAGTTTGATGGGATGAATTGCACAGCATTTCTCTAGCCAGACTCACCCTGTGATACTTGGAGTGTATTTCTATATTTCTCCTATATGGTAGATTTTAAATACTGTTTACCAGACTTTATTGCACAGTCACTGAGCACTGGTGAACACAAACACTTGCACCCACCTCCCAAGGAAGAGATAACTACTTGAAGCCAAGGTCAGACCACGTACTGATAGACCCAGTGTAACCCTGCCCTCCAGGGATCTCTGGAAGTTCACTCAGCTCTCTGCTTGTACAAAGTTTATTTTTAGGTTTGAGGCTGACTCTGCCAGACACAGTCTGTAAACTGGCAAATGCTGGCAAGAATTCCTGTTTCCCCCTCCTTCTTTTACCTGCTCCATGGGAATTCCCAACTCTGCTTTCAGTCGTCTCTGTGCTGCTCTCCGAACACCAATGGCATCATTTTCTTCCAGTTCTTGTGGATGGCTTAGAGGATGGCTGCAACAAGTGTTGGTGAAACAATCTGCAAGAAGTTTGGATCAGTCCATTTTTGACACTTACAAAGACCTGGGGGAAAAAAACCCAAAAAACCACAACACCAAAATCCCCTAGAGACAAAGGCCAGTTATTCAATACATCACAGCTTTATTTCTTTTTTGCAGGGAAGAGTCACAGAAAGAGGACATTTACTTCCCTTATTTTTCCTTTACATATTTTGCACCAGGATTTGCTTATGCCAAGCACTACTTTGCAGGCTACTGTTTGATACACATGAGGACAGGCATTCTTATCCCCAACACATCTACTTAGAGAGCCAGTCTATAAAGACGTTGTTTATCTCTCAAATGCTAATTAAAATTACTTTGGGGAGTTTATATGTAACAGAATAATGAAAATATTCCCAGAGCTGCAAGAAAAGCTGGTAGTAAGTAGAATTAGGTACAATGTTTATAGCTGTGTTTAACAACCAACCAATCCATACTCTGTTTCAATCTTTTGTCTATAAAAGTTGAACTCAAAAGCACCTAAAATAGAGTGAGAATATCTACAAACCACATTTGAGTATTTTGACTGGTTAGCAGAGAAGGAAAAAACTAAGAACAATCTCTAAAGTAAAGATTCCCTTGGAAAAAAGAAAAAGGTCTTCCTTCCTCAAGTTGGAAACACTTGATTTTGTTTTCCATTGAAAATTCTGCAACAGACAGCTCCATGCTCCCTCCAGCATGCCTCATGTAAGCTATTTCTATTTGATTCCCCTCATTTTTATGCCTCTCCATTTGCATTTGACAGTAATTCAGTAGTGTTCAAAAGTCATGGTTTGGCCACACAGTCTCACTTCAGGCAGTTAAAGAAGTGTTAAGATAACACAAAGGTCCACAGACCTCCCAGGCACCTGGGCTCTGCTGCACATCAGCTTTTACCAGTGAAATGGGACACTCCACAGTCACCAGAGCCATTTCTTCAACTCCAATAAATGTCTTGCAGCAGAGGGGGTAAACACCACACCCTCTGCCCTTGCATGAACAGGATCAGACATGCCAGGGAACAACCATTTCCCAAGAATAGATATAGAAATACACAAGAATTGCCATTATCTTACTTCACCCACAAGATATCTTGAACTCTCCAAAGCATTGGAAATATGTCCTCTTCGAAGTACTGAATTCTAAAACCTCAGAATGAGCTTCACTGCAGGATTGGATTGACATATTTTTTTAAATGTTGACCTAAATAAAACATTTATATAAATGCAGTGTTTCAGTACTAACCTGGAAATGTAATTTTTGCATTTGACCTCTGCTGCAGCAGCAGTTTATTTTCCGTATTAAATAAGAAAACACTGAAGGCTCGGTGCAGTAAACCTAAAAATAAAAAAACCCAAACAAACAACAAAACAGATATTTAATAGAAGAGAAAAAACATATGAAGACAGTTAAAGGCTTATGATGGCCTCATTTTTACAAAATCCAATTTAAAATTAACATATGTTAAAAACCAGGGATTTGATAAATAGCTCAAGAGCTATTATTCAGGTTTCTAGATCAGCTTATGCAAACCATGGAATTAGAAGAGTTCCTAGAACAAAAATGCAACAGCAGAGTTCTAAACTCAGTCAGTTCACAATTCTGAATGTGCACATTTGGGCAAGCTTCCTAGGACAGCTTGGCACTCAAACTTACAATGAAAAAGAGATTACTCAAAAATTCCTTAGAAACCGTATGGAATTTCAAGATCCTTCAAGAATTGCAAAAGTAGAAGGAAAATAGGCCCCATTAAAAACAGTATGATTGCTGTTTCCTTCACCTTTAGAGTCTGTTCTTCAGGAAGATGCTTTCCCCAAGTACATAAAAAGAGGTCACACACTACCAAGAGACACTGCTGAATGTGACCAACCTCAAGTAAACCCAAAATCAGTTAAACCCTTTCCTATTAGCAGTGTTTGAAGTCAAACTCTGAGGGGAACTACTTTAAAATTAAATCCTTTTCTAAATGAAAAGAACTCAGCAAAGAAGCAAACAGCATTCTTTAGGAAAAGCTACATAGAATCAAGTATTCATAATAGGAAAAAATACTACTTTAACTTCAAAAATTATTAAAAATATTTATCAAGCTTATATGTGCAATCACACATTTCTCTCCTTTCCAATTGCCTCCAATTAAGTGTTCCTCCATTCTACAGAATTTTAACAGTAAATATTTTATGCTAGGAGGAGGGGCCTGTGGGAAGGTACTCGCTCTGGTTTGATCCAACACTCAGCTGAGATTAAAGCTCCAGTTTAATCATGACTATGCTTCTGAAAATGTTTCATCAATCTAATGGTTCAATCAGAAGATAAGCAAGGCATACCTTTGTCAATGTTTTCATTCAAGTGACAGTTTTTCTTGGTCTCTGCTCCAATCCTATTGTCATTTTCATCGATAAGGATGCACATCTCTGCCAAGAGCTGCACCTGCTGCTCATCCAGGTGATCTGTGTTTACTTCAGGCATCGTGATGGTAGCACACGTTCCACTGAAGGCAGACAATGAAGAGTCATTCACTAAAAACAACATCCATAAGGGTTCTGGGCACTGTGAGAAATAACCTAATGGCTTGTTTCTCTTACATGGTTTAAATCACACACCAAATTTATTTTGAGAGGGTTTACATGCTTTTAGGTCCCTGAAATTTCTTATATACAATACAAATCACATAGCTCCACTTGGCAGGTGCTTAAAACATTTTTATATCTCAGGAAGCCTTTGAAGCAGCTGCTGCAGGACAGCCATGCTGAGCCTAGGATTTTATGGGCAGTCAGTGGCAGGAATTCCAGTTCCAAATTTCAAGCTGTGCACCACTAACTCTAGCTACATTTATAACGCCGGGCATCCTGTGCCCGAGGATTTCTCCTCCCCACACTTCTTTAAAGACTCGCTAACAGGGTTTCAACCCGAGGCACCTCCAAAGCAACACCTGCCCTGCCCCAGCCTGTGCTCCAAAGAATCCCTGAATGGCCCAGGCTGGAAGGGACCTGGGGGGTCACAGGGGGCCCTCCCTGCTCCACCTGGCTCATCGCAGGCACAGGATTGCATTCAGACAGCTCTGGAGCACCCCCGGGCAGGGAGGCTCCGCTCCGACTCCACAGCCTGCTCCAGTGCACGGCCCCCTGCACACTGAAGCGGCTCAGGTACAAATTCCTGTGCAGCACCTCCTGCCCGTGGCCTCCTACTTACTGCTCAGCAATGAGGACCATCCCCTTGGCACCCTCCCACAGATATTTACAGATGTTAATGATGTCTCCCCTCAGCTGCCTCTCCTCGAGGCTGAACAGACCCAGCTCCCTCAGCCTTGGCCTCTAAGAGATGTATCAGTCTCTTCACCACCTTTGTTGCCTTCAGACAGACCCGCTCCAGGAGCTCCCCGTCTCTCTGGCACGGAGGAGCCCAGAACTGGACACAGAGCTCCGGGCAGGGCTGAGGGGCAGGGTGACCGCGCTCGGCTCGGCCCGCCCGGCTGTCCCGCTGTCCCTCGGCCCGCCGGGCTGTCCCGCTCCCGGCTGTCCCCCTCCCCGCTGTCCCTCGGCCCGCCGGGCTGTCCCGCTCCCGGCTGTCCCCCTCCCCGCTGTCCCTCGGCCCGCCGGGCTGTCCCGCTCCCCGCTCACCTCGCCGCCCGCGCGCTCCGCACCCGCCGCTCTCCCCTCACGCCGGGGCCGCTCCGGGGGACCGCGCTCCCGGCCCGGAGCAGCACGCGCCACATCGCTCGTCACAGCCCTCCCGCCAATGGCGCCGCCGCCCGGCGCTGACGTCACCGCATCGCCCGATCGCCCCACTGCGGCGCGGGGGGCGGTGCCAGCAGTGACAGCTGGGACAGGCGGAGCGCGCGGCCAATCGCGACACAGCCCCGGTGCTGCGCTGGCCAATAGGAACAGGGCGCGGCGGGCGAGCTGGCCAATGGGAGCGGGGCCGCGCGGCGGGCGGGGCGTGCGGCGGAGCCCTCAGCCGGCGCGGGAGAGGCTCGGGATCGCGGTCGGGATCGCGGTCGGGATCGCGCTCTCTGAGCAGGAAAAAGCCTTTTGCTTCTGAGGGTAACGGGGAATCACAAAACCAATGAGGCTGTAAAAGGTCCAACCTATGATCGGACTGTGTCAACCAGACCATGGCACTGAGTGCCAGTCACATCCAGTCTTGGCTTAAACACCTCCAGGGACCGTGACTCCACCACCTCCCTGGGCAGCACATTCCAATGTCTAAAGATTGAACATTTCTAACATTCAGCGCTGCTTATTGTACCGGCTCCTACAAACGTGCTGGTGTTTGTGGCGAACAGTTCCAGCACCGAATTTCTGCTCTGTTCCGGAGCGTTTCGGGATGCCGGCCATGAGCCCGGGACCGCAGAGTAACAGGGCTTTTGGGCACATTCCATCCTGGATGCTTTTCCTTGCCCCGCAGCAGCATCCTCGGAGCTGGAGAGGTTCAGCGTGTGCCGCACAGACCCCAGCCCGCGGCGCCAGGAGTGGGGAATGCTGGCTGCCCTCCTGCACTGACAGCTACTGCGGGTGGAGCAGCCCCTGTGCCGGTCAGGCTCTGACACTGCCTCACTCAGAGCTCTTGAGGGGCAGAGAAAGAAACTTTCTGGGTAGGAATGGAGCACAGGCAGAATGTCAAGGTGGGCCGGTCAGATAGGGGAGTTTAGATATGCACGGATAACAAACCAGAAAAACTTCAATACCAGCCTCTAGAAACTTCACACCACCATAAGCTAAATATCAGCTCAGCAAGACTTCTGCTGGTTTACTGCTTGTCCAGATTTGGGTTTATGACTGGATGCCATAAAAAGCCTAGAAATGACATTTGACATGTCTTGGAGGCATGGCTCACTTTGATTCCCTCTCAGCTCAAGTTCCAGCATTTCAGTGTGGTTTGCTTGATTTTTCCTGTGAACAGGACAGATGGCCTGTTGCTTTGTGATATCATTAACAGCACAAATGTTCAAATGAACAGTTACTATTTTACAAGAGGGCGGGGTTATCTTACAGCATCCCCTGTGCAGAGCTTGCTGAAAGAAAGAAGAGTGAAGGTGATTTGAGTGAAAGCCACTTGAAACCAGCAGAGCATCAAAATTAAAAAAAAAAGGTTTTAACAATGTGTTGACTGGTACATACCCTTTTAACTGCATAAAACACAACATAAAAATATTAGAATTAATGTTAATATTGTGTTACTCATTAATAAACTACAAATTTATTGTTATCACAAGAATGTTGATAATAAATATGTACTCTCAGAAAGGATGAAATGTACACAGATTTCTTTTTATTGAGTTTACTTTTCATTACTTTACAGATTACTTATTGCTGAGTCACCGGCATAAAAGCAGAGTAACTGGAGACTGAGTTTTGAAGAAATACTGAGAACATCCTTCATCACATTGATCACTTTCTCGTTTCATTGTTTCAGATAAAAAAACCCTAAAAGTCTCATTTTTTCTTCTATCATTTTCCTAAACTAACAAAAACAAGCTACAGAGATCTATCAAAAAAATAGCTACTGAGATGGAAATGCAAACCATCATTTCATATGATGATAACAGAGTTAACAACAGCTCTCCTGCAAGTGAAGCTCTTTGAGAATAGAAACTACTCCCTGGGAGGCAGAGATGTGTCTGTGCCTGGGGCACAGCTGGCATGGGACATGAGCAGGTGTACACAGTGACCTTCAGGCTGCAGAGCAGAGGGAAACCAGGAAAAATGTCCTTAAAGATGATAGAAAAAAGAGGCTTTTCTTCCTAGTAATAACTACTGGAAGCAGGCACTTTAGAACCTGACAGTCAGAAACAATTACAGTTCCTGTCTTGCACAGACAAATAAAGCACTTCACCTCAGTAAAAGCTTTTGAGCAGCAAAAGAAGTGACAACAAGTCCTGATGGATAATGAGAGGCAAAGAAGCAGGGAAAAAGGATGACAAAACAAACTATGTTCACAAAACAAACAAGGGAGAGACTTCCAAAGCCTTTAACCAGATGCTTTCAGGATCAGGTGTTTTATGTCACCTATATATTTTCTTTTGCTCCTCTCCAGACCTGCTCTGCACCTTCAAAGTTCTTTGTGTTGAAAATAAAGCATCCTAATTTTTGTAATGGTATGCACTTCCTTGGAACTTCAGATCTTCAACTCCACCCTGCATAAACAGAATGCCTGAAGTGACATATAGATGCTTTTGAAACTTAATTTTTGCATCTCCTGAAGTCTGCTGACTGTTTTCAAACACTCACCTAACAAGGGAAAAACAGTTTATTGTAACAACTGGGAAGTCTTTCATTCACCTGAAAATCCAATCAACTGCAAATCACTGACTGACTTCTGGTGTCTACTAAGAGAAAAGGAAATGCAATTTTTAGTTCTCCAGCAAGTTAAACAAGATGATGACAAGCTACTAGATGAAATAACTGCTGAACAAACATGAGATTTAACCCCAGCCTAGAAAAAACTCCTGAAAAAGGTGTGTCCTGAGTTTTCAGATTTTGCCAAGGAAAATTAATGGGTTTCTTTACCCCCTTCACATCCAAACTTCTTCTTTTTCAGCTTCCTGTTAACTTGCTCTGATGTTTAAGACTTCTACTTCATCTTTCTCAGCTACAGAGCTATCCTTATTCCTGGTCTCCCTAGAGAATTCCTCTTGTGAGTCCTTTCCTGCCTGGAGCCACAGCTCTTCAGAAAATATTTGTCTAAATGATCCACTCATGTGCTGAGGGAAAAACAACCTGGGTTTTATCTGAAATGAGAGGTAAATACTTCCCAGTCTTAACTAATCTGCTGTTCCCTTGGCGACTCTTAAAAGGCCTCTTTCAGGGAAGTGGGTTGGCTTCAGCTCACTTCAGAGAAGACAGATGTCTTTGTAGTAAGAATGTAATACATATATGCTAAATATATAAGTAGGATGTTGTATTTGCATTTTGTTCTGCTATCTCAAGCTGATGGAATGAATGCTATGATGGATGGCTTCCAAATGTTTTTATACAGCATAAGGTGAATGAATAATGGTATAAGAAACCACTCTTCTAGGAAGGAGTTATTAGGAGGTTTTCTATATGAATTGAGAAATAACCCCTGGGTCTTTTTTCCCTAGATTTTTTTGTTGGTTTGTTTGGTTTTGCTTTTTTTTGCTTTTGGTTTCAGCTCTGGACAGAAGGCTTTGCCTTTTTCCTGCTACATTTATAGTTTTGAAAATTGTTAATTTGGGAGGTTCAGCTATTATTCTGCTGTTATTATTCTGTTCTGTTGCTGATTTTCCAAGCCTTCTATCTTGTCTTTTCAAGTCATGGACGCAGAAGTAAATTTGTCCAGAACAACCTAAATTTTACCACTTTGTTTACTGTATGCTCATTAAAAAAACTTCTTAGCTGTTGAAAAAGATGCTGACTAATAATGACCCGTTTCCCAAGGCTCCTATATTGCTATCTGTGTCTCTTGTTTTGTATCAGGTAGTTTGTGAAAAGCAGGTCAGTCTTTTGTTCTGTGCTTGCTCCTATACATTACACACTGCCTGCTTCTCTTGCAGTGCCATGACAAAACCAAACCAGTAGCAGAGCTACAGTGACAACAGGCCACTTGTCATTCTCCTCTCATGAAAAAGCAACTGCATCCATACAGGGCCTGTTAATTTTCAGGTGGGCACCCTGAACCAAGAAAAAAGTTGTTTAAACCCATCTTTCCTCATTTCAATATTTTTAATTTTTTCAGGAAAAAAATGATCATCTCTGTAATGCACCCTGCTCCTAGGGATTGTGCTGCTCCAGAGGAGAGGAAAGCTGCCAGGTGTTCTCCCCAGGAAATCTCGAATGTGGGTCTTTGTACTCTGCATGGACATTTTTTCCCTTCATACATGTCACTAAAATTGTTACAGTACAGTGGTGTTATATTAGGGTAAAGTAATTTTGGTAGGGATTATGAGGCTTAAAAATATCTATTTAGAAACTGAACAGCTGGGAACTCAAATTGTCACTTGGCTAAGATGGCTGAGCCACCCACAACTGCACCAACTCTAAAGAGAATTCAAAGATTTGAACTGGGGCCATTTGGTCAGGTTGTGCTCACCCTTCCTCCTGGACACCTCTGCTCCATCTCTTGTCCCTCTCCTTTTGCCTGTGCAGCTTCCCCTCTTTTCCACTCCTTAAAGCCATTTAACTGTTTAGTGGTTTTGAAGAAGGGAATAGGCTAAAATTATGGGATGTTCTCAACCAGTTAGGCCTGTGGTTTTGACCTCCAGTAATGAGAAATATGCTAGTAAATAGGCAAACTACTATTTTTGTTGTGTTTAATACAGCTTTAAGACATGACTGCACAGAAGTGAGTAGAAAGGAAAAAAGACAAATGAGAACTGCAGGCAGACTTGTAGTTGGGAAGCACATTAAAAGAAAATTTAATATTTCCAGCTCTCACTGGCACATGTTCTTCTGGCCTTTTTACAGACCTCTTCTAAGGCAGTTAAGATAATCTCCCGGAAGAGAGAAAATAATTAGGCAAAGGCCTCTTTTGACTTTCACTATCTGCTATAATGAATAAGAATTTTAGGTGGAGGTTTATTCAAAGTGCTAATCAGCAGAGGAATTAATCACATTTCAATTACACAATGTAGGCTTCAGAGTGAACAGCCTACTAGCAGAACATCGTGGTTGGCTTTGATGCACTGCCTCGGTCTGCACAGTCGAAAAACTCCACGTTCAGTATCTCCCAGCCCTTCTGTATTAAAAAAATATGGAATTCCAGTGGTGCTTCAGCAAAGCTTCATCTCCCTTGTCAGTCCACCTGATCCAGCGTTACCGGAGGTAACTAACCAGAGCTGCAGGGGTTTTAATCGGTAACAGTAACGGCAAATGAACACAGTGTTACCCCGAGGGGCAGGGTCGGCACGGACACACCTCCGCTGTTTAACCTCCAGCACCGCGGTGACCCGGGCAGCGGCGCGCCTGAGGAGGGGCGCGGCGGCAGCTCCTGCCCGGCCCCGGCGGCACCGCCGAGCCTCGGGGCTGTGCCGGTCGCGGGGAGGCTGTCCCGGGGGCCGTGAGGCTGTCCCGCGGCCGGCCCGTCGCCATCGCGGAGCGGGGGCCGCGCCGCTTCCGCCGGATGTCGCCGCGAGGGCTCGGCACCGGGGAGGCGCGTCCTGCCCGAGCGGCGCCGCGATCGTCGCTGCAGTTGCTGCCTCCGCCGCTGCTGCTGCCCCTCCCGCCTTCTCCTTCTCGTTGTCCTCATCCTTCCCCTCCTCTTTCTCCGCGCCGCCTGCGGCCCTGCCCCTCCCCGCCCGCCGCCGCGGCTGTGGCTGACAGGTGAGTGCGGGGGCAGCGGGGCGCGGACCCTCCGCCATCTTCGCGGCCGCCCGAGGGGCTGAGGGGCGCGGGGTCCGGGCGGCTCCGGGCAGCGGCCGTGGCACCATCGCGGCGCCACCTGCGCGGTGCCACCGCCCAGGCCCGCGGCGCAAACGGGGCTCCTGCCCGGGCACCCCCTCCCTGCCCGTCCTATTCCGCTTTATTTCCGCGTGAAATGACTTGCACGTTCTCCTGTAAAAACCCGAAATAACCGAAAATAAGCTCTCCTTCCTCTTCTGTGTATCGCGGTTTTTGAGCGGTTCCAGCCCGGGGCTGTGGGGATGGTTCCAGGTCTGCGGGCAGGGAAGCCGCGGGTGCTGCTGAGGAGACTCCTCTCGCTAACTTTGTTCGTGTGCTGCTCCTGTCCTAAGGACAGGCCAAGCGTAGAGCCCCAGTAGTTTACAGGTGTTCAGATCCTCTGACAGCTGCACAAATGGAGTAAACGTGAAACGCCCGCATTTCTGAAGTGGGGCCACAGCTAAATGATGAGGGGAGCACCGTTTGTGGTGGCATGGGGTGAATCTGGCCTTCAGCAGTCGGAGGATGTCCAAGATGGATAAAAGTTGTCTGTAAAGAGCCATCCTCAGTAGTTCTCTCTTTTTCTGAGCTAAAACCCTGTGAAATAAGTTTGAGGGAAGAATAGATATGCTAAACTATTCAGAGGTTGAGTAGATGTTAGGTTCCCTTCCTTAAAGCAAAGACAAGGAAAAACTTCTTTCAAGCTAAGTGTTGGTCTGTGGCTCAAGGACGTCTTGGTGTTTGTGAGAAAAAAGAAACTTCTGCCTGTGTTTTTATCTCTCTTGTCCAGCTTGTCAAATTTAATTCATTTTGGCTGTTAAAGTGGGCTTTCTATAACAGTAATGTCATGGAAGGTTTACGTAAGGAACTGGTGGAACAGCTTCTTTGAAGTGATTCAGTGTCATTGAGTACACCTTGACACACAAACACCTATTGTTCAGGCACCCATTTTACATTACAACTGCATCATTCTCCTTAAGCAAATTTCTGCAACTGCTTTCCAAGCACGTCTGCTGTTGGCGTTTCTTGATGTTTTTGAAAGAGAGCTGGTAACCCCAGGAACCCACAAGTATGTTTTCTAATCAATAGCTCAGGTTAGATAATCATTGTACGTGATGTCAGCTCTGTCTTGTAATACCTTTAGATGTAGCTTTGTGTGTTGTGGACTCGGGCAATTATTTTAAGAAAAGGTGCTGGCACCAAACATTAGAATTTAAGTCAGAGGCCAACTGTAATGTTGATTGTCATTTTTAATGCCAGTTGTTTATGTGTATGTTTGTTCCTGAACTAGGTTTATCATGTTAAATCTAAAGATTCTAAAATGAGACTGCCTCTTTGATATAGACAGGCCCTTCCACCATCTGTTTCTTTAATTCAGGACTTGTTTGAAGCATGCAGTCTTTAGAATGGACTGAAATGCTTAAATTTGTTGGTACAGTCACAAGACAAGTATTGGGAGTGTGGTGATAATGTCTTACAAGATCTTCTATGAAATCCTGAAATTGCAAGCCAGAACTAGTATGTTCCAAGTAAGGAGGAATTAAGTGGTATTGCACTCTATAAATTTGAGATGGGATTAGGATCACTTTATGTCATGGAATTTTAAGTCTTGGAGCTAAGACTAGTAGGTTGTCTTGTGAGGTGAAAGCCAGGGTGAGGGGCTTTTTCTGGAGTCCAAGGCTTCAAAGCCCTTTGGGGAGAGTTGGTTACTGTGAATGTGAGTTGGCTCTGTGAATGACCACTGAGGAATGGATAGGAATCAGGATGGTCTCCTTTTAAGCCAAGTGATTTGTGTTTCTGATCCTCAAGCAATATGTACTGGCAATTTTTAGGCTTGCTGTTCAGGATGGTAGGCTGAGTGCTCACAGTGCTCTTACACAGACTGCTGGTAGGTTCCATAGTTCTCTGTGCTCGACCGTGTGAGGTAATGCTTCAAGAATGTGCTGTACAGAGATTATTTATTGGTGCTTCTGAGGAGCTTCCTAGATGTATTACAGTTAGGGTCAAAATTACATGCTTTTGTTCAAGTCTTAAGAAGAAAAAGATTCTAATTTACTGGCAAGTAATATATTTCCAGATGAAGAGCTGTAATACTAGAGGCCACTGTGCTTGAATAAGACCATAATAGCAATTCATCCAATTCACCCATAAGAAGTACATAAATATTATTTGTTTGAAGACCAGCAGAATAAGATTCTGGCTTTTGAGTGTGGTGCAGTACTTCTTCAAACAAATACCTGGTTAAATCACCTTTGCTCTTGAACTTCCTTAGGATTCCTCACCCTCAGGTCTTGTATTTGCATCCCTGTGCCAGCATGTAGGCTACTTCTAGGCTGTTAGGGATTTGATAATACAGCAATGGGAGCTGCAGTGTCTGTAAAACACTGAGGAAATAAAGTACCCTTCAAACATATTTTAAGAGTTACCCAGCTGTAAGTAATTCAGCAGAACCTGATGCTGTCTGTTGAACTCTTCAATAAAGTGAGTTCATCAATACCTATATATAAAAGAAGGTACAATATATACTGATAGGTTAGTAACTAGTGTTGAACATAAGAGTATATCATACCTTGCACCATTTAAACTAGTTGAAACAATGAGCACCCTCAGTGAGCACAGGTGGCACTGGTCTCAAATGGAAGCTTTCAGGACATCAGCAATTTCACTATATAGGTCTTAGTCTGATGATTATTAGTGGATTCAGGATTCTGCTATATTTAAAAATAAAAAATCCAAGTCTGCTACCTATTGTTGTTCAGCATTGGATAATATAAGCTTGTATGGTGAGGGTAGCATTTCTCTCTAGCAGACTGTATGGCAGGCTAGGCCAGCCCTGCATTTTGGTGTGACTGCAGCAATTGCTGACACAGTTGAATTAGCAAGATCAAAGCTTGCTAGCAGCAAAACTGGGCTGGCTTGCATTTGGATGTTGGTGTTAGAAGCTTGCTTAGAGTAGGTATTCACGAATGTGTTACAGTTTTTATCCTTGATTTCAGCTGTATAACATACTTAAAATTTATTGGTGCAGCTTCTTTACTCTGCTTTCTTTTGGAAGGAGGTTATCACCTTCAGTGGTGCATGCCTGCTTTCCCCTTTTACATTTCGAGGAACATCCAGTTTCGTTTGAAAGAAAGCTGTGCTAAATTTAGAAAAAAAAATCAATGTTGTAATGCTTGAGTGGATTTCACAGGGTTTGAGCACACTCATTAGTGTTTCTAGCATCATCTGTGATGATCTGGAATAGTTTTGTTTTTTAAATATTTACCTTTAACGAAACAAATAGTCTTACAAAGCAGTCTGTTTAACCTGATCTTTCTCAGGTGTGCTGTAGTCTTGTGGCTTGCATTGAATTAATGTCACTTCAATGTACAGCATCACTGAAGCAAATTGTTCATTGAAGACCTCAAAATAGAAGTTTTACTCCTTTAAATTTGATTTCTTTGCATATTAATAAAAGAGTGTAGTGGCATATGTTGATACTTAAATTCCCTTAACTCATGAATAATGCTGTCAAACTGAGTTCCATGTAATTAAGAACTTAATAACTGTAATCATTCTCTCCTCTTTCTGCTTTCCCTCCCAGCTTTGTGAAGAAAAAAAAAATCCAAACCCACACACTCCCCTACATTAATGGGCATATTTGTATTTTAAGGCTTTAATGCTGCACTAGACAATAATTACTATTGTAAAATGCCTTTGTGTTTTATGTAGTATACAAGGAAATTTTCTTCTAATGTTTGAAAATGGGAGACATGAGATGAAGAGATTTAAGCACACACAAATATACTAAAATTGTATAGTTGTTTTTTTTTTCCATTTGACACAATCATTTAAATAATAACTATTGCTGTTTCTAAACTCTAAAGAAAATGGAGCAGGGAGATGCTGGGGAAGACGTTGCTGAATCCTCCTGACGCTTTCCCTTTACAGACTAGTGTGTTGTGTTGAATGAACAAAAAAGGAAATGCGATACTGTAGCCATTCTGTCTGTGCTCTGACACATCTTAAAGCAGCTTTTCTCTCTGGCTTCAGCAGCATGCATACCACAGGAATTCTTTCCTTTCAGCAGCCTTCTTGTTCTCTGTTCAAGAGCAGAAGTAGGCAAGTACGATTTGTTATTGCTGCAGTAAGTTTTTAAGTCTGGTAAGGCCAGTGTGTGCACTCTTTGTTGGTGCTGTTTCTCTGTTGTAGCTGACTAAAACAGTAATTGCTTACACATCTGCTCTTTACTGTTACTCTGATGAAATATTTCCCGTGACTGAGTACATCTGTTACTGAAAGGTAGGTGGCGGAACTTCAATTTAACACACTGTAAAATATCCTGTGAGTTTAATTAAACAACATATCTGAAATACCAGAGTACCTTTGCATTCAGCAAGTGGTAACCACCTGTGGCCTAGATGTTTTCTGAGGCATCCTTTACTCCCTTACTTCTGCAGATTTACATTGTTAGAAAGGTTCTCTCGAGGCTTTGACTGATCATTTTGTGAAGTCTATGCAAATGTAGTGTTTTCCAAAAAGATTGAGCAGAATAGCTCAGTATGTTTCTTAGTCTCCCTTTTTAGTAATGCAGTACTTGTGAACTGCCACCCTTAGTGGCAGTTACTAAAAATAGTTTAGTAATACAGTACAAATTCCTCCTTTTCCCCCCTCTCTGTTTTTTCCTCAGAAAGAACTTTTGTTCAGCCTTTTTAATGCTTGATTGCTAATTTTTGGCTTCTGTGAATTTAGCTTCATTTGATTCAGGAAGCAAGATTCCAATACTTCCTGGTGGTTTTCCCATCCTACTTGGGGCATTACTGAGTAGAAGGAAAGTGACCTTAGTGGATTTTTCTTTTCAGAACCCATTTGGAACACTAAAAAGTTAAGATTAACTGTATCTGGCTAATAATATATAATGGATTGTTTTGAAGCACTTTTTTCTTACTTGGTTTGTCTGGGATTTGGTGCCTAGCCTTGACTTGTGTTCATGTTTTCCCTCATCCCCCCTTTCCTGTTGTCTGGTGTGTTCTAACTACAATAGTTTCAAAAAATTGAAAGACTTTGACTGGTTTGTGTACTACTGACTGTTTCACTAATCAATATTTAATATGGTTTTCATAGGATATGTAACATGACACTGATATTCTGGACAGGTAATTTTCATTGTTTGAAAACCTTGCATAATAAAGGGAATCAGGTAACTGCTAGAAATGAGCACCTTATTTTTTTAGCATCATATTGCCAAGGATCTGTTTTGTGAAATTTACTCTTGAAAAACTTGCAGCTTCTTACTGCTGCAATTAGAATCAGAAGAGTTCTGCAATTGTCAAAGTGAAGTTAATATTTAAAGGGACACTGTCACAATTTTAAAACTGAATTTAATTCTTTGTTCTAAAAAAACTCTTTGATTATTGCTCCATTACTCAAAGTTTGCAAGGCTGCTTGGTGGGATTCAGAACAATAATATTAAAGGCAGTGAAGCTATTCCCCTTAGCTTCTCCTTCCCATCCTCTGTATGCACATGCCTGCTCGTGGCCTCTTTGGTTTCAGCTTTGCTGTGGCTGTGTGCACCCTCCTGCCGAGCCTGGGAACAGCTGCATGTTTGCCCTCTCCAGAACGTGCATGGGTGGTGTGTCATGCTGCTGCATGAGGAGAGGGCAGTCCCTGGCAGTGACACTGGCTGCAGGTGAAGTGCTGCTACCAAACAGAGACAGGGACGGCCGTGTTTCCTACCCAGTCTGCTCCCTTTGCTCACGAGCTGCCAAAGTAGAAACTTCCACATAGTGAACGTGAGAATTTCACTGTGTAAAGATGTAATCTCATCCATATGACTGTGTCCCTTTAAATTCTATGTGCTAGAACATATAGCTGCCAAATCTGTGTGTACTGATGCTGAGTGCTGCAGTTGATTGATTGAGGGAAGGGATAGCACCTAGAGGGACCAGCTTCAGGAGTGGGCCCATGCAAACCTTATGAAGTTCGACAGGGCCAGCTGCAAGGTCCTGTACCTTGGGTTGGAGCGGTCCCCGATGTCACTGCAGGCTGGAGGGAATGGATTGAGTGCAGTCCAGGAGAGAGGGACCTGGGGGTACTGGGGCATGAAGAGTGTGCATGCAGCCAGTGGCAGGCAATGGCACAAGAAGATGTGGACTGTTAGAGCTGGCCCAGAGAAGAGCCCCAAAAGTTATCAGAGTACTGCAAACCTCTTCTGTGGAAAAAAAAAGCTGAGAGAGATGGGGTTTCTAGTCCAAGAGGCTTTTCTGGAGAGACCTTATCAGGGTCTTTCAATACTTAAAGGGAACTTTGGAGAAAGAGAGACTTTTTACCAGGGCCTATAGTGATATGAAAAGGGATAATAATTTTAACCTAAAAGATTTTAGATTGAGATTAGATAGAAGGAAGAATTTTTTACAGTGGGGGTGGTGAAACATGGGCACAGGTTGGTCAGAGAGGCAATGGATGCCCCACCTGTGGAAACATTCAAGGTCAGGTGGGACATGACTCTGAGCTACTTGATGCAGATTAAGATGTCCCTGCCCATTGTAGAGGAGTGTGACTAGATGACCTTTAAAGGTCCCTTCCAATGCAAATCATTCTATGATTTTATTAAGCACTCAGAAAAGGGATATTGCTTGGTAACATCCTCCAAAATGAAGTAGCTTGGCAGAAAGGGCAAGTGGAAACTAACAGAGTTAAAACAATGGCTGGTAAGGCACAAACCACATCAAGGTCTTTGTGTCTAACAGTTCAGGAGCCACATCTAGCAGGGATTAGAAATGGCCTTTTCTTTTTACCCCCCTCTGCCCCAGATCTTAAGTGAAATGGTGTTAATGGATTTATGAGATTATATATAACTATGTGTATGAATAAATCTGTCTTAACAAACCTGCCTAGGTGCACACTGATGCTTCTGTCCTTAAAATGTAATCCTAAACTGCAGAATGTGGTAACTGAAAGCCATTGAAAGTGTGGTTCCCAAGGGAGATAGGAAGATGGAGAAAAATATATGTGTGCTTGGGATCTGATCCTCTTTTGAAAAGAAATAGGAATGTGTTGAGCATGGAAAACCTGTTCCTCATTCTTGCCATATGTTCATGAACAGGAAGATACTTAGTGAAACCCAGAAAATTGGCAATAACTGGTTATGTGATGGACTTTAAAAAAAATTTGTACAGGAATTTAGTCACAGTGAATAGCAGAATTTAGACAAATAGGGAAATACTCAATGATAGTTTTTTCTAGTCTCTTCTTTAATTTGTGAATATAGCTATTTAGTTACTACTGATTAATCACACATAGAAAGCTCTGATGGGATTAGGTGCAGGGGAGGACTCTGAGGAATCCAGACGATATGAAAAAAAAATTTTAGTACAGTACAGGTCACTGGTGCAACCTAAATTTTATTTTAGATTCACTATGGAATTGGTGTCAGGTTACTGGAACTTGGTTGTTCCAAAAGCTAATTAAAATACCAAGTTTTTTAATAAGGATGGATGGGCATCAAAATCTTAAATAAAGCTAGTCTAATTTTTGAAATTTCTGTATCTTTATACATTTTCATTTTGTGATATAAAATCCAAAGGAGATTTCAAGCTCTTGTTATTCACGATGCATACTATGTTTTTAATCAGGTATGCTTTTCCTTGGCTTTATGATCTGTTAAAAAGCTGCAAACACCATGTCAAACCCCTGAACTGGTTAATGCCTGATCTTGTTAATAGCAATGGTGCTCATTCCTAGCGTGAGATCCAGTGTGTTGACGGATCTTAAATTGGAAATGGCCCTGGGTTTGGTTTAAATTTTCTCTGATCAACTTATTTAAAAGGAAGCTCAGTTGCCTGGTTAGCTTTGCCAACTCTGCTCTCCTATTTCTCTGCAGACTATTGCACTTATTTTAAGTTTTAATTGTTGTTTCAGAAATGATTTATGCTGGAGAATGAATTTTTATTTTGTTCTCATTGTGCATGATTGAAAAATTTTGGGTAATCAATCCTGAAACATTTGAAATGTTTAACAACTGGTACCCCGTGAAACAAAAAATTTCTGTTGAATGTCGGGTTTAAATTTAAAAAATCCTGTAATTAAATGTTTGTAAAAGTAAAATTTTGACAGAAAAGAACATATTCTCCATATTTACGCAATCAAATATAATTTGACTTTTCATATATATTCTCCACATTTATGCAATAAATCAGACATAATTTGATTTTTCTTAAACAAGGGAAGCAGTAGCTCATACATGGTAATATCTTTGGTGATACTGTCAGGTGTTTTTAGGCATATTGAAATGCACATATTTGGCTTTATCCAGGTGGCAGAAATGAACCACATCACCAGCAGCCTGTTAAGTCAGATGCACTTTCACTACTCTCTAGTAAGCTCATGGTCACTTTCATTATTAAGGGAAGTGAAACCATGAGCTGTCAAAAATGGTGGAAGGTAATTTTCAGAACTTCTGTTACGAAAATTAATTTCTGCTTATGTCTGGACAAGGACGTCTGCTAAATTTTGTATAGTAACACTTAAAGTTGAATAATACATTTTAAACCTGACAGTGTCCCTAAATTACCATGTTTGCTTTCATTTTCCAGCTGGGTTTTAATTTTGCATGCATTTCAGTGAACTATGCATAATAGTTGTTTCCGGGAAGCATTCTGGGCCTGTCTCTGCTGGTGTTCTCCAAAAGGAGCAAGGAAGTGGAATTTATTTTCCTTTTGTGGAGGTTTGTTAGCTAATGAATAAATAATGCAGAAGCAATTCCATTCTATTTACATATATACTTACGGTTTAGAACTTAATGTTGTTTGAAGAACAACTGTAAGAAAGAGAGATTTCTTCTTTTTAATGACAGCCCAAACAACTCCAAAGTTTAGTAGAACTAAATACTTCCATTTTGAGAAAAATATTTAAATTGTGGTTTATTTGGTGAAGCAATTTGTAATGTGTAATGCTTGTCCTTAGTTTATCACAGGAGCCTCTGTGAAGCTGTTTTTTTGAAGTAATGCCAATAGAAAGTGGAAGCTGTGCATCTGCTCGCCAAGCCAAAGCAGAAACGTAAATCACACAGCCTTTCCATCCGAAGGACCAACAGTTCCGAGCAGGAGCGGGCGGGACTGCAGAGAGACATGTTGGAAGGGCAGGTAAGGTGATGCTTGGCAGCTTGCATCACTTCTGTGTCTTTTCTATGGGAAGAACTTAAATATTGAAATATGTCCAGTAAAGCTGCAGGAACGACAGATTATTTTGCTTGTAAGTTCTCACTTACTTTGGAGATCATTGATAGGAATGTTGACATTGTTTCATTTGTATTGAGAGCTGTGGAGTTTATCAGCTTCTGTATATTCTTACATGAATGATAAAGCCATAAAACAGTGTAAACCCCAGCCTGTTTATTCACTGCAACCTCTGCACCTCCATCTGCAAAGGAAAAAGTTCAAGATTGATTCTTGCTTTCATAAGTTTGCTTTTGGAATAGTAGCAACCCAGAAATATGAATAAACCAAATACTTCTTATCATGACTCTGATAGGGAAAATATTAATTGGAATGGTGTTCTGCATTCCTTTCCATAAAGTAAACAAATACTGCCTGCCTGACAGCAGTGTGATCTAACTCATGTTTTTGTTTGTGTGGGTTTTTTTTGCTTGGCTCAAATGAAGGTGTGCTATTCTGGGATTAAACTTAAGGGAAAGAACAGTGGCCACTGCTTCTGTAGCTTTTTTAATCAGGTCAATGTAGTGGGTGCAACCTGGGCTTGGAGTGTTCCACCTAAAAATTCTGAGATTACCTGTAGGTAAGGCTTCTGTCAGAAGCAGTACAGGCAAGGATAAGCAAATACCAGTTTAAAAAGTGTTTATTGTCAAATTGCCTACACAGTGTTAGTGTGGGACTGGCAAAGATGATGCAAAACTTGATTTTTATCAGACAATTGGTTTGAAATACAAATGGAGTTTGGCTACAAGAAACCTCACACTGAAGTCTGCAGATAAGCTGAGGGGAAATCCTGGTGTTTTCTGAGTGTTGTGTCTGTTTTTTTAAATTGAATCTATTTTTTTCAGTAAATCATAGCATTAGTTTTCTGGGAATTAATAGAGCCTAGGTTGTTGCTTCTAGTCATCTAGAAGTTGGAGAATGCAAGTACTTGGGTTGAAAACTCTTCATGCATTTGGAACTACTGCAGCCTTACTTCAGGAAAGGGCTTGAAGGGCAGCTGAGAGGTCAAGACATGCTGACCCCCCTGCATAGTAAAGTAAAATGTTAAGCTGTTTTGGTATTTCTCAGCAAACTCGAAGTGTATGCTGTCATACATAGATGTTTAAAATGTTTTATCTATTATCTTGTTTGATTTTGTTGACCTTGAGCAGCTAGGTAACAGATTCTATCAAGTAGAGAGTATTAATGCCCCTTCAAAGTGGAGCTGCAAACCACATGAGATCTAGCTAAGGACTTTTGCAGATAAAGAGATAACATTATTACATGCTTCTTTAATAAGCAAACTTTAAAGAGAGCAAAAGAAGTGAATGCATTTTTCTATGTTGATTACTTCATCACAAGTTTAGATTTGTTTATGCTTTCAGGCCTTGAGAAGTGGTTTGAAAAACTTTTCTGCATCTCCTTTTTAGTTGCAAAAGTTGTAGGATAAGTTAGTTTCTTCCATAACCTTGCTGTATGAAATTATTGGGTAATTGAATTAGAAATAATGCTTCTAACTTCAGTGTTTCTTTTAATAGTCTATAACTGTTTAGTATTTTTGTTCAATCAGTTTGGTTTCAAGTTGCTTTTAATTAGGACCTGTTTTGCTTCTAGCTTTCTGTGAACACCTGAACAAAAGTACCCTGTCAAGGGAGAGGTAGATGAAGAAAGGAAGGATGCAGAGAGGCTTCTTCCAGCACAGTCCCACAGCTTAAACCAGCTGTGAACCTGTATAAAACTGAATTGTGCACAAAGCAAGTGTCATGCTCTGTGTCATGGCTATGAGTGGTTTCTCTTGCTCTCTCTTTAAAACTTGGGAAATCACTTACACAGCCAGGTCATGGCCAGCCTCTCCTGCTGTGCCTGCAGACAATTCCCGGGGCTGTGGCGGAAGGTGACTCAGTTAAGTGAAGACTTTTTAAAAAGGAGTTTATAGCTGGCTACCTAGGTAAATAGTAAGTGTAGTAAGCTAATTTACATATTGTGGTTTACTAGCAACTGAAGAATAGAATGCTTGAGTAATATCTTGAGAGGGAAGGGATTAGAAATTGTAGTTTTCTTCACAGTTAGTTATGGCTAGTGACAAAAGTAGGAAAATGTTTAAAATAATTTAAAATTTCAGTTTGTCTTAAGCTTTGGTAATAAGATGCATTGTGTTCACAACTTTCTAACCCATTGCATAGACAACTTTTGAAATTCTTTCTCAAACAAAGGTATTCTTTTTTCTTAAACTGGAAACATATTGATATTAAAAATAATTTTTTTCTCACTTCCTATTTTTTAAAAATGAATTGTACATGTATCTTGACTTTATAATTTTTCTCTGGTAAGGAAAACCAAAACAAATTCCATAGGTGATTTTGAATCTGTCCCTTGAAAGAGAAAGACTATATGAAATTAATAACTTTATTATGCACAGAGCTATTTGTTTTGTGTTCTACACTAGCAGTAGTTTTAATTTCCCTCCTTGCAGGGACGTTGAGATAACTGTTAAAATCAGTTCAAGATTGAAGAGTAATTTTATCAAATATATGTAAAGAAAACTATAACCCCCCAATATTTTGCCTCCTAGGATTCTAAGTTACCATCTGCTGTCCGGAATACACTCCTTGAACTTTTTGGACAAATAGAGCGGGAATTTGAAAACTTGTATATTGAAAATTTGGAATGTGAGTATCTGTTTTTTTCTGGCAACTTATGAATTGTTTAGGTTATAGTAACACTAATTAAAACACTTACATTGGATATTGTAGTATAATTATAGTAGCTTTTCTGTAAGCAGTTTAGGAGTTCTGAACTTGTAGTAAAAGATGGAGTTTGTACCTTTTCAGAAAAATCACTTTCTTAGCTCTTGACACAAGCAGTGAGAACTGATGTCTGTCACCCCTCCTTAACTCTTGGGCAAAACCAGTGAAGGTTTATCTCCTTATCATTGTAGGCTCTGGTTATGTTAATCTCCAGAAACTCCATCCAGGCTTTGAAGTTTTTGGCTTTGTTTTATATTTACAGGCTTAATTTTAATTATGTAATATTAGTAAATAAAATTGGAAAAGTGATTTGCTTAAAAATGTGTAAAATAGGATGGTTGTGGATCAAATGACTTATACATTGCATAGCCAGCACCTTCAGCTGTTTAGGAGTATTCAAGTCAAGGACTCAGATAAAAATTCTCAGATAAAATGTTTGAAATACCTGAAAAAGATATTTGTTTGATGACAGTGCAGTTGTCTGATAATGTAAGTGATGTAAGAGGATCCAAAGTTAAGTAACACATGCCTGTACTGTAATAAAGTAAAACCTCTGCTCAATTTCCCTGGCTGGAATTTTAAGCTGTGTTGCATTGCCTTGGCTTCTGAATTTTGGAATCTGTCTGATTTGGGTCCAAGTCAATTTTTTTTCCACACCTAATCAGTTCCCACAGTTACACCACTCATGTTATGAAAAAAAAAAATTAAAAATTTTTTTCTCTGCTTTTTCAGAAATGTTCTGGGTTTTTTATTCTCTAAAAGCCTGCAATTGTGTTGGTTAAAGGCTGTCATCAAAAGTACACATTTTTAGTGACAATTTTCACAACTGAAATCTTGGCCTCCTGCTGAGAAGTTGGCTGGGTAGCAAGAAAAGTAAAGTTTCCCTCCCCAGCCTTCAGAAATGCTTGTCAGAAAACAAGTGGTGGGTTTGTACCCTCCAGAATATGATTATTTTCCTTCATTTCCATTTCTCTATCTATCTATCTATCTTCTCTATCTATCTATCTATCTATCTATCTATCTATCTATCTATCTATCTATCTATCTATCTATCTATCTATCTATCTATGTTTTTTTTTCACCTCAGCTCTAGTTATGATTGTGATCTCTTTTCATCCCCCTGGGAATTTGTAAATTTTTCTCTTCTCATGCTCAGTCTAATATTTTTTGTTCTTAGTCTAACTCCTGCACTAGTGTTGGAGTTATTGTACACAGATTTTTAAAAAATAAATTCCAAAGTATAAAAAATGGTAGTTTGCAACATTACCTTTCCTGTGAGACTCTAGTAGTAGACAAGTATTCAGGGAGGATGCTATTTTGTGGATAATAAAACCTTTTTTAAGAAAGAATGTGCTAATTCTGTGGCTAAATTATTTATGATGCCACAAGTTTTCTGTCTTCTGCTGGGTTTAATTCAATAGAGATGGGCCATATATTTCACAGAAATGGTTTTGTTAAACCTTAGACTCATTTATTTGCAAGAGTAATTAGAAGCCACCAACACTTTGCATGGAATCTGGGTCAAGGTTGATCTCTGGAAAATTCAGCATGAGTCTTTGTTTATGTCTTGGTGAGACCTGCTTTTATAAAATCCCAGTTGATCTCCTTTCCTCTCCTTAGCATAAAATAGCTTACTTACTAACTGTAACAGTTCTTAATGTATGTTGATGCTGTTGTTAATGATAGTCAGCTTCTTGTAGTAATGTGAATTTCTGGATTTGTTAGTGCGTAGGGAGATTGATACACTGAATGAGCGCTTAGCGGGTGAAGGACAGACAGTTGATGGTGCTGAACTGAGCAAAGGACAACTGAAAACAAAAGGTAAGAGAGCCACAAAGAATCTTAAACCAGTATTTTTGAATTCACTTTTTTGTGCTCTGTTGACCAAAACTTAGAATGTTACTAAAGGGACTTAATACCAGTTACTTACACAAATGCGCTAATGCAGTATTTGAAATATCTTCCTTTGAATTTATTTGTCTCAACAGCGAGTCATAGTACCAGTCAGCTTTCTCAGAAATTAAAGACAACTTACAAGGCATCTACTAGCAAGGTATGAGACAAATCTTTACTCATCCATGTGTACTCATGAGACTAACATCATTGTGTTTTAAGTGTAAATTGTGGTTTCTTTAAGCTGGACGATGCTGGTCTGTAAGTAAATCTGCCTCCTCAGGAAAGTATTTTTATCTTGGATTAATCAATGACCCATTATTTCAACCATACCATATGATATTGTTGCAGTAATTGCTTGCCTTTTTTGAAGAAGGGATGTTGGAGGGGAGAGAGTGTGCACACATCTGTGTGGGAGTGTTGTTTTGTAAATAGAACTAAAAAAATAATTCTGTTTCATGAGGGAAATAGAGAACATGCTAGTAGATTTCTGAATAAAGGTTTGGGTATTGCAGCTGAAATGAGGATTTAAGTGGGTGCCTCTCTGTACTATTGTAAATTTCTTTTTAAAAATAATTTTTATTTTTAGCTATGAGACTAAAACAATTTGTTTCCTTTATGTTGCAAGCCTTGCTTGTCAGTAATGGTGATCGTTTTTTGCTTGGTGTTCTGGCACAGTTAACCTTTCTGATGCTTTTCATTTTATACATCTGCGTCAGCCTGGTATTTTTGTTTTCCTTGCTCTCTCCCCTCTTTCAATTTTTGCAGAAAGTTTACCTGCTGCTTGTTATTGTCTGTATCAGAGTAATTTAATGATACAGTATTAAGGTTAAATAAAATGTGAGGAAACCACAGTGGAATCTGGTATGTGAACCAGCTGTAGGCTGATATGTGGTGGAGGTGTCTTGGAAATACCTCAAGTATGAAAGTTTGAGAGTAAGAATTGGGTAGTGAAATAAATTGAAGCTACTGGGATTTATTTGGTCTCCTTTTTATTTTGTTGTTTTTGACACTTTTATTCTTGCCAATTTGATGCATAAAGATGCCTCTTTTAAGACTTGCAAATTCTTTAATGAGACCACTTAAATAGTGACAACATGATATTGATAGGGGCTGTATAGTTTTGGAAAACCTACTATGTAGTTATGAATTATTACCCTCTAGTGTAGTGTTGTGTTTTGTGGGTTTTTTTGGTTTTAAGTTTGTTTTTTTTTTTTTTTTTTTTTTTTATGTAGCACTTGGATTATTTTCTGGGCTAGACAGGCAGACCCCACAGCTTCAGTGTGGGAAGCTGGGCAGTATGAGGTGGAGACTCCTGGGGAACTGATATGCATGCACAGCAAAGCAGCCATGGGTAGTGGAGCATGAAGAATTTAATACCTGAACATTATGCACATCTCTTGTATCAATTGGTAGCCAACACATATCTGCATTGCTGATGTATTTATTTTCACAACTTTGAGTCAGAATTTGCTGGGGAGTAGACAGGAGCTGAGAGAAATTACAGCACTGAGAGCATCCCTGTCCACTGTGTTCTTTGAAACCTTAATGCACTTCACAGAGGTGCTTTATTTTGACCTCTCCTTCTTTCCTACATAGAAGAGTCAAAGCTGTAACCTTTTGTCTCTTGACCCACAGGGAGACTATAGCAAAGAGTTAGGAAAGAGTATAACTTTCTAACAAACCATGATTTTTCCATTTGTACCCAGACTGGATGTAGTTCCCCACTACCCTGTCTGAGAAAAAATACTTTTAGAGTTTTAAGAGTTCAACAGCTTTGAAGTTCTTATAGCTGTACTTTCTATGAGCATTGAATGAACAATGCTTTTTCCCAAAATGGTTGTGTTCCAAACTCACTGGGGTAGTACATCACAAGTTTTCTCTTCAGCCTTTCCTTTATGTTACTACCATACAGGGAGTTTCTTGGATGTGTGGTTTTTTGGATTTTTTTTTTTCGTCTTTGGAAAATTAGAAGATAGTTATATTTTACAAAATGATTGTTTTGTGTAATTGCACACAATTATATTTTTCAGATTGGCAGTGCATATAGAATTATTTTTTTTCACTGTTTGCTTAATCTAATGAGAAGGCTGATTCTTGACTGCTTTAAGATTGGTAAAAAATATTTGACTTGGTAAAAAATACTAAAGTAATCTGTTCATTCTCTTGGGGAAAATGCTGAAGTGGACATTCTTAATTCAAGCCCTTCACATGAACTTTCTGTACTGGAATACTTTTCATCACTTAGCTATATAAAGTTGGCAAAACTCATTTCAGCAAAGCATGGTTTTAGCAGCAAGGGTTATCCACCAGTGTCCAAATCCTGAAGAGGTAGAGTAGATTTAACACTTGGTACTCTTAGAACTAATTTTTTGTTAATGGACAAGATTCTGTAATTTAACTACAGTTGGTTTCAGATGCAGGAATCACTATATGAAATTCATGTTTTGATATTAACAAAATGCAATGGATGCTGTTAATAATCCCTGGCCTGTGAGAGTTGTTACATCAGGGAAGCATCAATTGTTTATGCAGATTCCTAAAATAAATGAAATAATGTGACTTGCTCCATCCAAACTAAATTCCAGGACCTCTGATTTGTCTAGATCAGGATGAAAGGCTCTTTAAAATATATTTATTCACCCAGTAGATAAAAGGAATAAAACTTTTTGGGCTATGTAGTTTTGCCTTCACTGGTTAAAGTTGCTTCACGGGACATTCTGTTCATCAGTCATGGTGTAATACTGCCGGACTGGTCCTGACTTGACCAAGTTTTCATTATTTCTAATGTGCCCTGTCTAGGTAAGAAACTTTGTTTCAGGGTGCCTCACTCTGTCTGCCATTCAATTGTTTCAGTTTGCATTCAATTTTTCATTTGTTTACATTGTAAACAATTGTTTCCCTATTAAAAATCTTTTTGTAGAAGGAAGTACATGAAATTGTATCAGTTTAAGAAAGAGGACTGACAAAGGTGAAACACTCAGGATGTGGTTGGTCATTTATTTGTATATGACGATCTACAGAAGTTACTTCAGAAATTTTCTGCACTACAGAACCTCTTTTTAGCAAGTTTGCATGTTCTTTAAATATTTCCTTTCCTGGCTTGGGACGTTGTTTATGTGTGTTTAGAAAAGCAGGAAGTAGTCCAGGCCCTGTCTAGTTTATCCAGCTCCTGGTATGTGAAGTGAAGGACAGCAAAAAAAAAGAAAGAAAAAAAAAAAGGGTGGAAAAAGTGTGTGCTGAGTAAATATCTGTACCAGGATATTTACTGTTGGATAATGTTCTTGAATTCTTTTCTTCTGTGTGTTAAAGACTGCTAATACCTCAAAAGGAGTTTTACATCCTTGCCATTAAATGATCAGTGAAACCACTGTCCAGCAGTTTTGGAAATTCTGTGTTTGTTGATGGGTAGGGGATAGTTTCTCCTAGAAAACTTTTGCATGAGGGTTTGACTCAACATTAGAAAGACAGAATGCAAGCATGGGCTGAGTTGGAAAATACCAAGTTTGGAGTCTGAGCTGAATGCTGTGTTAGTCCTTTCCTGTTACTTAATTCAGCTGTTCCACTTCTCATACACAAGTTTATTTAATTTAAGGACTGTATTCAATGTGAAGGTTGCATCTGTAGGATTGTGTTCAAAATTTAGGAAGATCTGCAGTAAGGTTGAACTAATAATCTTTACCCAGTAGCCCATTTTCTTTCCAGTGCATCTGTAATAACTGTTACTTCTGCTGCTCTAAAATCAAAATGCATATTCACTGATGATTTGGAATTCAAATAGAGCATTATCATTTCATCATTGGAGAGTTGACATGCTCAGGATTTGGAATGCTCTTGTAGATTTTCTTTTAGCTTTAAAAACCTTTTTTGAAGTAATTTGGTTTAATGACATACTTAAGACCTTCTATTTTAATACCAGATACTAATGGGATTTTAACCTCAGTTTAGTGTATCTGAAATGTAGACTTAATTAACTTTCTAACTTTTACTAAGCTGTAGATAAGTCTTAATGTGATTTGTGTTGAAGTATTTAAAGGTTTTGATTTAACTGGTCAGATACCTGCCCCTAATTCCATGCTGAGGAAAACACTGATAAATTGAAGTTGTCTTTTTGTTTCAGATTACAAATCTTTTGAGGTAGTCTTTCTCAAAGAACAGTTATGAGCTTCAAGACCTGTGGGGTACAAATAGGGTGTTTGTAATGGTGGTCTTAATTTTTTTAAGCCATCTTTCATGACTCTTGATTTCAATTGTCTCTGGAAATGTTCAGCAAGAGAAACTTTTTTTTTTTTTCATTTCCCTTTATCTGAAAGTGTAGAATTTCTGCAATTTGCTTCTTTTTTTGTAGATGCTGAGTGTTTTGAGCATTTCTGTACTGTAGTGACTTATAATTTTACTGTTTTCTAGACTTTCTTTCCTTTTGTTTGATATTACTTATGCACATAGTAATTTGGATTTAATGAGTCTTCTCTGTTTTTCCCCTAATAGCTTCACTTTGAGGGAGCAGGCTTATCAAATATTCAGATGAGTTTGACATATTTTTTTAAAAGCTTCATTACACAAATAAACAGGCATATGCTCTCAGGTAGATGTTTGATTTTATTAGCTTTGTGTTGTTTCAAAGAAAAATAGCAGTGAGTGTTTTAAATTGGAATGTTTCTGGGTTTTACTAGAATTATATAAAAAGCACATTTTTGTCAAAGACATTACACTGGCTAGCAGGGACTGTCTGAGTTACCAGATGTACTTGTTTGGGAATAGGCAAGGAAAGTTTTAAGGCTTTCTGCTGGGTTTGGTCTTTTTCTTTTTTTTTCATTAAAATCCTTACCCAGACTGAATGAGAAATGCACTCTGCACTTGTACAATTCATTATTCCAATAAGATTGCATTACTGTTGTACAGAATAGTTTGCCTTTCAGTTTGTAAAAGGGCTGCTATTAAAAAAGAAGAAAAAAATAAATGAGAGGTATATTTGCATCCAAACTCACTTTCCTACCATCAAATATCAAATTTTTGACAGTAGTAATTTGTCAGAATATTAAAGAATCATGGAAAAGTTAATATCTATTTTTATTTGTGAAATAATTACTTGGATCGATGTGGAAAAAAAATGTTGGTGTCTCTGCTATTTCAGATTGTATCCAGTTTTAAAACTACAACATCAAGGGCAATCTGTCAGCTGGTAAAGGAATATGTTGGCCACAGGGATGGTATTTGGGATGTCAGTGTCGCGAAAACTCAGCCAGTGGTGTTGGGAACTGCATCTGCTGGTAAAGTTTTGTGTTGCTTGAATATTCAGAAAATTTTTGTCCCTAAGCTGTAGCAAAGACAGATCCAAAGCATACTTGAAAACTGAGCTCCACACTGAAAGAGTCCTTTTAAAGAAGTTCTGTAGCTGAAAAATTCTTAAAATTGGAATTTCCTTTTCCTTAGAAGGTTCAAGCATACTTGTTGGTCTTTCTAAAGTATGTGCCAGTTCACTTCCATACAGGTCACACTCTCCTTGGTCAGCTCTGGCATGTTGGGTGGGATGGGTGGGTGGTATGGGGAGCTGCTTGCCCAGGGAGACCTCTGGCACAGAATTCCATACAGCTGGGTACAGAGATCCCTGCAGGCTTTCTATCCTAGCATTGTTTAGTCTTTGTTTTATAGAAGCTGTACATGTGGTCATAGTTTGCATATTCTTATATTCTTGCATTCTGTCTTTTGCCTCGGAGCACAGCTAAAAATCTTAGTTTTCAGTCCCTTTTACTTTATTAGATTTATTCCTTCTACTAGAGGGGGGTACAAGTACTAATGAACAAGTCACTAAATCTATTATAGTCCAAAATTCAATGTAGAGATTTGTGTAGTTTTGGAAAATTATTAGGGAAATAAATCATAACCAGATAGAATCAGTCAATTTGAAGTGACAGTCTTTTGAAGCTGGAACAGAATTTGAAGGTACTGATTAGACTTTAATATTTACGGCCCAGAAATCTCTGCTTCTGGAACTGAACCGTTAAATTTTTATGTGCCTGCTAAGGGGGCACATTTTATCTTTGTGTGGGACATCTTGTCTTTGTCCTGATTTAACTTGGAAACAGCTGTTCTCCAATTCAGCTTTAAGGTACTATCCACTCAAGTTAATTATTTATTTTTGGGTGTGGTAGGATAAAGGAGTGGCATTTGGAGTGATTTCCTTTTTAAATTAATTTTTTTTAGTGCTCTGCAGTGACCTGTATGCATTTGGGATTTCCATTCAGGAAGTAAATAGATTGTGCACAGAATTCCTGTTTGTAGTGACTGCCATTTTCACCATGGAATGCTTTCTCTGTTTTTTTCCTGAGTCTCATGATATGCAGCTGGAGCATTGTACAGAAGCATATAACCAACTTTGGAAAAATATCAAAGCAGAATTTGCCTTTCAATACTTGCTGCAAATTAATCTGATTAGGACAGCACCTTTATTTTTTTGGGGAGGTGTGTACAATGATAAGAAAATGTTACATTTTGTATATAAAGTTGTAGTCAAGAGTTCTACATTTAAAATCTATTTTATATGGTATGTGCTACAGTGGAAGATAACTGTTTGTTGAAAGGATAAAAATGAAAAACACATGTTTTTAACTATTTACAACTGCTTTTTAATCTTTGTAGATCACACTGCTTTGCTGTGGAGCATAGAAACAGGGAAGTGCCTTGTCAAGTATGTAGGGCATGTCGGCTCAGGTAAGATAAGGGCATGTTGTGAAAACTGGGAACAGAGCATGGGAGGGGAAAATGGATTTTGGCCAGTTACAGAAATGTTTATTGTGGTTTCACTTGCAGGTTTGCCAACATCATTAACAAGTCAATTGTGAAGTTCCACTAATTTTCATACAGAGAATGTTTTGTAATATGATTCTTTGTTGGAGAGGCACATTAAGGCAGTTCTGCAAATGCTAAATGAGTAAACAAATCCATATAAAGAAATTTACAGGCACAGTTACGACACTCAGAAGTTAAATGTCAGATCTCATTGTGGTCTCGTGCATGTGGAGAACAAAAGAAGCTTATATAATCAGAAATTAGCTGTCTTGCAGGATCTGCGTTAGATTTGGATTAGAAACTACAGCTGCTGGGTGAATATATTTTTGTACTTCTTTGTTTAAAATCCCATATATCATTTGCTGCATAATGCAAAGATCTTGACTTTAAGTCATGCAATTAAATATGGGTGTTTGTCTTTCTTGATACCAGCATAAATCAATATTCATGAAACTGTTTTTTAAACCCCTCTTTGGGTGGGGAGGTGCAGTGCAGTGAGTGTTTTTGATATTAATCTTAATTTTTGGTGTCCAATTTGACAAAAATTTGATTAACCCCCTTCTGCTTCTTAATTAGTTAGAACATAGGATTTTATAAACCAAAACTGGAGGGGTTTTCCATAGCTATAACTTGCTGTCGTGCATTGAGCACTCTGAGTGATCATACCCTGGGAAAGTGAGGAACCCAGTTATTGACCTGGATTTTTTGATTAAATAACTCAGCACATCACACAAACTTTGTGGCAAGGTTACAAACAGAATTAAGTTCTCTAGAACTGCTTCAGGTGTCCCTGCTGCATAACTTCTAGCTCCTACAGCACAAAGATAAATGCATAGGAACAACTGGTAACACGTTAATGCCTTCAGATATCTCAGGTTGTTTGCTGCATGGACCTCTAATTTCTATAAAGTCATGTTTGAAATCTTCACTCACTTAAATTTTCATGCTGGTAGTTTTAAAAAATTGCTATTTGGATAACTGTGAAAATAAGAAGTTCTAACTTGTATTTAAACAGTTGTGTTTAAACAACTGTGTTTCAACAACAAAAATTATATTTTATATAAATTTTATGTAACTATATACATCTATAAGTTATAATAGAAATAATGTTTTTTTAATGTAATAAAACATTTTTTTTGTTTGACATTTGATTTGAAATGGTGTAATGGTGTTGGGTGCCAGCAGCTGGTGCACCATAGAGTTAGTTCAGTTTAAGGAATACCTTTTTAGACTCATTATACCATGCTCTCCTGACAACATATGCATCTATTTTACTTGAATAATGGATGGAAATGGGTTCTAAATTCTGTCTTGAATTGAATCTTGTGCACTGAAATGAAATGCAGAACTTTGTTGGTTGATAAAATTCTTGCAGGAGACTGTGTTTGGATTACATATGGTCGCAGGACTGAAATCTGATTGGTGTTACTTGCATCATGTTTTCAGGCATTTGTTCTTGCAATGCTAAGTAATAAGCAGAATGTTGATGGTAAAATTTAGTAAGTTTTCATTAAATTAGAAATAACTATGATAACTTAAATTGTCTTTATGGAAGTCCAGGGTATTATCCCCTGTCAGCTTACACATGAATTTAATGTAGTTTGTTTATCCTCTCTAGCATGATCCACTTGTATTAGATTCAGGAAATAACTTGCTAGAGAATGTGTTGTATAATCAATTGTAGCTGCTTTCCTTGATGCTACACTTTTATATCACCTTAAAGATTGCTACCAAAAATTGCTGAAAACTTAAGACAGCTTGTTTTTTCAATGCTTTTAATGATAAAATATTGTGAAAGAATTCTTTTAGTATACAAACTTAAAACTTGACTTTTTTCATACAGTAAACTCCATAAAGTTTCATCCCACTGAGCAAGTGGCTCTCACAGGTATGTAAAGCTTTTTCATATATTAAACATTTTAATCCTGATGGAAAATAAGTATAACTTGCTAATTTGTTCTGGTTGTAGCCTCTCTCCCTATTGCCTTGCCAGCATCCTTGTTGATTGAATTATTTTTATATTTGAAGGCATAACAAATCAGAGCTAGATCTTGCCATCTGTGTTTTTCATGTCATGTTGTCATTTGTGCTTGCCTGCTCCAAACCAGACGCATAGAATCATACCTCAGCAGAATGTTCTGGAATTCATCCCAGAGTACTCAAAGAACTAGTGGGCATTATGGCAGGATACCTCCTGATTACCTACCAAAGTTCTTGGGAGTCTGGAGAGGTCTCTTCTGACTAGTGTTACTCCAATATTACAAGAAAGGTATGAGGAAAGACCCATGGAACTACACACTTGTTAATCCAATCTCAGTTCCTGAAAAAATTATGGAGATTTTACTGGATACTGCTGAAAGTCATTTAAATAATAATGCAGCCATCAGGCATTGTCAACATGGATTCACAAAGGAAAGGTCCTGTTTAATTAGTTTGACATTCTTCTAGGATAAGGTGACCTGCCTACTGGATGAAGGGAATGTGGTGGATTAAGTTTTTCTGGTTTTTTAGTAAGGGTTTTGATACTGTCCTTCACAGTGTTCCGGCAAGTTGTCCAGCTGTGGAATGAGCTGGTTCATGGTGTGCTGTGTGGCAGCTGGCTGAAGGGCAGAGCTCAAAGGGTTGTAGTAAATGAGGCTGTGTCTGGCTGGCAAAGGATCACCAGTGGTGTTCCTCAGGAATTGATTCTAGGGCCAGCCCTGTTCAATAGATTTATCAGTGATCTTCATGCAGGAGTTGAATGCATCCTTAGCAAGTTTGTTGGTGATACCAAACTGGGAGGTGCTGATGATTGTCAGGAGGAACAGGAGGCCTTTCAGAGGGATCCAAATCAGTGAGAGCACTGGGTGATGATTGATGGAATGAAATTTAACAAGTTTCAGTGCCAGATGCTGCAGCTAAAACAGAGTAATGTTAAGCATGAGCATAAACTGGGAGAGAAGTGGTTGGAGAGCAGCCGTGCAGGATTAGAACATGTTTGTTCTGACCATAGCAAGGGCAGTCTTGAGTTTCTACTTAGTTAATAATCAATAAGTCCATTTTAAAACAGATGAAGTTAAAATCACATGGTACCTTCTGAGATGTGAACTGCTACTAGTTAAGCTCAGTTGTTTAAGGCAGAAGAGGAATAGCTTCACACTTGCTATTTTGGGTTTCTCATTAAAATCATGGTAAAAACATTTAATGGACGAAATCATTTAATATTTTGAGAATCTGTAAATGAATATCTGGTGATGTACTAAATGTCTTCTTCAAATTTTACAAACTGAGCAGTGGTGAGACTCATATTCTGATGTGTAGTGTTCAAGTGCATGTTTCACTGTAGGAGTGATTAATTTGGTAGCTGCTTATATCTTGCATAATGAGTTACGTTTGAGAGGTTGAGACTTGCTTACCATAAAGTTCATAATGATGTCGTTAGGAAAAGATGCAACTTAGACAGTGTTAGACAGTATATGTAATCTTAAAGCTTGTTTTAATTGCCCATGGAAATACACTTATTTATTCTCTCTCTCTCTTTTTTGTTTTTTTTCCTTTGCTTCTTTTCCCCTGTGCAGCATCTGGGGACCAGACAGCTCACATCTGGAGATACATAGTACAGTTGCCTACACCTCAGCCAACTGCAGACTGCAATGTAAGCAATCAACTTGCTGCAACTAAACTAATTGCACAGCAATTTCATCAGATATAGGTTTTATGATAAGACTGAATGTTAAATTTACACATAATTTAAAAATTACATGATTTCAGGACTGCCAAAGGTGGGATTTTAAGGTTTTCGTTTAACAGCTGTATCAGCTTTTCTTTGAAAATAGACTCCCTTCATGTTTTCAAAGGCATTTGGTGCAGAATAGAATTTACAGCTTCAAGTAGATGAATCGACTTTTTATTCTTGGTAGTAAATGAACTAGAAATGAACAGTCAAATAACGCTTTTTTGTAGTAATGAAGTTCTTTTTAAACTGGTTAAATTTTTGTGGTGTAACCTACTGAGGCTATAGTTTCCAGTGGATTGAAAAGTGATGGTAAAGACTTGTGATTTTGGCATTTATTTAATTGAGTCTTTATTGATTTCTAATCAACCCTTGCCAGCACACATCAGACTGTCTGATTTTGTTGTCCCTAAGCCTTTACTTAGTCAGTATTTACTCTAGCCTGTCAAATGCTTATTTTACTTAAAGCACCCTTACTAAATTGTGAAGAAAACATGGTTTATAGCATGAGCTTCTCAGTAGGCAAAGTAGGGGCAAGAGTTGACTCTATAATATGAGACAGATTTCTGAATGGAAAATGTTTGATGCAGTTATTTGATTTTGAATTTCCATTTTGAAAGAAAGTATAAATGCTATCTTTTCCACCCCCAAGTAGTATAAAAGAAAGATATTTTTGTCTTGTGTAAGTGTAAAAGGAGTTCAGGGAGTGATGTTTAATGATGAGGAAAAGAATTTATTTTGTGTTCAGTTTACATTAGCACTGCATGATGACTGTGCATTGACCAACAGAGAAATATTGCTTTAATGATTTGAATTTAATGCATAAAAATGTCTGTAAATTATTGTCTTCCCAAAGATTAACATAGTCAGTGTCCTGTTAGATGCTTCCTACCTTTAAAAATTGAAAGGAGACAAGTCCCTTGGTAATGTGCTGCAGTGAAACTCTAGGGTGATACACTTACCCTGGAGTAAGATAGTAAAGGGGACTGACACTCAGAGCTAAAGAGCTTGGAGGAGATTATAAAATGAAGTAGAAACATGAATCGTTTCGATTGGAAAAAAACTCCTAAGATCATCAAGTCCAGCTGTTAACCCAGCACTGTCACAGATCTCCACTAAACCATGTCCTTAAGGGTGACATCTACACATCTTTTAAATCAACATGCAGGGATGTTGATTTCACCACTTTCCTGGGTAGCCTGTTCCAAGGCTTGATAACTTTTGGTGAAGAAATTTTTCCTAATATCCAGTGTTAACATCCCCTGGTGCAACTTGAGGATACTTCCTCTTGTCCTATCACTTGTTCCTTGGGAGAAGACCCTGACACCCACCTGACTGCACTTTCCTTTCAGAGAAATGTAGAGAGCAAAGAGGTCTTCCCTGAGCCTCTTTTTCTTCAGGTTGAAAAACTCCAGTTTCCTCAGCTGCACATCAGCAAGTTGTTAAAATGAATTATTAAAACTGCATTTAACTTACTGGTTATATTCCTTCAACCAAGTTTGTGATAGTGAGTACTGGAATAGGCTGGGTGCAGCAGAATTAATTTACCCACATTCACATTAAGGAGATTGGGAATCACTTACACTGCAAAGCGTAACTTAGAGACATTCCTTCCCTTTTGTTCTACATCTTTTTTTCTCTTGCATTTTATAGCAAGTGTCTGGAGAAGATGAAGTTGAAATCTCTGATAAAGATGAACCTGATGGAGATGGAGATGGTTCCAGTGATTGCCCCACTGTCAGAGCCCCATTAACTTCACTGAAAAGCCATCAAGGAGTGGTCATAGCAGCCGACTGGCTTGTTGGGGGGAAGCAAGCTGTGACAGCATCATGGGACAGGACAGCAAATCTGTATGATGTAGAGACTTCTGAACTTGTCCATTCTCTTACAGGTATTTGTTCAATCTCAAAATAAATTAAATTGGTTTGTTTTTATAAGAGGAATTATTCGTAGATATTAAAACATTGAGAAAAGTAAGTAATTTCTCTGGAGCAGGATGTGAGTGTGTACCATCTGCTGCTCAGTGTTGTAATAGTTTTTAAAATTGCAGTCTTGTAAATCCCCTGAGTGTGAATTTGTCTTCTTTTAAGCCTATGATTTAACCTGTAAAAAAATAGTTGCTTAAATTGAATGTATTCAAATTTTAGTTCTTGCAAAAGGCTTTTGCTGTGTTCATGGTGTGTTAAGCAGCAATGACCTACACTACTGAATGTGAAATAAGTAGTGTGATTTTTGCCTTCAAATACATTCCCAAACTTTGCCAGCAGTAACAGGATTAAAGTTCAGAAAGATTGTTACTCCTTTATATTTGGGAAAAAGAGAAAAAATCATCAGCATTTCATTCCAAGTGTATGTGGAAATGAAAAGTCTGATTTTCATTACCTTACACGTTTTCCTGTGTGATTGTAGGGCACGACCAAGAGCTCACGCATTGTTGTACACATCCCACCCAGCGCCTCGTGGTGACATCGTCCCGCGACACCACCTTCCGCCTGTGGGATTTCAGAGATCCTTCTATCCATTCTGTGAATGTCTTTCAGGGCCACACAGAGTAAGTGACAGCTTCTTCACAGGTTTTCACAAGTTCAAAAAGTTGCAAATCTGCCCAGAACTGTTCCTGTGAGCTTTTTGAGGTGCTGAGTTCATTCCTGTTTTGAGACAGATTTTCACAGGAACCCCCAATTGTCTTCCTTCAAATATAGCACAGCAGTACATAATTTCCAAAACAGCAGCCAGGGCTCTTGGTGTGCAGTTGCTTATATGGTAAGTCTTGATAAAAATTGTTACAATTAAAGGCGATTTAAGGTACGAAGTTCTTTTTGGCATTGGCTATACTTGCACTTTGGGGTTATTGCTGTGATGCAGTGGATCAAGCAGATTGTCTCTGCTTGTCTTGATGCTCACTGTGAAGTAAAGGTTATTCCTTTGAAACCAGTGGATAAAAAAGGATTAATTTTTACCTTTAAAAGCTTCTAATTTTTACATAAAATAAGAAATAAAAGTACAGGCACTGGTTGCCATGTTATGCCGAAACAATGATTCTGATGTAACATTTTTAGTTACCACTTTAGGCTTAATGTTATTATACTGACTACTATTGAACATGGACAAATGTAGCTCTGAGAATCTGTGTTCTGGTGTTTACTTAACTTTCTGGGTTTTGGAACTCTGATACATGGAAAATGCAGGTGTAACTTGGAAATATTTTACTCAAGGAAGCAAATCTTTTCTTGACTTGTGAATGTTTGAGCTTGACTGCTTTAGAAGAAGTTTCACCTCCCTTCTTCAGAATAAAAGGTGATTGTTAATCCTAGCTCAAAATACAAACCCCAAGTATTTATTCACATTTCTGTTTTTTGTTAATTCAAGAGTGCAATTTACATTATGACTGAATTTCAGTACCCTCTTTTTTCATTTTCTCAGCTATTGACTAGCCTATATATAAACTAAAACCTCTTTAACCCCCTCTGCCTTGGACTCCTGAGCTTGATAAATTACTTAGTGCTTTACAATCATCCTTTTTAAGTGGCCATCTTCTCCTGATAAAGCAGCAAGCTTGATTTTGTAGCCTACATCCTAGAATTGTTTCATCACTTTCATATTCTTTCATCACTTTTCCTAGAATGTCATATAAAGTTGGAAGGTTTTGTATCCCTTGGTGCTTGCATTTTTTCCAAGCTGATTAACTGCTTTGTCTCAAGATGTTTTGTTAGAGAAATGACCAAGACTGACATTTGTGTTTTTCCATATATTTGCTGAGTCCAAATGATGTTGATCTTGGGTGATGGTGCATTCTGTAAAAACTGTTAGCAGGTGTTCTGGCTTCTATTGCTGAGACCTGTAAACTAGCAGAGTCTATTTTTTAGAAATGGAATAGACCTTGTGCAACCTCTTCAGTCACTCTTACTCTAGCTTTTAATCATTCATATTTGTTTTTTTCTGCTGTATCAACTGTCTCTGTTTTGTAATTCGAATGTATGAGTTTTTAATATTGACATAGACTTTTTCACCAAATACACTCTAAATCTGACGTCTCAAAACTGATTTTACTTTTCAGTGATTTTTACTTTTCAGTGGCCAGGGCTGCTGAGGCCTCTCATTGGTGGAAGGGGTAATTCTGTTACATGTGTTTCATTGACGAGTTCAGACAGAGCAGAGATGGGGGTTGATGTTTTTGCAGTTGAGACATACTTTGAGGAATTTTATTTTTATACTTCTATTGTTTTGCCTACTGGCAAAATATTTTTAAAATTGCCCTCAATCCACACTGCAACAATCTTGTCACATTAAGCAGCATAGAATAAACAGTTATATTTTTTTTGGCTTTTCTGAATGTCTGTTTGAATAATTTGCCAAGTACTTAATATTTTGATAGGCCCTTGGCATCAGTTCTGTAAATTGGATGTTACAGTTGTTAACACTGATGATTTAAAGTCCTCAACCATAAGTTTTAACTCCCTCTGGCTGAATAGTACCTGATGAGTCTGGCGCTCACAGAGCAGCTATTTTGTCACCAGATCAACTCGTAATGCGCTGTGCCAATATAATTAGGTGCCGAACATCTCAATCACGAGGCCAGCATTCCGTGTTGATTGTGTCCTACCCCAAAATCTCATTCCTGCCATCCCTCCGTCGCTGCTGTCCGCACCGCCGCCGCTCACCGGCAGGTGGCAGCAGCGCCGCGGCGAGCGCCCGGCCCGAGGCAGCGGCGCGATCTCGGCTGCCTTTAATTAATTAGCCTTAATGAGCGACACTGGAGGTGTACGCGAAACGGCTCGTTATCGTGTGAAAACTAGAACCGCTGCTGATGTGTTGAGAGACTAAAGAATCCTGTTACAGACAGAGCATATAAAGTTTTATAGAGTTAATTGATGTCAACAGATGAAGAGTTGCAGCGCATTATCCTGTATGTCAAAGTGATGGGATGTCACCATCTCTGAGAGATTATTTGTATCTTAAGTGAACTAAGAAATCACCGGTCATTTTGGTGCCCTGAACTTAGCTTTATTAAAAGCAGACTGTTTCTTATCATCTACTATTAAGACAGTTTAAGAAAGTAAGTTCTCTTCCAGTCAGGCCAAAAGGAATCATTGTGATCAACCTGTCTTGAGCTACTTGCATTGATAATTGTTTTGAATTAAGAGGTAATTTTCGAATTGCCAACTGTATGCTAGGTTGTTCCAATGGCAAAGATTTCAACTTAGGTCTTGGAAAATTCTATACACTGCTTGTTGCAGTGTTTAATTAACTTTCCTGTTAAACTTTTTCTGCCTCCCTAGTCTGTCTAGCTTCAGATTCATGTTTTGGGTTTTTTTATCTTCAAGTACTTTGTTTCCTATGATAATTATAGAAGTTTCCTCTATTTTCTTCTTGTATTTTCTGTTCCTATTTACATGTTGCCTATTTTGCCTCAAAGTGTGTTTCCAAGTTTATTTTGACATTTATAGACTATGTACAGCACATTGATTGTACTTTTTTCCTTCAAGTCTGCATTCACCTGGGGTATTTTTTGAAGTTGTGTCTTCCCATGGAAGTTTCCAGTTCTGTAAACATTGCTTGTTTACATTTTTCATATATGTGTGTGTGTTTGGATAAATATCACTGTTTCAGCTCAATAAATGACTTTGCCTTTGCCCTGCTCACATAGCAGTAAAAGTATCTTGTTGAGTTTTAGATTTGTTGTGCCACCAGTTCATCTCACTTACTTATTCTCTACTGATTTAAAAAAAAAATGCTGTGGAAATAAAACTGATGTTTGCTTCAATAGAAATATTTTTTATTGTCCGGTTCTATATGTGCACCAGTCGGAATTTGTCTTACTAGTGCTGTGAATCCCCAGTCACATCCCCATATGAAGAGTTTAACAGAGCCCTGGGAAAAGATTATGTTTATGTTATAATCCAGGCACTAACTTGTGGCCTGTTAACTAAATTGATTTCAAGAGCTAAAGCCTCCAAAAATCATACTGGTGGCTCATATTCCAATATCTTTTTTCCAGCAGATATTGCTTTTAAATACACGATTGATAATAACAGTTGTTCTCCCATTGAGAAATTCTTCAATTTAGTGGTTATTGATTAGGGCTCCTCAAACTGAACTAAGGTTTTGTTCTGCAGAGCAAGGTGCTTCTGGCATATACACAGCAGTTTTCATTTCACTTCACTTGTGCTTTCCTTTGCTGACACCTGCACAGCCCATCTTGTCCCAACTGTGAAGGCCTTGCTTTTCCCAGCACGGTGGCCTAGCTGAGTAACTCTGCTGTTGACTCTTGAATATCTGCTTGATGAGTCTTTCTGTCCCTTTAAGCACTCTGCATGTGCTGGGTTGTGTCTTGATCTGTGGAGCCTTCTAAAATGTTAACGCTGGAATTGTTTATCATTTGTAGCTTAAAAATAAAATCTTAGTCTATCAGGTCTAGCCAGTACTTTACAGATTTTATACATTTGTTCTGACAGTTTAGTAACACAGGAAATAAATTAATCCCCTATGGGCAGCAGAATGTTTATTAGCTAGTGGATTCATATACAGTGTTTAAACTACAACTTTTGCTGTACATTTGAAATATATTGATATTTATATGCAGCAGAAAAATTACTTGGTAAATAATAAAGGGTTTTGTTTTCTTTAGAGGCTGTCAGAGGTACACACTGATTGGGGACGTTGCTCTTGAAATGCTTGAAAAAAATATGCAGGGCTTTCAAGTATGTACTTGCAAATACCATCCTTCAAAGAATAAGGTGATGTCTTCAGAAGCAGCTTTGGGTTGCTATCCTTAAGTGAATATCCTTTATTAATGCTTTTTGGTTGTTCAGTATATAGTTATGTATCACCTTGCCATAGCAATTAAATGTGTTTTTGGCTTTAAAAACTCCCATAAATTGGATTGGGTACTTTTGTCCTAGCACAAAGAAATTACAAAGTTTGTTAGTATTTTTCAAACTTACTGATCTTAGTGGCTAGATTGAGCCAGTACATCAAGCATGAATTTGTGTTAGCTGTGGCATCTGTATCTGTGCGTTACTTTCTGATTATACTTGGGAAAAAATTGCTGATCATGGATCTTATTTCTTACAAAGAGCTTATAGCTCTTTTGGACTGCAGCATATTCCATCTTCTTTCACTCTGCTTGTGTGGCTCTAAGAGACCAGAAGGGAAAGTTCCTGTTCATTTGCTGCCTGTATGTCTCTGAATGTGCAGCTTAATGGTGAGTTGTGCTTCATCCTGAGAACTTCGAAATTAGAGAATTGCAGATATGTCTTGTTTCAACTTTAGGTTTTCCAACTCCTATGTTTGCTGAAGAATCTGCATTAAAAAATATAAAAATTACTAAGCTGATTAGGATGCTGAGCTGAATTCTGACATTTAGTGAATTGAGAGTTAAAGTCAAAATGGCATTCTGTTTCAAGAGACTAGTAATTGCTTTAGTTTTTGTGGATACTTGGGTTTGCCAAGGTCAGCTGGCTTTCTCAGATTCTTGGGTCTGCAAGTATTAATTCTCATACCTTATTTGTGTCTGTCTTGAATATATTGTTCTTGAAAGAGAAGTCATGCAGGGGGAGAAGTGCCTTTTCTTCAGGCAGTGATGTCATTAGACATCCCTGTTGGGAAGCAGTCTTATTCTAGATATGCCCAATGATTCAAGGTTGCTGCTTGTATTCTTATTTCACCACACTTTCTTGGTGAAGTTAAAGCATGTGTAGATGTATCCCTAAAAATACAGGCTTTGCACCTTTGACTAAATCTGTGCTTGGGCTTTTAGTCAAAACCTTTTGTGCCAAACAAAATTTATCAAGTTGGATGCTATCAGTGGTGTTTGATCAGTCTTAACACATCTGTTCTTTTCAAGATAGTCCTGTTCTTGCTTCAGTTATTAATGACGTTAGTGATGCTTTGTCTACCATTTTTCTGTTGTTTCTCATCAAAGAATGCCTTAGGCATTCCCCATGTGTGGATAACTCAATTTAGCTTCTGTAAGAAAAGCAAAATTTTTTTGATGAAACATTCAGTTTTCTCCCCAAGTCTCACTGATTAACTAGATGGTTCTGATATCGCTGTTAATATTCCTACCTTGTTTTGTCTGCTGAGGGACTTTTTTTCCTCTTGCATTTCATTGAAAAACCTCCAAACTTGCATTTCACACACTGTTCTGATCCTACATTTGCATGTTGAATATTCTTTAAATGAAGATTATGGCTTGGGCTCAAAGCTCTTGGGTTAGCTTTGTTGAAATGCTTCTAGTGCTTCTGAACATTTTTACAAAACCTTTTGGTTTACATTTACTACGTAGACATAACAGAGCATGATAAGAATTCTGTGGTTTTCTTAGACTGTTAGTAGCCCTAATAACTGATAGCTCAGGGATCCAGATTTGAATATGCCTCACTTCCCAGGCTGAGTGCTTCTTCAATGATCTGTTTCAGGACAGACTAGGGCCAGCATGTTTTACATGCCTTCAGCTCATCCAAGTTACCACTCCTTGCTCTCTTGCACAGCTTGAATTCCCAGTTTTCTTTTCTAGCATTCCCCCCGCCTGATACTGGCATGGATTATTGAAGGAGGTTGTAGCCAGGTCAGTGTCTTCTTCCAGGCCTGATAAGAGAACAAGAGGAAATGGTCTCAAGCTGCTAAGGGGAGATTGAGGTTTGACATTAGGAGGATTTCTCCACAGAAAGGGTGATAAGCCATTGGAATGGGCTGTCCAGGGAGCTGGGGGAGTCATGGTCCCTGGAGGTGTTTAAGGAAAGACTGGACGTGGCACTCAGTGCATGGTCTAGTTGACATTGTAGTGTCTGGTCACAGGTTGGACTTGATGACCTCAGAGGCCTTTTCCAACCTGAATGATTCTGTGTTTCTGTAATTCCTTCATGGTTTGTCTTACTGTTTCTTAAATTGGAGAAAAATATCTACTGATATTTTGAGATAAATCCACAGATAGACTTTGGGAATTATGTGGAATTTTGTGTGTAGCTCTCCTTGGTATCAAGTGCTTTTAGCAATTCTGAAACCTGAATGCACTCAAATATGGAGGTCCTGGTGCCCTCCTTACCTGGGCCTCCTGTGGCCAGTGCCATCTCCTGTTGAGATGGGCAGTGGGGTTTTCCACATCTGGGGGTTTTAAACACAGTTCCTGGCTTCCTCTCAGGCTGCAGACTGCTTGATGTGAGGATATGCTTTGTTCCCCTAAAACAAAAGAAACTTGTGTAGAAAATGTGATACCAAATTGAGCTTTCTTTAGGTTTTATTTCTCAATTTTACCACTTAAAATGAGATGCATATTTGAGCCCTTAAATTTTGCTGATTGCATGCAACTGTAGGTAATTGCATGTATTCAAGTTACCTCGAATAAATTTATCTGAAAGCTTTGTTTTACTTATTTTTTGTCCTACACACAGATTTATGCATGTAGATGCCTGTTCAAGGCCCATGAAAATGTGTTATCTCCCAGTTCGATGGTAAATCCCAGTTTAGGTTGCAAATCAAAATGGAAAGAGCAGTGTTAACTTCTTTTTCGGTGCATTGCCAGTGAGAGTTCTGCATCAGCATTTCATGGTCCAACATTTTCAACGTTTTTCCTTGCCCCCCTTCCCCTATGTGTGAAATTTCAGCAGATTGTTATGCAAAGCAGTTTTGTGTCTCAGTGTGACTGGGGAGACAGCTGTTCGGCCTAATGAGGAGTGCGAGCGCCGCAGCATTTCTGGTGATTGAGACCCACGCAGGGAGCAGGATGTTGGAGGCCAGGCACTGGTGTGTGGTGAGGAAGTGCCACGCTGTCAGCTGGAAGCACACGCTCGGCTGCTCCCTATGACAAGATAAATGAGTTTTGCTGGGGTTTGGCGGAGGCTGAAGCTTTTTTGGAGAATAGTTGTAGCACACCAAACTCCCTGTGGGACCCACAGTTTGAAGTGTCATAAAACTGTTTCCTCTTTGCTTGCTTGTTTTTTTTTTCTTTCTTTAATGTCCTACAATACCTGTCATCTTTTTGAGTTATTAAAAATCTAATGTCTTCTAGCATTCAATTAACATGGGGGCTGATGATCTTTTGTTGACAGTTTTTATTAATTTAGCCAGGGGGATGTTAACCAGAGTTTTATCTGAGTTAGAACAAACTGAAGACTAATACAAACAATAATTAAATCTAGCCACATGAAAATAGAGGAAAAAGGCTTTTAATTTTTGTGATATGGATGGGGTTATGGAGGCAATACTTTTGAAAAGTTGGTTGTTTATTGGTTGCTTCTGTTAACTTCTTTCTACCCACTCACTTTATGTCCCTTTCTTCTCACCTTTCCCCTTTAGTTGTGCTGAAATCCTAGTTTTGTTTATAAGTAGGAAGTGACCTTTCTTCTTGTTACTGTATTGTTTTAATAAAAAAATCCCAAATAAATACAAAACCAAGAAAAAAATTGCTGAGATGAATCTGTCATTTTAAGAGATGTCCCAGTTGGAGTATCAGAGGAGACAGAATGTAATTTGTGCTGTGTAAGATCTATGAGTGCAGCACTTGCTCGTGTTTTAAGTCAGTAGTGTTTTTGAACATGCATGTTTTTTGAACAGCATGTTTTTGAATTTAGATGCATGTGCTTTTTTAAAATATGAACTCATTATTCCACTTTAAAATAAAAGAAGAAACAAACCCAAAAAATCACTTTGTCTTTACTCAGATGAATAAAGTGCTAATAACCCTTCCCAGAGGGGAGGTTTATGAGAATGATACCATTTTGGCCTTTCTAGACCTGTTGTTTAGTTACTTAAGGCTTCAAGCCTTGCAATCCTATTTTGAAAATGAGGTATCTTTGAGAATTGAGTATTTCCCTTGAAAGAGTCATGCTTCATTTTTGTAAAAGCGCAGGAAATGTTACCCAGACATCCATATACTGTTTGCCTTGGAACTGGGACCACAATTCTTGATCATAAACACTGTGTTCAGTAAGAAGTGCTTTCATATTTAGACATTAAATTCAAGGTTCCTTATGTCAAAGATTGTTTTCATAGTCCCATGTGCTTCCAAATAGTGCACATCCCAGCCTTCAGGGCCTTGCAGACCCAATCTGAGGGTGAACAGAGGTCTAAGATCACTAAGCACCTTTAAAGTTGCCACTAAAAACAGACCAGCAGCTTTCCCTCTTTGCCTTTCTATCACTTGCCCTATTTCCAGAAAGCTATAGCTGAATTTCATTGCATTTTTATTTTCCAAAGTTTTGCGTGGTGTACCCAATATCTGAACAGTTAAGCTGAAAAGAGTAAGTTAAGCTGGAAAGGATTTTGTTATCTTTTGAGAGTCATTGGAGGAGCAGGAAGGATTGAGCTAACCTGGGGTTGGCATTCTGTTTTCCTGGCAATAGTTTTGAATGCTTTCATTTAAAAATGATAAATCTAAGGATTAGAGAACCTTATGTGGTCAAAGAAACTTAACCATGTTTGAAAGTGATAAATGATAAAGCAAAACCAATATGAGATCAAAGAAGCTGGAAAGCTCTTTAAAGTTTTGAAGAAAAAGGACCCAAAAGTGGAGGGTTATTTTAAGACAGTTTCACAACACATTCCAGCTGTAATTGGAATAAAACGTATGATGAGAACACATATCAGATTTGTTTGTTGGCATCAGAATACTAAAGTGCAGTGTATTCACTCACCTGGAGATTTTCTGTGACTTGAATTCTTTATGCTGTTGTGTGCTAAGAAGTCTCCCAATGTGTGTGGAAATTATGGAGATTGAATAGAGAATTTTAAACTTATAAGCATAGCTTCAAATGTGTTGCAGCAGTATAGAGATTAGTAAAAGCCTGGGTTTTTTTTTTCTGAGCTTCTTTGTATAAAGAACTAGTGGGAAGTGAAGATGTTGGTAAATCTAAAGGAGTTTGGGCTGGTAGGAGACAACTTTGGGGGTAAGAACATGCCAGCTGTATTGTGCAGCAGCTTGACTGCATGAGTGAGTTTTCTTCCCAAATAAGAAGGTGCCTGATGAAAGAGGGGCTCAGCAGTTGTGGCCTTCATGTATGTTTTAACTTTTTTGACTTTTTGTTCATAAAGTCCAGAAGATTAATCGAAGACCTCTTGATTCTTTCTGTAATCATCTCCCTGGTGGCTTAGCTGCACTCTAATAATGTGTTAAGAAACTTGGTATCATGAATAAAGTGGGCCTTCATCCTAATTAAAACTTAATTTGGTGTCAATTTAAATTAAGAGGCTTGCATAAACTGGTCCATTGTGACCTGGCTTGTGCTAATCTTAATCAGCAGCTTGGATAGGACATGAATTCAAATTTCTGCAGAACAACTAAAGTGACAGTAACAACTGACAACTTAAATTAAAATTACTAAATTCTAAGAAATTGATGTGCATGACCCAAGTTACAAGATAGGTCATTAAATCAAATCTGTAGAAACAGAATTGAGAAGCCTTCCCTAATGATTATAAGGAGAGACAAAAATGCTTTGTTAGTACATTATGTGGGCAGAAAATAACTGGTTTTGAGTTGGGAATTCACAAAATTACAATGAAAATTGTAGTACAAAAGCTGTTAATTGGCTAATATGAAATAAAGGTAAAATATTTAAAAATAATAATAGAATCATCATGAAAATTGTTTGTTTGATCCCAGTATATTGATGATGTACTGTTATCTGAAGCTTTAAAATACAAAGATAATAAAATTCTAAAATAAAATCCTTTATAAAATAGCTTCTGGAAGTAATATGTTGCTCTTTCAGTTGCTAGAAATATTCTCATGAGTCTTTCTCTGACTGCCCTTGTGCATTTCTAGGCGTAGTAGGTAAAATTTTAAGAACCGTATGCTTGTGCTTCTAAATACTACTTGCCATTTTTTATCTGACTCAGACTTCAGCTGCTTGTAAAACAGGGCTAGAAATCACAATTAGAGACTGTTGGTAGTGGAGCTGTACTGGAGACTGTGCATGGGTTACAGCATGTTCATGTGTGTGTTCAGAATAGCTTCAGCTACATCTCAGGTGTTTGGGACCTACTCAGTATCTGTGCAGTGAATGAAAATGTCTGGGATAGTTGTACAGAAATCTTTGGGTGGAAAGAAGAGCTTGGTTACTGATCTCAAATCACTAAAGAAGACGATTTGTACTCTATGCTGCTAATTCAGTGGAAGTTGTGTGATAAACCTGGTGAACATAAGAGCAGAACTTCAAAAGTGAATTCCGGTTTCAAGACTGGGCATGTTTAGCTTATGTCAGAATCAGTGGAATATGAAAGATGCTTCCAGAGTGAGTCTCTACTGTTGGGTTGCTTCTCTTAGCACTTGGGCCAGTCAAGCCCTGTTCACCTTAAGTGTCATAGCTTCTTGTAAGAATATTTTTTAATTAAAAAATAACTGCTTGGAATCTTAAAATTTTAGATTACTCTGCTTAAAAAAATAAAATAAAATAAAGGCAAGCTACATATGCTAAAGGAAGCACAGGAACAGAAAGTAAAACTTTAAATCAGATGCTAGCTTAATAAAGAAGTTTAGAGTTTGACATCTTTGTCTTTACTCCTGATTGTTTAGCACTGTGACATCTGCAGTTTTCACTGTGGGCGACAATGTTGTTTCTGGTAGTGATGACCGTACAGTAAAAGTCTGGGATTTGAAAAACATGAGGTCTCCTATCGCAACGATCCGCACAGATTCTGCAGTCAACAGGTAAGCAGATCTGAGTTGCTGCTTTGCTTAATTCATGCTTTCTTAATTAATTCTTAATTTCTTTCACATGTGGGAGTGGTTTAAAGCTGTGCCATAGGGATTTAGACTGGACATTTCTTTCCTGAAATGATGGTCAAATCCTGGAACAGGCTTCCTAGAGAGGTTGTTGATACCCCAAGCCTTTCAGTATTTAAGAGGTATTTGGACAGTACCCTTTATAACATGCTTTAAGCTTTGGTCAGACCTGAATTGGTCAGGTAGTTAGACTGGATGATTGTTGCAGGTATCTTTCAACTGAAATAGTCTATTCTATTAATTCACGGAATATAAATTTTTTTTTGTTCCTGAAATTAAACTTGAGATTTATAAGAATTTGAAAAAGGTCTAAAATGGTCTTATAAACTGCAGGTGTAATGAACATTAATTTTTATTAAGTACATTGCTTTTAAGTAATTTTCTGTAAGAAAATGCAGATGTTTAAGGCTATTTGAGGATCTAATACAATAGAAAATACCTTAATGGTTCAATACTTTTTTTCTCTTTCCATTTGTGAATTCTAGCCAGGAAAAATTCAGCTGCATCCCCTACCCGTGAGCTTAAATTTGTGCTGTCAGTTTCTATTTGCCAGGCTCGTTGTTTCCTACCCAGGCTCCTTTTGTCCCTTCCCTGCAGGATTAACGTGTGTGTTGGCCAGAGAATCATCGCCCTTCCCCACGACAACCGGCAGGTGCGGCTGTTCGACATGTCGGGGGTGCGGCTGGCACGGCTCCCGCGCAGCAACAGACAGGTACCTGCAGAGCTGCCCTCACAGTGCTGTGCTTCCTCACGCCAGCTTCCAAGGGCCATTTGCTCTCTCCAGCTTAAATGCTGAACGGCACTGGTCTGGATAAATATGCTGTTAGTTATTAAAAATAACCAACTGGCCAATATGAAACATTTTATGCTTTTTAATTGGGGTTGGAAATGGTGTTTGAAGTGATTTTCATCATGATTTTTTCCCTTGCTAAAGTGAAACACTTATCTGCCTTCTCTGTGAAATGGAACAAGTGTGTAAGAGCATTTCAGATGGGTTTTAATGTCTTGATGAGAATTATGTCAGAAAAATGGCTCACTATGTGGCTTATGGTGATTTTATCATAGTGTTTGTTTTTTTTTTTTTTTTAATTACGCAGTGTCTCGTTGGTTTATATATTCCAAGCTGGATGGGGCTCTGAGTAACCTGATGTAGTGGAAAGTGCTCCTGCCTATGGCAGGAAGGTTGGAACCAGATGATCTTTAAGGTCTCTTCCAACCCAAACCATTCTGAGTCTATGACTTAGTAACACAGAGGGGGAAAAGTGAGGGTCAGTTTTGTGAGCTCACCTTGTATGATTTGGTGATAAATTTTAATTTTTTTCTTCTGTGCTTATTCACATAAATTCTTGATATGTCCTACCATGTAATAAGCCATCCTTGCTGCCGCCATCAAATTTTGTGCATTTATGGCAGTATTTGGCCTGGCAAGCATCACAAATGGAGCAAATCAGAGTGATTAAGTGAAATTAATTGGATTATGTCACATAAATAGGCTTCTTTTGGGGTTGATTCAGCAGTTCTTGACATAATTTCAGGAGGAGTTCTAAGACTTACTTAATCTCTTTTTTTTTCCCCCTAATTTAGGAGGGTTTTTAATTTATTGTAGTCTGGAGGGTTTTGTGTGTGTGTGTGTATGAATTTTTTTCCCCTTAGCATTAGTTCCATTCAGGCTGACACTATGGAAATCATGACTTCATTTTGTTTTTTTAACCTGAATGTTGATCAGAACCCTATTTTGGACATTTTTGTTACTATTGAACTATTTTCATCAGGATGGCATTCTTCCTGCTGCAGTATTATCCCTCCTGAATTATGAATGATATGGACACTTAGTCTTGCTGGCTTGTTACAAAGTAGCTGCCAGCAAGTAGTTCCTTATTTTAAGACTACTTTTATAAATAAAAGTGCTAAAATCAAAAATTGATTTCCTTATGTAAAGAAAATGTAACTAGATAGCAAACAAACCTTGGCACGTTTTCTGTATGCATGTGTGCTTATGGTGCAGTGCTGGTGCTAAGGAGTCACATCATTGTGAAGACTTTGACCATGCAGATGCAGGTAACAGTGACCTTTAGGATTCTCAAGGGCTGTTTGCAAAGAGTAGGCTGAGGATTGGCAGGCTGCACTTTGAGCTGTGTCAGTAACGCTGCTGTCTCCTGTGCTGGGCAGGGGCACAGGAGGATGGTTTGCTGCTGCGCCTGGTGCGAGGACCATCCCATCTGCAACCTCTTCACCTGTGGCTTTGACCGTCAGGCCATCGGCTGGAACATCAACATCCCTGCTTTGCTACAAGAGAAGTGAACTCCGAGAGAGTTTCTGCCTTTGTGTCACCGTGGACTTCTACACCTGGGCAGACTTTTCTGAGCACTGCTCTGCTGTAGCTGTAAAAGCTCCTCCGTGAGGGGAGACCTGAGCAAATGTTGTTCTTGTTACCACATTGTGCACAGTTTGCATGGGTTGTACAGAGAAATGTGATTTTTTAAAAAAATTAGTTTGTCTTGTGTATGAACTTTTATATTTTGGCATCCACTGGTCAATATGTTCACTGTTGCATAGAGCACATAAATGTTCATAAGTTATTTAGCATTTAATAGTTACACAGTAGGGCATTACATTTGTGACATAAATGTGAAACTTATGTAATTACTGTAGAGAGTGTATACAGTCTGTTACGTTTTTCCATGACTCTACATATCTGCCTTGTGTTAAAAGGAATCTGCAGGGCTAAAACTTTGAAATGAAGTGTGAATTTCACTAGTTGTATGATTGTAAACATTTTCCTGTTTGCATCTGATTTGAATACTTTTTTTAGTGCTGCCGTATAGTGCAACTTCGATTCCATTTTTACTCTGGTTACTAGAGAAATAGTAGATTTGAGAAGGAAAATGCAAGCAACTTGTAGTGAGTGTAGACTGATAGGTTTATTTGTAATCTGTTTTGTACTTTTTATTTTGAGAAAAGAAAAAGATTCATTCTGCCCTTCTTATATAAAATGATTCTGAAACCTCATCACATTTCATATTAGCAAAAATCCAGAATATTATGATTCTAATCACTGAAATCTAGTCAAGCAAATTCTGAAGCACTTTAGTTTATAGCTATTGTTATAAACCATTTATGAAAGTTTGACTTTACCAGTGAATGTGAGCTAACCTTTGTAAGAAGGATTAATTCCTTATGGTGACCTGCCCAGAAAGGAAATAGTTTATTTGGGGGTTGATAGTTTTGTTTATGTATCCACAGTGAGCATACTTTATATTGTGTTCACTTCCCATATTTTTATTTTGAGCCAGCAATACAAAGTAAATGAGTACTACCTCAAAAAAGAATGTTGGTCAAGATGCATCAAATCTCTCTGTAGCCTAAAAAGCACTTTTGATCTCTGGCTGAAGTACCAGCTCTGACAGGAGAGGAAAGACAATCATACTACACGTGATCCTTAAGGTAGTTAACACATAAAGCAACTGGAGCAATACACCAAGTCATCATCTGTCACTGTTCTGTTCTCAGCCATGACAGGGGCTGCAGTCCCTGTCCTGTTGCAAAAGGGGGTAATTAGCATAGCTCTCCCTTCTGTCTCCCAAATGATCTTACTCTGGTTTTGCTCCTCACTGTGTTTAGCTGTTTTTGCACCAGCAGTGGGGTGTTACTCTGCAGCTGCTGCTATCAGTAAATGCAGGTGGCAGCTGATGTCTTGGAAAGGATGGAAAAGTTGCTTCAGACAGACACTTGTTTGGCTAAAGGGAGATGCTGCCTCTGGCCATCAAACATATCACAGTATAAGTTGAAGGGTGGGGGTAAGGAAGGGTGCACTCTGACAGTGGGAATCTTGGTGGGTTGGCAGAGGTATTAGGAGCTTTTTATCTCATCATCATGATTCTGTGCAACTACAGCTGTGCTCATCACTGTCATCACTGTTTATAATGACATTAAGATGTGTTAGCTGGTTCTCCTATTAACTAACATTTGTGTGGCATGGGAGTACAGTGGGATGGGATAGGATCATGAATGCATCAGTGAGGAACAGGAGGAAAACAGGGGTCCTAAACATAGTTTTGGACTGTAACATTAAGGAGAATCAAAATATTTAATGGAGAATATATGTAGTGTCTTTACACATCATCAGAGTAGTTTGATCCCTTGTTTTATTCTGTTGTGGAGTTTGGGATTTTTTCTTGAGATATTGGATGGACAACTGTGCTGAAGTAATCTTAAATATTAAAACTAGTGAGGTTGCAGAAAGCAGCTGCAGAGTTTTAAGGCTTCTGGTGATAAGAGTGAAATGATGGTGACCATGTTTATTTTCACTTTTTTTTTTTTTTCCTCCTGGGTTTTTTACTCTGGGTTAAAGCATTTGATGTTGGTTTACTGGTTTTATTCCTTAAGAAAACAATCCTCACTTTCTTATAGTTGGTAACAGAGAGAACTTTACAAAGGTTTATGCTGTTTATAAAAAAAGAGAAAAATGTCTGGCCAGTACAATCAGTTTCTTCAGTGTGGCCTGCATGTAGGATCTGGAGCAATGGCTCTCCTTTATTACCTGAGGCAGAGGAGAGGGTCAATGGTTTTGGTCCTGCTAAACGAAAGTGTCTATGCTTCTCTCATACATATGTAATACAGAACCACTGGACTCTATGCAGTTTAATCATCATTGCTGCAAACTTTTTATATCACCAGAGGGATCATCCTCTGGCACCAGAAATGGGTGATTATGTGGTTTCATTTTGAAAAAAATCAACCAAACAAGGTGCTAGAGCCACGTTCTTTAGGAGCAGGCTAATACTTAAATCAGCTGAACACTGAACTATCACTTAGTTTTCTATACTGTACTGAAGGGAAGCCAAACTGCCATCCCCCTTGAAGCAAAACATATGAGCAGGAGTAGTGAATGATACTACATTGACTAAATGTGTAGAAAACATTTCATGGCTCTAAATGTTCTAAAGAGTGTTTTTTCAGCACTGAACAATGTCCAGCATTTCATTAAATGGAGGAGAGTTGCAGTTACACTTTCAGTATTGTGCAAAATTTCACAGAAAACTCATCACCAGGCAAAACCAAGCTTCTGTGTCTTTCTCTCAAGCAATGCACATCAATTTTCACAAAGTTTGTGTATACTTTACAATCAGAAAGATCTGGAATGAAACATCTTATTTGCTGCCTAAATCTGTGAAAACTACCTTTTGGGGAAAAGAATTTATAAGTTATGTGGAACCACTTTTTATTATTCTGCTAATTTGTTTTTAGATGTAAAATGTTTTTCTTCATTACAATTCAAAATGCATTAAAACATTCAACAATTTTTTTTTTTTGCAATTTGCTGTTTTTCTGTGTTGCATCAGGGTTGCTGTTGATGTCAATATTTCAATTTTTTGTAGTCAGAGGGTCTTCCTATTCACTTTCCACTCTTTTCTACTCAAAAAGTTTGTTTCTGAGGCATTGATGAGCAGAGTTTGGAAGAGAAAGCCAAGTCTGTTTGTTACAGTAGATCTTCTGTAGCACTTGATAGTCACACTGCCAGTAAAGTATCTAGACTGAAAGGTTGTTCAGGACTGCATTTGTACTGTCTTCTCCTGTTCTGTATGGAAAAAATTGTAATTGCATCTTGTTATGTAGATTATGGAAAAGTTTCCATGTGTGACTTTTCACCCCACTTCACAAACTGACATTTTAAAATGAAATCTAAACAAGTTTTCTTACATTTAGAATATAGCAAAAGTATTGAAAAATTACTCTGATGGGGAAACCCCACCCTCAAATTTTTCTGTAGGTTAAAAGTTGGTTGCTTGTTGTACCCATGTTCAAACCAAAGCTGGGTAGTGTTGGAATAAAACCCAAAGCACTTGGTCGTGTAGAAAGCCTTGGGTTTCAGAAGCCAAGGCAGAGTGCTGGCTGGTACCTGAGTGGGGGGCATTGCTTTATGTGCACCTTATTCTCCTTCAATGTGCTTTAGGATGCCTCATTGACACATTTGGAATTAATCAGAGTTGCTGGTGATATGGGCCAAAAATAAGAAACTGGAGTTGCAAGGTAGCACAACTGACATAAGGGCTGGGTTGAGGTAGAATGCCAAACCGTGGGCTTTAGTTGATTTTAGCTGAGGGCTTCCAAATCAGGCCATACTGCCAACTGACTTAAACTTAGTATTTCTAGTATTATTTTAAACATGTGAGTAGATATCATGTACAGCTAGTGGTTTCAGGAGTATATCTGTGTTTAAACCTGAAGATGAGCTGCAGAAGAGCCACTCTGTCATGCACCATGGTTTGCTCTTTAGACCGGCATAGAAATTTTATTTAATGCTCTGTTGAGACCTGAGTATGTCACTGAAAAATTACCCAGCCTTGTGATATTTTATTTTTAAGGAGTGTTGTTACCTTTTCTAATTCCCACAGGTCAGAGTTTTCTGAACATAAGTAATTTGCAGGAGCTTACAGAGGAAATCCTGTTTAATTCAGATTGTAAATCCTGGTCAAAACATACCATTAACTGGGAGAGGTGTTATACTGGAGCAGTGTGGGATTTTGTAGCTGTGCTGCTTGCCCATGTCCTCCAAGTGATAATATTCAGTACTAGCACGAGGGGCTGTTTCTCAGAGATGTATTGTTGAGGCTGGTGAGCATTTGCAGCATTGAACCCAAGTTCCTGAACTGGCAGCTTGGATGCCTCACACAGGTTTGGGGAGTTTCTGGCATGGTTCAGCATACCGTATAGAAGTTGGAATTCAAGCATTCAAACTTACTCTAGGAGAATGGAAATGGTGCAAAGTGTGGCATGAAAAATAGAAGAGAGTTAATGTAGAAAAAAACCTGCCTCTGCCTTGAATTGTTTTGAAAATGAAAGCTTCAGCCTGGCTGGTGACTGCTGTGCAGTGGAAGAACACCACTTGGTTAATTGTGTTGCTTGACTCTACTGGAAGCTTCATTTCCATTTGTTGGAAACCATACAGTTCTGTCTCCCTCCACCAAAAATTTTCATACTTGGCATTTGTTTGAGTTTAACATTAATTTTGTTGGTTCCTCTTCCACTTGTATTTGTGATCATTCTCTTCTCCCTAGTACAGAACAAATTTAGTTACGTTGTTATTTCAAAACCCTGTACCAATGGAACAAGACCATCCAGCAGTCCTGTGCTGGGAGGAGAGAATGACTGATCTCAATGTGCACTTTTTAATCTTCATGATTTTTTTAAAATTGTTCAGATGAAAATTTTTAATAATGGAAATTGCCTGAGAACTGTATGCATTAATGGTCTGGGTTTAGTGGAGGCTGAATCAAGTCTATGCACCTTAACTGATGAGAGAAAATAAGACTTGCAGTGATGTTGTTGGTGACTTAAGGCTTTGAAAAGGAGCATAGAGTGATTTCAAGTGCTGCAGAAGGGTTATGGAGAAATACTTTTCCCTTAGTTTGGAGCTTCTGTGTTGTATGCAAGAGTGGTGATGCAGCATTTGAGAAGGAATTAAGATTGTTTGGGAAACACAGAGCACATCTGTGGTGAAAGCATTTGGGCTGCAGATGAACACAGAGGAAGAAAAATGAAGGGGAATGGGAAACTGGACTAAAACTGGACAGTTGAGAAAGGCAGGCAGAAAGAAAATGCAAAGTGGTTCAGAGGAGTGCATGTCTAAAAGATGGAATTTATTGGTCAGTGGGGGATAAACTGCTGGGAAGTCAGTGTCTAGTGAATGCCCCTGACTTAGTGAGGAGGAGGGAAAGCAGAGATGGGAGCAGGGCAGGACCAGCCTGCAAAAGGGAAAATAGGAAGACTGAGCTCAGTGGGAAGCATGAATATTAGGATTTTTCTCCTCAATGTGCTTGATTTGGATAAAGGCAGAAATCTCAATTTTGTTAGTTTTTTTTTAAACCTTATATAAATCTTTGCTATGTCACTGAGATCAGCCTTGTACAGACACAAAGCAAACCTGAGTATTTTGTGGAGCAGTCCTCTGAGGCTGTGATGCCTGAACATCTGGGAAGGTGAGTAATCCTAACAACAAGAAAGAGTAAAATCTGACACACCACACAACAAACACCACTGAAATCAGGTTGATGGTATGATAAAAACTTGAAGTACAGGATTAAGAGTTAGAAGAGAGAGACATGAAAGAAAAGCAAAACTTTTCAGCAGCACTTTAAAGGGTAGAGGGCGTAGTGATGATATCATTATTAATTAGGGATTGTTTTTCAGCGTGGATAATTGCAGGACATGTTGTTTTGGCCTCTTGTGTTTTATGAAGCTTGTGAAAACTGTCTCTGCCAGAAGGCTGTCAGAATGTTGGATGCTGTCGTTGAGTGGTGCCACCTTCAAAGGTGCTGAGCTCCCATCAGCGTTCTGCGCAGTCTGCGGGTGTTTACTAGCTCGGAAAATCAGATTCATGAGCCTAAACATGGATCTAGAAACTTCATTTTAGGTGCCTGTTTTTGAAAATGATGCCCTAATTTTGTATATATTTTATATTGCTGCTGAATTAATGAGCTGAAAAGTTCTTGGCCACAGATGCATGGTTTACTGAAATATAAGGAAAGCAGAGAGATCATTTTCCCTCCCAAATTATATAAGGCTACTTAGAGTTTACTTTTGGGAAACTGAAGCTACATTGCATCAGTTCCAGATATAAGTACTTACTGCTCAGTGAATAAACACTTTCTTTCAGATGCTCACTTTTCATCTTGCAAAAATCTTACCAGTGCAGATATCATAGCATGAGCTTTCCATAGCAAAGGAAATGGAAGGATTAGCTGATTAAAAATCTGTCTGTCTATCTATCTATCTATCTATCTATCTATCTATCTATCTATCTATCTATCTATCTATCTATCTATCTATCTATCTATCTAAAAATCCCAGACATTTCTGCCATTACCAGCAAAACTGAGGAAATCAAACCAGACTAGATGTGTATGGCTTTGACCATCCAAACTGATGCTGTGTTTCTGTGAAAACATGATGTTTTGTGAGATCTCTCCTGTGCTTACTTGACACCACTGGATGTCCATCTGCAGATGAGCTACCAAAGGGGATCTTTGATGTTCAGAAACAACTGTAAAACCAGGAGGTAACAGAGAAGGTGCATACTTGTGTCTCCAAATGGTTTTTGGCTAGAAAATACAATTTCCTTGAACTAAGCAAGTGCACAGCATTTACTTACTTTGGTGCAGGCACAGGAGGCTGACCTTGACCTTGCATCTCAAATGGCATCAAATGAAACTTGCTTTTTTGTGCCAGCAAGATGGAGCCGCCTTTTAAACCCCTGAAATTTTTCTTATTTTTTTCCTTGCTCAACTGCAGCATCTTCCTTATGTCCATGCAGGTGTATATTTGCAGTAGTATTTTTTAATGAGTTGAGTTATTTTGTCAAGCTAGTTTTGCTTTTGGAAAACATTCTGGCAAATCTTAAAAGAAGCAAGTGTAAACAGATCAGCTGTGAACAGTGAATTAAAGGAAAGTTTAACAACAAGGGCCCATTAGAGCCATATCCCTGTGGAGATTAGCTATGAGCCACATAAAGCCAGCAGTCACAAGAAAAATACAAGTATCAGCAGGCAGGACCATCCAAAATCCTGAAGTTTTGCTCTGCTGCAAAGAGAGACAGGCAGGTAGAGCTGCTTCTGGAGAATGAAGCAGTAAGGGAGTTCTGCACAAAACCCTGCAAGCACAGCATCCCAAAGGCTGCTCCTGCTCCACAGATGAAGCTGTTAGACAGCAAGTGGGTGCTCACAGGCACACACAGATATTGGAGGCTTCTCCTTCATGTTTTTCAGGCTTCTCAGAACTTTGCAAGTTCCCTCTTTCCCCTTACCAGCTCTTTGCACCGGCCCATGGGGACAGAAGAAGGTGGAGATGAATAACAGGAGATTTGGGAAGAGAATTGCTAGGATGAGGCACTGGGCAGAAATGTTTGCTTGGGAAGATATTGAGTGTCTGGTCAGGGTGGGCCTCCAAAAACTGAGAGAGAGGTGGGAGGAAGCAGCTGCAAAGGGCCTTTGCAGTGAAAACAAGAATCTTGCGAGGTTGTGGAAAAAAAAACAAAACCAAAACACCAAACCACTTGATGTTGCAGAGCTCTTAAAGATATGTAAGTATATGTTTGATATGATCACAGAGAATGCCATTTTCAGCTGTGTCAACTGTAAGACTAAAGGAAAGGAGTTTGCAGGAAATTGCAGCATGACCAGAACCATCATTTTAGTTTGGCTGAAGAGGTAAAGGCTGTGATTCACTGATAGTGTAAAATAACATAAATAAAAAATGTTCAGAACTAAATTCTGAAATAAACAACATCCAAGAGAAAGACAGTACTGAGGGAGAAGCAGCTCTGCTCTGCTTCAGCATCAGGTGAGTTGGGGAGAGCGTGGGCAAACAGGAATTTGGGTATCAGTGAAAGGTCTGGAGAGAGTCAGCTTTGTGTCTGAGCTCAGCTGGTGTTTGCAGAGAGACTGATGAAAGGCCTGTGGTGCTGCAGGAGTCCTGTGTCCAGCATTCCCAGGAGCTCCGTGGGAGTGTCAGGGCTGGGGCTGGTGGCAGTGGGTGGCTGTGCAGGGAGGGGACAAGGAAGGGAACATCAGCTTGACCAAGAAATCACAGGAGAGAGTGAGAGGGAGTGAAGGTGATGGGCTTCAGTCACTAAAGTGAGTGAAGGAGTTGAGAAGATGAAAAAACTGATATGAGCCAGTGTCTGTGAGAGCAAAAAGAAGCGGGAAAGGTGACATCATGATTTTGTCACTTTATTTTGGAGGAGGTGATGTGATGCAGGGCAGGAACACTGAGTATTTGAAGACTTGGCTGAGGCTCTGGGACTGAGTTCAGCTGAACCCTGACTGGTGTCATAGGCTGAGAAATCAAGTTCATCTGAGTTTTAAAAAAGACCTGCTTCCCTGAACCCCTAAAAGGTTTGCCTTATAGCTGAAGTTTAAGAAAGATTGGAATAATTTCTTCCTTACCAGAGAGGCCTCAGTTTGTAGTTCTGAATACAAACAAGGCCAATAAAATACAAGATATTGTACAATAGTGAATACAATACAAGGTCAAGCCTTCATTCCAGTAACCTCTCTGTGCACTAGTTCTCCCCAGCAAGATCCTGTGTTTGCAGCAGTGCTGTGCATTGCCCCAGGTGCTCCAGTAACACAGTGTTTAATATTACAGATATAACAGCATCCTATTTTGGGCTCTAAAGTGTTGACATGGACTCTGGTTCTTCCATACCCCATGCCTCCATGCCATGCTGCTGGCCTCAACAAGCCTTCAACAGCCAAGTGTTTGCAAGAGTCTCATCTGCTTGTTTGGCATTTTACCTTGAACCACCTACCCCTGTCTTTGAAACATCACTTATGTCTGCTCTCCCACTTGAGAGCCACAGCCACTGGGATGCCCCTCTCCACTGTTCTCTCTGCCTCCTGAAAAAGGGTTTTTCCTTGCTGTGTTCAGCATCTTCTTGTCTCAATGTGACTTGAGGGGGCACAGAAAAGTAAAGCCAAATGCACAAACAAAGATTTTTCCTTGTCAGGCTTTTTTTCCTAAGCAGCTTCTGTGATTCCACAACCAGGCTGCTCAGTCAATAGCTTTGTATTTGTTTTCCCATACTGAAGGCCAAAGATTAATTTATCAGGATGTCCATTCCACCTTGCAACCCAGCCTTGTGTTATACTTGATAACACGTAGACCTATTTAATACAGCTTAATTTGATTGTGATCTTTAGTTAATATCCTTTTGATTTTTTCCTCCAACCTGTTTTCCTGGAATTTACAAGTATAAAATCATAGGAGAAATGGTATCTGACTTCTGATCCACTTTGTTAATAAGCTGATTAAAAGTATTTAGAGTTATCTTCTCTTCTCCAGATGCAACAGAACAAATGACCTCTAAACACCATTAGTCTTGCCAACAAGTTTCAGAGCTCTTGCTGGAAATAAACAATGTCAAATTGCAGATGGAGACCTTGATCCTGCAAGCTGAACGATTGTGCAATTCCAGCTGAGCTCACTGGAGCCCTATCAAGGCATAGATTTTCATTCCTGTAGTTCCATCAAACATGCAAGATTTGACTTGGAGAAACTGCCAACAACATGGGTAATTTACAGGAAATATTTGATATTATGATTTTTCTGGGTAGGTTGTCCCCTCTGCTGGAGTTAGAGGCATCATAGCCCAGTGCTCAGCCCAAGGATAATAGAGGTGCTGCTGCCATACTTGCCTCCTCCCTCTGCTCCCTCATACCTTTATCCTTATTTTTTTTACATCCTGAGTTTTTGCATAGTGTGCAAACTTTGTGTATTTGAGTGATAGCTGGTGAGCAGCAGCTTGCTATGCAGGCACTTTGGCTCTGTGGGAGCAGGGCTGTGCTTATCTGTGCTTCCCACGGGAAGAGTGGGGTCTCTCCTGGCGGTGACCTCCAGCAGTCAGTGCAGATGTGGGTCAGCCCAATCTGGGGACATGGGACACGGTGGGGATCCTCCTCTGAGGACCTCTGGAGTGACAGTGAGAAGATGAATGAGAATGGGGGGATTTTAGCACCCAGGTGCCAGGAGGGAGGGAAGGGGCTCCACTGTTTTAGGTCCTCAAGTTACGAGTGAATTGCCAGATTTGTAGGTGAGCTCTGGCTATCAGGGAGCTGCAGGCACTGGGACAATGTTATGTGGTTGCTGAGTGATTGCTCCTTGCAAATGTGCTGGGAATAACTCTTGTCCAAGGGCTTTCCACAGCAAATGTGCCCAGAGTGCTGCTCCAGGGCTGCACCATTATTCCCTGTAAGGGAGCTCCCCATTTCTCTGGGACTGATTCTATACTGATGCTCCTTGTAGCAACAACATTTTTGCATGAGGCATCTGAGAGCAGAGACAGATTCTTTTTCTCATCTTGGGAGAAAATAAATTTTTTCTGCTCCATTAAGAATGGCTCTGCAGGGAAAAGGTGGACTTTCCTTCTTGTGTGGCTCCAGGCCCATTCAATGTAAAAATTCAGGAGTCAACATACACTTAAAAGTCATTAAATGAGGAAATCTCTGACACTGCCCCAAGAGCTCCATAATTGAATAAGTAATATGATGGAATGAATTCTTAATTTTTGTTATTTTAGTTCCATTTCTTTCCCATTTAACTGATTTTCAAAGTATAAATCAGCACCAAGCTCTAAAACTTGTGGCAAGAATGAAAGAAATGTTCTGGCTGTTTAAGGACAGCAGGTACAGGATTTGGGGCAGAACATGGTGCTTGTCAATGGCTGCCAAACCATTTCTCCTACCCGTGTCAAAGAGTTGCTGACAAACCATTGGGTGGGGACATGTGGGATGGGCACATTTGGGATGGGCACATTTGGGACCTCCACCTCCAGCCACTCCACCCACCCTCCCTGGAGCCTCTGTCTTAGGGCTGGGGAGAACAATTTCCGTGTTCAGATGGTCCTCTCATCTTGCTGCTCTACACAAGTTCTGCTCTATGGCTAATGTACGTCTTTATTTTCTTATTTTTCTGTCAGAAATTTTGTATAGTGTGTGTTTACCAAAAGCTCTCCCTGAGTGAGCAGAGCTGCTGGCCCCAGGTATTTCTCAGGGAGGAAGGTTTGGACACACGGGGTATGTTGTTAAGAATAAATTCCAGCAGAGGGCACACCAAGACATGCAGACAGAAAAACAACAAAAATTAAGTCTGTTCATTTTGTCTGACGAGTTAAGCAAAACTCTGTTGGTTCATAATTCATGTGCCTGTAGGACATTGTAAAGGAATATAATTGATCTTTTAGGGCAGTGGTGGTATTTTGCTTTGCAAAAGCAATCAGCAAAATATCTTAAAACATCTATGAATGTAACATGATTTCAGATGTGCTGATGGAAAGAGCTTCCCTTTCCCTGGCTCACCTGGTCCCCTTCCATTAACCTTCCCCCCACATTTAGAGGCAGTATTGCAAGCACAGTTTTTCTGCTTCTCAGGTCCAAAAGTGCTTTTGATTTTTAATAGTTACATCTCTCTTATTTTGCTATCATTTTAATTGGCTTGCTTCTGTTGTATTTCAGGGCTAGATTTATACTGCTTTGTGGTGGGCATTGTTTTCCAGCTTAGTGTGCTTGTTAGGGTGGAACCCAAAACTACTAGCTATGGTTAGGGTTGGACAACACAGTTTGCAAATACATCAAGTAATTTCTACCCCTGGAAAGCTGCACTGCTTTGAAATAACATGTTTTTTTTCAAAGTAATTAAGCAGCTTTTGGTTCTTTTATGTAAAGAGCAAAAAGATTCTCAGATAAAACAAGTTTGACCAAACATGCCAACCAAGCCATCTTTTTCAATCCAGTTAAAATTTTTATTTTTCCTTTCAGAAAGGAAGTAACCTGACAGATCTATTTGGATAGTGCAAACTGCCTGTAAAAGCAATGCAGAGGTGAAAGGCATCATGCACTTTATGAGGAGATTTTGTCAGACTCAGTAATACTTCCAATACGTCCTTTGGTGTCTGATCAATCTCCCAATATAAGCCTTCTGCTGAATTACAAGGACAAAAAAAATCATCAAAAAGCTTGCTTTGTTTGGCCAAAACATGTATAAACTTTACCAGAGAACTTGTGGAGCAATAAATAAACATGTTGAACACCTAAGGCACTGGTGCCCTCCGCGGACTCCAGGAGTTCATTAAACCTTGCCCTGTAAACTTACAGACCAATTTTGTCTCATGCTGTCTGCTCTGCCAAGTTCTTGCTCTGTAAATCCCTGAACAGGATAAACTCCCCACCGTTCAGCCAGCAGCGAGAAGAGCAGCAGTGAGTGTAGCCACAGTTCCTTCCATGGCTGCCGTGCCTGCAGCTCTGATCCCTGCTCTGCACGGTCCCTGCAATCGTGGGGCAGATGGGAGCAGCCTGAGCCCTCCTGCCTGAGCCCTGCTTGAGCCCTGCCTGTGCTGCTGCCTGAGCCCTGCCTGTGCTCCTGCCTGAGCCCTCCTGCCTGTGCCCTGCCTGTGCCCTTCTACCTGAGCCCTCCTGCCTGTGCCCTGCCTGTGCTGCTCCTGTGCCCTGCCTGTGCCCTTCTGCCTGTGCTCTCCTGCCTGAGCCCTCCTGTCTGAGCCCTCCTGCCTGTGCTGCTGCCTGTGCCGCTGCCTGTGCTGCTCTTGTGCCCTGCCTGTGCTCTCCTGCCTGTGCCCTGCCTGTGCTGCTGCCTGTGCCCTCCTGCCTGTGCTGCTGCCTGTGCTGCTCCTGTGCCCTGCCTGTGCCCTCCTGCCTGTGCTCTCCTGCCTGAACCCTCCTGCCTGTGCTCCTGCCTGTGCTGTTCTGCCTGTGCTGTTCTGCCTGTGCCCTGCCTGTGCTGCTGCCTGAACCCTCCTGCCTATGCTATTCTGCCTGTGCCCTCCTGCCTGTGCCCTTCTGCCTGTGCCCTCCTGCCTGTGCCCTGCCTGTGCTGTTCTGCCTGTGCTGCTCCTTTGCTGTTCTGCCTCTGCTGCTCCTGAGCCCTCCTGCCTGTGCTGCTGCCTGTGCCCTCTTGCCTGGCACTTTTCTGTCAGGATGCCTCTGCTCTGGGCTGGGCACCTGGGATCTTCCTTGGAATGCCAGCACATGCTGGGAAGGAGCTGTGACTGTGCCATGCTAACAAAAATCCATCTCAGCTCTCTCCCTCCAAAAAGGAGATGTGATAGCAATAGGTGCCTACACCCAGCTTCCACCAAACATGAGGCTTGTGGATGGTAAATGCCCCAGGGGATGAATTCCTGCATACACTCCAGAGATATGTGTGCAGTTTTAGGCTGGCATGTTGTTCCAAATGAGTGAAGAACAGAGGGTTTTATAAGACATTTGCAAAGTAACAACATTTAATTAAAAAGCCCCCTGTATTCTTATGTCTCTTCCTATTATAGCAAAAAAATCAAAAAAAGTGGCAATTCCAAAGTGTAGGAGGCTGCTGTGGTTTTTCCAGCATAAGAGAAAGGTTAAAGAAGCAGTGTCTACTTATAATTGTTTCCTTTTTTTTCCTCCTTCCCACCCTTCACGTACTTTTCTTAACTTTTTCATAACTTAGTCCCAGACTAAGTGGAAGCCACTACATGCCATTAACCTACGATATCCCATATTCTTTACAGATCTCTGAAAACAGGTCTTAGAAATGGAAATACAATTATTAGGCCTATTTTGTGCACCTACAGCTGGAAAATCATGCAAGATCCCAGAAAGAGAAAAATGCAACTTAGCAGTCACTTGTAAATAGCTTCAAAGCCTGGCTGGTTCCCAAGGGGATGTATGTGGGGCTGTCCTAGAATGCAGCCTCAATTCCTGCCTGTCCTGGACACCAGATGGGTGAGGGTTTAAATGGAGACACAGCTTGTGCTAGAAGGGCCTGAGCTGAGCAGGACCCAGCCATTCCCCTTTCAGGTTTCAGGCAGAGAAGAGGGGATGGGTAATACTTTGTGCAATGGGTGAGCAATAATTTGATGTTCTGTTTTACAAGGATGATGCTGTTTGAAACAGTCCAACTTTGCTGCTGGGTGTAGGGAGGTGGGAACCACACAGTGCTGCCAGGGGCATTTGGTGGATGCTGCCCATCTCTAAATGCTCATTTCTGGTCATTGTTCTGGTAAAAAGAGTGGCTGTACCTCTTCTGCTCCCTCCACTGTGTTTGCAAACTCGGAGATCACTGGAGCCCATCTGGTGGCTCTGTAATAGGGGAGCAGCCTGGTCCTGCAACCCCCTGGCTGATCAGAGATAGCTGGGTTTGGTGCCAAGAGAGGGTGCTGAGTTAAGGTGATTTGGGATTTGAATGCTTCCTATTGCAATCAACACCAGGCTCCAGGTAACTTCAGTAACAAAAGCTGTAATAAAATGTAAGTGTTTGTGTTTGTCACTGGGTGGGAATGGAGCACTTGACTGTGCTCTGGACGTTGTGAACTGTTCAGAATTTTGCAGTAGTTACTTTTGAGCTGACACACATTTTCATTACATTTCAAATAGCTGGAGTAAATATATATACAGTTCAGTAAATGGTTAATAGAAATTATATGTTCCTACAGAGAAAGAATGATAACAAGTTCAGTAATTATGACTGACAAACTGCATGGGCACAGTAGAATTGCAGTCATAAATTTTGCTTTTGATTGATACCAAGAACAGACGGTTGTTAGAAATTAATAATAATAGCACTGAAATATGCATCATCCTAAGCAGTATTATAACTTTGTGTACTTGTGTGTCAAGTTTAAGTGTCTGTCATGAAGTATGTAATTATTAAAGAAATATAAACTTTGATCTGCAGAGATCAAGCATGAATATTTGGTATGTTTTGAAAAGGTGTGCAGCAATCTATTTCAAACTGGACACCTTCTATAACTAAAGTAATAAATGTAAACAAATTATTTTTTCAGATCACTTCTCCAAAATTTAATTTCCCCCGTTTTTAAGTGTCAAAACTTCTGGTGCAGCATCTCATACAGTGACAACATGATGGCATGGAGACCCTCTCAGACACAGAGCTAGACCATGATGAAGTTCACACATGGCTTTTCCATGGACAGGCAGCCTGTTTTCTGTCCCTAAATATTCTGGTTTTGTGCCTTCTCCACTCCTGCCTTGAGTGAACTGGGCTTTCTTTCTCAGTCCCCTGCAGCCCAAGCCCCATCCCCACAGGGAGTTTCCACCCCAGTGTCAGTGGGCAGGTTCAGTGATCTTTTGGCCCAGCACATTTTGGAACTGATTTTGTACTGTGCCTTTCTTTAAAAGCTCTTTTGGAGAAGTTGCTGCTGCTAATTGATCTTGTGGAAGGCCAAGCTCACTCTTGGTCCTTAATGGTCGATAGCATTTGATCAATTTTGTACTGATTAGTGTTGGTCATTCCTGGCTGAAAAAGGGTAACTTCTGTCTGAATCACTAATGTTTTGGGCTGTTTTAATCTCTTTTAGCACATTAGCACGGTTTTGTAGTGTGATATTTGATGGATGAATCTGTGTGTTATCTATAATCTATTTTCTCCAAGCTCAGCCCAGAAAAGCAGTGTGTTCTACTCTCCCTGGGAATATTGCAGCATACCTTCATTTTCAGTCATAACCACATTTAGACATAGTGCTGCTGTTTTAAATTGGGGTAATGAAATCTTGACAAGTGGTTTGGACAAACACAACACAAGCAATAACAGAAGCTTTAATAAAATGAAAGGATTTCCAGGGAATACCTTCATTTCTTCCATCCTCCAATTTAATTCTTTTTGAGAATAATCAGACCATAACATAAGACTAAATTCAAGAGATGAAGTTCAGCTGAGGAGGAAATAATGTCCATAAAATGTTTTCAAAGGTTGTTCATTTGTTTGAAATGGGTTCTGTGAGTCGGATTGATGTGCCTTAAATACTTTATAAGCAAAAAAATGCTGCACTTGAAGTACATTTTTATCTGGGTATCTCAGGACATTTTACAGGAAGGGGGAAGAATAACTGATGTTTCTGCCTGTTTCCAGCTAAGAGCAGATGGCTGAGTCTTTCAAGGCAACTCCTCCAGACCTAATTCCAGTGGGGATGAATTTGGGGTGTCCATCCCATGACCTGGTATATGCACTCAATGGACACATCTGCCTTTCATGTCCTCCTCCCCACTGTGAGCTCTCACTGCAGTTTGAATCCATGATAAGGGAAAAGTACAAAGGTTTTGTGTGTTTTAGGGCATCTGGCTGGAGAATCAGAGGTGCTGTGTCAAAAAAACAACTGGCTTATTAAGGAAATCTCAGTCAGAGTGAGCTCCAGTTCAGATGACCAAAGTAACCTCCATGCAGGTCCAGAGAAACTCCAGATGTTTCCCTTCCCACACAGCTGTATGGTGAATAAGAGCAACTGCTCTGCATCACCAGGGCCATGCTGTTGTCAAACCCCTGCTCTGAGGGCACCTGCTCCTCACCTGCCTCTGCTCATGTAACCCTGGTGGGAATCACAGGCAATGTCTGTGTCCCATTCATTCAGTGGGGTGGGAATCACAGGCAATGTCTGTGTCCCGTTTATTCAGTGGGGGGGAATCCCAAGGAATGTCTGTGTCCCATTCATTCAGTGGGGTGGGAATCACAGGCAATGTCTGTGTCCCATTCATTCAGTGGGGTGGGAATCCCAGGGAATGTCTGTGTCCCATTCATTCAGTGGGGTGGGAATCCCAGGGAATGTCTGTGTCCCATTCATTCAGTGGGGTGGGAATCCCAGGGAATGTCTGTGTCCCATTTATTCAGTGGGGTGGGAATCCCAGGGAATGTCTGTGTCCCATTTATTCAGTGGGGTGGGAATCACAGGGAATGTCTGTGTCCCATTCATTCAGTGGGGTGGGAATCCCAGGCAATGTCTGTGTCCCATTTATTCAGTGGGGTGGGTATGTGATGTGACACCAGCAGAAACCCCCAAAGATGCTGTGAGAACAACTTGTCCCATTGAGAACAAGCACAGAGAAAAAATAATCCTCCTTCCTCCTGCTACTGGGAAATCTTGAGCATCAGTGGCATATAGGGGAGTGATGTCTGGGGAGACATTATGCAGACATCTGGGGGCATTATTCACACCTTTTAATGTGGGAAAGGATTGAGGATTATTCCATACTTCCTTCTGGCCACTGGCCCACAGGGTGCTGGCAGTTCTGCCTGCTGAATGGCCAGTTTTGAGTCAGGCCCCAGTGAAGGACATTGCACCTCCAGGTGAGAGATGAGACCCTTTGCTGGACATCTGTGTGTCCCACAGTTTCTCCTGGGCACGTAACTTTAGGCAGAGGCTTAACACAAGTCAGCCAGGGATGATGAGACTGCAAGCTTCATTAGTACCTTTTGTGTTTCATTGGACAGTGGGGCAATTAACACAGGGCTCATTACACAAGGATTTTGATCATTTTCTCTGCTTATTCATCACAGTATTCCTTTGAGAATAGCAGAGACTGTGATTAAGTGCAGGGATAATTCATGTACTTTCTTTGAGACTTCGATCACCTTTTTGGGGTCTAATTGTTTTACAGCCTTCATTCCTGAGGTGCTCATGGCAGATCTGCACAGAGCCCTGCACATAAACTGTGCTCTTCAGCTTCTGGCCAAGGCTATTTTCTGCTTCCAACACAGACCAGTAGCTCCACTTGGAAAAACATCAAAGCTACAGCCTCAAGGTCAAGCAAGGTCTAATAAAACACTATGAGAACCACAAAACAAATCAGAGTAAGCCCAAGGGGATACCAGCTTTGGTCCTGATCCTTAAGATTAATGTAAAAACATTTTAGGATGTCTTTATTAGGCCAAGACTCCTCCAATTACCCTGCTGTTTGTTGCTGACAACAGGATATGGATGCCCTTAGAGAAGAGTGTATGAACAGGACAAGCAGGCAGTGATGTCTCTCAACAATACTGTCCCAGTCTCCAGCAGCAGGATCTTCCTGAGAGGTTTACAATTATATTTCATAGCTTTAGATTGAATTCTCCTACATTAATTTGTTCAATGCATGCATCATGGGAGGAGTAATCCACAGTCCTTTGTGAGAGGGATATGTAATATTCAATTCTACAAGGAGCAGTATGATGTTCTGCCCACAGCCCCAGCCTGGGGCCCATTTCCATCCCTGTCCCTGGGTGGGATTGGTGTGGGTCACTGCCCTGTCTGTCCTGGGGCTGCTGTTTGCCTTTGTCACCACTTCCTCTCCCACCAGTTTCCACAAGCTTGACTGCAAAATCTCACCCTTCAGAAGCTAGACCTGCTCTGCTGGAAATTTTGGACATGGAGACATAGGCTGTCTTTGCCCAAAATGTGCCTAAGGAATACTGCAGAAGAGAAAAGGACATTAGACAGCTTTAATTTTTGAACAACTAGCTCCTCTGGGCCTCTCTTTCCTGTGCCTATAAAATCCTCTCACTATGATGTCAGTGGAGGCAGTTGCAAAACCTCTGCCAATTGTCATACACAGCACAGGACTACAGCCCTGTAGAGGGTGGTTTTGAAAATCTGAAGAGAGAAATTGCATGAGAAAGTTGTAAATACTTTTCTGCTGGACAGTTGGCTTTTAAGATATAGGTACTCTGTAGGATTTTAAAATCTGAGGAAATGCAAAGACTTTTATTTCCAAGTGGCAGGATAATATCAGAGACAAAATATTGTGTTCATTAAAATATGAGGAATGAAACTTTGAGAGCATTTTCAACAGCTTTGACCAAAAATCAGTCTTGGATTCCTAAGTCACTTAATCTTTACCTCTATTTCAAAGTATTGACAGCAGTTATTGTGTAGCTGAAGGTCTGCACTGAAGAGATATGGGTCATTCCTGCTAAAATCCATGCAATTATTGAAGTTTTCAAACATTCAGAATAAATTAAATGAGTAACTGCTGAATATTCACACACAAAATCGTTTACTTTTTAGAAAACTGGAAATGCATTTTGTCCACTTTTTAATGAGTATGTTAATAAATCAGGTTTCCCATTATTTGATTAACATGGGCACTAACATATTCTGCCTATGAAGCTGATGCAAAGAGGAATGCTGAGCCCATTCAGTTCAGCACTGGAAAGAAGCAAAGATTTAATTTCCTTTTCCTGCTCAGCACCAAGCTGATACAAAGGCCTCTCAGTGAGAAAAATAATTGTGCTTAGGGCTTGGCATACGGAGGCACAGGGTGTAGAGTGTGCAAACATCCCAGCTGGTGGGAGATGTTAATGCCTGGAGAGGATCCAGCTTTCCAGCTTATCCCTGCTAACAGCAGCCACCACCCTCCCTGCAGAGCTTTGCTTCCCCACTCTCCTGCACCTGGCTTGGACTCATGAGCAGAACCACAAAAATGCCACCACTGGGATGTCTGCTCTTGGCTCAGCAGGGAGGGACAGTGCTGGCCCTGGGGTGGGACCTCAGCCCCACAGGAGCAGAGCAGGCTCCCAAGAGAGAACCAGGACCAGCTGTGCATGTTCAACAGCCCAGGCAAGGTCTTAAATGATGCTCTGCTCCAGGGCAGACCTCTGCATGTGAGATCTGCCCTGGACCTGTGTGTGTGGTGTGGAGACTCCTGGGAGTCCCCAGATTCTGATGAACCAGCAGTTTCTAATTTGAAAAATATTTGTTTCAGCAAGTGTTTCCTGGCTGGTGCTGCTGGAGTATTTTTGTCTGTGCTAGCAGTATCATATTGCTGGGAGGGGAAGCTCATTCACCTAATTGTACTAAGCGTGTGGTGATGGAGATGGGAACCTAATTATCTTCATCAAATTGATTTCATTTTGGTAACACATGGCTATTAGAGGAATGACAATAAATTTTGGTCTCTTTGATCAGGACTGGAGTTTAACCAACATTTCTAAAGTCATTAATGTGTTATGCCTCCCCCAGGCTAATGATTTGATTACCATGTAAATGTACTGAAGCCAAAGACTTAGGCTATACATTATGGATGATGGATAGAAAGTTTTGAGAAAATACATGTTGTACTAAATACACTGGAAACACACAGCATGTCAGATAGCTACTGCCAGGGAGAGACAGAGAATTGTAGAATCATAGAAGATCAAGTTGAAATGGCCCCATAAGGATCATGAGGTCTATCTCCCTGCTACTTGCAGGGCTACCTAAAACTAAACCAACTAAACCAACAAACTTACTAAATGAGCAAGAGCATCATCCAAAATATTTATGAAAAACTGCATGGGTGCCTCTTTGTAACTTATCTCTTCTCATGACTAAACCCTTGCACTGCAGGGCTGCTGATCTCTCTGTGAGATTAGAGAAAGCTGCCTCAGCCCCTCAGGCCCATAGTGGTGCTGTTAGCAGATGGAGGAACAAAGTACACCCAGAAGCTTTATTTTAGATCAGTCCTGAGCCTGGAAGTGTTGAGGAACCTTTGAGAGTCAAGTCCAGCTCCCACCAGCTTGGATGCTTCCCCATGGCTTGTCTGTGTGATGGGACTGAAGTGCTGAACTGCCATGGGCACAAACTGGAACCTGTCTGTCTCAGCTTTTGCTCTTATGCACCTACATATACAGGTATGTAGTGCCAAAAAACTCGGTGGGATTTTATCTTTGTGAGCTGTTAGTCTTGGTTTTTTTTTTCTTCTGATATGCCAAAAAATATATATGGGTTATATAATGAAATATTAATATTTGTGCCTATTATAAAATATGTGTATGTATGCACATCCTGATAACATAGTTGTTCCTAATGTGCTGTAGATATCACACTACACAATGTGACAAATTAATAGACCTTACAGTTAGATATTCCACAATGTGTTTTAACCATCTTTATTTTAAACCCTTTCTGGCTTGCTGCCATCCTTCATTTACTTTCCCAAGTCGGTTTGTATTGAAGGGAAGTACTTTAGTGCTTTATCTCAGGAAACTGAGGCCAGCAGTTCAAATGATCCAATGTGTTCTTGCCACCAGCCTGTCAGACATTGTGCCCCTCATAGGTTTTTGTCTGAAAGTGCTGCAAAACCAGGAATCCTCAGCCTTCCCAGGCAATTGATTCCCCAAGGCAATTAAAGAAATTATGGCACTTGAGCTGATTGCACACCATCTGTAGCTCACCAGGGCAGAGCCCTTCTCCTCACCAGGTTCCACACTGTGGCTCAGGAAGGCTCATGGAGGAGAAGGGGTTTACCCAAAGGGTGCATGGCTGTCAGAGGCACTTCTCACCTGTGCTGTGGCACCTTGGCACTCTGTGCCTCAGTTTCCCATCAGGAAGGGACCAAAGTCTTCCAGCAGAACAGCATCTGCACTGTTCACTACTCTGGTAAGGACAGGGGATGCACTGGATGTACTACAGCTAAAATGGGTCTGTTGGAAACAATAAACATGTACTTATTCCAGTAAATATGTGTTACTCCAGTGTTATTTGCAAGTGCTTTTCAGTTGTGTGTGTTCAAAGGGAGGTGTGGGTGGATGGTCTGAGTGTGATAGAAGGGACAAGGGGACCTGTGTTTGCAGAGCCACCAGCACTGCAGAGTGCTCCCTTCACCTGCCTTCCTTTTAGCCCACTCCACCTTGTTCTCTACTCTGAAGGCATGTCCCAGGATAAAAGAGAAACAAAAGGGTACCAGGTGTTCAGCAGGATCAACTTTCCTGCTCTGCATCACTGGGCACCTGCCTGAACTCCAGTGTCAGGGATCTGGGGGCAAACATGTTTTTCAGAGGCAGTCCTGGCTTAAATGGAAGTAAAGCTCTGCTTGACCATCAGGACATACAGCCTTGTATCCTCTTTTCTGGGACAGGAGTCACTGCCCAGCTGATGGCCACTGAGCACCAATGTCCAAGCTCAGCACACAGAATGGAGTACTCAGCAAAGGTATATAAATATGGTATATAAATATGCACATACAAGCATACACACATGCCAAAGCTGTCAGCCCATGGGCAGCAGAAGCTCCTTGGATACAATGAGGGTTTTTCCCTTTGGAAAGCAAACCAAAGGCCAGCCCTGCCAAGCTGGAGGCAGCTGGTTTTTTTTCACTTTTCCTGGGCAGCTCCTGCCATTTCCCCAGCACAGGCTGCTGCTGCCAAAGCTTGGGGAGAAGGATGGGAACGGCTGAAGGGCTCTAGTCTGTTAATTTATATTAATGAATATAAATTAATGCAGTTTTCTTTCCTCTGGCTTGCAGATATTGGAGGCCACTATGACTCATAAGCAGATCTATCTTATCACTGGTGGCAATGACACATGAATCACCTCTGATCGGGCTCTGTACAGGGGGAGGAGCTGGCATGCAGGGCTGGGTGAAGGCAAAGGACCCTGAGCAGTTCTTCAGCTGCTGCAGGCACGGGACAAGCAGCATGTAGTAACCTGAGTGATTTCTACACCCAGCATCTCTGCAGCAACCTGCTCCTGTGTGGCTTAGGACCCCTCTAGCAGTAAAAAAGTCAGATTAGGGGATAAGGAGCATCAAACCATGCAACCAGTCATAAGAGGAACAGCTGAACTATTGCAAACCTCCTGTAGAAGATGCAGAGAACTGCTCTGTTTAAGGTGTATTTTTAGCTTGGTTTACAGTTTGTCCATGTTTCTACATTTGTCTACATTAGGAACAGCACTTGGCAGTGGTAGCAGGGGAACACAAAAGCTCCTGACCTCAGTGGCACCACAGCTCTGAAAACAGTTGACTTTGGGACATCAGAGTGCATCTTTCTGCCAGGTAAAATTAAGTTGATGTTATGGACCTGGTCCTGGGACAGACGTGCTGCACTGTTGTGATGGGGGAACCACTCTAAATTTTCCTTTCTGTCTTCCCAGGAAAGTTTGTCTAATCTTACCTGCAGTGACTGAATAGAGCTTTGTTCCAATGAAAACTGTGGGAAGAATGACAAAGGAGGGGAGAAATTAGCAGCAGGACTAAAGTATGGCACTCCCTGGCCAATCCCATAACCACTAAAATGCTTCACCAGTTTAATGTCATTTCACAGGGTAATCTTCAGGCAGCCTTGTCTGCAGACACTCACATTCTGATTTGGTGCCCAGTGGTGCAAATCATTGAGCTGCTCTGTGAAAGCACAGGGAGAGGGAGTGATGAAATATTTTCATGTACCTTTTTCCTGTGACCTTAACCCCCAATTCCCTTCATAAACTGAATACTACTCAGTTGCACTACTCTAAGTCCTTTGAAATCCTTTGCATTTAGCTGGCAGATGAACAATCCCATAGTGTAGTGAGCCAAAATAGGGTTTTTTGCATTTCACTGACATTTTTGGGATAGAGCTATCTCCACATCCCTCCTTGAGTGAAAAAGGGGTTATTTTCAGAGTGATTCAGTCTTCACTTTTGCCACAGTTCTTCAAGAAAGACCAGCAGGTGATGAGACAAATAGATGTACAATTTAGCTACTTCTGATTTCTGCCTCACCCCTTAAGTAACTGCAAAAGAAGATAAAAGAATATTTTAGGAAAGCTGCACACAGAAAACAGAGCTGAACTTGTACAGCAAATGTTCTAAATAATGAGAAAGGTTCTTCAAATGCATTTTCCCTTGTTAGAGGGTCAAAGAGGTACTGGGCCAGATGAAAAAAAATATATCTGGGAAATGCTGAGCCACCACAAGGAAACTCTAATGCAAAGGCTCAGATGGCAGCGATGTGTGATTCTGGTTTTCCAGTGTGTACAGAAGTGTCAGGGCTAGGAACGAAGATTTGGCACAAAAAAAGATTCACACAGGCTTAATACTCTTAGCTCCCAGGTTGAAACATGAATTTGATATTTACCTATCTCTTGTTGCCAGTAAGAACCCTTTCCATGTTTTCAATGGCAGCAAAGTTATGCTAAGAATAAACTCCTACACCAAACCTCTCAATAGGTACATTTTATGTTAATTTTAGTGTCAGGCACTAAAACTTTTGTCTGGAACAGCTTTTTACAGAATTTGAAAATGTTCACATCAATGCTAAGAGCAGATCAGTCTGTTATATATATATATATATATATATATATATATATATATATATGTATGTGCTGCATCCTTTTCTTAAAGCCTGATAAGTATTAATGTTCAAAAGACTTCTTTCTGTTTTTTACAATGGAGAAGGGATTTGGAGAATGGATACTTTGGCTGGAGTCATCTGCCTACAAATCTCTTAATGCAGGAGCCTGGATCCCTTCCATCAGTGGGAGAGGCCAGACCATTGACAAGGAAAGTTCTCCTCATCTCTTTGACACATTTTTGGGTGGCACAAATCATCTTATGGAAGCACTTTTCTCTGTGCAGAGAATTCAGGAAATGAATTCAAGCTAGACACCTATTTTCTGGGTGGATGAAGTGGTTAAGGTGAAAATTATCCTGGAACCTGGAAGGATTTCCTGTGCTGTGAACTCGTGTCCTGGAGGGAAGGTGCTCCCTCCTCTGGAAGTCTTCACTTGCTCATCTGTTCTTCACTTTTGAGGGTGAAATCTAGCCAAGAACCCAAGTCTGCTCTGTTCCCAGGTGAGCATCTCCAAACCAGCTATGTTATCAAGTATTTTTTTGTTCTCTCTCACGCCAAAAGGTTATTAAATTATAATAATAAATAATTTAGCTTTTTCTGTATATTGTGAAATGATATAAACATGAGACTCTGCATACAAGTGCCTTATTTTCTGGAAGTTACAATTCTTGTCTGTCCCTTTTACCAGCAGCCTGAGGTGTTTATCAGTTGATAATCTCCCACTGAAATCTGAGATTTTGGAGCAAGTCCCACTGTTCTGTGTCATGGTCAGGATTTTAGGAGCCTGTGGTGTCAAAGGGTGTCGTGCTTTTGTTCCTGAAAATATTTCCCTTTACCACTGAGACCAGGACATGAACAAACCATTTGCTTTAGAAAAAAACCAATTCACTTTAGGACCCACAGTAGAAATGTGTTGTCTTATAGATCTAAGAGTTAACACTCTTAAGTGAGTAAAAAGCCCTGAATTTACTTGCTAAAATAAAATGAAATAAAAGCAATTAGTAGCAAGCAGCGTGCCATGGAAGGTAGGGAAGGGTGTTGGGTTGGATTCTGGGGAGGAAGGGAACTGCACCTACAGCACTTCCTTCAGGGAGTGTCCAACACAGCTGTGCTACACCTGAGCATGACTTTGAGGCTGTGAGAGATGGAGGGCACCAGTATGTCAGAACAGATCAAACCTGACAGCATGTACCATTCTTCACATCCTTATTTCTCTTTGTGGGAGGTATTTTTTGGTAACATTGTGTGTAAAGGAAGGAGCTGTTTCCTCTTGGCTTGGATCATTTAATGGCATCATAGGCTGTAAAGGCACCTGTTCAGGGCCAGAGGAGAATGAACAGGAACTTTTCCTTTCTGTGGCAGAACAAGGCTTTAATGGTCTGGTGGAAGTAATTCTGTATTGCAAAGGAAGTGGATAAAATAGAACATAAACTTCTCTAATAGAGGATTTAATTACCAGGAAAGCCACGTTGAATAAAGCATGTGACCAGAACTATTTCAATGCTGAAAAGGCAATAATTATTAATCCCCCTTTTCCAAAGCCATGCCATTTATTTAGGAGGCCTTGGAGTAGTGAGAAACCACCTGTCTATATGTGTGCACTTGCTTGTATATTTTTGAGTTGTTTGATTTTTTCTTTTTTTTTAATTTTTTGTTGTTTTTGTTTTTGTTTGCATCCAAGCAGACTGTCACTATCCTTTAAAAAATCTCAGATTTTCTCTGACTTTACTCATATTTCCAGCTAAACTGTTCTATCCACATGATCAAGTTGAAACCAGCCAAAGGAATCAGGTCTAAGGGTTGGGCAATAGGCACAACAGTAATGAGTTAAAAAGCTTAAAAAGCTCTTAGATAGCTTCAATATTCTTCAACACACAAGTGTGGCTATTAAGGTCTAACTGCAGCAGAAAGACTTATTTATTTTATTTCAGGAACAGGCACTTCTGTGGAGCCCTCTATAAGTCAATATATTAGCTTGTTCATGTTTTATTCTGTTATTTTTCCAATATACAGTTGAAAAAGAAATAACTGTGTCTGGTGATGCTAGGGTGTACACTGTGAGGTTTTAACTGAAATTCAGGTATTTACCCTTTAAACCTACTGAGACTAAACATAGAATCCATCCCTACAGCTTGTCCTAATGGCTGCTCTGTAGTTTGTGTCATGGTGTGTGCCATGGTCCAGCAGCAGCAGCTGCTGCTCAAGGCAAAGTCCACCATGGCTGTGCAGGGATCTGGGTCAGCTCACAGTGCCTTTTTTTCCACACAAGCAACTTCACCTCGCCAATGCTTTCTTCTCCCTATTTCTCTTTATGCTGTCCCAATACCTAATGACATAGATCCAAGCTGAGGAAATAAACTGCAGCAAAGTCTTAGCTTTAAAATAAAGCTGTGCACAGCCCCTGCTGGGGAAGGAAACCCATGGGATGGTCTGTGAGGGTCTGGCACTGCCTTCAACATGAGCAAGCAAAGACCTGTGGGGCCAGTGAGCTGATGGGGCTCCTGTGAGCTGTCAGGCTTGATTTCATCTTGGAACCAAATCCTCACAGGGAGACGGACAAGGAAATCTCTTTCTCGAAAATTTTTTGATGTTGGTGTACTCATATTTTCACAGTGGCTGCTGAAAAGCTTTGGATGTTTTGGTAACACCAGTGATCTCTATAAGGACTGGCAAAGGGAAATCATCTCGAGGTCAGACATTTGTGGGGATGGTGTTTGGGCTCAGTGTGAGTTTATTCTGATTGTTCCAAGCAGGAACAATCCAAAGCCACTCCATCAATGAAGCAGAAATCTGCAGAGATGTTCTGACCTTTTGTTCATCACTTCAGTTTTCTTCAGCAGCTTTTGTGCAGCAAATCCCATGCAGTGTGGGTTTGAAAAACTGTATTAATTTTTATTAAGAAAGATCTTTGAGAATAACCTGGAAGGATCAAATCAAATCAAATGCATCCAGTTCACTCTTCTTCCAGGAAAATAATGTGTCCCTTTATGGCTTCATCTACATGAGCAGGCACATCCCTCTCTCAATACAAATGTGTGGTTCCCACAATGCATCACATCCAAACTGAAGATATCTATAGATCTGCAGTAGGTGTGTGTAAAAATACATACTAGCATTCTGGAGCACATTCCAGTTGATTGCTAAGTCATAGTGAAAAATGGTCAATAAACAGGGAAAGAACAATTTTACTTGGCATTTTATTCACTTAACAGAAACATTCACTTATCAGGTATCACTGAAGTGCAATTTACAGAACTTAGCAGCAAATTCACATATGTAAATTCAGATTTATTTTCTTTTGTCATCTTTTTTGTTTCTTTTTTTTTTTTACAAATATTACAAATGTACATCCATTAGTACAGTATTGCCATTCACTCATGCATGTTATGTACAGAATCTTCACTAAAGAATTACTACTGAGCCATTTTTCCCTTGCTTCAGGAAATGCTGTGTGTAGGTCATGTGTGCTTCTGGGATGGGGTCCCATCACACTGTTGCTGCCCATAACGAGAAGAAATAGATATTTAAGGTCATATTCAACCCTAGTGCCAGCAGGTGCAACTCCATTGAGATCAGCTAATGCCCACTTGCAGTGGGGACTGTTTGGTCCCCAGTACTAAACTCATCCTGGCAGCTGAATCCAGGCTTGCATTTATGTATTCCTTGCAACAAAGGATCATTCAATCCTGCCACTTTTTTCTATGTCCTTAAACATAACCAGGCACGGTGCTTGGTTGTCACAGCAGCTGCAACACCAGCCTGGTGGAACTATTATGCATTAGTTGGGTTGACACCATGCCATGGCTGGAGGATGGGTGATGCAAGGAAGAGCCATTCAGGTCTCGTGTGTGCTTGACAAGGACTAACTCAGAGAGGAAAAGCAGAAGACATGCTCCCTCCTGCCCTGTGGATCTCTGCATGAGAAACCTTGGCTTCCTCTCTGGCTGCCTGTGGTTTCTCCCGTGGTGGGAGCAGCCAGAGCCCCTGGGGCCACCACTGCCAGTGTCTCCCCACTCCCCCAGCCATGGGCTGGGCCCTGCCCGCTGCCCCTCGGGCACATCTGCTGCCCAAATCACACTGCAGGTCTGCAGCACAGCTGTGTTAGAGGGCAGGACCATGTGCAGATACCTGGAAGCTCCAGAAGGTGCCAAAAGTATTCAAATGTTAATCAGAAGAGCTGTCAAAGTGGTCAAAGTATTGACAAAGTGGTTACCACAAAGTGTTTCCATTGTTGAAAAGTCTCAGGTTTTTGGTTGCCTTTTTTTTTTTTTAAGCTATTTCTACTCTAAGGATATTTGTTAAAATATTTTTGGTAGTTAATATGGAATGTATTATTTTGTTGAAAAGATTTCTGGAAGGAGAGAGCTTTGTTTTATCTAATTTAAAAATTCTAGTTTATCACAATTGTTTTTATACAAGACACTATAGATACATCTTGTAGTTTATAATCTAAAAATAAAATCTCATCAAAATACTGTAGCTATTCTATTGTGGGCATCAATAAACAATGTATTTACTGTATATGGCTCTCCAAACATGATAAACCCTATACAAAGAGCATCTATCTTTATTGATAGGAACAGTTTCCCCTGTAAAGGAAATTACATGGAAAAATATGAGCCTTGTGTTGTTTGAAAAGTAACTCAGCTTGACAGTTCTGAGAAAATACCAAGACAATTATCACAAATCAGTAGCAGCATGTTATATACAGATTTAAAGAGAATCACAGGAATAAAAAGAAAACAGTAGTTATATACCCGCAAATCCTGTCATCTAAAAACCCAGAAACTTAGAGAAATGTACAGGGTGTTTGAAGGTTGGTTCTGCAGTGGGACTATCAAAGCTCAGTTCTCCCATGACTGTATCTTCTGCATTCTGATGAAGTTTGGGATGGTTCAAAGATGAAATTGTATCAGACCCAGCCCAGTTATGAAGACAATATTTAAATGTTGGGTGATACTTGTCTCCTAAGTGAAAAACCCCATCTGCTTTTCAGGCTGCAGATGAGCATGAAGAATAATAATAACACTTGGCATTTACAAGAGCTAGAATCTGAAAGCTCATGCATTAAGACCTTCCCCAAACCTGTGGTTGCCTCTGCTGTGCTTTTGTCAATTGGACTGTGTGGAGAGGTAAAACTCACTGCAAGAGTGACAAAATCTGTCTTACACTGTTGCATGCGACCAGAGCATTCTGATCCTGCCAAGTTCCTTAAATGTGAAGCATTTATTATTATCCCCATTTGACAGGTGGAGAAACTGAGGCAGGGAAGAGCCAAGTTTGAAATGTGCTCTCTTGTCGTACTTGTGATTGTTCAGATGCATGGAGCATCCTGAGCTCACACCCACTTAATTCAGAGCTATGGGTCATCAGAAGACTGGAGATCTGAGGCTCTGGGTCCTGGCTGCAGCCTGCCTGACTTCAGGTAGCTTCCTGAAGATCCAGAGTCAGGAGCATGGTCCTCCCTGGCAGCCCCTGCAGAGCTGTGCACCTCCACAGGCAGCACAGGGGGGACCCAACCCCTTGACAAGGATCTGCATCCTGGCTCGTGTCTGAAAGGCATGTGAGATGAACTGGGCCCAGACAAGTAAAATTTGCAGCATGCAAATTGTGACTAGAGTTGAAGATTTGTTGTGAAGTGGTTTATCCAAGGTGTCAGAGGGAATAAGTGTAAAAACCAAGGGCATCCTGATGCCTGGCTTTGTGCTCACAGCCAGTATTGGAAAAATCTGTTTAAAAATGCTGCATTTCTTTGAGGTCCAAATTTTTTGTGACAAATTTAGGCAGTTTACAGGATGATTTTTGCATAGAGGTTAGGAACCTTTTTTTGGTGGATGATTATGAATGTTCTGATTATGACCTGCTGTCATGCTGTGTGCCTGGGGTACTTCCATCTCTGCTCCCAATTTTCCATTATTCAGTGACAAATTTTGCACTGATTGTGTGAGGGAAAACAAAGGTCTATTTTGGATCAGACAGGTGGCCCACTAACACCTCAAATCAGTAATAACCAACAGCAATAAAAAATAAAAAGCAGAATCTTGGTGAGGGTGGCATTATAATTTGGGCAGGTACATTCTTGGGAAGGGGTCATGAAAAAGCAGTTTTCTAAAGTTGAGTTCAGTGCATCAGACACATTTCTACTTATGTATTTCCAATACAGGATTAAAAGCAAATATTCCCACAGATTTAATTCCTATTAAATCTCAAACTGCTTTAATTCTCTCTGCTCATACATCCTGCCTTGCCTTCTCTCCAGTTGGTTTGATCCAGTCGTGTAGAAAAGGTGTGGAGTGATTTACACAGTTAGTAGGAACTGATCTTGCTCTGGGGGTTTCTTCACCCAGGTGCCCAGGCCAGCTTTCTGAAATGCTTTAAACAGCTGCTGCTTGACACACTGGTACGTCTGAGCCACCAGCTTTGCCTCGCTGTACACTGATGGCATCTCTCCATGGCTTGGTACTCGTGTGCTCAGCTGCAGAACAAAAATCAGGGAAGGGGAAAAAATAATAAAAACCCAACCTATGAGCCAAAAGAAACAGGAGGCTTCAGTAGCTGTATAATCTTCCTGTCTACATTTCATAAGCAATCACTGTGCTTTGTGTGTTTGCTTTTGGTTTAACAATCAGAAAACCAGGGAAGCAGTAAATGCTGGTGGCATAGGTTTGAGCCATAGTGAGGAGGCAAGGGGTGAACAGTTCTGCCTTGGAGTGGGCATAGGCAGTAGCAAATCTTGGTGTGTTCTACAAAAGCAGAATTCTACTTCTCAGTTAAGATGATCTTTATGGGCAAAACAAACAAAAAAAAGTCCTTTCTGGAGGTCTTCAAAGCATGTGGTCCTTTACAGAAAGTTCAGCCTGGGAAGTGCAGCAGCTCAGTGCTTCCAAGTAATGCCCAGACCCAGGAGAAGAGCTGCCTTCCACACTCTCCCATTTCCCCTCTGTAGTCTGCTATTGTTGGGAGTGCTGCGAAACATGTCCAGGACAGGGCAGAAATCAGGCATCAGGGTTTGTGCTGGTGTGGGAAGTCTGAGGGCTTTGCTGGAGCCACCCACGAGGAGCTACCTTGAGCAATGTCATGTGTCCAGTGCCCCTGGAGGGACATGCAGGAGGGAGCACCCTTTGCTCTGCAGAAGGACTAAACAAACTCATCTGACCTGCCCAAGTCTCTACCATTCCAAACCTGCAGGGAAAGGCACCCTCAAGGCAAGCCTGATGAGCAAACAGCTCTTCTCCTTGTGGGCATGCAGGAGAGATGCTGAGAGGCAGGTTAAAGGAGAAGGTGAACATGCAGCCTGCAATGAGCTGCTCCTGTCTGTGTGTGCCAGCACTCTGTGGGGCTGTCCTGGCCCAGCCAGCAAGGGAGGGTGACATTGCCAGCCTGGGTGTCAGTGGGCCACAAGCTGGCCTGGCAGCAGTGGCTTCTCTCTGGCTGCCTCTTTGTTCCCTTTGCTCCCCAGAGGCAGAGAGTGAAGACATTATCAAATCCTTCGTTTTGTCAAAAGCAAAGTGCCCTGCTCAGCCACAAGTTGCTCTCTCCTGCTCACTGCAACCTCATCCCTGGTGTGAGCCAGAAGCAATCCAGCTCTCCCAGCAGTAGTTCCAGCCACAGCCCCAGTTTTTGTTCCTGTAAGGACCCCCCTCAGTTCTGGGGGTGACAGGAGTGCTTCATGCCTCACTTCCCACCTGCTGTGCAGGAAATAGGCTGGGACCTGGGTCACCACACTGTGACCAAGCCCTGGGCACAAAGCCCAGCTGGTCTCTTCTGCTCCCCACTGCTAGGACAGACCATGCCACTGCCTGGAACGGGATGAATCCCACCAGCCTCCTTCCCCTGTGGTGTCCTGCAGAGCAGAACAATCCCTCTGGGCTTGTGCTCAAACCTGCCCCCCGCAGGCTCCTTTGCCTTCCCTAATGACTTAGTTGGTGGAATTGTCTCCAATTCCCTCCCCCCATCACTCTGTCTTGTTTGTCTCCACTCATTTCCCAATGGGACAGAGGATTTGACACTTAATAAAATAACCTTTTCCTTGTCTTCGTGCTGACACTCGCAGGGCTGCAGGACAGCTGCGGAGCAGCAGACCCACCTTGCCGTGCAGCCGCGCCCAGCGGGTGAAGAACATGCGCTTGCAGAGGCGGGACGGGCTCCCGCAGCTGCTCTTGCCCGTGCTGGCGTTGAGCACCTCCAGCTCGCCGCTGCCCTGCACCCAGTTCACGCTGAACCCCGGCGACTTCCCGGGCTGCCGAGCGCCGGCGTGGCTCACCCCTGGGGAGAAGGACAGCGCAGAGCTCAGCGCGCACCGCGGGCCGTGCGGCGCGGGGCGCACCCGGCGAGCCGCCGGCGTCTGCCCCGAGCGTGCCTTGCCACCACCGGCTCAGCGCTACCAGACCGAGCACCTTGCACACACGAAACTCAGCAACTCCCATAGATTTTTACCTTCCTTTAGCCTAAGGAAAGCCTTCGGCTGGAGTGTGAGCTGTTGACAGCAGTGCGATGGTTGCTGAGTGAAATCTTTCACAAAGGCTTTAGTGGGATAACAGGTTGTTAAAAGGAACTAAGCAGTACAGTGCTTTGGCCATGAGTTCTTTCAGGTGAGCGTCCACAGTCCAGCACATTTATTTGCTATTAACTCCTGGGCCCCTCATAAGGGGATAAGAAAATACAAAAATATACACTTCATCATCACAGGGAGATCATCAGATCCAAGTTAATAACGACCTTGTAGACATCACAGAACCCACCTTGTGTCTGCCTATGAGATTCCAACCCTGTACTGGAGCATCAATTTCTTCAACAGCTAGTTAGTGTCCTAATGGAGATATTTGGAACATCTTTAAGTGGAATGCATCATATGTAATTTTAGACACTGCAATAATGATGTTTACAGTCACCTGGGATGACTGCATGACCTTAGTGTCACTCACATGGCCAATTCTGGACATCTAAGGCACATACTGAGACAATGCCTTCATGGTGAGATCTCCCTTGGCTCTAAATGCAGACTGGGGCTACAAGGTCAGGTGTGTGTGCACACAAGCTATTTTTAATCAGGTAAATTTCTCTTTTTAACTATTTAGTGTAGCTCAACCTTTCCATTACTCCTGTTACTTTTCCATCTCTTGTACCTGAAATGGGAAGGATTAGTCTTTGCAAGAAAATAAAAGGAATAAAGAAAGTGGTTGGCTTATTTTCCAGCACAGTACAAATGCAAACAAGTGAGCTCTGCCTTGCCCTGCTCATTAGTGCTTTTGCAGCAAAGAATCAACACTGGGAGCTTCCAAGGCTGGAAAACACAGAGTGACCTGAAGCAGTTTGAATATTTTTGAAAGCATGGACCTTGGATAATGTGTCTGGATCCAGTTGTTGTGTCCTTCTCTGCTAATTTGCTGTTTGGGCCACTAGCCTGCAGACCTGGACAACAAAAGCCACGGTGGTGAGCAGCAGGTGGGGACTGTGCTGGTGGGCAGGAGCTGCCTGGCACAGCCAGCCCAGCACAGACCAGTGCCAGCACAGGGTCTGTGTTTCCAAATGGCAGCTCCTGCCTGCAGCAGCTCCAGCTCATGGTTTGCTCTGCTTTCATTGCTGCTGGGTGGAGGGCAGCAGAGAAAGGTCCTTTGCATTTTCTGCTGAAAGGGTTTTAAAGAACTTTTGCAGAGAGTGAGAAGTACTGATATGGGCTGTTCAGAGAGGAGATTAAAGAAAAGAGATCAAAGCCCCTCCTTTCCAAAGTGCCTTTCTTGCCCAGGATCTCATTTTCAAAATAGATGCACGCCTGAGCATCTGCTGGTCTGAGGCAGGATGGGAGGAGATGGGAGCTGGTGGGAATGCTGCAGCCATCACTGGATGTGTTGAGCTTGGAAAGCTCCTAAAAGACCTCAGGAGAAGTGGAGGGAGGGCTGTGCAGGGTCTGTCTGGCCGGGATGCTGCCTCTGCAGGCAGCTGCTGTATCCTACCTGGAGCCCCTCAGCATCTTGAGAAGCAATGCCACTGAGGGATTTGCCCCCTCTCCCCTCTCCTCTGCCCTGGGAACGAGCTGCTAGAGCCAAATGGAATTTAACACACACAGAGAGAAAGGTGGCCATTGAAAAGAAAAAGTTATATGGCAAACTCACTTGGTATAGGTGACAAAGCTGGAACTGCAGAAATCATCCCAGTCACTGGGACTGAACTTGCTACCATGTGTAGAAGAGAATTACAGCTAAGTCATAACCTCACCCAGGATTTGTAAACACATTCATGTCATATTAATACCTCTTTCAATTTTTTCCCCCAGAGATAACAGATCAGTCTGCATCTAAAACTCCAGTTCACCTAGGCAACAGGATTTAAACTGAGAGCTTGAAAATCAGATAGCTTTGCAGCACTGCTCGAGCGTCTCTACACAGAACAAGATGCAAACAGATCAAAATCAGCTGTTTGACACTATGCACCACTCTCTGTCAAGATAGCACCCAAAAGCTTAGAGGATTTGAGTGCCAAAAAGCATGATAGCAAACACATCCTGCCATGCAAAGTTGCCACAGGACACTAAATAAATGAAAATGTTGTGAAATCCCTGACTAGAGGAAGAGAAGGAAAGGCTGCACAAAGGGGAGAGCAGGTTGTGGGTGCCCAGCAGATGGGGGCTGTGAGAGTAGCCTGGGCTGGTCCCAGTGCCTGGAAGCCCCTCTGGGCTCCTTTGGCTTTCATGCTTTCTCTTCCCAGCTATCATATATAAGTGCAGGCAATTAGGTAAATAGAAGATATTTTCACATAATTTTATGAATGCAAAAGAAGAGGTTTTAAAGAAATAAAACATGAGAATGATAACAGACAAATATAGAGCATGGATATATTCTCTGTTGATTTTTTTATAATTTAAAAAAATTTCTTCCATATTTTTATTTTGACAAATAATTGTTTTATTTAGAAAGTAACACTCAAATAATCTGGGTTGCTTTCTCACCTCTATGTAAAACATCCTTCTTAAAACCCACACAACAAAGAGTACAACAGAAGACAGTAGGATTTGAAAGAAAAAGAAAAGTCATTGCACAAATAATATGAATTTGAGTACTGTGGGATGTGAACTGAAATCTGTTCTCTCTCCTCTCTCTCTCCCAGCGAAAGCTCATAACCCATCAGGATACCCTTTAAAACAGCCTCAATCTTAAGAGAACAGGATATAAAAAAGGCATTTCTCCTTAAAATTACACCCAAGAGTAATCTCAGTGGAAGAGTGGAGTTCCATCTGGCTGGGATTGGTAGAAAACTGAGTAGAAAACCTCACTGATTATTTTTCAGTGGAGCCAAGGAGTCAATCTCAGTATATCTCATCACACACCATGACTCTCCTCTCCATTGGAATGTTTGTACTGCTATGATCTAGTGGCAAAATAATTGATACCCTTATAATTTAAGGACTCCTGCAGTCCTAGGCTGGTCTGATGTCCAAAACAAGTGTGGGAGGTGGAGTTTCCTGGCTGAGATTGTGTAGGTCTGGTCTCTAATGCATTTGGAGAAGCTTTTTCTAGGTGCCCATCTCCTTAGTCACTGGATATGCTGCTGGGTTTCCCAGGAAAAAGAATTGTGGCAAAGCCTGAGCAATGTAAGTTTTAATCAACATCGCCTCCCTGGGATTTGTGGGGGGAGGGAAGATTACAAATAATGGTATTAGAGACAAAAACAATGCAGGGAGAGAGAGAGAGAGAGAGAGAGAGAGAGGGAGAGAGAGAGACAGATTCCTCCTACTGCTGGGCTGAGGAAAATCCAGAAACACAACCAAAAAGCAAAGCAAATGCTTTTCCAAACAGAAGCCTCTGGGAAGGAGGAAGACAGCACTGAAACATGCAGATATTTAAAGTGATGCATTTCTTATTCCCTTGAAATCTCTGGCAATGACTCTTGGACATACATATACACACACTCTGGCCAAGTATGATCAATTGCTTTTACTCTGAATGGCCAACCCAGCAAAGCAATAGCTGTTCTGTGGTGGAAAATTATAAAACCCCTTTTTGTGTTTTCAATCCTTCAACAGTTGAAGTGGGTTTGCCTGTACATCGTGCAGGCACAGGGAAATTGTGTGTGCCTTTGATGCAATGTATGGGTGCACTTACAGTGTGCTAGGGCTGGCACAGGATGAGATCTGCCTTCCCAGTGGGAAATGCAGTGGCTTTGGCAGCCAGGGCTGTGTTGTCAAAATAGCAGCCAGATTTGGGAAATGGGAGGTATCTCCTGGCTTGCTGTGAGTTCTTTCCTCCCTAGCACAATATCATGTGGGAAGGAAGAGGGGTCTGATCCATGCCCATGCTGGACCAGGGCGGGAGGGACAGGTGGGGACATAAACTGGAGGGAGAGTGGGGATCAGAGCTTCCTGCTCACTTGATTGCAGTCTTTGTCCAGCTGCACTGAAGAGTTAAAAAAGCTGTTCAGAAAAGGATAAGCCTTTTGACCTGTTCACCTCACTACACATACACACACATTACACTTGCCAGATGTACTAAACCACACAGAACCTGAGAATTTCCCCAGTGGCTAAACTATCACTTCTGCCTCAGTCAAACATATTTTGTCACAAGGAGATATTAAAAAAAAAGTCCATGAAATAGATAAGGTGTTAACCAGCACTCTCCTGACTGAGGAATCTATAGGACTTTGAAAGGAAATGGGGCTCTCCACTAAAATGTCCTGTCCTCCCAGCTCTGTGACACTGACATCATATTGGTGTCTCAGGAAATCCTCCCAAGGAACAATCATCAAAAATAATAAAAGGATTTAATCCGGTGCAGAACTGGTGTCCCTTAGCATTCACATGCCTCATGAGGACCTGAAAACAGTTAAACCTAAAATTTACTGAAAGCTTCCTTCTGGTTTTTAGAAATGTTTTACTTAGTGATACTTTTCTCACTCTCAGTGTTCAATGTACAGTGGTTGTTTTCCTGGTCAGCTTGTATCCACTAATGATTCTTTTTGTGGCAATTGCTAATGAAAGAGAAACTGGATTTAAGCACATTGGTTTCTTCATTCTACAAATTCATATTCTTCAGGAAAAAAAAAAAAGGTGTGAGTTAATGGTCTACTTACAAACAAAAAGCATTCCTGTTGGCAAGCAGCATGGCTAGAGGTGGGGGGGGTTATTTGTTTTGCAGGCAGGTGTTTGCTCACCACTGAGAAGCAGCTGATTGCGCCGGTACGAAGCTGGCAGAGGACCAATGTCTTCTATCCTATGGCTCATTACCCGGGAAAGGTGGCCAGTGTGGCACAGGCTTCCCACTATGATGCTGTGCAAGTACATGGGCTCGATGAAGGAGCTGAGGAGAGCGCCTTGGAGCCCAAGGATGTTCCACCTGAAAAAAAATTCAGGATCAATAAGACACATGGGTGGAGGAATGGCCCTACTGGAGCTACCCTGGGAAAATTAGCAAATGCCAGCACATGGGTTAGAGGGATGAGGGATGAAACTATTCCTGTCCCTGTCCTGTGATACAGAAAGCACTGATGGGCTATTATACACCCATGGGCTGATTATCCCTCCAGGAGTATTTGAAATTACTGTGGTGCTATTCACTTAAGGGATGTATTCCAATCTTGTATTGCTGCAAACAGAGGCTTCTTATCAAGAAGTGTTCTTTCTAAAAGCGTTTTGTGTTTGATGGATGTTAATTTAGCATGTCTCTAGCAGAATTTTATGTTTTTTCCTGCATCTCTAGGTTTCCCTTGCAATGGTAGAGCTAGAATGGGAGCTTTTGTTATTCTACCTTTATTTGCTGCTTGTCATGCATATGTACCATCCCCATGGCACACAGCCCAGCTAACACATGACTTAGGTGGCCAAAATTCCCCCAAAATATTTGAATATCTCATAGGCTGACATTTCTCTGCACAAATGACCATGAAAATATGAAATCATCCATGAGAATTAAATCCTGGTCCTGAACAGGAAAAAAGAAGAGAAGACTTAGACTTTTAGAAAATTTATTTGTAATTGATAGGTTGACCTGCTCTAAAGTGTTCAGAGTGATGGATACATCTCACCTTGTTGCTGCCTTAAAGGTGCAGCAGAGTGATGGCAGAAACCTTTGGACCTTCCACCTGTTAATAATGACTGAGACCTCTGTGCTACTGGTGGTGGAGTAGGCACCAGAACAGTTCTGCATTTTAATAGCCTAAGAATTTTTACATAAAGCTAGGCACAAATGTGACAGAATGCTTGCCTCTAAATTCTTCAGGGGACAGCTAATTGGTTAATGAGTGGAAAAATTAAAAAGGGGAAAGAAGTCATGATGCAGTTATCTTCCTGGCAAACCTATTTAGCTCAGCTCATCTAAGAAGTCATTTCCTACCACACAAACACTAACAGGCTCTCTTACACTGGGATAATATTTTTACCTAAGTTGAACACTGTCAATCTGTCTGAGTAGTTTTTAGTTCAGGAGTTCAAACTGAAAATGCTTCAGAAAATGTAGTTTGGAGAGCATATTTTAGCTCATTAAAACCCAAAACACCGGCAACATTGGAAGTCGGTAGCTGACTGAAGGAAAGAGTGTGAGGTGTCTGCTATGTAAGGCATCATCCAGTGGCTGCCATGCTAAATAATGTGTTTAAAGCAGAATTTCCAACAGCAGCAAGCATTATGGTGCTAATTTCTTACATCATTGTTCTTTTCATTAATTAACATTTCTCAACCGTTAGTGCAATTATTGCAGTGCCTCTGTACTGTATGTCTCTTTTCATGATTAATAAGGAGTCATTATATTTCCCTTTCCTGAAGCAGTCAATTACACGGAATACTTTCCATTAATTACTGAATGTTTAAAACCAGCATGCTGTACCTGGAGAGCAATCTGCTCTAGGAACCTGTGACACCAATTGCTTTTAAAAGTTCTCTTTAAATTTTATTCCAAAAACACAAGCAATTTAGCTGGCTGTATTAATTTGCCTCCGAAGCAGGGCTGTGAATGAGAAACATCTTTTAATCTCATGCAAGAAAAGGCAGCCATCTGGCTGCTGAGGATTTCAGAGTCAGATTCTCCCTGTCTCCCTCTGTAAATGCAGCCCATTAAAGTAATGTGTTCATCTACATAAAACTCAAATGAAATATAAAAGGTAATATTTATATACAAACAATTTAGTCCCACAATTTAAACAGTCATTGGTTTTATGAAACATTTACTTTAGTCGATCAGATTTGCATAACTTCATTTGGAAGAAAAAAAGTGTGGTCATTTCTGCAAATAACATCACTTTTAAAGGAGAGAACTAGCTGCCTCTTTGAGTAAATAACATATCATGATGCAAAATTAACAATGCAAGCTTAAGAAACGGAGCTGAATTCAGCTAACAGTACTATGCCTTCATTCAGCATCTAAGGTAAGCAAAAAAAATAACACAGATATCTTTGTCCAGATGGAAACTTGTAAGATATCAGTACTGTTTTCAGCATTTAAAACTTCCTTTTAAAAGCCTTACATATTTGATTGAAGGAGAGAAGAAAAGCAGCTAAACAGAAAACAACATATGTTCAACAATATTGGGATTTCAGCAATATGCACATCACAAGAAATCATCTGAGTTTTATTTACCAAAATAAGGGATAATGTTCAGGTCATAAATTACAAGGTAATTTAAATTCATCACAAGGGACCTGCCTTTTCTTTAGAGATATTTCTCTGCCTAATTCTGGACATATTCATCCTAATGTAAAAAGGGATTTGAATGTAAATGGAATTACATTATTGGAAATCACAATATAATCATGATCAGGTCACCCTCTATGTATTGAAAGCATTCCATAAACATAAGTTAATCCTTGCAGTGCTCTGGTAAGGTAAAGTCCCATTTTTGCACCCTGGGGAATCAGGGCAGAAAAGGGGTAAGATCTGCTGAAGTCTGTAAGAATTTCTGGTTTCTGGATGCAATAGCTGTCCCTTGAGAGAGCCCTGTTTTCCCATTCCAAAAGACAGCACAGGAAGGTGCGGGGGCAATGAAGCTTCTGCATCAGCCGTGGTGGGTTTGACCCCTGGGTATAAATTTGACTCCAAGACAAATTGGACAGAGCAACCAGACTAAAAAAGAAACCAAGAGAGAAGAAACCTATCAAAGAATACAGGCCTAAAAGCAAGTCCTTCTTGATGTGTAGAATGGGGTGCAAAAAGAGACTGTCCCAGAACCAGACAGCATCCTCAGGTAGCAAGGACTGAGAAATCTGGAAAGGTGCTGGCACCAGGAAGGCAGTATTTGTGGGGACCACTTGCTGGGTCTTTTTGAGCTGGTGTCCCCCATGTGATGTGAAAAGGGACGAGGGTGGTGGCACTGCCACCTGCACGGTGGCTCCTCCCTGGTTCAGCACTGGTTTAGCAGCATCCAGTCAGAGAAATGGGAGGAAGGAGCAAAGAAGGAGCTTTGCTTTCAAATCTAGCCCCGGTTGAGTGTTTAGACAGTTGTTTCTCTTTGGAAAGCAGCCCTGACTGTGTGTGTGTCCCCCACTAACTCAGCACAAGTCCCAGGAAAGGAGGGGTCCTCCAAAACCAGACCCTTGCACTACTGCTGTTGTCCTTCAGAGTACAGGAAAAACACGTTAATGCTGGGGAAAATTTTCAGTCCTCCATTCTGGCGCTGCTCTGTGGATGGAGGACAGCCAGTGCAGAAACATTAGATTTCTAATGACAAATATTTGGGGGAAAGTCTTTTATCCTTTGTATTATTCATCTCTTGACCAACACACATGGCTAATGTACTAACTTAGTCCTTTGATATATGAACATCTATGGAATTATTTGTAGGTAGATGGTAGGGAAAGATCCATTTGAGCAACAGTGAAGCTATCAATAAGGGTGTTAATTCTGAAGGAGCTATTTCTCTGTAGCCTAATTTAGGTCCATGAAAGTAGCTGTGTTCCCATCTGTAACAAAGAGCTCTCCTCAAATGTGGCTTTTCAAAATAAAATTATTATTCAAAGCAATGCAGTGTTACATTTTGGCTTCTCAATATATCAAAGTGACTTTTCTCGCTCTGAGGAAATATGCTGGATCATTCTGAATTTTCCTAATTGTGCAAGATTTTAAGGGCTGTTTTCAAGGACACGCATCTCTCTAATAACTCATATGCCATGTGCTCTGTAATAACCCTTCCAATAAAGTGAAAATCAACCCACTGCTCCCTTAGTCACAGATCTTATTTAAAAATCCCCAAATCTTCAGCAGGCAGGATAAATAAAACAAAACATCTCCCCTTTTCACTCAAATGTGGGAGCTTTTGTAGGTTTAAATGGAAGGAAAGTATACCCTTCCCTTTGTTCAAACAGCAGATATTACTGCACTGTTTACAAAGACAAAATCCTGCGTCCAGTTTTCAATATAGATAATCCTTAAACAAATACATTTTTGCCTGTTTGTCAATCACAGAAATGCCAGTGCCAAGTTGGGAGGTACCCCAGAGCCTTTCTTTAATTAAATGCTGTGCTCCCCAGTTGTGGACAAGCAGTGGGCAGGACATGAACTCTGTGCAGTGTCCCCAGTTCCCATGATCCTGACAGCTCAGGACCATGGCTAGGTGTGCAGGGAAATGTGTCCCTACTCCATAACCACACCACAGGGAAATGTGTCCCCACTCCATAACCCCACCACAGGGAAATGTGTCCCTACTCCATAACCCCACCACAGGGAAATGTGTCCCCATGCCATAACCACACCACAGGGAAATGTGTCCCCACTCCATAACCCCACCACAGGGAAATGTGTCCCCATGCCATAACCACACCACAGCCTCTATGTGCTGGAGCATCACCTCAGCACATGAGCCCCTCCCCTGGACCAACAGAGAAAGGGATGATGAAAAAAATAGTGAGGAAGGGGTTGGGAGGCAAACCCACAGGGATGCAGAGGGCTGCACCTTGCTCAGGTCAGCACAAGGCTCCCTGCCCATTACTGAGACATGATGTGACAGCTGGAGCACCTTTGCTGGTGTTTCTGACACTCCTTTGGACATGGTTAGACCTGAAGGCCAACATTTGAACCCCTTTGTAACTGAGATGTGGAGAAATTTGCCTGATGCTTCAAAACACCTCAGGGAAATGTATCCACCTGCCATGGATGCTCAGAGACTGAAGTGTCTCCTTGGGACCTTTGGAAACCTTGCCCAATAAAAAGCATTGATGAATTTAAAATCTTATTTTGATAAGGCTTTTTGTAAAAGTTTTTTTTTTTTAATCAAGAGCTTTAAGTCTTATCCACTTGATGTGTTGTTAACCTCCTGTACCACAGTTTCTATTACTAATATTTCCAGCTATGCTTCACACAACATAAATTGTTATTCAGGGTGGCATGTGCTCAGCAGGACACCTGCAGTGTTCCTATTTATATGACCATTTAGCTATTATTGGTTTGGAAACTGGAACTAGTGCATTAGTTTTTTGATCTGTATTTTAACAGTGGGTGGTTTATATATGTTTTCTGGAACATACCTTGTGGTGAAAGATTGAAATTGAACTCTCAGTCACACAGAAAGGGGTTAAGAGAGAGAATTACAAACCGTGTGCACAAATCATCTCTAATTGAAGATCTGGCTGTGTTAATTGATTTTCATTTGCATTAATATGTAGCCTTTGAAGTAGCTTTTCTTAAGAGTTACCTTGTCAGGCTCAGCCTTCTGTTAACAATGGCTCTGGTCGACAGGCTAACACTAAAATAGATCTAAGAATGCCAATTTCTAACACTGACTTTTAGTCTTGCATTTTTATATGCTACATTTAAATACAGCTTAATGTGCTCAACTCATCCTATAAAATGCTACTTCAGACTCCCACTGCTAAATCCTGAAACAGTGCCTTAGGGCTACACTACCTTGCAGTACTCTGAACATATTGTCAGTAAAGATTTCTTCCTATTCTCTAGCTGTGGGCCCAAATAATCCACAAATCTTAGCCATAGGACATGGGTAGACTGCTCATGATGTAATACAAAGTTAGGAGGTCCTTTGTTATCATTTGTCTTGTTTTGTAGGTGAGGTAATTTAGATATTCAAGGTCTTTTTTTACTTTTGGGCTGACTGTCACTTTTTTGGTGAAGTTTGAGAAAGTAGATGACCATTAACCTGGTGCCAAGAAAATACACAGTCTTTTAAAGGTGACCTTTTGAGAAGTGGTAGTAAGAAAACAATTTTAAGGCCAGAGCTTATAAAACAAACACTGAATTCTGGCTTTTATGTGCTGTTTAAAGACAGTGTTTATGAGGATTGCCCCCTGCAAATCCTGCACAATGCAAAGAACATTCCTCAGCCTGCATCCTGCAAGGGGACTCTGAAAGAGGACAAGTGCCACTGCTCATCAATTTATGAATAAGTTTATACCATCTTTGTGTGTGTAGTTGCAAATTTGCTGCACAGAAGGCTGGCATCTCTCCAAAATAACTACATCAGCTCGACACCTAGTGAGCCACAAGGTGCTCTGCCCTGGCCAGAGTGGGAGGTGTCCAGTCCCTTGGCTGAGGTCTATCAAGGAAGAGAGTTTGGGGAAGAGAAGTGCAAAGCAGAACTCTCTCCTGGGACACCCAGATAAGAACTAATTTTTGGAATAAACCCAAGTGCTGAATGCTTGCACCAAGTTGCCCACATGAAGGTGAGGTGGTGACACAGGACCTGGGAATGCCTGTTCCTGCTGTGCTCTGGGGAGCTGTGGTGGCCTCCCTGTGCTCCAGCACCACTGCCACTCTACCAAACACTGGCAATGGCAAAGCACCAAACCTCTCTGTGCAGCTACACAGGGCAGAACACCCTGCTGTTTCAGGAGGGTTGACACTGGGAGAAATAATTTCTCTAGTTTTCTGCATGGAAGGAGAAGGAACCCAGGTGCTGGTGATGAGATAAATAAACTTGATGAGCTCAGAGCATGGAACAGGAAACTTTATAGAGAAGGGAGGTGTGTGTATTGCTAAATCTGAGTTATGGTGGGCTTAGAGGATGAGCTATGGTGGAAGGAGACTGGCCTGAATCTCAGTCAGTGTTTCCATAAGGCAGAGGACAAAGTATGTCAAAGGGAAGGTAGTTTCCTCTGTGGCAGACTCTGAATTTCCCTTATAAGTTTGTCCAGAGGGTTGATGGACTTAAGAGAAATGCATAGATCTTTGCTATTTTGCCCAGACTTTCACATTTCTTCTTCTGTAGGAATAAGAAGTAGAGACATTTGGGAATTCTGATTTTATATATGCAACCATGTGAACTGTTACCTGCAAATCTGGCACACACATCCACACTATGTGCTGTGGGAAGCCAGCAGGGAGGACATGCTCAGTCCTGGGCTGGCTTTGTGCACCTTGTCACCTTGTCACAGAGCCAGTGTCCCTGAGGCCCTGGGGCACCAAGGGGGTGCTGCAAATGCCACCCCTGCAGCTGGCAGGTATCACCTGAACACATCTCAGTCCTGAACATTTCTGGGGGTCAGAGACAGAATGCAGTGCTGAGCCTCCCTAATGTTTGGTTACTGTGCTTAGATCCTCAAAGAAGAGCTGAACTCTAGACACATCCTTGTTTCTTTTCCCCCTAAATGCGTGTGTTTGTGTGTGTGTATGTGTGCATATGACAATTTTCCTTCAAACATTTGTCTGCTCCCAAACAGCGACGGCAGACTCCCATTAGCAGCAGCATTAACCTTGCACTGACCTTGTAATAAGCAAGGTAAGAGCTAGTCCTGCATCCAGCCTTAGTGCAAGACACAGAGATGAAAAAAAGTTTAATTTGGCCCATTGTATGAATTTTGCTGTCGCAAAAAGCCGAAATTCTCTTACGGCTGTAATGCCTCTGTCAACATAAACGTTTTAATATAGGTTATGATTAGCATCAAGAAAACATTAAATGTCATAATTTTGTCCCCAAACAGATGATTATTTTCAAAATTATTTTTCCTGTGTTATTGCTGCTTTTTTTGCAATTGTATACAATGTATGTTACAGATGAGAACGAAGGTCAAAAGGTGTTAGTGCAATTAATGAACTATGGGTTTGAAATGTGGTTTAATCCTAAATCCTATGGCACTGAGAGCCTGAAGTCACTCCAGGCTCACAGGCTCTCCAGGCTCACTCACTCACTGCACTGTGAGGCTCACTGGAGTCATGTGTGTAAAAGCTGACACTCTCTTGTGGTTTATTTGGGGACTTACACACCCCAAACTTTAAATTTACACATATAAATGCATAGGTTTTAAAGCCAGAAGGAACAACCAAGACCTAGTGTGACCTTCTTTATAACAAATTTGCAGAATTTCACCTCACAATTCCCTGCCTGAGCCAAATAAAATGACTATTCATACCAGCAGAGCTTGTGCTTTAATTCAGTGAGGGAACAGGTACAATACCAGGGTGTTTATCCTGAAATCTCTACAAAGCCACAGAGCCCAAATAATGCATACCAAGCATCAAATTCTCTCAAAATTGTGGTGATAGTAATAAAAATGGCTAAATGTCTTTGAATAACAAATAAATCTGATTAAACCACTCTGCTTATAGCTTTCCTGTGAGCAAGAGAGAACATAAATCGTTAGATACATGATTTATAGAATATTATTCGCTTTTCTCAGTAACTCTGTGCATTCTTGGGTCTTTGATATTCTGATAGCAATGCCCTTTGCAAATAATGCAAAATGATGTATATTTTAGCAGCTACTGGCTAGATTCTCAAGAGGAAACATTCTCTAATAGCACAGTGCTCCTGAGGGACTTTTACAAGCAATAAAATCCAAAGCATACAAGCGAGATTTTTTTGTCAAATTTTGCTTATAGAAATATGAATTTCAGCTTCAGAGATCTCTTTTCTTTTCACTACAAGACAAGCTTAGATAACGTGCAACCAGATTCCTGCATCCTGCAGACATTTAAAGAGCCTGTTACCTATGTGGTAGGGCAAATATTTGCAGTCTGGAAGAAGGCACAGACACCACCCACTGATCTCTCCAGTGGGGCAGGAGTGGGAAAGGGCCCTCATAGGGAAACCCCCTTTTCCACTGAACTCCTTTCCTGCCTCTGCTCTCAATGACCCGAGGGGAAGAAGGCAGAAAACAGTCCTATATGTGCTGAAACAAAGTACAGGTGAAGAAACCTTTGATTTCTCCCCCTTATATGTGAGGATAATAATGATAAAAAATCATAGATGGCATCTAATGTGGTAAACTGAAATTTGAGATAAAGTGTAAAGCAGATTTTCTCAGCCTCTTTTTTCAACAGCACCTTACTGGTGAGATTAAACATATGCTTTTGAAAGCAGGGAATAAAGATTGTTGCTTTTTTGTGTTTTTTTTTAACCTATAAAAATACCAAGCTCATTTAAATTACATTGAAAAGAAATAATAAAAAATGCAGTTTTTCTTAAAATATTGAATAATATTGCCAATGATGAGAGCTGCAATTTTTTTTTATCTTGGAAAAACTTTGTGGTAGATTCTCTTTTTCTTCAGAGACTTCAACCCTGTTTAAATGTGTGTCACCAATGAAAAGATTCACTCAAAGGAGTCACTTAGCAGATGTGCTTGGAGAAAACTCAACTCCTGAGACTGTGCATTACTGTCAACATCCCCATCAACAGCAAATGTAATAGTGTTTGCAAAGCTGATATTTAATTCACTGGCTAATAACATTCAAAACCACAGAGAGTGCAATATTTCTATTCTTGAACTTAAAATGGTTTAGTTTTTTGAGTCCATATGAGTCTGAATTTGGAAAACTCAACTGCATCCACATGCAGTGGAGGAGATCCACCAAACACAGTTTGGGTTTTCTGTTATCTCTTTATGAATAAATGAAAAGATTACAGCAGAAGTTGCTCTTTATCCTTCATGCAAGCACAACAGTTGTGATGATTACACTTAGCAAAGGGTGGATTTTGTGAGTCTGGTAGTATTTCCATTTTCTGGTTCACTTCTACATTTTTGTGACAAAATGGCAGGCTTTGCTAAGTGGGCAGACTTAACTTAGCTTTGGTAGATCATCCAGTTAAAGCTAACAGCATTTGGATTAAATAAAACTTCTATGATTTTTTTTTTGAAAGATTATGTCTATGTTGGCCTCTAATAATTGGACCAGAATTTTTGCCTGATGTAATTTAACTGAGTTCTTAGGCATGATATTCCAGCAGATAATTTGATCATAACAATAATGTTTTTGTAGCTATAATGTGATTTATTTTATATGTAGAACTGCATCTATAGATAATGTACATTATATATGGATATATGTATATATATGTAAAATGAAGATAAACAAATATACATGTATAGATACATACTAAGGATGCAATAACTGTACAACCGAGCACACACATCTTGATTTTGGTTTTGTGTTAGCCATGACTTGCTATTAGTTAACACCCTAAACTGAGAATAGTGAATGAGTTTATTTTATTTGCCACCAGGGAATAATTATGAAATACTTATTACATGGAAATTATTCTAGATAAATATATTCTGTATTTACAGGACAGAGCAGAAACCCACAGAGGGGGCTGTGACATAAGAGCTTTTCAATGACATTCAAAATATTAGAAATATTCCTGGTGGCTTTTAGAGCACTTTATTCAATTGGGTGCAGACGAGCTAGGTTTATGATAGTTGGTTTGCAAGTTTTGGGGTAAATGATCCAAGAACAGCAAAGTGGATGTATTTTATTTGCACAGTGAAATTCTATTGGCAAAAAACCCTGCAAAGACAGTTTTATATTTTCGTCACACTGTAATAAGCAACTAACGACCCACAGAGAATTTGGGAAAATGCCCTATTTACATTCCCTCCTATTTATGTGCTCTGCTTTTGCATACAAAGGAGGGCTTTGTTTCCGCAGGGCTTGTCAGCACCTGCGGCTGCTGGTCACCACAACCCTCCGGGCCATCGAGCTGCCTCATGCAGCGCCCTTTGCCATGCGCATCCACGGCGTACCTGGCGATTTTGTCCGTGCAGGACATGGTGATGAGCTGCTCTCCCAGCAGGACGCCGTCCCACGTCTGCGCGGCGTTGCGGCACCGCACGGGAATGGTCCCTTCCCCGGACTCGATCTTGGTCCGCAGGTGCCCGCGGTACTTCCTCACTATGTGCTTGCTGCTGCTCACTGGGCAAAACAAACACAACAATGACAACAACTGAGTATTTTTCGAAAGGACCTGAGAGGCTGTGTTGATGCCATAGCTTGCATTTGCAGAACCACCTGTGAAGGTCCTTTAAACTGGACAAAAATTAGATAACAGCCCAAGAAAGAAGCACAATGCAGAAAAGAAGGTGCTCCTAGCCTGGTTTTCTTTTCACATCCATCAAAGCTTACACAAAGCACACACTGAGCTCGTGCTCCCCTTCTATTTTTCTTATATATTTAAAAAGAAGAGAGGTGCCCTGTCTTTTTAAGAACCAGTACAATATCTCATTTTAGGATTGAGTTGTGATGGATAAATATTTGAAAAATCTTGGTTCAATGAGTGTCATCAAGGACTCAGCTACATGATGCAGACCAGTCCAATAGTTTACTGTGATATTCAGTGAAATTTCCCAAATAATTTCAGAAGTGGGGTTTTGATTTGTTACCATGAAATTTCACTGAAAAATTCTGAAATGCTAAAGGTTTATACTCTGGATCAAAGGCAAACCAAAACTTGCTAGTTCTTCACTGCTGGCTGAAATTCTTTCTACAGTCTCCCTGAAGTGAGGTATTTTCCTGCCATGTGTTGTACCAAGATCTTTTATCACTTCTTTGATATTATATATTTGAGTGCAAGGCAAAGGCCCCTGGGTGGCACAGGACAAGCAGCTAAAGCACTGTGCTGTGATGAACTGAGTCCTGCAGATATGCAGTCAATACAGAAGATAATGACATTTCAAAAGCACTTCACCTTCATTATTATGAAAAGAGAAAAACTGAAGCTCATTATCAAAATCACTCTTACACTCTTTACACGGCTACTTCAGCCCTGGGTATTTTGGCTGTAAAAGAACTGGAAGGAGCAGCAAGGGAATCCTCTGGGTCTGCTCACTGCCTCACCCTCGGATGGTTTCACTGAGGTCACCTTCTCCCAGAACAGATCTTCCACAGTTTCCCTCTAGGCCAAAGGAAAATAATGAAAGACAGTGTACATGATGGTCTCTGCATTCAAGGAAAAGGAGTGCTGCATTTACAGACATGAAGCTTTTGCCCATATTGCTCACTGTCCTGTGTATTTTTCTATGCCAGCTCCTCATCTGGACCAGAAGGCTTCCCCTTGTGAAGGTGATGCTCCTCAGTCCTCAGCAGGCTGTGGGGCTGAGTGCTTCTGCCTCTGAGTAATACCAGTGTGTCAGAGTTTGTGGGGCTGATGGCACCTCTGGCTGTGAGCAGCTGGCTCTGTGCATGATCCCCAGTGCTGCTGGAAGCAATGGACTGACTGGCTGCTGCCAATGGTGGTTTGGGAAAAGGGAGAGGAATAATAAATTGCTTCAGCCTGTTGGGATTAGCAGAGGCAGCAAAGACATGTAGAGCAGCAAATTCAGTTGTGACCTGCCAGCACACAGGCCCCCAGCAATCATTGCCTCTTCTCTCCATTCCTGCTTTTTTAGAATGTAGGATGGGTGGGTGAGTGTCAGCAGAGGGCTGGGACAGGTATCAAACGGATTGCTTGACCAAAACTGGTTTCCACCTGAACTCAATTTCCATCATATACAAAATATAGTTGGAAATGCTGCTAAAGTAATGCTGCTACAGCATCTGAGTTTGGGGAACAGTGGTTGTTGCACTGCCATTCCCATCAGCAGCCACGTCATCCCAGCAGCAGGGGTGTGGAGAGTCCTTGTGCCCAGTTGTCAGCACCTCACCAATCAAGACACTGCAGTAATCACCTACTTGGAATATTGTGCCTTTTCAAACTTGGGTTTTGGGAGAAACTGGGAACAGCCAATGGAGAAAGAAAAAAATTTAATAAACAAAAATGATAAAGTCTCTGAAATCTCTCAGATCCCTCTTTTCTCAAATTTTCTGGTTGTGCCAACACAATGGAAACACTTTCCAAGAGCATGTGTGCTGATCCCTTGCACATCCCTCTTGTCTGGGATGTTAAGTGCAGCATCATTCAGAGGATGTTCTTTGGACTGTAGTAGCTATCTGGGAACTGCTCCATATTTTTCCTGAGACTCTGCAAGGAAATATTTTTTAAAAACATGAAGCAATGGTGAGCAGCATTTTTTATTATTAAACCACAGAGTTGTAGGAAAGGTACCATGAAATTTGGACAACAAAAGTAGAAAGTGATCACTTCTGCTTAGCAAACACATCTAGCTGAACAACAGTGAGAAATGTCTACCAAAACCACTTTGCCTTTGTCTGCACATACTGAGAACTGATGGCACAGCAGAGCAAGATCTCTGCCAGGGAAGCAGTGAAGAGTGACTCAAGAGGCTATTGCTGTTTTGGCTGGTGGAAAGTGTAACTTTAAGCTAACCAGTTCTCTTTTCCTAAGCTTTCCCACAGGTATAATGAAGATAATGATGCTTCCTTCTTATGCAAATTCATTTAAAGGCACTGCTCAACAACTATTTATGAAAAACAGATGCTACCTTTCCAGGAAAGACCTACCACAGGAGTCTACCTGCTGGAAATCCCTCGGAAAAAAATGATTTTTTACTATTTCCTTCTCCAACTTTTAAGAAAAATATTTTCTCCTGCTACACTTTTCCCATTTCTCATCTCTCTAGATTCTCCTCTCTTTCTCAGCTCCTGCTCTGAGCCTCCCCTGTGGGTGTCTTGATCTCCTAGATTATTCTCTTACTGAAGCAATTCAGTGTGTTGATACACCCACGTTTCCCATACATACAAAGAGATATGTAACTGCTGGGGAATTTTAGTGACTGCAGTATAAGATGAGCAGCCCATCATTTATGTGGCTTTGATTTCACTGCATAAATGTTACCTCAGTGAGGGGCAAAGCATCCCACAATATGCTGACAGAGATAAGGAGTGAGTTCAGGGGAAAAAAGCAGCAGGATTTCAAACAGCTGTGGGGCAGCTGGGGAATTTAAAGCATATACCAACAATTTTTAGGGAGAGGGATATGAACGACTTCTGTGATTTTGGGGGGTTTGTTTATTTAATTTGTCATTTGTCTATCTGATCTTTTCAGGACCGAAGGAAGTACAAAAGCCAAGCACTCTACATCTGGCTGTTCTCACAGCATCTCAACCCTGGACTGCAAGTGCCAGAAACTGAACAATAAAGTTTCTAAAAAGCACTTGAAGTGTGCAAGTGCACTGACAGTCTCAGTTTGTGAATGCTCATTGACTGAGCCATGTGTCCAGCTTTGCTCCCTGCCCCTGCCCAGGTGCAGCCCAGCAGCCGGCGCTGGCTGATAGGATTCAGCATTTGTGGCCAGTGTACACTCACCCCAGGACACACTCCCACAGCTCTGATAAGGGGTTTTAGCTGCTCAGCTGCTATTAAATTCAGTAAATAGGGTGTGACTCAAACCTCACCGTGCTGCCTGTCTCAGGCTGCTCACATTGCTGGGGTAGTAGGGACCCATGCTCCAAAGATCATCTGTGGTGTTTATACAAAATACCAATAACCCAAAGCTCTGAGTGCTTTCAGATTGCCAATGATTAAATAAATCCAAATCTGCAACTAGAACACACTGAGTTTTTTTTAGCATGTCATTAAGCAGCACAGAAAGATCTAACCAAAGGAAAAGATGAGGCTCTGTGAGTTTTGCACTGAAGCTGCAGACAAACTCCAGCACATAAGCTGCTTGTCAGCAGTAAAAAACACGGTCCACTTGCTGGCACAGCCTGCTACAGATCACTTTAATGCAGTCTCAGAAATATATTTATTTATGCATCTTAAAGTCACAAACTACAGCCTACTGCTGTTCTGCTGTTCAGTATGATCAAAACATCAGTGACTATAAGCATTTCTGATCTTCGCTGTGCTGGTTCTCCAACTGCTTAATCTCAGCTAATTGCAGGGGAGAAGGCGTCTGTGGATGCCACTTCAACCAGAACAAAATGTCAATTCAAACCAGAATTGGAAAGGACAAATTTAAAAATCATTTGGAGTGGATTTATGATGTGTGCTACACTCAGAAGTGGAAATTACTCTTGAGAGTTCCTAGGATAAAAAGGTGCTGGATTAATTACTGGATTAGAAATGTACACAGACAGGTGCCTTGTATTTAAAATCAGTGAAACCCTCTGATTTCAAGCCTCAGCCCTTATTTTCATATTTGCTCCAGGACCAGTTCTAGCTCAGAAGGTAATGAAAAAAGCCACTCCATATTTATTATTTAGTTAAAGAGTGAAGAGGAAATGGACGATGATTAAACAGAATCACACGAGTAGGGATCCGTCTGAAATTTTGCATGACTGCCTCGGAGGTTCATTTTCTGTTTCCCTGCTTCAGTGGAGGCTGTTCTCTCTTCAGGAAAGAAGAAATAAAACAGCCTATCTTGTATTTTTTTCAGTGGTGGGCCCTCCCCTCCTCAGCATGGTTTATAAAGCTTCCTTAGAGCAGTGTGAGACAAAGGGGTGGAAGAGTGTTAGCATTTGATTGCCTTTGTATTTTGATGGTTATTAGAGATGCACTTTCCTCAAGCAGATGCTGAACTAAATGTACAACATTACTATTTCTGGAAGTGCTAAAGTGAGAATCACAGCACAGTGAACACTTTGGATATGTCTGCTCTGCTGGGCAGGGTGGCTGGTCAGATAAATCCCTGCTGCACTGTGCTTTGTGCAGAGACCCAGGCTGAAATGCCATGGGCCAGCTTCAGAAAACAAGAAACTTTAGGAAATAAGTCTGAATTTGTGAAAAGAAGGGTCTACAAAGCTGCCCCTGCAGTGACTTCAGGGATGTGTCCTTCCCAGAAGGGAGCACAAGACTCTGTCTTGTACAGGTTAAACAGGATAAAAGCATGTTGAGATGAATCCCTAAAAGTCAAGATATGACTTTTAAATACAGGCTGTGAGGGATATTGCACCTGAAGGCACCCTGAAGACATTTGCTTGCTCCCAGAGCCATGTGGCACCCACCATGCTGTAGCAGATTTCAATTCAGATCTAAGGTTTGGACAATACCATTAACCCTATATACAAATAAAAATGCTGAATATGTACTTTATATGACAGTGGTGCAAACCTGAGACACCTGTAACTTTTGGAGCTGAAATTAACATAGGAGATTGAACTTCTTTACCTTTTCCCTTCTCCCTGCTTCTTTCTTGGCTGAAACAGTTTTTGGACAGTAGTCCCTAACCTGAGAGAACCCATGACCTGATAAGTTACGTTCCCTTTGGCATATTATTATTTCTTCTTTTCACTAACCTTCAAATAACAATCTTCACTCCTTTTACTTCCATAATTTTTCATCTGCCAATAGTTTCTAGTGATGTAGTGACAAGGTGTGATAGCAAAGTCAATTTGCCTATCCATAGATTATCAATATGTGGCATTTAATCCAGAAGCAGTAGTGAAAACTTGAAATTTAAATCCACAAGAACAGAAGGGAAATGAATGCATTATTTTTCTTTATCTGCTTTTTTTTTTTTTAAAATTGAATGGTGGTGTTAGAGACAGTAACTGTAGGAGGGGGTAAGAATTGTATTCCAGCATATTAAAGTTTATCAGTGAGTATTTTAATGAAAACTTTTCATTTTGGTCCATCAAAATGCCTCCATATATGATTAGTGCGGGGGAAAATTTAATTTGTTGAGATAATATAGCACTTTTACAATGAGTTTTTATTATTTTTGTAAGTTAATATGAAATGTATTGAAAGTTCATCCTAGGGAGAGGTGCCAAAATACCTTAATTGAACCTGTGCTAGAGCAGAGAATGACACTCTAACACATGATATCCATTTTAGCATCAGACTAACTTCTAAGTAAGCCTGGACCCTCAGCAGGCTTTAATACCCTGAGAGGAAAAAAAATCTGAGAGAAGTAGCTCAAAGCCTACAAACAGGTTTTCTCTAATGTCTGTCTTCGAGGAATGCCTGGGATCAAAATGTGAGTAACTAGTTAAAAGTCACTTTAAAACAATTCCTGGCAGCAAAGTCATGCACAGCTTCCTCTGAGAGTTATAAATGACTGTTCCAGGCAAGAATGAATGAGCAGTACTGGGTCAGGTGTCAGGGAATTTCTTTGTGCCACCTTACAAACCTAGGCTGTTGACTCCAGCCTGCTCTGGAGTAGAAAAGCATTAGAATGTTGAAGCCAAAAGTACAAGATTTATCAGTGGGATTAAGATTCTGTGCATGTGGCAATCAAGGAAAGTACAACTCAAACACTTCAAGATCATTATTTTTAATTACTAATTGCTCCTCTTGTCTAAATCAGACATGTCCCGCCGTGGCTTTGAAAATGCAGCTGCACCTACAGAGCAAAGTCTAAGAGATCTGGCAAAGGGCTGTGGCAGGGCTGTGAATTCTCTGAGAAGAAGACTTCTGCCTCTGAAGGCTCCACCAGGTTTGTCACCAGGCAGAAAGGACCACTGGCTGATCTCCAGCAATGCTCATATTTGACAGTGTGCAGAGATGCTGCTCATTCCCAGGGCAGCAGCTGATCAAAGCCAGTGGAGAGTGAGATGCTGCATCCATCAGAGACCAGGGGGAACCAGCTCTTCACCCATGGCCTAAGCTGTGCATCATTGTATCTTTCTTTTTTTTTTGTTAATGAGGAATGTTTTCTCTTAAAGCTAGAGATCTTTTAAATAAATATACTCTGTGTGAAAAATATATCAACATCACTGGAATTGTCTATTTGGTGACAATTCTCTCTCCTGCCATGTTTTAATCAAGAAGTTTACACAAACATAATGAGAATGTGTTATTCATCATAATCCTCTTTCTTTTATCAACAAAACATGCTGCTATTTATGTGGCTTTGGGATTTTTTTGCAGTTGGGAAATTGAAGTCTTCAAGGATGATTTAAGGAAAATGTTATGGAAGAAGCCAGCAAAATATGAAAACAGAAAATGAACCCCATGAGACAGAAACAATCTGTCAATAATGTCGACAGATTGTGGTTGGTATGAGTCTAGAGAGGCTGTGGCTCCTGATGCATCACCAGATATATTCTAATTCAGCTTCTGGAGCTCTGAAGTCCTTTGGTCTTTGGCTGAAGAAATTAAATCGTGATCATCAGAAAATGGCTCCTATTGGCCTTCAAAATCTGTGGATTAAAGTTGCTAAATTATTCTGACTAATTTTATAGTAGTGCATAGAATATACAATGTTTTCCATTTTAGTATTCTACTCAGCACTAACTACCCTTTCTCAGAGCTGTGATTGCTGGATCCCTTTTATTCCTATTTTACAGATATAGATATAGAAATTACCAGAGTGAGGTGACCTGCCCCAGACTGGCTAGAGAAGGCAGCTTGCAGAATCATGGTAAGAATTAAATTGTTTGCTGCTCATACAGATGTCCTCAGATTTCTTTCCTAAGACACTAAGAAACTCCCTAGAAGTCTAAGAACTTCCAGAAGTACTACAAAGATCTTAACTGGACCTGGAGCTGCCTGATAGGCTCTCTAAAACTCATCTTATGAGTTTTATCTGTAATTCCCACCAGTGGAAAGGCAAATCAGACTAAATTAGATCTGAGTGGGTGTGGTTTTCACCCACAGAGATTTCTCCCAACTATGGTTTGATATTTTCCACCTATAAAATCTGTGCCTTATTTAGGTGCATATTTCTAGTAGGCTATGGGATGTTGGGGTGGAATGGGGGAATGTCCAGGAGTGTGTGGTCTGTTTTTCTCTGCTGCAAAGGGCTTTGGAGACACCACCATTCCTTGAGCTGGACAAATCTGGGGACAAGGAGCTTTTCTTCATGAAATTTTCTACTACTATTCTGAAAACTTCTCAGGCATGGTCTTTTGCTGATTAATGTAGCCTTTTTATCACATCTAAACATTGCATCCAAATGCAATGTTTTACAAAGCAGCAAAACCCATAACAAAGCAGAATCAATAAATACAGTGCAATGCCCTCTGGCAATTCAAGCATTCTGTTAAAATTAGAATCTGATTATAGCTGTGGAAACCTGTTTTCCTGAATCCTAACAAACACATTTTGCTTTACATGAAAGCTTTTCAAAGCTGTGGCCAATGCTGGCTCTGAGCAATCCATAGTTTTCAGCATATTCTTTCTCTTTTCCTGGATAGACACACACTGCACTGACATACACTTCTAAAAATCTTATTTTCTACTTTAAACTCCCCCTGAAACAACAAAACTCAAATAAGCAAAAGCAGCCAAGAATATCACAAGGAGAAGGAATTGGGACATTTTCAATGCATTGTCAAAGGCAAAGAGTTTTCTCATGATGTGTCAGTTCTGACAAACTTTTAAAACAGAGACAAAAAGGGAGCTGTCTAGCTCAGCTGAGAGGGAATTCACTGATCCAGGACTTGAGAGACACAGATTCAAGTTTTTATTTGATTCCAAGTGGCCTTGAATGAAAATGCCTACCCTGAACTAGGCATGGGAGGAAATGAAATAGGGTTTTCCTACCCCCTGTTACTGATGACCAGGAGATAAGAGAAATATGTGATCACAGTTTCACACAATTATTTTCTTTGAAATTTTGCCGGACAGGTTTTGATTTCTTTCCAACCAGTCAGTACTTTGAGACCTGAAAACTGTCCATGAAGTGAAGCTGTTATTCACCAGTCAGCTTTAGCTACCCAGCCTGGTGGAGATTCATAATGGAATATAAAGCAACAGCAAACTTTTACAGGTTGATTAATTGTACAGAAAGCTTCAGGACTCCTGTGTAGTGAAATGAGAGCCTCTTTCCAAGGTGCATCCTGGGCTCCAGCATGATAATACCAAAAATAAAACCATGAGTGCTTTCACAGCTCTCCTAAGCCTGGACACCACTGGTTTCTCTGGCAGGTTTAGGGGCTAGAACAGACCTTTGGGATTGGCATGACAGGCCATGCAAGAAATCAGACCACTCCTTTGGGTTACCAAAAGTGAGGGGATTTCCAGAACATGTGCACCATATGTTTCCACATCCTCTGGCATTGCTGCTCTGGGCAATGGGTCCATCTGAGCATCAAGATGGTGCAGCTGCTGCTTCTGTAGCTTTTTCCTCAGGTGGCATCAGAAGGGCTCAGGATTCACAGCAAAGGGCTTGGGCCAGTCACTGTCTCCATTCTGGTACCTCCGACAGGAGCTTCCCCCCTCTTTTCCATTCTCTCCCTTCCCTGCAGCCTTGGATGAGCAGGGAGTGAGTAGGAGAGGCTGGAGGAGGAAAAGCTCCTTGCAGCACTGGAGGTGCCTCCAACCAGTGCCTGCAGGTCCTGTGTGGGTGCTGTGCATTGGAGGAAGCAGAGGGGCTTCACTCATCCTGAGAGTTTCCCCACCCCTCACAGGCTTTATGTTGCTGTCTCTCTTGTCCACTTCCCCATCATAGCTGAACATCACAGACCCACTCTCCCTCCAACTTTCCCAACCTCACTGTGCCCCTCCTGTCCCAGGGTCCCACTGATAACTCTCAGACACACATTTTTCTCCTGAAATCCCTTTGCCCACCTTCCCCAGAGGAAGAAAGCTCTCCCACAGTGCCAGCATGGATTTGTTTTAGACGCTAGAAAGAAGTCTTTGAACTGTCTGCAGCATCACTTTCACACCTGGAAAGCCCTGAGCTAAATCAGAGCACTGCTCAGACCTGCAGTGCTTGTGGGGACAGGGGACCACAGCTGGGCTGGGCTCTGCTCTCATCTTTGCCCATCCTGACCAGGAGCACACCTCACCTCTGCTCCCTGCCATGGGTGAAGTGTGAAAGTGAGGGAGAGAATTAAGCAGAGAGAACTGTCCTGTGACCATGCTCTCCCTCCCAAGCTAACTTGAGTGAAAGCAGTCACACTGCAACAGCATTTCAGCAGCCTGGGAAGATCAAGTTAGAAAACAGGGCAATTACATGTAAACCTAATGCCAACAGTCTTGAGCAGGGACAAAAGCTCCTTGACAGACCAGCCTCAAGTCAGCTGTAGAAAGTTGCTGCATTTCATCTGTGTTTGCTTTGGTAAATTGAGGCTGGATCTGTGGCACAAGCAGAAGGGGCCATTGCTTGCATGGAACATGACCTCAGAGGAGGCTGACAAAGGGTGCTGTGCTCATACCTGAACCCAAACCTTTTGGATAAGACCCAGTCCAGTGTTAATGAAGTGAAAGGACAATTTCCTTCCACTTTCTTTAATACTTATTCCCTAGCCAGTGAAGTAATGCAAGAGCCTCTTGCTGTATCTGCAATTTCTGCAGCATCCTTTATATGACAAAGCAATCTGGGCTGACCACAATAATTCATCCAGAGCTGGGATTATTTCTCCTGAGGCAGTATTCAGCACTACAGCCTACAGTGGTGTATGCATTTTTTTTTTAGTTTCCTGTTACTTCTGGGCATGGTTCTCTAGGATAATTTTCTTCTGAGATCCCCCAAGGTATTATTCTGCTCAGTCATACGAAAAATAGGAAAATAATGCACCTTCATCCCAGTTCCACAGACGGGCCATTTATCAGCATAGAATCAACTTTATAGCCTAGGAGGAAGCTGCTCCATGCACCAAATAGCTGCGAATTTCCAAGATGGTTTCACAAGCTGCATCAGATCAGCAGCTGTGACAGAGAGATGAGATACCTGGGAGCACTTGTGCAATGGGAACAAAAAATTCTGTCCAAGTCCAAGGGATGACCTATGGTTATCCTCAATTTTTATAATGGGAAATTTATCATTTTGTTAGAACCTGAATTTTCTTGTAGTTCTAGATACCTAATTTCTTTTCAGATCACTGAATTACTTAGATGGTTCTTGAAGTGCTTTCCCCTTTTATCATCTATTTACAAGAACAGAATTTGTCCATTTAACCAAACATGGGATTGGCAAAAGGAAGGCAGAGATTTCTTCCCCTTGCACATCCAGACACGTTCACCAAACCTAATGGTTTGGGGAGTGATTCTAGCCCAGTTACTGCCATAAGCATCCTCATTGTATTTCCATCCTGATAACTCCCTGCAGGACACTGAATGCTGAGTTCTGGAGCTGAGACTCTCACAACAGTTTTAGGAGATCATCAGACTCCTTAGAGGGCCTCAGTGTGAATCTGGCCTTCTCCAGCCAGTCTGATCAAGATATGACTTTCAAGGATCTGGTTTGGGGATGACAAAACCTGGGTCAGCCTCATCTGAACACGGAGTGCTGAGTTACTGGTATGAGCAGGGCACCCCTTCACAGCAGCCCTGGATCTGAGGGTTAACAGCATTTTTTCTGAGAATGGAATGTAAAATCCAGCAGCCAGAATCACAAGCAGGGAAAGCACAGGTCTGCCCAGTGAAAGCACACTTGAAGTAGAGAGCACAAATGTGTCTTCCTGGGTACTCTTCAACTCTCCAACTCCCTGGAAATTGCAGTGCACATCTCCTCATCACATCACCTACCAAGGCAATGACCTGGCTCACATGGTTGCAAGCGGGTCCTGCTTAGATGAGAGTTCTGTCAAATGTGTGTGCATGAGAGCTTCAGCACAGCTGTAGGTTAATAGACAAGCAGGAGAAAAACCCCATGTGGAGCAGATGCAATGGTGTGTTTCAGACCTAAAGGAAGTGTGGGATAAAACAGGAGCTGGGCTATCAAGGAGTCAATGGCACAAGGCAATACAGCATGTTAGCAAGAGATAGAAAAGCAGCCCAGGGGAGAAGAACTGAGACAAGCCCTGGGGCAGATTCTGTTTGTCTCTCTGGCGATCTGGGTAGTGAAAAAGAGAGAGGACATCTCTAGAAAAAAGATGGACAATGAGGTAAAATACTGCCAGGGAAGGAGGAGTGGGGAAGTAGAGGACTTTTTCAGTTCAAACTTTCAAGCAATTAATTTTGCTTCTCAAGAGACTTAAAAAAAAAAAAAAGCCAACGAGTCAAGAAGCACTAAATCATCAAGTATGGTGCTGTAGGAAATCAAGGGCTTGGTTATTCTGTGGTTTGTCCTAGATTTAGGGGAAAGTGCAAAATATGCAACAGATACAATAGGGTGAGCTGCCCCCAGGGCTCCACCTCAGGAGCTGGAGTGTGTGTGCCATAATGGGGAACAGCAGCCCCTTCAGGCCCTTCAGGAAACCCACGTTAACTTGATGCTGTGATACTGCCCTTGGGAGAGCTCAGGAATCCAGGCACACCTGGCTCAGATGTACATGAAGGGAGAAGGCATCAGGAAGGGAGATGTCCCAGGCTCCCTAAGCTGCAGCCCTGAGCTGAAGGAGGGGAAGAAGCTCTGTCTGTGAAGGAGCAATTAGAGCTGTAAGGACACAGGAATGTGCTGCTTTCTTGTCTTATAGCTGTGCTACAGCCTTGAGGCTGACCTTGGACAATGATGGAAAGGGTCTTGGGAAGGAGACTGACTGGACAGAATGAGCCAGGACAAACCCATAAAAAGTATCTGAAACCCCTGTGGCATTTCCCAGTCTCATATTCCTGCAACACCACTGACCCTGGCTGGTCTCCTGTCCTGCTCTCAGCTGCTCTTGCCTCTTTCCTCTCAGCCTTCCCCCTACTCTCTCAGACTGTACCTTCTGCCAAAGCTCTCACTTCACTTCCTGTACGCCTGTCCAACCTCCTGACCTTCAAGCACCAAAAAAGAGCTAAAAAACCCCTCCCTGCTCAAAGCAGCCTGGTCCAACTGGATTTTGTCTCTCTTTTAGAGCTTATCAACAAACAAGTCAGCTTACCTCTGATTCAAGAAGGCCATTTCTTGCACATAAAATCATACTTTTATGATTTTATCTCTTTGTCCCTAATCTCTAACTTTCCTGCATGAAGCTGGCATGGGTGTGAGCTCCCTGGACCTCTCCTCTGCATTGCAGCTGTCAGACTTTTACACGTCACAAACTTGGTACTCTGCTCTATCCAGTAAGAAGTAAACTGGGTTTCAAAAGCATGCCAGCTTATGTCCTCCCTTACCAGAACAAAGCTCATAAGAAGGAAATGTGAGGCCTCCCTGAGGGTGCTGGAAAGACACGGTGGATAATAGGAAATTTTTGGAAGGAGATTTGAGAAGTGGATTTTTCTCACTCCCTATATTGATAAAGGCTTATCATATTCCTTCTCAAAAGCAGGAACCACATGGTGAGACACCGTTTTTAAATGTTAATGCATCTTTAGAGAATAATCAGTAACATTTGATGGCTTTTGCTAGCTCTAGGAGAGGTTTCTTTGTTGTTTAAGAAATGAAACAGCATTCATCTGGAGTTTCTTGTCATTACTGGATGAAAGAAAGGTTATTTCTTTCGGAAAAAAAAAGAGGAAAGAGAAGATCTGAATGATAAACATTATAAAATACTTATCTTCCCAGATGTCTCTGGGATAATGTGAGCTGAAAGGAAATGCTTATCTCACTGAAGGACAGCTTTTGGCAACATGGCTTTCTACACAGTGCTAAATTATTTTAAGAGCACAGGACAAAGGTAGAGGGATCTGTTTAAAAGACTGAATTATGAGCCAGGTGTAGCATCCCTTCAGGTCCAGCTACTTAATCACTGTGTAACCTTGGCTAAGCCACACAGACCTTTCTGCCTCAGCTTCTGCTTGGGAAAATAACTGGTAATAGCCAACAGGAAAATTATTTTCATGATTATCTACAAGTTTACTGTCTGTGTCATGTACTGCGTGATTATATATTTTTAACACGGCTGCTTGTATATCTTGTTATCTACAGAAGCATTCCCTCATTAGCTGGGAGATTTATCTGTCTTTGAAGAAATCCGTGAGCCAAGCAGGGTTCACCTCCAGGGCTGGGTTCAAATGCATAAAATCAGGCAGCACGGGCTGTCAGCTGCCCAAAGCACCAACTTCCTCATGCCAAGAAGAGCAGAATCCACTATTGTTTTCTGATATTCATAAGAACTCCCTTTTCTATTTTTAATTTTTATTTAAGATGATGTCTTTTCATTTGCTATCTCATCAGGAATTTGTTGATTTGATTTTGAGTTTTAAGCATTTACTTGCTTTAGTTCATTTTATAAACCCTGCTGACATAATGCAGAAATTATGTCAGCCAAGGACCACATCTCCCTCCTGAATAGGTGCATTCTGCTTTCTTGCCCTAGCAAGCTGCTGTTTCACATGTGAAAAGAAATTCTAGTCTGGGCAGAATAATACCTAATCATTAATAAATAACTTATACAAATAAGAAATCACAAAGGAGTGAAACTGATGGATTTGCCTGTGAGGAAGTGAGGTCGTTGTGTTACCTTGGGTGATTAATTTTACATTCCCATGTCTATGGTTCCTCCTCCATCCATTCTTTTGTCTTGCCTGCCTAACAATCAAGGTAGTCAGGGCAAGGAATATTTCTCATTATGTGTACATTTGGCAGCCAGCACTATGTGCTTTGCAGCATGTAAAATGCACGAAGGAGGAGCAGTGGCTGGGGCAGAGATAAGAGAGTAGCCTTGTGTATAGGATCATGGGGTGACAGGCATGTGATGACAAGCCACAGATCTCTGGAGTGCCCTGTCCCTTGCTGGGGGCATTCCATGTGGCCAGACAGGGACAAAGCTGGTGACTGGGAAAGCAACAAGGACGTGCCTCTGCCATGGCAGGGCAAGGGCAGGGACATGCATGTTTGGGGAGTGATGAGCTGAGAGTGCTGGGTCATGGGGGAGATGGGATTTGTCATCATGGACAACAAGCTCTGCAGGTCTGTTGGTGGCACATGCTGGCTCAAGACCCGATTTGTTTATCTCATTTGCAGGATCACCTCTAAAGAATAAATCCCTGGAAAATCATGTGTTTGCTTGAATGCCATAGATATGGTTCCAGGGACTCAAAGGCTGACCTGGTGGACTCCAACAAACCCACCTGCCATGCAGTGACCACACAGCATATTTGACATAGGCAGGATGGCTTTGGAAGGATCCCTTCCATAAGGGTCTTGCCATTATTTGCTGCAAGTGCAGGTGGTATTTGGAGAGAGTCTGATGAACAATCAACACTACAGATGTGTTGTACCATATATCATATCACATCATATCATATCATATCATATCATATCATATCATATCATATCATATCATATCATATTATATCATATCATCATATCATATCAGTGCTCTAGTTCAGACTCCAGCTGCTGCACCCTGTTTTAGTAAAAATGCAATTGTTCAACCCATACATACTCTGTGAATCCTGAGAAGAGTCTATGCATCTCCAGCTAGAGCTCTGATCTTCTGGTCCAGCCTCTGGCTGTGGCTTCAAGGATCTCTTTGATGCTTTCCAAAACACTTATTTACTTCCAGGGTTGTACGTATCAAGCAGAAAATGCAGGGATGCATTCCCCAGCAGAGCCCCAGAACCCCAGGTGTGAGGAGCTGCCTTGCCCAGCTCTGATTTTCCCTGCACACCATCCCCCAGCACACAGGACCAAGCCCCAGACACACACTCTCTAAAGCCTGTATTGTTTTTGCTCTCAAATGAAACAATTTCTGCCAGCAAAGAAAGACAGCAAGAAGGATCTGATCTTAAAAAAAACCACAACAAAACAACCAAAAAAAGGCAAAATGCGCACAAAGGAGGGAAAGGAGAGGGAAGACTTTTCCTTACAGTTGGTTGTGATTTCATAGGGGGAGTTGAAATAAAACAATCAAATAAAAAGACAAAACGCGCACAAAGGAGGGAAAGGAGAGGGAAGACTTTTCCTTACAGTCGGTTGTGATTTCGTAGGGGGAGTGGAGGCGCGCGTCTCCGCAGGGCGAAGTGCTGACGTACAGGTGGAACAGGATGTTCTCCCGCAGCCTGTAGCCTCCTTCTTTTAATCGCACGAAGATTGATCGCTCCCAGTCCTCTCGCCGTTTGCTACGATCGCAAAAGAGGTTCCAGGTCATTTGTTACATGCCAAATCAGAAACATTTCTGTGCTCCCTCTCTCTCTTTTTCTCCCTCTGCTTGTTTGTTTGTTTTTATTAGCAACCGGCACCATATATTTTTCCTAGTGACAACAACAGAAAAACAATAAGCTTCTCCAGGTGAAGAAATGTGTGAAGGAGGTCAAAACTGCCAAAGGGCTTTTGGCTTGCTTACCTAAGATATATTCTAATGATAAAATGTGGATTTTTGAAGGGGAACTCTCCTTCCTCACATGCACAGATGCATAAATATGCTGATTTTAAAGTGGTTCTGGTGCATTAAAAAACTAGTTCTCTTGGGCTCTCGTGAACACATCAGCTCTGCTGATCACAATGCCTAGGCACATGTTCGAATCCCATTAACATCAATCACCACAGCTGAGATGTCTGTTCATATGCTCCACTGAAAAGGGTCTCTAGTGAAGCACCCAAGTTTAATGACCATTGCCAGCCCCTGCTCCCCAGGTGCTGCTCTTCTCCCCCATTTAACCAGAGCTACCTACAAGTGCTCACCTAGGCCAGCAGGCTCCTCTTGGTCACTTGGCATTTTTGGAAATCAGAAGCCATCTTAAGAAGGGTGGACAAAACTTGTGCAGACTTTTCTCAGCTGTATTGAAAAAGGTACTTACTGAGATGAAGCTTTTATCTTTGCAGTGGTTCAGCAGCTAGATGGGGATGCAGTGCACATATTCCATTAGCAACAGCTGCCCGGGAGGCCAAACCCTCCCAGTGCTGCCGTTTGCAGCAACAGCACAGCATTAAGGCTCTGCTGCTGTGCAGTTCTTCTGATGAGTTACATTTGGGAAGATATGGGTGATTTCTCTGACAGACAGCTGCCTCTAATATGCGGACTTGGGTGATGGTCACGATTATAATTTTGAAGGTGAAAATGTGGTATTAGGATGAGACTCCTTTCCCTCTGATGGCCTGGTCCTTTGCTCAGAATCTCAGGTGTCTTTTTTGGAGGAATATCTCTGAACAGAATGGCACCTGCAGATAATGATTTTCCTAGGATGCTGTTAATAAGGTGGAATCCCACTCGTTTAATTCACTACAGGACAGCCCATTAACCAAGGCGATTTCTGCCTGTCTCTGCCTGCTGATAGTGCAAACAGGGGTGCTTTTTACTCAGCCTTTCAGCCAGTCCTTGGCTTTCATCCAAGCTGCCTCTGCCTGTTTTCTCCCAGTGCAGCCTCTGTGCTATTGAAGCTGTTTGGCTGTCACTCTTCCATGGTTTGGGTGTTTTGTCATTTTTTGATGCCAGGATGCGTTTGCTGTCAGGAGGAATTTACAGGCACATTAGCTCGCCTGTCAGGGACAGGGAGTCACACTGACTGCCGAGCTGGGGCTGCCACATGCAGCTCCTTCATTTTCTGCTGGCTGTGGTGGAATTTCCCAACTGCACTAATTATATTATCGCCCTGATACAAGCCTCTGAAATAATAAAATCTCTGTAAGACCTGCTGCTTGGACTTTAGAGCAATTTCAGGTAGTTTTAAATAATTCATTGCAAAATCAGCTGGGAGAATACAAAGCTGTGCAGTCCAAATGCCTGCTATTATTACATTAAATCTCACCAGAGTGTGTGTGGGGGGGGCAGCTTACAGTACTTGGAGACAGTTGCTATGTAGGGTTGGAGCAGTCATGCTTTGGGCTGGATTTCAGGAGTTCAATTTCCATCCTGTTTTCACTGGTCATGGTTCTTCACTGATTAACATTGCTTTCTTACCTCTTCATGAGCACCAACAAGGGTTTGTGGCCAGTGTGGCTGCCAGGTTGGGTGATAGACAGCTGCTCTAAAAATAGTTGGCAGGGCTGGAGGGCAGGGCAACTTGACTCTCTCCTCCAGCAAGCTGAGGTTCTTCATATCACATAGGGTCCTGACCTGCCTTTGGGATGGATTTTAAGGAACTGAACTCAAACATGAGGTTCAATCCTGCACTGTGGATAAATAGGCTTAATAACAAAACTGAAAAAAGAGTTACTGGAAAAGAGTTTGTGTTGCAACACCATCTGCCATTGCTTAGTAAAGATTCTTGTGCATAGGATGTTTGGTCTATGTCAAAGCCCAGGGGGATCCAGGGATTTTGTAAAAATGGTCCAGGTGAAGCATGATATGCACTTCTGCAAAGTCACCTCTACTCCAGCACTAGTACCCTCATGCCTTGTCTCTGGGACAGGTGTTTTGACCTCTGAGTGGGAAGAAGACTTTGCAGCAGCTGTTCTTTACAACATCCTTGCACAGCCAAACACAACCTGCACAAAGCAATGGAGAGAGGAGCCCACAGTGAGCCTACAGATCCCATTCAGTCAGGGGGTGGCATTAAAATGTCATTTGTGCATACTGGCAGTGGCTAAAAGAGCAGAATTCATCCCTAAACCTTTCCCTGTTATGAATTTCTGTGGCAGCTAGGATTTGAGACTCATTCAAGAGGGACATTTGAAAACACGATGAATTTTAATCTTTTGCTTGAGTTCATTACTCAGCATTACACGTGCCCATGTTTTGAGCTGACTTCAGAAGATACTAAAGCACATACTTACAGTTTAATATATATGAAGCATTTTGGTGAAACAAAGTCTGACAAGCAGAGGAGCAGTTTGTAGCATGTAAATGTATGTACAGGGAGTTTCTAGTACTATAAACTACAAGAGACCATCCTAGAGAAACTGACTGCAGGCTTAGTAGATGTATAACAAGCAGCTGATTTTCCTGGAAAAAATAACTTAACTGGACTGGATTAAGACTATTCCTTGCTTTTTATGTATAAAGTAAACAGTGGTTGCATCTGACTTGCTGAAAGAGCTTACTTTCTAGTAAAATCATCTCCTTTGAACCTGAAGGGTGCACTACAGCAACAAGCCTACTATGGTGCTGATTTATTTTAAGGATAATCTATTAATTTTATTTTTCTTTAAAAAAGAAGAGTTGTATTTTCTTTTCTTCCCCATTGTCCAGTTGGTATAAATAATACCACTAAAAATTATGTCAATTTTCCTACCACCACCACTGCAAGAGGATCAGACTATCGTATTTGTGTGCTTTTTGATGGTGATTCTTAGAAAAAGCTTCTCAAAAGGTCTTTCTTGTCCTTCTTTTGTACATCAGAAAATTTACGTCTTACTTCTCATCTCTTTCCTGAAAGTCTGGAGAACTGGAGGATTATGGTTGTCATAAAAATGAAATCTGGGAGGGCTAAGGGTTTTAATCAGACTGGTTAGAAGCTGACCGGTTTTAGTCGCTTTTAGCTTTTATTTAACTCAAGCTCTAGACAATGAATTGTTGAAAGAAAGTTTCCTTTTGAAGTATTTGTCACTCTCCTTCTTAGAGAAAATAAAGTTCCTATTCTGGAACTCTTTCCAAAGAAAAGTCAGGAAACTCACACCTCTAACATTTAGCAATAAGAAGAAAAGGGGAGGGGGGAAGTAATTTGCATATTGCTGCAACATTGGCTTGTGGATAGAATTTTTCTGCAGCTTAAATATGTGAATAAGTTGCTGTATTCTCTCTTTTAGAGAAATGGAAAAAAAATTTGCCCCAGCACGTGGCAGTTCATCTCACCCCCAACAGACACCTGAACAAGTCTGCTGAGTTCCACATCAGAGATGCCCATTTCTCTGCACTGGTGATCAAAGGAGCCTTGGGCATCTGGGTAACACTTGTCTGCCAAAAAGTAAATTCAGTTTAGTGAATCCCTGTCTCCTGGCCATTAGTTTTATATCCTGGCCCTTGCTTTCTCTAACCTGCTAGCCCTTGCTCTTAGGAAGCCTTCATGCTACACTCAGGAAAGTATGTGTTTTGCTTTCACTGAGATCAATGGTAGTATTTTAAATTCTGGAAAAGAGGTTCCTTTTCAAAGCATCACATACAAAAATGTTTCTTGCATTGGAAGTTCCTGAAGTTTGAAATCCAGCTGCAGAGACCACTCCCAGCAGGTAGGCTTGGTGGGAGGAAGGTATGTGGAAATAGGAAATACTCTCCCCAAAACAAACTAGTCTATTCCATAGTGAATGATGGAAAATTTAAGCTATTTGAGTCAAGAGTCATGCTTTCAAAAAACCCATCTTTTTGGTTTCACTTCATGTATGACTTTGTACAACAGTTTCCTGGCCTGGGAGAGGAGTTTAATTCGGGATGGGTTAGTGCAAATGCATTACAATAGCTTTGTGTTTCCCCCAAGCCTGAGGAGATGGTGTACAGGCAGATCCAGTGGAGCTGAGTTACCACGTCCTAAAAACTCTGTCCTTATAGCTGTGTGACAGCATCATGTGCTTTCTCTGTGAAAAGATGTCTCTCTTCTTCCAGAGAAAAAGGAGTAAATATGATTTCAATGTGCAGAAAATGCATTTTTAATTTCATTTTGAACCCCCCTTATTTTATCACCATATGAGAAAGCTCCTGATGATGGCAGTAAACTGTGCATGGCAATAAATATTAAAATTGAAGAATATAACACACAGTTTTGCTTCCCCATGGACTTTAAGGAAGCAGAATCTGATTTGACAATAACTCCAGCTCTGTCATTCAAAGGTGCTTAGCCTCGACAATTTTGGTTGAGATTTTTATGGTGTGTGCTGGTCAGGAAAGTGGGGGTGCCTGGTCTTGCCTGAACAGAGAGTGAATTGAAGTTATTGTGAACAGAGCTTGTGCTGCACTGAGGGAGGATTCTCTTAACAAAAGGCTGTTAACATTGATCCAAATAAAATAATAATATGACTGAACATGTTAGGGAGGTGGATCAATACAGTAGTTTAAGATACAGTGTTAGCACTTGTTTCCCAAGAGACCATAGCACAAAGCAAGTACTAGGGCTGCTACACTGCTGAAAACATAATAATTTAATGTAAACTTGAAAGCAATTCTGAATGAAATAGAGAGAATATTGTTTTTGATTAAACCCTTCAATACTCTTGTCCCCCTTTGTTAGCCAAACCCATGTATTCAATATACTCTCTTGTCTTCAACTCCAGCCTGAAGTGAAAATCGCCATTATTCCTGCTATTATTGCTTAGGTGCAACTGTATCACAGGTGCTTACAAGAACACACAATCCTGCTTAGATTAACCTTGTCTGTGACCTGATGCAAAACCTTATGAAGTCAAAGAAAGTTTTTGCACAGAGTTTAATGGCCTTCAGAAAAAGTCAGATGAATATGCAGTCAAGAAGGGAGGGCAGAAGAAGGACATATAAAGAAAAAGGCTTTTTGTTTGTTTTCCTTCATTTCTTGGTTCCTTCTATATAATAAATGCCACCTCAGTTTCACTTCTGCTCAGTTTTCACATCATAGGATAGTTCAGGCTGGTAAGGACCTTAAATCTCTATCCCAACCTCCTTCTCAAAGCAGTTGGACAGATTGCTCAAGGTTCTGTGCACTGCAGATTTTGAAAATGTCCAGGACAAGTGGGAGACTGCACAACCCTTCTGAGTGACCTGTCCCATTCCTACCCTATCCCCATGGGGAGAATTAATCCTCATACTCAGACTGAGCTTCTCTTGTTTCAGTGTGTGCCTCCTGCCTGCCATCTTCCCACAGCACACCTTGGGGAAGATGTCAGCCCCACTGTGTTGCTGACATGCTTATCTGGCTCTGCCATTCCACCTGAAGGCTCACTAGGTCCACATCTGTCAGCATTTCCACACAGCCCAAGTGCTGTGGCCCCTGAGACCCTGGGTAGTCTCTGCTGAGCCTCTGTCAGATGGTTGATGTCTTTCCTTTGGGCACCCAGAACTGCACACAGTATTGCAGGTGTGGCATAATGAGTGCTGATTAGTGGTGGATGTACACATCCTTGACAGACTCTTCATACTCCCCAGGATTCTGCTGACCCTCTCTGCTGCTAGGCACACTACTAGCTAATGTCTTGCTTCCTGTCTGACCAAAAACCCCTTTCTCTTTCAGCAGAGCTGGTCCCCAGCCTGTATGTATTTCCTTCTTGGTGGAAGGGAGGAAGGTCCTCCTTGGTGTGGGACTTTGCATTTGTAGTTGCTAAATTTTCTGTCAAAGTTCCTGCTGGTCCAGCCCTCCAGCCTGCTGGGATGACAGACCAGCCCTCAAGCTTAGTGACTGGTCCTTCCCACATTTTGGTGTCCTCTGCAAAGCTTATTACCAAGCAGTATGCAACCTCTTCCAGGCTGTTGACAGACAAGATGAGAGAAAAGACAGCATGCTGAGGTACCCCTCTCATTACCATCTTCCAGGCAGTTCATGACCCATTAACCATTTAAATGGTAACAAGGTGGATTTGGCTGAAGACAGGAACAGTAACTCCACTGTAATGATTCTACATGCTATAACATTTTAAAACATCATAAAGAAGGAGTGAGTGATAGCATCTCACACTTTGGCACAAAGTTTACTGTGCTGTTAACACTCATTGGTTCTCTAGTGAGTCAATGAAGACATTAATGATCAATAAATCACTTCTTTGAGATCTTTCAGCAGCAGCAAGGAAGACAGGGAAATGGCTGCATTAAGCAAAATGACTCCCTTCAAGTCTCTGGTCAGTGAATGATGCTAATAAGCCTGCATGTAAAGATTTGTACAAAATCATCAGGCTTCATAAAGCCCAGCTTTATGAGTCATATCTAATCACTACTGAAAGAGAATCAGATGAAGTAAAGCAGCTCATGACCCAACACTTCAGGCTACCTAACTCTCAATTTTTTTGTGCAGTGTATTGTTCCTTCATCACCTAAAGACTCAGAAAAAATGACATAATGAAACAAATAGTTCAGCTGTCTGGAGGATGGATCTGTTCCACTGAAGGCAATATAGCAGCCCCCAAAAATCAACACAATTCAGTTACCTTAAGTGTAGCTCCAGCTGTGAGTAGAGGAAGTGAACAAATGCCCTTCTTGCCACAATTTCTGCATGGCAGTCGTTGACCACAAGCCCTTGGTCATTTATGTATTCCCCGCTTATACATTTGGTACCCGATGACAGCACAATAACCTGAGCTTGCCTGATGTCCAAACCTGTAGGAAGAAAAAAAAAAAGTACTGTGAAATTGCTGTGGGTGAGTATGATACCATGATTGTTAAAGTCCTCACAGCACATGCTTTGATGTGGCAGCCAGACAGCCCTAATGGGATGCTTATTAAGGTGATGATATGGCCTTTGGAATATGCAGGAATCTCACATCTCTGTGTTATTAGAATAATAAGGTCTATATTTCAGTCTTGCTGCTAATTCCAAGATAAAAGCTCACCATGAAGTTTACTTGTTAAATCAATAACTACATCATAGCAGAGCATATGCTGTAGGGAGGTAATAAAGATCTCCTGCAGTGCTGATAAATGGCCAGGTTTTTATGAGCTGTTGAAGACATTTTCTGGTGGGAACATATACTCCCTGTAATGTTAGATTTCATTGCTGTTGCTCTCTAAGTACTAAATAAAATGGAAGTAATGCTTCTGGGGCTGCCCTTTAAAAATCATGAAGAAAATACCCCATCTTATTTGACTTTCAGTCCAGTTTCCTTTTAATTTCTTCAAGAGCAGCTACACCCGTGCTCTTCTCCATGTGGTCTCAGGGACAGAGCATTTATCACTGAGACCAGCTCTCCACATAATGGTGATGGCAATTGAAAGATGTCCCTTACTTGGTTCAGATAGACACTTTCTAGGAATAAATATTAATTTATTTGGAGTCAGTTGCAAAATGCTTAGAGACTTCAACAAGAACTGTGTTTGACTCTAAAACATAGCTTATTCAGCCCTGTAGACAATTTCAAAGTAGAATTTAGAATGAACTGAGCCCAAAATGAAATTATCTCTTGAAAAACACATCTCTGGGCTCATGTCTCTGAATACCAAAGAACAAGGGAGCAGCTCTTGGGAAAAAGAACTTTTTTGCCATGACAGGTGCTTCCTCTAGAAGTGACAGAGCAGCCTCTGAGGGTAGGGCTGTTTGACATAATGGCTGTGTGAGCAAACACCTGCACAGTGCAGCACAGTGGCTCAGACTGCTGGTGTTGGTGTGGCCATGCCCAGGTGGGGCCACCTGAGATGCTCTTGATGTCCTGCCTGAGGTCTGGCAGCGAGTCCAGGAGGTTCTGCACACTCCTCATGCATCCATAAAGAGGCTCAGTGAAAACACACACCTGTGTTTAGGCAATTGAATCAAGACCTCAAAGTGTGACAAGTCAGTGATGAAGACAGGACTGAGACTGCAAATACACATGGGAGGAATGGAAATAATCTTCCTGTGGACCACTGTGATGCTGTTTCTCTGGTATTACTTTAGCTTTAGAAAAGCTTTAGGAATAATTTTACAGTGTCAGCAAAATATTGTTTCCTCTTAAAAGGTCTATTGAATAGCAGAAAAACTGAGAAATTGCAGAGTTTTTTTTTGGCTTGGCATGTTTGGGGCCATGTTCCCTTATAAAATCTATCGGTGTTAAATGACAAAAGAGCAGAATGGAGAAGGAAATAACATTTTAAACAAAAGGATTGGGGCTGCCAATGATTTCCCAGCCAGTAAATACCATCAGCAGCTTTCATAATGTCCACACAGCACTGGGACTAGTGGTGGATGACATGCTGTAGCACTGTTGCCATGATTAATGAATATAATTGCAAATTATATAAAAATACAATTATTTCACGCGTATATCAATACAAAAGTTACATCAGTAATCCAAAAGGTTTAGTTGTAACGTGGTATTGCAGCATTGTGGCATGTGTAGAAGAGGTGTAAGTATTGTGAAAAATTCATTTAATTACGTCTGAGCCCCTGGTTGTGAGAGACTCATACAAAAATTGTTACAGGTACAAGTGACAAAGTACACATCACTGCATGCCTGTGCTGAGAGTTTAATCTCTATTTGTTACTATAGATGTGGCCCTAAAAACATGTTTTAGAGTATTTATTGGGGAGAAAAAAGTAAAGCTGGAAATCTTGAAAACCCAAGAAGTGATGATGGGAACACATGGGAGAAATGGAGAGGAGAAAAAGCCTTTGTGTTTATTCCAGTTTTATTACTAGGTAAAAAGTCGAGGTGGACAAATTACTTGTGATCTACAAAGAAAAGGGCCTATAGTCTGTACATTAAAATTGCTTTGCTTTAGGGTCACTGCTTTTGTGGGAAAAATAATAGGTGTCTTAGATTGTGACATGCCCATCTAGTTATCAGTGTCTTTCACATGGACTAACATCCAACATTTCCTGGGCCACTGCCTGCCACTGAGGTGCTTGAGTCTCACTCAGCATCTCAAAAAGCAGCATATATTTTCTTCAACAGTATGTAATATTTTCCTGGGTTGGAAGATCCATGAAAAGAATGAAGTATTTTTTTGTTCTATTTTATTTATTTACCACTGGAGATAGAGCCTTATTTACCTCAGCACAGCAGTACACCAAGAGGCAATTCCCTCCTACAGAACCCCGTGAGCCTCTCTGTCTGCCCCTGAGGACCTCAGTCAATCCTCCTTCTCAGGGCAGTGAGACCAACTGTTTCCTTCTCCTAACATTAGCACACCCCTGGTGTGCCTCCTCCTCTTCTCCTTCACCCTGTAGTCAAAGCACCAGGCTCTGAAAATACAGGGCAAACCACCTGGGTAAGCCCTCCTGCTCTCTGGGATCTACACCTTCCTCAACCCCCCAATCAGCCCAGTACACAGTGTGATGTCTTTCATTTTTTCAATCATTTTATCCACAAATAAAAACTCTTCTTCTCCTCTCAGATGAGGATAAGCTGATGAATGCACTCAGGATTTTCTGTAAGGTCTGGATTTATTCACAAATGAAACAGAAAGGTACCCAACACTTATCAGATGCAGCAATAACATGAATCCCTCTGAGGTTGTTTGCTATCACAATGTCCACCTGCACAGCCACAGCCAGTGTGCTTGGGGTGTTCATGTTTGGGTGAATTAACTCCATATGTTGGCTTTCAGTGATATGGGGCCCCAGTAGGCAGCCATGTGTGGACACAGCCTGGGGTGTTTCCAGTGCTGGTGAGGTGCAAGTGTTTGCAGAACATCACTTAGATATTGCCTGGGGCTGGGAGGCAATGGCTTCCAAGAATTTGCAGAACCAGTCTGAGTGTTAAACATTAAAGATCTCAATGTATTTTCTATTTGCAGTGTCAGAAAATAATCCATGCTCCTTTATGCTCAGTAATACCCAAGAGTTATGTCTCACTGCTGTGGCACTTGGAAACCCAGGTGTACATGACTTATGCATTAGCTTTGAAATATTTACAGCTCACTGGGGAGCCAAATGGAGAAAGTGATCTGTGACCAACGTAGCACTGTTCAATGCTGCCTGTGAGGGCACCCAGCATGATGAGAAACACTTCCAACAAGCTGACAGTTGTCCGCTGTGTTCAGGAGCATCCACACTAACAGATTGTCCTCTTGCATGCCTTGTTTGGTACATACACAGAGCTGGAGGTTTATCCCCTGTGTAATGCTTGATATTATTGCCAGTGAACATGGGAGGAATTTTTCTCTGAGAACAAGACATGATGCCTAGCTGATGAAGGCAGATTTTAGCATTGACTAATCACACTGGCATTTTAGGCAGCATTTCCAGCTCTGGAGCCTAGATATTTGCTTCAGTGATTCAGAATTAATAGGCACTTCTGTACATTTGTCTATTTTGCATTAAAACCAGTAATTACTAACTCTTGTTATTAATGTTTACTTCCGATTTTATTTTGCTTGCAGAATACTTCAAACTTCTCAAGTAATCTCTATTTATGGAAGTTGAGCTCTCTCATAAGCATAGATTAATTTAACATGTAGCAGATCCAGACTGTGCACTTCCTCAAGCCATGCCTAGGAAAGCTATGGCTTTGTGAGTGGCAGAATCCTACATGAACAGCAACTGGCACCACCAGCCTAATGGCACCTACCCTGCTTAGGGCTGTACAGCAGGGTTTGACCCAGGATTGAGATTGCCCCCCACAAAACTCCTGTTCTTACTGAGAGGAGTCAGTCTCGGGTGAGAGATCCAGGGATGTAACTGCATTCAGGTTATTTGACAAACAAGGAGAAATGGGTTACATTATTATGACCTTAACTCCTGACCCACTCATTGTCAGAGTTCATGAGGCATTTCCTACCCTCGCTGCCTCCTGCAAAGTAATGTTTGAGGAGACATTAGGTTAAAAGTAACTGGTGAACGATTTATAACAGGCACCTGCATTACATTTCTATTATTTGCCTAAAGACTTCTAATAGTTTTCAATTTGAAAAGGAAATGGAGCAGGGGAAAGGAAATTGGGAAGCTGTGTCAGCATAGTGGCTGGGTCCTGGCTAACACCCTATTGTTGAGGACAGCTGAGAGAGCAGGGTGGGAATTCACTACATTTTATCTTGACAAATTCTGTCAATTAATTAGTTGCATTATAAACCAAAAATGTACACATAAATGGCACATTGCCTTTGATCACAGACTCAGTCTAATGATCCAGTGAGGTAACAATCCTTTCTGGTGCTTTTCTGGAAACCTGAGCCCATTCTGGGTCTAGAAGCAGGACCTCCTCTCACAGCCAGGCAGAGGGTGCCTCGAAGACCCAATATTCAATTTTTGTCTGTCAGTGATAGGGCAGACTTTCACATCATAGCTGAGCTGTTGCAAAGAAACTGGATTTTATTATAAGCCATTTTCAGTTTGCTGACACCAGCAGGGAGATTAATTTCAGCTGTTCTGGATAACTAGAGTTTAGATGTCCATAGCTGAGCTAATTGCTGCAGACTCTCTTTATAGTCAAAGGAGAGGAATTTTCCTAGGAGGTGATCCATGTGCCCTAGTTTAGATATTTGCTTTTTGATAGTCTACATTACATCTCAGTATCTCCATGAACTCTGAAGACCTATAGACAGCTAGAAGAAATAAACCTTTCTACACTGTGGAAAGATGCTCTTAGAAAGATTTCTCTTCCAAGCAGCAAAATCCGGATCAAAAGTCCCCAAACTATAAGAGGGCAAGCAGACTAAATCTAGGGCCTTTACATTTTTTCCCTCCTATGTTTAAACTTCTTGAGATTTTTTTCCATCTTTTTTTCCCCTACAACAATTCAGGATATTTGTATAATGTTAGTATATTCAAGGATGGTAATTTTTCCTTGAGCTGAACTATTACACACAGAAGCAAACAGGGATGTTTTCCCTATGTGACCTCTCAAAACACCAGGCCTGCAGCCACAGAGCTTGCAACAGAAATAATTCAGAAAGATGTTGACAGAAGAGAGAATAAGCAAGCAAAAATATGAAGGTTTGCTCAGCAGATAAGCTGGATGTGGAGAACTGGCTGACATCTTATGGATTATGGTTATGAGCTGGGCTTTTAAATCAGTTGTGGCCATAAACACAAATTGCCTACTCCCACCTGTTTGAAGACACAGCTCTACCAATAAAACAAGTGAGTTTTGGCTAGTCTAGTCAATGCTTCCACTGATTTTAAAAGAGTTACCCTTCTAGTGGGCTATGATAATTAGGACGAATGAGTTTGTTAGCCTTGCATATTTTTGTGTTGGAAAGGAAAATCAAAACCATGAGGTAATTGCAGGAGGTGTAGACTGGTACCTGCAATCAGCAAACTGAATCACACTGGCTGTGTATCAGAGAACTGTGAAATTCAGTGAGCCTAATTCACACAGAACAGCATGGAGTTTACAACTGCTAATGCCAGAATACAACTGGGATCACACTTTGGTTTCTCAGCAGCTGGCATGACATGTAGAGAAGCACCAGTCAGTATGCAAGTGACTATTGCACTGCATGTTTTAGACCCTGCTAGTGGTAGTGAAATCTATCTTCTTTTTCAGCATGACACCATGAAGACAACTCACTGCTTGAAATATATTCATTTTAAATTAGAAAAAAAATCAGAAAAATCAGGTTTGATTAATTAAGAAAACCCACACCTCTTTTCTTGGGTGGGAGACAACTTACACAAAATGCAATGCAGTAAAAAGGAAAGCCAGAAATAATGATAGTGTAACATCAGCCCTTCTGAATAATTCATGGGATACAATTTCATGTTATTTTAAATGGTGCTGCTTCTCTTTCTGATAAGCAATAATTCTATGCTCATTCTTTACCTTTTTTAACAAATCAGTCAAAAGGATTGTCTATTGTTATCTGAAAAAAAAGAGTATTTGGAATAATTTTCAAGGCAGCTTAATTGAGCTCTGATCACAGAGGAGGTTTGGTTTTCTTTTTTTTTTTTAATACTCTCTACTCACAGCTGAATAAGTTCAGGTTTCCATTTCAAGTTTGTTTAGGGAAGGAAAATTTCTTGATGTTACATAGCACTGACAAGTCCTGCATTATTTTCTCTTATCTTCTTCCCTGGCAGCCCTATCACATTCTTAGAATGGCTTTAATTTTGTAATAAGAGATAGCCAAGACATGAAAGGGCAGTGATGCTGGAAAATGCTGCCTGCAGGGACATGCTGTGGGCTCAGCCCTGCACCCACTGTCCCAAGGCAGATCCTTGAACCTGGGCAGAGCCCCATGGGCACTGTGCTGCCAGGCTGCTCCTGCCACCCCAGGGGTGGGCAATGTCCCACAGAAAATACTGCCAAAGAGGCAAAGAGCTCTTCTCCCCATCTTCTAAAAAAACCGAAAAAAACCAAACAAACCAGGAAAAGGGCACATTTCTCTGGTAACTGAAACCATTGCCCCTGTATGTCAGTGCTTATATGAGGGGTAGGTCTATGGTTAGAAGTGAGGGATGTGTTTTCCCAGGTCCATCAGTCCATTTTCCCCACAATCTGGGGATGCATCCACAAACCCCTCTATTCTGAGTGTTCAAGAAGAGTGAAATCAAGATGTATGTGCAAGGAGGGAGCTGAAGATTGAGGGGCTGGTGTGTGGTATAGGGTACCTTGCACTTCAGTGCTGATGTAGGTTATGCACTCCTGACATAGAGAGCTCTGCTGTCCCCAGCTCTGCACGGAGAACAAAACCACACTCATGACTAAAAAAAATGTGTAGCCATAAGAGAAGAACTGTGTATATCAGGGATGATTAATAGTATGCATATATCAATTCACAGTATGCATTTATCTGCCAGCCATAAAGACTGCTGCAGCTCATTTTTTTTCTCTCCATTTTCCCTTGTACCTGTGGTAGAGATTGTGATAATTTCAGTGACAAACAGGAACCTGGGACTTCAGTGAGCACCCTGGCTGTAACCCCTAGCTCACAATGGATGCCCCAAAGAACACCCCTGAGGTGGATGGCAGCAGCTGATGTGAAGTAGCTGACTAAAATATGGGAACAAAGAAGCATGTTAAGGGCTTAGGAAATGGAATAGCAGAAGTCTGAACAAAAGGCAGATGCACAGGTAGCAAATAATAGGAACAAAGAAGTGGCAAGCAGCGAGGTTACAGATATTTAGGGATATAAATGGAACAGTCTTTGAAACACTGGAGTTGCACGGGGATTTCCTGTCCTTGCATCAAAACATGTGTTATGTGTAACTGAATATATTGTATTTGTGTGGAAAGAGAGGGCCTCTGAGAGCCTCATATTTTCTTCCCTCATTAATGTGTTGAGTAACCCTCCCTCTGACTATGCTGCCTAGGTAAAGCCATTCTTCGCAGAGCTCTTCACCAATGAAGGAGCAGGGACAGAGTGACAATCCTCTCTTATCCTCATCTCTGACCCCTCTGTGCTGGAAGCAAGAGCCAAGGTATTGTCTGAGAGTGGCTGTGGCTCTCCTTTCACAGCCAGGCTCAATAAACCCATAGGGGTGGGGAGGGGTGAGGGGGGTGCACTTGTAAATAAGTTCCAAATTCAGTTCCTCTGAAACAAAAATCCCTTTCTGACACAAGCCCATTTTGTTCTGTTTGATCACATCATGGCATGCCTGAGAAAGGATGCTAATCCATTTTGCAAGATATTTTTGTTCAGGTCTTTCCCTTAAACCTCATTCAAAAGGTGGATTACCAGTGCAGAAAAGAATGGTGAGGAGGTTGCCCAAGTGGATGGGAATCATAAAACAAAGGCAAGACTGCTGGGGGCTGCAGAGAAGAGTGATCCTGCAGGACAGAGCACAAAAATTGAATATGCAAATTATGAACATGGTGTGCGTGTTTCTGAGTATCTGGAAGGTGCAAACCTCAAGAAGGGAAGTGGGCACTAAGTTTAGAGCAGCAGAACTGAGGTCCTGAGATGACATCAAAGAAAATAAAAGTCAGGCTGAATAACTGGTGGAAATTATTAACAATGAGATCCATTAGGCTGGAATCGTCTCCCAAGGTACTGTTGAAAGCCCCAGTGTTAATTGATTAATTTAAATCTAGACTGGAAATAGCACTTGGGAACAATCTCATGCTTTCAGGGAAATGGACTGGATGACTTAGTGGTCTCTCCCAGTTCTAATTTCTATGGTCCATTTCTTCCCTCCCCTCAGTGGATCAAAAGGATGAAATCCCATCATCTTTGCATCTGAGGAGTGTGGAAGGAGACAGTGCTGTGTTTGTGAGCACCAGTGCCCTTACCTTCCCTTCCTTCCCTCAACGTGGGTTTTGGAAATCCAGAGAGGAAGGAGGGTCAGTCAGCCCAGCCCCTGCATGCTTCACCCCCATACCATACCCTTAAGGAATTAAATAAAAAAAAAAATAATAAAAAATTCATAGTGGCAGAATCAAAGTTATTTGAGGGTTTTTTCCTTTCATGTGAATTTGAATACTGTTTTTCTCCTCAGGAAGAGAGCTTGCATATAATTCTTAATTTTAAAGCAGGACTGAACTGCACTTTCCTGCCATGTCCTGACTGCAGATATCTGTGTTTCTCTAACAAATGTTGTGCCACTGATATCTGAGTGATAAGCAAATTGACAGTTTTAGAAGCAAGTAAGGTTCTAAATTGCAGTGAGAAAGAATGAAATCCTGCATATGAATTTTGGCAGTTAAGCACAGGAGTAACTTAATTTTATATGGGATTCTTTTTTTTCTTTGGTGTACTTGCATCTAAAAACATCTTCCTATGTGTTTTACTAGATCAGTAAAGAGAAAACAATGGTTGCCAAGCCTTTATTCACCAAAGAAATGTCTTTTCTAGGGTGAGATGCACTCTTGGTATTGACATTGGGACAGCTTCCAGTTTGCCTTATCACAGAACAGAATGAAAGTCTGACCTTGCCAATTCCTTGCTTGACACACTTAGGAAACAGAAGTGCCTATTTTTAATTTCCATGTTTTATGCTAATTATTATACCCGTCCTCATGCCCAATGCAATTATATGTGACACAGAGCCAGGGTCTTGTCTGCATCCAGATTTTGAGAGGGGTTTCAGTCAGGAAAATACTTTGAGCAGCAGAAATGAAAAAATAAATCCAGAGACAGTAAATGTTCAGGGAGGTAAAAAGGCCAATGCCTGAGAAGAGACGGGAACCAGAGTAACCAGTGGGCACAGTGGGGAGCTGAAGCTGCCCAGAAGCCAGGAGTGCCATGGGCTGGAGACACCTACAGCTGCTTCAGCTGGTGAAAAACGAGGACTCAATTCCCTTCCCATTTGGGTCATTTTCCTGTGGAAGTGCCTAAAACTGCTGATATGAGAGGGGTTCTTTGTCCTCTTTGTGAACCTGTGCCACCAAACAGCTAAGAGGATGGAATTAGGTTAGACAGCAACAGCAGTGAGAGGCTGAGTGTGTGCAGGGTGGAGTGCTCACCTCCAGAAGTGAAGCTCTGGTTCTGTACTTACTCCCGCTGGTGCATGCATTTCTCCCTGGTTTTTTAAATGCAAAACATGTAACCTGCCTGGAGAGTTGTCCCTGAAGCTGTTTTTTTCCTACTCTGTGCAAGGCTGCAGGATTGTATCCCATCTCGTATTTTCTGTTTCTGAGTAATCTGTCTTCAACTATTTTCTGTTCCTCAGCCCTTATTTAAAAGAAATGATGAAGAAACTCTCAAAATTGCTCTAGCAGGGGGAGTACTCATGATGCCTAAACCCCCATTTTAATAGAACTGTTGGCTCTGGTAGGGCCAGAGTTTTAACTGCAGAACTTCAAACGTCCTTTGAGTTGGAATTTGGAAAACTGTCTCTTGAGCTGCAGGAATAAGAGGTTATGCCCATTATAAGTGCACACTACAAAATCCAGGAAAATAGATGCGGCTGTGGAAGAGGGATAGTCTTATGGGGTTGAAAACTATTTAGAGAGAATCTGAAAATTATTGATTTAGGATTTATAAGCAGAGAAAAACAGATTTCTGGGAAAGAGTGACACATACAGTTCCTAACAACAAATCTATTTACCTATTTTAAAATATTTTGACAAAAACTGTCATCTACTGATGAAGTGTCAACCTTGGCATATATAAGAAGTCAATAATGTTTACAAGAATGGCAGCAGTTGGTGAAGAGACCTTCTGAGATCTTCAAAAGGATGTCAGCATTCAGGCACCCAATTTTGATTTAGAAGTTTCAATTCTCATTTAACCACTGAATCCTCACTGGGGACCAGGCTTTTAGCATCTGTCTGGGAGCCCAAATTACTCCTGTGCCTCTCTTCCTGAAGGAATCTGCTCTGGACACTAATCTATAATCATTCACATTTTCTCTGACTGGTTTGGCTACTCCAGTCCAGCATGGGATGGAGCAGATTGACACTCTACATACGTCCTGAATGTTCTACTATATTCTACTGCTTTGCAACTTTCCCACTCATACTGAGGATTAGAAATCAATTGGACAGCAGTATTTCTGATTGTACTTAAACGTCAGGCTTTGTGAATCTTAATGTGACTGGAAAGATCCATGGAGACATATTGTCAACTTTACTTTTTTCTGTTATTTCACTTAGCAATGATTAAGATCCATTCCATGAGATACAGATGATAATTTCCCATCTTTTATCACAGCATGAAATTTCTATTTAGGGCTCTTTTGTCCAGTTCATCTTTATTTCACACAAGATAACTGAGAAGACCTCATAATTTGCTTTTAACATCAAAATGATTGTCAGCCTTAAAAAAAGCATATATAGAAGAGAGAAAATTGAAGTGAGAAATCAACTCATAATCTTTTTCTATGAATGTTACACTGCCGTGAAAAGGACTGAACTTTCTTAATGCTTCATTTTTAACAGAAAGCATGACAAAAAGTTCCTATCAGTATTTAAACTGCTAAGATTTGTCAAACACAAATGGGAAAATTGTGTTTAAATAGCAGTTTCATTTTGTCCCTAATGATTATGGGAGGTTTTTTTTTTGCAAAGAGGACCTCAGCAATAATAGATCATCTCTTTACTGAGTGACAGGAATTCTTTATTGTGCCTGGTGGTTTCAAGTAGAGCAATGGCCAAACTCTCTGTGGTGCCAATAAACAGTCTGAATACCACCAGCTTCTAGATCACAGCACTCAGTGTGAGGCTCACACCTCCCACCCTGCTCAGCCCTGCCCTGGGATTTCCTACCTGCCAGCTCTGGGGGACAGGCAGCACTGCCACACTGTCCCCTCAAAGCCTTGTGTGCTGGCAAAGGTGGCCACCCTGCCTGGTGACCCATGGTGGGACCCCAGGGGCTCCTCCTGTCACCCCACAATCTGGGCATCAGGCCTGGAGGTATGTGACAGTGCTCTGGTTTTGCATTTGCTGCCTTGTGTTAGAAAATAATAACTTGCTTGCCCTTCACTTTTTCAAATTTATCAACTGACATAAAAATAACAACAGCAATATTGAAAACTACTCCCTGAAAACTTTTCAATAGGAAGATAAATAAGACATCCAAATTGCACTTGAGAGACAGAAGGATGGGGAGTGGTGGGTCATCTTTCCCTGACAACAAGAAACATCAAGAAACAGCTGCTGTTGAAATGAAAAATTGGTTGATCCTGGCCAAGAGCCAAACACCCACACAGCCTCTTGCTCACTCCACTCTCCTGTGGGACTGGGAAGAAACAGAAGGAAGGCAAGACTAATAGACTGATATAATGATAATTCATGGTTGCTTGGCAAGACAAATGCCATAAACCCAATTATCTTCCCCTTCCCCTCTCCCCAAATTTTTACTGCTGAGCTCAGTGTCCTATGGCAAGAAATACTCCCTCCATCAGCTGAGGACACTCGTGATGGCTGTGTCCCCTCTCAGCCTCTTGCTCACTTCCAGCTTACTTGTTGGGGATAGGAATAAGAGAGAGAGATAAAGTCTTGACACTTTGCAAGCACAGTCCAGCAATAGCCAAAATGTTGGTGTTTTAGCCACTAATGCAAAACACAATGAGGGAAGTTAACTCCTAGTATCACATGATGCAAGCCCTGAGCTGGTGGCTTGTGTTTGACATGGTGTTATCCAGAACGTCTTCTCCACAGGTGAACTGATGTTCTGTTCTTAATTTACCATGTGTGAATTCATCCTACCTTCAGAGGAATCAGCAGATCTACTTTGGAGAGTCAATGTGCAGCAAAGCAAAGGGCCTCACATAAATATTAACTTACAATAACAAGTATATTTCTTGTTCTACTTGAAGATAGTCTCTGGAATATAGCTTGCCGTATGTGGAAGATTTGAATGCACTGTCTTACTGGTTAAACATTTTTTCTTAGACTCAATCAAACAATTTTTAATAGAACAATCTTCTCTGAGTGTGTTTCAACAAAATTAGAATATTTTAGAGAACTGGCAGATTTCAAAGACATTATAACATTATACATTATAACTATTAAATAATTGACTTAAACTCTTCAATCTTTTGAAACATTTAGCTCAAGATCAGTTATTTGAGTTTTTAGTTATTATTATATTCAATTATTGTATTACATCAGATAAGATCACAACAGCTAGTATCTAGTCTGGTAAATTGCTCCCTCCTAGGCCAATATTTTCAAGATTATCTTGATGTCTGCTAATGAAATGTTTTGAAAACTTACTTTCACAAAAAAGCACGGAGGTTTTAATTGTCATCACAATTCAGAGCAAAGCATTTCTAAATGCTGTGGACTGCCTGTTTCACTGGCTAGAAATTTATTACTGCAGAACATTCTCAGTCATCAATAACATAATTTTCCACATTTTCTTTCTTTCTTACACATTGGAATTTGCCCCAGGTGCTACAGCATAAGTCAATTACAGTGGCCAAACGTAACTCTTTGGTTTCCCTGGGAAATTGAAATGACAGAAAAAATGTCAGAGTTCAGAAAAAGAAAACCAATCTAGCACACTACTTCTTTGTCTGTAGAGATCTTGCATTATCTTACCAGCAGTTATCACAGAATTCCATTGTGCTTTTTACTGGCTTTGCCTGGAAACCGTACAAGCATAGATAAATCTTCTTCTAGTCAGGATAACATGAAATTGAAATGAAGGTAAAAACAAATCAGTTTTTTTCACTTATGGTACCGAATGCAACAAGACTTTTCCAGATTTGTTTTTGTTGATGTCATTAGTAAATTGTTTGTAGAGATCTAAGACAGCTTCTGCCTTTTTTTTTTTTTTTTTTTTTGTTTTGTTTGTTAAAAATACAGGGAATTGGTACTCATTTGAGTGCTTGATGTGGAAAATCTGCCCGTGCCACCTTTGAAAAGCATACGTGGAGGTCCTTGCTACTTCTGGAAATGATGGTGGAGAAGAGACCACAAATCTACAACTTTAGTACAGAAAATAATAACACAAATGGCAGATGATTCATCTTGCCTTGGTTGCCTGAGATTCTTGTGCTGGAAAGAACTCAATCTTCCTGGAGAATATCCTAAGATAAGGCTGTTTCTAGCTTTGCATCTTCTGTGAATCACCTTATATCTGCAAGTTTCTTTTCTGGGTTCCACAAAACCAGTGAGATATTGACAAATTGGATGGCTGACAGATTGAACAAGTTCATGAGAGGGAATTCAGAGTTGAAGAAAAAGAAGCCTTGAGGGAAATAGTTTGTGAACATAAGTAAAATTATACTTTGTCTTCATGCTGACTAAGATGAAATATGAAACACAAATTTGTAAAATTCCACTAAGGGCATGGGATCCACCAAAAGGACCAAACAGCATAAGGACACTTTCAGCCCTTCCCTAAAGAAGAGATATAGACAGCCCTAACTGCCCAGAAAGGCTAAGAAAGTCTGGAAGTGCCCTTTTCCTCCCCTAGCACTGCATGCACTCAGCAGCCATGACTTTGGGAACTATGACTCCTTCCAGTGGCTGTTCTTCTCATATATTGTGGGACTTTAATCTGCTTCTTTGGAGATGTAGAAATAATGCTGCAGTGGCTCAATCGTGCTTTATGAAGCTGGTCTAGACCTGGGCTAAAGAATGTTGGAGTAGTTCCTTGGCAAAGTGGAATGGGAAGAAATTCCTACAAGCATTTCTTAAAACTCTTACACTGAATAAGTGTAACCTCCCCTGTGCTCTCCCCCTACAATGTGGTTAAAGCAACAGTTCTTGATTCCTGTAGCTTAGTTTCTTATAAAAAGTGTATTTAAACATTCTTCCTTGTGGTTCTGCATGGAAAGAGCTCCTCTAAATAAACGATAGCACTTCATTTAAATCTGATGAGATCCATCCTCAAGAAATCTGACAAGGACAAGGCAGCTGGTATGCTGGGTCTAGTGTGCATCTTTCACAGCCCAAAGTCAATCACACTTCCTTTTTATTTTCCTTCATACTGAATATGATTACTTATTCTTTTCACATCAGAAAGGAGATGCTCAGCACAGAAATCTTATCTGCATTTAGGCTCTGTGGTTGGAAAAGATCCATCAGAAAATCCTATCTCCATCCTGCTATCTTGCAATACTCACAACTGTCCCTATTGAATGCAGCTAATGTAATTGTTGAAAGGAAGGAGTGAGACATGGATGAATTATATATGCCTTTCCCCTCTGAGCTTATCCTCTCATTTCTGCACTGGACCCACTGCTCCATGTGTCAGAGTGAGAATGAAGTTTATGGAAGCATCTCCACTTGCTGACATCCTCATAAATAATGAGGTGCCCCAGCTGAGGGGTGCTTGCAAGAAAGACCATCTATGCAACTGTTTCATCAAAGCACTACATATTTCCACATAGTATGTGTCAATCAATTAAGTCTTAACAGGAGTGAATACCAAATTTTGGCCCTGCTGGTAACTATATATATTTCCCATGGCTAGAGAAGAGCAGAACTAAAATTACACATACTCTGGGTTTGATTCTTTTGACTGGAAAGCACATTTGTTTCTGCTGCCAGTCTAAAACAAAGTTTATGGTAGCCTTGTACAACAAGAACTTGGTGTTTCCAGAACTAAGAAAGTAATAAATAATTACTTTTATTGATAACGAACTCTCTCCCCATCTGTAAGGAAATGAAAAATCAGAGAGGGCTGCATTTTGTCCTGTAAACAAAGAAATGTAATGACATCTTTACAAATAAATCTTCAACTCTGTTGCCAATATTTTTTGTGTGAACTTACTTGAGACGTAAATATTTAATGCTTCTTTTCACTGCATTACTATTCATTTTTCTGTGTGGGAGTAAAGTCATCCTTCAGTTTTGTGAACCAGGTAAATAATGTATTACTTAGTCATGAAAAATGCCAGAGGAAAATAAATGGGAGGATATCTTACCTTTGGTCATCACAATGCCTGCAAGGGTTTTGTGGCGTGCGTGCATGGAAGTGAAATTGTCTGTCAGTTCCTGGAACTTCTGTGCAACCATTTGGTATATGGAGTCAGCAAAATCCTGAAAAGAAACAGTCAGAAAGAATATTTTCACTCCTTTGATTGAGGAACCTGGGCGTTTCTTCATATTAGTCACCTGATGTCAGCTGCTGAGAGGTCCACTTCAGAATTAAACACCACCTATCTGAGCAAAGATAAAACGAGTATCCCTCCTTCGACTTCCTACATCATCCTCAGAAATGGCAAAATGAACTGCATGAAAGCTGATAGCCATATTGACTAGGACTGGGGGTAAAGGGAGAAGATTTAGAGGCTGAACCTCTTTCCAGTCTCTTAAGACATTGGTCCAGCCCACAGGAACTTAAAGCACTTCATTACAGTAAGCTAAACAGGTGTGTCCTACAACACCACTTATTTCTGTGAGCCCACTGAAAATTTCCATTAGCCCACTGAAAACTGAGAGCTGAATTGAAGCCTGGTTTTTTGGTAAAAACCACCTATTTCTGCATTCAGAGTGAGTTTTTAATGACTCACAGCTATGAAGGCAAAGTGATCAGCTCAGGAATCTGTCAGAGGAGCACCATGATCTGTCCTGCTTCTACCTTGACAGGCACAGGGACAATAGGGAATCTCTGCTTGCATATCCTACCAAAGGTGCTGCTTGCAGTTCATGCTGTGCACTACTCTGGGAGGAACTGGTCTGCCATGTCTCCTCATGAGCATGGAATCTTTTTGAAAAGTCAGATTTTCCCATGGACTGGTCACTGGAGAGTGTGTGGTCTGAACCCTCAGATATGAATGAGTCCAATCACCAGGGAGAGTCTTGGGAAACTGGTAACTAAACCAGAGCAGGTTAGAAAGGTCTAAAAAGTGAATTCTGTAGACTCTGCATGGATGAGCATGAGCCTAAAGCAGCTCTGGTGCTCCTGAGAACACCACTACTTGGAATGATTCCCTGCTACAATGTTTGGTATTGTTTAATTTACTTAATCTCTGCACTTTGTTTTGCTCTGAGCCTCTCAAGCATACATTAGAGATAAGTCAGTAGAACACTGTTAGTGAGTGTGAGTTGTTCTTAAAGTGCTTTGCAAGTCTGAACATAATAAAGTAACAGCTAAAAGGATTTTTTTAGACATATGATTTCTTGTAGAGAACCAAGCTGTAACTACAAATCCTTCTGGAGGCAGTTCCTGGGAGCTGGAGCTTAATCTGGGGGGCTGACAGAGAAACCTGACACCCTGAAATCTGGTTAGCCCAAGTGCTTTTGTTAGGAAAAGTGGCTCAACCAAACAACAATAGCATTCTTTTTTTCTGGTGTTGGGATATGCTACCTGGGGGAGGTCCTGGTAAAGCAGGCCACCTTTAGTTCACTTGGTTTCATTGGATGTGTTCGTGGCACACATAGAGGAGAGCCTGAGTCTGATACACAACTTCCCTCACCCTGAAATATCCACAGCCACATAGAAATAAAGAAATGTATTAAAAAAGATCATATTCATTCTTTTCCTCCCCAAAGTGTTAATGACAATAAAAAAAGGCTGGTGTAAAACAGTGTTTTAAATTGGGAGAATATACAGCTATTTTTCAGAGGAAAGCAGGTTCTAACTCACAAATATCAGTAATGCTACTGCCATTAAGTGCCTCTGCAGGCTGTACACCATATGTTTCTACAGTTTGTTGTGGAAATTCAGCTTAATTTTAAAACATTATTATGGCAAGTATAAAAAAATCTAATTAAATAAAACATAACAACACTTAAGCAAATCCCTTTTCATAAAACCAGGAATATTTTTTTCTGTGTACAATCCTTGTAAGTGATTGAAATTTGCTCAGATACATAGAGGATATGATTTCTTTGACACAATAGTTTTTCTTTGTTTCTCTAAACCTAGCTTTCCAAGGTACCATTCTGGGAAAAAAACATTTGCTCAAAATACAGTTTAATATAACATGGAATAAAATATGCTGTCTGATTGCAGAAGAAGAAAAGAGGCATATAAAGCCTTTCTGGGAGATGCATGAAAAATTCCACACTAGAATTAGATGAAAACTAAGAAAAATTATCAAGAACAGTTTGACAGTTCCTAAATGGAATTTCACTTTCACTGCATTTATACCTCTTCCAATCTAATTGTCCACAATCACCATGTGAGCGAGGTGCTGCTCATACAGTGCTTCTGAAGGATGAATTTTGGGTCAATTCTCATTTGTCAAGCATCAAGGCACCCTTGTGATATAAATGCAATTATAGTCGCTTTACAGATGAATGAGTGAAGGCACTAAAAGGGTGAGGGACTGGTCCAGGGGAATAGCACAGAGCTGGGCACAGCCAGGTGTTCTGATTTCCTGATGCTCTGGTTAAGTGCTCAGTGCTGCCTGTCTTTCATAATATGAAAGTTTGTTTCTCAACTTGTTTTCCCTGCTGAAGAGTGACTTCATCCATAATGGAAAACTAAAGTGTATTTGCAGAACTGATATAACTGGGCCCCATATGGTGGACTGAAAATCTGATCAGCTTTATTTAGACTAGAAAGACGGGTGGGGGGGAAGAGTATCTCAATAAAAATATCTGCACCATCATTTAAAAAAAGAATCAAATCATAAATTTCATCTGCTGCAGTCCTGCAGTCCAATCCATGTCTGCATTTCTAGTGTACCCTCCAAATCTGCATCCCAGGGCATTTTGCGCTCATTAAGAGTTAATTAGCTCAGAGGCACATACAATTCCTAAAAGAATAATTTAAAAAATGCTAAACAGAACAAATAACTTTTAACTTTGGATTTAGAAATTCCCCATAGTCAGAGCTTTCTTTACTTCATTTGGCAGTAGGTTCCAAAGCCAGAGAGCAAAGAGGCTCACTAAAGGCAAAAAAAATGACATGACTTCAGATAACATTTAAGGGTGATAAGAAATTCAGCATTTGCTGATCTCAAGGAATGACCTGGGACATTAAAGAACAGTAAATCCATTAAATATGAAGCCTCTTAGCTAAAATAAGTCAGGCAAACGTTTTTGTCTTGATTCCATTGCCTAAAAGGATGCCAGTGAAACTAATGGAAGCAAAGGAGTACCAAAGATGAATGTATGTAGGATGCTGGAAAAACAACCAGGAAGAGTGTCTAACCTGAGAGATCATTTCCAGGATATCATATTGACCTAAATTTCCAAATGGGTATTCCAAAGTAAAATGGAAAAGAGGAAAAGGAGCAGCTCATTTTTGCAGATGGAGAAATTAAGGAAGAGGCTCAGCTCCATAAGAGATTTGATACCCTGAAGATCGCTGCTTGTAGTGCAGCACTAATTTCAGAGCTTTGAATACTCTGGCCCTGTCAGTTGAGCCAGTGGCAGAGCTGGATGTGGCACTGGGTTCCTCACCTATACCCATCTGTGCAGAACCCTGCCTTCTCTCCAGCACACACCAGAACAGCTATTTGGCTTGACCTAGTTCTGTGAAATGAAATCAGTGACAGCATTCCTGCCTATTTAGAGCCTTTAGACTGGCTCTCAGTGCTTCTTAGGAAACCTTAACTGGTTACAGACATATCTAATGCACACAGGACAGATATGGTGGGGATAAGAGTGGCTACATTTATCCCTGCTCAGTTTAGAACCACAGATTTCATTCCAGATATTTTCTAGCTTTACTTTTAAACAATAATCCTAGGCTACTAAAAGATACATATCCAGATGGTTATTCCTGAGGAGATATAAACCAGAAAAATCCAACTATTTATGGCTATTGTGAGTCTTGTTGAACTTTTAGGATCCAGGCTAGACCACGTTATCTGGCATCAGAAGTAACTTATAAACCATATGTGAAAGGAACGGTTCTTTTCTTCTATCAAAACAATCTCAGAGAAAAGTTGTGTTTGGTGATACCACAGTTACTACTGCCAGATATGAGTGAAAATAAAAGTCTCCATCTGGAGTAAATACAAGAGCCAAATACATCTTGGCAGCTTCTGAACAGCTATCAGGTTGGTAGAAGATAAAGGGAAAATATCCAAAGATGAGAGAAAAATAAGAATAGAAACTTGACTTGTAAAAGAGAAATTCAGTGCAATTAATAGAGGTGCATGCAGTTGCTCTAAACATGTAATGACAAAGAAATTCAGCTTGGGGCAAGGGGACAGGGGTGAATAAAATAAAAATATATGGACAGTCAGAAATGTTAATTTTTTTTCCAACATACATGGAAGAATAAATGCATGAATGCTTCTTGAGTGCTGAACCTAGGAGGATTTATGCCTAGGGGTTTCTTCCCCTTGGAACACTGGGGTCTGGTACAAACCACCACTGAAGGCAGTGGAAGTATTCCTGACTCTCAGATGTTCCAGACAAGGCTCAAGTGGCAGGGATGGGAGCTCAAGTGTGCCCAAACCCTGGCCAGCAAGGATGAGCTCCATCACTCTTTGGCTTTGGGTGGATTTGGGAGTAAAAAACATGACTCGGGAAGAACTGACCTTCAAGGTGCTGAGGTTTTCAAAATCCCCTGCTTTGATTTTCCTGCTATCAAAATCTTCTCATAGGTCCTCAATATATTCTTCTGTACAAAAAATAATTGTCTCAGAGACAAATGTCAATCTTGTGAAAACAGTGAGTGATACAAGTAAGGCAAAGAAGATTGCTTGACCCCATCCAGGGGCAAATCTGCCCTAGGTTGCACTCAAACCTTGAACATTGCCTAAATGCCCTCTGCCTCTGATGAAAACAAGTTTCTTGATCAGGCAGCTGGCAGAAGAAAGAAAACATAATGCTAAATTGTTCACTGAGAGATCCTACAGTACTTAATGAGCTGTATTTTAGCATATACAAGGAGTCTGGAAAGATGAAAAATAGATGTCATTACTATTAAAACTGCACTGTGTTTTCTGAAGTATTCATCTGTCTTTGATTACTATATCAAATTATTTGTGTTATTCACAAATGAAAATCAAACTTTAGATCACACCATTACAGAACCAAAAACTTTTAGGGATTTCTCAGCACTAATATTTCAAATGGTATAAATAATTAAATGTGTTCAAGTTTGCAATGAGAGTCTTCAGGGTAAAACTGACATTCAACAGGAATAGTAAGGATATTAAAATCAATAGATTATAAAGGAGAAAGCCTTTAGTAAACATTTTCTATTGAAATCCTGTCTTAGGGTTTATAGGGCTGAAATATCAAAAAGGTTAGATTTGCATATGGATGGGAAGAAATATTCTACCACACAGATATCACTAAGGGCTCTGTTTCTGCTGTCTCCCAAGTACTTTATTTCCAGAATCTCACTGACATTTGGGGGCTAAATGTTGAACACGATGAATGGGGATCAGGTTGAATTAAGTTCACAACTCTCTTCACAGATAAAAGGAGATGCACACCTAGTTCTTTTCACTGTCCAAGGGGGAAATATACACCCACTGACAGTGGGAGTTTGTATGTTTTTCCTGCAGGGAACTCTCACTGTCTAAATGGGAGGGGAGGAAAACACAGCACAGAGATCAATCCTGAAGAGCTGCTCCTGGTCAGGCCGTATAGCAAATTGCTACACAACACATTTTTTCCCAGGCTTGTAAATAAGTTTGTTGTAGTTAGTTGGAGATTCATTGATAAGTGATTGTACCCTCAAGTCAATGAATTAGTCAGGCTCTTCCCAGGTACTACATCATCTTCAAGGTGCAGCCTTGAGCAGAGAAACAGCTGAGGGTCGTGGGCTGCCCTCCATCATCAGTCTTCTGAAATCAATTTAGTGCCAGGGGCTTCCCTAGCACAATGGAGAGCACTGAACAAGGACCTAGAGGAATGGAGGGGCAGGATGGCCTGTGGACAGAAGGAAAAAGGAAGGGAGGAAGGGAGGAAGGGAGGAAGGGAGGAAGGAAGGGAGGGAAGGAAGGAAGGAAGGAAGGAAGGAAGGAAGGAAGGAAGGAAGGAAGGAAGGAAGGAAGGAAGGAAGGAAGGAAGGAAGGAAGGAAGGAAGGAAGGAAGGCAGCTGGTCACAGAAAAGGGACTGCAGGCTGAGCTCATTCCTCACCCTCCCTCCTGGAGGCCTCGGTGCAAACCACTTGCTTTGCCATGACCCCCTTTATCCAGAGGCAAAAGGAGACAATTCTTACCCACCTCTCAGGGAAACTGTGAGGCAAATGGCACTGTCAGTGATGAGAGTCTCCAAGCAGAGTCACACAAGGACTTCTGCAGCCAAACTGGAGGCTGCAGTCCACAGCCCATCATAACTCAGCCTTCCTTCAGCATGTGCAGGCATTTGCAGATTATCACTCAAAGAACAAGGCCCTGCCAGGGAATTCATTGTGGTTCTTTCCTTGAGATGTGCAGTAATTATTTCTCTCTGATCATAACTCTTACAGTATTGATCATTATGTCTGGCTCTGGCTTACCCCTCAGGGTCAGTGTATATGGGCTTTGTTTTATCTTAGATGGCCGTGGTTTTATTTTGTCTGGCTGTATGTTTCATTTTATCTGGGTGTGCTGACATATCCTGTGTACATCCTGATTCAGAGAGGTCTTCTCAGTCCTGCTTCTTAGAGGCGGATGGGGTGTGTGCTGCACAGGCTGCATGTGGCAGCAGCTGGATACACATTTCCACATGGAGCTTTTAATGAAAACTCCAATAACGCACTTCTGACACTAAGTATCCTCACAGTTTTCTTATCAAGATTGATGAGCAAGATCAACTGGTCCTATTGATTCAGTCAAAAGAATCACTTTCACCACCCTCCCCCATCTGTTCACAGTCCTATTACAAATGTTTCGGCTACATATGATGCTGAGCTACCTCAATGAATTCCTCATTTCTGTGATCATCAAATGTCCCAAATTTGCTCTGTGTTTATGAAGGCTCCTCAGTGGCTTGGCTGACCTCAGCTGACTTGGCCAGCTTGTCCAGACTTGTGAGCAGCTCCTGGGCTCAGAGTGATTATTTGCTGTCTGTTTCCCTCTCCTCCCTCACCCTGGCTGGAGGCTGATTGCTCTGCTAATTTCCCAAGCCCCACAAAACATATTTGGCTCCACGCTGTTGCTTCTATCATTAGTGATCATTTACTAAATATCAGGACTGTGCTGGCTGCTGTGTGAAGCAGACTTTGAACATAGTCCCTGTGTGGCAGACAGAAGAATGATGAAATGCCCCAAAAGATCCAAGAATGGGATTAAAAAAAGAGAATTCCTTCTCTCACCCACTTTTCTTTTGTGCCTCACAATAAACTTAGGGCTTTATGAAAACAATAGCACTGTCTGTGCTGGAGTTGGGAGGATACAGCATGCATGGAAAAATTAGGATGAGAAAAAGGTGGAATAAGAGGATTGGTTAAGGTTTATCTTTGGTAAAACCTGGTATTAGGTTTCCCAATGACTTCTTTAGGTTTTAGATTCAACCCTATTTTAATGAATGGGAGATCTGCTAAAAAAATATTATACTCAGATTTTGATTAATTGTTCATATACCCAGCATATGCCCCAGCAATGCTTAAAGGCTGTGGTAGGTTTCTCACTTCTTATGTTTCTTGAGTGGCTAAATGCCAGCTGAATTACCTCTACTGCATCTGAAACTCTTTTATTAGGGATCACAAAAGTCTCCTGATAAAATTAGTTTTAAATATTTTCCAGTGAAATTTTTAGTCATAACTGGCAAAGAGGTACTGTTTGGAAGTTCACAGATTTTTTTCTTAAAATATTGAATTTTTATACACAGATATCAAGTTTGAAATAGGGGAAACATAGCCCAATACTTTTTGGGGCATTTGGGGGCAGTAGGAAGGGACAAATTTAGAAACCAAAAGCTATGATGCAAGTTCTTCCACAAAATATTCTGAATTTGTCCCTGAGTATCACTATGGGATCCTGTAAATGAGATTAATCAGTGTTAAATATCTCAGAAGAAATGTGTAGCCACAGTAGGAAGTATAAAGATCAAAGTGGAATTTATTCTACAAGCTCAGTGAAAAAAATTGGTCTGTTTTCTCAATATATCCCTTGACTACAGGGAATCAATCAAACAATATAATGTATCTTTTTATTTGTTTCAGAAACCCCTGGAGTGACTGAAAGAAAATAGAACACATAAAATAAGCATACTATTGAAAAAGGAAACACTGTCAAATCCAACTGCCTCATGAGGTTCCTTCAAAAAGTAAGGTTTTCTATTTGGTAAAAAAAAACCCATTTTGCACATATAGGTTTAAGTAGAATCTTTAAATTTACATTAGTGTGCTAATGTTAGGATGCTAATGTACAGGCCCCTCTATTTGAGGTTGACTCATTGCTGTCTGCATTCTTCTTGCTCTAAAGAGATGCTCCCAATAAGTAGCATTTCAATGAATTTAAGGAAGCAAGCTTTTCCACTGGCATGAAAGTTGTTCCCTAAAGGAGGCCGTGCTAGGTTGCCAGCTTTGCTCCTACTGCATACAGCTCTGGTAATGAAGAATGTCCACATCAATTTTGCAGAATCATTCCTGAAGTCAATACTGCACCTGCTAACAAACACCAGAAAGGAATGGTTGTTTGTTTGCCTTTTTTCTTTCCTTTTACTGATCATTAATCCAAAAGCCTTCTTCCTAAAGAGGCACACATGAAGTTGGCAGCAAGTGCTGAATTATTAAAAAAATGAAGTAGTGCTAGCTTTGCAGCCTTGTGCCTGCTTTAGGACTAGCCTCAGGTGTCAAGCTGTTGTACACTACAGATATTAAATTAGCACCAATGGGTTTTCTTTAACTAGATAAAAGCTATATAAAGCCACCAGTGACTAGGAATGGCTAACTCTGTAAAAACACTAGATTTTAGATTCATGTGAGGAGTTGCCTCTCTTTAATAAAAATCAATCTTCATCTGAGAAATGTCTTCAGTTTTCAGTTTCCTTGCTTTACCTTGTTTAGGTACATTACAATGAATATCCTTCAGAAACTGATGGTGACAAAGCCTTTGTCACATTCTCTTGCCTGTTCAAGGTCCACTCTCTTCCCAAAGCCTCACCAGTTAGAAGCTCCTGGGTAAATGCTCAAAGCAGAGAGAGAACAGTGCTTGCTCAAATCCCTTGAGGATAATTTTGAAAATCTCTGCCTGTGTGTTTATGGTTCTCATTAATGGTCTGTGCTATTAAGTGCCTTTCCCATCACACATGTGCTTTGTTAGATAAAGCAGGGAGCAGCCAGTGTCCAAAACAAATTTAATCTATTCTGAACTGCTGATCCCAGCAAGGCACAACACAACTCAACTTTCTGAATCACTGCAGAGCAAGGCCTATAATACTTTGTGAGGCCATTACCATACAGACATTGGATTTTTTCCTTTTTTCTCGTTAAAGATCTTACTGTCATTTCTTGTAATGATTCTCAAAATTTGGCTGTAACCTTGCTAATAAACTTTCCCTTGGCTGAGAGGGGTGGGAAGGGAAACTACATTTCATGTTACCTCACCCTTCTCTGGGCTCTTTCTCAGATGTGTAATCAGCAGGGATAGTTCTCATCATCCATGGTGGCTTTGTGCTAGGAGAGGCAGAACCACGATTTCATGAATCCATGAATCCCAATTGCCACTCAGGCACCCTCAGAGCCATTTGGGACTGGTGTGTGCCTGGTGCCAGAGCTAAAACAGCCCTTCCCTGATTTGCTGTCCCTTACTGGACAAACACAAGTAATTACCACAACACTGCTGAAATAAAGAGTTGGGTGGTTTTTTTTTCTTTTTTTTAAATACCTGCCAAGAAGAAGCAAAAAAATCAATCTTACTTTTAGCCCATGTTCTAAATCCCAAATGTCGTTGTCCCATCACCTTCCCCTCCATCTCCACTCAAGAAACTCCGAACCAAGCATTCACACCTAAAACCTGAGAATGTAATTTTTAAACCTTGTGACAATAGTCTTGGGCAAAACCTGTTGCCTTGGCACACTTGCCTTTAAGCAAGAACTCAGGGCCAGGAGCATGAGGCACTGTGTGGGTTGTCCTCCACAGGATGACCTTCCCTTGCAACCATGACTGTGAGAGAAGTGTAAACTGCCTGCAGTTGAGTGCAATGTCACAGTTTTCAGTTAGAGCTCAGTTTTCTTACAGCAAATAAAATATTTTAGAAAAATTCTTCACCATGGGAAAGTTACGTGATTTATTCTTGGTGAGCAGTAAAATAAGAGCTTTTTGTGAAGAAGAAAAGGAATAAATTGATAAAGCCAGTAATTAAATTGAAAATTATTATTTCTATTTATTTATGTACTTACAAAAAAAATAGAAAAGCAATTTACCTAAAAAATGACCAAACCCTATAAAATTTATGTAAGATATGTAAATGCATTTATTCCTACAAAATCATTAAATTGAGAGATAATCTGATCCAATGTTTTGCTCAGTGTCAAGCTCAGAAATGTACAATTCTTTCTTTACAGAAAAAAATAGAAAGGCTAATACATATGAATACATTTCTGTTACCAGCACACTATACTTGAGGAAAGGCACCTCAAAGTATTCCTAAGGGGTCTGGCATTACACATCTGGGCTCCTTTTTACAGCTGTGGGGTAAGAAAAAATCTCCTGAAATTCAGACAGCAATTTCAAAGAGAAAAGAGGAATATCCAGCTTCATACCTAGCTCTCAGAATATATAAAACTGTCTCACCAATCTGTGTTTCTAAGGTAATCACTGGTTGTTAGCTCACTTGTTAAGCTGCATATAACCTAAAGGGCACTCCAATAAATTACTTTCAGCATGTTTCTCTCTCCTGCTCTGCTCACAGGGATCCTCAGCCAGGAGGAGCTGGCACACAAGCCTGTGCTACCCTTTTCAGTCTGTGAAACTGTCCTGCCAAAACCTGAGCAAGAGGGGTGTAGAACACAAGGGATACACAAAATTCCTGGACTCAAGAACTGATTAATATGGACAGCAAGGTAAAACGTTCTGCTTGGCACTTCTGGAAATAATACAAGCAAAAAAATGACGGATTTCAAGTCTGTCTGCCACTGCACCTTTGTCTTCCTGTCTTTCTTCTCCCTTTCTCCTCCTATGATTGTTGTTTAACCATTTTCCTCACTTCTTCTGTCGAGTGAATCTGTGCTGTGCCTCACAGAGGCATTGCATAGGTGGTCTGGAAACCCAGACAAACTATTATACAAATCGAAGGCTGTCCAGTTTCTGATAACACCACAGCTAATTTATTTTTTGTTTATACTCCACTACCTTTGACAAAGCTTCCTCTAGAGATTTATATCTCCATCCTTACTGCCTTCCAACTGTTTGTCATTTTTTTTGCTTTGCAACTGACAAAAGGAAAAAAAACACCCTGACATCAACCTTGGAAGAGGTACTGAGTACAGAAGGTTTTTTTTTTTTCAGATGTGATAAAATCTTGCCTAAAACCATGTCCAACCTTTTCAGCAGAAAGTCCAGATGGCTTTGCAGTCTGTACAACAGACTTTATTCACTGATGCTTCTCTAAGTGTCAGCAGGGTGTTGTCTTCCAGAACTAGTAAATGTGCAATGCAAAGGCAGCTCTGAGGGGAGAAATAAACACAAACAAAAAACTCTCACTTAAATCCACCTGCCTCCTCCCAAAAATCAAATTAATCTGAGAATTTCTACACACATCTTGAGTGAAAGCTCCCTCTGGGTGCAGAAAGGCTTTGCAAACAACTGGAGGTGTAAGGGATGAGGTCGTGGTTCAGACAGCTCCAGGGTGAGCAGTGATTTACACTCTCACTGCTGGCCTGGTCACCCTTGCCTGCACTGCAAGTATTTCATCTACAGGATCAGGACCCTTCCTGAGTCTGTATATAGGCTTCACACTGCAACACCTCATAATGCTGTTTTTGCTGTGGTCAAATTAGCACACAGAAGCATTTTTGAGTGTGAATGGCATGCAAGGAATGGGGTGGGTGAAGGCTCAGGGATGTGGGCTGAGTTTCTGCCCCTGTGCCTGGATCCCCTGCAGCCTGATGATGCCAGGCATGCCATCAGCCCCTGCCTCAGCTTCAGCCTGTAGAACGAGAACACTCAAGGAGTCATGCATCTGACGTCGTGATATAGGTGAGGGTTAAAGTACTGTTTTACCTCAGTGTATGGCCCAGCTCTGTCATGCCCACCCCTCCACTCTGCACAGAACCTAGCTTTAGATGTAGGCAGTAGAGGAGGACCAGAAAAGCCACAGCCACACTGGCTGTGTGTGGCCATGGTGAGCCCTGAGAGCAGCTGGATCCTGCACTCAGCAACATGAGCACAAAAGGTGTCTGCACCAGGAGAAAAACTGCCTGTTCTTGGTACCACTTCTGAGTCCTGTCAGGGAATCAGGAGGAATAAAAAGCTCCAACTTCTAGCTCATGCAGCTACCATAATTGTAACCACCACCTGCATGATATGGTTAACCCTGCAGTCACTTCACTGGTATTCCTGATTCTGCTAGAATTGTGTGGCCTTTGTGGTTGGCAGCAATCTTGCTCCATGTCTGTGCAGAGTTTATCCCAGAGTTTATCCAACACAGGCATGTTCTAGTGCACCTTGGTATGACTGCAAGGCAAATAGTAAGTAATAGCAATAGTGGGGAAATTCTCAGAAGTAAAAAAGAAAAAGAAAAAAGAAAAAAGGAAAAAGAAAAAGGAAAAAGAAAAAGAAAAAGAAAAAGAAAAAGAAAAAGAAAAAGAAAAAGAAAAAAGAAAAAGAAAAAAGAAAAAAGGAAAAAAGAAAAAGAAAAAGAAAAAGGAAAAAAGAAAAAAAGAAACCTGGTGTACAAAAGACCCTTCCAGCATGTCTCCAGTTTTGTTTCTCGTTGACACACTATTCTTGCTCTGAGCTGACAGCTGCAGTCCAGCCTTTGTCAGGTAATTAATCTGGGTAGTTCATTTCCACAGGTGAGTAGCAGGTTGGCACAGTCTCCTCCAGCAGGGGTTTGTGGGTTTGGTTTTTTTCTCTTTTCAGAGCAGTGTGGGTATGAAAGCGTGCAGGTTTGTGTGTATGAATATGGCACAGAACACACTGACCTGGGCAGTCATTTGCTCCTTTCCCACTGCAGAGCTATATGCTGCAAGTCTAACTCCTGTGCTTTGCAAGGTGAACAGAAGGAAACCTCAGACAGGAATTTAAAAGCATCAGACTTGCTCTCATTGATTACACCTGACAAAACATCAAAACCCCCTGGGTTTCTTTTCTTGCAAGCTCGAGCACCACTGTCTGATTCACACAAATTCTGTGTATGTTTAGAAATGAAAGTGATTAAATATAAGAAAAAGAGACCATGAGAGACAGAGAGAAAAACTGTCTCTTGGAGGGAATGGTGGGTGGTCTACTGCATTTTCACATTTAGTTAATTGTGAAGTAATGCAGTAATAATAATATGTAAGCACATTTTCTTTTATGCAATGCTGACAGTGCACTGCAAGGTCACTGAGCTGGGAAATGTGATTCTATGGGTCTACTCCCAACACCAAAATATCCTTTCACCAAAGACCTATGACTTCAAGCCCTCCCTGAGCTTCACAGAGCCACTTTCTCCTGTTTGATGGTTTCTCACCACTCCCACATTGTGCCCCAAGATATCTATCTTGACAAATGGTTGGGTAATACATGGCTGGGCAACACAATTGTATCTCAGTCTCCTGTCCCCCATGGCTAACACAGGCTTTCTTTATGTCTTCTTTCTTACACTCCTTCTCCCTTATATTTCTTCTTCCTTGTTCTTACAATCCAGCATGTTATTAAAACCTCACCTGCATATTAGTTTGTTTTAGCTGTGTCCTAAGGTACCACACTCCTGTGTTGCCATGGGCAGTCAAGAGACGGTTCAGTTCAGATTGTGCTGTGAGAGAATGCAATTTATGTCTCCAATGTTTGTCTCCTCGATTAGCAATACTAACAGCATGGTGAACTGCAACACATCTCTGTCAAGGATAACAAGCTCTAGTCCAGAGGGGCAGAGTGCCCTGATGGAAAAGCAGTGCAATGATCCCTAGAGAGAAGGCTATACCGGCTGGGCTTGTTAGGAGACATGGATTTAGAAAACTGAACATTCTTCACCTTTTCTTGAATGTTTGGAGTTGTTATTTCTAGGTGTACATTCATGAGCTACCCTAATTTCCAGTGGTCAGTCCACAGAATCATGCAAGACCCCTGAGTGATGGCCATATTTTGGTCATCTCTTCCCGTAAGAGATTATTTCTCCCACTGACTGTATAAAGAGCCCTGATCTACTGGCTCAGTAGCAGATTAAATTGGTTGTCTACCCCTTCAGTTTGAGTGCTGCAGTAATATTGAATAGATATCAGTAGTAAGAGATCAGAATAAAGTGATTTCCTTACACCTGGAAATGGAATAAAATCCTCTCACCTACATAGGATTTAGCTCTACATTCATCACATTGCCACGATTTTGTAGTGAAATGCTCAGATCCTATTGCAATGTCCTAGATATTAATTTTCATTGCCAGTAACAGGAGTCCTGTGCACTTAGCACTGTCCTTGGAACACAGTAAAAATATGTTTCAGCAGCTAATGAAATTATCACAGACCCTGTGACCTGAAAAACAAACAGAATAAGAAAGGCTTACCCTTGCTGGCTAAAATGATGTGGTGCAGCTGTATTTTGTCACATACTTTATATATAGGAGTATATATATATATATATATATGAGTATATATATATATATGCATATGTCATGCCAAATTGTAGATTGCCATTTTATATATATTAAGGTGGTTAAGAAGGCTTTTTATAGATGACATTTCCATCACATCTCAGCAAATGTTTTGCTAAAATCTATGCTATGTATCCTGTATTTTATGGTTTCTTTAGCACATATAGGGTTTAACTGTTGGCAGACTAACACCAGCTTCTTACAGAGATGTAGCAGTGTTACCATTTTTCTTTAACTGAACTTCTACATCTCAGACTTTACTATTTCTTTTGTCCTTAATATTTTTTTGTCCAGCTGGAACTGAAAAAAACTACAGAACAAACTCTCATTGAAAAAGTACAGAGAAGTTTTTCAAAGCAAGGATGATGGCAAATCTCTCATGGAACAACTGGGAGACTTGGGGGAAATTATTGCCATTGCAAAACATATTGCCATACCACAGAAAAGGACAAAACATGAGCTTCCCTTGTGTTATTAAGTGTCAGGCTTGCAGAGGGAGATAGTTGGAGGTCTGTGAAGAGCTCATTTTCACTGCAGGCACAAATGAGATGTAAGGTTGTCCTTTATGTATGAGATACCAAGGATGTAAACATCTAATGCTATTTGGCATAGGCATGCCAATGGAGAGAAGCTGCAGTCATTTTGTTGAAGCATCTATTGAATTCCTGTGCCTCAGTTTCTCTCTACTTGCATTTATCTGCCTGCAGTTCCCCAAGGAGAGCCTCTCTTGTGGCCTCAGTAAGTAAATCTCTGGAGCAAAGCAAAGCATTGCTCTTACAGTGTTGGCAACAATGTCAGCAACATGGGACAGGTCATCAAAGAGACAAAATGAACATTTATTTCCTTTGAAGGTGAAATTCAGCTATAAAACCAGTAATACAACACATCCAACACCAATGGGAGAAGACACCCCAAATATCCTTCTATCTTTGTCCCTCTGGGTTTAAAATAAATGGGCTATGGTGCTATTTTTGCCTTTTGGTTGCCCTACAAGGAAGGCAGAGGACTGCATGGGCTGTCACACCTTACAGGAGAGGGAACAACCACTTCTCACTATGTAGCTCCAGCAGCACCCGCTGACTTTGTGTACTGGCTGACAGAAAACCATCGTCCATCAGCTCTCCAGGGAGTTACACACCTGTCCTATCAGAAATACAGCAGACTGAGCAGGCATCACTGGTCAGAGACAGTCCCTTGGCAATGGTATTTGGGCACGGGGCTCCATCACAGCCAGCAACACCAGTGCCATTAAGGACTACTTCTTTAAAGCAGAAAATTGTTTTCTTGGCCTTATGGAGACTGTGGGCTGATTCTTGATCTGGTTTAGTGCCTGGCAAGAGTGTTTTTGCAGCTTGCAGCAGCTTCACAGGCGTACATGGAAGTGTTCAAGGCCAGGTTGGATGAGGCCTGGATTGTGGGTGGCATCCCTGCTTATGACAAGAGGACTGGAACTGGATGAACTTTCAAGTCTCTTCCAACTTAAACCATTCTATGTTTCTATGATTCTACATAATGTAGAATACAAGAGGAGCCTTCTTAGCTGCTGCTGTTGTTTTTTATTTCCCTGGAAAGTTCAGGATGCAGGAAGATTCACACCACAAAATTTTCTAACAATCTCTTAGGAGATTAGCAAAGCTGTAAAACACTACGCAATCTACGCTGAGAATTTTTGTTTAGAAGCCTCAAACGTAAAACCCAGCTCAAAAGGCACGGACTAGCATGAGGTGAAGAAGAAATAAACACTTATTAAGGACTGGCACATGTTTTGCCACGTTTGTCAAAGGAACCACAGCTGCTGATGTCCAGTTAGCAAGAATAGAGTGAGCTGCCTTCATTTTAATGTGGCAAGCATAGTTGTGTGTGGCTGAGACTGCCATCCAACATGCTATAATTTTAGTGGAGAAAGCACTTATAAAACCAACTTCTAAATCCACCATCACCGATAATTTCAGAAATTTTTTTTCTTCCCCCCTCCCTCAAAGCCTTTCTGCTAGAGTACAGTCATGTTACTAAGGAAAGAATTCAGAATCTGAGCCAAACTTTGGAGAAATCTATTGAGACTTTTACCTTTGCTTAAACGGGCTTTGGTTTAGACTTCCTGTGTCTTTAAAAATGGAACAATTCTGCTATTTTACAAGTTCAGCTTTTTTTATGCAAAGCTTTTAAAGTTTTTTCATGTGCATTTAATTTTAGTTCACAGCTGTAGAAATTTGGAATTGCTAGCGGCTATCAATGATGCCTACCAATACATTTTTTCAGTCCAACTAGCATTGATAAATACCTGTAGCATGTCTTTTGCTAACTAATACTATTTCTTAAAATTTCAGTGACTAAAAACCAGTGACTCAGAACTTACTGCAGGGGATTGCAAACAGCAGCTCTCAATTATGGATTGCAGAGAGACTGTAAACCACTATGAAACAAGGGGTGGGGTATTGAAACAGACTCCAGTAGTCAAGAAGAAGATTTCACAAATGTCTCTTGAAAAAAGCGAGATGACAGCCAATAGTCCTTGTCCCTTACCTTTCCTTACAGATTTTTCTCCTTCTTCCTCATGCACTACTAGCTTGTTTACCATTATTTTTCCTGTACAGCTTTTTACTGCTGCTTCTGAATAACACTGATGGTCTTCACAAAGGTTTATCTTGTTATTACGCACAAGCTCCTTCCCCTCTTACCCTCCAAATGAGTTTTTAAATTTCCTTTTTCTCCTGCTAGCATTTCTAGTCTGCTTGCAGTAGAGGAGGATTTTGAGCATTACAGGTAGATGGTGTAAGGGAATGAGAGAGGAATACTATGATGCTGGATCTGGGTGGTTCAGCCTGGTGTTGGACAGAGGCAGAACCTGCCACACATGGAGCCAAGGATGATACTCAGAGCACACACTGCAGAATGTGATCATCCCTGTTACCAGTCACGAGACATTTCCAAACAGAATAATATCATAGGTATCATTTATCCTCAGAGGAGGTTTACCTGTTAGCCAGCCCTGGCTTTGGAGCAGGTACTGGATTAGGAGGGACAGCATGGAATTAACAGGAATTAAGCTCATTTCCCTCAGTGACTTTTCAGCTTTACCCCAATTTCAGAGCCTGCTCACAGTTCTTCACCACCACCCATTGGTGAGCAGAAAAATAGACCAGCAGCAGGAAAGTCCTTGTCTCCCTTTTTTTGTAATGTTAGAGAAAGCTGGTTAGGAACTAGGAAATCACTGCTCTGTAGTTTACAAAAATAGGAATATTCTGTCTTAAATCCTCCCTATCGTGCTTTTTGTGGGACACAATGAAAAACTTTCAATCATATTTGAAAATTAGTAAGAATGAAAAGTCCTGAAGTCCGAGGTAAGTGATGTGTGTGTGGGTTAGATAGATGGATGGAGGCAAAGGGACTCATTTGATGAGATGTGTAGAAAAAAAAAAAAGTATCTAAGACTGCACAACTTTACCAATTTTACTTTGTTTTTAGTTTCCTAAGAGCCTCCTTTTAATTTGCCCTGAGGAGTGCTTAGTTGAGGAGCAGAAGGGGCTGCTGTACCAGCTCCAGAGAGAATCAAGATGCTCAGAGTCCCAGTATGGACATACCACTGCACAGGCAGCTGGGTGCAAATAACAGGAGTTTGGCAGTGGCTGGGAAATGGCCCTGCTCTGCTGCACGGATCCTCTTGGATCTGTAGGCACATCCCACACCATGGGCACTGTTCTCCCACCCCTTCCCACACATCTGGGCGTGCAGCATGGCCGGGTGAGCGCGGAGCAGCCGGGTGTCACCTCTGCTGGGGCCAGCGCCTCCCAGCAAGCCATACATCATCAAATACTGACACAGTTCCACCAGACTGCCACTCCTGACATTTCATGTATAGCTTTAGGTGCTCTTGCTTTAATTCTAGAGTCCATGAGGGATCAAAGGAAATGTATTGGTCCTGTCAATGTGCAGGGTGGCACACCTCTAAACGGGCCAGGAGGGAACTACAGGGCTGCCAAATTCCCACCAGCTCTTTCCCTGGCATGGCCCAGTTAAGAGGATGAAGGCCAGGATTTTAGTCAGCAAATGAATACTGCTGCCTGCCCTCCAACATTTCAAATATTTATCATGTTAAATATCATCTTGGAGAATATTGCGTTCATTTAAACTTTTCACGTTCCAATGATTTTTTATTATTTCCATCGACCAAAATAAATGAAGAAAATGTTTCAGACTATACATGAAGGCATGTAAAAATCAGTAACTGGATTTTAAAAGATCTAGAGTGTCTTGAATACATTCATTTTTCAAACATTTTTCTCTGATCTTTAAATAGCTTTTCTTGGAGCATAACATTTTTTTGAAAAGTCAAATACAGAGCATTAAGGGTATAATTACCATTTTAATTATAACTCAATCATCCTATCTACTTTGCATAGAAATTACAGCTTTTATGTCAGGATTTTGGGTACTCACAAACATTCAGGAGTAATTAATGCTAGCGATTTTCACTGTATATGAACTTTATTTTGTAGCACTTACTTCCATGGGCTTCATTCAGAATGTGTAAATATACTGAATTTTAGATTCATGATTTTCAAGCAAAAAATCTTTCTACATAAATATCTGTAAAGCTAAGACAAAAAAATCAAAACTCAACAATCTCAAAAACCAAATGTATGTCTCCCTCTCCAAATGTGATCCATTCATGTAAATATGGCCAGATAAAATTCAAGTGACAGCAATGAAAAAATTCCCTCCAATCACTCTCTGACTACACTCAAGGAACATTTCTGATAATTTAACAAATATTTCTGGGAGGTATTTAAAATTCAAAATTTTATTTCCAGATATCTCTAGCATCTATTTTTCCTTTTTGAGATTTTATTAAAAAAACACTTGTTTTAAAAGATTTATTTTAGAGAAACTGAGTTTTCCTCACAAATTTGCCTGTTGTATCCCTCTGCATTTACAAGCATATGTATGGGTGTGGGTGTACATGCGAAACTGAGCAAAATCAATTACAACAAAGCTGCTTTTCATATGGTTAATACCACGATGTCAGAATTAAGCTAGTTCTCCCTTTCAGTGTCAAAACAGAAAATAAAGTGTTTTATGAATATAAATACACGGATATAAAATGATCCTCAGTTTACAAATGGGCACTGTTCCTTCCTTTAATGACTTTTTGTCCATTCCACATGTTATAAAAGATTATTCTGTATTTTTGTATCAGCCTCCACATATTTTGTTTTGCAGTGTGCTGGAGCAGCAGATGCCTTTTTTCTTTCCTTAAAAAGCATGATAAAGCTATGCAAATTTTACAGAGGAGTCTCACAGAACATGTCCTCTGTCTTTGTTTGGAAATTAAGGATATCATGACTCTAACATTTCTGGCTCAAGTATTTTAGAGGAGAAAAGTCTATTCTAACGAGAACAAAGCTCTGGCTCAAGCTGCAGTGCTTCACCCCCCAGAAGTCACTGTCTTTGTGCAGTCAGTGGGCTCTTCTGCACGTGGAATTGCTTTTGCCTTCAGTGAAAGCTTTGCATGAAAGCCCAGGCCAAATCAAACCCGTCATCTGGGAAGTGCTGCGGGATCTGGAGGGAAGATTCATGATGCTTATTATCAGCCAGCACCTAAGACAGATGTCTCACACTCTCACTTGTGCAGCTACAAGTAGGTTACATCTGAAATGCATGTGATTAAAGCATTTATGCCAAATCACACTGGGCATTCTGCACATATATGTGTAAATAACTACAACTTTTTTGATGGATGAATGAAAAATATTTTATTATACCCATCAAAGGTATAAAGTAAAGGTGAATAGTTTTTACGCTTGGACTGTTCCATGCTCTTGACAGTTTTGCAAACAGCCCTCTCAATCTCTCTCTCTGTCCCTAATCTTTGCCAGAAAAAACTAGGATCCTGAAGTAATTTTAATGCTGATATCTGAAAATAAAATAAAAAGAAAGGAGATATAAAATGGGAGGCAGAAACCAGATTTTATCAGAATCATCCAGCTGGCCTCACTTGGTGTTGACCTGCTCATTGTATAGTCACTTACCCCAGGGCTACAGAATTTCATACTGCCTGGTGCCAGGGAAGAATTCAGAAATGTCTAAACCCATTGATTTCCTATCAACTTGAGTCTTGTCCACACAGAAAACTTGTACCTGCTGAATTTAAATCAGCTGTTAATCTCTGTATGAAGCCAAACCAGTGTAAGCCCATGTGTGGCTGTGTTATTGTCATGTACTTACAAACCAGTGGGGAGACAGGAATAGGAGCTCTGTTCTCCCCTCCCCTTCTCATTTTTTAAGCAAGAGTCAATCATAATTTCACCTTCAGGCTCTGGAAAGCAGGGAATTGGGCTGCCAAGGCTCAGACATCCTAGAGGATGGCTCCAGTTACCTGCTGGGCAGGTTTCTATGTGTTTGGTCTCTATCAGGAGAGGTGAAGCAGAGCCTGCTGCCCAGTGGGAGCTTTCCCAGTGCACAGGGACTGGCCAAAACTGCTTCCTGCCCCATTCCTGTCCCTGCATAGAGATGCTGCTGATCCAGCACAACATGGGCAACAGGAACAAGCTAGACTAAATCCAGATGGCTTACACCATCCAGCACAGCCTTGGCTGAGGCATTCTGCTCAGTAAGACAGAGGGATAGACTAAGCCAGGGTCCTGGCAGAGCCTGTCCAGCATGTATCCCTGTCCTGATGGGAGTGGGCTGGGCTGGAGCCTGGTTTAGCTGGTGTTTGTAGTGGGAGCCTGCTCCTGTCTGCTGCCAGGACCCTCACACTGCTCCATGGTGGCACTCAGCCAGGACCTGCTGGGCACAGGGACACCGAGGGGACCGCAGCCTCTCTCAGCAGCCACAGAGCTGCTGGGCAAATGCTGGCTCCGATGGAAATAGGCTCCAAAGCACATTTTTCCTGCCTGCAGCTAGACAGTGTGGGCCATAACATGAGCTGGAGTGATCAGGCTTTCTCTAGCAGAGCCAGCCATACTGGCTGGAGATGTCCCCAGCAGCTTCTCAGCTCTGCTGGCAGCAGGACTGGTCCTTGTCCCAAAGCACAGGCTTCAGTCACCTCTCAGTGCACTCCTGCTATGTGTCTCAGCAGGAATAAGATGTGTTTTCTTCTCTCCTCTTTGAGTGAACACTGTTTTGTTAATCTATTGTGTCTGTACTGGGATTAAAGCAGGTAGATCTGCTCTTTTGCATTATAAGTCTGCTGCTGATCTCCTAATGAAACAAAACACCTTGCAGTGAGTCTTTGGAGTACCAGGAGTACCTCAGTCTTTGTATTGTATTTATAAAGTTTCTGAATATTCATGCATTATCAAAATATAGGTCCTTTTCTGAAGAAATTAGGATATTCATCTTGGGTTGATTGTTATCATTTATACCTATAGTAATTTCCCATTAAATTTTAGCAAAATCTCAGCTTCAAACTGAGATCTAGGTTCTTTGCTACAGGAAAGAAAGAGCAATACTAGAAAACATCTGAAATAATTAATTTTTATTTTAATGTCACTTGAAAATTTTAAAAGGTCCAGACTCAGCTCTAAAAGTGCATTAAAAATATTTTCCCTCAAACAAGTGTGGATTGCAAATGAGCCCTGGTCTCAAGACTCATGTGGAAAACAGGATTTATAGTGAAAATACTAGGTCAGCATAAACCATAATGGTGCTGTAATGATGCTGAGGGCTGGATTGGTTCTTTCAGTTTGTTTCTAATAGAAAGGAAAAAAAAAGAAGCTTATATCCTTACCTAAAGAAAAATGACCATAGAACAAGCAATAATTCTTGCATTCTGTTTTGGTAATACCTTCAATTTAACAACTGTCTGTGAGAAAGAGTTTCTCACAATGAGTTATTTAGTCACTGTGCCATCTAGGGTATAACTGTCATTCTGGAGGGAACATCCATGCTATGATTTGCTGTCAGTCTGTTGTACACTGTAAGTCCATTCATTTTTCCCCCTAACAGGTGAAGATAATGATATGATACACAGTAAAAGATAGATGATAAAAACAATTCTTCAAGGAAAAAAACCAAACAACAGGCAGAAGAGGTTTGGCAGGAAAATATAAAATGCTCTATTCTTCCTTTTAAAGTACTATAATAAAACATGTCTGAAGTGAAGTACAGATAACAAAACAGCAGAGCATGGGTCTGCAATCCCAGCATGATATCACATAAGGGGCAATCATGAAGCATTCCCATCACAGTTGCCTGTCACACATTATTAACAAGAGTGTTTAGGAATACTGAATAACCATGCTAAAGGGACATGATCAACTTACAAAAAAGGTGCTGTATTTTTATCAGTTGTATTTGACTTGACAGTATTATGAGTAATTTCAAACCTGGAGATTTTAAAGTCAGAGAGGGCTGTTTTGATCTCCTCATCCAGCTTCCAGCACAGCACTGACCATGGAAGTGTTGTCATGTTGAAAGTAGCTCAGTAACTTGCTGCTCAGAGCAAAATCAATCAAAAATACCTTGCTCTATCCTGCTCCTGCTCATGGCAACTGATAGAGCTTCCTAAAGGCTAGAGAAGAGCAAATGTCACTCCTATCTTCAAGAAGGACAAGAAGAAAGAACCTGGGAACTGCAAGCCTTGCAGTCTTACCTCTACCCCCAAGAAGGTGGTGGACAAAATCCTCCTCCAAAGTTTCTCCAAACACGAAGGACAAGAAGGAGATTGAGGAACAGTATACATTAATTTATGAAGGGGAAGTTGTGCTTGAGAGACCCTGATAGCCTTCCATAATGAAGTGACTGCCTTGGTGGATGTGGGGAGAGTAGTGGATGTTGCTTGCCTTGACTTTAATAAAGTCTTTGATACCATCTCCCACAGCACCAGAATGCACATAATGCACAAGCTCACAATGTATGGGTTAGATGGTTAGTGGGCAATGAACTGGATTGAAAATTGGCTGAAAGACTGGGACCAGAGGGGGAGGAGCAGTGTCACAAACTCCACTTGTAGGCATGTCACTAATGGTGCACCTAAGGGGCAACACTAGGTCCAATGCTATTAACCCCTTCATAAGTCTGGATGATGGGGCACTGTACCCTCAGCCAGTTTGCTGGTGATGCAACATAGGAGCAGATTTGCTGAGAAGGACTTTTGGGTCCTGTGGATAAACAAGCTGACCATGAGCCAGTGTGATGTGACTTCATGAGAAAGAAGGCAAACAGTCTCCTGAGCTGCCTTAGAAAGAGGGCTGCCAGCAGGAGGAAGGAGATGATCCTTTCCCTCTGCTCAGTACTGGTGAGCACACTGGGAGTGCTGGGTCGGGTACTGGGCCTCCAGGTGGAAGGGGGAGATGGACATACTGGACTGAATCTGACAAGGGCCATGATCAAGAGACTGGAACATCTCTCACAAGAGGAGAGGCTGCAAGAGATGGATTGTCCAGCCTGGAGAAGAGAAGGCTCAGGAGGATATCATTAATGTATAGAGACACCTGATGGGAGGGAATGAAGGGCCAGACTCTTCTTGGTAATGTCCAGTGACAGGACAAGAGGCCATGGGCACAAATTAAAACCTTAAATTCAATCTGAATGCAGAAGGCTGCACAGAGAAGTTGTGGAGTCTCCATCTGCTGTCATACTTAAAACCACAAGTGGACACGAGCCTGGACAACTGGCTGTAGTTGGTCCTGCTTGAGCAGGGACTGGACTAGACAGTCTCCAGATAATCTCCTTCCAACCTCAGCTGTTTTGTGATCCCATTTATCAAAACCTTTACAAACCAACTTCACACTTCCAAAAAATGTCATAATTAATTAGTGATCATATTTTTAAAATTTTCTTAAAATTTGAATGTTTCAATAGCAATTAGGGAGAAAAGAAAGCTAAAATAAATAATCACAGGCTGCATCACCAAGATGCAAACTGCCATATCTAGAGCTACACTAAAATCTATGCCTAGGCTTCTTGCTGACAATACCCCTTTAAATTAAAAAAAAAAAAAAAAAGCAAAACTAGATGGTGACACAGCCAGTTACCTTTTTTGTCACCTTCTCTTTAGACCACTCAGAGATATCTGCATTGACATTAAAAAGCCATTATAAGCAATTTAAACTCTGAATTGATCCTGACACATACATTCAGGTCTTCCTCCTATGTCCCTTCAATAGTTCTCAATTCAAACTGAGAACAAACATCACCCTATAAACAGAGGAGATAATTATGCTTTATTGATTAGCCCCTCAAGGTATGAATGGAAACCAGGCAGCTTTCTGAGAACAGCCATCAATGTGGGTTTTAAGTTGGACTATCTCAGCATTTTCTTGTACAAATATTCCCTAAATGTAGTTTTTTAACATGGAACCTGTACCAAACAAATATTTTCCACTGGCTTCAGTGAAAGCTATCATGTCAATGTAGATTTATAAACGGTGACTTTATATACCTCCCACAGTTGTGTCCCTGTGCTACTGTTATGGGTTTACCCTGGCAGGCAGCTCAGCCCCACACAGCTGCTTCTTTCCTCTCTCCCTCCCAGTGGGATATGGAAGAGAATCAGAAGGGTAACAATGAGAAAACTCACAGCTTGAGTTAAAGAAAGTTTATTTGGTCTAATAATGCTTTAACTCTTCCTCCTTCTACCCCAGGCTGTCGTTGCTGACTATGATGCTGCACACTGTGGGATACCCCTTTGGTCAGTTGGGGTCAGCTGTCCTGGCTATGTCCCCTTTCAATTTCTTGTGTACCCCCAGCATTTTTGATGGTGGGTGGGGTGAGAAGCAGAGAAGCCTTGATGCTGTGTAGGTCCTGCCCAGCCACAGGTAAGACGTCGGTGTTTTATCAACACTGTTTTGTTCACAAATTCAAAACACAGCACCATACAAGCTGCTACGAAGAAAATTAAGTCTATCCCAGCCAAAAGCAGGCACCCACTCAGTTTTCTGCTAACACTGGCTCATTCATTTCATGATACACGGCTCATAACCCCACAGATGCATTGTGCACCGCCCCCTTTCTCTAACAAACTGCAACCCCCTTCACAGCTGCCAAATGCAACAAATACTCCTGTTTAATCCAGTGTCAACATTGATTGGCTTCAATTTTGCTAAATAAGGATTTTAACACCCATCTATCCTGTTACAAATGTACCACAGCAGATTCATCAACAGACATCTGACTAAGGATATTTCCTGAACCTCTAATCAACCATTTCTCAATAAAGCCCATCAGAAATCAGAAATATGTTAGAAAAAAAGGATAACGTAACCATTCTATGTCTGAGTTTATCTTAATGTCTGAGAAAAGGAGAAATAGCGTTGTTACAATTACTGGCAGTCTTCTGAACTGGCAACACAGTGCATTGAGAAACAGTGAAATTGTTCACAGCTGTTACCACAACACATTTAAACTCTGATGATCACTTTTGGGTTACCTACACAGATAAAAATAAAAGAAGCACTGTTTGTTTTTCTTTCTTGCCTGCTCCCTTGGCCACACCAAACAAGCACTGAGATGACTGCCTTCATATTTGCACTTTCAGGGTTTCCAGACCAACACGTGGGCTCAGTCTCTCCATCCACCAGGAACCCATCACCCACCGAGATTCTTCAGGCTCAAATTGACTCATGACTCTAAAAAGGAGAGTGCACAGGCCCCCTGTGCTAACAAGAGAAGAAACAAGATGAAATGGAGACACCATAATGTTTTGATATGTCTTGCCAACATGCTGCCTTGGCTTGCTTGCTGCTGCCTTGGGGGTGACTGCATTGCTCCCTGTACAAGACTGCTTTGGGTTGCTCTTATTCCTTTGAAGTCCCTATTTTTAAACTGCAGAGATGAATGAATGCCTTGAGATATCTTACGCTATCAAATATAGTTGAACAGTCTCAAGGATTGCTAAGAGCAGCAGAAAGCTGATCACAAAAAGCTAATTTGGAAAGCAGCCTGAAAACATGCACAGAAATATCTTCTGCAGAATATTCACATCACAAGGACGGCTGCTATCATGAGGGGAGACAAAAGGATGGGCAAACTTCTCTGACTGCTTCATTGGCACTTCTAGATTCTGCACTACAGCCGCTGCAAAAAATGTATGGAAAAACGTGCAAAAATATTTTGCTGATAGCTCTACACACTAAACAAACCACAAAGTTCCATGTGTTTCATTAAACTCACATAAAGAAACTTTGGACTTACATAGCAAATAGCCCCTATGAAATTATTTTAAGTAGTTTTAAAAGCTTTCCGTTCATGAAATACAAGATGAAAAATAAAATGAACATTTTGTTGAACCTAGAATTATCCCACTAACTAAATGTATGAAAAAGCTGTGATATACAGGGCACATTTTCCCCAGAGATAAAATAAGAATGACCTCTGTGACTTCATTTAGGTTCCACCTCTCCTGAGTTACGAGCCACTTCTCACTTTTAAGATATACCCAATATCTCACTCAAACCCTCAGTGGACCACAAAACTCCCTTCCAGAAAAAAATATGCTTCCCTCAGTCTGCAGAGGATTACCCATGTCATGCAAAGTTGTTTTTAGTGCTGCCAGGAATTACTTGCAGAATGTTTCAGCTCATTACCTCAAGTTTTCATCAGCTATTTTCCGAGCGTGGTAACCTTTGTGATGCAGGTACTGTATATATCTACAGTATTGATTCTGCTTCTCCTGCTACATTACATGCAATACATGTAAACAGAAGAGTGTTTCACTACCAGCTGGTAAGGTGCAAAATGGTAGCTGATCTTGCAGCTACAAAACACAGATAAAACCTTGAAGTAATCAGCTGAACTGTCATGGAACTAATTCCATGATATAGTGGAAGCAATTATTTGCACTTATGTGTCTTATTGGAAAACACAATCAGTGCTAAACCAATCCTGTTAGTGTTTTCAAGGACACATTTAGCTCCAAATGCTCCCCTTTTAATCAGTAACCAGTTATTAATTAATTAGGTAGTGATCATGTTGCTTTTCATACATGTGTATTATTATTGCACTTGATATTGTGCCTCTGCACTGATCACTGTTAATTTGCAGCAAGTGCAATTGTGTTAATGTGCTCTAATGCCAGCTATTATCACAAGGACGGGGCACCTAACATTTAACCTAAAATCACACTGAATTGTTCTCACAGCTGCCTCCTTCCAGCTCCAGCCTGCTGCTGCCTGGATGGGGTGTGTTGGGAGGGAGAGAGGAGATCACTCCTGATAAAGGATGAGGGGGAAAATGGAAACCAGCAAAGGGATAATCGGAGCTGGGAAGGGAAATAAGGCTGAGTACTTCTGGAGACACTGTGAGCCTGTGCCCTGGCAGGGGCAGAGCTGCCCACTCCCTGCCTGCAGCCAGACTGCTGCCTCACACAGCAGGGACAGAGCTCAAGCAGAGGAGCAGGTAACAGAATATGCAGCAAGCCCAGAGTGTCTCACAGCTTCTGCTTGTCAGCTGTGCTTCAGGGAAAGATGCAGTCCCTCCTTGGTCACAGCTCTGCAAAATCACCAGTTTTAATGGCAGGGGTGAGGCTTCCCATGAAAAGCAATCTATTTGTTCACAGCTAATATGAAAGAAATCCTTTGTCCTCCTAGTATTAGTGATACTCAGTTGTGCTTATTAAATAATGTATTTTTCAGATTTTTTTTTCCAGGCTGAAAGCTTTAAGCAGGACCTGATACCAACTGTGTCAAGAGGGAAACAAATACTAGTAGAAAACAGAATTTATCTGAATTGCATTTAATAGAGGCCAGAAGCAGTGAACTATGGATATTCAGCTGAAGCAGTTCAGTCAGAGATAGCTAAACTTTTTAGTGTGCTTATTTAAATAGAGAGGCCTGAACTGGAGATTAGCTATTTATCAGCTGCATGATGGAATGAGAAACAGCTGGAACATATTTCAGTGTAAGTTTTATTTGCCATAAATCCACAAGTTCAAATTCTGCTCTGGTTTATGCCTGTGGGAATATGGAATAAAGGTATTAACTGCCCACATTGTTTTGTGGCTTCATGCCTATGTATATCAGAGGAAATTTAGTTTATGTTGATTCAGTTATTCACCATAATCTCCTAACCACAAAAAGGACTTTTAATATCTGTAATGGCAGCAGGTATATGTGCAAAAAAATAAGCTCTCAGATTACAGTACATGCCATAGGTAGCAAAATACAGCTCAAATTGCTGTCAAAGCATTTCCCTATGCATGCCTTTGCAAGGATTTCACTTCAAGACTGTGCTGGAACTCCAACAGTTTCCTTCCCACACTTGTGGTTTTTGCCTGATTTTCAACAGGAGGGTCAATTCCACCCTCACTACGTAAAAACTGTTCCCAGATCCTCAAGAGAGTAATTTCTGTATTACAAGCTTCTATTCTTGACTCCAGCAAGTGCCCTCATACCTGCAGCTGGGAGCAGCCCTGCTCCTGCACACCAGACACCACAGCCTAGGAGAGGCAAGTGGCCCGTGCTGATCCCCCTCTTGGCAGCTCATGTTTTGAAAGGGAAAAGAAAAAACCCAATTGCTGCTAACCACTACAGTAGGAGCGTTCAGTTTGTCTAAATCAATTCTGGAAGCAGGGGTTTTTTTTGTTGTTGGTTCTTTTATTTCTCTCCACCAGCTTGTCTTTGCAAAATTTCTTTCTTTCCCCCTGCTCAATTCAGGCTTATTGGCATTTATCTGGTGACCTATTGCTATCAAGGGCTCCCCAACAGATCCCCTGAATTTGTGTAAGTTGCTTCTTGTCTTCCACAGGGAAGCTTTGTTCAGATATCTGCAGATTTTAGCTCTCTTACATGGCAAGGTCTTAGTCTGCCTGTAAGGACTAACTAGTTTGACTTGCTTGATTGATTTTTGTTATATAAAGAAGAATGCTATTTTTTAAACTTTTTTTCTTTTGGAGAGAAGAGGGCTTAAGATCTCTCTAGTTCACAAATGTCCAAGAAGAGATGCAGGCTAAGACATAAATTTAGGCTCCTGCCTATTCATAAGGGGAAACATTTCAAAATATTTATATCAAAGACTAGTAAATTTGAAAGTCATGTTTTCTTCCCCCCCACAATGGATCTAGGATTTAAAAGGAAAATTAATGCACTGTAGCTTGTCAGTGTTTTGGGGAATGCTATCAATTTTTTCCCATCACTATTCTCCGAAACATGGTGACAGCAGTAACCTATCCCTCTTGTACTTTGATCTCTCTCAAAGTCAAAATATGAAATATGCAGCTGAAGGCTTTTGCCCTGCAAAAGCAGAGGGCATCCCCTATCAGTAGTATTATGATTGTGACTAAAAATATCATACATTTAAATTAAAAAAAAAAGGAAGAGAAAAATAATTTCTTCTAGACAATTCATATGGCAGTACTTTGTGGCTTTGTTTTTCAGTTTTTTTTCTGTGAATCTGAGTAAAACAGCTTATTTAGCAAAAAACCCCAACTTTTAAGATGTCTTGCTATCTTCTTTAATTAATAACCAGCACCAGGTGGAAGGGAAATACAGTCCACAGACTCTTCCAGACATGCCGAGATACTTGCCAGAGTAAATGTCAATAGTTTAGGCTATGCCCAAACCATTAGAGAGCCATGAATTATGATTAGCAGGAATTTGCTGAAATACTAAAGGTGCATTTTCAAAGAAGACAGCCACAGAAAGGATGAAGGTATCTTCGTGTCAACAACTCATGCCCTCTGTTCTGGTAATGTCCATGTAAATCCACAAAGGAAAATTCCTGATTGGGTTTAATTGAGCACTGAAGGGAGAACATGCGATGCCACAAAAGTCAGCAAAAAATGACAGTGTTTTAATGTGTTATCAGTGCTTGCCGGGAATAGCAAAACCCTCGGGGAGCTGCAAGCTCAGTAATCCATAGGATCCATATGAATCAATGTGTTCTTCAGTGAGAGCTGATAACTGTCTTTAGCATCTCTGAAGGTCTTTTCCAGATTGGTGACCCTCATGGGCAATTCCTCTTCCCTCCATGTGATTGTGTTATGAGCTGCTATAAACATTATTATAGGACACTAATTTCATGCTGCTTTCCAAGTAGTGCCTGCTAACTTTCGGCTCTGACAACAGTTTTAACAGCTATGTAATATTTTTTTTTTTTTTTGTGCAAATTGCTGATACTCAAGCACAAAAACTTCAGTATGTCTCTGATTTGTGTCCTGTAGCGTGCATTAATCAGCACATCTGCCCCTCATTGCTGCCATACCCATGAGCCTTCAAGAAACTTGACTGCTGTCTCACCAAACACTCCTCCCTGCTTTTCTCTAGCTTGCTTTTTTTGTCTGCCCCGTATTGATGGCCACTGGCTTGGTTTGCAGAGGGTTTCTGTCTAGCTGGGTCAGGATTAAACAAGGATTCTACTCTTCTCTTAGACACTGTTTCTCTGCAAAGACCAGGACAAGCAAGGCCTAACAGTACCTTTGTGGTGCTGTCCTGAGCTGTTCTCCCTAGGAGGGGTGTACAAGGGTCATTAGGCACTGGGGCTTAGAATGACTTGTGTGTATTTCAAGGAGAGTAGAAGGAAAGAGGGGTCTCATTCTGGAGTAATGAGTTTGTACTCCAATATCCCTGTGAGGATTATTCATTAAAAGTCCAAGGCAAAGTTGATTTGGATAAGAACTAATTATCTACCAAGAAATGAAGGCAGTATAGCTGTCTCCACCCTCCCCACCAGACCTCGGGGACACACATTATTCCTTCTGTTTAACCTATTAAAGCAATGTCCCACATAAGAGAGAAAAGAGTTGATTATAATTATTTCTGTGAGCATTAGTGCCCAGTTCATAGAAAATGGCCTAAAATTAGGAACTCAGTAAGAAGAGAACTCAACAAGAACAGAACATTTAGAAATCATGGGATGCTTAGATTGTTTTTCTGAACAAACCAAACTGCATTCATTTTGTTAATTGACTATGTCTTCTCAGAGAAAGTACTCTTTCCACCTTTAATTTTTAAAGATTAACTGGATAAAGAGAGCAAGAAGAAACAGCACAAAAGGATTTGCAAATTAGCATAGCTTCAGTAGCATAGGCTCATTTGGGTGACATCTCATTGTAGCATTGATTTTAAGGTACCATTGTGTGAATTCAGGTCTGATTATGGGGCTGATGCCTGCAGCAGACATGATGACAAGTAGGTTAAGAGCAATCATGCTCAGGTATTTTCATATCAAATGTCTACCCTGGTTCAGAAGACAAATAGGAAATAACAGCTCGCTTGGAAGTAGACTCTGACTTGTCAATTAGAAAACCAGAAAGGATGAAAAAAGAACATGAATCTGTCGAAACAAAATAATATTGCAGTATTAAAGGTAGAGGAGCAAAATTGAATGGATGCATTAATATTTTATGTGTCTTAGAATAAAGGTTTAGAAGTTGATGGATATCACGAGACATAGACAATGTTGATTGCTTTCACTGAATAAAATGTGATGAATGGAGATGGATATTTTACCCACTTTTCCAGTGATTATGTGTATTTATCTCTGCTTTCTATTTCTAATTTTGCAAAAATATTTTATCTTAACAAAAGTTCAAATTGCATGTATGTGCAAAGAGAAAAAAAACAACACCTTTGCTCTAAAATTTTACTCACATTAAAAATCCAAACTCACTTGTAAGATGTTTGTATTAAGAGAGCACTATGTGAACAATGAGGGATTTTACTTTCTCAAAGAACCTCAGCCACTTCTCTCTGGTTGTATAAATGTCTAAACACACGAATCACATTTTACATCCAGTATAACAAGTCCACGGTCAAGTTCTGTTCATTACTTCTCAGCAGTTCTAAGATTAAGCCCTAAATACTTTCCCCCTACTGAATTTTATGATCTGCATACTATTTTTTGTGTGTGTGTCTGTGTGTGTGTGTGTGTGTACATAATCCTTTCACATTGCACTATATGTGGACATTTTAGCTGAGACAAAGGGGCAAGAGAAATGTTGGTTTTCTCCTTGACTACTACACAAATTCACTATTTAAAGGCTAACACTTGCAAGAAAAATAAAATGGACAAAGATGTTCCCTTTTCAGGGGGAGGGAGTGGTGCCTCTGCTACACGTGGCACTGGGATTCTCAGCAGAATCACTGGGAGGCTCTGGACACCACTGCCCTGCCAAGGGGCACAGGCATTTTGTGTTGTTAGTTTTCCCCTCTCACAAGGATGGATCTGCCTGCCACAGGGCTGGCACAAGGACCACAAGAGGGAGGTAGTCATCATAAAATAAATGCTAGGAGCTTGCTTCTGGTACTCTACATAGAAGGAAAAACCTGCTTGAATAATTAAGGCTTCCTAGATGTGAATACAGATAAAAATAGATAAAGAACGTGGTTTTGGCATGACTTTAACACTCCAGCTCAAACAGAAAAGGCTTTGCATGGAAGTCAACCAAAGAAAAATTCACTCCGGGCGCTTGTATTACAGCTCCATTTAGCGGAGCAGAACGATCATGGCTCGTATTTAGTAGGTAATAATGAAGCATCATAAACAAAGTCAGGATGCAAGTCCAAGATTAAGCAGCAGCTTTAACGAGGTCCAGCTTGCTGGGAGCTTTTTGAAGTGTCCCTAGCTCACTTACAAAGCCAGAAAACAACAGAAGCAACTCTGACAGCTGCGAGAGTGTCTGCTTCAGAAGAAGGTTTTATGTCTGGATGACACCAGACTGGGATTCAGCTTTCATGTACTAACTAGGTCTGCTGGTTGCTGGAGCCCTAATCATTCTGCACAAACTGTCTCACCCTAATGAGTTGCACAAATAATAATTCTTCACAAATCAGATCCACACCATCAGCTTCATGGATAGACAAGCCTGGTTTATTGAGGTAAATAGCACAAGTCAGCAGAATCCACGCTGTGTCTCACTAGCCATGTTTAATATGCAATCTAGACTCTGAAGGGAAGAAATCAAATGCTGTTTCTGTGGATGCATGGATGGCATGAAGTATTTTCAACTACTAAAGAGCTAAAGGAGCACCCAGCAGCCAAGTTAGATGGTTAAATCCAATTTACCCTACTCTGAATGCATTGTAATTACTGTGGACCCTTACAGTCTTTATAAGGGAGAATTAAATACTTTTGATTTTCCTTTCTTTTCAAAGGAAGAAGAGGTTTGGATTGTTTATAAACTTAAATTACACAGAAAAATACCTTTCAGCCTTATAGATGTTTTCCTTAAAGATATTACAATTATTTTTTTCACCTCTGTAAATTAAGATTGGCTATTCATTAGCTAATTACCACGATTATTGCAGTTATTCTAAGTATTATTAATTAGTGAGTGGTACATTTTGAATTTAACATCTCAGTTAGGAGAGTTTTGTTTAGCACACCTAATTATCTGAAAGCCCTGAGCATGCTCCGTATCACATAGGACTTAAACATAAGTGCAGGGGAATCTTTTGGGGATTGGAGTTGTCTATGGTTGGGAGTTACATAGTACAGCAACTGAGGAGCAAAAGAGAGGCAGGGAGTGTGGAGATGGATACACCAACTTCTTTCTGCAGCAGAGAACTGCAGGAATACTGGAGCCCAGCTGATGCAAAGTTATGTGTTGTTTTGCAGTGATGACTGGCTTTCCATGTAGAAACCCTTTAATGTGTCTATATAAATATACTGATGCTGTGAGCGCAAGCTACCAGAGTCCCTTCCACCCTGTTAATTTACTTCCTGTAATTCCATGTAGGTAGCCATCCTGCATCTCCATTTGATCTAGCATGGATTTTATATATTAACCCTAAGTAATTTCTTCATCTGAGACTCAAGCTGTAACCTCTCTGGGGCAATAACTGTCTTTTATATTGCACTTGTATGAAGGGTGAGGAGGTGGTCCTGGTTCCTCAGCTGTGAGCCTAGAAGTGACTATAATCTAATTAGCAGCTAAGATAATAATAACAGTACCCAGTAAATGAATGCTGTGCCTCTAAATTGGTTCTTTTGCCATTGTTTTGCTTAAGAAACTGTAATCCTATAAATTTCTTGATTGCCTGTAGCTCTGATTATAAAAGCAACTTTCCCCACCTACAGAGTAAGAAATAGATGGCTGAAAATCAAATGTTATTTGAATTGCAAAGGCATCTGTCTGGTCCCCACCATTTCTCTTTCTAGCATTCTCCTGTCAGGAGCTACACACACACTATCAGCTGTTTCTCTTTGTGCAGGAGAAAACAGAGAAGTTTATAAAACTATGTACCTGCTCAGTTGACCTCAATCTTGGCTCAATTGAGTTTGCTTCACAGGAACCTGTTGGAACAGCTTCTCAAAGCTCAATGCCTGCTCCATGTGCTGCTGCTCTTCATACTGGAGTCAAATATATCACTGCCAGCCTCAGCCCTGGCTTAACTGTGACACAGGGGAGAGGCCAGAGTTGCCAGGAAGTTGGTGAATGAGGATAGTGAGAGAAATAAAGTTAAGGAGGCAGAAACAACTGACACTGCATGAATATGAATCAGCTTTGCAACACAGGGAAACAGGTTTTTAGAGGGGAGCGGGTGAGAGGTGTGGGGTATGTGGCTTTCCCTGGCATGGTGGTTGTTCTTCCCATGTTCTTCCCACCTTCTCACCAAGGTGACACTGAAGTTAACTGGCAAGAATCCTTGACTTGCTCAAAGTAAAGAATCACTGCAATATGGGATTGAGGTGACTTTAGCCTGCAGATGAAGCTTTTGGCAAATAGGGGATTTAACTGGATCCAAAAGGTTAGCTGTATTTGCCAAGGAGAGAAACCCTGCTTCTTTCTGATGATACACACACAAAACACAATGAGGTTTTGTTAGAATAAATAGACAACCACTGCTCTGGAGGGTCTGGATGTGAACCAGCAGCAGCAGCATTTAGCCATTTCAAAGCAGAGTGAATGCAATTTTCACACCTATTCTTTTCTAATTTAGGTTCATTTGAAACCCAGGCACTCCTCTTTTAATAATTTGTTATGGCAGTATTAATTAATGGTATTGCCCTACAGCAGTAAGAATGCCATTTAGACAGGTTAGAAGGACTACAAGATTATAAAAAGTTAGTCAGATGCATCTGGGGGCCACCTTGATATCCTGAATTGAAAATACTGTATTTGGAAAGCCTGGGAGTGTGTGGATGAATTTCTTCCAGTGAAAACTCATTAGGGCTGGTTTGGTCAGCACCCTCTGATGTAGCTTCCTGTACTGGAATGTAAGAACATGAGCTTCCAAAGTGGGAAGAAACAATTGTCAGACTTCTGTGAAAGCTAATAATTGAAGAAATTGAATTTTATTTGATGGAGAATATGAGTTCAGACCAAGTATGCCAGGAAACAAAGAGTAATATTTAGTGACTTATACAAGGTACAATGAAGAGCTGTAATTTCCATTCTCCTGATTCACTTTATCTCTGCCATGAGTTTAGCAGATCTCCAGGCTCCTATCTTAGCTACTCCAATCAACATTGTGTGCCCATGCTGACCATCAGTAGTATTTATCTTGCTCTTCAGTGCCTAGCACAGATCAAACATCTAACTGAGGAAAAACTGGCAGATTGATGGGTGATTTGGGACCATTTCAGATGGTTCTTGGGTTTATCTCAGCTACTTCTTTTATATGGGCAAGTGCACACGTCTCCCAGTCACTATTGTACCTGTATGAGACTCACAGAAGCAGATTGATGCACTGTTAATGGCAGTAAAGAAGGCATGATCTCAATTATCTTGATTTTTAAATTATGAGAGTTTTTTTTCCTGGTATAAATTGTAATATGCTTTTGTTTACCTTTTGTGTATAATTTCGCAGTTAGGCCAAATACATTGTGCAACAATCACAGGAAAGAAAGAGTCACACAATGTTCTTTTAAGAAAACACTGGTATTGTAAAGTGCTCAGAATTTCATGGTGTGTTTTCAGTAAGTGTTTTCATGGTGAGAGACAGCTGAAGAAGCAAGCTGGATTGCAGACGACCTAGGGAGTTTATCTATTTCTGGCTTTGCTATTCTTGTAGCCCTTTGTTTCACCTGAATCAGAAGAGATCAAGGTGACAGGGTTTTACATCCAGGCTGTGCATTTCCCGGTGGTTCAGAAGCCTCCTGTGTAGACAGCACCTCTCAGGACAAACTGGATGATACAGAATTACAGAATCATTAAGGCTGGAAAAGATTTCCAACCATTTCCAACCATTGACTGACCATCACCATGTCAACTAAACCACACTACCAAGGGCCATGAACAATTGTTTCTTGAACACTTCCAGGGCTGGTGACTCCACCACCTCTCTCAGCAGTCCATTCCAATGCTTAACCACCCTGCCAGGGAAGGAATTCTTCCTGATGTCCTACAGGAACCACCCTGTCACAGCTTGAGACCATGTTCTCTTGTCCTGTTGCTGATTCCTTGGGAGAAGAGGCCAACCCCCACCTGGCTACACCCTCCTTTAGGTAGTTCCTCTTATTGAGCCTTAATTTTTGATATTTTACATTGAATCTCTCTTAGCAGAAAAATGTCTGTCTGTCTGAGGGCACACCCGAGGCCCAGGCTGAGAACACCAGGTGCCCTGGCAGCCCTGATGAACAAGGCAGAAATGTCAATGGTTTGGAGGCCCAGCTCATAAGGATATCTGATTTTTTTTTTAAATTTTCTTGGACGCTGTAAAATCCAAAATTTCAGGACAACTGTACTACAGGTGTTATATAACTTCTAGCCATTTCCTGTTTCCAGTCAGGTTGTAACCATCCTCCTAACACCACTGATAACAGCAGGGAAAACAGGAGCAGAGACATGCAATCTTTACTCTTTGTAAAGGACAAACACAGAGATAAACACACTCCTGAATTCTACAAAATACTGAAAATATGGCTGAAACTCTTACAGCTGATCTTATTTGCCTGTCCCCACTACCAAGGAGTTAGCTGTTTGATACTCTAACAAATACAGTTAATCACATGAAAAAAGTGGATGGTTGCATAGGACTATAGTTGCTCCTTATTCTCTGAAGAAATCAATCTCTCCTAATATTTCAAATTCTGCTCCTAAGCTATTTGGGTTTCATGGTGCTCTCTTGCTTTTAAAGACCTATAGACATAAACCAAGACTACTAAATAGGGATAGTTTTGAAAACTTGAAAATGTGGTTCCCACAAGATCAGGGGGACAAGAAGGAGCTGAAACAACACTTGGAGCAGCTGGCTCTGACTGCAGCCATTGACAGCTGCACTGTCCCAGTATGGTTACACTGCTTTAACTGACCAAACACCAGAGGGACTGACTGAGGCAGTGAGCAAAGGCAGCTATTTGATGAGATACTGCATAACACACTGAGAACAAGAAAAGATGCTTCTGGATTTAATGCTTAAGCTGAAGTTAGTGGAAATATGTCTGTTGGTTTCTGTGGAATTTAAATTATGATGTAGCAAGTAACACAAACTCAGGTTTGGTGTCACAGCTGCTATATCTGTTGATGAGAGCAGCTTGTAAGGAGGTCAGCAGAAATCAGTGTTAAGGCTTATCTCTCAATTAATGTGCTGAATGCTGGCATTAAAAGTAATCTTTTAGTTGGACAATACATAACCACTCAAGAAATACTGACGGAGAAAGTTCAGTGACACCTTTTCACTGACATTTATACTTCCAGAACAGTGAAGAGAAGAAGATAAGGAGGGCAGAAGTCTACAGAAAGGAGAAAAGGCCATAAAAAAGGGAACATACACTGGAGAATATGTCACTTAATGAACAGTTGGAGACTGAAGTAAAATGTGATATTCAAGCAAAAGGTGAGCGTGAAGCCAAGAAACCAGGGAATATTTTAGAGAGCTCAGGAACTGAGGCAATGATCCTTGTAGTACAGTTTCAGAATATGACAAACCAGAGGTCAATAAATACATGGTATTTACCTGCTGACACACCCAGCAAAGTTCACTGGGGGCAGCAAAGCAACCCCCAGGATGGGATTTCTTATAACCAGAATTCATTTGGGTAGGAAACACTAGAGGTATCTAATTTAAAACCATGTGTACTTAGAAGGAGCACTGGAAAGGTGAAACTGCCATGTTGGCTAAGGTTTCCAAAATGCCTGCAAAGCACTTTGTGAAGATCACTGTTATTATTGAACTATGTTATTATCCTCCTGGTTCATGGAGTTTGCAACCTGGAATTAAAAGAAAAGTGGAGGATTATGGTATATTTTAGAATTTCTTACATTTGTCATGTTTTCTTTTTGGAAACATAGAAAGGAAACTTCTGGGTCACCAAATATAATTCTTGGGTCCTGCAGGCGGTCATGCTACCTAGAGGATTAATCTCCTATCAAACTCCTTGAACATATAATGACCGTCTTTACTAATGTTAATGAAAATTGCTACTCATGATTTGCATTTACACACTACTTAAGGATCTTGAAGTGTTCTTTCATATAATATGCTCATTTTTATTACAGGCATATTGAATTTAAATGACTTGCCTAGGGTGTCACAGCAAGCCAACAGCAGAATGACTCTTAGTGCTCCTAGTGCTTTGCATTAAATCCTGGACATTAACAGCTCCCTTCATAAAGGGAGCTTTGTAGCTGTAGATCACCTCCTGGTGCTGATGGATCAAACCTTTTCTGATAGCACAAACAAATCAATAAATTACTTGAACCCAAGCAATGCTTCCCAGTATCTGCAAATCCTGATTTCCTGTGAACTCAGAAAATTGACACAAGTCTGAGTAATGCTTAGATAGCCTTTGGCCTATGACCAACTATGAAATTTTCATGTGCAAAGGATCCACCTCAGATCTATATTTTTCATATGAAAACAGCAGTAATCTCTACACTTGTTCCAGGAAAGCTTCAAAGATTTCAGTATGCCTTTTGCTGTTGGAGGCATATGTGAAAACGAAAGAAACAAAATGAAAACACCCAAGCCCTGAAATCAAACCAACTAAACAAAAAAAACCAAACAAAAACCCAATAGTACAACTATAATAAACAAAACTCCTTAACTTTTCCAGTGGCAGACTTGTTCTGACTCGGGCACATTCCTTATCACTGATAAGGATAAGGAGCATGGTCCTCATGCTAAAAGGAGGAGATGATGAAGCATCCCTTTATATATGGACTTCTGTCTGTTAAGAAAGGTGCAGTACCACAGAATTACCTGATTTTTTTGCCTGTGCCAATATTATCGCTGTACCAAAGTGAAATGTTGGTATTTCCCTTTATATTTTGCCCTCTCCTCTACGCCATCCATGGAATGAGCTTCAAATTGTACTCAATGATTTCAGTATAGTATTTCCAATGTTTTGCTTGTGGCTCTTTCCATGGGAAAAGAGTTGTTTTGTGACATGACACTGTAACACTAGAGGAACTATTGGACAGACAAACAACAGCTACAGCAATACTGATCCCACTCATGGAAAGAGTGGTGGCAGCAACCCAGGAGCTCTCACCTGCGGCAAATGGTGACATTTACTCCTGCTGGGAATGTGGCTGGGCAGGCGAATGTTAAAGAGGGCCTGCAAGGCCGCCTGCGCCGCTTGACCCTTGGCCAGCTTCTTGCTACGTCCCGAGCCTTCAAACGTTCTGCCGTCCACTCGCACGGCCATCACGAAGCTCTTGATGTGCTGCTTCTCCACCGTCTCCGAGAGGCAGACGTAGCGCAGGCCGGAGCGCAGCTCGTTGAGCAGCACCACCGGGTTCTTCTCGCTCTCGGCCTTGGCCGCCCGCGGCCGGCCCGGGCCCATCAGGTCCAGCGTGTGGCACAGCAGCCGCCCGTGCCGGTAGGCCGTGGAGAGCAGCTCGTTGTTGACGGGGCTGTACACCGAGAAGTCCTCGCTGTGCGGGGACGGCTCGAACTCCTTGAACAGAGTGTCTGGGAAGTCGGCCTGGTCGGAGGTGAAGTCCGTGGATGGGCTGATGCAGTTTCCCATGGCGAAGTGGGCTTGGCAGGCGTTGGGGAACTGAACGAATGACTTCAGAGCCAGCTCTGCCGCGCGCATTTTGGCTTTCTTTTTTGTGGGGCCTGTGCCTTCGAATGTTAGTCCGTTTACTTCCACAGCAACAGCAAAGACTGGAGCGTGCACTGGACCTGTCTGGGAGACCATTTTGTATTGTAATCCTGGTTTGAGTTCGTGTAACTGAACCAGAGCGTTCTTTGGCGTCACTGACCATGAAACTTTCTTCCAGATAAGCTGAAGTTTGCAGAAATGGCCATTATTGCCTTCCTCTAAGGGTCTTTTCCTCTTACTGCTAGTTGTTCCCCCTCTTGCCCTATCAGTAGATGCTATTGGATGATCCTCCAAGTTGCCAATGTTTCGATTTTCCTTTACTTCTGCACTGCTGGTACCTGTCAGTAAAGAAAGGAAACAACTCACATTACAATTGTCATCATTGCAGCTGACATTATGCCTAGGGCTGTCAGAAGAGCCAAAAAAAACCCAAAACAAAACACCAAGATAGAAATTGTTGCTAAGCCTTTTTTAGGAGTTTTCCTTAAATATCTGCATAATGGTTGGTTTATTATTTTGAGAACAGGTTTTTTTTGCATGTTCTGAATGTTTACTTGTCCCTAAAGGTCTGCTTCTATTAGTCATTAGCCTTCTGTTTTAAGAAAAGATTACATCATTCAAAGATGAAGCATAATGAATGCCATGTGACTTAAATTAACTGCTTGATACTTACTAGCAAAATGTAAATAGTTTGCAAAATTCCCTTAGGATGACAATTGTTCTATAATCCATGTGGGTGAATGCTTATGAACACATTATTAGAAATCTGAAATTATTCACAAACAGAAAAATGGCCCAATGTATTGAATAATCCATTTGCAATTAATACATTCACCATCTCTGCTCACACCATAGCCTTTTGAGTTGTCGACATCACGAATCCAGACTAGGAAACGATCTGATAGCATTTGAAACAATAATTTGGTCTGGACTCAGATCCCAGTTTAGTAAGTGAGGGCGTTCCTATCAAATTCAATTGCAGATGCTCTTAGTTTCTGAATCAGCAAGAACTAATATTGCAAAAGTTGTAGATAAATCCAAATGAGACCAGGAGAAGCCAGAACATCATGATGGGAGCAATTAGTGATGTAAAGGATGATCTCTGTCAAAGAAAAGCAACAAGAGAGAGTGACTACCACGAGTGCTGGGAAGGGAATGAAATGACAGTGGGGAGCTCTGGAGGGAGCACTCCATTGTTGAACCAATGAATCCCCCACTGCTCTGGACCACGCTTGTGCAATGTGCTGCAAGGCAGTGCTCTGTGCCACAGCAGAGGCATGGCTGAGAATGGAGAGTCATCCCACTGATGTCCTGAATGAGACACAAGGTGTGCTGCTGGCTAAATAATCATCCTATACATTTTCTGTAATTTCTGATGAAATGTCTTGCATCTCTGACACATCAGGTCCTCCTTTACATTTTTACGGGGGAAGTACATATGGGTGTAACCAACCTACAAGGCAACCCATCCCAGAAAGTGATGAACCTGATCCCTTTCCAAGCAGAGCACTGTGTGGCTGCCTGCTTTAGTCCAAACAGCACTGGGCATGGAGCCTTTCCCACGTTTTGGTTTGTTATTGCAGATGTGATCATGCCACCTGCACAGAGAAGGTCCCTGTGGTCTTTAGGGGACAGAGAATGGTCTTCCAACTTTCTGTGGGGCCATGGCCATGTTTGGTTTTCTTTATACTCTGATAATTTAAGTTGGCTGCAAGGATGTAAGGGCGTGAGCTGCTGGCTAAGCTTTGAGATGCTTCTTCTGGAGTGCTGTGTCTGTGCTGTACCCCAATATTAGGCTGGGCCAACGGATGCACAGGAGCCTGAGGAGATTATGTGGAACCAACCATCATAACTAAAAACTTTCCTTTATATCCAGGAATGATACACTTGTATTTAATATCAAAAGACTTTGTCCAATCAGAGCAGTAAGTCTGCACTCATGCAAGTTGTTCCACAGAAAGAGGGTCACTGCACAGACAGGAGTAATAATCATGGCACAAATGAGGCTCATTTGCAGAATTGAGTCTTTAGGCTCCCTCTCCTGAAAACCCTGCAGCACACACTGAGCTTCCAGTCTGGGTCTATGTCTCACCAAAGTTATAAGCAAAGATCTCTCTTCTGCAGTGTTTTGCTGAGGCAGAACATGAACTGACAAATTAAGGTTTTAGTGACTAGTTAATTTTTACTTTCTGCAGCTAAGGGGACAGAATGAAGATAGGTGAGGGAGGAAAGAAAAGCAAAAGACATACATAATAGAAAAAGAAAAGTTTCATCATAGGGTACTCATCTGTATAAAATATAACATCTTTAAACCAACCTCTCTGGAAATAAGACATTGAAAAAATCATGATAACTAAGGCACAAAGATATGTGCTGTTTTCTCACTGAGTTCACAACTCTATTTATACAGACTCTGCTCTGAAGGGAAAGGGAATATCACCTTTAACTTCCTCTATCCAGCTTGGCAGTGTCTCTGGCCATTTTCTGTCATGACCTTTTCTCATGTTTTCATCCCACTCAAAAGATATTTTTTTAGTTACATATTTTTTAAAGTAAAGGCAAAATATTTTGATGCAGACATATTTTTTAGCAGGAAACAGGTTTGGTTCTGTATTTCACACCTCCTCTCTCATCTTAACCTAATGGGTTTTTACAGAGCCAATTATGGTACATAATGATACTGTAGTCAAGAAGCATGAAAAGAAAGATAGCTCCAGCTTCACACAAAATTCAGCTTTGAAAGAGAATTTGTATTGATTATGCACCACTGAATAGGAAAACTCAAGAGGCTATTTGTGTTTACAGTTCATATTGTCTTATTCCATCTGTTTTTTCTTTTGTGGTCAGAGAACTGCGGATATGTGAACATGAATGTGTGCCCTTAAAGTCTTACCTTAACCACCCTCAATACAAAAAATGGCTAACTAAAACTATAAAATAAACATTACTTATTTGTTTTTAATTGTGTCTATAAAATTGTCTGGTCCATGTTTTGGCCAACAGAGAGTTTGCTGTGGTGAAGTGAAAAAATGCAGAGATGCAAGCGTAAAACTTCTAGAGATCAAGCACAAAGGATATGTGGACAATGTTGGGCATGCACAGTGATGTCATGCCTGCATTTATGGTGTGTTTTCACCTCGTCACAGTGAAGAAAATCTGTGCAAGTATTCTTACAGCCAACCAGATTTTAGAGCACCTGGTCCTGAAAGACCAGGAAACAGCTCAGTTCTTCCCAGATCTCACTAGGAGTTGCAGCAGACAAAAGTCATCATGGCCTGTAAAGCAGAGGCAGCCTAAACTCAGTGAGTGCCTCAGAAAGTCTGTGAGCCTGATGGGCTTGTGTGATCCCTGGCAGCTGCCAGGAAATGTGAAATTACTTTATACTTTCAGGTATCTTTGAAATAGGAAGTCTTTGAAATGTGTCTTTTATGAGACCTCTGTGTAGTAGACATAAGATTACCTCTCTAATGGTGGCACATGTACTTCTATTGTGAAAATCAGACAAAGCAGGCAAATGACACCAAACTACACAAGATAAATACTGTAAGCAGCTGTAATAGAACAATCACAAGCAATTTTAGAAATGAAGAGCACTAAAAGGAAAGGGGTAAGTCAGAGGATACACACAGGGAAAATGCAAAACTGTGGATCATTTTCAGTCTTGTTATTTCTCATAATGTCTTTGTTCTTGACTTTCCCAAGTATATTCTTTACATTTGCGGAAAAAATATAATAAATTATGGTTCTTCCATGATGAAAGGTTGGAGAAAAATAACATTGAAAGGGGATAGAATTAAAAAAAAAAGGAGGAAGAAAATTATCATAGTTTTTTGGCAATAGTTTCTAATTTATTGTGTAAGATTTCTAAAAAAGTCCTGCAGCTTTGCACTGTAATATCTCCTCAGTTAACTTTATTAATTGATTTTTACAGTTTCACAGGCAACAGGAGACATTGTGATCTTGCTTCAGTAATTGAATGAGAGAAAGGAAAGCAGTTAGTGAAATATATTTATTTATGCACTATTCCTCAATATTCTGACTGCTCTTTCATGTTTTTCTCCTTTTGGTCATTATGCACAGTAGAGTTAACCTAGAGAGTTTGCACCATCAAGAGCATTTCAGAACTATAATGCATCACTAATAATGACACTGACTATGTCTCTGGGTCTTAAGGGCTCTGCAGAACTAACCATCCGATGCTCCACGCTACATTTGAAGAGATAATATTGTTCCTGTTGAAGGTTATTCTGCTGCCAAGCCAACTTCTAGGGAGGATGGGAAAGGAGAGGTGGTAGGTAGCATCTTCATTTTTGCTAGCATATTTTCTATTGAATTAAAATGGACATTACATTATTGAAAAGTTGTGATATTAAAAGAAAGAATTTGCAATATCTGTACTATAACCATCTACTGATTCAATTGATAGCTCTGAGACAGGCAGTTACTGTCTTTAAAAATGTTTAGTAAATAGTGGATTGCTTATGTACAGTACATTTTTGCTGTTCATCTAAATCAAATTGACTGCAGATGTTACAAGGATTGACTTTCATAATTCCTGAAATATGTGAAAGTGAAAAATCCTGACTCAGGAGCAGTAGGTATGAACCCAGGAGCCAGAGCCACGGTACGCCTTTGTCCAAGGCCAGCCCTGACATCAAATGCAATGTAGGGCAGTCTCCTCTTCCAAGCAAGATGGCATTTTCATACACTTATTGATTTCACAGCCAAGATTGGGAATGCTTCTGCTGGGATGTTTAGGTTGATATTCTTGACTTTAGAATGATAAACTTGAAGCTAACAATGGAAATCCGTCTTCTCTCCCTCACATGAAAACACAAGTATGTATTTTTAAATCTTCATGTAAAAAGTCTAGGTAAGCCTCATGGCTTTCTTTGTTGCTGTTGAACACTCCCTGGTGCCTCACAGGGTTCAGGTGGTTAAAACCAGTATCAAAGCATTGCCAGTGAAAAAAGTACAGGACTTTGCCTAAAGTGAAGATGAAAAGTTTGTGAAAGGGGACTGCCATTGTCTTTAGCTGCTCCAGAATGAACATACTCTACTTTGCCCACCTAACTATCTGAAGGAACTGTGAAATCCATGTCTAGTACAGATCTTACCAATGAGGGGAATTATTCAAATGATCTAATGACCTGACTGAGATTGATGCTAGAATTCTGATGCACTCTGCCCAAATTAGCAAAGAACTGCATGTAGCAGAAAATGTGGGCAGCCCATGGCAGAGACAGACCTAAGGACATGCCTTCCTGAATCAGAGCCAGAACATTTCAGGTCCTGGAGAAATCCAAATGATAGCAATAGACACAGTTTTCAAAACAAAAATAAGGGAACAGTTTTGGTGAGGGATTGCTTGGACCTCTGCCTCCTGAAATAGGACATCCAATTTTTTTCTTAGAGACAGGGTTGTCTGTCTCACAGTGTGATCCTGTATCTCACATTGTGGAAACAAAAGCTCTGGAGCTGTCTGAAGAGGAATTTGACCAACATGCTCATAACTGAACATGCTTCAGTACCTTAAATCTGAGTCCGGAATGTGTCCTTCAAGACTGCTGCAGTGGTTGAAATCATTGTGTTGGGGACTATCAGCTCCCTCTGCAGACACTGGGGAGGTGTGTGCTGCCCTGAGCCTGTGCCTGTGGCAGCATTCCATAATGAGATCCCCAGAAATCATGAGCTCCTGCTAGAGGCACAACCTGGATTCAAAAGTGTCAGTGGCTGGTGATAATCTGCCTTGATCCCATGGCAAAGTGGGGATGGCACGATTAAAGATCAGGGACAGGCACAGGCTTGTAGCATCATGAAAGGCAGACAGGTTTAAGCAGTGAACAGGGAATGATTATGCACTGTTTCATGCAATCCCAGCACTGGAGACAGCAGGTTTGAAGCAATAAAAGGGTGCACTTTTGACAACACTCTAAATCACTCCTTGTTCCTGGCTGTTGTTGAGATCAGAAGTATCTATGGGCTCTGGAGAGGACTAGACAGTTCTGTTGATGTCTAAGAAATATGATGATTCATGTGCAAGCTGTAGTAGAATATATTTTTGCTAGGTGCTAGAAGGATATACCAAGGGGAGGATCACCATTTAAATGTCCTTTTTCTCAAAGCATCACTAAAAAATGCTGAAGACCATGTACAGAGCTAGGCTTCCTATTTCTAATCCTCTATGACATTTCTTACATTCTTAGCTACAACTGCCTTCTGGGGATGAATAGGGTGGTCCTTTCCTTGCATGTTCAAGATTAGACCTTCATCAGTGACAGGTGATTACTTTACCCACAATTCCATTCCAAAGGTGCATAGTGCCTTTAATAGGTTTTTCTAGTATTAGTTCATTGATTATAAACCACAAAAATCATGTCTGTATGCGAATAATCACCTGTTGAAAATGCAGGTGTAGTTAAACTGCATAGCTCCCTTTGTAAAGAAGGCCTAAGGGAATGTGAAACAGGATTTGCATCCATTTCAGCTGGTGGAACTCTGCCCATTGATACTGCACAGCTGGGGAGGCAGTGCTCTCACAGGATGCTCAGTGAGCAGAAAACTACAGGGATAAGAAACTGGCTTCTCTACCTTGCCAGCATTCTCCTGGGCTCCTGTTAAATTGTTAATACAGGAGAAGGTTTTTGCACTTGTTCAGAGCAAATCTCTGAAGTCCTTTAAAATGTGGAATTACTCCAGAGGTACATGTGTGCTATAGGCTTTAGTGGGATTTAGGCCACTATACTGCAAGTGAACACAGAAATATGGATGATATAAAATTAATTCATATTTAAAAAAAATCTTTAAAGATTCTAATAGTAACACCTAAACATTTTCTGTGTACCAAAAAATAAATAGCTGCCTTTTCACTGGAGCATATGTTTGACCAAAGGGAGGACTGGGTAGGATGACCCTGAAAACAGTGACATTTGCTGTTTCTCTTTCAGAATACATAGCTCACCCTGTCCATGTGAGCTGTTTTACAGCCCACGCAGGCACGAAGCTGTCTTGGTGTTACAGCAGCAATGAGAAAATGGTGTTACAGTGTTTGGCTTGTACAAACTTCCTACATTACCTAAAAATAACTAAGTAGCACATTTGGGAACTATTACGCAGGAGGTGCCTGCACAAGCTCATCGTGTGCATAATATGTTTCCTCTGTGTGTGTGTATACTTCTCATATGTCTTCCTGAAAATACAACCTTCCTGGGAGCCATTCTCAAGGATTTTCAGGATTTTTTTTTTGCCTTTGCTAAGATCTGTAATTGCCTGCTTTTGCTGTGCAGCAGAATAGTGAGATGTCCATGTGATGCTCAGCAGCAGAAAATAGCAGGCTGTGCTTCTTCACTCCTCCAGCAGCTCTTCCCCTTGCTGATACACCATGACCAAACCAAGGCAGATCAGCAACAACAAGGGAAAAACACCAAATTCCTCCCACTAAGTGGCTCTAATAGAGCAACGTGGCAGCATGTGTCTGGCTGCAAAAGAAGCCAATCTGGTAGGTGATACTAAAACATTGCTCATTTGGTTAAGAAAGCTTCCCTCCTTTTTTTTTTAAGATTCAAGTTGTGTTACAATAAGCAGGCAGGATAATACACAATAATTGCTTCTAGGTGACAAATGGGAGGGCTTACTGAGGGTTATTAATTCCTGACTGCCAGTCTCAAACTTCTTGGTGTTTGGAAGAGTTCTCAACTCCTTCAAACCCAGCAGGACTTTCCTCCAGCTCTAGAGTCATGGGGTCAGATAGTTGGCTGAGGTGTAAGGACCCAGGAGAATACTAATTAGCCAGGAGTGGTTAATTTTTAGGTTATAACTGGTTTATTTAAGCCTGCTTTGTCAGCTCTCAATTTAATGGTTCTGTGCAGGGCCAAGAACTGGACTTGATGGTCCTTGTGGGTCCCTTCCAAGTCCCTTCTGTGATTTCACATGAGGACTTGCCAATAGTTGCAAAACCACCTCCTTTCCACAATTGCTCCCCCACTCTAAAGATTTTATTTTTGAAGTTTATTGTTCATCTACAGAGAAAAAAGGCTGCTTACTTAAATTGTCTTCATCCTCCATGGTGGTAGGGCCAGGACTCAGGTACTTGAAGGGTGCTATGAAGGTTGACAGTATGCTTAGTTTTTCTAGAAGAAAACAGAAGAAAAGATATGTATAAAATCAGTACTCAGTGTATTCACAACTACTTCACACTTTTTCTCAGGTCAAAACGTTTTGGTAGGTCTGGTTGGTTTTAGGACTTGAAAGAATGGCCTGAAGTTGTGTCAGTGAAGGTTTAGGTTGGATATTAGGAAAAGGTTCTTCACTCAGAGGGCGTTTGGGAACTGACCCAGGGCAGTGGTCACAGCACCAGCCTGACAGAGTTAAGTGTTTGGACAGTGCTCTCAGGCACTTGATGTGACTCTTGGGGATGGTGCTGTGCAGGGCTGGGAGTTGGACTCGATGATCCTTGTGGATCCCTTCCAGCTCAGCTCATTCTGTGATTCTGTGACTCTACCACCAAGCTTACTGAGCCTTGATGCATTCATTAGAGCTGGCACAGGCAAACACCAAATACACATTCCTCCTGGTTTCTGCCCCCATGTAGTGTTTCTTGACTGTGCTTTCCAGCAATGGTGCCTGAGCACTGCAGAGTAGGGGATGCTTGAACTGGTCCAGCTGGGAATAGGGTAGACATTCAGCCCTGGGAGAAGGAACATGAGCACTGCTCTAATGAATGAGATCATCTACTTAGCTTGTTTCCTCTCCCTAGTGGAGGAACCAGAATTCTTAAGAGAAAACTCAGTGGTGGATGGCACAAAAGGCTAATGTGGCTTGTAACTGTACAGTTTTGATATGATTTTTGGAAAACCCTTATGGTGTGCCCAGAAAGCTATTGTTCACACAGTAAAGAACACTATTTGAAATCCCTCTTGTGCATTCATATTATGTGCTTTTAACTGTTTACCCTGCAGACAGTGTATGGCAGAGACATGTACTTCCAGTGTCATGATCAGACTCTGCATTAGAGGCAGATTCAGCAAAATAAGAACTGCTGCTGACTTACACTAGGTCAATATTTGGCTCAGGATTTATCTATAGGGAAAAACTGAAGTTAACACAAACACTATATTTAAATGGTTTACTTTGATATCTGGTTTGTTTAGCTGAACATTTATTTTGTTTAGGCTGAATTTCTTTTGACACACTATGGGGACTTTACTGAGGACCAATAATAGAGGAGTGTCTACTTGACAGAAGAAACAGAAACACACCTAACAAAGGTGATTCACAACTTTGAAGAACTTTGTTGCTTTCCTAAAGTACTTCTCTGCTTAGAAAGCCTCAGCTATGGCTGAGGAAATAGGTGGCTGAGGCTCACCTATTTTCTCAATGAAAATGCTCTGCATCCTGCACATTGTGAACACTGTTGGCCTCATCCTTTGGCAGGAGAACCAAAAACAGACCAAGAATGTGTTCTTTGAAGTGACACAAGAAACAGATATTTCCATGGGAAATTTCTTTATTATTGAGAAAATATTTCTCTGAATGTCCTCAAACTACTTGTCTGCTAAAGTACCACTGGTCTAGGAGGAATTCCAGCTGAAGAGCTCTTAAACTTTTTCAGCAGCACATCTGTTAGCTCTTTGGCCTGGTTCTTCCTACATTTGCAAACAATCCTTGCTCTTGTTAAAGACTGTTATCAGAACCCATCAAAAATGACTGCATGTGTTTGCCCTTGGCTGGGTAACATTACAGCTCGACTCTATTACGGGAATTCACTGTAAAGCTGACTGCTCTTTGTTAAGTAAATACAATAAGCAGAATAAAAGATTGCCTGAAGAAAACCTTTTTCCGTCCAGAAACCTTTCAGCCCAGACTAATATATAATTAGAGCACAAATTAACCTCCTTCAATTGCAATTTCATTATGGGATTGCAGTGATGTCAGGGACCAAAAGAATGAAGCTATTTATGAATGCTACAGCCAGAAGATTTTCCTTTGACACTTTTTTGCTAAGGCATTGCTCACTGAGAAATGTGCTGTGTCTGTACATCTCACAGTGTGTGAGACTGCTGGTTATGATCACGATAAAGGCTGGTATTCGCTCCTGACTTTCTCAACTGGTTTCTTTGATTGAAGTGAAAAGAGCGTAGGCTTTTGGGACCTAATCCAAACCTGCATTTGGTAAGGGAAACGCTTCAGATGATAGACATAGGATCAGGGCAGCCCTGGCTGTAGTACCAGCAGTGACTGTTGTGTCTGGGTACTGAGATCCTGAAGTGTACTCCACCTGTGCCTGACTGCTGACAGCTGTCAGACCTTCAGGATTAGCCCTCAAGATACTGATGTCACACACAAACCTAAATCTTCTTTGCTGAGAAAACGTTCTCACTTCTCATAGAGAGTTAACCCATTAACCAAGCAAATATGGAAGAGCTTTCTTGCTGCAGTGGCTAATGCTTACTCTTGCCACCAATCAAAATGCAAATCCATTTAGTTTTACACTATACTATTGTTAGGTAAAGGGATATTTAGTGATTTAATTTTGTGTAATTAATAGGTGAAATTTACAATGTGGACTTAAAATTAATCAATTTCAATTTTTATTTTGTCTTAAGGGACCCTTTAACCATCTTAAACTTTTGTTGGTACTGTTTTTCACTTGTCCCCAAAGCCCTTGCTGGTGATTTCACTTTGTGTGGCAGAGAAACAGGATGTAAAATTTGCTGCATGCTTAGAGCAGCAATGGATGGGTCTGTGTCAACCAAACACAAGCAGATCCTAACAGCAGGATATGCTTCTATTAATATCAATGTTAAAGATTATAATTCAATATGTCAATCCATTGGCTAAGCAAAGGAGCATTTAATGTGTGCCTGGAAAGAGGGCAGGGTTTTGAGTAAGCTCTGTAAAAGAGAAAAGCTGTATTATACACACTGCACAGATGAGTTATTGACCCAGTGAAGAAGGGAAAGATAAATGACAGAATAATCAAATGAAGGTGCTTACAGAAAAATAGGTTAGGTTTAAAATTATTGCTATTATTGTGCACTTCCATCTTTTGCACATTATTGCCTGTTGCTATACAGACCATGAGGCACTTCAGCTTTATTACCAATGGTGAAATTCAGTGTTAATTGTCAAGATTAGACTTGTGTATTCACACTTTATGGTCCCTGTGTAGGTTAATCATAATCACGTAGACTCATCATAATTAGCCTTGTTTCCAGTAGTTTGATGAAATCTTATGAATAAGAATAAAGGAAAAGGTTGAAAAAATCATAGAGAAAAATAGACTTTGCTTGCTTTTTTTTTTTCTTTCCCCGAAAAGAAGCAATGACAGGTAGCCCAAAATTCAAAATTAGGGCAGGTACTTTTACTTTATAATTGTAAATGTTCTCTGTATTCATTGGAGGAAGTTATTTTTCAAGGTTAGGAGAGAGGGTTTAAGCAGAAAAAAAAAGATATTTCAAAAACTCTTTTCTGCAGAAATGCAGAATATATAACTCTACATTTATGAGAAGTAATACATGAAGGTATTATTGCTGGCATTACATTGTACCCAAAGCCTCTGATGCCATGAAGAAGAGATTTCATAAAAGCCTACACAGACACAAAGAAAGCTTTATTTACAATGGAAATTGAGAGACAAAGAGCAGGTATAGTGGAATTTATCTCTAGCTGCCCTGGAACACTATCATAAGATGATAGCATCATATTTTGTAGTGCATTTACTATAAAAACAGTCTTGAAAGTGGAAATCTGCTCCAGTACTCTAAGCACAAAAATCATCATTTCTTCTGAAGAGAAGCCTACTAGAGAAAGAAAACCTCACTCTTCTGTTGTGGGATTTCAATTCACTCTTCCAAGGATATATTTTCTAACAACAGCAAATAGTTAACATAGAATCATGAGCAGTGTTTTTACAATAGCCATAAAAATAATTTCAATAAAAAACCCCATGGAACAAGATATTTGTTGCATGAAATACAGAAAATGCTTTGGTACAAATGATTCAGCAAAGCCTCACACATAAGAGGCAGGCAAGTTTCCACTAAAACCTGCTTTTTTTGTGAAGTTGCTCTTGCCCTGGGGATGCAGTCAGAAGGCTGGTCACAGGTCCTGTAAATACACTTTTATTGTGAAGACAAGAATGCACATATACAGCTATAAACACATTTGTGCCCTTCATACCTATCTGTATTTGAAGGGCACCAGACAATACTGCTTGATCATCAACTCTGTGGAAGTTCTTTCACTCTCAATCACCAGAATAAAAGCAACAAGAACAGCAGGAGCTCAACACTTTTAAAAATCAGCCCTTATACATGTTGGACAAATTGTTTAGCTTTGAGAAAGAGCAGACTGAGTGGGGTCATAACAGCAGCCTGCAAGCACATAAAAAGCTGCTGCATGGAAGAAAGGAGCAAACGGCGTTCCGTGTGCATTAACACAACTAGAAGTAATGGACTTAAATTGCACCAAGGAAAATTCACTTTAGACATTAAAAAACCTTCCTAACAGTAGGGATAGTGCAGTGCTGGAATAGCTTGTCTGGTGGGGAGGTGCTGAAGAGCTGTAGGCAGACAGTTGGAATCTGCAGGGGGTTGCACTTCCTTTATAGAAAGGGCCCATCCTTTATACTCTCCCATCTCTACAGACTCCAGCAGAAAAATTTGCCCTGACCACGAGATCCTGCAGCAGGTCCTAGCTCAAACTTGGAAAAGGGAGTAGTATTTGCTGGTATTTGCTATCTCTGAGCAGAAGTCTGTGGCATGCTCTTTTGATTGGCAGCTAATGAGCACTATTAATAATTGTTTTTCAAAAATGCAACTTTCAAACACAAGAAGGACGAGACAGATGGAGTATTTTGATTTGTGTGGAGTATGAAATTACTAAGGAAGGGGCAAATATTACGCAATAGTGTAAACTCAACTGCGAAACCTCTTGGGAAAAAACCTTATTTTTCATTTCTCTAAAGCAGTATTTGCAGCTACTTGAATAGTTACATTTTTACAGTTGTGTTTAGCCTTGATTTATTTTGAAAAGGAGGGGGGATACAGGGAAAAGGGAGCCTGCAAATCAGAAGATGATTCTTTATCTTCGTTCCCATATCCTTGTCGGTTCAGGCTTGGGCTGACACTGACTCACAGGATGAAAATATTCTTAATGCAAAAGGAAAATATGGAAGATTTGTGGGGAAAATAACAATGTCTTTAAACCATTCCACTTATTGGGATGGCTCACAGCCTTCTAAATTATGTCTTGTATGGCATCCATGCTGCATTATTTAATTTAAGCACACAGTTTCCAGATAGGAGTTTACTTGCATGGTGTCAGAATCAGCCCTTAAAGCTGAGTTTGAGAACCAGCTGTTGAATCAAAAGTTTCTGAGTATGCAGGGTTTAGCAGCATTGCCCTAGTGCTTTTTGCTTCACAGGCAAGTATACAGGCTCTGTGTGATGCTTTCATATCCACACTGACAAAGCTGTGCTGGGGTCCCCATGAATTCCCACCACAAATTACCTCCCCTGGGGCTGGGAGGGTCACTGCCCATGCCCTCCAGCCAGGTTTAAGTTGGAAGGGTGGCTGCCCTAAACCCCTTCAGAGGGCTGATGTTTGTGTAGGCAGAGCAGCAGCTTTGGATGCTGCAGGAGCTCCAGTTTGGTGCCTTGCATGGGATAAGTTCAAGGCTGCATGTATTTCAAGGGGCTATTGGCACATGCCCATTCCTGCTTGGTTTGTGTTTTCTTCTCTCAGTCCAACTCTGTGAGGTTTTAAACTGGAGCTCTGCTGACATCATGGACCCTTGAGAGCCAGCAGTCAATGCAATTGGAACAGCACACCTGGCTGAGCAGCCCAAGGGGGAACAAAGAGCCTTTCACCTGGAGACTATGAAAGGGTTAAAATATGTGGGACTGCTGCTGTCTGTAGCTGTGATGCTTGGCACCCTGAGAGCATGGCCTTTGAGGTGGACAATTACTAAAGGTCTGCTTTTTATATTTGGTTTTCAATCCAGACCATTTGCTGTGATATCCCACCCTGGCCTATGTGGGAACTGTTAAGGAAAGCTTTCCTTGGAGGTAGCAGAGAAATAAGCTGAGAGAAAAACCTTCTGGTTGAATATGATTTTTGACTAGAACAATTTTCTTAAAAACTGGGACAAAAGGGACTATTTGAATTAAGTAATTTAGGTTTTTAAAAGAAAAGAAGTGTATTCAGCATTACTTTTTTTGTTCTCTGCCCCAGCAAGGTCTTGAAATGAAGATGTAAAATATCAGAGCACATTGTTTTTAGTCTGATAACTGAAGGGAAAACAAAACCAGGGAACATTTTGGTAATCAGCATTTCAGGCAAAGGTTTTCAGCTGCTCAGAGCAGGTTGTGCCTTGAGTTAGAAGTCAGAGGTGTGAACCTGGAGCCACAAAATCCTCCTCTGAAACAGGGCAACAAGCTGCTTGGTATGATGCAGAGCCCAGGCAGAGAAGCACCTGCTCCTGTGCCTTCCCTGCAAGTTGAACGTGGCCTGCCAAGTGCAGGGGTCTTCTGCAAATAGATCTACTTGCTGCCTGTATAATTTTGTTTTATGTAGTTCTTGGAGCAGAGAATATCTTTTTGCTCTATTCTTGTTCAGTGCTTAGCAAAATGAGATCTGTGTCCAAGATGAGATCTCTGAAATGCAATTATATTAAATAGCAATAACAGTTTATGGTATTATGATACTGCAGAGAACATTGAATGTGAAACACCAGTTAGCTCAGAGGCCTGGCAGCTGGACTAATCCTCTGTGCATCCAGTCCCAGCTGTCTGCTGAGCCAGAACTGCTACCCTTGGAAGCTTTTGGAGAAGCTGTGTGAAAGGTTTTACCAGGGCCAATCCACCACCTAACAGGCAGTGGCAGCCCATGCCCTATGCTCTGGCCCCTCTGCAGCCCTGCATCCCACCAGTGCCTCCATACACAGCTGCACTCATTTACTCTGAGGCCAAAGCAACTTCTGGCTTATCACTCAAGAAGCAGAAAGGACCAGCAAAAACCCCCATGCATGTGATTTGTATGGATTCATTCAATATGGTCTGAGGTACATGGGGATTTGTTTAGTTAATCACATCATGCATTAGGACATAATTTCTTTCTACAGTGGTATGTCCTGCAGCTCTCCTGCATTTCTGGAATGGAGACAGTGGGGTTCTAGCTGCAGATTTATCACATGAATTCAATAGGCACTTGCACAGAAAAATCTCAGGGGCTGTATTTTGGTGTTCTGCACCTGCCCACTCCAAGCTCCATCACCATGAAAGACCTCTACAGAATGAAACATGTTGTGGTGTGAAATATTAGTTTCTTATTACTTCCAGTAAAGAGCAAAGTAAGTAAAAACACAAGGTGGTTGATGGATTTTTTATAAGAAAGGCAACATGTCTGCTAGATTCCTTGGAAATCAATTCGAAATCTGGTTCAGCCTAGTAAAATTAGATCTAAAACTATTTAATTTTGTTGCAAGAGTGTTTCTCTCTCCTGATGCCTTGCTTGAGGACACATAGAGATAAAAACTCTTGAGTTATTATCAGTTTATGTGCATCTGTCTGCCTGTGGAGTGTACTATATTATGTATTTCTAAGTGAACTGGCTGTGGCTTGGAGATGGCAGTTTAAAATCCACATCTTAGCAAGCTTCTTATGCTATTTGAACATTCATTTTGGAAATATTTTTATTTTGCATTCTATAAACTGTGACAGGCTTTTATTTCCTCTTTTTTTCCTAATCCTTATTTTTTGGGATGTCATCACTTTAGAGAACAGGAGAAGCACAGAGAAAATAATAGCATGAAACCCACCAGTTCCCAATGTGTGCTGAATAGAGATGAAAGAAGACCACAAAAAGTGGATTTATTAAGCAAAAAATCAGTGTGATTAACTATGACTACTTTATTGTATGGCAAACAGTATTATCAAACAGTGTTATCAAAGAGGAAAGTCTCCAGTCATATGGGTAACTAGTTTGGCCAGTACTAGAACGAGTTAGTTTCTCATCAGCCTGTGTCTACTTACAAATCTGCACTACTTAAGGAGACTTTGCTAGGCTGGAACAGAAAACTACAGGAAAATTCTTGGTTTGGGTTAAGAGAGGTTTGCCTAATTTAAACCCATCAATTAATTATGATTATGCAAAATGTGAGTGGTGCAACCTAAAGTAAGAGTACCACAGATGGTAAAGGTATTTAAAAGGATGCCTGGAGCCAGTGGAGCTGAGGGCAGGGGGGCAGAGCAGCTGCCTTTGCAGGCAGCAGTACAGACTAAGGCTCAGCACTGTGCATGCAGAAGGACAAGGAGGATACAAGGCTTTGTGCTGCACTGTCTGATTTTGAAGGGTTTTGCCATCTTCTGAAACCAGCAGTCCACTCAGGTAGATAAATTCTAAGGTGAGGCTGAGGTGTTAACATCAAGTTTCACTTTTCCAAACTCTGCCTCCAAGTTCAGCCATTATCTGCTGTAAGAAAGGGCTGAACAACCCTAGGAGGGACTGATGTCACTGGCATGGACTCGTACAAATAAATGCCTGCTGAGACAAATGCAATAAAGCCCTCCCAGCAGGTGCCTATTGATTTTACCTGGGACCTGGACTATTGATTTAGGCTAAAAGACTAACTTGTAGATGTCCACAGTTAGGAGACATGATTTCTATGCTACCTGGCTGGGAAATCCTGACCTGTGCTCGGGTGGGTGTTACCACTGCCTGTGGCTGGACTACAAGGTGCAGAGGGGGATGTCCTGCTTCCCTGAGCAATACAGCCCCTGCAAGAAGGCTCCCCTATTGACATGTTTCCTTGATATTTTCAGTCCATAGATCTATGCATAGGTTTGGATAATGAACTGAATGTTATGTTACTGAAAGGGGGATCAAAACTCCTTTGTGCTCACAGAGCTCCCACTTGAGTTACTACATGGAGAAACTGTAAAGATAATTGTGTAGGTGTAATATGGATGAATAGCTAAGTATTTATTTTGTACTCTGTAAAATGATAGTTTCACTGTAAAGTGGGTCACCCAACATGGGCACAGCAATGTGCTTCACCTCAACACAAACAGTTCTTTTAGTTCTTTTAAGGTTTCACTTGCTGATCTGCAGTTAAGCCACAAATGCACATGCAGACAGAGCTGTCCACCTGCTTTCCAAGACTGACTATAGGACTGATGTGGAACAGCCCTAGCTCAGTGCAGACACTGCCTGTGAGCACTCTGTGAGCTGTAACCCTGCCTCCCAAACTGAATACCTGCTTAAACATTAGGAAATGAATGGCCTGCATCAGAAAGCTCCAGGTGGCAATTAGTGGTGAAAAGCTTTTTAAAATCTCTTCTCTGTTCATCTGCTGTAAGCAGCCAAGTATGACCTCTCTCTCTTGTACTTCCAGAATAATAATGAATATTTAGCCTGATTCCTGCCCTGATATTTAACCTGATTCCTGCCCTGATTTATCCTTGGTAATGTAAGGTACTCTTGTGTTAACTAATCTGTTTGTGGGCAGAAAGTTAACGGCATTACTGATACAATTGATGGTGATATAAGAGGGCTGAGACTTGCAGGGCTTTCTCAGGCAAGATCCTACTGAGGGAAGTCAGGTCTCCTAACAGAGCCAGTTATTTAAATATTTAGGCATTTGAATTCTCCTTTGACCCCTTGTGAGCTGAGACAGCTGGAAGGAGTTAGGGGCTGTCCTGGGTCAGTCCTGGGTGTTGTTGGTATTACAGTGCCTTTGACTAAAAAGCAACTCCTCCAGTTTCACTGTTAAGGCATGAGCCTTCAATATTTATTAAACTTTTCAGCACAGCTTGTAAACAGTCTTAAAGTCTCAGGTTAATCATTGCTGCTTGGTTAGTATTTTCTTTTTACTTTTTCAGTCTTCATTCAATCCTAGGACAAATGGCTTCAAATCTTTTCCTCAATTAAGAGCGATGACAAAGGAAAAGTTTGCTAAGGCTTTATAAAGAAGGCCAAGTTTTCAGAGTGATGCAAAGGGAACTTGACACCTGACTCCCATCAACAATAATAATGGGGGTTGTGCATCTAACTCTTTCTGCATTGTGCTGACATTGTACCCTTGAATGTTAGTACAGTTCAATAATTCTCCAAAGATGAGGCAGCTTATTTTCTCTGCCATTGCTGCTTTGCTGGCATTTTTATGGCATTCCCAGAAGTACTACCTGTCAGAGTTAGTACTTCCAAGGATGGCATTGCTTTGGGGTGATTGAGGATTGATGTAATTAAAGAGAAGGCAGTCTACTGCTTGCCCATGGGTATTTTATATTAAGCTTTTCACTGCACAGCTACGATTGATGATTTAAATGATGACAAAGTTGGGCTCCTCTGTATGGGCAACAGTGATTCAAACCATGAATTCAGGGATGTGCATCCTCTATTTTATGCTCAAAATTCCAAGAGTGCTGCAGAAATAGAGCCTTCTAGGAAAACTGCAACCTCCTCAAGAGCCATTTAGCAAAGGAAGGTGCTCCTGCCCATGGCAGGGAGTTTGGAACAAGGTAACCTTTAAGGTCCCTTCCCAACCCAAACCATTATATGTGTTATACACCACTGAAAACTTGCAGAAACTTGCCACAGGAAGGGATAGTTCCAGTCACATCTAGGGACAAGTAAGATCATTATTTGGGAATAATTTGGAAAAAATAGGAAAAAGAAAATAGAATATTACTCCATTAAATAAATCACCTGATGCAGTTGTCATTGTCTTAAGTGGGATTATCTGATTAAAATTATATGTTTTTGTGCATATCAACATCTGGAGCAGGCACTGTTGGCTTTCTTTAGTAGTTAGTGAAGACATAATCAATACAGCCTATGGCATTAAAGAGCATTAATTTCCTCCTGAGGTTAAGTATGTGTTGGTTCTGCTCTGCAACTTGAACATATTAAACACCACATGAAATATCAGACATATTATTATCTCAGTGTTTACCCCTTAACAAAATGATGAAGTATTAAAATCCAACAGGAAGCCTGCTCTTTAACACTGCAGACAGAGTTTGCTAAGCATAGTCTGGGAACATAAACCAGCTCTTTGTGCAGAAAAGGAATCTGTTTCTTCTCTTCCCTGCTATAATGTCCATAAACTCCAATTACATTTATAACTTTGCATTAAATTAAATATGTTATTTTACACAAGCACTTAAAAAGTCTACGAAATACCCAGTAACAGTTTTCTTTATTCCCTTGTTAGCAGCTGCCATGGCAGCAGGACTTGCACAAGAATGAAAGTGATTTAGAGCATTGATTTGCAGTTGGCACGGCCCTCTGTTCTCAAACAGAACTGATTAGCTTAGCAGGAAAGTGCCATTTACTTTTTATCGTGTTTCTTTCCTTCTCATCTCCCTTCAGTGGCTGCCAAGAGGAACAGAAGAGCTGTAACCTCCTGAGCAGGTTGCTTACTTCTTCAGCTCCAAATTCTGCAATTCTGAGGACTAATTTGTCTGGATAGTGCTGTAGCACCAATACAGATGCCAGGGTTACTGCTTTGGTGTACTGAAAACAGGTCCCACTGAGCTCGTTCAGGCTCCTTCTACACAAAATTAACCCTGACTATGAGAATCCCCTATGTGCCCAAAAGTGCCATCTAAACCAGGATTTTAGATGTTTTTTCACAATTTACTGGTTAAAACTAATAGGACAGCAAAACTTCTAGCTGGGAAGGTTTCTCTTGAGTATCTCACTTTTGCTTCATGAACTGACTGTAGGGCTTGTCTTCTAACACATAGCATTGGAAGGACTGTGACCACACTTCTGCACTTCTGATCTTCCATGTATTGAAGCTGCTGGGGAAACTCTTGATTCACCAGTTAAAAGTAAAGATTTTCTGCAGTGCAGAATGACCAGCAGCTGCAATAAAACAGTGGGAGTCATTGAATTAGCAATTATTTCCCAATTCATGGCAAAAGTTCAGTTTGCTTTGGCTAAGACTCCATCATTTCAGGGGTCAGATCCTCAGCTGGAGTGAGTGTCTGTGGCTTTATTGAACTCCATGAACATACATGGAGTCATGCCAGCTGAGGTCAGTGGAATAACACTGTTTCAAACCAGTTAAGGTTCCAATCCCATAAACTTGTCATGACTATTCAGTCTCATTAGTCCTTTTCAGTTCTCTCTCAAACTTGTCAAAAATTCAACGATGCCAAATCTTCTTAGGGGTGTTAGATATTTCCAAGTCTGTTTCTACTAAGAAATAATAAGGAAAAAAACCCAAAAGGAAAGGGTGGGAGGCTGAAAACCTGGTTCAGAGTTATTTCTGGAAACAAAGATTAAAAGATGAAGAGGAGAGACAGAATCTCCTTCCTACTTTCTAGCTGAAATTCACTCAATAATATTAATCCTTTTGGACTCTTTACAGTTAGTAGAGATGAAGAGGCTAATCTCTGTCTCTTCTACACTGGAGACTCCATTAGTTCTACTAAATAGCTGGTGCAGCACCAGAGAAAGAAGTACATATGCATTTACCTCCCTTCTCCTTTGATCTCAGCAAGAGATTATAAAACAGCTCCCCTTTCATTTTAAAATGCAAAGCAATCTGTAACTTTCTTCCCTCTGGCACAGGAAATCCTGGTGAGGAGATGGGCCTGTTACTAGAAAATGTATAGCTCACACTTTTCAAATGTATCTAACTCCATTAGTCATGTGAATTCAGTCTCTTTTATTCCCTCGTATGAACCATCTTTCCTCCTTCCGTAACAACAAAGAAAATCCTCTTTTCTGGTAAAGCAGGAGTTATTTGAACTTCACTGATTCAAAAGACTGCAGTATCTGCCATAGCTAATGAGCTCCTGGAAACCAGGGGTGTGCTGACAGGGCAACATGACCACAGTCCTCTCCTAAACCACCAGAAAAGGACCTAAAGTACTGCAGATGTGGGTGTACTCACTGTCAGCAAAACCTTACTCTCTTGGTGCTGTACACCATTTGTTTGCCACTAGTGGCAAACTTTAATAATCATGAGTTGAATTTTAGGATAAAATTAAACTCCATTGATTGCAAAAGGATGTGTGCCTGGCTCAGATCTAGAAGTAAACATTTGGTCAGATAAAACCAACGTCATATGTCTGGTCATCTGCAGCTCTCTCACACCTACATCTGTGAAATGTCCTCCTTGGATGTACTCTGCATTTTCTTCCTGTGAAAACTCAGACACAAGGTGATAGAAGGAGGGAAAATAATGGCATCGGAGTGTAGACGAAACACGGTGTCAGAAGGTGGCTGAGGGTCATACCTACAGCTGGATGGAACAGAAATACAGATAGAGGCACACAGTTGTGCCTCCAAAGTGGATCCCATAACCCTGTATCAGAGCCTAAAAGAATTACTTAGGTTTGGGGAGCATCTAGCATCAAATGCCTCAAAAAGGGACACACAGATGACAGCCTTCTTAACGTGGTTTTCATGAAAGCATTCAGTAATAAACACTGAAGAATAGAGTGTATCCAAAATCTATCCCCCTTCAGGGCTTGGGGAACTTGCTTGTAGTTACTGGGAGGGATCCCTTCAATTTGGGAATTTTTCCTGAGAACTGAAGCCCTGTCTTTCAAACTGGTAGGAAATGGGAGCAAGAATCACAGTCTCTTAAAATGGGGCAGCTGTGGGTGACAGTAAGGGTAGACCCCTGTACCCAGGAGACACAGTCACTGCATTTATCCAAAGCAGGACTTTCCTGGACTAAAGACCCTGGAAAAGCAGGGTGGGGGAGCCCATCAGTGCCCTCAGGAACCACAGAGTCAGCACACTGTGAGCACAGCCTGGCTACCTGAACTTCACTTCTGGGAATATTTTAACACTGTTCTACGCACATTTTTCTTCTAAATTTGACCAGTGGGTTTTCAATAGGAAAAAACAACAATAGATATTTACCAGTAATCCTGCTCTTCCCCACTGCCACTGGAAGGCATTAATCCACCCAAAATACCAGTCCTTGCATCAAACTCACACTAAAGGACCATGCTCAACGAGGCCTTGCTTGACTTCCAAGCCTTTTGATTAAAATATGCTGGGTCTGATCCACAGCAGAGACTCTGTGAGCTGCCACCGTGCAGCTTCCCTAGTGATTCTGGGAATTCTGTGAAGTGCCAGAGCAGGGAAGGGTCCTGGTGCCCTGATGGGCCAGTCTGCAGCCCCATGTCCTGCAGGTGGATGGCTCTTTGTTGGGCTGCTGCATGTAAATACTAGGCCAGTGTAGCAAAACAATACTTCTAACCTCAGTCTTCACTATTAGAAACAGGCTCTGATTTGCTCAGTTTTGTAGTATTGTTCAAATGTGGAATCCAGGGATGTATTAGGGGGTCACATCTGTAGTGCCATGGCTAAAGACCAAGATATTACAACCATACATATGAACTTTTCCAAGGCATTTGATTGTCCAAGACTATTCAGAATGTTCAGGAGTATTTGTGCAAAGAAAATTGAAGCACTTTGGCCTTGGCTGAGCTTCAACAGATAGATTTGCTTCATATTTGTTAACAAAAGTGACCACGATAGAGAGAAAGAAGAGGTGACAATTTGTCTCCAGAAGTAGCCACACAGTAAATCTCCAGTGAAGAGTTTTATGGGAAAAGGTCGATTTCCACTATTCTGCTTCCAGACCTTATAGATGGTTATCAGGACAAAGGTAATTATCTAATGCTGGTGATTTAAATGCAAACAACACAATCATTCATTTCCTTGACCCTGAGTGACAAACTCCAGAATGCAATGTGACCTCTGCCACTTCCACAAATGACTTACTAGCAAGAAATGAACTTCTTCAATTCAAAAAGAAATGGAGAAAAACAAATCCATATCTTCCCTCCCCAAAGGGACAACAAGATCATAAAGCCATGTTCCATATGGCCCTGACACTGTCAGGTGGTTTAGGCAGTAGATTGAGGTCTGTGTCATTGGTATGTGTAGAACTCAAGATCTGTCTAGCTCGTGTCTATTGCTGAAAGAGCAATTTGTATCGAATTTGTGCAGTAGTTTTTCTGTTTGTATCAGACTTTGATTTCTCCTAATATACTTGTCAGTAGAATTTGCTCAAATGCACTTTGAAAACGTATTTTAGCCTATGCAAACTATTTGTTTTGACTGTTCACTACTGATGCTGTGTAACCAGCCACCTAAGGCAAACTGCAGTTTTCCACTGGTTTTGCAGATGACTGATCCCTGAAGTGCCCTGAACTCCTTTTGCAAATCTCTGCTGTAATCTGTCTCCAGTCACTCAATAAGGTTATCAAAAGCTATTTTCGGTCACATAACAAGCACCACTATCTCTTGTCTCTTAACAGATATGCTTAGTGTCCTGACAGAAATGAAAACAGTGATGGAACTGATTTGCACACACACAAAATGAGATTGAAAAGGAACATTTTCATTATTCTTTTTAACTCAGACATATTTAAAATGTAAAACTTACTTCCAAATCTCTTAATAAATTAATAAAAAATGCAAATGCTTGCTTGCAAAATTCTTCATTGAAAATAAGCACAATGAAACTTCTAACATGGATGCATCTTTGCTTGGCATATCACTTATCAGGCTGATGCTGAAGAGACCTGGAGGTCTGGACAGCACAACTACACAGTTTGAATCCATTGGGTAAGTTATAGCAATATCCCATGTTTTTACTCTGCAAAATAAGATGTGATTGTTGCTCCTGATGAACGGCAGTGGACATACTTTCCTGGAGAATAAACCAGAGAGCCTCACAAGGCTAAATCACAATCTCTTGACTGCCCCCGAGCCTTTCATCTGGTCAGCTTGATGCTTAGCACAGTAATGGCTGAGGTTACATGGGATGAACCCCACTCTGTTTTGGCTTGTAAGAACTCCCAGTGCCAGGCTGATAAAAGCATCGTGTGTAAGTGCAGAGGTGACTCTGCCTTTATTTGCAGACACCCCAACAAGTGTGCTGTTTTCATGGTTGGATATAAGGAATGAGCTGCAGAGGAAATCTGATTGCCAATGACACATCTGTGAGCAAAGGGGCCACAGGCTTCAGAGTGCAACAGAACAGAGATCCAAACGTGCGTCCCTTGCGACAGCCTCGTCAGCCCAGTGAAGTCCCAGGCACCTCTTGGGGCCCTGTTTCTTTCTGACAACCTGCTTAGAAACATATGCTGTGTTATTTTGCATTTTTTAATGGCCAGGCTGGGGTCACATGCAATGACTTCCACCCTCTTGCAAATGTCAAAATCTGACTCAGACTGGACATAACCCAAAACACCTTGTCATGACTCCTTGTGGGAACACCATTACATGTGGCAAAACTGAACTAAAATAAAGATATCTGACCTAAAATAAGTAGCACATATTTTTGTAAAGGAAGGTCATTCGTTGCTGTTATTTTGAGTACTTTGCTGACAGAGGCTTTTCTGTATCATTCTAATTTCAATGCTTCTATCTATAGCTCTTTGTGTAGATTTGTCCTTTCAATGTGCACTATTGTCAATGGAAAGATACTGTAAACTGGTTTCAAGGTGTGACTCAGAAAAAGCTGGCAAAAAGACACTCTGAAATTTTCAAAGCCATGTTGTGCATATCTTCAGTTTGAATGGATATGCATGCAAACCTCTACAGTTTGGCAAATCTCATCCATAAACTGCCTCCCACCTTCAAAACAGAGTCAATGTCATCCAAAAAGGTTCTAGCACATGACAATAATGATTCCCAGCTCTTGAGGACAGCCCTGCATCTCTGTTATGGCTGCTGTCTATGAGAGAATGTACATTCAAACACCAAGTTTGCACATACACAGACATACATTTACAGGAGCCTCTGTGATTTTCCAAACACAGGCACGGAGTTTGTCAGTCAGAGCCTCCAAGCACCTAAACACATACAGGAGCCACCTACACCTCAGAGTTCTTGGCATCGAGCTAAGACACTCATGATTGAAACAAGGTTCCCCATGTCCAAGAGAAAATCTTCATATAAGGCTTAGAAAACTCACAGTTTTTTAAAACCATTATGGTGAGGCTTTTAGAAAAGAAACAAAGACAGAAATCTGGAGGGAGGTAGATCTAGATGAACAGTGGCATTATAAGGAGTAGCACAGAATACATGTTTAGAAAGAAATCCCATTATGGTTTAAGATGCACAATTACCCAGATATTGCCTATAAACCCATCAGGAGAATAGGATTTCCTGGCTCATGAGGATGGTTTCCTTTGTGCAGGTCTGCTCTACACTATTATTGAAGGAGCAAAAAATATCACAGCTTCTCCCAACACAATTTAGAGCCAGGAAAAGGAAGGCTTCCTCCCATTCTTCCCTATTTCTTGCTGCTGCCCTGTTCTGACAGGCTGCTCAGGAGGACGATGGGGATTTACTGTTTGCTCTGTGGCACACAAAAAAGCATTAAAGTAAAAAATCCTCATGTAAATAATCGCATCAATTTTGCAATCAACCAGAAAACAAACAAACAAAATCCAGTGAGGCCAACACTGAATGTACTAATCTTGCCAATGCTCTGTATAATTAAAACAATTTCACCTTGAAATCTGGCATTCATTATAATATGGAGCAGCTCCAGGCTTTAGCATTTTAGTTTGTTTTTATGGACTTAGCTAGAACAAAGGTTTGTACATGAAATATATTCTAGTCTTTTTGCTTCTGATCCATTTAGCAATTATTGCATGCCATCATTTGTTACATATTAGTTGTCTCTTGTTTCTGTTTCTGCACCTGTATGACTTAGGAAACACCTCAATGCATCTCACTTGGTAGCAAAATTCATCACAAAGTCACTGATACCAACATACTAACAATACCCAAGTAAATCCCAAAGTTGTGTTTGCATTCAATGAACACAGCACTAAAGAGATTTGCTGTTGTCCTCTAGGTAGTGACCGAACAAAAATTTAAAAGATTGATTTTTCAGTCTCAACACTAGCATTTCAAATTTCCCAACCTTCATACAGGGCCTCAGTTTACAGGAGGTGTCTGACAACACCCTGAAAAACTGTTGATTTTTTTTATTTACATAACCTAAAAGGGAAGACCAAAACTTACATGCAAACCCCTCACCTTTGCCCTTACCTTTAACATGAGAAATGGATCTCAACTTCAAACTTTAGGAAAATGCCTTATTTTAAACTTTAGGTCTTACACCTGAGTAACTCAGGCTTCTTAGTCAAGATCTAGCCTGGTTCTAGCACCAGTTTCTTCCCTCACTTAAATTTAAGTCTTGCCACTTGGGCCTAGCTCTAATTTAAATACCAAAGATTTATTCAGTTGCCTTCCTTCTTCTAGCATCAAGCAGTTTCAGCTAAAGAGATTTGTACTTGAAATGCATCCATTCAGCATTGGTACTGTTAAATTAGTGGTGATATATGTGTTTGTGGGCACAGTGACCTTTATTAGCTCCTCGTTATGTTTGAAAATGGTTCTTGTTATCTGACTGAATGAATTATGCTGAGCATTGTTATGGCTCAGATAACCTATGGAAACTAGTTATTTTTCATGGTATGTTAAATGTTAAAACTAACAAGCAGTTAGTTAAGCATTACACTGGAGACTATCATCACGTCTTACAATTTGGAACATGCACTTTTAAGACTATTCAGATTAAAGATGAATCAAAGCACTTCAGCTTCAGGGATGGAACTGGAGGTGTACATCCCTCCTGACAGAACTGGAGTGTAAAATCCAACATAAAATTGCTTTTAAAATTTAATAATTCACAAAATCTATGGTTAAGCACATCCTGGCTGGGATAGATAAGTAAAATAAATACTGCAAAGTCAATTTTTAATAATCTGTGGCATGAAATTTAAGCACAAGAGAAAACATTTCACAATGAAGTCAGAAGCTTTTTGTAAATGATCAAATGAGAATTTTATACCCCCTCACCTACCAATGCAAAATACATCCAGTTTATCCTTTAGTCCTCATAGCACACTCCTAGATTCCTTTGTTTAAGTGCCTATTAATTCTAAGAGAGCATTTACTGTAACTCCTTTTTAGAACTAGAATTATTTACAACAACCTCAGAAGAAGGCAGATTCTGGAGCCTCTTCTTTGCTGGTGAATTGGTGCATCAAATGCAGTCACAGGAAATAATGTAATTAGTTCCTGTGCTAGTCTGGTAACAAGTGGTCTGGTATATTTATCTAATTATTGAGAGAACACATTTACAACTGAAGAGATTTTGCTATAAGAGGTTTATAATACTCTGATTTAGGCTGATCTTCAGTCTCTTAATGCCAAGTAAAAACTGGCCTTCAAGCAACATTTTTGTATGATGAAGAATAAAATCCCAGATGGATTATGACAAGTCTGTGTTGTCCTAAAAGAGAAATCAAAATGAAAAGCTGGGAAAATTAAATGGCAAGGATAATATATATACACACACCCGTTTGGGGGAGAGAGAAAAATGTGAAGATTTGTCCGTATTTTATGCATCTGGAATCAGTATGCTAACATGCTGTTTATGCTAAGAGGTGTACCATCTGCAAGGAATAAAGAAAAGGGAGAGATTATACTATATTATGGGGAAATCATATTTTGACTTTATTATTATGGCTGTGGCTATTTTATGAAAAGGAGGTGGATTAATAATTGTCTAACCAACCAAAAAGGAAGGAGGAAGCAAAATGGATTTTTCAGAGAACATTTCTCATGCAATAATAAGGGGCTTGTGCAACAGAGCAGAAGGAGGAAGGGAGGGCAGTGACAAGAAGGGGAGACTGAGCCTCATGGATGGAAGGAGAGCTGAGAGCTGGGGTGCCTGCAGAGCTGAGCTGCAGAGAGAAGGGTGAGTGTGCATCAGCGGCCACAGGCAACACAGCCAGAGAGAGGAGTCCTCTGGTGTCCTGGGCTTCTGCAAAGAGGGGACAGAGAGCTTGGCTGCATGTCCCCTAAGCACAGCTGCCTGCTGGGGTGCCTGGCGTGGCAGAGCAGAGGCAGGACAAGGGGTGCTGCAATGCAGCCCCCAGTGCTGAGAGGGCATCCTGAAGCCAGGCCACATCTGGGATGGGATGTGGGGCAGACTGGCTGCATTCTCTCACATCTCCATGAAAGGTCCAGGGGACCTGAGCAGGGCTGGGCAGGACACAGGATGGTGACACTGGGAGTCAAAAGGGGTCCCTAGGTAGTAAGCTGTTGGGAAATTATTTTCTGGTGGGAAACTGTGGGGAAAACACACAGCCCTTCAATCTAAGGTACAGGAGCTAGAAGCTGGTAAAGCTCAGCCCTACACTGAGGATGTGGACCAGACCTCCTGCTCCTTTTATTTACACTCTCTCATTATAGACATTTGGCACAAGCTATTGCACTTCTTCCCCCGCCGCCCTGCTCCTACTCTGGGCCAGAGGCTTTTTGTTCTGAATGGAAGGACAACCCTCACAAAGGGCCATTTTCCTGAGAGATATTGGTTTCATTTACAGTGAGCTAGAAATGCATGTGCTGCCATGCCCTGGGCCTTTCAATCACCCGCCAAGAGCACTCACTTTTCATTGTTTCCATTTTAACGCTGCTCTTGCAGCTGCAATTGCAGCCACTTTGAATTAAATCTGGGTTAACAGTCTGAGGACAGATAAGCCCCAAGAGAGGAAATGATGTAAATCCAAATGGCAATTCTTTAACCTATTGCTTATTATGACAGGCTGGAAGCCCTGTGTGTGATCAGAAGCAAAGTGCATTTTTGCAGTCTATTCTCATTTGCATAAACCTTTCTCTTGGAATTTGCATAATTTTTCAATTAATCATCAGGACAATACTCTAACTCCTGAACATCCCTCTCCCAGGCATTTAAGGTACTCCTGGTAATATAAAAGCTTTAGACAATGATGATGAGGCCAAGACCTGGCGTTTTCTATTTATTTCGCATGTAAAACCCGGTCCAAATGTTTACTGTACCTTATACTCCACAACAAGTGCATCACTGATTACTGAAAAAGCACAGATGGGATGTAGACAGTTTTTCATTCCTTGTTCCATATGATAGAACTCAACACATCTGGTATGCTATGAAAAGCATCTTTGCACTAATTTGTTTGTCAGTATCTATTGAAAGGACTATCTGTCATCCTGTCGCATTTTGGTTGCCCTGAGATGGCTGAAGACAAGACTAGTCACAAACAGAGACTGCTGGCCACTGGGGAATAACTAGGAGAAACCACCAGCTGTTCCAAGGATCATCAGAGGTGGATTTTTTTTTTTTAAATTTTTTTGTGCATTTTATAAGTGGAAATTTCAGTGCAATCTCTCCTCAGACATTTTTCGTTTGCAAGAAGAAACCAAATCACTTGAGCAACAGACAGTTTGTTTGTCCTCACTGTCCGTGTGCACATTTCCAATCTGTTTCTACAGCTGGCTGCGTTTTCTTTGACTGGACAGGAGTGATGCAGGGGGCAGAAAAAGCACTGCTGGTGTACATGGGGTGATCTTAACAACTGCCTTTGGATGCTACATCTTTTCTGTCAGGAACTTGACCATAAATAGATTGGTTTGTCAGGGAAAAGTAAAGTTCCTAAAGGAACCCTGGTGTTTATATGGGTTAATCAATAAAGGCTGAGAATGTTTTTCCCCACAGTTCTTCATGCTGATCATCTTGAAAGACAGCCCTGTGATTTTATGATTTGTTATGTTTACTTTACCTCATCTCCTTGCCAATGAATCAAAATGCTGGATGTAATTTCTTTTCCAGTCTTATTGTTGTACTTTCTTATTGTAAATGCTTTATTGAATTAAATTCTGATTGTGTGGCTAATTTAAGCCATTTTTCATCAGTCAAGAGCTGTTCTGGCACGAGAGTGCAGATCTGATTGAAGGTGTGAATTTCAGAGTCTATTAATGGTTGAGTGATATACGTAAAGAACTTTCAGAAATGTAAGAAAGCCTATGAAACACAGTGGAAAGATTGCTATGACCATTCAATGGGCATATCACTTCCAGAAACACTGGATTTAACTGCTTGTAGTTAATTAAGTATTCATGCATTCTTATAATTAGTCTGAATGATCTGCAATATACCAGCATAATTTGTACTTAATGCCAGCCATTTCAAAATAATGAAAATATTTTTCTAGTTAATGATATATAATCCTTTGAAACTGCTGATGTGAGTACCAAGCCATACCTTGTTTCTCCAGGACTAATAAAGGAACAACCAGCACCTTATCTGTATGGGAACAATAATAACATCATGTGTGTTTCCCAGCTCTTCACAATGCTCTGAGTGCCTAAACTGAGCTCCTAAGCTTTGAACACGAGTCCCACATGAGTCCTGCCTAAAATTAATATTGTGTTGTGATCCAGAGTACTCTGTAATTGTCCTTATTCTTTCTCCCTGATAATTACTGAATTACATTTGAAAGATTTAAACCAAAATCAGGAGGGTATTGAGTGACAGCTAAGAAAACTAAAGATGCATCATGATCCTGGCTATGCCTGTTTGCAAGGAGGTCCCCCCACTGTGGCTAAACACTGAAGATACTGGGCTCAGAACTGGCATTTGGATGTGATGGAAGAGGATGTTCCTTGCTCCTGCCAACACACAGATTACAGAGTATGAGAATACTGCCAGTGTGTCTTGTGTTCTTAAATCCATTTCATGTCTCTAGTGGGATAAACCTTGCTAAAGTTGGGTATGCCAGACATTTAGCTTGCTGTGGAAAAAAGCCACATAAATCAAGCAGGCTTGTAAACCAGAATAGATATGCTGAGGGAATCCTTAAAAATTAAGACAGCCTTTCATGACTGCAAAGCACATTTTGAGCTGAATAATTTGAGGACTAAACAGCCCATAATGTAGCTGGTTTCACATAAAGTATAATTTGATAATGAAGTGTTCTCACACAATTTAGGCTTTTCAGATGGCTGCTTAAACACAGAGGTGTGGCATGCACTAAATGAGATTATGTTCTAAAAAATGGCTGCAATGAACACGTAGCTGCTGTGGAGAGCAGCAGTGTGGTGATGCACCTTGCATTCATATAAAAATTAATTTCTTGTAACACTCAAAACAAACCAACTGCTTTGACTATTTCCTCTTCCACCCCGACATTAAAACTGAGTGTTTTGGTTTTTTGTCTTGGCTTGAAAATCAGCTTTGTAGTGGCAGGATTCACCAGACTGGATGAGGCTGACAGGGATCTCTGGTGACTGCCTAGTCCAGCTACCCTGCTCAGGCAGGGGCTGGCACAGCAGGGCTGCCTGAGACCATGACCAGTTGGGTTTTGGTATGTCCATGGGTACAGGCTCCAAAAATAGACCTGGTTTGAGCAGCAGTGAAGGTGCCCAGAAAAAGCTTTGTGGTTCTGAGGCAGAAGTTTTAGCAGACAATTAAGAGAGAAGAACTGCACAAGGCTGTAAGATGTGCAGAAGTATTTTGCCTTGGATTTCTGATTTCCATCCACTAATTTAAAAGAGATTTTCACATAGGAAGATAATATTTCCCCAGGTTTTCAGCAGGGGCATACACCAGAAATAAATTCTTATCTCATCTGAGAACCCCAGTGGAGCAGCTGGAACCCCAGGAACTCAGAAACTTCACTTTTCTCCTTCACTCTTTACTCTGAAGGTCTTTCTATTACAAATCCCATTTCTTTAGAACTGCAAAGACTTGGAGGAAATCTGATGAGAAAAGATTTTAGCAGGAGACTTTCTGTATGCTTTACATTCAGTGAAACAGAAAATCAGAGTCAATTTAGAGAGAATTTGACTGATTCTGCATACAATCAAAGCCAAAGCTAGGCAGCACAAGCCAGGCACCTGAAAGGCAACCCAATTTTAGCACCATTTGATTTAAACTTCATAGGACATTGCAAGTCTGGGCAGATTTTTTTCCCCCTGTGTCATACACTGACTCCATCAGGGTCAAACAAATAAAACTTTATTTGAAAATTCCTTACTTGTCTTCTTCTGTTTGCCTTAGTGTAAAATTGATGTGACAGAGATTTCTGAAAACCCTTTCTTCCTGCAGGGATTAATTCTGGTGTTACTGTGTGTGTTAGGGTTTTTTATAATCTCTGCTGGCTGTGAAAAAGGACTGTAACACCTATGGAAATGACCATGCCCTTTGCTTCTGTCAGTTTTCAGTCAACATAGAAAGTCAAAAGTACCACAGACAGAAAGTGGTGCATGATGGGGGAACTCAATGCTGCATTTTTATTTTCTTTTCAAAACTGCCACATTTCTGCAGTTTCCTACTTCACTGCCACCTTCATTCTTTTGGGCCAAGCAAGAGATGGGAGACTTGGGAGGGAGTGGAGAGTGTAAAATAACAAGAATCGATCCATAACCCTTGAGCTGACCTCTGAAGGGATTATATCCTGAATGTCACTCCCAGCTTCACCCTGGAGTGGCATTTGAATGCATGCTGCAAGAGGCAGCCACACATACCAGCAGGAAGGGATGCAGAGGCTGGCTCTGCCTGCCTGCACTGCCATGGCCATCCAGAAAGGCTCTAGGCAGTGGCTGTGGGGTTCCTCTCTGCTCATGGCTCTCCTTCCTTGACTCGGTGCATGTGTCCTGTTGACCAAACCAATGCCAGCTGAGTTGGCTGCAATGATTTGTCAACCCACAGAAAGCCAGGGAGAAATGTTAAGTTCACTGCATCCATCAGAATCTCTTCTGACCTAACATCAATTTATGTCAGACATCAATCCTGAAAAATTCTCAGCATCTTTTATGAATGGAATGAATACTTTTATGCAAATATGAGCTGTTCTGCTTAAGTCACTTACCTCTATGAAACACCTATAAATTTCCTGAAGGTTGGAAGCACCAGGACACAACAAGAAGCCACCAGCAACTTTCATAATAATGATCTCTATTTTTGAGACAAGCATGAGACCTATTTTGGAAGAAGCTTTATACGTGCTATTATAATTTAAGATTTTTCTTCCTGCTTCAGATATCACCAACAAGCTACCTAGGGCTGGTATTTGAAATTCCTTTTACCATTTGATAAAGGCAGGTGAAAAATAAGCCACAGTAGGTAGCACTTGCTCTCTTCTGTTAACAGGTGCAACATGGATGACAGTCTTCAGAGGAAGGTACGTGCTGATATCACATTTCCTAAGTTGCATCTCTGAACCTGGGGGCTGATCCTGTGATTTCTTATATGGGATGTAACACACAGGCACTTAAACACTCTGCTCCTATGACCTCCATGTGCTGCCTTGGGACTGCCACATCCCTGCCTGAGCAATTTTGCTATGGTCTTTATGGAAACAGTTAAACTGTTAGGGTTTCAGGTTCTTACAAGAGCAGCCACAAGGGAACATTGCCCATATCAGAGCTGACATGAAATTTGTTATTGATAACAGTGTGGACAGGCTTGTACCATCTCTCAAGACAGGTGTGCTGGTGGGAAGTAACACCTCATTTGTGACTTCCAAGACTGTATATCTTAAATTGCAATGGCTTTGAGGGGGTAAAAAATCAGTGCTGGAACTCTTAATGCATCCAGGTACATCTAAATTTCCCCTGGGGATGGGATGACTTAACTGTCATTTCAAGTTTTATATTCTTCCTTTAAATCAGCTATTTCATTTAAATAAAAAGGTTCTATATTCTGGGATGGAAATGCAGTTGCTTCAAGTAGCCCTGCAGCATGTTGATTTATTACTGACTATATACTCCTTCAAGGAGAAGATTCCTTAAGAAGACATTCCACATCCAGCTCTATATTTCTTGCCACATAACACTTTATATTAACCTCACCACATCTGCATCCATGAAATTTGAGAAAAAATGGAAAATAAGGTAATTACATATTTGGATAAATACATTTGCAAGATTTAATGCTCTGTATTCACATGAATAAACTACTAGCTGTCTGCTATTAGAGATTTTAAAAGTAAAGTTATATATCTGAAAAGGATATTTTCTGCATAAACTGAGAAATGAAAACTCTCCACTTCTACTTTCATGAAACTGTAGTTTCAGTAGTGTCAGTAAAACTATGCTTAGGATGTACCTTTATAAAACACCCAACAAAATCTGAATGGAAAAACATTTATTTTTGCTGAGAGTATTTACATTTGCTTTTTATGTGATGAAAAAAACACTCCCTGCTGCACTATTCCTGTTAAATTAAAACTTGAAGGCCATAATATTCTGTATGATCATGGTTTCCAAAGGGTTATTATGCAGTAAAATTGGATGAATTCTGCCAAGGATGGCTCAATAACTTTTCACCAAGACTGGTTTTGTCCACACACAAACCACACTTTGTAAATTCCAACAAGCACACACACACACAAAGCAAAATCTGTCTTTGTATGGAATGAGTGCAAGCCCCATACCTGGAGCTCACATCAATTTTTAAGGAAGTGTCTGCCCTAAAAGTTGCCTGTTGCTAATGTGAAGTCAAAATCTTACTGAACTGAGCTCCAGCAGTAAACCAGAGGTGGATACTGCTGGTGGAGCATGGCTCTCTGAAGAGAAGAAAAGAAGGAGAAAGTTTTGTAAGACTGTATACTTCCAAAATCAATGTTGCTGTGATGGATACAAGGCGGATGCTTTTTTATCTCTAATCGTAAATATTTTTTGCTCAAAAAAGATCCAGCTGTGCTGAAGCAAAGGTTGTACAGACTCATAAACTTTTACATGGTTTGGCTCAGGGAAGGACCATGAGTCACAGGATCTTGAATATAGGTTAGATATGGACTTTTGGGACCAATAGACATCTAAACAAATACCTGAACCTGAACTATGTTAATACTCCCTAATGCTTAAAATTCTGTTGTTCTGCATCGGAATGTGCTTTCAAAAATCAAGGTACAGGCTGGGGTACTAAGCATCTGACTGCTGCTTTGTGCAGCATGGTGCCACTGTGTCTCCTAGTACTGCTCAGGACCAGGAGACAGACACTGAATTAGAAGGAAAACCCACTAGTTCTTCATGGACACCACTTCTTTCCTTTCTTGTTTCAAAGGAAACACTTTGTGCAAAAGAAGTGAGCAGGAATAGCTGACAGCTGAGTGTGACTCCTCACACTGGGCAGGCATGGGATTCATTGCTGGATCCCATTTTTCCCCTGGGAGGAGAATTCATGCAGTTAAACAAATGACCTGAGGTCTTTCTGCAGTGGGGCAGTTTGAAATTCATGAAATTCATGCTCATATATAATAAGAAAAGCTAAAATGGGATACAGGCCGTTAATAGCATCATCAGCTTGGCAAAATCAGGAGCCATCCTTTCTGCTGCACATGAGCACAGCATGGTCTGCTTCCAACAGCAGCCTCAGAGAACTGCCCTGCTTTAAATAAATAGCAAGACTTTTTCAGTATTATCAAACTGCTGGCTTTTGAATATGTCTGTACAACATAATGGTCCGGGATGTATCAATTGTTACTGCAGGATCAATGTTATAAAAGAACTTCTTCCCTGCTCACAGCAAAGTCTATTTTGGCTTAAAAACAGCTGAATGGTGGGAGAGAAACATAACTTAAACAAACCTTAGATTCCTAGCTGCCATTTTAAATTAACAATCTAATTTTAACTAAATCACTCTTTTCACTTTCACCTGGAGACCTGAATTTAACATCATAATATCTCCCTGTAAAAGCTAGTTGTTGGAATAAGGCCAGGCTATTTCTAAGATAAAATGTTGTTATACCAGTGTGCTAAGATGCAATTTTCTCCTTTTATTGCCCGAAAAAAGAAAAAAATAAAATTAAAAAAGATAAATGAGATACAAATTTCAAACAAAATGTGTCCCTAATCGGATATTTCTGTAACAATATGTATTCTAGCACAGTATATATTGAATCATTGTATTTTAGGGTCAATATTCAACATACTTTATGCATAGTGTTAACAAAATATGATGCACTGAAATAAAAAAGGTTTTTTATTGCTGTGAACACAGGCCAAATACTACAAAATGCTGAATAGGGCAGACATTACAGACAGCTCCATCTACACAGAGCTTTAAAGACTAAAACTTCTCTCTACATGGTGTGACAGCCTGGTTTTTAAGATTACTTGGTGGTGTCAGTTGAATCACTGCTACACACAAACTGTCAAGTCTAGCAGACAAGCACGAGTCTGTATCCTTGTTACCTGGTTCCATTTGTTATACAGCAGTTAATAACATCAATCCCATACACCACTTGTTCCAAATGTGTAGGGGAGAGACTCCTTGTGTTTGTAGAAATTCTGAAGGATGTAAAATGGCATCCCTCCCTTTTTGTGCACAGTTTATATTATTTGCTTTTCCTAGTATGGTTCCTATTATATGCCTTACAATAAACTGCTTTAATGGGTAGTTTTTTTCCCAGTTACTTAAAAGGGCACATGCAAAACAAGTTAGAACTTCATTAAAATGAGATGGGTAATTTAGGAGAGGCTACTGCTCGTAATTTACTGTTATTATACAATTCTTATTTTTATAAGACATGCCAGATAATAAATTCTCATTTACATTCATATCCTCTGTCTCTGAATTTGAAGAAACATCTTAACCTAAGCAGCAGTTGAGATGATGATGATGAGTGTGTGTCTTGGACTTCTGTCTCATTCATGCTCAAGTTCTGATCAGATTTTGTCACAGCTGAGGAAAGTGCCTTTACTTCCCTCCCATCATTGAGGGAAGTGCCTTGCTTCCCTTCCATTGCTAAGTAGGGCAAATGGCAGGGGGTGCTTATCGTGTTACAGGTCAGAAGTCATCTGGGTCACTAGCAGGACACTTTGAGGCACTCTGGCAAACTCTATGGAGCAGAAACTCCAGTAGGAAGGCTTCCAGGTGCCCTAGATTGCAAAAAGTGATTTGGCTCGTTTTCAGAAACCACTACGTAATTAAGAAAAGAAATGTGCATTACAAATTGTGGAGGACTTGGATCTCAGAGATGTGGACAGTGAAAATTTAATTTGCCTTCCATGTGCAGCAGAGAGAATTGTTATTTTTATGATCAGGAAGCTTAAGGAGTTATTAATTAACTGGATATATCTAAGCAGATCTTACATGGTGGTTTCACATGGAGCAGTGACAGAAACCTCTGAGAGCCCTGCTCACCATGTCCTGTAAGTTCATTCTTTTTTCATTTGATTTCTGTGGGTGTTTCCTTCCTTGAGAGAAAAACACAAGAAATTTTGAAACAACTTAGTGGTCTGACTTAATATCAGAGCAGTTCTTTTTATGCAGGACATCATTCTCTCTGTTTGCCTTCAGAGGAAGAACTGGACCATGTCCTCCTGACAAGGAGCAGCAACTCCTCCAGACATGGCACTGACACGAGTTATGCCCAAAGAGATGGTCCTGCTGATTTCACAGACATCTCCCATCCACATCTTTCTGTCCCATCTGGGCCTGGGTATTTATTGTATCACTGCCAGAACCTCGACAGAAAGGAAACAGTTCCACTGCCACAGCACATGAGAAGATCCTCCCGAAATGTTTCAGCAGAACTTCTCATGTCAAAAAGAGCCAGAAATGGTGGATGCACTTTTCTGAACACAAACACACATTTTCTGACAGACTAGGGGTGCCTTGCTGGACAGGTTGCAAACAAATGCTCCTGCTGAAGCACTACCTCTCCAGCAGCTGCCACAAATCCTTAACTGCAGACAGAGGAAAGAAAATACTGCTGAATGCGATCACACAAGGCACAAAGGAGGGCTGCTAGCAGTCTGAATGCTCAGACTAAAAAATTGGGGTAAAATGAGGTACCACCATTCAGCTTTTGACATTGATAAACTGCAGAATGTAGGTAGCATGGACTCACCAACCCCTGTGTGCAGTTTTTGTAAAGCTCAGAGACCATTAGCTGAAGCAGTGTTCCCTGCCAAGGCCAGTGAGCCTGCGTAGGGTGTGTGGGACTCATCCTAACCTGCCATGCCCAAATTCTGAGCCAGGCCTGGAGATGAAGGGCAGGAGTTCTGTATGCCACCTACAGAATCACAGAATCACTGGGTTGGAGGAAACCTTCAAGATCATTGAGTCCAGCCCATGCCCTAACACCTCAACCTAACCATGGCACCGAGTGCCTCATCCAGTCTTTTTTAAAACACATCCAGGGATGGTGACTCCACCACCTCTCTGGGCAGAGCATTCCAGTACTTGATCACTCTTTCTGTGAAAAACTTCTTCCTGACATCTGACCTGTCGTTCTCTTGGCACAGCTTGAGACTGTGTTCTCTCATTCTGTCAGTGCTGCCTGGAGAAAGAGATCAACCCTCACCTGACCACAGCCACTTTTCAGGGAGTTGCACAGAGTGAGAAGATCACCCCTGAGTCTCATTTTCTCCAGGCTGAGCACCCCCAGCTCCCTCAGCCATTCCTCAGAGGGTTTGTGTTCCAAGCCCCTCACCAGCTTGTTGCCTCCTCTGGATGCATTTGAGCATCTCAATGTCCTTGCTAAACTGAGGGGCCAGAACTGGGCACAGCACTCAGGGTGTGGCCTCACCAGTGCCGAGTCCAGGGAAGAATGAGCTCCCTGCTCCTGCTGGCCCCACTGTTCCTGATGCAGGCCAGGCCATTGCCCTTCTTGGCCCGCTGGGCACACTGCTGGCTCATGTCCAATGGCTGTTGGTCAGCAGCCCCAGGCCCCTTTCTGCCTGGGCACTGTCCAGCCACACCATCCCCAGCCTGTAACACTGCAGGGGGTTGTTGTGGCCAAAATGCAGGACTGGCACTTAGACTTACTAAACTTCATCCCACTGGACTCTGCCCATCCATCCAACCAGTCCGAGTCCCTCTGCAGAGCCCTCCTGCCTTCCAACAGATCAACACCTGCTCCCAGCTTAGTGTCACCTGCAAATTTACTAATTAAGGACTCAATACCCTCATCCATGTCATCAATGAAAATATTGAACAGGACTGGCCCCAGCACAGACCCCTGGGGGACACACCAGTGGTGACTGATGCCCAGCTGGATGCAGCACTGCTCACCACCCCCTCTGGGCTCAGCCACCCAGCCAGTTCCTAACCCAGCAAAGAGTGAGAAACTTGTTCTGGCACAAAACTGAGTAGTTGATAATCTCCCACCCGGGCACAGAAGTATTCTGTAGCAGACAAAAGCTTGAAGGAGTTGTGAATTCCTTCAAAAGAGTTGAAATTACACGTGCTAATTCTTATTTCATCTTTTGGAACACCAAAGGAATTAAAATTGGCTACATCAACAGCACTCTAGCAAATCATTAACCAGAAAATCTCCTTAAAGGAAAGTCTACTGATTTTCCATTGGGTAAATCCTGATAGCAATATCAAACTATAAACCACTTTGTTCCTCTGCTCATGTCTTTCCAAGTCTTACTCAGACAGGCACCTTTAAAAACAGAAATATAAATAATTATAATCAAAGTAGGAGTAATATTATATTTTAATAGTAAAATAATATCAAGACTGCAATAAATTATATAAAAACAGCATTAGAAAATCTAAGATGTTGAATTATTATCTGAGGTGAAGTTGTAGAGTTATAATTTCATAAATAATAATGAAGCTACTGTTAGTAACATAAGTAATCTTTAAACTGTAGAGTTCAAACTGTTTTCACTGAGCTTAAAAAGCTTAAAAAGAGGAAGGGCAGAGTGGAGAGGGCAAAACCTCAGATAAAGCAGCTGTTATCATCCATAGGTTGTGTGAGGAATAGCAGAGCCCCCTACAATGGACATAACAATTGAAATAACAACAAGCAAGTGGTGCATAACCTGAGCCATTGGTAAAACCATCTCTAAACAAATCAGCCCAGGAAGCCTCTGGATTCTGGAATGCCTGGTAAAACAAAAGCCAAAAAAAAAAAGGAGCCATCTGGTAAAAGCAAAAGTTAACTTGCATTGGAAAACAGGCTCCCATTTCCCTTTGCAAATGACCCCAAAGTATCTGACCTGCCATGGATGTGGTAATTCACACTTGCTAAGGTACAAATGGCACCTCCTTGAAGAGTCTGATGAAAATTTAATGTTACTTCTTAAGTCTTAACCATGAGAAAAGGCCAAGCATGACCCAAGTGTTGCACTCCCTTAAGATGATATTGCTGGGTCAGAAGAGTGTGTGCTGCAAATACCAGCTGGTCCCTGCAGGATGCTGCTCCACCTGAGAGGATGATCCATCACCTTGCTTGTTCTCTAATGCTGAAATACTGGGGGAAGAACCCTGCCAGTGCAAGACTGAGGCTGATAAGGCCATCTTTAACCTGTGAGGCTTTCCCTGAAGTTTGATTCCATCTCTCTGGAGGGACATTTCACAATGCCACAGGAAAGGATGAAGCTTTCCTTGCTCCTTTCCCACATGCCAGCAAAGGATGGCTTTCCTCCCCTGCCTCCTGCTCAGCTCTGATGACTCTGAGACTCAGCTGAAAAATACACCTGGGAGAGCTAAAAAATCCTGTGAAGCCTTATCAGGGTATCAGCACTACGTTTTGCTAATAAGCTTCAGATAAACTATGCCTATAGCTTGCTGAGCTGCTTGAGCTGATAAGTGATTCCAAATGAGTATCTGAATAGCAAATATACTGTACTACTGAACACAGATTTGTTTTTAATAAAAAATAAAAAAAAAAGACAAAGGAGGCGTGAGATGAGATAAAAGAAAAAGGCTTCCCCTGGCTGGAGAATGGAGACTTAGCTCAAACTGGTGCCTCCATTTCCACATTGAACCTAATTTCTACAACGACTTTTGCTACTTCATTTCCACAATGGTTTTAACAAGGAGTTTCAAAAGATGATGGATGAATATGTTAGTCTGCTCAACCAATGGGAAAACTGCTTTGGTTCCCATGTAGGAAGTTACATAATGCTCTGTGTCTGAGTGTATGTTTGCCTATTGATCTATGTCTAGATAAAACATTGTTCAATACAAGAGAATGAAGTCCTGTCGTGCCCTGGGTAAGCAGGTAGGATAAACCCACAGTAATTATACCCTATGCAAGCCTGAGAGAAATTATATGTCCAGTTGAAGGCTGCCCTTCCCACTTTTGGTAGAAAATAGCTTGAAACTATGGATGATGGAACCTGTGTAAGGATCATCAGTCTATCAAAACTTGTAGATCTCCATCATTATCTACCTGAATTTTGAATATTTGACCATGCATGCATGGATGCTGACTAGAAAAGTTCTTATTCTGCAAGCGAAAATCTGCACTCTCCAGCTGCTCAAACTCAGTTGATTTTCCTCCTAAAAGGGAAATAGTTTTCAGAGAAGCTTTGGTTTAGGTTAGATTTAGAAGAGGCTGGACAGACTTTGAATCAGATTGTTAAAAGTTAACGACCTTGATCTGTGCCCTCAGATGTTCTGAAAGAAGTGAGAGAGTTCATCTCCTGATAAGCGGTCTTTTTAAAAATAAACACTGAGAAGCAATGAGGAAGTTACTGTTGCATTTAAATTACCTATTTATTTAAAGTAACCTTCAAGACCTGATATTTACTTTTGCTTGAATATAATTTATCATGAGAAAGAAAGTTGCATGGTTAGTGAGAATACATGGACATTTAGCTATTTTTCCTATTTATTAGGGTAAATATTTTTATTATAATCTGTTTTGTTGACTAGCAGAAGAAGCCACAGAGTATTTTATTATGCAAAAAGACAAGAAAGCTTACACTGGATTTCTGACTTCAAATCTGTCTTTTGTCAATAACCCAGACAGTATTTTATCTTTGCAGAGCTGATCATTATCTTCCGAAAGAAAAGCTACTTAAATAAAATAAAAACTGAATTTTACTGTTTTTCCCTCAGCTAGCCATGAGCTTTTGCAACATTCCTTGCAATTAATGATGATACCACTCAGCAGTGACTCGCAGGGATTGTTTGGGTATTTGTGATGGAATTGTATTTTCCTAAGTTGCAATAGAAGTATTCTGTGCCTGGGCAGTAAGCTTCCCACCTGGAAACCTGTTGTCCTGCTTTTTAATCATAATTTCATTAATAGGGTGTCTGGAGTGATGGTACAAAAATGAGATGGGCTGCAGGAGGCAGAGAGTGGTGCCAGGATGGTGGCACCAGCCATAGGGAGAGCACAGCCAGATTTTCCCAGTCCTTTATCACACTTGAAAATTACTAGGGAATCTTTCTGTGGTCCAGCTACTTTTTCTCTTCTGTTTTGTTCTTGCTTTATACATGTTCTCCATGCACAGGTTTTGTTAGTTCAACAGGCTGATGCTATCTCTCCTGCCCAAGATCATGCTGTGAGAGGTTTGGCAGCCCTGAGACTGCAGGAATTGCTGAGAAAATGTGACATTTGTTCCTGGGGCACTTGGGAGCCAGGGCTGGTCTGCTCCTTGTGGGGTTTGAGGAGGAGACTTCCCCAAGCAGGCTGATGCAGTGGTGACTGACTGCGTGCTGGCTTTTGGGGCGAGGGAGAACAGGGAGAGTTTAAATTACATTAGTGCTGCTGCCTGCAATCTGTATCAGCAGCCCCTACTTTTTATCTCACATGGTGATTCCCTAGAGGTGCACACTTGCAGTTGATGTTCCTCAGATTTTGGCTGGGTAAAGAAAAGCAGGAAGGACTTGAATCTCTCCTCCTGTGGACACGAAGTTTCTGGGTTCTCTTCAGCACTCAGGCTCTGCTAAACCACAAACAATGCCTTTGGAGACAGTGAGCACAATCCTTGCCCCATCCATTCAAAATGTACAAAAGTCTGGGGGCTCAGGGCAGAACCTGAACCAGTTTCCAGGAGCACATTTGATTCCCCAACTCATCTAGCAGCCAGCAGCAGAAGGCAAATGGCACTCAGGGCTGTCTCTCATCAGCAGAGGGACAGGAGGAGGTTGGTGACCACACTGACACAGCAGATGATCTGAGTTTGGGCCACAATAACCTTATAACAGGAACCAGTGTTTAAACACAGAATCTTGAATAATTCCTGGAAAACTTCTAATCTATTTAAAAGTCATATTTTTTAGATCTTAAAATGTGTCATCTAGAATAAGCTTTGAGATGGTCTCCAGGAAGGACCAAATAAATTTTCCTCTACCTAAAGTTTTTTGCTTTCGCAATGATTAAAAACAATCCCAGTTTTGCATCTATAACTTTTGCCTAAACCACAGCACTTAGTTCCCCTCAAGAAAAACCTGTGTTATCTGTGTTTTCCCTTTCCCCCTTTTTTCTAAATTTTCCAATGGCCTGTCTTTTAAAGGCTTTGACATAAATGGTGTCCACTTATTAGAGAGGCTGTAGAAGATCTAGGTTAGCACGAATTTAGTTTATATCCAAGTTGAAACATTTCTTGAAATAATTTCCTGAAGGGGTCCTTCCCCTTCTTTTTTATCCTGCAGATGGAAGAGCTGCACCACATGATTTTCACAATTTATTTACAAGCAAATCCACGTCCTGCTTATCCATACAGCCAGCTGACAGATGCTTGTTAGCAGGTGAAAAGAAGGCTACTTGTTAAAGTGCAGCTGCTTCCATATTTTTTTTGCCAGCTGCATATCAGACACCACCTGGCAGGAATTTATTCATTAGATATTACTTTAAAAAACAGCAATGAAATGCATTCAAAATGTTAATTTGCAATGTTTTAAGGACTAGGTCATTGATGAGGAAATACAATGCTAATTTGCTGTGACTGGTATTGCTAGTGGCTATAATATTTGATGACTCTTCTAGGTTTGCAAATGAAAAAGCCATTGTCATTCTGAAACAACAAAATAGCAACAACCCTTACCCATATTTATTAGTAAATAAAAGACACGGTGGATTCTAGGTCACAGAGATCCAGCTAAATTCAGGCTTTTGACAAAAAGTTAAGCTGTTGATAGCTGGAGCAAACCCCTGTAGTCTTTGTACTAACATTTTATCTCACCATAGTGGGACAATCTGAAGATCTCTTATGGGAATTGCTCACAATGTCTTCATTTTACCTTCCTGGGGTTGTATTTTTTAATGAGGCTGCTTGTCCTTCCTCAGTTTATTGTAAGTAAAAAAAAGGTATTGTAGCATAACCATAAGGAAATTTCATCCAAGTTATAAAACCCAATCATGGAGAATTATTTGAAATAGAACATTCGGGTTTAAGTGAAGCACTTCATGTATAAGGTACTTAAACTGGAATAAAGGAACACACTTCATTAATGGTTTAGGTTTTCCTTTCCTTTGCCTCTTAAAAATATAACAATCCGTTCTCCCAAAGGGCTGATCTGAATCCATATACCAGTAACAGTGAAAAAATAGAATTTCAGGAAAAGAGTTCATTTATAAGACTGGGACTCAGCTCCCAAAGAACATAATTCAGTTCTGATTATTATATTAGTGGATCTCATCCTGGATAATTAATAGATGGGATAATCTGTAATATATAATTACAAGAAGACCAAAGAGTTTCAATCTAATTTATTGACTTAGTATTTTATGAAATGGAAGTTCATTATGAAAGGGAGGAAGTATTTTTTGGTTTGACCTTCTCTTTATTTAATTGATACTCCACAGAAACCTTCATGTCCATTTATCTTCTAACGATGTCATATGTGCTCTGTGAAAGTGGGTAAAGTCACACAGACTTTCTGTTATCACTTATTTACAGTAGCAGTGTAGCTCCAGGGCTTCAATCCATGAGAAGTTTTAAATATATCGATCCTGTCTCCTTTCTCTTTACTCTGACCCCTGAAGGTGAAACAACACCTCCTGGAAGTTAGAGAGATGTGGCTTTAGAAGTGCTCTTGCATCACGGCGTGCTGCAAGCAGGCAGTGGGTAAGATGTAAAGTCAAGGGAAAAAACTTGAGGGAGAGTGAAAAGGTTTGCCTGAGGTTTTCAAGAAACACTGAACCTTCCCCTGTTAAAGCTTTCCTTATACAAGAGAAAATGCAATCTTCTCCGTTTTGCCACAAAGAGGATAAGGCAGCACCTCTTGCAGGTTTCATGAGCAAGTGCCACAAGAAAAGGTTGACTTTCCAGTTATGATATTTTCTTAGAAATCATGTCTTAACAACTAGATTTTCTATTCAAAACTCCCATAGTCCTTGAAAAAAGTAATAATAAAAGATTGATAAATGTAAAAATAATAAAAAATCTTACATCCACAGAAAAAGTGAAATCAGGTGAAGGTGTTTAATGGCATTCAGGCCTTTTGCTTGAGGAAAGATGAGACTGTAAAAGCCAGTATGGCAGTGGGTAGAGGTCCAGTGTGGGCAGGAGGATGTGGCTGTGCAGTGTGTGGCTGTATGGGGCTGGTCAAGGGTGACAGGGATGGAGCAGAGGAGCTGCTTGGCCTCCTGTCCTCTCCAGTCTGCCAGCACCTGCTAAAGCAGCAAACATCAGAGCTTGATTCCCAGCTCCCATGCCAAGAGGATGTTGCCTGTGAGCCTGGCTAAAGCTTGTTATTGACAGAAGAAATTAAGAATTTAAAACTGAGGATTATGAGAAGCACCAAAGCTAGTGCTGCTGGATGGGCTGATATTCTCAAAACCAGGGTCTGTGAGGTGCCACATTTGGGCACTAGTGACACAGATGCTTGTAATGGCAGAGCAGAACCCAGAGCATTTCTAAAGCAACAGCCAAGAACATGTTTAGATTTACAAGGATTTTTAAGGTCTTTTCCCATTTTCTTTCCTTCACATGCTACCATTACAAAACACCTTAGCTATCCTATGGCTGGAACACACAGTGAGATATCAGTGCCTTTTGAGATTCACTGTTATGTCCTCAATAGATACTTGTGACTCTTTGCAACTCTCCATAACAGCAGAGTGCATCTACACTTAAGATTTCATGTTAATAAATCCCATGGGCAAATCAAGCCCTTTGTACCCACCTGCTGCTAGGCATAAACCACCCAACAGCAATAAAATGTTAAGGATGTAAGTGAAAATTCCACTGAAGATTACAGCTTCACATTGTGTCATGTCTCTCTAATTTCACTTTATTTTCAAGAGAAATAGTCGGGTTTTTTAAGTTTTCAGGTATTTTCTGCACCATTATATTTTTGATTGATAAACATAAAGGGTTAAGGAATGAATGACTACCATTCTCCTCATAATATCTGATCATGCAGTTACACTTAATTTTATTTCAATTTAGATTTTTTCCCCATATTTGTATTTATTCCAAATGTCCTTCTATAATCAACACTTCTCTGCATTAAAAGGGTTTGTTTCTGCTACCACCAAAGTCATTAGTAAGAACAAATCATTAGGAAAAGCAGGACTGGTCCTCACAGGGTCTAATAGTGAAATCAATGGTATAGTAAATTTGTTACTGGGGGGTATTTCTTCTCACTGTTTGGAACTGGAACCGTGCAAGAAAAACTTTGTTGGTTCCTGAAAAAATTAAAGGCTTTTTCTTTCTGCATGTTCATTAAAATATTCCAATGCTCATTCTGTATGCTACTTAATTACAGAGATCTAATTAACCAAACTGAAAGAGATGTGCAGAACTCAAGAGTGATAATGGGAGACTAACTTAATTTCTCAAAAATTAGAGGATCTGGATTAAAAATTATGTTATTCTTTCCCCTACTCTTTTCTTACCTAAAGTTGAAAAGTGAAGTAATAAGTGCTTAGCTAAAGGTCATTAAATTAAAAAAAAAAAAAAACAACAACAACAACAACAACAACAACAAAAAAAAACCAAAAACAGAGAAAGATTATAGTATATTTTTGGATCAGTCATTCCAGCATCTTATCAGCCCAAGCTGCTCATAGGACAGTAAGTGTGGTATGAAACAGATAATATCTCATCAGATTGTGCTGCTGGTGCATCCAGGGAAAATGTACAGGAACTCTCCAGCACAACAACTATTTATCTTTGCATTCAGCAATGTGACACAGCAACACTTTTAAACCCATACATGCTTAGAAAGCTGTCTGTATGTGCACCTATGCATCTGCACACACGTACACATTTAAACTTAAGATATAAAGATTCTACAGGAATTAATGGAACAGATTCTTGTTCTCCTCAGGAAACGGAACACATTAGCCATGTGAAGAGACAATGGAGAAATTTGGAGTGTGTGTGATTCATTTAGCCAATTAAGATAAGTGGTTTATTAAGAGAAGAGCTGCACCCTGAAACTATTAATTTCTCTCTACCAACTGCAAATGCAATTTAGGTCATTTGTTGATAGCCATAGTTGTTCTGATGAAGTTGCTCAAATGTAACGTGGAGAAACAAGGAACTCTGCTAACAGGATAGGGGATTCTGTCCTAAGAAACTGTGAGTCAAGAAAGCATTTGGTGTAAGCCATCAGTATTGTGATGCTTCTAACTAGTAAGGGTTGAAGAATTACCAGGGATAATTCACAAACACTGAATGGGAGAGTTGCAGTGAGTGGTACTTCATATGGTACAACCAGTGCCAGGGAACTTCAGTAACCTCTGGTGTAACATGGATGATATCTCAAGCAGGTTCAGAGAAGAATAATGAAAATTATTGCAGGACTGGAAAGGATGCTGTACTACACATTATTTAAGGGATGAAAAGTATTGGTTAAGTAAAGAGAAGAGGGAATTAGAAAAGGTTGTAAGTTACAGCATTTCTGACCCCATACAAAGAGAAAAACAAAACAGAGACACAGTGAAAACATTGTCATTGGAGATTTCCAGAACGTGACAGGACAAGGCTCTGAGCAACATGAGCAGGAGCTTGCACAAAATGACCTCCAGAAGTCCCTTCAAATCTAAATTATTCTCTGCTAAGATTCCATTAATTTGGGGTGTGTGTTTTAAATACAAACACTAGCTTAGCCATATGGAGTGATTAACTCATGCTCTTTATCATCAAAGGTAAGTATTTTTAACACACAAAATGTCGTTTATCTTGTAGGTAGATGTCATTATTTTCACCTCACTCACCTACTCCATAAGACATGCTGCAATAAAGTGGATATTTTCCTTGTATTAACAACAAAACAAAATACTCAGCTGCTTTCTTCCTTTCCCCAGCAAGCTCTTGTCTATAAATTCAAAGCAAATTCAAAATCACTGACCTCAGAAACAGTATTAGTCCTGTTACCTTAACAGTAAGAATTCTTTTTCCCAGCTTGAAAACACGTGTATACTGAAATCCCAACAGCCTGGAATTTAATCAAATAATTGTCTGCTCTTTCAGAATGTTGTGAAATAACTACAGGTTTCCCATCCTCCTTCCATTTTTACATATATCCTGATCTAGAGAAAAGATGCTTTTTTTCCCCCTGCAAATGTAGTTTTTCTCTATAGAAAGGCAGCAGCTTTAGCTCTGCTTCTTCCAACAAAGCCAGATTAATAGAACAATGAGGTTAGGAGCACACTGCAAAAAACAATTAAATCTAAGAGCAAAAGAAATAAGCTCCCAAGCCTATTTTAATACGTTTAAAGCCAATATGTATTTATTTTAAAAGGATTAGGGTTTATTCCTGACTTAACATTTTATAGGTAAAAAGATGTGTTTCAAACTGCAAGCAGCCACCTACATCTAGAATAACGCTGTGATCCTTTGACTCTGGCAGACAAATATTAAAATATCAAAAGACCTTTCATGTGAAAGGTTATCCAGATGAACAATATTGTTTCATTTCCACATACCACAGAAAATGCTTGCATAAAAAGAAAAGGGACCTTCTCCACCACAGCAACTCACCAAGCCCTGTTTTCACCATTGCAGATGTATGAAAACAGGAACCTTGGTCATACATATCCTGATTATTCTCTCTCTGTGGCATTTGTCCACAAGCATCTGAATGCGAAGACTAAAGAAGAAAATTTCTGTGTTTTTTGGCATGGATGTTTCTGGCACAGCAGCCCATCTGGTCTCAGCTGTGGAGAGAAGAGTGTACAGCACACACTACAAGGTTATTCTCCACAGGATCTGAACTGATGCTCAGCTTCTTCATGGCTGAAATGTTCTCATGACAGATTGGCCATTTTCATCCTCCAGTTTTCCTGCTCAAATAAGTTCATCTCTCATTCCTGTTAAAAGGTATCATCCCATGAATTTAAAATTCTACCTAAAACCTCTTCAGTTTCACAACTTTTTTGTCTTTTTAGATTATGTTTTGCATTAACCCTACAGTCATATATAATTTTTTTGTAATTCTGGTGAAAGATTCAAGACATTGGCTGACCTTAGTAACTACTGCTTCTTGCACATAAACTTCATATTACTACAAGACAGTGACAAATATGAGCTTCCATTTAACCTAATCTGATATTTTTTTCATAAAACAGAGGTCTGACTACTTAGTTCCTAGTATATAGGCCAAGAATTCCCAAGGAACTTTATATTTTAATAGGCAAGCTCCACAGGCACTTGGGTTTTCCTGTGTCTTTTAAGAATTTTTTGAATATGCTTCCTCATAGCACTGCATAAATGTCATTTCAGCACCAACTTAGTTGTTTCTGAACCAGCTCATCTCATTGCCCAGTTAATTCTCTACCTTTCTGCTGAGACAAAATCATGACAAAAACAAGGTAAAAATACTTTTTTTCCCAGCAAATAAATCCCGAGCACATTTGCTTTCCATGAAAATTTCAAGTGTACCCTCAAGTGATAATCTTCTGTGTACCCTCAAGACAGAAGAGCACAGGCTTGGGTTGGTGATCATCTTTCCAAAAGCTACAGACAGAACATCCAGTGTTGACAGGGTCACCTTAGCCACATCCTCTGGCATTTGAATGCTGCTGATCTCATATTCATCCTAAAAATCCAGGATGTTCAATGGGAAGTTGCCCATTGAATTTACTCAGTTATGTATTATGTAGCCACCTACATATTGATTTAAGACAGTACACTTCTGTATCAATGGACAAATATTGAGTGGACACAGTACACATATGACTTTTCTCGGTCTGCAGCTACACTATTGTCAGACATTGCCTTAGACAATGGCAAAAGGATTTCATTCAGACAATTTGCAGTGCTTTGAAATGGTGAAATTACCCTCTGGGCCTAGCATCTAGCTTTATTTTGTTTCAGAAACTATTCTAAGAAGATAGTATTTTATTAGAAGACTAGACTTGTGAGAATGAGAAGTCACTGCAGCGTTTCCTGGCAAGGGGGGTTGTGCTTATTAGGATTCCTACTGACAGAACGGCACTTTGAATCAAATGTCCATCAACAGGTTCAAAAGGCCCAACATGTTACCTTCACAAAAGAGTTAAACCCATTACTGATACAGCATCCAGTGAAACTAATAAAAACAATCTATTATCTGGTATGTTTTGTTCCTGGGGATGTGTAAAACGAAAATCAATACCAACAATGTGAACATTTTGAGGCAACAGAGGTGCTGCTTGTTTTTGAAAATAAGAATTCTTGCTTATGTCGGTACATTGTAAAATGCTCTAGCATTTCCTTTAGTTCACTTACTAGTTTTAAACAGAAGACAATAAGCTCACTGGGAAATCTGCCTCTGACACAACACTGAATTTCTCTTTATGAACTGAAAGCAATCTGTCTGACTAGGACATTGAGGACCAGCAATTTACAACCTCAGCTGTAATTTTAAGTGCTCACCCAATGCAGGGATTGAAGCTTTCATTCTATAATTATAGAGGAATCAAAGAGTAGCACACTAATGTATTGAGCTACAATACCAGCTATTTATAACCATCACTTCTTAGGCAATATGTTTTTAATATGTTAGGATGGTATGGCTGTCAAAAACAATCCTTTTTCTTTCCTTTTTTTTTTCTAATATAGGCTCCCTAAAATGGCTGAAAAAATGCAAATTATTTTTAAAGCTTACAGTATTATAGTATTTTTAGAGAAAAGATCCTGTGAAATTTACCAGGATTAGAAAGGATTAGTTTTGGTCCTTCCTCTGTAATAAGGTACAAGGAACATCAGAATAAGATATTTATGTAAAAAACCCCCAAGCCAAACCACAAAAACCAAATCACCATGACATGCAATGAAACTAAGACAGTAGGTTTGGATTCAAGGTCAGTCTACCAAGCCAAGGAACTTCACACCATCCTGTTAGTCCAGTCACCTCACTGAAAATGTCTTTTTAAATCCTCTTCTTCAAATATAATACCTAGGCTACACTTCTACAACAGTAATCTGAATCTCAGGGATGGGTTTGTTGTGTTTTTCTGACCTGATCACCCATCAGGCACCCAGCCTTTCCTCTCTCTATATGAAATATGTGTTACAGATGACATTTGTTAGGCAGTTAGCTCTAGGCTCTAGAGAAAGCAATGTTTACTTTTTTTTTTAAAGTTTGGCTGTAAGACAGCAACATGTGCATAAACCCATCATCTGGGTAAAATCAAAGCTTTCTATGGGGATAAATGAAATTAGGCAACACTAAACTTTCCTTCAGGGAAGTTTTCTTGGGTTCAGTTTATGAACAAGGAGAGGAAAAAAAATTATATGGAAGAAGAGAAAGATATCAGTAGTAGCTGTAAGGCCTCTGTTGCCAAATACCTGCCTGATGCTGCATTCCAACCTTCCAGTCTGTACTGAGCCTTGCACCCACACCTGACAGCTTCCCATGTTTCCCATTTTACCAAAAGCTGCCTTTCCCCCTCATGTTGGTATTTTTTGGTATTTCTGGGCAGCTTGGAGTGGCCAGTGGTTCCTCTGGAAATAGGGGTGGGACTCTTCACTCTCAGATAGGTCTACAGTGAAATCCTTTTATATTTAGAGAGTCTTTCCAGGTAATGCTGATCAATTCATTCAGCCACTAAAAAGACTTATCAGCTTGTACCTTATTATGTTGTTTGTAGAGTGTCCAGCACAATAAAACCTTACATTTATTAGGGCTTTTGATGTCATATTATTGTACAAATAATTATTAATAATGGAAAACCAGGTTGAAATTATTCATGAATAACCTCTTATGAAGTTGATTTAGTGTCTGGAAAACCCTGACTTGCATACCCAATTAATTAATACAGTTGCTCAACATTCAAGTGATGCAGTTTGCAGCAAAAGCTCCCAGCACTGTCTCTGGCTGAGCCTAATGCTCATTCAGCAGGCAAGAGGGTTTGCTGTGCTTTTCCAGCTCAGTGATCTGACGACACTCACCTTAACTAGTTTCTTGTATCAAAGATTGACTCAACAGAGCATTTTCAGGGAGGAAGCTGAAACACAGGGCAGGGTCTCCAGGGCAGACTGACAAGACATCCTGGCAGTCCATCACACTTACCCAGGAACATCGAGGATGGTTTATCCTCGTCTGCAGGCAGCTAATGGACACTTGCAGACTCTGACCCACACCTGCTTTCTGTGCCTGTCTCCATTTATCCCTGATCTACAAAGGACAGAGGCACAGAGGAAGCCTCTTGCATGCTCACACACCCAGCTCTGCAGAGGGGAACCATTTACCTGGTGGAATAGATGAGCCCAGCACTTCTCATGTCTCATTTCACATCAGTGAGATCCCAGGCATGTGAAAACACCCAGAGCTCTATCCTCCCCCTCAAAAACTTTATCCAAATGTCCATTCCTTTGGCTGGGTACAAATTTAAGGAACCTACGTGGGTTCAACCTCTTACATTCATTTCTCTTGCCTTGTTCTCTTGGTCACATCTCTGATATCACTGAGTGATGTGGGATTGTCTGCACATACAGTGCTGACAGCCAGGTTACTTTTTGACACCCAGGAAGGATTTAATTGCTTTTTTATACACTGACTGCAGTATAGAGCATGCCCTTGATAGCAATATGAGTTTCAAGATAAAATAAAAAGCCAAGGTATAAAAGTTCCTGCCAGCCAGCATGAAAGCAGAGACAAAGATTTTTTTTATTTTCTCCCCTCCAAAAAAATCAGTTGATCCTTTTTTTTTAATGAAAAATACATTTTGCTGTGTTATTCGGGAAGGAGAAATATTTTGTATGGACAGATCCGTAAAAATACTTTTATTTTGTCATAAAAGGATATAAGAAGGATAAATATAAGATGCAGATAATGTGAGACATTACATTTATGAAGACCAGCTCTCATATTTAGCACTGGTTCCAATACAGATATATTTGCAAGGAGAATTTTTCAGTGTGCATGCCATCTCTATCCATTTCTTCTCTGCACTGTTCAGTGTCTATTTTTGAAATCCTACCCCACTGTTTTATCTAGCCTTATCCACCTGAAAGGTCAATGTTTAAGCTAATTGCCTTGAATACCTCTGGCTCAGGACAGGGCAGACTCCCTCTGGAAGTGTCTGTCTCCCTTATCATTTCACTGCAGAAAGAAGTTCTTCAGACCCCAGCCTGGCATTAGCTGAGACAGAGCCCGTCACAAACAGATGAAATTTCATACACTATCAGCTCTAGTAATTTATTTCTTGTGGTGACAAGTTTTCCAGTCTATTTTCCAGTGGTGACATGGGCCACTTTCTCAATGCCATATCCTCAAACTGTTGAGTAGCAGGTAGAATTTATTTTACTCTGGCCCCTTAGAAGTGGGCATTTTTTTCTATGGAAGGAAGGAAGGAAGGAAGGAAGGAAGGAAGGAAGGAAGGAAGGAAGGAAGGAAGGAAGGAAGGAAGGAAGGGAGGAAGGAAGGAAGGGAGGAAGGAAGGAAGGGAGGAAGGAAGGGAGGAAGGAAGGAAGGGAGGAAGGAAGGGAGGAAGGAAGGGAGGAAGGAAGGGAGGAAGACAGACCAGGTGGGAAATGTTCCTAACAACTGCCCTGCGTGGTGCAATGACCCTCATCTGGAGTAATTATTTTACTTCCAATGTCAGAGTGATTTGTCTCTACTACTGAGCAGTCAAAACTACAGCACTATTATAATTTGGTGCTGCTCATTGAATCATATTGCTTATGCTTCTAGAGCTGAAGACAGATATGTAAGCCAGAGAAAACTCAACCTGAAGTTCAGTTAAGGTTCCCTCTGTTAAATGACATGTAAACTATGGCATGTGTATGTGTGTACACTCACATGGACATGATGCTACATAAATAATAGATAGGAATAGAACAAATATACTTTATCTTCTGTGAAAAATGGACAGCAGAAAGATGAAAATAAGGTAAGATGTTAAAGTAATTAAGGAAAAAATATCCCCTAAACCTTTCTCCCATAATCTGACCTTGGTTTCCATGGAAACAGGATCAGACACTTCAGTAGCAGGAAAAACTCTCATTTAAAGGTGTTACCTACAGAGAGGAACTACTACCCAACACACATCCCAGCATAAACACTCTGAGAGATAAAAGTGTCAATACAGATCTGCTGTCAGTGGTTTGAAGCAAAATATTCAGCTTTCACAGGAAAAAGAGAGGAGAACCAGACTCTCTGCCCTTTAGCTACTTTTGGTTCCTTGGCTATATATATATATATACATTTGCACAGACAGAAATGACACCAAAAGGACATGGCCTGTTTTTGTTAAGTAGGAGAGGCTTTAATTGCATCTGCCAAGCCCCCTTGCTGTTGAATTAGCTTTCAGAATCCTGGGAAGGCTCCTGCACCTGCACAGAGGCAGGTGGTGGCTTTGGAAACATCTGAGCCAGCTGCAGGGGTAAGTAACTCTGAGGTCCCATCAATAGTATGTTCCACAAGTATAGGAAATCTTAGAGATGGACCATAAATAACTTGCAAAACCACAGCCTTCTTTGTTTCATTATAAAGCAAGAATGAAGGGAGCCAGCATTGGCATCAAGGTTATTGACAATACAGATACACATCAAGTCTATTATAGAACCTGACATTCCAGTTTATTGCCCCTTTTGATTTTTTTAACACCCTATGTTTCTTGTTTAACAAATTGTTCTCAATATGACGTATTCACAATAAGCACATAAGCACAAACTGAAACACAATTTCCTGCTAGCTTCAGTAGAAATACATTAATCCACTCCATATTTCCCAGGACAATATTATCTCTCATGTGCAGGCTATATTTCTCTCACTCAGCTGCAGAGGGGAGAAAAAATCCTTGAAAATCTGCTTGAGAAGTGACATGCAAGAAAGTCATAGGTAAACTGCCTCTTTCTCATGTGAAGACTTTCCTGTCTATTTATCTATCTACCCATCTATCTATCATTCATCTTTGTGGCAGCACGACATTTACTAAAACCCTCCCTCAACATGGCAATGAAGTCAAATAATGAAAGAAAGACAAGAAGATAGTTAGGCTGCTGCACTCCTGACTGCTTTGAAATGCTTCTGTCACCTGTTTCTAACTGCTTTGTATCACAGGGGCATTTTGCATATCAGGAAAGGAAGAATACTGTCTGTGTCTGTTGAAGACAGGCCTTTTAAAAATATCCACTTCTGTTTTTCACCCTCACATTCTCAAGGCCACCTATGCTGCCATGTCCTAAGAAGATGCAATATTAAATGCTACCAGGACTCTAGGGGTGGTTGATTACTGGCCTCTTATGATGCACAAGGCTAAAACACTAAATCATTCTTCACTGACTTGACAGCTGTTAAAGAGAAATGCTTTCCTCCAATAGAAATAAAAAAGGAAAATGTTAGAACAAGTTCCAGTTTTATGGACTAAGAAGAATATTTTTCCATTTTTTCTTTTCCTTTCAAGTGCTTATATTATGCAGAGTAAGCAGTAATATCTCTGCAATTAAGTGATAGAGCTTGAACTTGGGATGTAGCCGCATGTGAATGCACTTTCCTCCTTGCCTCTGCCACTCATTTTGAGAATTTCAGATGGTTTGGAAGATGTGCTGGTGAGCTCCTAACAAATTCAGCTTGTGCTGACCTTCCAGACCATTGTGTTCCTGGTGGACACTAGGTCAACTCTGGCAGCTTGTGATCCTGGGTCTTCCCGGGCAAAGGTGTGATATGTGAGAGATGGTGCCTGTCCCCAAAAACTGCCATGCATTTTCTAGAGGCATTCTGAGGACATGACCCAGGAACACTTGCAAGAGCCAGCTCCTTGTAATTGCAGCTGTTACAGTGAAAACAAACCCCAAAAACACTGCAGCCATGCAGAAGAGGAAGAGGTAGGACAGATAGGGAATCTTTGGGCAGAAGTATTACTGAGGTAATGTGGCACTACTCATGGGAAAATTTCAAAGAAAATGTTTATTCAGGGATATTTCTGGCTATGAAGGAAAATCTGCAAGAACGTTTTTTTTTCTGTAGTTCTTAGTAAATTCTGCTTTGGGATGGGGTGGTGCATCAGCAGTGCTGAGAACAGACATGAGAGAGTGGAGGGAAACATCACAGCTGCTGAAGGCTTTGATTTCCCTCCTCCTCCCCCTTGAAAGCTGCCAGTTTCAAAGTGGGGAGACAAAGATCCTCCTGTCTTGTTGACAACTAATTCCATCTGAAAACAACCTTATGATCAACCTGCCACAGGGACTTGACTTGCAGTTTATGTGGGGAAAAGAGGATCAGTAGTTGTATGAATTTTTCTAGTCTCCTGCCCCAATTCAAGCATTCCTAATAAGTCAATCTTTGACACTTGAGAGCAATTTCTGGGTCTGGTTCATGTTTAATTACACCACTCACCCTTTCACTAATAAGCACCTCTGTCTTCCTCACTCCTGGCAATAGGATTGAGGTTTCACAGGCACCACCATTAACAATAGGTGAGCACTTATGTTTTTCCAGCTTATGAGCATTCCTGAGTATATCTGAACAGAAAATACTTTATTCTTGGGAATTCGAGCCATACAAAATGTCTCCTTTTCACTATGAAGACAGCTTGTCTAGGGCAGGAGCTAAAATATTTATTTGGATGATGGTGCATGGACAGAAGCAAAAAATGGAAGATCTTTTGCCGAATATAAATAGAAATTTGAAAACTTGAAAGGGGTGTCTGTTATGGCACTGGGAAAAAAGACCAACCTCCACCTCACTGCAACCTCACCTCCAGTAGTTGTAGAGAGAAAATGATCTTGCAGCTGTCCTGAAGAAGGAGCTTTAGTGTCTATATGCAGCCTCTGGGATGCATAGGGGCTCTCTCATAAAGAGCTGTGGGGGAAGGTTTGCAGTGAGAGTGGAAGGGGTTAAAGGGATGGACTCAGGAATGTGGTACTGAGTAGGTGCTTCTGCCTTTGAACATAGCCAGAGCTTTGGGGTTTGGAAAAAAAAAAGAGTTTAAAAGTTCTGAATTGGAAATGCATCCACTCTGAACTTGCAGGGTCGGCAGGCAGAGAGGATTTGTCCTTGGTTTGGGAAGGATAGCCCTTGGAGCTCCAGAGGGAAAGAGCAGAAAAACAGATGGAAGGAAATTAATTCAATAAAAATAAATTAGACCTTTTAAACAGTATTGTTTTTAATATTTATGATGCAAAGAAAATTTGCATTTTTCTTTCAGTAAAGTGTATGTCTCCATTTGACCTTCACTGCCTAACAGAATGCTTTATTTAGCCTGAATGGCAGGCATTTTTCTGTCTTTTCATGGACATTTCAAGAAAACCTGGATACTGCTAATTTTTTTATTCACATTGTAAAATGATTCTTGATGATAAGAAAATGGTAATATTTGCTCATACCACATGACTGGATCAAGGTAGCCAATGATCTGTATCTGGGTTGCTACAGCGTGATGTATTATACTTCATACAATTTGCTGCAGGCAGAAATCTTAATTAAGGCCTTTCCTAAAGAGTGACCTTCAGGGACTGCATTTTTTAAACTGGTGTAAAAATAGACAAATGCCCTAACAGCATTAGGGGAGGTGTTGAAAAGTGTTAAATGTACATTTCCCCATCTCCTCTACACAAATAATGATTATTTGCTGCTTTTATCGAATGAGTTGTGAGGCGTTTTCAGCAAACAATCAGCTTAATGTGTACAGAAGGAGATTTGCACTCGACGTGCAGAGCTCAGTTACTCAGCTTCTCCTCCAGTTCCAATGAAAGCTGCACGTCTGATTTGAGAATAGACTCCCCTGGGCTCCATTCATCCATATTTTACCCTGCTCATGGATATTCACTGTTTTGGGATCCCTCTAATTAGCTAACCACATGTGGTGTCTTGCTCAGCTTTCATGAATAATCCCCTGTACCCAGCACACATTGGCATCTGGGTGGGTTTGGCTGGGGAAGGAAGGGATTGCAGAGAGCAGCTCTTAGGAAGCAAAATAACCCTACTCACAATAAAGGGCTTGTAACAGTAGGTACAGCCATGCAGGATGTAGTAGGATGTGTACAAGTGTCTGCAGGCTGTTTCACTGTGAATTCTCAGATGAAACACCCTTATGATGCCAGATATGGATTATCTTATTTCTCCCACCCAACCAAACTCCAAAAGCCTCCTGGCAGTTTGTGCTCTGTTAGCACAGGGGCTGAGACAAGCCCACCAACCTCACCTCCTGCTGTAGGTCCAGACTCAGATTTGATCTCCAGGGACAACAGGAGAAGGCATGCAGTGCCCCACAGGGCACATTCTCAGCAGTGCTGGCTCTTCTGCTGTCCCCAAACTGCTGCTTCAGCTGAATTTTCACGACTAGCTGAGGGACACCCTGCATCAATATAAGGAAAGCTGATTCCAGTTACCACAAGTTGGATAAGCCACTTAAATTTTGAAGATGAAATATGCTTTCAAAGTAACTCTAAAAAAGCTTTTGACACAAGTTATCCCCACCCTGCTCTACAATACAGCTTTCTTCATGGGCAAAGTTGAAATGAAACAGCTGCTGAAGCTTATAGAGAGCTCTTGTCAGAGACAGAGCTTTTGTCTGCTTTTTTTGACAAGCAGAAAAACTCTGGCTTTTTAAAGCTAAAGCCTATTGTGAGAGGTACAAACCAGACTCCTGGCTAGACTCACACAGACCATTTCCACTTAAATAAGTCTGCACTATCAGTTTACAAAAGCCAAGGGACTTCTGGACTGAGGATGATGATGATGTGTTTTCAGGGAATGCCAAGGTCCAGGAGGTGAGGGCATGGCACAAGCAGAGGAGCCTGAGCTGTCCAATGGTGACCCCTGCTCCAGTCCCCGTGGGGATGTGCTGAGCAGAGGTGACACTGGTGGCACCAGACAAAGGGTGGCCCTCAATGTGCAGCATGGTGCACTCTGAGCACCAGCTCCAGTCCAAGCAATTTGCATGAAATGCTTCTAATGTCCTGTACTCACAGCTCTTACCACCACACTTTCTGTAAATAAATATTCACCTGCAGGTCCCAGAGTCTCCAGTCTGGTGGAGGGTTCATTCCTGGGCTGGCTGGGATGCTGTGTTAGGTGGGATGAACACTAGGTGGGATTTCTCTTTTTATTCCCAGTTCTGCTACTGCTCTTCAAACATGACCTCAAGAAAACAACCTCATCTACAAAGCAAAGATAATTGTGCTTATCTGCAGGAAACAGGGAAAGGCCTAATCCCTGCCAGAGCTTAGCTTGCTCAGATGCAAGATGCAATAGATGATCATGATCATCACAGCCAATCTTCCCTCCAAAACCCTGGACTCCAGAGCCTGCTGACGGCCCCAGTAAAAGCCTTGGCAGGGAAACACAGATGGCAAGGCATCCATCCTTCCCAGGGTGTCCTGTGGCCCCCCTGACCTCTCCCACGGCAGAGGCAGAAGGTGAGGGCCCCAGCATGAGTGGAGACCCTGGCAGGGCTGTGATCTCTCACTGCTCTCTCCACGTGTCGAGCCGTTCCCAAAACAGCTCCTCGGCTCAGCTCCAGGCTGCTTGACTGGCAGAGCCTGGAGTAAGGAAAAATAAAAAATGAACCAAGGAGACAGCTCACTCACAGCCTCACACGTCGTGGAGGAGATAACAGGCCAATGCCTCTAATGATCTGCACTGAATCATTTGCCATGCTGGTATCAGAAGCTCTCAGCCTCACTCAAGGGCTCTCTCATCCAGACTGCATCCGAGATGACAGTGTTAATACATCAACACGGCTGTAATGAAATCTGTCAGTGCTGCCCCTGCACCAAACACTACTTGAAAAAGCAGATGTGTAGCTCAGATTCAGTTTATTACTGTCTGAGCCTTCCTCACTTGCAAAACCAAAGGGTGATTAAGAGGAAAAAAAATCGCTGTCTATGGAAAGTTGTAGTGGCTACAGCACGCAGCTTGGAGCAAAGCAGAAATACTGTCTGAAGCCTGTTTGTGTTGCTGTTGTTATTATTATCATTATTGTTATTATCATTATCAAATTTCAAAGAGCCCCTTAAATATTTCCAAATCTTTAAAAGAAACCCCATAAATCAAGATACCTGGATTTTCTGTTATTGCACTGTTTGGACAGTCACAGATCACAGAAGTCACAGATCACAGAATATTCTGAGTTGAAAGGCACCCTCAAGGATCATCAAATCAAAAGCAAATACTGAAGTGAATAGCCCATAGAGGGATTGAACCCACAACCTTGGTGTTATTAGCACCATGCTCTAACCAATTTTGCTAGCCTCAGGGTCAGTGTGGTTCCCCTTGGAAAACAAAGCCACTGTTAAGCATTGTGCTGTGGCTCACACACAGCTGTGCTTGTTTTACCATTTGCCCAGTACAAGTCACCTTAGGTAATATTTTTAGAAGTGTGTAGTACCTTTCAGAACATAAATCCTACTGACTGATGATAAAAAATAGGCTTATATGTGCTTAATGCATATCTGAAAATGAGATAAAGTCTCCTAGAAAATTTTGACATTTCAAAAATGAATGAACTCATCTGAGCTTGCTGTTCTGTCTTTACTATTTCTGGACAGAAACAGGGAATAAGTATAAAAGCAATGCATCTGTGTTCTCTGAGATTGTTCTTTGCATTCTCTCCTGAATGAGAAAGAATCATCATAGGCACTAGAAGTGCCAGATTCTTCTCATTGACTCCAGACAGCTCCAGTGGTGAAGTCTGCACTGTAGAAATCTAATATTAAGTTAAATGCAGTCACACACTTTGTGTCCTGCTGTGCAACAAAGATAAAACACTTCTCATCTTCTCAGCATCCCTTCTTCTCTGCTTAGGCCTGTCCAGCCCTGTAAGTTTGCACCATGTGTGCTCCACTCTTGTTCCAGGTTCTCCAGGCTGCAGCACTCAAAAGCAGCATGAACAAGTCCTGTCAGACAGTAAGGACAAGGCATTTTGCCATCCCAACCTACACTCTATCCCTGTTTCTGTGGAAGAGGCAAAATTGCAAGCAAAGGAAATTCTCTTTTCCTTTCTCCTAGCCTTGCAAGGCAAAACAAAGTCTCCAGTAGCTCCTCTGTGCTGCTGAATATGGAGAAAAGCATCTTGGTGGGACATCTGCCTGTCCTCTGCAGTGTGTGAAGAAAGCCTTGCTCTCCATCCTGAAGGAGAGGGATGAGCAGAAAGATAAAAGAGATTCTCTTCTCATACCTCATGTATTCTGGTAATTACAGCAAGTCAAATGGATGCAAGTAGAGGGTTATTTTGGTAATTGCCTATCTCTAAGGTATAAAACAGCATATTATGTACCATCTACAAATTAGGATTCAAAAGCAAAAACATGTGTTTAATTTTGATTTTAATTGCCTTTTTACTTCAAACATCTATTTTTCTCCCTGGTGCAAACAGACCTGAGGAATCTTGCAGAGATCAACAAAATCTTCCACAAAAGCCAGGCATTTCTCTCGTGGTGGTGTTTGGCCCTGTGAGCATTTGATCTGCTAACTTTGACAGAAAAAGCAGTCTAATTTCTACAGCCTGCTTATTTTCAAAACGACAAATATTTACTGCATACTGCATTCTAAAGGATCCAATTATTAGTGTACCTCTGTTTGATTATCAATGACACAGTAATAATACCAGCAGCTGCTGAATTGTAAGTGAAAATAACCCTTTGTTCTCATTTTTCTTATCTGGAGACTGTAACAGCACTCGTGGGGACAATAACCTATGAAATAGATTAAAAGCCTGTTAAATGCTATTTTCAGCTTGGCAGATCACCAAACCCTGGCTTACCCTTAAGCTCTGTTTCCTTTTAAATATTCCTTTTAGGATAACCATGTGACAACAGTAATGTGCTGTTTCACAGTGATTAAGTAACTGCACAAACAAGAGGTTTTAGGTTTATAAAGAGAGTGGAGCTGGTCTCACAGGTGAACAGGACTGTGCTCCATCAAGGCTTCTGGTAGAGCCTATAGTGATTTTCCACCAGAAAAATCTGGTCTAGTGACTTTAAACTAAACAGGAGGACATTGTTGGTTTTCCATTTCTGGCGAGTGTCAAACCCTCTTTTTTGACTCCACCTCCTATTTCCAACACCAGATTCCGATTAGCAGGAAAATAATTCATATTTGTTCACTGAATAACTCTGAGGAAGTTTGAAATGCTATGATTTTGAGGGGGGTTACCAGTGGGAATGGTGTAGAACAGGCTCTTCCTTGGTGTGCCAGTCTGCTTTTCCAAACCTCTTTGGGTCTACTTTACCTGTTTGAACAGAGGAACGGGAGAAAATGGGAGGAAAAAACCAAATCAGAAGGAATAAAGGAGCCAATAATGACAAAGAGCTTCCAATACTGATGGTTTTTTGGTAGAAAACAGATAGGGAAGACAGGGAAGCACATGTCTAGGGTAAAATGGGACCAGGAGCTTTAGTACCAGAGGGGGAAGATGGGTGAAGGAGTCAGTGGCCTGGCACTGCTCTGCTGGAAGCAGTTGCCATCACAGGGTAGACTGTGTTTCTATTCAGACACGGGACAAATTTGTCAAGTGCAGCACAACAGGGTTTGTGTCTTCTGCTTTCTGTACTCATTTCTCATACTTGGTTTTGAGCAGAACTTCCCCCTTGGAGCTCAGAAGCTCTTCCTGTAGAAAGCTTGGTTGGAACTGTAACCTTTAGCTCATGTTACACCTTTGTGCATCAAAACAAGCCTGTAGATAAAATCCAAGCTATTTCTGAATCCAGCTGATGCGAGAAAACAAAAATGATCCCAGCTCCTACCATTTTCTAAATAGTTAGAAATAAAACTAAAAGATGTGTTTGTGTTTATGGACATATCTTGGATGCTTCTTTTAAAATTTAAATTGGAAATTATCATCTGACTTCCAAATTAAGAAGGAAAGCCTTTCCTCTTTTTGATGTATGAAGTTTCATCAACTTCTCACTGCAAGGGCAATAAGAGCACATGAAATTTTAAGCTGTAAGAAAGAACACTCCTCGATTTGAATTTCAGCTTGCTAAAGGCACAGAGACCTGTCACACACCTGAACATTTCAAGAAACAGGAATGTACTCAAGACTAAGAAATTTTCCTGTTTATCCAGGTAAAAGTCTGCTGCCTTGAGAAAACCAAAATGTGGGAAGAAGACCAAGATCTAAGAGCCTTTAAGACACTTTGTCCTCCTCAGCAGCAACTCACCTCGCAGTTCCTCAAGTCATTCCTGGGGGTGGCTCCTCCAGGTCCTGAGCTGGAACAGGATCTTCTTGCTTTTAGAACTAGGCCATTATGTTCTTTAACAGAACACACATAAAACATTATTCTTCAAATCTCTTTGTATTCTTTGCTTGCTGCTGAACTGTGATACTCCCCCACAGACTTTTTTCTCCCTTCCTTTTATCTCCACATTCATATTCAATGTGATATGAATTTTAGCATGGAGCTGGATGTCTTGCTCAAATACTCTTTCAGTGTCACAGTATCATAATACAGAAAAAAAAATATTCAAAAAATCAGTTTTTCATGCCTATATATCGTATGTGTTGCTGCTGGAAGACACGAGGGATGACAGGTATTTTAGCATTTCTCTCACTTCCTTCTCTGATTTCAATGCACATAGGACAGATCAGCAGTAGGAGAGGAAGGAGTCAGTCCTGCAGCCTCATGGAGGCCCTGCACTGGACAGGATGCTTAAGGCTGGAATTTCAAAGAAGTCTTTGAAGGTCAAACTGCACAACTCCATTGTAGTTTTAAAGTGGATGCTGCCTTAAGGCCCCAACTAGAATATTTCTGCATGTGACATTTTAATGCACATCTTCAGGTTTTTGCTCGTTTTCCCAAATCCTAAGATTTCACTTTGAGCTGTGGGTTGAAATGAACTGGAAATATAAAGTGAAACTCAATGAAAGCTTTAACTTTTACCTACTTTCAGGAGAAAACTTCAAATCCCTCTAGACACTTCTGTGAAGAATGTTTTTGAAGCAAAAGCTTAGTTCCCTTTCTCTGGTGTATGCTATTATCTTTGTGCCTTAATTTCACCCACTATTCCATAAGGAAGAATATGTTTCTATACATTCAGATGATCTGGTTAGGGAGACAGTATTTGCAGTTAAAGCAACAATACCACAACTCTGAAAATGAATCCTATTTTAACTATATTCCTATTACTTTGGGAGTAAATTGAGGAGAATCTGATTCTTCTGTGTTTTTTAATACCAGGATTCTGGATTTGTAATCATGAGGGTGCTGGGAAGTCACTGATGATTGCTGAATACACCAAGGTTCTGCAAAGGAGTCAGGAAAAACACACAAAGGTTCATCATAGGTGATGACCTAGGCACTGGTACAGGAACACAAGACATATCAGCTATATTCTGAGCATGACTTCTGCTTTTCTGATTCACTATAATTTTTTATTCAGAGACCCTTGAGATTTTTCTAGAAAAAAAATGGAAGGAGCCTGACCTCTGAACTCTAGCTATTGTATAGTCACAGAGCAGGAGGGATGGACCACGAGAGATCACCTAGTGCATTTCTCTGCTACCTACTATTCCAGAGTAAATTGTATTTTTCTCAAATTATTTTTAAAATACTGATCCAAAAAGCCAGAGCACATTGCCTGTGTAGGTTTTTCTCATAATGCCACAGAGATCATAACAGCACTTTTGGTACCTGCGTGCTGCTGGTGGCTGGAATGTGAATATTGTAGTCAAACTGTGAACATTTATAATTTGATCCAAAACAGTGGGCTATCCAGCCACTCATTCTTAAAAATATAAACCAGCAAGGAAACCCCAGCCCCAGATGATTTGGATCAGTTTGCAGCTTCCTTTCCTGTGGGAAGATAAGCCTTCCTTGCCTGAAATGGGACAGATGGAGCCCTATGGGTTGCCACTCCACAGTGCCTCAGAGCACAGCTCTCTGTACTGTAGCTGTTAGAGCAGCATATGCTTGGGAGATGCAAGCTGGTTTTCCTGAATTTAGCATTCCAACACCGCATGCTGGGCATCCACAATTCATTGCTTGCCTCTCAAACCTCTCCATGTTTCCTTTTTTTTCTCTTTTAAAGTGAACTTTTGTTTACCAGAGATAGAAAACCACAATTTTGTGTTTACAGATAGATGTGATCCTATCCTTAGTATATTCTGTAATATGTGTAGTTGTGTGGAGAATTTTAGAGGTGATGTTCTCAATTTCAAGTCCCCACAAAAACAAATGGAGTCACAATTATTCGGGTCTGGAAGCAGTGTTGGAAACTCAAGATCATCAGAGAGGCCACTGCAGCACCAGAGAGCACCCACACTCTCCTGCTCATTACTGTGAGAACAAGAGCAGATCTCTGATTAGCTGCTTGGCCAGGAGGTAGTTCTAGCTCCCAGAGGTAGATGCAGTGTCCTGTCCTTGGGTGTTCACTGTCACTGTGGGCACTGAAGGATTTCCTGCCTCATTCCCAGCATAATCTCATACAGATGAACTGAGCTCAACTGGCTCAATTCACCAGTCAGTATACTCAGCCTGGAGTTGGGAATGATTTGTCTCCTCTGAAAGAAGTCAGTTGAAGTAGACAGGATGAATTCTGCATTAAAAGTGTCTATTCCTTTTCACTGGCCACAGAGGGGACTGTGGGTGAGCTGTCACCCAGAACTAAGGGGACACTATCTCAGCTCTCGAGATCCAGGGGTGGATATCTAAAGTTAGGTGACATTCAGTGTTCCTTGCTATGCAATTGCACAGGGATAACAGCCCAGATTTCTCCTGGCTACCCAGAGTGATTTTTACCCAATATTATCTCAAAGCAGCTTGGAGTGACCACTGGGACCTACCTTCATTAACTGTGACCAGAACAAGCATTTCTGAAATGTCCCCCAGGACTTACACATTGGGTTTAGTACAGGTGACACTTGCATCCCCTGAGAAAATCTAGTCTAGAAAGAGCTATCCCAGTGTCTCAGTCAGTCTGAGCAATAAAATGCTGAAATACTGTACTCCCCTGCAACCAAGAGTCTCCCCAGTGCTAACTTCTGACAGTGTGACAGCAAAGTTAAGGCCCAGCACCTTTAGCTGACAGATGACCTTTAGCTGACTAAAGCTCTGGTACGTTCATTCCTGAGCCCAGAAAACAAACCTGGGCTTATAAAGATTTGCAAAGGCCATGAACATACTGTTCCTGTGGGTTTTTTCGAGCAGGGTTTTTTTTCACTAACAAATGGTAGCAAAAGCTATTCTGGTAATACCCTGTGAAAAGCAGGGCATTAAATTGGTGTCATTTCAGTGGATTAGTACTGTCACATCAGCTGCCACAGCTTTCTGCCTATGTCATCAACTGTGCTGCTGCCATTCTCTGCCCCCATCACACTGCAGACTTCAGAGTGAAAGATGGAGTCAAAGGCAAGACATGTTCTAAATAGAACTGGATAAATAAAGAGGGAAATGCTACTATTAGAACTACAAAAAGATGGGTTGATCTGCTAAACTCATGGGTTTTGGGTGATATCAATCATACTGAGTGTTAGAACATTTTTTCCTAAATGCATTTATTTGCATGGAAACGAAGTGGATTCTGTATCCCCTGGTTTCCAAATATGAGACTAATTTAGCTTGCTTGAAACCTCAAGAAGGACAAGTGTGATGAACTGTCTAATGCTTTTTAGGTAGGAGAATGTGAAGCATTTTCTATGGCATAAATGACTAATATCTTCTAAGCTGTGTCCTGTATTCTACCAGGGGACTCGTTGTGCAGCCTTGGGCATGTTTTTTATGCGTCAATTGTCAAAAATGTGAATGACTCATGGGGGAGTTTCAGGGCCTCAGAAGGGCTAATTATCCAACTGAAATTCCTCCAATGTGTTTTGACTCTCCTAGTATCAGCAAAAGAGTTTTTCTTATCTATCTTTTAAGATCCCAGAGTATTGGGAATAAATGAGTGCAAAGTATTATTTCTATAGCATGATAAAATTCAGGGCAATTATATATAAGAAGGAGATATGATCCCTACCCATACTCATGATACATTAAAATAAGAAAAAAAAATTGGAATTCAATTTTGAGGAAAATATGTCATCTGTAACCTAAATGGAGTAGGAATTCTCCTTGGTCTAGAAGGAAAATTTCTCTGGCAGACTGAATTCAAGCCCTTCAAGTGTGGAGTGAGCTGGAATAGAGAGCTGGCTGTTCCCAGAACAAGTCTTTAGGCGAGGTGGGAGAAGCATGGAGGTGGGAATATCTCATTTCACATGGGGCTTGGAAACTTGTTGAAATGACAACTCTTTCTACATGAGTATTTTTCAAGCAAACTGTTATGATATGAAAACAAGAGCTTGGCTGGAACACTGCCATTAATTTTGATGAAGACTTTATTTTAGAAACAACTTACACTTCTCAGGAACTTTCTTGACTACGTTTCAGGACAAACTGGTAAAAGGGATAGAATTTTTTGACAGGATGAGAAGAAATGGCCTCAAGTTGTGCTGGGGGAGGTTTAGGTTAGATATTAGGAAAAATTTCTTCATAGGAATGTTTTTACAGCATTGAAACATACTGTCCAGAGAAGTGGTGGGGCCATGATCCCTGGAATTACTGAAAAATTGTGTGGGTATGGCACTTGCAGATATGAGTTAATGGTGAATGTGTAGTGGTGCTGGGCTGACACTTGGACTTGATCATCTTAAAGGTCTTTTCCAATCTTAATAAATCTGTGATTCCATGACTACATTTTGACATCCCAGCCTTGAGAAGAGTGGGAGTTCTTGGCTTCCAGACCATTGAAACAAACAGTGCCACTGTTTCCAGGAAAGCCCAGCAGAGACCTGTAATGCTGGGAAAGGTGGATTGCAAATTGCAAAGCTCTCTTCATTCTGGTTCAGCCACTCAGTACTGTCACACCAGTACTCCTCAACCTAATGGCACAAAATACCAATTCTTCATTAATCATGATGTTCACTCTGTCTTACTGAGGACAATAAAGTTAATTTATACCTCATGGAACTTGAATTAGGATCCCAATTTGGCTTAATCAACTGAATTTTTAACGTTTAAACCAGACTTCTTTTTCATGAGCCTTCAAAAGCAATCCTCATTCCCTTTCAGTCAAACCTGTCCCCTGTTCCTATGTTTTAGTTTCTTTTTTTTTGCTGCTCACAGTTCCCAGAGGACAAGTCTGGATGTTTTAATTCCCTGCTTAGCCCAGCCCACACAACTCCATTTGTTATTACCCTGTGCAGTCCATCTGAGACAGATGATAAAGTGACTTGCCACAGTTACAGCTCTAAATGCATATTTAGAGAAGTGTTTAATTTGTTTCACAGTCAAAAATTCCATGGCATGCCAAGGCCATCAAAATTATTTTGAATTTGGATATATAAACCCCTTGTGTTGCTCTCCTCTTAGTATTTAATTTTTTTTTTCTGATTTCTCATAAACCCTAAACATAACAGTCACTTTTGGTTAGAGGAAGCAACTTTCTGTAATTTCTGGTCACTTTTTGCTGAGATATGGGTGAGGAAAGAATTTAAGATCTGATTTATTGAGTTACATTAAGCCATAAACAGCTTTGCCCTTGTCTTCTGTTGCTTTCTTCTGATTGAAGAAGTCCTATCAAAATGATCCATTTACTTTCCAGTTCTGATGCAATTTTGTGTATGTTTTTGTTTCTAACCAGAAAGGCATTCAGCACTAGGAAGTTCTTGCCACACAGACCTAGGCACATTGACCTCTGTCCTGCAGACAATGTGATGAATTCAGAGAAATCTGCAGGACAAAGATGGATATTCATCTCCTGTGCCTGGAACTGTAGCCAGCTATGGATCAGCTATGTTCCAGTACCTGAACACAGCAAGGCCAATACTACTGTCAGACAGGCAGTTAATGAAGCTCTTGAATGCATTGTGAAAATTGTCTTTGGTAATGACACTTGTCTGAGCCAACAACCTCTCCAAGTGCAAATGATGGAATGCTTTTCACAGCACAACACTGTGCTGCAGTAATAAAGTGTTAAGGCAAAAACCTCATGACAGTCTTTGGGAAACTTCTGTTTAAGAATGCTTTCATGTCTTATGTTTTCTGTATTTTCTAATCCTCTTTATTTAGGTATATGAACCAAATTCTCCAGAACACAGACACTGTTACACAGGGTTTCACCTCTTGAACTTTACAACTGCTAATATTACAAGGCAGCAGATTCTCCTCTGTTCCTCTAAATCACTTTTTTTTTTTCCACCCTGGGAAGAACTTTGGCTTTGTGCACCTGTTTTTCAATAATATTCAATTTTCTTCTCTCATTTCCTTCCAGACTGTGAGTTTTGGAAGCTACATCTTGAAGCAAATACTTTATACAATTCTACATCTTATTCTAGATGTTGTTGGGAGCATGGCTGATTTGATGCTCAGCCTTAACTCAGGTTCAAGGTCCATTTAGAAGGTCCTGTTGTCTTTTTTGAACACTGTTCTGGTGTCTGTCAGTTGTTGCACAGAAATTCTTGCCACAGATGATTATTGCCACAGGTAATCAGGACAGAGAGAAATGGGGTCAAGGAAAGAGTCAACATCCAGACAGCAGAAAAGAAAGATCTTAATAATAAAACACTGTACTGAACAAGAAGACAAGGGTGATCAGCTCCTATAAATCTGTGCTGCTGATGTGACAGGTCACCATGTGTTGAACCATCTGGATCCTCTTCATCTTGTTCTCCACCAACCCCTCTTACAGTAATGTTCAGTAATTTAGTGCAAAGGTGACAAACAGGGGGTTGGTTGATCTTTCTGCCTCTTGGCAGGAAAAGATGCAATCTCTAGACTAGCCAGAACAAGGCATTTCTGTCTTAGGCATGTCTTGAGCACTCAGAGGCAGCAAAGTGCACAGGACCTGCCTGAAATGGAAAAACCTTAGCCCCTAACATCAAGGAAAATTCTTGTCTTAATCAGTCCTTTAAAATTTTTGCTTCTTCTCACCTGCATTTACGTGGTTCCTATTTAATGTAATTTATTTCAGCCAAGCAGTGATTCAACTGGACCTTAGTTATGCTGGCTGGTTAATGGGGAAGGACAGAAATGGGACTGGGAGAGCAGAAAAGATCTGGGTTGTGTTCAGAGGCACTGTGACACTCCAGGTGATGTTTGACTTAATGCATTTAGATGGGAAACGAGCTGAGGGCTAAAAGTGGCTCAGAAATGCATAAATTTGGTTTTCCTTCCTTTTACAGAAAACGTAAATGGGAGTGAGTGAGAGCACAGCAGTTTCTGAACAAGTAGCACACCAGTTCATCATGTCAGAGGTGTTATTAAAATAGAAAGAATGCAATTTGAACTGTCATGCATGCAAAATAAAATTTGCCATTTTCATCCAAATAATAAATGAAGAAATTGGAGAAAGAAGTAGAAATACAGAAGCTGGAGTGAGTGATTAAAAAATACTTATAAATGAGAAAACGTGCAACAAACCAAAGGACCCAATATGATGCAGCTGAAGGAAACAATGTGTGTCACCAGGGCTTGGGATTTTGAAGAGTATGAACACACAGAATGTATCCCAAAGATCACACCTAAAAACCCCAACAGTGATTGCTACAGAGACTGCCCAGCATGGTCTCATGGCACTAGAAGAGGGATTTCTTCTGGGCCTTGCTATGATCTTGGGAGATCTCCTCCTTAACTGTTCCCCTTTCTATTCTCAGTCCTCTTGCCACTCTTACTGCTGCAAACACTTCTGGAGAAATGACACCTGCGTGGAACCCAGCACACCTGGAGCCGTGGCTGTGTCCCTTGGCTCTCTTACATAGTGCTGGCAACACTGCTGGTACAACAGGGGAGCTCAGGCTGCAAGCAGGAAAGATTTTTCCTCGAAAAGCTGAGCAGGACTTGATAATTGCATCCCCTTTCATACATTTCCTGCTTGTCATGCATTAGCCCATCAGTATGCTTCTGTGACTAGCAGTAACAGTGCATTGAAGGGAAATGCCACTTTCCAGAGAGAATGATCAATCTCTTTGACTTTGCCTGTAAACATGTTTCATCAGGGGGTCACTAATATGCTTTTATTGCCTCACTGTCAGAGATGATGCCATTACCAAGCCTGATAAAGTATTCTGTAGAGGGTTCCTTTTAATTTTATTTTTTATGTGATCATGAGAGACAGTAACCAATAAATTTAGTTCAATGCTTTCTCACTATTAACTAATTCTGAGTAAATCCATTGGGGCAGACTGGATACAAACACTTCAAAGAATTTTTATAGGATATTGAAAATGATATTCACTGTGGGACAGAGGTTTAAGTACTGAGCTGCTAGTGTTTTCTTTACCATTAAAGCTACAACACTGTTAAATGTCATTTAGTCAAAACACTGTATTCAGAAGGATTTGTAGCACAAGATGACTATTTGCTTTTAATAAACTTGTCGCATCAGGGCGGTTATGTTAGCTTATTTCTGGGGGAAAGGGAGCTTGAGAAAAAATGATACTTCTTCCCTCAGTTTCCTTCTGGTCCAAACCAGCTCCCACCAAAGGCAATGAGATTTTTGCTGTTGCCTACAGCAGGAAGAGGGTCCCATGATCTCTCAGGGCTTTGAAGTGTTCAAATCCAAATTAAAACACAGGGGTTTTTTTTGTTTTTTTTTTCAGAGAAAGGGAGGAAAAAAGAAAAATCAACCTAAAACCCAATCAAGCCAAACACCCCCAAGCTCTAGCAGAAACAAAACAAATAATGGAACTGAAAAAAAGATTTTTCTCATGGAGGTGTTTTTTTTTGCCCAAGCTGCTTTCATATCCTATATAGCACCCTAAAAACTGGAACACAGGATGTGAAACCATGGAAACAGCTGGATGCTACAGGATTTTTGAACTACTTTTGTCAAGGTTTAGACTTTGGGGATTTTATTTTTTTTCTTAAAATTTAATTGATTTTTTCCCCCTACTGAAATCCATAATATGTTGAGCTTGTTAAACTATGTTAGAGGTCACAGACTAAATTTAATTGGTAGTATTTCTTTTGAGCCTAATTTAAAGGTTGATTTGGCTTTATGGACAGACTCTTAGTTGTAGTAAATCAGTTCAGCTGTAATGGGACTCTGTTTGCATCAGTAGAAAATATGATCATTGGAGACTCAAATCCCATGCAAAAATCTCAGGAAGAACATGAAAAAAAAAAACAAGAGAGAAAGTTCCTTTTCTGAAAGACTGTTTTAATGAAACTTTATGTAATGTTAAAATATTTGTGAAGCAGGTTAAAATGCATCCATAATTCTATTTTCATATAACCCAAGGAGGTAGGGCTGTCTTGAAGATACAGTTATATCTGGCTATATCTCTATATAAATATCTGGTTATGGGGACTAACAGGAAGCAAGAGGTTTACTGGAAAATGCAGTTCCAGTATAATGTATTCAGAAACTACAGTCTCTGTGCAAATGTGAAGGTGCATAGTCAGTGAAACCTGACAGAAAAAGGAGTGTGAAATCCAGCAACACTCGTTTCAGATCAGGTCAGTTGTTTTTCCTGAACCCAGATGTTCTGGAAGGAAGCACTAGGAAACCAGATAAAACACTGTAAGAAATGCTAGTTCATCAGCTTTTCTAATTTTTAATTTAGAAGTTGCCTTTTTCTTTTTTTTTCCCCAAGCAGCTCAGTAGATGCAAAAGGTACTGATAAGCTTTTGACTGAGAGAAATGAAACTCCAAATCTTTAGGGATTCTCTCCTCACCAGTAAATGCACAAGGTATCGAAAAACTCTGTGGAGTAAATGTTAAAATTATTCATTAGTACCCAGTATTGGCACAAACTATAATCTCAGTAGAGTGAAATATATCACAGCCTCAAACTGAATATAGTGGGTGAAAAAAGGGAACCTGTGCAGCTCTGAGATCTCTGATCTGTGCATGAGCACCACATCTTCAATCTACTCCAGTATTTACATGGATCCTAAACAGCAGTGCTATAAATCTTTCACTGGTGATACAGCACTTATGTCCATTTTTCCTTACTTCTATTAACTGAAAAAGTCATTTCTGTATATATCATGCTTCAGCTAACTCATCCTGACAGTAATAATGTGAAGTGATAATCTCCTGAATTAAATTCAAACTTCCCACCTCTGGAATATGTACTGCAAACACTCTCTCCTTATTATATTTTACTAAACAGAGGTTTTGACAACATGAGCCATATTATGGTGACACAAAAAACACCATAATGCTCTAGAAGTGCAAATCAAAAATAAAACTTGTCCTTGAAAGACTGCTTATTGCTAGAGGAATTGACTTAGAATGGGATTTTCTGCTGAAAGGAAGTATTAGGAAGATCATCATTCAGGCAAGTCTTGAAAATAAAAGAGGAAGATGTGTGGAGATACTCCCAAAGATGACAATTCTAGAAAGGATGAGCCTCATCAAAATGAAGCACGACAAAATTATCCTGTGGCATTTTTCCTCATGGGGAGTTCTGATCTCTGGGGAGGAACTCAAGCCTTCACAGTGACTTAAAAGGTCTTTGGTTATGTCCTAGCAAAAACAATAGCAGCAACAAATGTGTCATAAAGATAGAGCTTTATCTATGTTACAGATGGGAAATACCATCCTGTGGGCTACTTTCTCATTAAAGCAGACATTAGACACACACGAGCTGGAGCTGAAAGAAGATCTGAATACAATTTTGGGCTTACAGCACACAAGGAGAAATTTTCTCCACTGTGGCTGTGACCTTCTGCCCAAACACAGGCAAAAAATATTTCCTTTGCTGTAGAAAGTTAAAATGCCTCTATAGAGAACAAAATGCCAGAGGGCTGAAATTTGGTTCTGAAAGGAAGTCCTCACTGAAGAAATGAAAATTTGGTGAAAGCCAGTGCATGGTAACTGACCTGTGGCCAGCTGAAAATTGCCATTACACATTTGCTTAGTACTTGTACAGCTCACAATGTTCACAGCCAAGGCAAGATGCTCTGAAGAGGTCCAGCCCTCAAGTGACAAAACTCAGGAATTTAAGTGAAAATCATTTGCTGAAATGCAAAGACAGTGCAAGATACTGCAATGAATTACATCCTACTGCAACCCTACTCTTCTGTCAGCCCTGACTGTAGCACTCTGTGTGTGCAGGAGCTGAGCCACAGCTACACCTTTGCATAATTGATACTGAAATCTCATTGTAGTGTCTGAACGTCGTACTTCAAGAAATCTTTTTAAGATACTTCTTACGGGGTCCATCTGAATAGTTTCTAAAATTTTAGACAGTCATTACTAATTTTAAATGGTTGTAAAATAAGGAAGTCTTCCTCTCTTCAAACTTTAAGAGTTTGAATGAGTTGCAAAGGGTGCGTGTGAGATCCTCTCACAGCTTTGGCTGACCAAATAATTAAAATAAGCCACAGGTTAACTGTCAAACTAGAAAGCAGATTTGTTACCAAAATTAATGAATTTCACTTAGGAAAGCTGAACTTGGATGAAATGTACAACTATATCCCTTTTCTGCTCCCTTGCATATCTAGCTGTTTCATTCTACAAAATGTCTTCTCTGCTCACATCTGATTTCACACAATTATTTCACAAACCCTGTGAAGAACAACGGGAAGTGCAATATTTAAAGACAAGGACAAATACTGTACATGTTTGTCTAAGGTCCAAAATTCAGTTAAAGTCAGCAGAAACAACACTCAGCTAAATTGCAATTGTACCAGAGTGAACAACTGTGACAGTGCCTTTGCCTGATCTTTTGCTTAGTCTGAGGAACTCTCCTCTCCAAGTGTTCCAGCAGCAGCATCTCATGTGTTTCAGTTCTGTGCTGATGTCCCACTGCCATCCCTTCCTGTTCTCAGAGCTGATTTCTGGTGGGTTCATGGCTTGTGTAGAAAATGGTAAATCTGGGATCTGTGGCTGCACAGCCACCAACTCATTGTCATTTCAGGCAGTGGCTGCTCTGCCACCAGAGCACCCTTGGCTGCTGCAGCTGGGGAACAGGACAGCTCTTCCCATCCCTGCCTCCCTCTCCTGCTTACAGGCAGTGAATTAGCACCCATTTCCTCACACCAAAGCAGGAAATTAGAAGGGGAAACAGAAACCTGAAGTGATTTCCCTCTCTAAAGTACTCCTAGGACAGTGTAGCTACATGCTGTTTCTTAGAGAATTGGTGTTTGATGTGTTTAATTTTGAACAAGTTTTTATGGATTTGTGAAAAGCCTATTTAAGGAGCAGAACATCTGTCCAGATGGTGTTGGCATAGCTGAATGTGCCTTTAGGAAATGAGATGGACTAGATGACCTTTTGAGATCCCTTCCACTTCTGTTTTCTCTGACTCGATTTTTTACAACGGAAACTAAAGTGCTTTAACACTATTCACAAGTAAGCACAACTGCCAAGAAAAATACACACTGGAGGGAAAAATCCTCTTTGACTGTTCTTTTCCTTTTTTTTAACCTAATGCACAGCTAGATCTTCTCCCAGAAAGAGTCTAATTTTTTACTGTTTCTTATGAGTACTGGCTATTTTTACTACTTTTATATTTCTCATAAAGGCATTTCTTTCAGACAGAATACTCTCAGCCCTGTTAAGTATTTGATCCTCTTTTTTCAAAGCAGACATCACATTCTAACCTTAATGCTTTGTATTGCGATTTTGCCTTTTTTCCTTTTTTTTTCCCCCTCAATTTTTTTTTATTTTGTTGGAAGTCTCTGTAATCTAAATATGTCTTTATTTCCAATAGGATGACTGTTTCCTAGGGGATGACACTGCTTCTGGCCGAGACAAAAGCTGTTCCACCCGTGGAAAACTTCTGAAGTGCTAAACACAAGGATGTACTTTTCATTTAATCCTCAGTGCAGTTAGCTTTTCTCACCCACAGGAAGGTCTCAGCTGCTGCTACCAGGTCTTTGGTATGGCTTCTACATGGCTTCATTTGTTATTTGCATCCTTGGAATTTCTGCTTTGGTAGTGATTCAGCAAAGGGTTCAAGCGTAGCAGCAAAAATAGTGAAATTTGAAAATACGTGCTCTGAACGTGAGTGCAGAAACCTTTGAGATGAGTCAGGGAGCTGGTCAGCAGTGGAGCTGGTCAGTCGTGGAGCTGGTCAGCCATGGAGCTGGTCAGTCTGGATCTGGTCAGCCATGGAGCTGGTCAGTCTGGAGCTGGTCAACCATGCAGCTAGTCAATCTGGAGCTGGTCAGCCATGGAGCTGGTCAGTCGTGGAGCTGCTCAGCCATGGAGCTGGTCAGCCATGGAACTGGTCAGTCTGGAGCTGGTCAATCATGGGGCTGGTCAGTCGTGGAGTTGGTCAGTCTGGAGCTGGTCAGTCGTGGAGCTGGTCAGTCGTGGAGCTGGTCAATCATGGGGCTGGTCAGTCGTGGAGCTGGTCAGTCTGGAGCTGGTCAATCTGGAGCTGGTCAGCCATGGAGCTGGTCAGTCGTGGAGCTGCTCAGCCATGGAGCTGGTCAGCCATGGAACTGGTCAGTCGTGGAGCTGGTCAATCATGGGGCTGGTCAGTCGTGGAGCTGGTCAGCCATGGAGCTGGTTAGTCTGGACCTGTGTCTGGAGGTAGCTGACTGCATGCCATGGAGGGAAGGATCTGCTGCTACACTCATTGTGAAGCAAGAAATGATCTCTTGACAAAAGTTCCTGCCAGTGGGACAGAGCAGGTGAATCTTTGCTAGTGTATTGGGAGGTGTAGATGTACTTGGGCTGCAGCTTTGAAGGCTGGAACTAGATAATCTCTATGGTCCCTTCCAACCCAAACCACTCTAGGGTGATGGCCTGGAAGATGGCAGGATCCAGACCAGATGAGCAGCAATGGCCCTGGCAAAACTGTGGAAAGGAGGAGCTTTCTTGGAGTTGGTGCTCCAGGCTGGGCTCTCCTATTGACCTGTTTCTGAGAGGCTGGCAGCAACCTGTCTGGGCTTTGACCAGTGCTGAATGGATTACTTCCTCCCACCTGGGAGTGTGTGTCGTGGTGCAGGAATGGTATTCCCCAATTTAATACCCCCATTATAAAACAAAGCAAAACCACAAGCTCCTACTCAATAGTGGGAGACAAAAGGCAGAGGACTTGGGTTGAGATACAAACAATATGCTGGAATCAGAAATAAGATAAGAACAGGAGCCGTAACTGCAAAAACACTAATAACAAAAATGTTCAGAGAGATTTACATGCAAAATTGGTCACTGAAAAGCTTGACCTGACACAACATCATGTAACTGCAGCCAGCAGTGCCACATCCCAACTGCTCTGTCCACCACGCCTGGAAACCATGGAGAGTGAGAGAGTCCAAATCCATCCCCTCCCTTCATCCCTGGCCATGATGTGTGGTATCCAGTAACAATGTCTTGGCCATGCCCACACAGCTCCAGGCTTTGCCCCCTCACAGCTACTGCAAAATATGAACCCTGTCCTTGGCAGAAACTATTACAGGTCCAACACGGCTTTCCAGAGCCTGGCTGGGTGTTTAGTAATTTGAGTTAAGGGATCCCACTCAGCTCTGACCTGGGCTTAACATGAAATAATAGAGCAACTGATGTCATTTTCAATGAATCAATGTCAACAGGAATAGAGGTGAAAACTGTTTTCAGATAGGGAATGACTATTAAAAAGAAAAAAATCAAACACAAAAATATCAGCTGCTTGTGTTGGCTGGAAACTGAGAGGGAAATATCAATGTAACACACCCAGAAACAAAAGTCATAGTGCTGTACATTTTATTTTCACTGCACTGACATGGCCTTCCTGGGAAACCTGGTATGGCAGATTGAGCCCTGATTGAGGAGTCTCCAGCTGCTGCAGAGATGGGGACAAGACTGAAAGCCACACCTTTGAACAGGGACACAAACTCCCAAGTGAACAGGTTCACAAAATGTCTCTTCTGTCAGTAGGGCAATTTATACTATAAAATACATTAGTAACAGGATAAAATAATTACAGCAGGGGAAATTTTGGCAGGCCAGAAGGGAAGATTCCTTGTAGCAATCCTGATTTCTGAAAGAGCCCAGTTGGGTCCTTTGGAAACATCCAGGTTTTCAGTGGTTATTGGTCCTTGATCACCACTGAGGTCTGATGAAATAGTATGTGATGAGTAACCCTGAAGTGTTTTAACCATGTTAATTGCCAGAGAGGGATTCACTGTGGCAAGCATCAGGATAAACTCCCCTAAGTCTTTGTTGCATTCAGGAGAGAAGATGTACATTCTGCCATCAAGATGAACACTATGGTTTTTAAAACTTAGGGAAGGAAAAGATTCAAAAATTTGAAGAATTTGAGTTTGATTGTTTTAAAAAGATTTTGTCTGTGGAAACCCTTCAGAAGTACTTCAGGGTACTGAATTTATCTCTTTCTGAGTGATAAAATGATGAAATGAACCCAGCTGGGAATTAAACCTGTGGTTTCATGGAGTCTACATGTTTCAAATCAGCTGCATAAATCACTAAATCATCTCATAAAATACAATACTTATGTTCTGTCTTTTTAGTTTCTTTTAACCAAAACTTGGGAGCTTGATGGGGTTTTGTGGCTCTGTCTGAAATGATTAGCTCAGCAAACAGCACAGTTCACTGGGGAATGCACAGCCCTATCATAGGATGGTTTTATATGTAATTTACAACTTGCTTCAGCAATTCCACAAAGTTAGTAGGTCTACTTAAGTCACAGAAGGGTTAAAAAAATGCTCCTCTGTTTCCTCTTTCATCTTCTGTCTTTGGAGAGGGGACCTGTTAGCACAGACCTATGCACATTTCCCTGAAATTCTATGGTTCAGCACATTCCCAACCACACCCTTGTCCTTCATTTCATGCCATTTTCTTCTGCCCCAACTGGGAACCCAAAGTAGGCAAGTGTTTTGTTACACGTTTAAGTCTTTTTCTTCCATACAGAAATAGCAAATCTCTGTGGCTGTGGTGGGCCTGGCTGACTGTTCTCACATGGGTCTGGCACGTTACTGGATTGCCCCAGTAGTGGTTACAGACCCCATAGCACACATCCCTTTGCATCCCCATCCATTAGTTTAAACTGATGAAGTAGCACTAGTTCTAGCTCTGCAAAAATCAGTACATAGGATGACAGACACATAGATTATCCATTAGTCATACTTAGATTTTGATACATGGGTGCAAGCCTAGGGGAGATTTGGATTTGAAGCTGATTGAGGAAGAGATTTTTTTTTTTTATCCCATTCTTCCCGAGATTTCAGAACTCCTCCTCTTTACCAGCAAGATGAAGCCAAGTTGTGCTGGAGGTGTTCACAGAAGCCAGGGATCCTGACCCTTGTATATCAGCCAGCCTGACACACACAGGGGAGTGGGGGACCCTGGCTCAATGTGCCGCTCTGTTTAATTCACTAATGAGATACTAATAGGGCCAGAGAGCAGAAGTGATTGCCTTGATAGCTCAGTGATTTGGTCACTCATCTAAAACGTGGGAGAACCAGGGTCATGGCCCCTGATCTAAATCAAGCAAAGCAAGTAGCTAAATGTGTGTCTCCAGTACTCTTGCTGCAGCTCTGACCACCAGATCAATGCTGTATAACCCTTCCTCTTCATGGAAAAGTTCTCTCTGGACCTGAGAAACCACAACACAGGAAATAATTTAGTTGAAAATGCTTCAAAAGAGCTTTGGCTGTCAGACTGCAGTGTGGGGGAAGGAGACCAAAAGGGGCAGCTGGGAGATGCCCAGGGCTGCAGGCTGCACACAGCCTGTTGTAGAGCTGTGATTTGGGAGCTGGGAGCAGCAGTCCCTCCCTGCAGCCTGCCCAGCTGAGCACAGGGCACAGGCACTCACTCCTGGGGTAGCACTGCTCCTTGTGCAGAATGGCTGCAGCATTTCAGAAATGTGGAAGTTGTTTGCATGGGGTGCTGGAAGCACAGTGCAAAATTAATTGCAAATTGTCTATTCTTCCACAATGAAACAATGAATTCCATTTATATAGTAATTAATACTTGAAATCAGGGCTTTCTTGGGAAAAAAACAGTGAATGCTTTTCATTTGTTCACTTTAGTTCTTTCAATATTTATTGATCAGATGTGTAGTGAAGACAGCTGGGTCATGCAGTTAGGAAGAAACACTGATCTGTTCCTGAAGCACAGAGAATATCCTATTCAGTGAGAATCTGTACAGCCTGTGACACCAAATAATGGAGAAAAACGCAGAAATATTGTGTGAGAGACTTATAAATGTACATGTGATAGATAGAAACAGAGGAACAGAAAGAGCAAATCCCACATGGAACCTGATCACTTGTCTTTCTAGTCTATGCTTGCTTCAACATAAAATACTTGAGAGTTACAAGCTAAAAACTTCCTGTAGAAACCCTACAATTGAGAATTTTTTCTTAAGATTTCTTTCAAACCTGGATTAATTAGACACTGGCTTGTAACCCAATGCACAGGGATTTGCATTCATTTTAAAATCTTCTAATATTGCTGGATGGTTGTCTTAGCTGTATAAATACCAATATATATATTTAAAATATATCTATAATATATATCTTATAGAAAAAAAATTATATATATATATATAGATATATCTGTAATATACATAAATACCAATATTTTTCAATCCTGATATATTCTTGACCAAAAAAGACACAATGACAATGAGTCTTACAGACTATCATAGCAGTATCTATATTTTTTATTTTCATCTTATGAAATATGCCTTTTTTAAAATTATGATATAGGATTGTAAAGAAAAGTAGGTGAAGTATTCTATTTTATGAGCACCTTAGTGATTCAGGAGTAAAAGTTATACAGCATATAGATATACATATCTTGCAAATATAATCCTAAAACTTAATTTTTTTTCAGAACACAAAAATAGTCCTTCTAGTCAGTTACAACAATTTACATGGGCAGATTAATAATGTTTCTAACTTCTTCAATGAAGGAGGATCCTATTCCTTGCTGAAGACTCACAGCCATGTGAAATGTACTGAAATCATTCAGTTCCAGCTGATCTTGCTTCAGGCAAGCATTTAGCTAAGTACTGAGATGGATTCGGCTCGCTCTCGCATCGGCGCCTTGTGAGGTAATGCCAGTTACACCAGTGGGCAAAACACTACATTCATGATTCTTAAGAGGTCCTGACCTTAAAAAAGCAGTAGGATAAAATGTATTTTTAGAATTCTTCCTTGCCTTTTTAGGTACTTTGGTGGTTAAGACCAAGCCTGTGTATAGGATGTACCTGGCATCTCTTGCACAGTACTGCTGCACCCATTTCACAAATGAGGAATTGGGAATCAGTGATTAGCCTGGAGTCATGCAGTAGGTTCTTGATTAACATCTATCTCCTCATCAGCACTGTAACTTCCTTTTAAATGAGCCTCTCTCTTGCTTTAGTAAGAGCCCCTCAAAACAAAATCCTGTTTCTGAGGTTCTGCCTATCCCTTTCCCACTGCAATCACAAACTCTTAGCCTGCCATTACAAATCACTTGGTTTTTTTCTACTTTTACAATCTTTTCTAAATCCTCCTAAACTTTTTGCAGCTTCTGGACCTAAAATACATTGCCTTGTCACCAGACCACTGGGATTCAGATTCCCAGAGCAATTTTTCACTTGCCATAAATGGAGAAGTCTCTGTAGTGAAGTGACAAGGCAGAACCCTTGCCTGTCCTCTTATGGTGTAAAGCTGTGACAGTGACAGGGTTTGGGAGCATTTTCCTTAGTAAAACTAGGCCCTCTTTAGAAGACAGATATTACTGTAGCTATGCCCAGGCGCCTGCATACACATACAAGTAAACACTGTTGTTCAGAGAGCTGTTGTAAATAAACTAAGCTGTCATAACCAGCTGGGGCAGGCACCAAGACAACGGCAAGCGTGAAGTAAAACATGTCAGACTAAACCACTCTCGTGGTATTGTAACAGCAGCTCTCCTTAGAGAGTTTGAACACACCATTTCCAGCCTTTGAATGCTTTCAGTTGCAGGACTGGATTGAAAAACAAAGGTCTAAGCTGCTGCCTCTATTAACTTACCCGCTGCAATAGCATCATCTAAATGGCCACCTGAAACTTGACAGGTATGTGCAATGGAGATGTAGGACATTCAAATGCTTCTTTTTTATTGCAATATTCTGAGGTATGCTTCTCACAATAAGGCAATATACCACAAAGTAGATTATATTGTTTAGCTGTCAGGAGGCTGTGTGGAAGCAGAAAACTTATGAATGCTCTCCAGTGTCTCCTCATCCTTTGTTACACACAGCACCAAACAGCTTCGTGGTTGTATTACACAGGGTGAAGCATCACTGTCTGCACTGGTTGGCTGTTAAGCTGAGTTTTACTCATAACAGATATTCTGTTATATGATATAACCATTGGGTTATTGTATTGTTTTTCAATCCAGCCCACTGAATGAGGAAAGGCTAACAAGGTTGCTAGAAAATTATATCTACCATCTCTCCAAGGACAAATGCAGATAGAGGCATCTAATTTACCTACTAATTAGCATTTCTCTGCTGGGCTATGTAAAAAATATTGAGTCAGATGTAAAAGGAACTATTGTAGCCTTTTACTTTGTAAAAGCTCTGCAATCCCAGCATCAGTGTGTGGTTCAGAAAAGGACAGGAAGTTATGAAGCCTGTCCGTACTCTGTGGTAAAGGATCCCAGACAATATTCTGATTTGCCTTTGGCTAGCAGAGCACAGCCCATTTTCAAGACAAAAAGCATTCTTCACCATTTCCTTCCACACACCAGTGGGCAAGGTGCAGGCTCGTTAGAATGTGCTCTTACCAGAGTTAGATGACATGAGGTAATTAGCAGAAGGTAAGGACATCCTGATTATGGGAGCCTGTCCACCTCACTTAAACATCAGGCTTCATTGCATTTCAGCTACTTAATGAAGCAGCCTACATACACTGAGTTTCTAATAGAAGCAGATTATTGTGTTTACCTTCTGAAGGATCTAAGGGGCACACCCTGTCTGCCTACCCAGAGCTGGTAGAAAGCAGCTCCTTTTGGAGGCTATGGGGCACCTCATTATCTCTGCTGCACATGTGGGGAATGTGAGCATTTATACAGCTGCTTCATTAAACTGGTGAAAGCAAAGCATGAGGAAGATCTGCAAATTAGGGACGTGTCCCTCATTTTTCCAGAAAAGTAAAAGTTGAGGTGGTAGGTGTAGGTGAATGACCCTTGTGCCAGCAAGCTCCAGCACATTTCTTCCTCATGTGCAGTCCCAGTAACATTGGCAGTGGGTGCAGGAACAGCAGGTTTCTACACCACCTTTCCACTACATTATGAACAACCACATTCCACCATTCTTGTTTTCTTGCAAACAGCTCCTACATTCAACATCCCACAAAATCAGTTCTTGCACCACCTGATCCCATACTTACAGACCACCTTGACATGATAAGGAATTTATTTTACCACTGAAGATGTGGTATTGTCCATTCTATTTTATCTTGGTATCCTCATCAATAGCTGCAATTTGGATGGAAATTTCCTCAATCAAATGTAGCCCAGAAATGGTTTGAAGACTAAAGAAGAAAGATTGAGTCACAGGCTGTAAAATTAGGATCAGAATGTGAAACATTGCCGGAACACTGGGAGTTTGTTACAAATCAACACAAATCTTCTGCTTTGTTCCTGCTTTGGGAGGACAGAAAAGCACTAAAACACCTTATCAGATGAAGAAGAAGAAGAAGAGAAGAAGGAAAAAAAAAAGAAAAAGGAAAAAGAAAGAAAAAAAAAAGAAAAAAAAAGAAAAAGGAAAAAGAAAGAAAAAAGAAAAAGAAAAAAAAGGAAAAAGAAAAGGAAAAAGAAAAAGAAAAAGAAGAAAAAAGAAAAAGAAAAAGAAAAAGAAAAAGAAAAAAGAAAAAGAAAAAGAAAAAGAAAAAGAAAAAGAAAAAGAAAAAGAAAAAGAAAAAGAAAAAGAAAAAGAAAAAGAAAAAGCTTCTGTGAAATTTCTGTTCTACACAGGTCTTCTGTGCAGGTGCAGACAACCAAGGAAAATCTGTCCCACGATTCCCAGAGAATATTTTCTGATTTTGATGAAGTGTGGGGCATGCCTTGCTAGGAGACAGAAGTAGCTGTATGGTGAAACTGAGCTATTTATGCCTTGAAATAAAGCCATGCAGACAAATTTATGTCTACATCATAAAAGCAAGACTCTTCAGAGTTCATGGATCTGCAAATTCAGTTATCATATGCAATGCTGTTTGGTCCACACTTAATTGTTAAATAATTCTAAGTATTAGCAAGCTACTGAGTATCTTTCTTTGACACAATATAATTTAAAGTCCTGAAGACTCAAATGTATTTGGCTGACCTAAGGTATTGGGCTCAACTCAGCTAACTGGAAGAAATTTAACATCCTGTGATATATAGGATATCAGACTAGATGATCTTTTCTGGCCTGAGCTTTATAAATCTATGAAAAATGAGGCTTTGCCATAAGTTTCTCACAAAGGGCTGTCACAGACAGGACACATTGTCCTACTGGCCTTCTTTCACTGATATATGAGGCCTGGATATATGAGCCAGTTCCTGGGCTTGCTGAGGTTTGCAGCTGTGAACCCTCTAGGCTTTCCAGCTATCCCTTGCTTTGATTATTTTTCTTGGGATGTTGGCTATGTATATAATTGTGCTAAATCATTTTGGCTTCATGCATCTTTATTATAGGAGGCTTGGTCCTCAGGAACTCAGAAATGTGAGGTGTAATTATTTATCCTCTACCATTACTCCTATTGAGAATCTGTGCTTCTATATTTGACTTTTTTGCTTAGGTTGATATTGTAAATTTAACCCATACACAACTTTGGTAGCACATCCACATCTTTTCTACAGAGGAAAGGACTGAAAATACACACAATAAATTTTCTTTGATTGAGCAGGACAGCAATAGAGAACATTGAGTGCTGAAATTTTCTGTTGCCCTCTATTAATTTTATGCAAGTGTCTTTTATTTCACAGTACAAAGCTCAGAACAATGTAGGAATTGTGGAATACATTTTAAGTGGATGCTTTGGGAATTATTTATCCCACTCAAAATTAGACATCTGTGGTCTTTATCTGAGCTAGTTGCCTCCATTTGTAGCAGTATATAAAACCAAGATCACCAATTTGCCTTTTCCATTTACGAAAAATCCAGAGGGTAGCACTGAAAGTGTCTCTTGTTTTTGCAGACTAGAAGGAGAGTCTGTGATCACTAGCTGAAAAGTAGATGCAGAGATTTTTAATATCAGATGGAATAAAATCCCACCATTTGCAAATTCTTAGGAACACCTTGTTCCTTAGGACTAAGATAATGACTTTGGGAGGAAGGTAGGCAGCAAGGTGGTTACACTTCTACAGGAGAAATCCACGTTTCATCTGTTGTGTTTACTCCTAAAGGTTAAAACACTTTTAGGAGTTTACATGTCTCCCACAATGATGAGCAGCAGAGCAGGAAGTTATCACCTTCCCAGCCCATTCTGTTGCCTGTAGGAATTCAGAGGCTGAGTTGCCCCCAGGATTCATTCATTCTCCACCAGTGGCTACAACACTGCCCCAAGCCTGGAACAGATCCTGTCCTTGTGAGAATCAGCACTTGGGCTCTGCACTTGCAAGGGCTCAAGAGAGCCTTGTCAGGCTGGCTCTGTGTGAGCCTTGTTAGCCCTGCCTTGGCTGTGCCTGCTGCAATGGCTCTAATTGATCAGCTGTCTACTCCTAATTTGTTTCACTTATGTTTATCTCTGCACTGGACTGCCATATTTTTGTCAATAACAGAAATAAACAATTATTCTGTGCAGAATGGGATTTTTATGACTATTAAAATGATGCTGTCAAGAGCCTTAGCAGAGTCTTAGCATGATATCAGAGGCCTTGAGAGGTAGAAAGACAGAGCATGGCACATAAGAGTGCAGCCACAAGATGATAAGACAAGCACAGGCTGGCACTGGGGACCCCATAGCAGTAAAAACTCACCTACAGTCCCTGATCCAGTTCCATGGGAACTGGAAGAAAACTGATTTTAGGCATAGAAAAGATAGAAAAGAAATAACTTCTAGCATATACAGAAAATAGCATATCTAGAAATCTGGATGCAACTTGGAGCTTCAGAAAAATGAGGAGAGTATAAGATGCAAAGGCCTGTTATAAACCCTGTAAAAATATAATTTCATCTGCCAGCTGCTTATACTCTGAGTCTGTGGTTACATTTGATATGGCACCTTAAAGAATACTAGATTGACTTCAGAAATAGACTATACTCCTTTTCCTTACACACTGCCCTAGAATAATACTGTTACCTGTTCCAGAGCATCACTGATCATGATTTACACCTCAGCCTCACCTCCCAAATATGTAAAAGCCCAATTTTTTATCATTGACTTATATATCAATGTCTTCTCAATGTCCCCTTCTCAAGGATGATGCTGCATAGAGTAGAGAATAGATCTGCTCCTTCATCCTTCATTCCTCTGCTTTCATGGTTTTTAAATAGTGCCAGGCAAACAATGCTGCTGCTTAATGTATTTTGCAATTTAGATTGATTATTGAAAGATACAGTGCTCAGGCGAAGAGTCTATGAATTATTCTGAGATGGAATATCTTATTATTCAGAATGTCCCAAGAAGCAGCAGTGAAAGTGAAGGAACAAATCCATACTGTATTAGCTGCATATAATGAACATTTTGCTAATTGGAAGATTTGTTGGATTGAGAAGGATATGCCAAGGGAAGTTTTGAAGTCTGACCTTTGGGGACAGTAAAAGCACATGATAGAACAGTGAGCAATAAGCTTACACCCTGCAGGACAAACAGACACACTGAATCACAAGAGATTATTCACTGCATGGTATGCATTTTTATGATACGTGTTGCACTAATAAAACTAAATGAAAACTCAAGGATACACTAGAGCAGTCCTCTGAAATAGTGCTTGTGTTTCTGTCATCAGAGTCCTCAGAACCAGAACACATTTCTTGTAGCTCAGACATGGATATTCTGTGTTTACAGAACTCGTGGACAGACAGCACACCGAGAGAAACAGGGGATTCCCCAAGGAAAATGAACACTAATGAAGTTCAGGTTTCCAGTCATTTTCAGAGCAGAACATGCTCTTTATTATCACACCGGCGAGAGGGCACATTCAGAATGGCTGCACAATTGCTAGGTACTGAACTAGCATTAAATTAAATTATGGTGAAATTGAGTTTGTCCCTAGAGCACAGGAAAGCTGAGCAGGACTCTCTTTCACCCTCTGCCTTGTCCCCAGACAGGACTGGGAACAGGTGAGCAGGGGGACATCCACCACCAGAACTGGGAACTGAGCCACAGTCCCTCTGCTCCTCTTTTCCCTTTCACAGACCGGGCAGCCACCCTTCCCCTGGGCACAGCAGTGTCTGCCGAGGAGAGAGCTGAGCTCTCCCAGTAGACAAACTGCAGGCTCTGTCTTTGAACCAAGAAAGGCATCTGGAGGGCTGGGATATCCCCTTTTTACTCTTCAATTTCCTTCACAAAATCTGGAATTAGCTCAAGAATGTCCTAAAGATAACAAATTTTGTGGAGTAGTGATGTTGAAAGAAGGGTGGAACAGAAGAGAACCCAAGGACTTTCAGCTCTGAAGAAGGTGATGAGAAAGAAGTGCAGCAGATATATAAACACAAAGCAACTTTTTCATCTGTTTCTTTCTGTAAATGTCTATCACTTGCTCTAATTTTCACTGTGATGAGTTGTTCTAGGTCAAAGGGCTGTGGTCAATTCCCTAAATGTCTGTAAGCGTGCACAAATTGAGAGGTGATGGGTAAGTGTCACTACTTCAACCCCAGACACTTGGAAGCTGCAACAGGTCATGGTGTGAACCTGAACAGCTCCAGATCCTCTCTGGGCTAAATGCACATTGTCACATAAGGGTACCAAACTATGAAATCATGACTACTCTTGCTTTTAAGGACGGGGAAAAAATAATCCCTATTGTCTGTTATTATGGGAGAAACTGGAATGAGATCGTTAAGGTCCCTTCCTACCCTAACCATTCTACTAACCAGAGCTGCCAGAGCACAATGAAGATGGTCACAGTTGTCTTACCATAGGAGATGCAGGCACACACAGAGTGTGTGTTTATTCATGTTCATACAGTGGTACAACAAAAAAAGGAGAAAAAAATCCAGCTGTCATTCTAGGCCCTTGCTTAATCCTGCAGATTTTCCCGTTTCAAAAATCTTACAAATGTTTTAAGATTAGTAAGGCCTAAGAAATGACATTATGCACTGCCTCTGGCTCCATCAGACGTGGGTACATTACAGCTTGCTGCAGTGAGGATTGGTAAGGGAAGCAGAATACATGGCGGCACAGGAACACACAAATGCAGGAAGATCAGGAGATCACTAAGCAGGTGATTGAGTCACTGAAACGATGCCCCTGCAAGCAAGAGCAGCAGGAGCTGGTAAAGCAGCAGACAGCAACCAGCAGCACTTCACAACACGTTCTCACCCCGGCTGCTCCGGAAAGCGCTGGCAGCACTCGTGCTCCTGCCCAGCCTCTCCCGCAGCTCCCTCTTCCCCTTGTTGACATTGCCTGTGAACCATTTCCACGCCTGAAGCAGCTTTACAAGGTCTCACAACAGCTTGCAGGAAGTGATACAACTGCAAGGACTTTGTTGTTGTTGTTGTTGTTAAAATACTGGAGACGTCAAGACAAAAAAACCCACAGAGACAACAGGAGAGTTAAAGGTTATCGGAGCCCTGGAGGGGGCAGAGAGGAGGGCAAGGCAGGGGAGCAGTTTGCACAGCAGTGTGCAGGCTGGTGGCACTTAGAAAAAGTGGCATTTTCTGCTGGAGAAAGGCACTGGTGCCCTTATCACCTTCCATTAAGAGCTGTGCAGCACCTCGGGGTGCCCCAGCCAGTGATTACATCTCCCTCCCGTCGCGCAGAGAAATGTCCAGCCACTTTCCTTGGGGAGCACTCACAGCAAAATGGATTGAAAGGTTTTCAGGATTGTTTTGGTAAGACTTGAAGGTCAGTGCAATGGCAAAACAGTGAGGCAATTTAGACAAACACACAAAACTCTTTTATGTTTCCATTCCTCTTTGAGTCTCTCAGTCCCAGCTCCCGTCAGCACAATGCAGATCTCCATCCCACCCTGCCACATCCACCGGCCCAGGCACAGCCACGCTCCAGCCATAACATCTCCCCTGCTAAACTCCTTCTTTTCTGAAAGGAACTACTCTTCTGTGCAAACCCTAGCTGCCCATCAGTGTCCCACTTCTGTGTGTCCCCCTGCCAGTGAAGTCTGGAATGTGCTGGGGGCACTTTCACTGCTCCTCTCACTCCACATCACTGTGCAGGGGGTTAAGGGGTTACTGACCATCACTCAGGCAGCTAGACCAGGCTGTAGTAACAAGGTATGACTTCTGCCCACCTGGTTCTTTGGTGTTTAGTTGAGCAGATGTTTCACAGTATGTTTTGTGTGTGCTTTCTTAATTTTCCTTCCAGTTCTACTAATTGAAGTAGTAAATTGGTGCTGATCAGTGAGATGCTGAACTGTTTATTTCCTTTTATTCTGAATACTACAGGAAACAGCTTTGAACCTCTCCTATGTTAAACTCATGATATAACTCAGGGGTTTATTTTTCTACAGCAATTTTTTAACTTTATTTTCCTCTAGAGACAATGGGTCTTTATAAAAGGTGTGAAAAACATCCAAGAGCAGAGAAGCTACCTGTGCAGTCAGACTGAAGAAGCTTTCCCACACTATTTATACATAATTTCAACAGGAAAAAGGATACTCTTCCCTTTTGCTCAAGTGATTTTCATTCTGTCTAAAGCAGGATTACAAACCCACCACAAGCCCCTGAACACTGGCAAAGACATGCCAGTGGGTGCATTCCCGACACACAAACCTTTTAGAAACACACCTAACTTTTCATGGGTAGCAGCCACTCATATTAGCGCCTCTTTTAAGAAACAAAATGAAAACACAATGGTAACACAAACATGAAAACAAATCTCTCATTATCATGGCTATACATTAGATGCACTGACAAGAGCAGAGCTCAGGAAATTAGTAACAAAGGTGCAACTCGTGAAGGCAGAGTGCAGTTAGATCTTAAAACATCGTGAAGGGCTGAAAGAAGTGTAACCCCATCCAAAGGACAGCAGGAACAGGGAAAGGCAGCAGTGAAACCTTTCTTCTTAAACCATACTAAAGTAACTCTCATTTTGACAAGCCCAAAACACCTGCCAGCTCCTTCCAGAACAGCGAGCTGACACACTGAGAGCTCCAGCTCTAAGGAGAGTGATCCAATTTCCTCACATATGAATGACTGGCTTCCCAGGCTGGGAGATTTTCATACCATCACACTGAATCACCAAGGTTTGATTTATTCAGTAGCAACTGTAACACCAAAATGTGTTTCATCTCTCTCCTGATAACACCCAAATGTGAAATGGGTGAACATATCATCAGCTACTCACTGATATAAAAACACTGGGATTTATAGAAGCAAAAAGCCAGGGCTTTGGGAAGGGTTATCTATGTATGTGCTAAATCAGTATTTAGACCTACGTATCTCTTTTTCTCATGTTAAAAAAAGAAACATTCATGCCATGCCATCATTCTTTCACCTGGGAAACAAAAATATTGTTATTAAAGTGTATATTGTTAAAAAGGACTTTGCACTTTTCTTTGGAGATCATTTTACTCTTGGACCACTGAAATAATTTTACAGCAAGAGTGAGGAAGGCTGGCAATGCCCTTCTCTTATGTGTCAGTAAATCATGGTATAGACAGGTTAAGCAACTCACCCCCAAAAGGCAATGATTAGCAAATTTTTCTTCAGTTTCTACCCCTTGAACAGTCACATTCCTTTCCACGTGTCACCTCAAATGATGTTTATTACAGAGGAGACAAAATCAATGACCTAGACTGTGACCACGTAAATATCGCAAGGCAACAGCTTCAGCTCTGTTTTTTTCCAACAACTTGTCTTCAAAATGTCTTTTCAGCCTATGCCATCTCCAATGAAGGATGAAAAAAAGTTCAGAGATGCAGCTTTTGGAAGTAATGCTTGTGATCTGGACACTTCTAAAAGGAACACTAGACTGGGGTATTTGCTAATTTAAGAGCTGCTAAACACAAGCAACTGTGAAGAGGCATCCTGAACACGTAGCAATGCATTGTCTCTCTGGAATCCCACTTGTAACCCCACAAAATATTTCTGTTGTCAACAATGAGTGTTGCATAATTTTTTTTTTTAGGACATAATAAGTATTTCTGCTTTTTGATAGAGGAAGTACAAAATACACAAAAGAATCTTTCTACGTCATTAGGGTTTTTCTAAAATAGTTTTTAGTTTTAAAGGTTAAAATAAAATGAGCAACCTGAAATACCATGGTATCATTGCAGCTAACTTCTTGGTAAACACAGTATATACTGAGATGATATCTGCTTCTTCAGATTAAATATATCTCGTCCTCAGATTTATACTGGCAGTTTATGGGTTCTGCAAATGACTGTCTCAGCACTGCAAAGTAATTCCACCCTGTCATATTTGTCTTTGGAAATTGTAACAAATTATGGTGATTTATAACATCAAACTCCACTCTTCCATTTTTTCCCCAGATGGGAGCGTCGCTGATGGCGAGATGCTGGGCCATCCATTCAGGCTGTGTGGAGGGTGACAGCGAAACATGTTTCATCTCTCTTGCCTGACACTCTCTTTCCCTTTGAGGGGAGGCTGTCAGCATAACTCAAACTGTCAAGGCACCTTTGTGAGGGGCCTGAAACAAATCTAAAGCTCTGCTACCTGCATGCCTACTAATGAGGTGAGGCTGCCAGCCCTGCCTGCTGGCCGCGCTGGAGCCCGCTGCCTCTGACCATCGTTTGTCTGGGAGTGAGGACACGACAGGACCGGGGAGGAAACTCTGGGGAAACTCCGTGTGCACTCCTCGCTGTGCTTCGTCCAGGAAAAACATCCTGTGGAGCATTGTGAGAGCTGAAAGCAAGCCCACCTGGGGGTTAAACCAACCTTGAAATACTCTCTTAACCACTTGCCTAAGGCAAGTATGTTCTTTTTGGCAAGTCAAGCACTGAAATTTTTTTTTCAGAGAAGTATTTTTTTCCCATAAAAAAAGATGAATAATAGATTATGTCCTTTAACTGAAAATTTTCTTGGTAGCTTTTTAAAGCAGTATTGCAGGAGAATGCTGGATTAATCTCAAAATAAATATAATACTGTTTCTAACATTAGAAAGCAGTGTGAAATAGCTTTATTTTGGCAAATTAACCCATGGAAGTTTTCCACTGGGAGCAGGAAGATGCTGCTTTCCTTTTGCAAGGTCCAGACCTCTATCTTAAGAAATGCCATTATATTTTGAAAGTCTCCACTTTGGTCAAAGAAAGCAATTCCCAGGAATCCTTGCCTGCAGGGTCCTATGGAATGGCAGAGGCAATATATGACACAAATAGGCTAAACTAGAGCCAGCTCTCAGCCCACCTTGGGAAGATGAATTGCTCTCAAGTTGGGAGCTCAGCAAAAATTGGTATTTATTTGCCACCAGTGATGGTGTTACAGATCCCAGCTTATGGCAGAGATTACTCACAGGGCTGTACAGAGGGAAAAGTCAGGGAGGGAAAGGGGAGGTTTTAACACTCTCCATCAGAAATATTTCCTGAGCTGCCTCTGCTTCAGTAAAATAGATTTCACATGATGTGGATGGAAAAATGGAAAGCTGAGGAACTGAAACATCCACAGTCTACAGCCAACTTGGATGTAAATGTGTCATGTGTTTTATCATAGGAGAAGCAGCACTTCAGTCATTCCAGCTGTACAACAGAGCCCTCGTGTTCCCTGCAGTGGCTGGGAGGGTGTGTTCAGTGATTGCCAGCACCACACACAAGCAAAGGGGAAATAAAATTGATCAAGGATATCCTAGACACTTGCACCCTCCAAGATTAAGTAAGCAAGTAAATAAATACATAGAACAACTGTCAAATGCAATCAGTCCTGAGATTATTCTTGAAAAAGTGGTTTTATTTCTCATCTCACCATGGTTGCAGAGAATTATCATCTGACAATTTTTGCTTATTTTTACAGCAGCTTGATAAAATGTGTGCAGGCAAGTCTGTATGTGTGTATTTATTTTTAACATGCTAAGTCTAACATGCCATACGTAAAATGGCAACAAAGGAAATAATTTCACCAAAATTACATAATGTAAAACAAATAGTTGGAATACCTACATTAAATACAATTTGCATGCAACATCACATTATACAATTGCTGACATGCTGCAGAGAGGTATTAGGTTTAAAGTAACTATGTTTAGAAAGCAATTTGCAGAATTTCTGCTCTTTTTGCTGGTTTGAAAAGCAGTGATAATATGTTTTTTTCAGCTGACAAGTGAACAAAAAACAATAATTGAATGGTACCATTTTACCCACAAGGCAAGCTGATAATTAGAGGTTTAACAGACAGTTTGGATTTAATCTGAGCAGTGACAGCTACTCCTTTTGATTTTTTCTTGTTGTTGTTTAGGGACCAAATAAAGCTGTGTGTTTTGTTGTCCTGTTCCTCCCCTTCCCCCATCAGCACCCCAACATACCCTAACACCCCCCCACCCCTTCTTTTTAAGAACAATGGGAAAAACCCATTTTTGTTATCCTGGCTCATATCTGACACTGCCTCCCCAGAGTGCAAACACAGAGAATGGTTATGCACCACAGGGCAATGCCTGGAGAATGTGCACGTGAGAAAAGAAAAATAAGGAAAAAAGAGGGGAAAAATTAATGACCAGGGTCCCTGCAGGGGGGTGAGTGGGAGGATGCTGGTGCCCTTGTGCTGCCTCAGCCTGTGGATTGAAGGTGATCCATCTGTTGGGTGCCTGCTGCCAAAATCCCTAAAGGTCCTGCCAGGGAGAGGGAGGAACAGACTGAGCACATGCTCACCCAAACAGGGGCAGGCACAGCTCAGTGATGGAGGTGCCCCAAGTCACATCCTTCAGGTGTCACCCATCACTGCAGTGGATTCCCAGCCCATCTCGAGTCACGTGGAAAATGAAACCTGGACCAAAAGTGAGGATAGTTTTCTCAGGTCAAAAGGTGCAAGATGACGCCCCAACTATTTCATATTCTCCTCTTCCAACAGGAATAGCTGTTCTTTCAGTCCAGTGAGCTTTTTTGCAACAGCAGGTTTTACTTATGCTGATCCATGGCTGAATTTTAAAGAGTTATATTACTGATCTCAACAGTAAAATAAAACTCTTGCTGAAAAATACAGTCTATTAAACACTAATGAGTATATAAACCTATTTTCTAAAACCATAGAGACTTCCTGGAGGGATAGTCAGACCAGACAAAGAGTGAAAACTATGCTGGCCATTCCCTTTCAAGAAATATCCAATTGGTTCTATATCATGGCCAGAAGCAGAATTCTGGTTGTGCTTTTGGCTTTTAATAGCTTATTGTGCCTGAAAGTGAGATCAATTAAAGCATCCTCAGAAATCTTAGGCTTAATTGGAAGCCAATTAAGAACTTCAGCAATATACAGAATGATAGTACTCATTATTAAACATCTTTATTCCCCAAAGAATTTACGTTGAATGAAAGTGTTCTCATTGCTTTTACCCTGGTTTACATTTGGAGATGTAAGATGGAGACTAAAAACTTCATAGCTCACTGCTCACCTTACAGATTATTTATTTTTTATTATTTCTTTTAAAAGATTTGTAAACTAGGCAGGATAGATAAAGTTTGAAGTACCAATTATTTTTCTTGAAATAAAATTAGAAAACCAGCATTTTCATTTGAAGACTATATTAATACCTAATGCATAAGTCATTATTAATATTACTGTAATGAGTACCAAGTGAATTAATGATGGCTGGCTTCTTATTTCAAAATTATTCACATTTTTTATGTTTATTCTCAGCTCAGCCATTATGCCCTTTTTATAGGACATGTGCTTAAAGAGCAGTTGAATTCAACCTGTAATAGAAGCACAAGAAAAAGTCATTGGGAAAAATAGTTCACATGGGAACAATTAGCTTGCAATATTCCCTAATATTTCACCCCTTGCTTTAAATGTGTATGTCAGAGTGGACATTTTCCATTCCTCTGCTAATTGACAGAAATAGTGGCTCATGTATTTTCACAGGCTGCCTGCTCAGACTCCAGAGCACTCCTTTCTCTGGAGATGAAAGAAAAGAAAATCAAATGTGATTCTTCCAAATAAGAATGCAGTGTATTACCACTGAGTTATTAGGGAAGAAAAGTACTCCTCTGAATGCCCAACATCAAGGTCTAATTCCTAGACCTACCACAGTAATGAAAGCAATGAAAGACCCACCTGAGTAATGAAAGTCACTGACAAAGTCACTTAATCTCCCCACGCCTCAGCATCCAAAGTCACGCAAATGAGTCTCAAGGCTAGAGAGAACTCAAACTATGCCTCATGCTAAAAATAATAATAAATTTGACATCAAACCTGCAGTCTGATTTTCTGAGACTGTGGCAGGAGTTCTGGGTGAGTGGTACATGCTGAAATTCAAGCCACTGCTTCAGGTTGTAAAAACACATTGAGGAGACATTTTGGGAACATGAAGGTTTTGTGCTAAGTTTGCAGCAGTGCTCCCTTCCAACCAGCCTACAGGGTGTCCTGTCTGGGCTACATGGAGCCTTGATTTGTTCTCCACATCTTGGAGTTCACATGACCACTTTCACATCCACCATGTCCAATTTTATTATATTCATCATGTCCAATTTTATTATATCCATCACTGTGGAAAAGAAATCTGACTGAGCTATTCAGAGACATCAGGGTCATTCTCAGCCCCTTTGGAGCCCATAGGAATATCTAACCAGGCACTCAAATGTTCTGGCATGTGTTGCAGACTGGAAGAACCCAGTTTTGGTTAGCAACAGGACCACTGTGATCTCTGATGAACCACATCCAACACTGGTTTCCTTATGTCAGCAGCCCTGAATTGATAATGGACCTTTTGTAGCCCTTGCAACTGCTGTCAACAACTCCAGAAATAACAAACTACACGTGAGAGTTATTTAAAAACCCCAAAACCAACAAGGCACTTTATTATGGAGAACTGGTGCACAGCTTCTTTTACATTCAGGTTGTGATGGCAAGAGGTTTAGTTATGTTGCCTACAGTCACAACCCAGAATAGACTTGCCATTTTCTCACAAGTCCTCTTCTGGAAAAGAAATCACCACGTGGAGTATTATGTATGGAAGTAAAAGGATCTATAATGTATTATGTATGTAATTTTTTGTGTATAAGGATATGTATAAAATATTCACTTCACACTTCTGTTGCTTGAGGGATGGTGATATAAGAGATGCAATTCAAGGGAAAAAAAGAGTAGAAATAGGGCAATGCTGTAGTATTTTGTCAGTTATTCATATTAATTTTTTTTTTGGTCTTAAGCAGCACACTGGACCCCCTGGGGACTACCAAGCTCTGACTTTTCTCAGCAGTTTGAATCTCTTTATTTCAACAACTTATTACACAGCCAGATTATCTGAGAGCACCCACAGCAACAAGTAGTTAAGACTTCTCCAGCAGTCTTAATTCACCCCATTGTGTTTGGGATTGCAGGGATGCACACAGTGAAGTGCTGCAAAATGCAATCTCTCTAGACACAATGGAGCTGAGCTAAAGGACACAAGGCACTTAACTCTGAAACCCCTTGCTTTCATCCAAACACTCTTTAACAGCATGTTTTTGTGGTTTAGTTTCTTTTGGTTTTATTTTACGACATGGAAAAAGTTAGATGCTTATTTGATGCACAAAAAAGTTGCTACATGCCTTCACTTCCAGGCTGGGATGGGTTTCTACAGGAAAAAACTATATACCAAAAAAGAAAATGAGAAAAAGGAAGCCAAATTTAGTAACCTTCCCTTCTGCATGTCATTTTGAGCCCACAGAGTGGTCAGACAATGGGAATGAGGTGGTTCTAGATTAAAGTCCTGGCAGAACACATTAATGAAAGCTGATTTACATGTTAATAACTTGCAGCAATGATTTTCTTTTCCTAAGTGTGTTAATTTGCCTCCTTATCCCTCAGCACAGTTTTTAAGATGCTATGAAGATTGGTGTTATCAGCCCTCCCAGGATGGGCAGATAACAGGTTTTTCTCTCTGTGGCTGTCAGATTACAGTGAAACTTTCTTTTCTGTTAACACAGGCATGTTTATGTGAAGTCAGGTCCCATGCAGAATACTCTCTCAAAACTGGACAAATCATTCTTAGCTTCTGTATCTATCCTTTAAGGTCTGGGCAGATGGCCTCAGGATGTGTAAGTGTGAATGAATTGTAGAGCATATGGAAATATGCTTACATGTTGACATAGAAATAGGCAACATTCATGTTAAAACAGCAATACCTCATAGAAAATTATTTTCTCGGGCATATTTTCTGTGTCATGTCCCATGCCATGTCCTGCCCCTAACCAGATAACCACAGCAGCTGGCACCTTGAGGACAAGACCTGTATGTCCTTTTCCACAGAAAAATGTATCAGCTTGCTTCAAGCACTTCTTGGACCCACGGCCAGATTTCATTTTCTGCAGAAAGGATTTCCCATTCAGGAAACCTCACCTGAAATTCCCAGCCTCCCAGGGGTTCCCCAAGGTAGGCACCTTTACAGTATCTGAACCCACAGTAACCCTTTAGGGACATAATATACCCTATGTAATGGGGCATGGCTTGAAGGAATGCCTGTTCTAATTATTCATTACATAATAAGTATCAATTCAGTAATATAACTGAAGCACTGATTTATGTTATAAATTGGCATCTGCATTTCATAAATAGTTTCATTTTAATGGCTTATAATTGCTACATATCTGCAAGTTATACAGTGCAAAAATGCTGGACTGGATTCAAAACATGTTGGCATGCATGCAACTACTGAAAATGGGGAGAAAACCCAGAGCAAATATTTAATTTAGTATTTGCAGCACTGTAGTGTTATCAGCCTGCACAAATGCTCTAATTGTCATCTGAAAAAAGACCAAAGCAAAGTGTTCTGGAAATAGAAAATACATCTCACATGTCATGGCCTAATCCATCAGTCACTGGATTCACATGTAATCTTTGCCCAGCTGAAGTCAATGGTGTTAGTTATCAAACTGGGCTGACAGGGCTGAATGGAAGTGATAAAAATGAAAACCTTTTAATGAGAATTTTTTAGTCCCTGGGCCTGATCCTGTCAGTATTTTCTACTGGACATGCTGCTTACCTCTGTGAGCAGCTGAGTTTGCTCCCATTCTGCCGGTTTGGAAGTGTTGGCACAACTTCCCAAAACCTCAAAGGTGACAACCCAGAGGCAGCAGCCTGAGCAGCCCTGCCTGCCACACACCACAGCTGCAGCCCAGCAGCATCTCCCTCCTGACAGGCATGCTGAGCACACACCTGGAGTTTGCCCATCCTGTTTCCCTTGGAGCTGGTGTCCCTGCTGCAGAGGGGATGCTTGTGGGGCAGCAGCACTGCACTGTTCCACCCAAAGCTCCTCCCTGATGCACAGCATCACACATCACTCAGAGGATTTTGGTCTGGTTGGAAGTCTTGCTGTTCATTAATTTATTGTGATTATTAAACAGAAGCACTTTTATGTCAAAGCAGACATCACTTGGTGCTTACAGTTTCTTCTAGCAACTTTTCAGAGGGTGAGAGTGCCAGGGACAGGCCCAGTGAAGCCCTTCCCAGGGATGCTCCATGCTCACCTCTCCCTGATGCACAGCTCCTCATGCTGCTGTTCCCACAGCAAAGTCTGCTCTAATCACAGCTCTGAGTTAAATACAACCTCTCTCCATCCCTTGGAGGTGTGTTTCCAACCTGGACTATGTTAATGACTCAGATTACAGCACAGCCACTCTGCCAGATGTCTGGCATGGCCAAACCAGGGTGGGAGCAGAAAGGAGCAGGCAGGGTTGGCCATGTTTTGTCATCTCAGAGTGATGCTATCATGGTTTCCTTAAAGCTTTCACAACAGGATGAATCAGTGGGAATAACCTCAGCAACGTTTTTCTTGTTGGGCTTTTAAAATCTCATCTCTTTTTTCTTCTAGTCTTATGGAGTAGGAAAATTCCTCCATGTTATGTACAGAGGAGAAGAAGGAGGTGCTGAGAATATGTAACTCCACTGCCCTTGGTGTTTGATCCCTGCAGGATCCTTTTGCCCAGGTGGACACTGCAGCTCCTCCCCACTGTAAATTGCAGCACTGTCCTGGGTTCATGTGGGATTCTCTCCCAGCTTTGAGGGCTGAGTACCCTCCCCACACTAACCTGCTTGGACAGCAAACATGCTGATGAAAAAAGATTAAAATGTGAGCACACTTGGGAATAAAAACTATGGAAGTTTTCCATAGGAGAGGGGTATCACTTCTTGTGAGATGTATTTTAAGAGCACCCACAGGAGTATTTTTTGAAAGCCATATGCTACTCATTCACATGCGTATGACAGAACTCATATATGAGGAGTGATACAGAACACAAACGTAGGTGTTGCACATTTCATATGTGCATATGTTCCTAACCTATTCCCGAATTCAGTTTCTGAAATGCTTCATTACATGTACACCATTTTCAGGTTCAGTACTTGGTTACCTTTGGCTTCAGAAAAATGCATTAAGTTTATGACTGACTTGTTCAAAAATATGTGGAATCTTAAAACTTTTTTAGTGGCAGAATTAAGGACAGAAAATGATGTCGAAGTAGGACTAAATATTCAAGATTATTTAATTAATCTTTATATGAGTTGGGACATCACCAGATTGAAACACCATAAAACAGTGGAAGCTCATCCTCTTTCATCTCTCATTTCCTTTCCCTGGTGATCACAACTCATGAATTCCAGGAAGCTGCAGTTCATCTGCAAGTTGATAGCATTTACTTTTCTTAATTGGCAAAAAAAATTGACCCTCGTCCTACCAGGACTGAAGCAGAGTGTGAATCATTTATACGATGTAACTGAGACTTACTGAAACTCCTGCTACATTTACAGCAGTCTCAGGGAATGCAGGGGATGAGGCTCTGGAGCAGGAGAGCAATGACAGCCCACGCTGAGCAGAGGTGTCCTGGCCATGAGCTGCCCCACAGAGCAGATCCTCAGCCCCAGGTGATGCTGCCCAGGTTTGTGACTCCCTGGGGATGCTCAGCCTGGGCACTGACTCCCCACCTCTGCTGCTGCTCTCAGACAAAAAGGCCTCCCAAGGCTAGCATGGGCATAGTCCTGACTGGAAGAGCAAGTGCTTGAGCCAGCTGTCTCCTGGTTGCTCACGATATTACCCAGAAAGTCAGGCAATCAGCCAAGATAAACGGGTGACTGCCAGGAGAGAACACATTTTTTAATTCACAACTTCCTCAGATGTAGCTACTTTCGACCACATTTAGCTGTAATTATTGTATCCATTTAGTTACAGATTTCAGCTTTTAAATTGTCAGCCCTCAGAAAAGCTTAAAGAGCTACAGAAGGACATAAACTTTGTGCTTTTCCACTGGTGAAGCAAAGCAGAAGGTAGACAGATCAATGATTTGAGCATCTCTGCAATTATACTACTTCTTAGCACATGAAGACAGACCTCTGTCTTCCAGAAGTTGTTTGACTAGCATTAAAATTTGAGGAAAACTTTGATCCTCCATGGAATTATCATGGTGCTTTGCAGGATCTTGCTCTACTTCTGGTCAAAGGTCCAGTACCTTCAACTCCACAGAAAATATTTAGCATGCATTTGAATGCTTTATTAGATGGAAAACAAGAGAAATTACTCTTACAATCATAAGTGGAAAACAAAGTCACTGTACTAAGGAAGGTGGTTTAAAATAAACAATGTACCTTTTCAGATGAAATATTATTAACCCTTAATTAATAATAAATTGCATAATGACATCCTCTGTTCCTTACAGAGAAAACACAAGTAGCTTTTGTGTGGTGAAAAAAATGCAAAAAGTTTAAAGGCAGTTACTGAATGTAAAATAGAGTAAATAAGTAATGCACCACTTTAAACTGAAAACGTTTGGAACAACTTGTCAGAGAAGAAAAATAAGGAGTAGTCCTTCATGCCAATACAGATGTGAGTTAGAAAGAGAATAGTTGATAGGAACACTTCATCACAAAAGAAGTGAGAACAAAATAGAACAAATCTTTAAACAATTTTTAACTTTCCTCCTTTTTTCCAACCACAAATTATACCCAAGAACAATCTTAGTATGAGCATTATTTGTCTGTATTTATAATGTTAAGGTACACTTCATAGATCAGTTAAACCAGTTAAACTTGCACATGGAATGGCTCTGGATAGCAAAGAGAGTCCACCATGAATCTGTTACTGAGATGTTCATTTAATTCAAATAGGAAAGGCAAGAGGAAAAGCCTGGCTGGCAGATTTATTGATTACATTTCACTAGTGACCAGCAAAAGGCAAGCACTCTGAAAATCCCCAAAGGTGATCATTAGTACTGAGTAACTGTCACTAAACATTAGCACCATCAGCAGACTGGAACTAAAAGAAAGTGTGATGCTTTAAATGTGAGGCCCAAGAGGGATTGCCTGTGGTCTGAAGAAAAAATAGGACATCTTACATCAGGGCACTTGTGTTTGAGACAAATGAAATGCTTTATATATATATAAAATACATGTAATATATATATAAATTCATGTGTATATAGAGAGACATAAAATTGGTCTAGCATAGTCAGGCAAATTGGGCAGGTCTCCCTACTATAAAACATAAAATTAATGTGTCAAGCTAATTTCGCGGTCCACTTGCCTGGAGCTGATTAGGACCAAATTAAACTTGGTCCTAATCAGCCTGAGTGCTTTGCAGGTAATACAGAAATCCATGGGATATGCTTATTACTGTAAAAGCACGTGCACATTATCTGCAAAAGCAGTGTAAGAACAGGTTTACCCGAATAATATGTGGTTTCACACTTTCTAATGCATTGTTAGCTCACACGTTTTTGGTGGATTTTATTTAAAAGTCCCACGTTTCCACTGCACAGCAGAATCAGACATCAAACAAATGATCTTTTATTTTTCATACTTGAATTTGATCTTATGATCCCTGACTTGGCCAAAGGAGCGCTTTCTTCAGCTGAGGCAATGAATTTAGGTTTTACAGGAAGAGAAAGTATATGAAGGGCTTTGCCACTTCCCATTAGCTATCTCCCCCTTTTCTTTATCACATCCTGTGATTCCCATACGTGTGCTTTTGTTCCATGGGGAAGAGCAGGAACAATACCTTTTGTAATGCTGGCAGACAACTGCTTCTGATACAGATACACTGCTGCCTTTTGTGCACTTGAAGCATCACCTCCTCCAGGAAAAAGAGCCTATTTGAATTCCACCCTCTGGGTCAGTCTAAAGCCCTCACTCCGAACACAATATCCCAACAGAGAAAGTTATTTCCTGCAGTGACCCAGCACCAGCCCCTTTCATCTCAGGGCCACAACAACAACAGCATGATGCTGTTACAGGTCCTTCCTGCCCCAGTGGTACCTGGCAGTCACAGCAGCAAACAGGAGACAAGGGAATGGGCTCTGGGGAGGCACATCACCAAGAGCATCTCATCACACCTTGTGACTCTGCATGAACAGCAACAGAGCCTCTCCATCATGCTACACAGAGAACTGCCTGCAGCGTGGAATCCACTGAGCATTAAGGGTGAGAATTTCAAGACCTTGAGAGACTCCTGTCTCATGAAGCAAATCTCAACATTAAAACTTGAAATTAGGTGTGTGGCCTTTAAAAAGGTTATCTTCCATAAAACAGTATCTAAAGCAGCAAAAGGAAGGTAAGCTTTAGGAAGGCTCAAATTCCAGGGTACAATGAAGAAAAAAAGCAAGCCAGCAGTGTGGTGTCTGCCTGTAGCATGGGATACTGAATCAGGGGATGAGGATTCAGATTTGCTGATGTTTACTGAGGTCACTTGAGCCACTTCAAGGCCTTCTGCTTCCCTTGTCCCACCTCCTGCCACAAGGACAGTAAGTCTGGTCATCCATGACCTGGATGGCAAGTTCTGGATGAGAGACTCCTGCCTGAGTGGACACTCCTGTGATCTTCCTGGTAAACTTTATGGACAGTTTACACATCAAACAGGACTCTGCTAGAAATCAATTCTTTAAAATCAAGATAACAGTGAAGATAAGATTAGGTTCACAAAAACGCAGGGATTTGTACTGGGAATGGGAGCAGGTCTGCAAGGTCCAGCTCAGTTGTCCCCACTTTCCAATTCCAAATTGTATTTCTAGGCTTCCATCCCTAGCGAAATGGATGAGAAGCAGCTTTACAAAATGCTTACTTATATGCCAGAACCTGGTTTTTCGTCTTCAGAACCTAGTAATTTTGTATCTGTTTCAGTGAGTTAAAGTTGAAAAAAAGGAACACTGGCTCAAAAAAAAAAAAACCTAGCAAAGGTATCTCCATTTGACCATTTTTTATTTCAATGTCTGACAGCACCTAATCTCAGAATTTCAGTGATGTTCTTAAACTGTGACATGTTTTCACTCAATTTTAGAAACACATTATTTCTGAATAATGAACTCATGTTTATAATTGGTGTAACCTTAAAGAAAAAAAATTAACTTTTCAACACTTTTCCATATCTTCTCCCGTATTTCCATATTCCACAATGATACTGGCAATTATTATTTAGGTCAAAAGGGAAAAGTAAAATAATTTACATCATCCATCACAGCTCCCTTGCATGAATAAATTACAAGACACCATGGCAAATCAACCGCAGGGAAAAGAACAATCTGCATCAAACACTGTATTTGTGTGCATAATATTTTTAATATTTCCTGACCTTGTATATCAAACCAGCAGATTGAATTCCGTGAACTTTAAGTAATACAAAGCTGTTTATCCCAAAGTCCTATGGGGAAGCTCTAAATTAATCAGTTAAATTCAGGACACAGCTGTAGGAGCAAAGAGAACAGACCTAACTCAGCAAAAGTTACAAAACCTGTTTGCCATCCAACTTAGTCTGCAGAATGAGTGAGGTTTTAACACAGGAATCTTCTGCTAAGGTTGTATGAATGAGTCCATATGCAAGAGGACCTGGTTACTCATACTCCAGCAGTGGTGCTTGAGGATTTGTCAGCAGAGCTTTGCCAAGAGACCTTTTGTTCACAGGATAGTTGCAGTTGGACCCACAATGATCATGGAGTGCAGCTTTTAAGTGTTCAAACTCACAAGCTTGGTGTTATTTGCACCATGCTCTGACCAGCTGAGCTAATCTCAGGGTCATCTTTGCCTTCTTTAGGGAAAAAAAAATGAGTAGTCTATCTGCTCTTCCCTTTGGAAGAGATATTTTTACCTTATTGTCAGTCTCAGCAAACAGGACAAGGAGAAGTTGTCCAGGATGAACCCCTTGCCTTTTTGCTTTTAGAGGCTGCCAGTGCTCCAGGGCAGAAGGGTATGAGATGGGAGAAAGGATGAAGTAACTTACTGTCTTCAAAAAGATAAAAACCAAGTGATTCAGTCTGAATTGACCAAGGCAAATACATTTCCTGTTTGTGAGGAAATGTTTGTGTGAATCTGAATTACTGCAGAATCACTTCAGGGCTTCCAGGAAACTTAGTGGTGTAAAAGCCTCCACAACAATGGTCTCTCCATCATGCAGAAAGGTTGTGTGCCAAGACAAGCTTGCTCTACTGCATAAGAAGTAGCTGCACTCATCTACTCTCTGCAAATGTGTCATTCTCTAGGGAACAGATCTTAGATGGTAAAACTTCAGCAGGACTCTTGGCTGCCTGTCCTAAGGGATGCAGCATGTGCCTGCCCTCCTGCTGAACAATCACTCAGTACCTTCTAACATCTACATAGCCACTCTTACTTTTTCCCACAGTTAAATCTCCCTTACAGCCTCCTGCTTCAGGGTCACAGCTCTACAGAGACTGGTATTAAGGGGATTCAAGCAGGCAGACTGAAAAAGAGATAGACCTTAAAGTTAATTTTGATAGGTTCTGCACATATCCATGATCTATCCATGCTTCAGAGTGTTCCTGAGTGATGACAATAAATGAAGACCTAAAAGAAAAATTACCTAGTCCTGTTTCACAGATGAAGGAGTGGAACACTGTAAGTGGTGAATGCTGACTGACTTGTTCAAAATCATAAAGGAACTCTTGAGCACATAAAAATTTGAATTCAGACCACTCTCACTTATGGTAGAATATTTTGGCTTAGGGGTTTGGTGGATTTCCAGGGGTAAAAGAAAACCTGATTTTTCTTTAATCCCGGGATAAAAAAAAAAAGAATTTATAAAACTCATGAAGTCTTAGCAATAGATACAGAATTGCCTATTGTGGAGAGTCACAGCATTACCATTTATTCAAAAATTTCTACCTCTTTTTAATCTAATTTCTTTACTGTTTCTGCATGTTGAACGCACATTATAAATGCTATACCCCTGTCTCACTTCCCTGTTTGATTTTCCTTCCTCTCACATGAACTAAGTGTCCTAAATTTAATTTACCCCCTTACAAATTGGCTGCCCTTTCATGTCAGGCTCGAAAACGCCCACTCAGCATAGCTTGAAAGGAACCTGTCTGCGGTGGGGAGGGAAGAGTGGAGGTGCTGCTTTAACTAACTAAATTAAATACAACTGGAGCTGGGAGCAGCTGGCAGGTTTGATTTGGATGTAGGATGCTGTGAGATAGCGATAAGTGAGTGCTCAGGACCAAAGGGAATTAAAGGGCTGCACTTGGGTTTGATGGAGTCACTCTCTCTCCGTGGCGCGTCCATTAAGGACGCCGTGCTGGCACGGGCCTGCTCCACTTACACTGCACAAGGCAGCTCCAGATGAGCCCAGGCCTCCAAGGGACATGGGCACGTGGCTCTGCAGGGAGGCAGGAGAGAAACCTTGCTTTACTGTCCTTGGACAACTCAGAGCCTTTTAAACGAAGGGACAGTTTCTGCCAGCTCAGAGGTTCAGATCCTGCTCTGGACCACGTCGGGAATATCTACCAAACCAGCCAAGAGGTGGTTCAGAGAGTGCAAGGGAAATATCTACCAAACCACCCAAGAGGTGGTTCAGACAGTGCAAGGAAAATTCCTACCAAACCAGCCAAGAGGTGGTTCAGAGAGTGCAAGGAAAATATTTACCAAACCACCCAGGAGGTATTTAAGAGAGTGCAAGGGAAATACCAAACCACCCAAGAGGTGGTTCAGACAGTGCAAGGAAAATTCCTACCAAACCACCCAAGAGGTGGTTCAGAGAGTGCAAGGAAAATTACCTACCAAACCACTGAAGGGGTGGTTCAAAGAGCAAAGAAAAATCATGTTACCCTGAATGAGAAATTTTGTCTCTCTCTACTAAAGGATTCCTTAAAACTTGCAATAAGAAAAATTACAGAAAACATGTTTTTTTTCCCACCCATCTTTTCAGATGATTTAATAGTGTATTAGACAGCAGTTTGCATGTAGCCTGTATTCCCTTGCTCTCTTCTGGTATTAGTACTTCTCTTGTTCACATAATCTCTTCCCTGAGGAACAATGAAGATGGGAAAACATTTTTAAAGATTATGATTCAACTGTAAAACCTCTATTTGTCAGTGTCACCAACAGGCAGGTGTAATGCCTGAAAGTGTCTTTCAACTCTGCTTTCTAATGGGACTAAAAATGTAAATGAAACATTGATTTCATAATTAGTACCACAGATTTGACACTTGTCTGCCTCTGGTAACAAGGAGAACTTTCCTTACGTTTGCAAAATACTGTGAAACCTCCTCAAGGAAGATGTTGCAGAAGTAAAAAGCTGTGACTGGGTGCTGTAATATGCTATATTTCAAATGAGCTACTCAGCAAGACACCTCTGCAGGCAGAACAGGCTAAATATTCAATTTTAAGGCTTTTTATTATTTTTCTTTTAAATTTATGAATTATTCTGTATCTGGAGAATTTAAATTTTAAGTGCTCTAGCATGGAAATATTGATGCTGACATTGTTTATTAACATAAGCAATCCCCCTGAATGTCACAATTTTGACCTAATATTAGTTGGAACACTGAACATTAGAGTAATTATCATGACTATGAATCTGACAAGCCCCATTTCCAAAGAACAGTCATTACAAAATCCTTGATATTTTGCTAAATTCAAAGCTAATCTTTCATTTTTTTCTCTTGTGTATATATGGCACTCTAACGTATGTGGCAAAACAACTCAAGAACATGTAAATATGTTTGTTTTCTCATGCACAGAGATGCAAATATATGAATAATTTTCAGTAAATTATGTGCCAAGGAAAAAGGAGAAATTGTTTTCAGTAATATTTACTGATTCTGAACAGAGAAAAAAATGTATTGGGTTGGATAAGTCTCACATAATTTGACTGATTATTGATTCCAAAAGGAAAACACCAAGTCACATGAGACTGTGCAAGTAGTACAGGCAAAACCAAGAGAGACTGACAATAAAGAAAAGAAAGAAAATATCCCTCCAAAGATTATGACTCTCCAAGCAAATTCAGACCCCTTCTTCACCTTTAATTTATTTTATCTGATAGTTTTTCATTTGTCCTTTCTTGGAGGTGAGGTCATTACTACTCTACATTACAACAGCAGCCAGTAATCACAGCTGTAATCAAGATCCCATTGTGTCAAAAACTATTGTGGAAAGAGACACTTTCACCAAAAATGTCTTGGAAAATGTCAGCTGTATGAATAGGAACTAAATGCTTTAGGTGGTCTACTTGCCTAGGTGAACAGTGCAAAAATACAGGCTGCATTTATGCAATTAGAGATTGCAATTATGCTGTGAAAGCCATGATTCCAGCAAAACTTCTCCTTCCTTTAAATTGCCAGGACTATGGCCACTGCTGCACTGTAATTGGTAAAGATGAGAGACAAAAGTACTGTGAAGGTGTGATAGTCATCCCTTTGGATGCAATTATTTTAGCCTATAACAAAGATACTTTATTATGTATCTGTAGGAAGTTCTTAATGAAGTTTTTATACATCAGTTCTAGAAAATGGTCTCGTTAGATATTTTATCTGTTGCACTTAGACATCAAGATATTTCTGGCTACTGATGACATATTATGCTCCAAAACAATGAAATTATAGTGATTTAAGTATTTTCACTGTAGATCTATATTAGAAAAAGCAGAAAGAAATGAAAGTCTCTCTCACATTTTGTACTTTATCAGGCTTTTAAATGGCCATTATTTTCCCAACTAATTTCCCATTACAAGTGTCAAGAATTTCCCAGATAGAAAACATGCAATTTTGCTCTACTTCCTGTAATTATGACAAAATAAATATCCAAGGAGCCTGTGTTGGAAGAGGAAAATAAAAGCAATGAACCTGACACTGTTCATCCAGAAATTATTTTCAAAACCTGGATACAACATCCTGACACGTAAACCTAAACTCTGCCTGCAAAATAAGTGACTTTGGCTCTAACTGGAGCTGGTGGTATTCAGGGCACATCCAAAACTGCTCACATCTTTTGAAGCCTGAGGATCTCAAATTAATGTACAAGAATTTGAAAATCTGGGCATTAAGAGGGACTTAAATGCAAAATAATTTTGAGAGCTGATGCAGCAAAGGATGTTTTCTTTTCAGAAGGCTGAATCTGAAACACCTCTGCATATTTAGATGCCTTTAGGTGTCAAACCTGACCACTGCCACTGCTGTGCACTGATGGTGATTTTTTAGCTGAATTACCTGTAATTTAAGAAAACTGTTCACTCCTGTCCTCTGAAGAGGTTCCCAACCCCTTTGCCAGAGCAGGCACTGGTATCCTCAGGATCACAGGCATGGCCACCACAACACTGTGATCTGCTGCCAAGGGGAGAACACTGTAATCCTTCCTTTAAACCAAACTAAGGCCCTTGAAACCAAGACTGGAGGGAGTGGGTCCTCAGGGGAGCACACAAATGTGCCTGGGGGTATGGCTTTGGAAAGGAATCATTTCCCACAGCATCCATGGGGTGACACCTTCCCCTCTCACCCTGCAGGGCACATCCCATCAGGCTTTCAAAGGTCACCTTCTCTCATAGAATGTGGCCTGGCACAGCTACCACAGACTGTCTTTTGGTTCAGAACTGCTGTTAAGCCTAATTGGCCAACTCAGTGATATAATTACAGATATACTGATTAAACCTGTGTTACAACCCTTGGAGATCTCTTATCCCACAGTAAAATTGCTTTGTCTGATTATTTTTATGTTATTTAGCTTATGAGGTATGAACCCTGAAACATTCTCTAAGAATCTCTGGTATTATTTCCTTTTTTTTTAAACCCAAACACTGTACCACTATAGCCCCACACAACAGTCAGTAGCAGTCCTTCTCCACACATTTTCTCAGAGCTTCCACAGCAACACAGATGTGCAGGGAATAATGATAAACTTATGGAACTAATATAGTGCACAAAGAAAAATTCAATTAATAAAGCATATCCAGGAATAGCCCACTGTAGAACAAACCTTGTCTTCCATAAGAAAAATAACTACAATTTTCCAAAGACACTTCCACAACTACCACACCTTCCTTACATTGGATTAAACGTGATCACAGAAAAAGCAAGTAAATATAGCTAGACTTGAAGTAGAAATTTTCTTTCTGGTGGCATTTCTCTTAATTTCTGCTGAATTATTCCCTGTTCATTTTGGACAGTGTCAATGTTCCACTGAATCTTGTCCTTATCAGTGTTCTTAATATGCTTGCAAGACAACAATAGATTTTCTGTATAGTGTCTGAACATTATTGTCAGATGCAGTTATACATCAGGTGAAAACATGTTGACTTTTGGTTAAGTATTGAAAAAACTTTCTAAGCATCTGTTTGTGGTATTGAGCAGTCATTGAGCTATCAGAAGTAGTTTTATAACACATAGCAATTTATATGGAATAATCTATTTCTTTTGTTCATTCTGGAACTGTTTCACTCCCTCCACTGGCTAAGGTTTTCTGGTGGTATCTTTAGAATCAATTCTTATCTATCATTACTCCTTCAAAAGAACAGTGATACATGTTCTCACTGCAGAAATAATCAGCAGTAACAATGCAATATCAAGTTGCTACCTCTTCAATGAACCAAGAAACAAAACCATTAATTTATTGTACTTTCTTATGTTACAACTAAAAACATCCATTTTTATTTTAATAAAGTCAAACCCATTGAACCTACCTGTAAAACACACTAATAAGCACTTGATTTAATTTATTAACATTATTTGTTATCTCAATGCCCTTGATGAACTACAGACCATGAAATCCAGCACAGTTTTATAATTCTTAAAAATTACACGAGAAAATATCAAATCATAGTAACCCTCCATAGTAATTCTCTAATTACCTGCCACTTTCCTGTTGTTCAATTATACCAATGATAAAACATCAGGAGTGCCTAGGTAGGCAAAGAACATGAAGGCTAGAATTGTTAGAAGTTTAGAGGTGCTGAAGTTTTACGATATTGATGTAAAATACTGAAGGCCAGATTTTTAAAAGGCATTTTGATGTCTAAAGGTGCACACCACTGAGCTGTGTCTTGGTCAGTTACACCCCTGTAGTTCAGGATATGTTGAACACACAGTTCTGAAAACACACTATGCCATCAGTCTCCTTAGTACCCTATATTATATTATACCCTATAACACTATTATACCCTGTAACAGCATTATGCTTTGAAACTAAAGGCCTAATGCACCACTTCCATCCTTTTTCCTCTTCCTTTGCTTCAACTGCTATTCCACATTTTCACACAAGCTCTACAAGTCTTCCCTGAGCTCCTGCAGGGATGGCCCAAGTGCCCAGATGTGTCCCTGCCAGCAGCTCAGGCAGGACAATTCCCACCTGGAGGGCTGCAGCTCAGCCTGGCTGTGGAACAGCACACCCTCACCAGGACTGCAGCCTCACAGATGCCCATCAGCAGACACACAGATGCTGGGAGCACTTTTCAGCAGAAAGCAGACACCCGGGGTCGGGTGCGAGCACAGGGCTCTGACCTGCGCGGCTGAAGCAGCAGGGGCAGCCAGAACAGTCCTTCCTTCCAACAGCCCTTCCTTCCAAACAGCCCTTCCTTCCTTCCAAACAGCCCTTCCTTCCTTCCAAACAGCCCTTCCTTCCTTCCAACAGCCCTTCCTTCCTTCCAAACAGCCCTTCCTTCCTTCCAAACAGCCCTTCCTTCCTTCCAAACAGCCCTTCCTTCCTTCCAAACAGCCCTTCCTTCCTTCCAACAGCCCTTCCCTTCCTTCCAAACAGCCCTTCCTTCCAAACAGCCCTTCCTTCCAAACAGCCCTTCCTTCCTTCCAAACAGCCCTTCCTTCCTTCCAAACAGCCCTTCCTTCCTTCCAACAGCCCTTCCTTCCTTCCAAACAGCCCTTCCTTCCTTCCAAACAGCCCTTCCTTCCTTCCAACAGCCCTTCCTTCCTTCCAAACAGCCCTTCCTTCCAACAGCCCTTCCTTCCTTCCAAACAGCCCTTCCTTCCTTCCAACAGCCCTTCCTTCCTTCCAAACAGCCCTTCCTTCCTTCCAACAGCCCTTCCTTCCTTCCAAACAGCCCTTCCTTCCTTCCAAACAGCCCTTCCTTCCTTCCAAACAGCCCTTCCTTCCTTCCAACAGCCCTTCCTTCCAAACAGCCCTTCCTTCCTTCCAAACAGCCCTTCCTTCCTTCCAACAGCCCTTCCTTCCTTCCAAACAGCCCTTCCTTCCTTCCAACAGCCCTTCCTCCCCAGCCTTCCCTCCTGCTGCCTCCCAGCACGGCAGTGGCAGACAAAATGCACAGCTCTGAGGAGTCTAAATTTGAACAGCTGAGCTCAAATGAGAGATTTTTGCCTCCTTGGGCTTGTTTTACAAAACTATTTTTTTTTTTGTTGAAGATGAACAAAGCAATGGTGGAAAACACCATGAAGATTTCAAATTAAAACCAGTGCTTAAATAATTTCATATCAAATTTTGTCCACTGTTCCTTCACTCTGAGACAACTGCTTTTTCATCAAGAGATTTATGAATGCCTGAGAAGAAAAGTATATAGAAATAATGTCAGAGTAGCATTATTACCAAGTTATTTACCTTTTTTTATCAATCCTGGTGAATATGCTGCTTTATATTTTAATAGGCTTCTCATTCATTCTGATTCATTCCTGATTACAGTCCATCAGTTTTTTTCTATGTGTCTTCTGTAAATAAAATGGGAAGTATGTTTGGAATCTGAAATTCATGCATATTTACTTACACTAGTCAAGCCATAAATACTTGCCTTAGCAGTCATAGGCTCTCAGAGAAAGGTGCCGCATTCACTTAAACGATGATGAGATGAGAAAATGGATTAAGTAGTGGCTGATCACTTTGGGACAGCGAGAAAATGATGGAGCCTCCAGACAGCCTGGACACTTCAGGTGCAAAGGGATTGAGCCAGTGCCTCTGCTGTCTATTTAGGGGCTTCTCTTGAACAGCCCACCTCCACCCCACTCACAAAAGATGGCAAAGATGGCACTATCTCTCCCAGAAGGGGTTTCACTCATGAAGTCTCACTTATCCTCCAAACCAACCAGACCAATGCCAGGAAGCTGTATTAGTGCAGGACACCTACTTGTTTCATCACAAGTATTTTTATAGACACACTATATTACTCTCATTTTGGAGAAATAATAATGAGTGAATTTATGCACACAGTAGTGTCACTTATGCCTCAGCAGCCACTGCAAGGCATGGCACATCTCCTTGATTTTTTTTTTACTCTCAGTCACAGTGACCACACAGTCCTGGGGTGCAGCAGAGGAGCATGATGCAACCCTTTGAAACACCTACACACCAGTTCACTAATTATCCCAAACCAGCCTTTTTCCTCTGGGACAGCAGGAATCCCATTACTATGCATTCATGGAGGAAAGAGAAGCTGCCCTGAATTGGCCATAATTTTTGTTCTGTTTGTGCCCAAGTTGGAGAAATGTCCTACCTGAGGTCTGAAAACTCCTGGGTGGCCTTTATTGTCTACTGTTTAGACACCTTTACCACCTGAAAGCTCATTTGGTTCAAACAGATGAGTTCACAGAGCTGGCAAAAAATTTCTACCACTCTGGGAAACATCAGTAGTTCCATGCATGAGAGGCAAAAAAGTAGCTGATGTGTGAGGTGACATTCAAAGCACTGCTGCCTCTGCAGAACAGAATTATTATTTTCTGCTGCTGCTCTCTGCATGTGAGTTGAGGCCCCGAGCCAGGCTGCTGTCTGTGGCAGGGAAACAGAAAGAAACACGAACATGTTTTCATGCCTTACAGCTGAATACTGCAAGGCATGGCACATCTCTTTGGAGGTCACGAGCCTCCCCAGCTAGGTCAGACCAAACACCTTTGGGGTTTGCACCCCTGAGGAGAAAATATGTTTTTTTATTACATAAATGTCAGAAGAGCTATGGCCTGTTGAAATGTGTTACTGCCTTGTGGGTTATTTTACACTGCCTTTAATTATGCTCCATCTTCATTTGAAAGCCTGATTAGTGCACGGTTCATTGAAGCCACACTGCCTGCCCAGCTGTGTGCACACCCGTGTGTGGGGAGATTTCAGAGACTGCAGACACTGAACTGCACAGGAGCACCTCACACCTCTGCCAATTCAGTGCCCAGAACAAAAACTAGTAGCCTCTTCTGCTTTCAGATCCTGAGACATCTTGACAAACACAACTTAGATGCTAGAAATTCCATTCTGACTTAAAATCATGCAATTACACCAGATTTCTCATTTCTGTTGCCTTATTAAAAGTAAGAGATTTTTATCAACAGAACTGTGTCATTTCATGCAAAATGAAGACTAACAGAGGAATTTAAAGCTGAGGTCAATATATGATGTGTGCCAGGAACAAAAATACTCAACTATTTGTCACTAAGGTTTAGTTGTCTTATGCCAAGGTAGGGTACATTTTTGTTCATTAATACTGAACAAATATTTGTTTCACCTGACTTTCTTCCCAGCTAGTCCAACACTCAAGCAGAACAGAATTCTAGATCACCTTCAATCAAATCAGCTTCTTAATATTTATGTTTTTAATGTTAAGGGCAGAATATGACAAGATTGCTCAAAAAAGGACTACAAGCAAAACAAAGTAATACCTTTCCATCTTCCTGTGACACAGTTTTTGGTAGACATCATGCACTAGGACTAGCATGATATCCATGTAGTCTCTTTTTCTTCACTCCAGAATGCACTCAGGTTATTTTTAAATGCCTGGTAACATGTTTTTGAATCATTGCTCATTTTTCACAGGTCTGCAGCTCCACGCATCCAAGTTTTCTTACAAGATGACTTTTGCATATGTTAGATACTACTTCTGAGTAGCTGTCTGAGTTACCCTCAAACCCACTTCTTTCCATCTCCATGTCTGCATTTCTTTAACTGCCACTTTCTGAGTTGCCACAGTCATGGGGGCTCAGTGTTCACCTGTGCCTGTCTCTTAGCACCCCAGGCCTGCATCTATCTGTGCCCATCCTGTTTCCATCTCTCAAGGCATCTGCTATCATTCCAAGTCTGCATTTTACTATATGACATTGCTCTGTTAGAACCATAATTATCTTATTCTACAGTGCTATACAACTGCTACTTCTTATTCTATACTTCTACTATAACTGCTTGTTACTGATATCTGTCTAAGGCTGTAGGTTGTACCACACAAAGAGAAACAAAAAAAAAATCAGCTGAAGGTACCTGTTGAATTAAAAAATTTTCTGTCACAGAAAAAAACAGGGAAATAAAAGCTGCAGGCAAGTCTGTAGAAGCTCAGATGGAGTAAACCTATCAAGCCTCATTCCTGAGGCCTTAAAAACTCAGTATAGAGCCTGTGGTCTGTTTCAGCCATGGCAGTACCTGTTATAGGACTACATGGACAGTGTCATCAAACTGTGCTGGGCAAAAGATGGCTCTGAATGGAGAATGGGACAATACCACAGGGAGATCATGAGGGATGGACCCTGAAGAGATGTTTACTTTGACAGTATGAAGAAGAAACTTGCTGGTCAAATGAGATGTCGCTTGTTGAGTTTATACAACACTATTTTCTTAAAAAATATTTTAAACTTATTTTTATCAAGGAGAAGTATTTTTTTCTTAAGTATACATGGTATATAAAAGAGTGAACAATTTGCATCTAGTCAGTGTTAGAGAAAAGAATGTGACTGAAGTACCTTCAGTCACCTGGCACATTGAGTCACTCAGGCAAATACAAATCCCCTTGGTAAAAATATTTCTTGAATAACAGTCAAGTTATGACAGCATGAAAATTTAACATGTGATCTTAACTTTCCCCCAGGTGACTTCTAGTATTACTGAACTGGAATATCACACATGTACTTTTAAAAATAAGTTAACATTTGAAAATTGCTTTTAGGCTAGGCTTTAGACATTTTAGACCTAGCTGGGTCCTAAAAATGCAAATTTGTCTTCTCCTTTCATGCTGTCAAGGCTCCTCTCCTCTATCCCAACCTATAAACCTTTTGAATGTGCTTGAGTTCTCAGTCTAAGACTTGGCTCCCTGTTTCTTCCCTCTCCCATCCCTCATCACATGCCCATCACACTCATCCCCACGTTCCTGCCTCTCACAGCTGCCACCACACATCCCAAACGAAGGGCAAAGGTCTGAGTCTCTATTTTAAAACAAGAGTAACCCCTCCACTCTGCTGTCACCTCTTTGGTCACCCTTTGCACCTTCAGAGGAGAGTTCTCCCCTCCTAGGGGTATGACCAGGCAAGCTGGGTAAATGGTCAGGCACCACACAATAATCTGCTCAGGAAAATGGTCCCAACGGACTAGGAAGTCCTGCAGGGTGCAAAACAATCCCTTGGCTTTTTTTTCCTTAATCTAAGACTGGCTGTGTCTGTGTACTTGGCTATTTATAAACAGAATCTATCAATCTTGTTCATATAAAGTATGAATTAAATAGCACTGCACAACTTATCACACACAGCATATAGCAGAATAACAGTGCAAAATACACTATCTTATCTATGCACTCTCATATTACCTGCTTATCTTGTGGCTATCAGCACAGTCATCTAAGCCCTTACATGTGTACCAATATGAGCAGCAAAGTCCCAAGTGGAGCATCACTGATGTTTCCTTAACAACACCTTATTTCTCAGTAAAAGAAATGCTCTAATTACAGGAGAACTTCAGTTGGAGAGAAGAATCTTACAACTTTTAGGTCTAAATCCCAATATCAACTCCGAGTCCAGGAACCAATCCTGCCATGACTAAACCACATGTAAATTCTAAATGGCAGAATGATCTCTACAGATTGTGAGAAAAGAGGGCACCTGTGTGCAATGCCTGTGTGTCAACATTTTATTTCTCTTGATAAGTTCTAAAATAAACTTAAAACTTGTTTAGAGCATCAGACCTGGCAGTGCTGAGTTTCTTCAATTAGCTGAGTCAGAATGGCATGGAGAATGCTGGTGCTCCAACTCTAACCCATCCAGGCAAACCACTTTTTAGGAGGGGGAGCCTTTGCAGTAAAGCAAGCATCTGCACATGATGGATGATCCAAAGCCTGAGGTCGTTCCATTTCACAGACACCATCAAAATGCCATCAGTCATGGCAGTTTTCAGCCATGACATCAATCAAAGCCATACTTTAGTAAATTTTAGCAGAAACAATTTGCATCTTGAATTATCAGATCTCTGCCTCTCAGTACTTATGATACTGTCACATTTTTCACTGAATTGCTTTGGAAAGAGCAAATGTAAAAGTTCCTGGAAGTGAAATGAAATTGTGATGGCTTATGCTTAGACAGTAACTTCTAGCAATACTCTGCAAGAATTTATGGCTGAAATTTATGTTTCTATCTGGTTAAAACAGTAACTAGCAAACAATTTTCAGTTAGAGTGAATGTCCTCAGCCCTCATTCAGAAAGGAAGAAAGGCTGGGTTTCAGCCTTTTTTGGAAAGAAGAAAATCAACCTAAGCAATTTTTCAAGTTTTATGGAGTTCAGCAAAAAGAGGGATTTTCATGTGAAAATCAGAACTAAACAGAAACATTGCACAAGGTGAGTTTTGGAAAATCTGTTTTTCCTATGTCCTGCAGACAGGATAAGGAGGGACATAAAAGACACAAAGAAGAGGGTTTTGTGCTGACAGTCATAGAATCAGACTGCCTTATGCCTTAGGCAGGGCAGGCAGTTCAGACCTGCCCAGAATCTGGAAACCTCAGGGGAAGGAAGGTACACGTTTCTCAGTTAAGAAGGTGAAGTTTGTCTTCATTTCTAAGCACAACAGAGGTTCAGCAGGTACCACGATCATGTGAGGAGGTATCAGTGGATCTGACCAAACTGCCAGCTAACCCCACCTCTGAATTTTGGGGCCAATTAATTATATTTATTTTTCTAACTCAGATTGTCCTACACAAAAGGCCATGTCGTATCTGAGGTGCTGGCACAGAGCTGCTTGGCTACTGCTATGGAATAAGGAATTGGTTTGAAACTTCTGTTTTTGGGGATGGAAATGTCAGTTTATACCCAAAAAATTAATTTAAAACATGGAAGTAAGTGCTCGCAAATCCAATAGCATATATATCAATCTAACATCATTATGAATGCCTTTGGCTCTAGGTTCTTTCTAGTTTATAACTTGAAAATCAACAGACTTTGTAAAGACTAAGCAACACACACGAAGAGCTTTAAATAATTTGGTATGCTGCACTTCATTTTTGTAGGTGTCTTTTAATAGATCTTTGCAACGTATCCTAGAGCATATCATTACATAAATTCCTAATTTAATTCCTAATGTAATTCCTGAACTAAAAAACAGTCTTTTTTTAAAGTTAAACTTGATATCATATTTTCTTGAAAGCTGTCATCTTAAAAATATAGTGGTGTTTCAATTTAGCTGAGATATATCAAAAAAAAAGAACTCTGTGCTCAATCTTAATGTGTTTTTCAAGGTCTACTGATGTTTTCTATATTTGTTTTTAGCTTGTAAAAGGAAAATGAGATAGAAAAAGAAAGTTGAGCTGGGTGAGCGATTCATAAAATTAGTTTGAACTTGCCTAAACAGAAATTTTATGCATCCCAAAACTCATTTTCCTACTAAATGTTCAAGTCTGACTTTCAGCTACACTACTCCTCTTTGTCTTACCCTGTCACTCTAAAATATTATTATTCTTTGTGTGATTACAGAGAATAAAATATTTCCTTATTAATATAGCAGTTCTTCTTTCACACTACTTGAAAGGAAAGTCAAGAGAACCACAATGATCTGAAAGCAGTATGAGAGAGACCAGGCTTGCTTGCCTCTTGGTAGCTCAAATTACAGTATGGATGGCTGCAGATGGCAAAGAGAGCACTGACAACCTCACTTCTGCTCCTCCTCCTGTGCATACTCACAGTTTCCAAAGGAGCTACACTCTCCTGGTACTCCAACTGCCCTAAAATTCAGGAGTCCTTTTTGAGTCCAAATCACCATTTTTAAAAATTCACTCTCAACAAAGCAATGCCTCGAGCAATATGAGCTGGCAGTTTGACTACAGGAACCACGGGAAGCTGCCTGTGATCACCCCCACAGGAGTGATCCCTGCAGATCTGTATGGAGGTGAATCTGCCTGCCCTGTCTGGCCAACACTGTCCACTTCCAGAACTCTTTATTGGTCCTTTCATCAGAGCTAACATTCACTTATATTTTAAAAACATGTTTACCAAACATATAAAATTCCTCAAACATTTATATTCTAGGAATTGCAATTGCCTTGCCAGACTTCATGAGGAAGATGATAGGACAAGGACTTCTGTTTTCAAACTAAAAGAAAGTCAATTTAGACAAGATATAAGGGAAAAACCCAAAACTATTATGAGAGTGGTGAAACTGAAACAGGTTGCCAAGAGAGGTGGTGGTGCCTCATCCCTAGAGGTGTCCCCAGTCAGGTTGGATGGGGCACTGAGCAACTTGGCCTTGTAGAAGATGCCTGTGTTCATTGCAGGGGAGTTGGAACCAGAATCTTCAAGGCTTCTTCCAAACCAAACTGTTCTATGATTCTGTGATATGTGTGGAAACCTTTCTTAAAAGAGTCAGCAGAGGAAATGCTCTCTCCTGAGACAGCAGAGAAAATGCTTATCATCATTATTTTTAAACAGACAGAAATAAGAAAATCCTATTAGATAAAAGAGGGTTAATAAAATTAAGCAGAAGATTAATTCATTTTATTAGTGTTCTGTAAATAAGGATAGCTTATTATATGTTAACATATTTTAGCACAGTTTAAGCTACGTTAAAATATGTTAAAATAAAACCTACATGAATAGAAGGAAAGGTGGCTAAGAGGTCTTTATTTCTGATTCAAATGCACAAAAAGATTGCTTTGATGCTGAGGAAGGAAAATGTTTTGAAGATATGGTGAGGGATATGTAATATTCTCCTATTATCTAGCAGATTCTGGACAAAGATGGGGGATTTGGACAAGGTGGTTTATGAGAGCATGAAGGACATGGAGGCACTAAGAATGTACAGCAAAATTATGGTGGTGCTTTCTTCCAGTGTTGATTGATCTTGCCAGTAATTTCTAAAATAATTCTGAAAATCTGCAATAATGCCAGCAGCAGGCAGGGGGGCTGCCTGAAACCAAGCCAAGGACTCAAATGAAAGCCTTTGGAAGCTCACTGGACACCTCAGCCTTACTTATTACAGCTTGAGGACAAACATTTCTGATGAAAACCTTTCCATAGTAACTTGTCTCTCCTGATATTTTCATATTTATTGAAGAGCATTCAGACTTAGTGGGAGGGAGGTGTTCCAGACTTTCTAGCACTGTTTGTTAAAAACAGAAGAATCCACACTTTGATCGAATCCTGAGGCTCAGACTAGAGATGTTTGCTAAACTGTCTCAGATGAGAATTTTATCCTTACTAGTTTGCAAGTTTTGCATCAAAGAACATCAGCTAAAGGCAGCATAAAGCATTCATGGCACGATCAGGGAGAATGACAAGCTGGTAATTCATCACTGACACAGTGGTGACGGCTCTAGTCTACAGTCCAACCACACTTCCAAAAGGAAGCAGGTGGATATGAGAGTCTGAAAATAAGTCCTGGGAGGGATTACATGAACTGACTGTCCAGCCCTCAAGCTACCAAGTTACCCAGGATAACATCACGGCAATGCTTCTGCAAAAGGAATTGAGCCAACTTTAAACAACGATGGATGAGTCCACCTGCTCACTCTCCAAGAGACTCCCTCCACATATGCAACCTGTCAGCAGATTTAACAATCTAAAAGTAAACCTGACTCGTGGCTATGGTATTGGTGAAAGCACCAAGTCAATTCATCCCTTTGCTGTCATAGCAAACAATAAGACAGAAAAGAAGAAATGCTACAAGACTGTGCAGACCCTTCAGGATTGTGTTTTTGCTCTCCAAAACCCTTAGGAAAAGACAATAATCTGACATGGAAGCACTCAACACTTCACATTAAGAACCTATCTAAAAAATTATTTCAGTCAAAGGTGATTTTTGCCCTCCTTCCTACTGGTAAAATGTCAAGCATGCCTGCTCTGCTCCCAGAAAGAAATAAGCATGAGTGTGTAAGAGAGAGAGAGAGAGAGAGAGAGAGAGAGAGAGAGAGAGAGAGAGAGAGAGAGAGAGAGAGATCCAGAAAAGATTGGGCAACTTCATTTGTTCATTTGTTCTCATTAACTGAGGAAGATGTAGTCTCCCATGGGATATTACTGGCAGAATGGTAACCTCAGAGGCAGCAAGAGCATCTCAGTTCTCCTCTGAGTAACAATGGGCACCTGGCCAAGCTTGTCCAAGTAAGCCCAGACCTGCATATCCATGCCCTGAAGAGAAGCATTCCTGAGGAGAACTCTGATTATACAAGCCCTTTGTTTCTTTATAAAGTACAAAGAAAATATGAGCTTGAATCTTGCCAGACTGAAGTCTGCTGACTGTAAGCACAGGGGAAGGTACATGCACGGTGCTTTCCTCCAGCCTTGTGTTTGCTCCAGTCTGGTCTGGGTACATCCCTTTCTGAATTATGGCACTTCAGAACAGATAAACTGAATATTCACTGAATATGCACTGGAGTTGACATGAAGTTATTCAGATAATTAGTTGCCAGATCATTTTCTTAGCACAGGATGAATACTAAAATACACAGTCTGCAGAAATTTGAAGTAAAACCCTGCAGTTTGCTCGCAGTAAAGCTCTTGACAAATGCCCAGCACTTCCTCTTAAACACTAATCATGTTTCACTGAAGCTTTTTTGGGACCTAGATGGACTGGAAAGGAATTTCTTTAAAATAGAAGAAAATTATTATACTTATTAGCTAGCAAGGATCTAAAAAATCAATCCTGCTCTTTCAAAGTCATGACTTCTTGATACAAAAAATGAAACCTTTAAAACAATATTGATTGCTATTGTTAAACTGTGAAAGAACAGATTATCTTCTCATGCAAATAAGGAGGAAAATAATGTCCAAATTCAGAAGAATTATACAAAGAACAATTCTGCCCTACTGTAAGATGTTACAAGGAATGTGTCATTTATATATTTTTTCATTATGCTTTCTGCAAAAAGAAATCAAGCTATGTGCTACATCATGAAGACTGCATGACAGCAACTTCTTTGTCAAATATACACCAGGGACTGCTGTGGGGCTTAGATTGCCTGATATTATCCTCTAGAACTCAGAATTGCAGCCTTGCAAATGATTCTAGATTAGGGTGACTGACTTGTCCTCCAGCAGATAAAGGCTGAAGAAACCAGACTTTGGGAAAGCTGGAGACTGTCCCAGGGTCAGTAGGTGAAATGCTCTGTACAAGGCAGGATGAACCACTGGCTGAGCAACAGCCCTGCTGGAGAGGACCCAGGACAGCGATGGATTTTGAGCTCAAATTAATTTGCAAACAAAGCAAAATGTACTCAAGGCTGCCAGAAGAGGAATTTAGGCCTTAGGCCAGGGGTGTTAGGCCAGGATCAGTTGTTACTGCCCACTCTGCAGTGGGACACTGTTCCAGGTGCCTGACCCTGGGGAGAGCCCAGCTCAAGGCTACAGAACACTGCAGCAGCCAGAGCTGGGACACACACCTGGGGCTGCTTGGGCTGGGGAAGGGAAAAGAGAAGGCTCAAGGCTGATCTTCAAGCATCCTATCACTCCCTGAAGAGGATTTACAAAGGTGACAGAGCCAAATTCTCCATGATAGGAAGTAAGACAGGACAAGGCTGTGATGATGACATCCTTGGCTACACATCCATGCTGACCTAGTCCTGTGCTGGCCACAAGCTTGTTTTAGCTGTGGGCTGGACTGAAGGCCTCATGGGACTTGTTTCAACCACATTTTTTAGAATCTTTCCTAATACAATATCCTAATAATTTTCTAATACATGCAGAAGAATGGTAAAGTGAGAACCCTCTATCACAGTCAGATGCAGCATCATCATTAAGGTAGTTACTTTAGTAACTATTAGCTTTTAGTTACTAACTTGACTATTTTATTTGGGAATGGTGAAGCATGATTTATTCTGGCACATTAACATTGATCAATGAAAAAAATTGAGAATATTTTCCATACATATGTTAGGTCATTATTTTAAAAATTCTTATGTGAAACAGTATCAAGAAATCCTGAAGTAATAGAATTCTTTTTAGAAGCTAAGTTTAGTCACACTGGATATTCCCCAAATCTCTTCCAAATTATGGCAAAGAAAGATAATGACAGGAATTTTAATAGTTCTAGTGTGAAGCCAAATGTGAACATTAAAAACTGAAGGAAGGCTTACAAGAATAGCTGTTAGTGTGGATCAGAAGGTTTTCATGTGACTAATTTTAAAAAAAAATATCTTGAACTATTAAATGCAAATATCAGAAATGTTCTTTCTAACTTACATGAGATATACTCATCCTATTGGTCTTGCCTCCTTGCTCCTAAAGTCTCAGCTATGGAGAACACCAAAAATGCTTTTGCTGATACTCACATGAAATTCAAAACTCCACTGACTACTTAGCTACAATTTTCCTACTTTGAATTTAAATTTCCTGAAGCACACCTAGTTTTGTTTGTTTTTTTTTTTTAATCAGACACATCTCAAATGAGTACTTAATAATGAAATAAAATTATTTAGTTAAATTAGAGTAATTTTGGTTGGAGACCAGAAAAATAGAGGAATGAATTTAGCTATGACTTTCCTGTATTCTTAGACCATTGTGCGAGGGAAAAAGATAACATTTTGTGACATGAAAAATTATTCACTAATTAAAAGAATATGATTGCGAAGTACTCAGTCTTCAAGCAAATGACCCCAAAAATGAAGTTTGCAAATTTTCTATAAATTCAAATGCTGATAGCACAACATTTCTGATGAATTTGAAAAACATGCCTTTATACTTAAAGGAGTACCACTTCAATGTAACTCATAACTGTTTGCCTTTTTAAATTGCCAAATTTAAATTAGTATGCAATAAACAAAGCAATGAGTTTTCCTAGCAGGGCAAGAGGTAATTTCAGGTTTCCCAAACTAGTGGTTCATATGATTTGCTATGAAAACTCTTCCATATCCCTTTCCTGTCAGACAGATTCTTTCTTAAGACTGTTGTCATTTATATCAGAGACATGAAAGTCAGTTCATTTTGGAAACACATTGTGTTGATATGCCCACACCAAAGATGGAAGGTAGTGATTGGTTAGTAAGGCACAGCCCTCTGCACAGCAGCCTTTTGCAAAATAAAAATGAATTAATGATAATCTCAGAAAATGTGTCTTTGCAGTATGAGGTTCAGTGGAAAGCTTTCAGGGTCAGCACAGCTTTTCTCTTCTTTCTCTGGGAATGCTCCATGCACTACTCCTGCTCTCTGTGCCATTTCCACTGCACAGATGACCTTGTTCTGTTCTTTCTGAGTGCCCACCCCTCCCTGTCCTGTTTGGGGGTTAAGTGGCAGGGCTCATGAGGGTGTTAATAAGGGAACAGATGCATTTTTATTCTGGTGTTTCAGTGTGTGTCTGAACACATAGAGGGTAGAAATTGTCTAGCTCTGCCCTGAGAAGTGGGTACTTCAAATGGATTATTCAATGCATCTAACCAAATAAATCAGAAAACCCCAAGAACAAAACCCTAAATTGCTAATCCATTAGAGTTACTCACAATGGCAAAAGTTCTAAGAGCTCTGGAGAAGTACCAAGGACAAACTAAAAGGATGAATCTGTAAACCCCAGAAGGAGAGGAGCTTGTCAGTTATCCCAACTGGTACATTTCTCACAGTGCAGAAATATCTGCAGTGAAATGATAAGATGTAGGATCAAAAAACCCTTAACTGATGGATCTTTAAGGTAGTAAAATCTTTCCAACTTTGATGATGATGGGAGCAGAGAGCAAGACAAGGGAGACAAGTGCCATTCCATTGCTCTGTAACATGCAATCCAGCTCATGGAGCAAAACTGGGAAAGACGTCAATAGGACATGCCTGTCAGTCCTGTTAGTAGGAATGGAAAGGTTAAAGCTGGTTCAGGAGAGAAAAGATAAAATAGAACAGCAAAAAGAGGAGCATAATAAATAATTTACTCAGTGGCAAAAAAATTTTTTAATATCACATTTCCAATCTTTGAACTACTTTGGCAATACCTTCTTTGGCTTACGTCTTACTTGTCAGATAGAGAAGAACTTATCTCCATGGCAACACATTATAATAAATGTAGGAAGCAGAATCTATCTATCTATCTGTCTATCTATCTATCTATCTATCTATCTATCTATCTATCTATCTATCTATCTATCTATCTATCTATCTAATCTCAGCATCTAAGCTTATTTAAGCTCAATAAATGGTCACCCATAGTAAGAGGGGAATAGAGACCTGTACTGAAGCACTTGTCTAAGGAAAATAAAATACACCAGTAGATACCAACTGAAAATGGAATATTACCTACATTTAAGAAGTAGAAAACAGTATCCAGAAATATTTTTAAACAGGAACAGCTTTCTAGATAAGGAAAAATCTGCAGCTCTGATCAGCACTCTAAAAGTAATGTGTAATGTAGAGGAACGAGATGCTGAGACACTTTGTGTCTCTCAGGAGGTAAGATGGGAGAAGCAGAACAGGAAGTTTCCCTGAAACTGAATCCAGGTAAAAGGATGAAACATACAGTAAATAATAAAAAATTAGGGATTACAGGGACTGAGATTAGTAGCTAAATACTTCTGGTGGTGGATGACTTTGACTCAGACTCAATTAACAATGACTGAAGGACATTTAGCACTTACAGGAATGGGCACATAAATCAGGTGAAACCTGGGAAAACCACACCAGGGCAGTTCTAGAAAGAATAGCTCACATACAGTAAACTCAAAAGCGCTCTGAAATCAATGGCTCTGGTTTTATGCTATCACACAAAATCTTCAGCTGGACAATTTCTGTACACTAATCAAGTCATTTACCCAACGCCTCTTTTTTTCCCTGTTATTCCTGCAGTGGGAACCACCGTGTGGAGCTCAAGAAATGCTTCAGCTGCTGGTGAGTGGCTGATGAGAGACTGTTCAGAGCAGCAGTGCTCTGCCCCCATGCCCATTGTCAGAGACACAGGACTGAGCTCCCTCCACACACCTCTGCTGGGAGCCATGTGGCCACTCCTGGTTTTTCAGAGTAAAAACATATTCACAAATCTCAGTCTCTTTTCATTTATAAGACCAATATTTCTCATATATACATCGCCTTTTATACTACAAAGGAGTATTACTGGAGTTTTCCTCTGTGCTGTGTGCATCAAAAGATCAGTTCAAATGTTACTATGACAAGCTGCTTGCTAACAGTTGCAAAATGAGGTTACAGATGCTCTTCTTCTATTGCAAGGGAGTATTCCCCATTCAGATGAGTGTTCGTGGCTTGTGAGCCAAAACCCAACTTCTTATGTTGCTCTCAACTCCCAGCAGACAGATGTAAGCTGTGTGTGCTACAAGGGCTGTTAAATACTTTGACTTCCAGGTTCATTCAGTTAACATTTGGTATGAGTTTAAAATGAGCTCTTAATCTGCCAAAATCTTTTACAAACCATGACACCCAAGAAACATGAAAATTAATTAATAACTTTCTCTGTCCACTTGGTTCATTTTCACATGCTTCATTAATGAAATATCTTTAGGCTTCCTGTCCACAGTGAGCACTAGGAGATAAATGAATGAACAGGGGCTTGTTCAAAAGAGTTCACTCTTGTTATAAGTTAACTGAGAAGGAAAGCAAAGAGAATAAATGGAACAAAGGCCTGATAAAAAGTGAAGCATACTCCATCTGTTCTTGCACTTTTCAAATTGGTGGTGGAATTCCAATCACCGGGTAAAACTTATTTATATTAGTCCTCTAGAGAGATTCCATTACATTGTCTGGTGGGAAACACAGTATGGAAATGCAAAACACAACAGGAATGAACAGGTGAGGTACTTGAGTGATTTTTAGTCAGCTGAAAGCCGATGTATCCCACTCTAGCATGGGAAAAAACAATTCTGGAGACAGCAACCTTGAAGCCTCAGTTACAGTACTGTTCCAGGAGTTGCTGAGTTCCCCCAAAGCTGTGCTGTGCTTGCCCCTGTCCGTGGCCAACAGCAGCAGCAGAAGCAGCTCTGAGATGGGTCCTCCCTGGTGTTTTTTTTACCAGCTGGACTCTGATGCTGAAAGATGCAGCTCAAAGAGCTGAGCAGTCTCCTGTCACTCACTCGTTTAATGTTTGTGCTTTGTGCATTCCTGTGGCACAGTGACACACGTCTGAGAGCATGCCTCACCTCTCACCTCTCAGACTGCTGCCAGGACTCACAGTGGCTATAAAAAGGTAGGCTGAAGTCAGAGTGAACCAATTATGCCAGAATAATTTTCAGGAACAAGAACATTCAGTGCTGTAGTGATCACTCCAATTAACAATGGTTGCAACAGAAAACCTACTCATCAGATTACATCAGTACTATCTTAAGACCTTTTTGGTCCTTAAATGCAGGCAGCATTACATAATATGTCCCTCCACAGACACAATTCTATTCAGGAAAAAATATGACCTTTCTTTCCTTTAAATCAAAATAATCATGCAATCACTTTGCCAAAGCTCAGTCTTATTAGACAGGAGCAACACAAGAGTTACAGCTACTATATTTTTTCTGTCTGTCTCTAACAGTTGCATGAAATTCATCTGTCTGAACAAGCAAATTTTGACATTGGGGTCTCAGAAATATAAGTCATTATCAGATACTACTGTCATCTTTTCAGTAGCATTGTAATTTATTTAGGAATTTTTACATGACCATATAAATACTTACAGTAGTCTGCAGTCTGGTGGAACAACATTGCTTTTCTCAGCTTTTCATAGGTGTTTCTCTATGGTATAAGCCATAGCAGACAGGAGACAGTGTATCCCTGAAAGATCCTGCCTAAAGGACAGCGTTCTGATGGAGCAGGGAGGCGAGACAAGACACTTTTTTTTTCTATTGTCTTCTTTCAGCTTCTAATTTGTTAAAGGAAAAATGCCAATATTCCTCAAAAGTTCCAAGATAATTTCCTCCTATTTTAAAATCAGCTATATTACACTTCAAAGGAGTTCTCTAAAGCTGATAACCTGCAGGAAATGACAGCAGAGGACTAATGAGATGCACTTTTTTTTTTTTAAGGAGGTAGAATTCACCATTGTGTGGGGATTTTTGCAACAGTTCAGTCCCATCTCATCAGGCAGACTAATTCATTTTCCTCACTACCCATCAAAGCAGAACAAAAGGTATATTTTTTTAAGCATGTCCTGAACTGCAGTTCAGGTGCAGTTGGTCAGCAGAGCAGGGAACAGAGAAAAGGTATTTGAATCTAATGCACTACTGTAATAATGATATTCTAATAAAACAATACAATATAAACACACCTAATAATAACCACTTTAAAATAGTGCTAGGTTGCATACAACATCAGTAATCTAAATGTAAGGATGTGACCTTCTGGATGACCTGCCAGCCTATGACCTATGTGCTTCTTTAAGAGCCTCATGCTCTAAAAACTATGAAACATAAATATGGTTATCTTAGAGAACTCAAGTCAGAACCCAGAAAGACTCTTGCCTTGAAAATATCCATTTTTATGTTGCTGCTACACAACACATACTAACCTGCACAACAGGTGCTGCTCAATAGTGCAACAGTGCAGCTCCTTTATATAAAATACATAAAATATATATAATACACAGACCACTTATGTTTGCAAAGAAGACAACATTACAGGGATAAGTACTGGACATCTGTGAAGTTCACCTAATGTATTTTCAGGGTGAGGTACCAGAATAAATATCTTAGCTATGCAGCAATGCCTAGCTCTGAATATCCATAGCATGTTCTATGGCAGGGTGATTTGCAGAGCTATAAGGAAAATTAAGAGATCCTACATACACATAGCACAGATTTTTTTTTTTTTCCAATATGTATATGGATACATTCTTGGGTTTTTTTTTTTTCAAACTGCTTTGATCTTAATATTTTCTAAATAATATTTCTTTATTGACTCAGGAGAAGATTTTGGAATATTTTTCTAGTCCATAAATAAAAACTGAAGTCTGTTCACCTTGTTTCTAAAAAGCTTTATTTACAACCAGTGCAACATCTCAAGGTTTTTCCATGAGAAATCATGTGAGCTTGTAACTCTATTAAAAAAGAAAAAAAAACCAACCCAAATCATACATCTTGGAATTTGGTAGGTTGGTTGGTTGGTTGGTTGGTTAGTTGTTTTTTTTTGGCACATTTGCAATTCCAAATTGACTGTGCCCCTAACTTTTCTCTGAAATACATTTTCAGGAGAGAAGTATAAATATTTTCTACAGAAACACAAATTCATTAATGTTGGAAAAGACCTATAAGACCATCAAGTCCATGAACACAAAGGACAGAAATCAGCCCTTAAAAACACTTTGTGCTTTTAAAAATTATCCCACTCCAGTGGAACGTGTCCTTGCCCATGGCAAGGGGCTTGGAACTGGATGATCTTTAAGGTCCCTTCCAACCCAAACCATTCTATGATTCTATGATAAAAATACAGATAATGATATTGCCATTACACAACATAATTAAATACCATTACACAGCCATTAGAAAGACAGTTGTAGTATTCTTGAAAGTATTCCTACATATAAAGAAGGGCTGCTACTTTGATACCTTAGCCATTAATTAATCTAAACTGGTTTTTTACAGCACATAAGCACTGCCACCACACTGAAAAAGAGCAGTACTTTTAAGAAGAACATGTCAGTATTGTGTTTCTCCCCTTTCAAAAAAAAGAGTAAATTGGTAAGTTTAATGGAAAATAGTGTGTTAATTTCTACAAAGCACTTCTGCTAGTGCCCTAAGAAAAACCACTGCTTTGGGTCCCTATTCACAGAGCAGCAAAGTCAAAATCCTTCAACACAAACAGACACAGAAATGGGGCTCCCTGAGATGTGAGAAGAAAAGCAGGCAGAACTGAGCAGTTTTTCTCACCCAACACCCATTCTTCCACAACTCTGTAGCAGAGAAGTTTCTCTGCCCTTCGAGGCCCAGCACGCTCAGCTCAGGCTGATGGTGATGTCCTGGAACCAGCATGGGAAGCTCACTCTGGAGCAGGTCTGCTCTCCACAGTGGCCACCCTGCCAGACCACTCTCCCTCTTGGGAGCAGAGGTCTTGCTCCCTCCTTTCTCCAGTCTGATCACTGGGGGGCATCCAAGGCTCTGCCCTGCCACCGCTGGGCTGGGTGGCTCCCCTCACCTGGCAGGTGTCCCTGCAAGGACATCCCCTGTCACCTTGCATGTGACAGATCCAGTGCAGACCCAAAATGAGCATCAAGAGCATCCAGCCTGTCACTGTGGCTGGGATGGTGTTGGTGCTGCCTGTGCTGTCAGTCATGCACCATGGGGAGGGGAAAGCATGGAAAAAGATTTTGTTAAGAGTCCTGCACAAAGCAGCACAACCTCTTTCTTTAACAAATGTGTTATACTTCCAGAAAAATTACTAGTTTTCTCTAGTCAAACTAGATTAATTTTCCTTTAAAGCTATTTTAGTTTGCTCAAGGCATCTTAAGCACCCTGTGTAAATGAATTAGAAATGACAGTTTCTCCAGTAAGGGGATAGGTGACCATGTTCCTTTCTTGTACAGCACATACTTTGTGAGAACAAAGAATAAAAGCCAGCATGTTATCTGCAGGCATGTTATTTAAATGGCTCTCTCCCTTTGCTTTGTGAGAGTCTAACATCCCCAGTGAAGTGTGGAGAAAGACTTTGAAACATAAAAATGGGGGTACAGATAACATAAAATTACTTCTCAGCAACAAATGCCTGTCTATAGATGTGCTAAGTAAAGCACAGTGGAATTTTGCAAACAAATTTACAGCATGTCAAAAGCTTCAGTGAGAAAGCAGATTGAGCAATGCTCTGTAATAATGGTACCTGTCCAAGGGTGCTCTGCCTGCGTTGCAGGACATCTACTGCTGCACAAGGACACAATTCTTAAATCAGCCAGAAAGTTATCTGTTCAACAAAATTTTCCTGGCTACAATATTCTTGTAATTCTATGACCTTTTTTATCCTTTGAGAGAGATCCAGCAATTAAACCAGACTTAACAGGTCCTAACAGGGTGGAAAAATTTTCCTAGGTAAAGGAGATTTCTGCTTACCTTAGAACACTAAATAAATACTTAGTCTTAATTCCAAATTAATTTAAGTTCCAAATTTATTTAAGTTTGGACTGCATGGGATAAAGCATCCCCTTGTGTCCCATCTTCTGATACACAATAAAATGCATTATAGGCTCTCTCTCAGCATCTATAAGACAACATAATAACATGGCCAGATATCCTGGACTGATGGGCATCCCCCAGGACCAGGGCATGCAAGAAGGAGCACACAAGGCAGTGACAGGAGAATTGCTGCACAGTGCTGTGAGGCTGAGATGTGAATCAAGTTATCAGGCAGGCTCTGGGCAAAGCAGGCTGGGAAACAATTTTCAATTTTGTTTCTTTCAAACCAAGTGAAGGAGAACAGCTTCTGCTAAGAGCTAAACAAACTTCTGGAAAGTATTTATGTGCCCGGTTTGAGGTTTACCAGCCCCTGTTCTAATCAAGGGATTTGGGTTTCGTGTGGCTGATGCTTCAGTTATGGAGTTACTCATTGCAGAAAGCCGTTGCCTTGGCAGCTGGGTGACCCAGGGGGTTAATAAAGCGAATTTCCACCCCAGAGATCTGTGATTCATGCTTGGCTTAACAGACAGCAGCAAATGAGCTTGGTGGTCTCAAACTAGCCCACAGACTCACTGCAAAATCCCAGCATCATTTTAAAGGAATTTATCATAGCTGGGATTTTCTATTCATAAGAGAGCTAAGACTGGAATAATAGGGTTATGTTCCAGGGCAGGATGAGAGGCCATTAAGTAATCCTAGTATATTATTAAGTAATGTAAGTTTAAACACATGTGCATAAAATGTCTGGAATTAAATAAAAAAAATAAATTAATTCCATTATGAGTTTAACTTTTGACCAAATAGTTGCAAGTAAAAAGTGAAATAAAAGCCTTTCCCACTGAGTGTTGAAGAACAGTGCTATTCCACTATCCATGCAGAGAAAGCTGCAGCTCTCCAGGAACAATAGTATGACTCCTTGTGGAAATGCAGTCATCTAGAAGCATTTGAAGCAGTTGTTTTTAGATTTAGTCCTATACAGACAGTTAACTCATTCATGACAAGACATGAGATGGTGTTTGGATATTTCTGTCAATGACAGTCCTTACATGCTTGTGTCCTCAAGAAACTAAAGGTTTAAAACCCACTGTGGACTGTTATCATTGTTCCACAGATACACCACCTTTTGAGGGCAATGTGTACTTTAGTCTCAGGTTCCTTAGGCTGCTTAACATTGTGTTTCACACCAAACGCAAAAACTGTAGAAAAACTTGTCACAGATAATTTCGAGACAATTCCAGAACAATGTCAATATGCTGAACAGAAACAGTGCTTTTTCCTCTTTTGGTGGAAATACATCTCATACACTTCACACTTGGTTTTCTGCTCTCCAAAGGGACACAAAGAAGGTTGGACTATGTCCTGCCTCTGCCCACAGCTCTGGCTAGATCACAAACTGATTTAAATCAGCATCATCCTGCTGCACTCTTTACCTTCCAGATGAGGATCTGAATCTTCACTTACTCCCTCAGGCAGTGAGGAGTGAAGTCCAGAGCAGTCAGAGGGCCATCACTGGGCAGATTTATCAAAAAATCCAACAGACTGTAGTACATTTTCTCTTTATAAAGTATAAACAGCCCACATGTTTATGGATGATGGTGATACTGGGAAGGAGGTTAGAGGGAGAGATGTGGGGAGTGACAAATAGACTGTAAATTAAAATTAACTGCATCAGAAACTTGAAGGAAAGATACAAGTTGGGTGCTGTGCGTAGAAAATATCTTATTGCAGTCAAGCCTGACCCTGTTCCTTGAAAAGCATTTCTCTGATTTGTTCAGGTCACAAGTGGGATGGAAATGAGCCTCCGAACTGCTTCTTCACACATCCGGATTTAATAGACTTTTTTCCACTGATAAAAGACCACTAATGAGTTCATTTTCAAGCTATTAAATTGGCTAGAATAGCTAGTTCTGCTGATGATTGCACAGAGACCTGACGGTCACAGTGGGTTTTGTCTTTGGCTGTTAACCATTTGCTGTCTCCCTGTTGCAAAACAAATGTTTAAGTAGAAAAGGAAGGGAAACCAAGCAAAAGCAACCTTGTCACTTGCTCCCCACCCATCTCTTTGTTCTACCTTTCTATTTTGTGACTCTCTGTGTTTCTCAGATGCCTTTAAACACAAATACTTCCTTCCAGATAGCTGTTGTACCAGCAATACCTTGTGATCCAAACAATTAGAAGCACATTCACAGCAACATTAGACTCTGGTTTTGGATGAGAGCACAATTAATATTTTCCTTTGTTCACTGAAATGTTTTAATTCAGAGTATGACAGTTCCTTCACCCTCACCACACTCATTTTTTGACTGGTCTGGAGCCTCTGTCTTTACGAAATGCCTACACAGGCTGCCCAAAGTTGCACACTGCAGCCTTGAGTCTTAAGGGAACAACTTATTTCTTTAGCCAAACGAATTACTGCAATTAAGGTAAAGCTAAGTGATTTCTCTTTTGGTTTAGATACATATCACTTGCAATATCATGCAGTCCATCAGACTTTTACAGGCAATCAGCTGCACAGCTGCTTGGTGCTGTAACCTCTGCCCCCAGTGCTTGAGGGAGCAGGAACAGGTTGGCCTGACCCTTGACAGCACCACCTCTTTCTGTTCAGAAAAACTGTTAATGTAATTGTGTGACATACATAATAAACGGATTTATCCCCAATGTTTAATGTGTATGCATCTCCAGTCCAAGGAGAAGGGAACTAGCAGCCAAAGGGAGAAAGGCAGTGACATTGTGTAATATTTTGGTACATGGGCCAGCCAGTAAAGAACAGATACACAGACATTTCTGGAGAGAAACAGCAAAACATATGAAAATGTAAGGTATCCCACCACTGTCTTCACAAAATTTGCTCCCAAGTATGGGTATCAAGTATCAAGTGTTGATCATTTTGCCAGAGTTTAACCAGTAAGTCAGTCTACATTTCTTAAAGGGGGAAATTTTTGAAGATTTTTTTTTAATTGCTTGGCTGCAGCCACACTGTGTCTATCCACAGCATCCCTTGAAAGGGGACTGCAATCAATCACCTCATCCAGAATGGAGTTGCCACACGAGTGATGTGTCAGTGTCATGGGCTGTTTGTTTGACTGCACACAACCACACTGCCTGCAGAGCAGTCACAGCCAGGAGCCTTCCCTACAAAACACAGGCAGTATTTAAAATCAGCCTTTTGTCAATTAAAATCTTCACTCAGAGATTTAATTTATTCTGTTAAAAGCATCAGAAGGTAACTTACCCTTAATGGAAATATTACTTACCTCTTCAAAGATTTCAATCTAGTATCTCTTGTTGGAACAAAGTTGTGCAAGTTTAAATTTATCTACGGGCAAAAAAAATCTTGTCTTGTAAATATTTGTAACTGCATCTCAGGAGAATAATTTTTGAAGCTCAATGTCTAGTCAGCACCAAAATGATCTTATTATGAACATGGTAATCTTATGATGAACATGGCAACACAGAATTTTAAATGTGATTATGTTCATGACTCCATTTCACATGTGTTAGTTTTTGTGATGCCTTATTTCAAATATTAATAATTTGCTGATATTTCTGTTCAGTTAAATCCTATTCTCCATGTGATGATGCAAGTTACTTGTGAATAATTAGTTGAAACTAAAATGTAGATTAGAATAAGTTGACACAGGAAGAATTTATTTAATTTCAAAGAAAGGGAAAAATATCTCTGAACCAAAAGCACTCTTTTTACAAAGCTTCAGTAGACAAGAAAAAATGTTGATTGGGAAAAAATATAGCTAATAACTGGAGAGCTAAGAAAAAGGAGTAAAAATCAAAATGCACTTTTACTTCATTCTCGATGCACAGCTGAAGACCCTACTTTGTCCAAGACTGGAGCATCCATTTAATTCTCCACGAATGGTGATTTTCTAAGTTATTCAGGCTCACCTCACAAAAGCCCCTTCTTCTGTGACCAACTTACTCAAAAGGCAAAGCAGGGCCAGTCTGGAGAAAGTCTGGAGCACGCTGGAGCAGACAGCAATGTCTGTCACCCCGAGGTGGCACCACAATGTTTGACCATGAATCTCGGTCACGAGGCAAGCACTGCTCCACAGAGGCAAAACCACAGCTGCTTCTCTAAGGCTCAGGAAAAAACAGGTTTGGCACAGCAAGGCTTTTGATCAGAGAACCTGCTCTAGACAGAGAACAGTCTGAGCAATACTCAGGTAAGTCATGCTGGAGGAGCTTTGAAAAGTGACCAATTAAAACACATTGAAATTCCTTATGGACATTTCCAAAGTGAATTAAGCTAAATCCAGTGAAGACCTCTTTCACTTTGAATTAGGGAATTATATCATGTGGTTTAACAATGCAGGTTAAGTTAACATTTTTAGGCAATTTGAATTCAAATTTGTAGTGAATGCTGTATGGGCAAAACACAAGTTGCAGTTTTAGCAGTGCACTGTAGCAATGAAATCTCTAACAGGTGAGCAAGATTTCTGTCTCCATGACAATATTGCTTAGGTTTTCTGAATAAATCCTAAATGGTATTCAATTCAACACAAGAGATACTGTTTAAAGTAATGGTTAGGACTGGAGTCTTGCCTTACTCTAGAGGTCAAGAAATGCGGCTGAAGGTTGCAGAATTCAACTTCTGACCACCAAACTGGAGGCAAGGTAAAATGCAGCAAAGAAACTGGAAAGGGTCAGTGAAGGCATTGACCAAGAAAGGTGTCACTACCAAAGCAGTGTGGCTATTGCAACTAGCCTCAGCTACGCTGAGACAGACAGAAAGCCACCAAGAAGCCATCAATACACATGGCACTAGCAGTCCTGTCTGGCAGCCTCAATTCCCAGCCCCTGTGTTACAGGTTAATAATTCATCTCCTCTCACCACTCAGACTGTACCTTGACTCTAAGCCAATTCATAACAAATGCTATTATAAAATCACAAAACCTCAGGTTAACCTAATGTTTAAGAAGATAGATAACTGAGTGCTGATGCAAAATTTTCTCTCTTCCTCTGGACTTTTTAAGGATTCACAGCTTTCACAGCTCTTTTTTTTTTGACATACAGGTGTTGGTGAACAATAACTGAGCTGGATTATTCTAGATGCACAACAGGGCATGATTATTTTTAAAAATGAAATACAAGGAAACCTTAGAAATTTCATTTGCATGTAATAAGCATCTGTTTCCCCACAAATGCAATGCCCAGTCAACCGGAAGAAAAATGACTTTTAAAAGCAGGTGTTCTTTCTAATTATTGTTGATTTGAGGAAGTTATTAACACTTACATGCACCCAGGTTTACACTAGTAAAACCTTGCTTGCCTGCCAGCAGATTCCTGATAAAGAGTACCTTTTGGTTTAGTCCCCAAAACTGGAGTTTAACAACAAATAGTTCAAATCAGCTAGTCCTGCTCTTGTATGAACAGGAGGTTATACCTTACCATACAAAGCTAATACAGGAGGGAGCCACATGAACAGAACAGCAATGGTTAAATGTGCACAGAGAACTCTGAAATATTCAAGTTGTTTATTTCTCCAGGCTTACAAATTTGATTACCATGGAGCACAAAGCTATTAAAAATATGACCTTTTATACTGTACGACTTGGCAAAAAGCCAAATAATAACTTTGTTTGATTTGGGTAGTATGATAGAGTGCCTATTCAGCTGGAAATAAAATTACTTTTCTTTACAGGAAATTATACCTGGAAGACTAAATGTCCATCATGAACATAACACAACACACACATGGAGTCATTAATTCAGACTCATGGCAGCCACTCTCAGAGAAGTGAAAGGACAATGGTTTTAGGTATAGCAGAAAAAGATACAGAATTCTAATGCTTGTCTGGCATTCGCTCTGTGATGGGGACAAAGTGAAATAAGTGCTGATAATAAGTGATAAGATAGAAAAAAACCTCAGGTTGTATAACTTGTATGGCACTGATACTTCACAACTCCTTGTCTTGAACAAGCAGTTCTATTTAATGGTTTTTGATATGCAAACAAAGGGAAAATATGAATCCTATGCTCATGTTAGATAGATGGACATTTGATCTGACAAAACCTCATTAGTGCTTCCGCTAATACCAGTGACAAAACTAAGAGATTTTAGTCCAGTAAAGAGTAAAATCAGGAAGCTATGCATAGGAGAAAAAAAGTTTAGATAGCCCCTCTTGTTTCCAGGAGTGCTGAATTGCATTGAAAAGAAAAATCCAAAGAAGACAGAAAATGATAGGTGATAGGAAGGAAAATGCCTTGAAAAAAGAACCAAACCTGCAAAACACCTGGCTGACTTCTATTGATTTTGCTGCTTATTATTTATGGGGGCATAGGGGATTTTCCAAACATTATTTTTCTGTGAAAACAATATTTCAATAGACTGAAATTTCAGTCTTCTCTACTGGTTGTTTTTTATTCTGCTTGTTTATTGTCATATGGTACTTTCCCAACTAATTATTTCCTTTGTTTCATGTTTGGAAAAAAAAAAGACCATTCTATTCAGAAAGATTTTATTAAAAGAAACTCACTAGAATATGCAGGACTACTGAAAAATCATGAATACAAGATGATTAAGAAATTGGAATAAGGTCTTTCTACTTCTGTGGAAAGTTATGTAGACTCTGTAATTACCACCCATGCTCTGAAGTTTTATGTCCTGTCTGAAAATTGAATTTCCAGTGAGTTGCATTTTTCTATTTAGCTGTGAAAATCAGGCACAAGGGAATCACATTTCACTTAAAGCAAGGCATTAGGAGAGCAATGGTTATCTATCACTCTCCAAAGCACTATGGAGGAATGGCTTGAATGAGAAATGACAACAAAAAAACCAAAAACCCCAAGCATTCTTTAGAAAGAAATATTGTAAATCTTATTTCTTGCTTTGTTTCCTCAACTCTTCTTATGAAATTGCTTCAGGATGTAGGAGTTACCTCAGAAAGTTAGACAAAAGATGCATATATCATATAATACCCTACTGAAAACAACTGCTCATATCATATGCTCCAGTTCTGAGGAAATTCAGCTGAGGAATTCTGGCCACATGGTAGCCTTCCTTTCCATTTCCTCAATTTAAAACTGTTTTTTGCCTAAAGCCCAGAAAATTACATCCTTTTCAGTTTAAGTACACTCATTTCACGTGCTCCAAAATTAATAAAATAATAAATAAACCCTCCACACTTCAGTGCAGGTTTTTGCTTTTTGCTGCAGTATCAGGTCAGGTATGGAATCCAATTAAGCCTCCACCTTAGGCAACTTTTCATGTTCATGCTCCACGGGCTCACTGTGAACTCTAAAAAAGAAGTAGAGGCAGCAATAAGAAAGGGTTCTGACTCTGTAGCTGTGTCTTCATCACCAAAGGAGTTTTGAGAGCTCAGCTTCAAAGTCAGTCTTGAAAAACCCTTCCATCCATGTCAACAATCATTACTCATCTTTTTGACCTATTATATTTTTTGTATTCAATTTTTAAGTTAAAGCAGACTTTTGTATAAAGGTGCATCCTTCAGTTTAAGTCACTATTTCCTTTGTTACCTTTCTTGGGGAGAAAGACTATGAGTTGTGTTTGAATTGACTTTGAAGAAATACAGTTCTAAATATTGAGGTCCTCTTTACTCATCCATGAAGAGTTTCAGGATCATCCATGAAGAGTTTTGGACTGAAAGTGTGCTGCAACATGACAAACTCCTGTGTCCTTTCACTTCTCTGAACTCACTTCAGGGTTAAGAGGCTAGGCACTTGTCAAGTGCCAAACAGCCATAAGTGTGGACTGATCAAGTGGAGCATGATGGCAGAAAATGCACAGAAAAAGAATGAATTTATACTAATTATAAAATCACTGCTGTGCATACAGCTTCATTGCTTAACCTAAGCAAAACTCTACAATGAAAGGTCGTTTTTAAGTTGTCTAAAGGTACCCTGTATCTTACACTGGCACTTACTTGCCAATTTGGGACCACATATATATTGCACATTGTCTTGTCTGCTGGAAAGATTAGAGGGATGAACTGCTGCTGCTCCTCTATGATACTGCCTTCCTCAGAGAATAGCAGCCACTAACTGCATAACAGAGTGATAGCAAACATATTGAGAAATGCAAGGCTCAGAGCATTCCTTCTGCTCTCTTCTGCTGGTGGTGAAGTTACCACTAATGCAGACATTGTGAAAGATCGAGAGGGGACCTCATCAGTGCTCTGCAATAGCTGAGGATAAATCCAAAGCTCTATGGGTAGTATCAATGATTAATTGCATTCAGTCGACATTAGACTCTGTCATTATCAGCTACTTGCTGCTCAGCACTTGCTATGCTGTTAATTACTGTTGTGTGGCTCTAAGGGATGTTTTCAAAACATTTCAGATTTTTCTACTGTAATAGCACAGGAAAGAAATCAATAAGTAGCTTTTTAGCAGAGGAGAGACTAACAGATACTTTTATTAGTGTTTTGAATAGTTTTGCTTTATTTGAGACTGGATAAGCTATCACTGATCACAACTGTGCTTCCAAGACAGCACTGGCATTTGGCATCCTATCTAGACTTCACTAAAACTTTTTTATTTTTCATCAACCCACACATAGAGCAATACCTTCTGGCACATAAGAAAGTGAGAAGAATAAAAGAGTTCCACTTGCATTCCCTAGTTTCTTGCAATGGATATTTTAATCAAATTTTTGCTAGCATATCCCTTGTGACTTGGAGAAAACTCCAACCCACCCCACTCCACATTATTTTTTATTATTATTATGGTGATGGACATGGAACTCATCATCTTTTTTATGGGACAGAAAATAATATGATACCAAATTAGAAAAAAAGCTGATATAAGGTGTGCCACTCACTCTGTATTATGTTAATACTTCAAAGTTAACACTGTAAAAAACCACACAAGCTATTTTTTTTTTCTGCTGATGTTCTTATTTTGGTAATGGTCGAGGTTTGAAGTTTTATCCATGGTGCATTCAAGGGGCAAACAGGCAGGATTGCAATGCTATGTGCAACAACAGTAACAGGCTATGCCCTGCACTAATCTGTATCAGTAATTAACTCTGATAATTAAAAGCAAGATTAAATTTAGGTAACAGTGCTAATAATAGAAATAATCTAAAAAAGAGAAAAATCTATTTTTAATACTGTTACATCTGCTTCTCCTGGAATTTTGCAAAACAGGATTTTTCTTTGATTTTGATCTGCACAAACATTGAAATATGCTCTCTTCTGATTCAGAATTAAAGAAATTTCTGACATGCCAACATTTCCAGAGTTAGGACCTTTATTTAAACCAAGTGGAACAGATCCAATAGCTGAAAGAAATAGACTCCACACTGAGGATTGCTGAAATACATACACTAGGTGTGGGAGAGCTGGAAGAACCAATGCTGGAATATGAAGGATGCACAGGATCTGACTTTCTGGTGCTTGCTTATTCTGGCATGCTATCAATAGATCCTTCTGACTACAAACTGAATCCTGGACCAGGAAATCTGTCATGATCAAATTTACAGCCCCACTGGCCTCTCTCCAGAAAAAGACTTTAGAGACTTTCAGTCAGTTTGGATTTTTCAGGTGTACAGGAAGGCACTGAGTACCATCAATTACCAAATTACTGTCCAAACTGATGAACCTTGTGGTTTTTTTTATTCCTTGGATTCTGAACTATAAAACTTCAGTCAGCTCCATATGGGAAGAGCTGCAACTAGACCTAAACCTCAAACATTTACAAAATAAATAAAATGCATAAATGATCCACTTAATGAAAACATCAAGAGACCTTGTAAATCAACTGCTATCAGCTAATGCTATTATCTAAGAGATGTAGTGCCTGAGAGCATCTGCATATGCATCCCTATGCCTGCACAATGAGATTACACACTCAAGAGATGTGTACCTACACACAGAGGAGCCCAAAGCAATCCAGAGGCACCCGTTTTACAAGCCCACGTTTGTGGAGCAGAGATCTGGATTATGCATGTCTGAGCCATCAGTGATACAGAGAAATTGCATGTTGATTACCATCCTGTTGAGAAATGGGAGAATGAGCTTGGGAGAGCCTGAAAGCAGAGTGTGCCAGAGGCCAAATGATTAATATATTTTCTCAGTATTAGCATCAACAATGTGCTGCTTCAGAGGAAGTCACAGTTAAAGAGTATCCACTAACTTGATGCAAAGCTCAATAGAATATTAGAATAAATAGGATAAAAAATTACCTTCATATCATGCAGGAAGAGTTCTTGATCTAACTTGTCTCTTATTGCTTTGCTGGGCTAATTTAAGCCTTACTTTATGATATTAATGAAAAATCAATTATGTGACAGAAAGAGTGAGAGACCTAAGTGGCATCCACCTCTGTGCTGAGCCTCACCACTGGCTGGAAATTGATGCTAGTCAAGCTCTAATTAGGAAAAAAGCACAAATTTCGCAACAGTGAGGCTGACTAACCACTGGAAAAAATTATTAAAGGAAGTGGTGTGGTTTCTGTCTTTGTGTCACTTCCAAGCAACTGCAGAGGCCTTGCTGGAAAGCATGTATTGGCTGAGCACACATTACAGAGCTCAACAGAGTCAATGGGATCTAGCAGTAATAGACTAATAGACTGGTCAGACTGGACAAAGCAATTCTTCCCCTATAATTAATTTTCATGTACCTGCTGGCATGAGGAAGCTACCAACTCTGTCAGGAGGAATTTGCAGAAGACAAAGCTCCCTTCCTAGATTTGAGACTATAACTGTGTAACATTGTTTGGCAGAATTACATATAAACAAATATGAGAGAAATGTAAAAGTTATGAAAAGGAGCACGTTTGCCTTACACCTAAAGCACAAACTCCTGCTAGCAATCTATCAGATGTACTAGAAAACGCAGCAGCCTGAAAGGAGGCTGTAGTTGGGCAGCCTGCTACTATTTCAGCTCTTTTAGCCCGTATAAATTTGATAAAATATTAATAAAAAGTAGACATCCACTTTTACTCTCCTAGGAAATAATGAAGAGTTAGTGAAAAAACTAAGTAGTTTGAGGTATTAGTGACAGATCGTCACCCACATCCTGAGTTGCAGCAAAAGCAGCATGGCCAGCAGATCAGAGGAGATGATCCTGTCCTGCTCTGCTCTGGTGACACCCCACCTGGAGCACTGCATCCAGCTCTGATGATAAAATGGATGGAGCACCTCTCCCACTAGGAGAGGCTGAGAGAACTGGGATTGTCCAGCCTGGAGGAGAGAAGGCTTTGGGGCGACCTCACTGTGACCTTCCAGTACCTGAAGGGAGTCTAGGAAAAAACTGGAGAGGGACTTTTTACATGAGCATGTAGTGACAGGACAAGGGGGAATGGTCTCAGACTGAGAGTAGGTTTAGATTAGGTATTAGGAAAAAATTCATTACTGAGAGGGTGGTGAGCACTGGCACAGGTTGCCCAGAGAAGCTGTGGATGCCCCATCCCTGGAAGTGTTCAAGGCCAGGCAGGAACAGGGGAGCTCTGGGCAACCTGGTGCAGAGAAAAGTGCCCCTGTCCACAGGGGGTTGAAATAAGATGATCTTTAAGATCCCTCCTAACCCAAGTAATTTTATGATTCTATGTTACTATGATATAACACAGCAGAGCTTAAAGCAAAGTCTGTCTTGTGAGAGAAACTATGTCTTGGAACTAAACCAATTCCCTAGGGCTTGAGTGTTTTTCTTTCACAGAGATGAACAGTTTTAAGCAAGACACCAATCATTACACATCTCTACCTGTAAACAAGACAGCTCTTATGTTTTCAAAGCCTGCTATACTGTCTTTCAAGCAAATAGCTCTCATTTCTCTTCCTCCACTTAGATCTGAGAGATTAATTAAGCTCATCAACAGTTGATTAATGCAGGTAGGAAGCCTGTGGCTTCCTCCAATTACATTTCAATGATGTGGTACTCCTAGACGTATTTATTCAGGTTTTAAGAAATATATCTGTAAGAATGATCTAGGCAATTGTTGTGTCAGATTAAAATACATTACAAAATCATTAGTGAACAAAACCAGCAGCACATTCTGCGTAGCCATCTGGAAAAGATGCTCCAGAACAGACCAAATCTCTTCTGGCTGCAAAGGGACCCCAGTTCAAATGTACTTGCACTTCACTGATATCTGCTCAGTTACTTTACTACTGTGGAAGCAAAAAACAGGGATGTGGCAGCAGAAGAATGTGTATTACAAAGCACAATCTATGACCTACTCCTCACCTGGGGTAAAATTGTAGCCTTAAGCCATACTGGTGCGCTAGAGGAAACTATTGCTCCTAACTTTCTTTGCATCTCTGACAGTTCCATCTCCTGATGAATAAATACACTGGTCTCAACGGGCAAAATTCCAGCATAGGAAGTATGCTAAAAAATATGAGTATATAAACCAGATTTTTGCTTTGGTTTTAGTTTGTTTTTGTTTGTTTGTTTGCTTGTTTTTTGTTTGCAGAGAGGTGGAGGAAATGGTTTCAAACATAAGAAAATGCACTTTAGAACTCCACTAAGATAGAGACCTCTCAAATAAGAACGTCTTGATCCTAAAGAAATGATCCTACACATAGAAATCAAAACAAAACAGGAATGTTCCTCAGCTTGAGAAAAATGCATTCACTTTAATTTCCTTTGCTAATTACAAATCCCATTGCAAAAACAGCACCAAAGTGAGAATTGGGATTGGAAGCTTCTGATTGGTGGAGTTGTCTAGAATTATGGAGCTGAGTTTGGAGAACGAGAACAAATGTATTTAACCCCATTTCCCACCAGTTTTTTGAGCTACCTACATAAATGGGTGGGCATGGGGCTTCCTGAATTTGAGAGCACAATTCCCACACGTTTGTGTACTGCCTGGACTTTCCTTTGAGCTCCTTCACGTGCCCATGGAAACACGACTGGAGCAAGCCAGGCTGAGGCAGTGACAGATGGCACCAGTTTGCTCAGACACTCCTGCCCTGCCTCAGCCACAGCTGTGGCTGCTCCAGCTGGAAGAGGACAAAGAGCAGGAAGGTCACACAGAAGTTCAGCTCCTCTCTCTATTAAATCTCTGACTCTGTAATATACTTCAGTCATGTCTCTATTGTCACACACAAATCCACTTCCTATTGCACTGAAAGCTATGCCCAGGTTTAAAACTACACTAAAGAAACAAGACAATGCTATGACAAAATATAACACATGCCTTGCTGTATTATTCTGACCTTCCCCAATGTCGTGATTTTCCTTTTTTTTTTTTTTTTTTTGATCCCAGACTTCTAAATTCTTGCACCTTCTAGCTGGATTTGTTAAAGAACAGTTACACATCTATTAACAGTTACAGACATGTTCAACTCCCATGTTTAATTGCTGCTCACAGTTCTATATTATATAGTAGAAACAGACACAAACTGTACATCCAAGATTTATCCTCAATTCATTTATATTCAATTCTGTACCTGGGATTAATTCTGTGCTTATTTTATCAATTTCAATGGGATTATTCTTTTTGCATCAAAGACTTAGGTGTTACCATTACTGTTGCCAGTTTAATTTTTATAATTGATATGGTTTTGCTGAACCCACTTAATTGAATTTGTTTCATTAACAGTGGAACTGATACTGATATATGAAAAGAATATGGTTTAAATAAATGAGCAAATGTTCACCACTTTTATTCAACCTGATACAGTTTTCACTGAAATCAGTAGTCACTTCTCAAAACAAATGCATTTTAATTCCTTCCGATTTATTTCTCCTTCTATTTACCACTTCTTTGTCACAGTTGGATGCATTTAAGTAAATCAATTGGTATTTATAGGAGCCAATTTTCATTTAAATCCTTGAAAGATAGTTTAGACATTTCTTTAGCACCCACTGCTCATTAACTGAAACGAACGCATTTCTGAAATGCAGGAGACTTACTGCTACTACTACAGGATCTTATTTTAATGGTACTCTCATTTTTCTATTTCTCCCAGTAATTTAAGCAGACTAATTTGTGAACAGGACAGATTGGTTTAAGGTTTATATGCAAACTTAAACCTCCACATACACTGCCTCACATTTTCACCAAGCTGGTTCTTCCCTTTCTCTGATGCTTGAGGACTCCATTGGTCCAGGAATCTCCAATACAGCAGCCAGAACTCAGGGACCAACACAATAATCCTCAGTGATGATGTGGATGTAGACAGCAACTCTATGTAAAGTTTACTTGACACATCCAGCAACATTTGGTTTTTGATTTATAGTACCAACAGCACAACAATTTTAGGAGTTGAATTTCAGGATTGAAGTCAAGGAGGAGCCACTTTCCTAGGAGATAACAGATCAGCACAGGATACACCCTGTGCTCCTACACGAGCACTAAAATGCAATGCTTAGATAAGAAATGTTTGCTTTATAACCCAAAGAATCACAAAGCTGTCTCGAAAATCTGAATGAGAACAACAATCTGTTACAGCATGCAGTGCTGCCCTGATTTGAATGGTGCAGTTTGGCCAAACTGTCTGCTCAGGACAGCTCAGCTGCCCCCTGATGTGATCCAATACTGCAGCCTAAATATTTTGGCTTTCTATGAAGGCAACTTCTCATAAGTTACTGGCAACTTATTACTTACTTAAAAGCTGACTGGAGGAGTTTCCTATATGGGATTTCCAAGTGAGGCACAGGTTTTCATGCAGGGTTTGGCGTGTAATCAGGGCAGGACACACACTGTCCTGATATCCAGTTTCTTTTCAAAGCATCCTAAGTGCATTCTTATTATTTAGGTTTTACCTGGTTATCTCTGACTGCTTTTTAACATTGCTTTATTACCAAAAGTTGCACACCAATGCCACGCACACAAAGGTGGATACTGTTCTATGATGTTTCTACTGAAATTAGTTTTATAATCTCTTTGAACAGTAGGAATATACAAATTAATGAAATTTTCTGTCAAATATTTGAAACTGGTTATCAAGGATTTCAGAATTCACTTCACTTTCATGGATCAGTTATAAGATTTTTCTGCTTGCAGCACAAGGCACTTAATAACATTTTTGGTACTTATTAACGATGTCCTCTCTTTCTATTTAGTAATTTGGAAGTCAGCCTCATCTCTTCTAGGATTTCATATGAAGAAACAATCTTCCTTGAAGTGTATGTACAGCTGCTATTAATAGTTAACTCCAGTATGATAAAGAAAGAGCACATCCAGTAGAGCTTTGCTAACGCTCAAGGTGATTTGAAATTGAAGTCCAAATCCACAGAGATGCCTTGTTCCTCTGACTTTCACAATGACAGAAAAGTTCTCTGACTTCCTGACACTTATTTACTCTCTGAAGCCATCAAGAAATGAGCCAAAGTTATACACTCATTTTGCTGCATTATCTGGAAGTTGATTTCTGTATGGATTCCACCTGTATAAAAGCCTGCGTGCCTTCGTTCAGGTGAAAGAGAAGCCCAGGAGAACAGTAACAGGAACTGTGAGGATCCCTTCCTTAATTTTCATTGTTTTGTTTCAGTTTCTTCTGCTCTTTTGATTTACAGATTAAATCAAAAATCCAGAACCTGCCAAAGTCTTTACTTCCCTCTTATTGCACCAAAGCTGTTGCCACCTTTTCTAACCTCCTTGCCAGCTGGTTCATCCCTGGGCATTGGTGACTTTCTGACTCCCTCAGGCATTGAATGGATTTTGTTGGGGTGGTGTTGGGATCCCACATGTTCCTTGCAAAATACACAGTTAATCTATGCCACAGTCTTTCCCAATTTCTTTCTGATCTGATGAAAAATTCCTGTGTTTCCTGACACCAAGCCATCAAGAACCATGTTCTAGGTGTACCTGGCCACTGTTGACCTAAAGAAGCAAGGGAAAACACAGCTAAACACACAACATTATCAAAGAGAAATAGCTGCAAGCAGACAGAGCTAGCATTGTGCCATCATAACTGAGAAGCAGGGAAGGGCAGAGAGATTAAACTCACTGGGAAGGCAGAGGGTCATAAAATATTCCTCTGTGTCCTTCCACAAAGAAATTATTTCAGATACCAAATTCCCTTGCAGCTTGTAAAAGCTTTACAAGTAGTCCAACCCCCCTGCAGCCAAGCTGTGAGTGATGTGCCCATATATCAGTACCAAGGTCAGCAGATGAAGGAACTGGGCTGGAGGACACCTGCAGAGCATATCGACCCCAGGGCTGGGAATCTGCTCTCCTGACTTCAGCAGAGGAGGAGCCAAGCCTGCCACCTCACAAACAACCTGAGCACTGTCTTGTGCTCCCATAAATGCATCAAATTTCCATGTTTCTGCTTCTTAATGAGACACTTTACTAAAATGTGAAGTTAATGATTTATTAGTTTAAATAATTTATTTTACAACTGAATTAATTTGCCAGCCATGTTGCACACTTTGTAAAGGGAGCAAATCCTTTCAAAAATGCCTCAGTAATCTAATTAGTATGTTCCTTTTCTTTATGCTATGTTTCAACAGTTTTTTCATATGCGTGGACCTCAAAGGATCTCTGCCTTTGGTGAGGAGATGAGGAGAAAATGGTTAATTTGGGTGTGTGAGAAAGGGAAAGCTGTTTAGGAATCATTTCTGTGTCGTGCTTTGATAAAAAACTCAGCAAAGGTTTCAAATGAACACACACAACTGGAGCTGGTTTTCAAGCTGACAGCTTCAAAGAAGATGCAGGATTGTATAGCAATAATGGCCATTAAATTACCTTCTCTCCAACAGTGTGGATCATTTGTAGTCAGGTCATAAACAGAATAAAGGAATCTCAGCTTTCCACTCCTTGCTATACAGGCACTTTGAGACACCAGAAAACTCTCTTCACAAGTCTCATTAGCTGGCATTACCATCCTCAAAGGACTATGTTCAACTTGAAATTAAACTTAAAAAAATAAACAGATTTCAAAAATTTTAATGGCAAGAATGATGCACTCTATCGTAACTGAATAAAGCAGCTTAAAATATGGATTTCACCCTTAGAAAATAGCAAAAAAGTCAAACATTTTGGAAAATATTATCATTTTCTGAGTATTCATGTTGGCAAAGCATTCATGTAAAACCAGTAATCCTGTTTGGATCTATCCAAATTAACAAGCAAATTTAATAGTGGTCTACACAAAAGCTGGAATAAACTGCAGCTCAGGGTCCTGTACTCATCTTCTAACTGCTCCTTGCACTTAAAATCTTAATGCAGACAGATACCAAACCACCTTTTTAAAAATTTTATTTTATTTTCATTTCTTAATTACAAATACCTGTAATTTTATTGAATGAAATGTATGCATTATATTAAAACCATATGAATTGGTAAGTTTTGTTGGTGACACTTTAAGCAGACATTTAAAGCTCTGTCTAATCAACATGTGGCATTCCAAACCTCAGTAGGATGAGATTCGGTGAATGTGACATGAAATATTGCAAGGTTACTGATTTGTAATTTAAATTTTAGTAGCATCTAGGGGCCCTGGTAAAAGATTACACCTGGCCAAACTAACCACTGAGAATATATATATATAAGACAGTACACAAAGCTTACAGTTTAAATATTTAGGACAGTATTTTAGGGAAACTGAAAATGCTGAGGAGGAATTACATAAACTTCAGGGAATTTTTTCAGTTTTCCTGAGACCCAGATGAATAATTTAACTCTGGCCATCTTTCATTTCCCTTTAATAAAAGATTTCTGTTGTACACTGTGCACCTGATATGTTGTAACTTTGTGTTGTTGTATCGTTATTGCTGTTCCTTAAGCCTCCACAATATATAGAGCCTTAAAATACACAGAAAATAAAGCCCTTATACTGAATGGATAGTGCTCTAATAAGGAAACAAATCAAAGACTTAGAAAATCAGAGGAACTAATTCCTGCATGTACATAAATTGGACTACTTTTGTTCTCTCTAATATATCTTGTTTGAAGCAGCCACTTTGTGTTGTCCTCCCTGTGCAATTTTATGCAAATTTAATGATCTGTGTTACATGTTACTAGTAATCTGCCATGGCCATAACCTTACCCTGGATGCAGTAACAATCAAAAGTTCCACTTCTGATGACAGAAATGATGCAGAACATGTCACAGGCTGCCCTCAAATTATTCTGGAAGATGAGGGAACGACGCAGATAGCTCATGTGGCTGCAGCCTCTTCAAATAAAAAGCAAAGGGCTGGTTCTGTGCCTCTTTCTCCCTATAGCAGCATCTCAGCATCCTCTCCCTGAGCCTCTTAGTTGTCCCTGCAAGGACATCAGAAATGAGAAAGATGAGCACGAGGAGAGGGTGACCCAGCTGCTTCATCCCTGGGCACTAGAGCTGTCTCTAGCAGCCAAAAGATGATCACTGTGACCTGTCCTCAGCTCCCTGAGACTAGTGGGAATTGAGACGAGGCACAGAGCAGGAGCAGGCTGACAGGTGTGCTTGGCAACCTTTACCCATCCTGAGAAGGGATCTGAGAAAGGACATGGCAGTGGGGAACTGCCACCAGCACAGCTGCTAAATGCAGCTGGGGCAGGGAGAGTGACTCCCTTGACAGGCGAATGTCACCAAATAGGAACATTAACATAAAAACTGGAGGCATCGCTGGAAATGTCCCACTGTGCACCAAGCAGGCTGTTGGAGGGGATATCTGTCAGACTGGCAGGACTTTGCTGTTAAGAACTAAAGAGCACCTGAAACTTCAGCCCACTGGAGGAGCAAGCACCCAGCCCTGGGACCATCAGCATGTGAGGCACCACATTCCATGTGGGCAGAGGTGGGAAGAGCTGCTTCCAGCTCACAGCAGCTCAGCTCAGTAGCACAGGACATGGTTCCCTTTAACAGCTATCAGGGAGCTATCCCTATCACCCATCTGCTGCCAGGGGATCACAGGGTTTCTGCTTTGAGTCCCACTGAGTGTGCTCAGCAGGGCCAGCCACTGGATGGTGAACTCTGCCAGCTGATTAAGTTGGTTTCCATATCTGGTTGCCAGTGTCAGGCATGGGAGGAAATTAGCTAATTTCCAGGGTTTCTAGCAAGTGACTAATGCTTGGAAAAAGAGCAATGTGAGGTTAATTTATCATCCGATTTTTAAAAAGGTGCAAGTTTAAATACTAATAATGTGGAACGGGAAATCTGACATAAAGACTCAGCAAATCAGCAATGTGTAAGTAAAGGAAATTAAATGTAGCCATTACAGGCAGTGAGGCAGCTTTGAATAGGCTGGAAACACAGATAAATGGTGTTCAAAGAAACACCCCAGAAGACACTGAGTTTGGCAAAGGCAATGACAAGGTTTGAATGAAGTGCAACCAAATGCAGATGGTATGATTGTAATTTCATCTCAACTAATGATGTGAACAATCTAATGTTAGTCCTTGCAGTGCCACCAGATCTTTTGTTCACTAAAGCACATATAAATAGAGAGATGTAGGGAAGGGAGATTTGTCTGAACTATTTGCATAATGAGGAGAGTGTGGCTATAGACTACATTCATGACCCAGAGGAAAGGATCTAAGCATCCTCCAAAATCTGGGGTTTTTTTGCAATGATGGGACAAACAGACATGCTCTTAGACCATATTGGTGCGGTAGGGATGCAATTCACAGCCCATTAGTATTACAATTAGTAACACTGAGCACAGGAAGGGCAAGACACCCTGTTCTGTGATGCCTCTCTGCCCCCCTGAGCAGCATCGCTGCCATCACCCCTCAAATAGCAGGAGCTTCCCAGCTGCTCCCTCCATGGTCCCCAGTGTGGCAAGCCTGGTGAGCATACATGAAATGAAACATGAAATGCTCCATCTGGGAGTGGGAACGAGAAAGGAAGCTACAGAAGTTTTAAAAGTATTTCAAGCTCCCCAGGGAAACAATTCTATTCCTTATTTAGCACTAAATACTTCTTTTAAAACTCAGCCTCCTCCCTCTTTCCAATTAGGAAGGCACCTGCTTTATTTCAGTCACATCTTCCTGGAATCCAAGCAGACTTTCTGAGGCAACTCCATTATAAGGTTGACTTGATAAAAATACCCACTGCTGAAGGATCTGGCTAGAGGCAGATCACTTAAGTTCTTGCACTGCTCTGGAGTTAGATCTGTCCTACTGAAGTCAACAGGAATTTTGCCATTTGACTTCAAAAGATCAGGATTTCATTTCAGATGATGAAAACTCCTAGCAACAGTCAGTATAAATAATAATGGGATTTATATTCACCAGTCTCAAAATGTAAACCTTTATAGAGGATTTTCTACTTGACCAAAAATCACTTGACCAAAAGAACTGTCCGATCTGCTGTAATTGTATAAAATAACTTCCAGATGTATGTGCTGATGGTATGAGAGATTATGAACAGATAAAGCCTGAACAGATCATGACAGCCTCTTCCTAGATTCTGTGCAGCACTCACTGTAATTTTTAAACTCTCATGCCTGAAGACAATTACACTTGTGCACATGTGGTATTTTCTAAGCTAGAAGCAGAGAATCTGAAATCCAGGAAGCAGAAGCTGCAACAAGTAATATAACAAGAACTATCACTTGTTACTGCAGGGTTCCCACGCTGTGAGGATAAATTATCAAACTCCTAGGATAGAACAAGTGTATCTCAAGTATAATTTTTAAATGCAGGGAGAGTTTCCCCAGGGCTTTTCTCTGTCTGCAGCAGCATTGGCAAATGTGCCAAGTAGCCTGCCACTGATTTAGTGGGCTGGAAGCTGCACTCCATCATTGTGCCTCACCTGCCATTACCATCAGGCTTTTGCTATCCTTGGCATCCTGCTTACAGCAGAAAATTATTCACCTGCATCTATCACAGCAAGTTTACATCAACACTTCAGGGATGAGGGAAAGAGAGGGGGGAAAAAGAAACCCCATTTCCCTTCTCACACTGCTGTGCCTGCCCACTCCTGTGCAGTGCCACAGGTCAGCACCAGCAGGGCACAGAAAAGCGCAGGATGCTCCTGGTGCTGTCACTCCAGCTTTGTCTTTTCCTGGAGAGCCCTGTGCTGAATGGACAGATGATGATCACAGTGGTATGAATGCAATTTTTCTTGTCTTTGGTGTCTCGACTCAATGGGATTTTGCAGACACAGTCATGGCCTCTATTTTTCACAATGACTCAGAAGCATTTTAAATTATTTTCCTCATGAAAGTGAGCCTTTTGTTGGCAGCTGGAAATCTCTGCCACGGACATTTTACATTTTTAGAGTCTTACTTTCTGACAGGAAGAGATCTAATATGCCATGTGATGAAAAGTGCATTCAAGGCCCTTACTAACAGCACTGTGCAAATACCACCTCAAGCTATGCCCTGAGAAAAACTGCCTGGCTCATTTCTTACCTCCTTCCCCAGTTCTTCACTGCCCCAGCACCCCGACTCCCCTTCCGCTGCCCCTCTGCCAGCCTGATGATCTTTAGGTCTAGAAAGATTTTTGAGTACATAAAAGGTGTCCTCAGATAGCTGAAGTCAATATTAAAATATTTAATCAAGTGCATTCAGGTCACCCTCTTTAGCTGGAGGAAGATTAGCAGATCTTTACATCCAAAAGAGCCATTAGATCATCAAACCTACTGGACAGGTCACGAAAGGGAACCTTTCAGATTACTTTCTTGCTTTTAAAAATAGCATTCAAAGACCTGCAGTTTTCCCTCCAGTCCACCAAAAGTCATGATACACTGAAGTAGCACACCTGAAAATTCAAATATTCTACCTCAATACAGAAAGCCCAGCACAGATAATAATAGTGAAAGTTTCTATGTGCTGCATTACAAGTCCATTGCTGAAATAAATGAACTGTGTATGTCAGAGTTTTGTTCAACTTCTGCTGGAGACTTTCTAGGCCATAACACAGCCAGTACAGATAAAATCCTAGGTAACAGAATTGTTAGTACATTAATATCCTATGGAAAAATGCCAGTGGTGTCTAATTCCCCTTCTATACTCTCTATGGACAGTTACCTACAAGGAGACAGCACAGAGAATGGGAAATTCTAAATGGAAAAAACCCTCAATCCAAAATGTCAGTGGATATATTTGGTTGATATAATGACTCCTCTGAACAGAGTCGTTTCTTTATTCAGAAGTCCTCACTCTGCTTCAGCTATGTCAGTAATGATGCTCCTGCCAACAAAGCACCTTCTGTTGGAACTTCTGGTGATCCTGGTCATGTTCTGGATTCTGGCTTCCTCTAATGCTAAGGACATGTAACTACTGGGCAAGGAGTGCTGGATTCCAAAGGATTCAAACCCCAGAGGCATGTCAAATACACACTGACAATGTTTAGATCCTAGAAGTCTGTATTAAATCCAGGGTTTGGTTCAGGCCTGTCTTTAGGGAGGGGAAGGAAGAGGGACATGCCATGAATGACTCATGGGGCTACAGCAGACTGTGTTCAGATGGTAAAACTCACTTAGCCAGGCTCTGTGCATTTGTGCTCTGTAGTTTAATTTGGATAGTTCAAATCGTTCCTGACACTAAGAATATTTCTAAATATAATGCCATGGTGCCCTTGGGTTTGACAGCTCTTTTTTGGAGCTGATAGCTTCTGAGAAGTTAAAATGTGTGCAAATTGTAATAGCTGCATCCTATATGTGCAGAAGGGAGTTTGTGATTCAATAAGCCATAATGTTCTTGATAAAAACACAGAATCATACGTTGAAAATACAGTGAAAAATGAACCCTCAAACAACTTCTCTGTATTATTCTGCTATGAATGCTTGTGTTGCTTTATGCTATTACTCTATAAGGTTACATCGTGCAGAATACACTATCTTTAATTTTCAATTTATATAACTAATTATTATTTCTCTTGGGAAAATTTTTTTTTGTGCTCTTCCACAAATCAGAACTATGGCTATTGCAAAGACATTGGGGGGCATATAGGCATTTTTCTTTATCATTATCTTTTTTATTTTTTTAAAATGATTGAAAATTTATTTCAGCAACCTGACATTACACTTAGTAAAATGTATTATAACTGACTACTACTGGATTGGAAAGTGTAGACGTAAATCACAACCCAGTCTTATCTTTCTAGTAGCTACATCAAATCTGTTAACAATTGAGAAGCCATTAAAATGCTAATGAGTGTGAAGGATGATCTATGTTTCACACTCCAACTTCTATTTTTGCAAAGGCAAAACATACATGAAAATCCCAACAGTTCTCTCCTGCTGAAAGAAATATGAAAGACTGTTTGGCTTTTGAAATTATGACATTGCTGCTAGACTTGTCTGTAAGATAAATTGTTACATTACTGCCAGCATGATTACAAAAAGCTTTAGGGCCCAAGTTATACAAGAAAAAATCTTAACTAATTCCCTTTAATTTGCTTTCAAATACTAAACAACACTAAAGAGAGTGAATTTGACTGCCCAAGCTGTGACAGACATTAAGAAAGATGCAAATTTCTGACAGATGCCATTCACTCGACCTTCTGGAAAGGAAATCTCTTCACAAAGGTCTGAAGTGGAAACCTCTCAAAGGAGCTCTGTAAAAGTTATTATTTCTGAAAATTTTTTCATGTGCAGAAAATCTGGACCAACAAAAATGCTGAAGGTCACATGCCCTTCCTAGATGGCATCTTTAGAATTAAAAGATCCTTCAAAGTTGCCTGAATTCATTAAAAAGAAGTATCAGAACTTTCCCAATCTTCATGCGAATTTAATGTTTTGTGGTTTTGGTTTTTTTGTTTTTTTTTTTTTTTTTGGTTGCTGATTTTTTATTTGTTTTGTTTTTCTCTTTTTCTTCACTAGGACATGCACACTAATAAACTCTGCTCAGGCTTTGGTGGAAGTGCCACATTTTTAGATGTGCTCAGGTGTGCAACCGTGTGTGAGTATCTGGCACTAAATTTGGGAGCTTGCTGGTCCCTGAGTAGCAGCACATGCATCACACTAATGTAATCCTGCCATCTCCTGCATCCCCTTAATCAGCAAGCAGCTGTGTTTCACTTGCTTCCAGAAATATCACCGTCTTGAATGCCTCAAGCAACATGGAAAACCCCACACTTTTATGGAGGTTAAAACCAAGAGGGTGAGGGGAACACGTTACAAGCAGCTCTCTGTGCTGTTCCCTTTATTGTTGCCTAATGTTATTTATTGCAGCACCATCTTTCTTTTGAAGCATAATTAAAAAAGATAAATAACCATACAGTCTCCCACAAAGATAAATTGATAGCTTGAGCCTTTTCCAGTTGGATTGCCTTTTTCTAACATAAAAGAGTGAAGAAACCTTTGATACCTTTATTCTCATTCTTCATAAGAAAAATATCCTTTTAATCTACTTTGGGGTTCCCTGAAGTAATCCAGTTCTTTGCTCTGGGTCACAGTAAAGCAGTCTATTGTCCTGCTGCCATTTTTGCTTTTCATTGCCTGGTTTGGGCAGTAGCTTTATTCCCTACTTTTTTGGGCAGCCAGGCCATTCTGTGCCTTGGGTGTCTGCCCTGCTTGCCTCTTCTTTCACTCAGGGGTGCAGTTCCTGTGGAAAACCCCTCCTTGGAAAGCCACTCTTGCACCATCCAAGCTGGATGTGGCTGGTGTGGCTCATGGAGCCCCATGCCATAGCTCCAGGCTGCTCTCACTGTCCTGGCCTCCCTTCCATGTGTCATCTTTACCAGCACAAAAATGATGGCAGATCAATTCTGTTCCAAGTTTTGCAAACTACATGAGGCACTCCTGCGATTTTTCAGTAGCAAGAAGGCTGAGCAGTTTTAGTAGCATTTTATTTATTATGAGGTATTTGTATCATACAAGTACCAAGATAAATTCAAATCTAGACACTTGAGCTCAAATACAAGGAACAAGAACAAGACTGTCACTTGTTCCACATTGCACTGACAAGTGAGACAGACGAGTGAGGAGAAATCTGATCAGCAGGAGTCAAAAATACCACTTAATACTAGTCAAGTGTAGATAAAACCTGAAAAATATTTCTACTCTACCCACTGCCTCCTCTACTTTTGTAAACATAGCAGCATTCACAATGCAGCCAGAAACATGACGATTTTTCAGAAAAGATTTGGCTGAAGACAGCAGATGATCACAAAGCTCTTACATTGCAAAACATTTTTGTTACTATGCTTTTAGCTTGCTCAATATACATGTTCAGAATTATGTCTGGAAGAGACAACCTGGATTAGTGACTTTGTTTTAAGAATAGATAATCTCTTGGTAAATATTTGCACTGTGTGAGTTAGCTTTGCTGGCAAAATTGTCTTGACAGTTTATCAGGCTGAGCACAAAACTGACTTGCTGATTCTTTCGGGATGTTGCTAAAATTGATACAAACTAATGATGCTTGTACTTGCATACAAAGCAAAATTAAATAAAGGGGCAACTAGACTGGCAGAATTTTTTGGAACTGCATTAATTTCTAGGCTTGAAACTGCAGACTGAGACTCTGAACTCCCATGTGTGAATTTTAAATCTCGTGTCTATCCATTATAAGAATTATACACAGAAACTAACACCCATGAACTACTGAATGCATGTCTGTGCATCTGAAATGGCATGCATACCCAGAGAAGGTGAGAAGAGCACCAAAATCCAATTTCACAGAGCTATAGAATGGCTTGGGTAGGAAGGGGCCTTCAAAGATCATCTAGTCAAATCTCTTATCATGGGCAGGGACACTTTTCACTAGATCAGGCTGCCCAAGCTCAATTTATGGTATTCAAACACAAAACTTTGGCTCTGCAAAATCTAGCCCATGTAAAAATCATACTATTAGAAAAACCTACACTGAGAAAATGATGATGTATACCATCAGACACAGAAAAGTAATTTAAAGATAGTTTTTAATATTAAGAGATCACAATGGACTGTTTGCCCATGAGATTACTTTAAACAACCACTTCAGCTGCTTTCAGTTCTTAAACAATAGTTCCTTTCAATCTCTACTATTGTCTAGATTTTTTTGCTTCATAAGGTATAGATAAATACCTGATATATACAAAGCTTAGTGATTTACTGACATACAGATTTTTCTAAGCTATGATGCCCCCTCTGAGGCTACTCTGACTCTTCAAGTGTTAATGACTCTGTGAGTGTCAAGACCTGTCACATCAAGGGAGATGCTGGAGCTGAGTAATGCAGCTGGATCTACTCCCTGTATAACAACTAGCACAACTAAGAAAAGGCAGCTGGTGATGAGTGGTACAGAGGCACCCATCTGCTGCCCTGACACAGTCTCTAGAGATGTACATTCCTTTCCTGGGTTTATACCAGGAGTGCCACCCTGAGACTACCAAGCCTCACACCACGCACTGACTGTCACCCACTGCAGCTGTTTCACCTGGGCTGACACAGCCAGCAGCAGCCTGGGGATCAAGAAGGATTTCAGAGCCCATGGAGCATAGTAAGGGACTCTGGAGCACTGGTTATTTTTCATCAGTCCTCTTAGCCAAAGGAAAAGGGTTTGAAAGGGCCAGTCAAATCTGATGATTCAGCAAATGGTGCCACAGCCAGGGGTTTGGCTCCTGAGACCATGGGACTTGCTTTGAGAAACCTGCTCCAAGCAGGGCTGATGGGAAAAGCATCTCAGGTTGTTGTAATACAATACTTAGAGGTATAAAGAATGTTTACCCAAACTTCGTGTTCCTCTCCTATTCGCCGAAAGCCAAAAACCCCTCCCTGACCTTTTCCTAGAAAAACCGTTAGCTGAGATCCTTCGTCCTCTTTGTTTCCTGAGACCGCGATGAAATAAAGCTACCCTAGAAAGATAAAGACCAAGAGCCTCTTTTGTATCCTTAGTTTATCTATATGTAACTACTGATTAACTCTCTCAGAGTAATTCAGCTAGGAGGGAGTTAATTAAGGGCAAGTTACATCAGGTCATGGGCATGCCCAGGTGGTGAAGAGAGCTTTACACTGAAGTTTAAAGTGGGGGGAGGGGAACCTCAGCCTGTCCCACTCCTACCAGTCTGATGGCATGGATACCCAGAGCTTGGAGAGGGATCACAGGTCAGCATAACAGCACCTGATATGAGCTTGTGAAAAAAGAGCTAGTAAAATATTTGACATATTAACTGCTTGTGGGGTTTTGGAACAGGCAGTGGGTTGTGCTAGATTAAGTGCTACATAAATACTAGTGGATAGGCACAGTGAGATACACTTTCGTTGGCATCTTGTCCCGTGCTTTCTCAAATATTACTCCTAAAGTGGTGGTTTTAACATCTTATAACACTAATACCAACAGTAACACCAGACTGAGGAGAAAATATTGATTTCAGCTTTTAAGGCAGCTATTGTTAGCATTCTGAATTCTTTGCCTTCTCTAGCTGAATTAATCCACAGTTTTATCAATTTACCTTACCAGACTGGTTACAGTTGTATAAAGTCCCTGCAGTGCTTTTCTTTATTTGCACTTCCATCACGGGATAGCATTTTGTAGAACTAGGATTTCTTAAAAATAGCAGGTTCCTGCAATCCAAAAGGGAAATTCTCTTGTTTCTTGACATAGTAGGAGTGAAATTTGTATCTGAATTATATATACAAGCTCCTAAACAGAAATTAACAGAAAACATTCTTACCCTATTGTTTTATTAGGATGACATAGAAGAAGGGATATTGAGAAAAAGAAAGGAAAAAACTGTTCTTTATATTTGGGATGTGACAATGGCAAGATTGACTTGGCTTTCAGGGGCTCTGCCTGAATTTCTGTGCCGAGGTTATCTGAAGGATACTGTGCAACAGTCTCATTTCTCCTCTGTGTGCCAAGGTGAACCACACAAATGCCTCCAATAGCTCTCAGCTATTCTCATGTGAGACAGATTGCTGAGCTTCTGTTTGGCTTTAGAGATGTTGGCGTGCCAGTCACTGGGCCACGGGATGACAAATTACCTCTCTGCCAATATGAGAGCTGGGACAGTTCTCTCCACAGCCTCCACCAGATGGGCCTAATTAAACTATTAGCCAATGAGTGAGGTCTGATGGCTCCATTAGGAATCCTCCTGTGCTTAAACAAACAGCTCAAAATAAATAGTTTTCTCGATTACGGTTTTTATCACGTCTGTTTCTGGCACATTAATTAACGGGGTGCCTCCTCTGTCTACTTTTTCCTAAGGGGATGGGGTCTTCTTGACATTTAGCAAGGGTTCTAAAAGGTTATAATGGCATCAACCAGTTTGCTTTGAGGAGTTAAACTCCTTCCCACACATCTCCCAAAGCATCATTTTACTGAACTTTACAGCAGAGATTTGTTCTCCCTGGATGTGCAGCTTTACCCTGACTGCAGGGTTTGCTGGAGCTCAGTATCACCCCTGCTGCACCCTCTTCCTCCAGACCTCCTCAAACACTGGTTTCACATCCAGTGTGGGCACAGAGGGACAACTTCTTCTTTTTTTTTTATTTTTTCTTTATTTTTTATTTCCTACAACTTATTTCTCCCACCTTAGTAAGTACCCTTTGCCTTTATCCTTCCCCCTTCTCTGTTTTCCTGAAGTTACTCTTTTTCCTCTTGACTCACTCGTGACTTGATCTATCTTACCTAGAAATCTTTACTTGAGGTTTTAAACTACCTCTTCCCCTCTCTTCTTCCATTTGAAAAATTTTTCTGTGAAAGGCCCTGACTATTCATTTCTTGAATTCTTCTTGATTCTTACTTTCCCAAGGACATCTTCACAATCCAGAACTTTCCCTCCTTCCTGCCCAATCAGTGCAAGGAAGATGAGCTCCACAGTGAATGCTAGTCATGATTAAATACTTTTTTTTACTCATTCTCAGAGGAGAATTGCTACTTTGGGGGTGGGTGTTGGTACCACAGGAAACAAACTGGATACTTCACCCATTAATAGCACTCCCTGGCAGCAGTGTTTGTTTGAAATGAGCAGCCAGGATTTTACATCAAACAAGTATTAGACACCCTCTTCAGTATATGTCATCTTAAGCATCATATTATTCATGTAACTAATTAGGACTGTTTGAGCTCAAAAATAGTAAGATGCTAGCACCACAGCTTCACATATTTAATTAGAACTCATTTGGTTAAGACACTGTCTAATTGCTCCAGAAAGAAACCAGTATTTACACTTATAAGTTTTAAAACATATTGGGTTATGAACCCAAATTATTTAGTCACTGAAATGAAATGAAAAATTTAGTCATTAACTCTGTGTGAGAAAACAGGATATTTCAGAGGCAGGTCCTGTGACAACCTGTACCAGCCAAGGACCTGCTCTTCGGTCACTTCAGCAAAACTCCTAGGCAGTAAAACTCTTCACTATTCAAATGAAATTACTGCAATACCATGTCACCATCAACTCCTGAGACTTTAATTGAGATCACCCCTTAGACTGGCCATTTTCTTTACATTACTATCGCAGTGGAGTGATCTGTCCCTCACCTCATTCATTCTCTTGCACCTTTTAGGAAAGCAGATGAGTTCACAAAGTGAGTAAAATCACAGTTATGTGGAAGTAAAAATATCATGATGAAAGATTTCAATAACTTTGTGTCTAGATTTTCTTTTGAGCTCCTGGGGGAATTCAGCAGGGTGGGGAATTTTGGAGAGGGGTGCTTTCTGCACATTCTGTTTCTTCCTGGTACTTCACCAAGTTAGGGATGTCTTGCCTCCATTACAAGTGAGGACCTCAGAGAAGAAAGGCTCACATGGAAAGGGGTGTGTTTGGATGGCTGCAGAGGATTAAAGAAGGGAAATTTTTAAAAGGTATGCGAGAACTTGCATTTTTTTATCTTTCTTTTTATTGTTATTGTGTTGTAAAGGGCTCCTGATTCTTCCACCAGATAAGCCATCAGTGGAAAGAATCAGTTCAGAAACAGAATACAAAGGAAGCAAGTATCTGATGAAAGTACATGACTGGATGCAAAAATCCCCCGTGAAATAAGAAATCCTCAAGAAAATGCCCATGTTAGAGAAGGAAATACTCATGTTCTTTGAGGCAGAGAGCTTTCTCAGTCAAAATTGAGTCCATTTGCATTTAAAAGCTAACCTTGTTTCTTTTACGAAGTGCATGTGATTAAATATCTTCACAGAAATTACTTAAGAACACATCCTTTCAAACCAAATCAACCAGAAACATGTTTTCTCAGGCTGCCCCACCGATTTATCTTCACCCTGATCTTGGCAGGCACCTTCTCAGCCCCTTTTCTCTCTTGCTGAGCACTCCAACCCCATCACTGCCTTGCATCCACCCAGCCCTCTCTGTGCCAGGAGTGGCAGTGACATTCCGTGGGTAAGGCTCACACAGGAAACTCAGTCAGAAAAAAGTCCATTTTGTACAACGTCTGAGGAAGGTGAGATTACTGGAAAGAGCCAGGAAACTCCCACCTGCTTCAGCAGGACCTCTGTAATGCTTCTATCCACATGCTACCCCAGTCTGTATGGGAAATGCAGAATGCTACTGGAAAAGCCACACAGATTTCATCAATGACCACATAGACACTAGAGTGACATATTTTCTTTTTTCCTTTGTTCAACTCAAAAAGCCAAGAGTATGTTCTGGGCTGAGACTGTTGATTGGAGTTGTATAGTTGTTGGTTTTCTTTTGGTCCTAGTCCTTAAAAAATAAAACCCTTAAATCCTAACAATAGCAAAAGAGCCCAGACCATGCATGTGTTTGGCACATCACATTTAATTGCATCTCTGAGCTAACACCGGCACTTTGTTTAAACTTCAAGTATTGGAATTGTCACATTGTAAAATTTCACTGAAGTCCCACTTCTCTGCCTGAAGTGCCATAATGTTACCCAAGTGGGGAAAAGGGTTCTTCTGAGATTGATTTTTCAGTCACCGTAGTTCTGTTCAATTGAATTCACTCAAGTAGTGGTTAACATAAACACTGTGGAGAGTATGACATGTCAAATTAGCAGCTTTGCAAATCTCTTGTTAATTGTCAGCCTAATTAAAAAATTGCTAATTATAATGTTTATAACTTCAAATAACTGCTCAGCTATAAAGCATTGGCTGTCAGGTGTAAACAGGGGGACTGAAGGAAAAAAAATCAATCGACATCTGTTAATTTATCAGAGGCAGTACACTAAATTGAAAAATGGATTGCCTAATGCACTGTAAATCTGCATTACGATAAAAGACCAATTCATTTCAACACCTGTTTAATAAATGATAATGGCCATCTTTAGTGGCTAGCCCTAGGGTTTTTTCTGCCAATCAGACTTAGGATCCTGCCTTTACTAGCATCAGACAAGAAATTGATTGAACCATGCTAAGATGTGTATAATATCTCCTCCCTTCTTTATGATGATTAAAATGAATAGTCTTTACAGAAAATTTTTGTTTAAAAATTCCCTGGATTTTCTCACACCATAAAGAGCAAGTCTACCTCATCCTTCTAAGGTTATTTTAGACAGACTTAAATGCACTGATCAACTAGAAAAAAAATCCAGGACCAGGTCCAATTATTCCCATCTATTGATTCCCTTTAGTAACAGCTATAAATCTAAAAGTCAGTTCTTTTGTACTTTTTCCTTAAATATTTATGTTGATGAGCTTCTGTAGTTTACAGGCTAGTAAATATCACTAACAAACATCAGTGTTTCCAAACTGCTGTCTTCCAGAACACCATTTAGCTCAAAGAACTGCAAAGCTTTAGAGTGGCTGCTCAATTCCTCAAAGTCAGATGGCATTAAAGGTTGGGGTTTTACATTTGTGTATTTTTCTGGGAACTGAAGAGTACTTCTTATAGCTAAAAACAGCTCTTTTTTTGGGGATAAGCAGGGGAATTTAGTTAGCTAGTTGTCATTTCCTCTGTGAAAACCTGGATTGCTCTTGACAAAGTTTGGATGGAGAAGACACATCTCAGGACAGGACTCATAGTTTGAGAGATGCATCCTCCAAGGATCGTGCTGCTGTTTGCAGGATCCTCAGGCACACAGCATAAATTGCTGCCTCTTGGCTAGCTGTAATGCTCTTTCCTGTTCATCTCCACAAAGACATGCTTTGTGCCTTTGTGCCTTTCCTAACTCAGGAACTCCCTCTAAACCATCATCCCTGGCAGCGTGGCTGCAGTTGCCATCTCTCCCCCCAAACACATCATGATGTTCTGCTAATGGTTCTCATTTCTGGTGACATTTTCAGCATGCAACACTGCTTCCCTTTCTCGTTTAAGCACATTTTGAGGGATCGGGCAGCTTCTGTATTACGTGAGAAAATTCATCAGTAGGTCAATTACTTGTTTCTGAGACTGCAAAGCTCTCATAGCATGTTATCAAGTTGCAGCTAAGTTAATATTTAAGACAGCTTTTAAATTACTGGTTGTGATGAAAGGGTCAGGTATAACTGAAGATAAAATTCCATCACTCTGATCAGGTTTTGCTTCCTGAAATTCTTATCCCCTTTCCACTCCAAGATTAAAACATGCTTGCATTTCCCATTAAGTTTTCTAAGGCATCTTTTTATCATTTTACAATTATGGCTTCGTCTAAGAGCTTCAGACAGTGTTAGGACAAGTACAAAGACAAAAAAAAAAAAAAAATCCAGCCTTACCCATGCAGGTAATAGCGAAATCAGGGTAGACTCAAGGTGAGAGGGGCAAAAGGAAAAAAAGAAAAAAACGTTTAAAACCAAATTCTACAACTAAACCAGAAATGTGCATAAATCAGACCCTGACTTAAATGTTTATATATCAAATTATGCTGTCCATTTCAAAACTCAGCATATTTTCACAAGTATATTATGTCAATGATTCTGGTAGTTGTGCTTTTCCTCAAAAAGAGACTCCACCTTATAAAATAAAATGCATAGGCTTTGCATTACAGAGGTGGGAGAGTTGGTGCAGGAGAAGCAGGCTGCCCACAGATGCTGCTGCTTTGTAACTCACACACACATTCAGAGCTTGTTGAGATGAATCTCAGGCTGGACAAAGGTGTCCAGGCATTGTTTTAAATGTTCAGTGTGCTCTACCTGTAACCCTGCTGTAAATAGGAAGCACTAGTGGCCTGTATTCCATATTTTTTTGCGGTTAGAGTTCAGCTATAATTTTAATTTTAGTTTTGTAAAGGAAGTCATTTGACTTTCATGTCAAAGTGAAGTACAAAATATGGTTATTTATGGAATCAGTAATTGCTAACAGTGTAAGCAATAAACATACATACATGATAATAACCTTATCCACTCCGGAACAAGCAAAACCATTTTTATGTCATGTCTTAAATTTCCACTTTAAATCATGCACCATATACTGACATGTAAGGTCAGAAACTTATTTCATTAACTTGTAGGGATGCAGCTGTTGTCTTAAGTCAGTTATTAACCAACTTAGAGTCCAGAATCTCTAAGGAAAGTTGTTTTGGATGATTCTGCTCCCTACAAAAGACGGTTCCTATAATAACACATTTTTTACAGCCCTACATGCCTAAAAAATCCCCTTCTTGTGCTAGGCAGCTTTTCATTTCTCTTTCTGCCTTCTCCTCTTACCATTTCCAACATACCCCCCCTTTCCTCTGCTGGTGGGGGTTACGAGAAGTTTTGGCTGGGGTAGAGTTAATCTTCTTACAGGAACTGGTATTGGGCTGTGTTTTGGGTTGGTGCTGAACACGGGCTGATAACACAGAGATGTTTTTGTTATTGCAGAGCAGGGCTCACACCGAGCCAAGGCCTTCTCTGCTTTTCTTACAGCCACAGTGGCAGCAGGCTGGGGGTGCCTGGAGGAGACACAGCCAGGGACATTCCAGACCATGGACACCATGCCAGTGTATGAACTGGGGGAAGAAGGGGGAAAGAGAGCAAGTTTTGAGTGATGGGGTTTGTCTGCCTCAGTCACTGTTAGTGTGGTGCCCTGCCCTCCTGGGAGTGGCTGAGCACCTGCCTGCACATGGAACCACGGAATTCATTCCTTGCTTTGCTTTGCTCGTGTGTGCAGATTTTGCTTTCCCTGTTCAACTGTCCTTATCTCAACACAAGAGTTTTCCAGCTTTTACCCTCCTGATTCTCTCTCTGATCCTGCTGGTGTGGGAGTGAGCTGCTCTGTGGGGCTGGGTTCATCACTGGGGTCAAACCACAACACTCCAGAAGTAAAATATTATTCTCTCCCCATTGCACACAAATGTCAAGTCTTTGGCACACCTAAACACACACCTTTTAAGGCAAACCCATTAAAATTAATTTAGCAGTATGTACATCCATCTGGTGTACATAAGTCAGCCAGAAGCAAGTCCTTTGATGGATTTAGTCTGCTTTGAACATCCTATGAATTCAAATAGTTAAAAATGTTGCGACCTTTATGCCCAGTATTGTGCATAATTTTCAAGATGATAGAAATGCAACTTATCTATTTTTCTGAATTTATATTTGAAGCATAGCCTAGCAAGCAAACTTGAAAAGCATTTTTGTAAAATACTCTTTTAATCCATTAAAGTGAAGGAGAATTTAATTTTATACCACAGATGACACTGTTATGGTCTAAAATTCCACACTAAATAGCCCCCCCAAAATGACATTAAAAGCACAAACAATGCAAGACCAAGATAATATATAATTTATTTCCTGGTTTAAATAAACCAAACTCTGATGCTTGAAATGAAATCACTGAATGTGTTGTGTTGCTACTTTAAAAAAAATATTATAGGAAATGTGTCTTAAGTTTTACCCAGAATGTCTATATTTTAGGGTAGCAGCAGCACAATCATATACTTTAGGAAACAAATTAATTCAGTTGACAATAACAGTGACAAGAAAAGTAATTTTACATTTTTACAATGAAGACCAAGCAATTTTTTTACCTACAGTGCTAAACAGTAAATTGGTTCCAGAGCTAAATTTCAAAGAAAATATAACAAGTATTGTAGGATATCTGACAACTCAATCATCCCTCAGAGTTATAATAAGAAATAATCATTGCAGGCACATTAGACAAATAAGAAATAGGATGCAGGTCACACTATATGAATAATGCTATGCTATGCTTTAACCACTTTTGCAGATGGTAATCATGATTTCACAAACTTTGGCTCATTTAGGAAATAAAATGAATAATACTTTACCAATAAAGATTCAGAAAGGAAAGTGAGTTAGTTTTCAGTAGGATCTAAAAGGATAAATCACTTTGATATTTTTATTTAATTTTAACTGGGAAATAAAGAAAATAAGGCTTGGAAAAATACCAAATACAGCAGACATCAGTATTTTACTGAAAAATTGAAAATGTAGTTTTGTATGAAACAAGAGACAGTATTGATGAAGGCAGACCACTACATAATATGATTGAACAAAAATATTAAATATTTAAAAACTGGAAGAAAAAGATCATGTTTAGATTTTTAACTGGTAAGGTCAGTGCATCTTTCCTGACTGATCTGTATCTCTGATAATGCACAATGTCCCTAACAGCTGCCTCTCTTTTTTGGCTATTTTTAAAAATTTATCTAAACATTGTCCTCAGAAGTCTTAAAGATGTAACACGAGTTTCTCTGTCATTGTGACATACAATCAACCTTTTTCTTAATGTGCCAAGGCCCTCTGGTAGAATCTTTTACTTCAACAAATATATCATATATAAACTAAAGCAGCATATAGATACAATAAACATATGTCTCTCTATACACATACACATATTGCTGAGGATATATTCCACATACAAGAATATATGTGCACACATAAATGCAGTTAATTGCATCATGAAAATTTAGTCTGTTATTGATTAAAAAATCAAATGTAAAGAGGCACATTTATTCTTGTAACTTTTTTTTTTAATCTTAATGTTAAAGGAGTGTTGAATACATCAGCTAGGAACATTATCCTGTTAGTCACCACATTTAGATAATTCATTTGCAATATCCAATTATCCACTGTGTTAATGCCACACATCTGTGTGCAAACCCTGCCAATGAGATCACATTCACATTCAAAAAACACACTAGACTTGTACTACTGCAAAATAAATCCCCATCAATCCATCCAGTATTTTCAGTCACTTGGTCTTTATACAGGAAAAGAAGAGTACAAACATCACAAAGTCAGGCTTATTCACTTGAAGCATAAAATAAAACCCCCTGCAATTACTTTTTGCCAGTTTCCTGAATCCTCTGAATGGAATGCAGAATTAAACATTTTGTATTCATTCTTCACCTTCCTATTTGATGTTCTGTACAAAACCTGAAGGTTAGAACTTTAAAAGATAAATGTTACTAACCTGTGTGCATCATCATTTAGAGGTCAAAATAATGTTCAAGAATAAACTGGAAAAAGAAGAAGAAGCATATAGGGAAAGATAAAATCTTTCTGTTGTTACTCTGTTAATGATAAGAAAAAGTGATTTCTTTGAGAGCATTATAAAATAAAAAGAGCAGACATTACAGTAATTCTTACATAACTGAATAGTCATACTGATAAATTTCCTCTTTTTGCAATCAATTGCATGCTTAACTTTAAGCAGGTACTTAGCACATCAGTTTCACTGAAATTGAAGTGAAAGTAGCAGTGAATTTAAGGGGACTAGAAATATGCATGAAATCGGGCATTTGTGTTTGATTGTATGCATCCAAGGAGTAAAATACTGTCTTGAATTTTGGACTGGGGATAAAAATCAAATAATAGACTGAAATCAAAAGCTAAGAAAAAGGCTCCTAGTGAAAGAGTGAGGCTCAGTAAACACAAAATAGCAAACAAATCAAAAAATATGAATAAAGAACACAGGAGAGTAACAAGCAGAATACAGATAAATGAAGTTTAAAGTACAGCTGAGGCACTTCTTGCCTAGGGAGGCAAAAAGAGAGCAGTCTGTGTGTGCTGTTGCAGGTCACACCACCAGTGTTACACAGCCCGAGTCTCCTGCTGTTCCACAACACACCTGACAAGGCTTTCCCAGGGTTTCAGGGTCAGCATCTCAGAACCAGGACAGGTAATAAACCTTGCTCTTAGCTGTCCACTTTATTCTATCAACCTCAAACCACCACAAGTCACAAGACAGAACAGTCCTGAACCCAATCTCAAGTCACTTCAAGTGCAGCAAGATCCTGAAGGCTGATGCACCTCACCAGATGTTCTCTGGTTGGAGCTCACAGTTTGTCTACAGTGAACTAAATGCAGATTTTTGAGTATATTACAGTCAGAAAGTCTACCTGAGATCTCCATTCCCTCCTCGTGGAGATTTTTAGTTCATGTCTTCTCTTCCACCCAAATACAAAAGACCTGACATACTGGAACCCACAAGATTCTGTGTAGAACTGTGCTCAGTTCCATGAGGGCTTTAGTAGACAGGTCAGAAGAAAAAAATATTCAGAATGTTTTTTTTGTGTGTCCTTTCTACAGAAAACAACATTATTGCTTTTTAAAAAACTTGCTGAAGAAAGGACACAACCATGAATACACTAAAATATGTAACCCAGTATAGAAATAAAAGTTTAGTAAAAATATAGGTTCTTCTGAAAAACAAGGAAATGTAGCCAAAAGAATATACTGATTTTTTTTTCCTCAGGGGAGTGATTGTTCAAAATAATCCACTTAGCTACTTTTACATTCCTTTCTTTCTCCTTCTTTGTTAATCCTTTACCTTTTCTCCCCACCTAATTCATAGAATCATCATTGATTGCTAAGTATTTTGAAGGGCTCAACCCAAAACAAAAAAAGTTATTTTTACCTAACTTATTTATTTTATAACCTTTTGATCAGATCCTTTGCAGGTTCCTGAAGAAAAATGTTTATCAAAGCAGGATGCTCTCCATCATGAAGGACATAGAAAGATGCTTGCCTGACCTTTCAGAGGAGCATTCAGCCTCATCTCACAAAGCACTTTCAAGAAACCCAAGGACTTCAACAAAAAGACTCACAAAAATTCATTTTTAGCTCCTGTGGAATGCTGTGTTACTAACTGGAAGTTGATTTTGCCAGTGTTTACTGTATATCAGAGGAGTCTTGGCTTATGACTGTTGAGATTAGGAAAGGTAAAGGGCAAAATTATTTGGCAAATCAGCACAGATCCTCTGCTACCATTACTGCCAGTGAAATCAAGGGTTGCTTTTTCCATCACATAAACATATCCACAGACATCAAATCCCCCAAAGCTGTTTCTGTGAAGTCCACATGCATTGTTTTCACCTGAGAGCAGAACAAACTCTACAGTATGAGAAATGTAGAATAAAAATCAACAACTTGAGAAGTAAGGACAGGCATGGTGTTCTTGCAAGTATCAAGAAAAACTCAGACATGAGCAAAGTGATGAGTAATTCATAGGCTCAAATACATCTCATGTCTCTTTCCAAGTAAAAAAAACGTTATCTGAGCTCAGTCTTTGTGTACCTGACTGAAAATGCTGTGAATAGAAGCTGTGTAAAACCAAAGGGGTTTGCTGTTCAGGGAGAACCAGGTGGTTTTGAATATTGTGAGCTTTAAATAACCTACAGCCGGGTGTATCAGTGAAATAGTCACACTTTCCACATCGAGTTAAAGACATCCTCTTTGTTCTGACTGCTGTAAGAAACACCAGCATCTAATCATATGGTTTGCAACCTGCTTCCTCAGACCTTACGAGGTGAACTGCTGTGGGTTAAGGGGAGAATAATCATGTGGGCCATTGAGTAACAATGCAAAAAAAGGAGATTACTGCTTAAATATAATTGCAGAATTATTAAAATGCAAGTTCCAGATGGAAATTGCTGTAACTGTTATTTTACTGATGCTTTCAGAGTGCACTCAGAGGAATCAGAGCATTGACACCACAGGCTGGAAGGCTTCTTATTATGCAAAAGGTCAAAGTTTCCCTTAGATTATGTCTACTCTGTGAGTCATTGACTTTTATAGACTGAGGTGTTTAGAAAAAAGTCTCATGAAATTTATGGCAGCATAATGTTCTGGTTATAGTCTGTAACCTTATTTTAAAAGAAAATATAGCTCATTAAGTATAATATTCAGGCTATATCATATATTATTGTTTTTCATTTAAATGGTACCATAAATGTGCACTGGGCTTTAGAGCCTGGTTTGAAAAATTGCCATGAAAAATTTATACCTTAAGGACTTGCTCCTTGAAATACCTACTCAAGTGACTAACACAACTGGAAGTCTGACAGCTATCAAAGGACTTCTCATACAAGTAAGGACTTCAAGGCAAACATCCTACATCTTCAGGAGTTGCTGAAGGACAGCATGGAATGGAAAAGTTTTTTTTTTTTAATTTTGGCTGTTTTTCCTTGCTGCTGCCTTTGGACCTGCAGGTCACAGGAGATCCTACCTTCCCATAGCTTTCCCAGATTTCTGCTCTTAAACCTTGCCCTTCTTGGAGAAGAATCATACTATTTTCTGGATATTCTTTTATCATTTATTTTTATTTCTTTATATTTCTGTATCTTTGTTTCATTCCATCTACACAACTCAGCTTCTCATTTTACCTCTTTGAAATCTCCCCCTGAAGGTCTGACTGCTTAAATTTGGCATGCTTAGCCTGGAAATCTTCTGAAATCTTCTGAATACAAAGAAAATTTCGTAAAAAAATAAGCACTAACAATGTAGTGAATATTTTTTGCCACACAGCTCAGAAAGAAATAGCTTGGTTTCATGACTAATGCTGAATACTAAAGCAAAAAATAAAATAATGAAATAAAAGTTCCTTTTCTGGCACTTAACACATCAGTTAAAAAAAAAGTTTTTCACGTGTCTGAGGCTGAATCTGTGCAATTCAGGGCAGATGTAAGGGATTCTAAGTGTGCATCAGACTCAGCCACTATAGTGCAAATGATTTGGCTGGATTTTCACAACTACTTTTTTTTAGCATTAAAGTGCTAAAGCAGTTTAAGTACATTCGTGCAAATGAGCCTTGGCAGTCATTCTGGGTAACTTAATGTACTGAAAATTAAATGATTTGCAATCATGTGTGGTTGTAGTTAGGACAGATTCTCCTTTCTCCTCTCTGCCTCTCACCTCCCCCCCTACTCCCTTTTCTTTTAATAAGCAAAGAATATATTACTTTGGTACTGGAAGCAGGGAAAGAGAACTCAAACTAAATTATACTTTTTTAGGAGAGTGAACACAGCCTGTATCTCATTGGTCTCTACCACCAGAGTAACTTTTCCCTCTTATTTAATGTGCTACTGACAGCAAAGAGCTAAGGTTGTAATTTTACATAGTTTTTTTCTTTATTCTTACTTTTAAAGCTCAACAAACAATTATACATTTGCATAATTCAATTACAGTTAAAAAAAAAAACCCATCTGCTCTGCAATACACTTACCTGCCCCTTAAAACTAAAACATTATGTGCCAAGCAGCTCCAATCTCCACTGATTAACAATAGCATATTCCAAATTTATAGGGTCTATTACAAGCCATCTGAAGAGCAGCCACTGTGCCAAATCTCCCTCACTCCCTCTCCAGGGAATCCTTTCTCAGATGCTCTTTTCACATCAAGTAAACAACACTTTATGTCTTTTGCACAGATAGCAGATAATTACCATATGGTTAAAAACATGCTTGCTTCATTCACTTTCCCACTGTAAACTTCCTTCATTATGACAGCTAAGGAGCATCTAGGGAGGTAAACTCTATAATTTAGCCTTCTATAGGCTTAGTGGTTTAAAAGGTCAGTGTTTATTACAATAAAGTTAGCAGCAAGTGTAAGCGACTTTGCAGGAAATAATTTTTTATTCCAGCAGGACCGGAGGCAGTAACTGGAGCAGGAATGAGAGTCAGTATATTTTCTGACTGCAGCCAGTACACTTACAAATACATGCTCAGGAACAGTGCAGCAGTGTAGAACAACCAGGAATGATCTGGGGAGGTGAGAAGCTAAAAGGGGACTCCGTGTTGGTTCCCTTGGTGGTTTCCTGCCTCGCTGTTCACTGCACAGTACAGGGCTACCCCTGGGAAAAGGGAACTGGACTGAGCCTTTGCATGGTAACTACAGGAATGTGACCCTTCAGACCTGTCAGCACCCTGGACCCACAGATCTCATGCTCATAATGCAGCAGACAAGTGCTGAATCTCAAAAGGAATAAATAAACCAGATTCCAAGGGATCTGTCAGAGTCTCAGGGAGGCTCAGAAGTGGCATTCCTGTGGAGCTGCTTTACAGCAAAGCTAATTATGATTTCTCCCAAGCTGAATGATCAATTTCACCAGGCTCCCTCTCTATTGTGGTTGCTTAATCTCTGCTCCACACTGAAAAGCTGGTTGGCAAACGCTTGGGAACTTGTGACCTCTCCAAGATTAATTCTTTGTGGCCTGGCTATTTACTTAGGAGTGCAGGCAACAGACAAACCCAAAGAGAGAAGGAGCTTCAAGCATGTTGCATCCTTTTGGTACAACCTCTGTTGCTTCTGTTCCACAGTTCCTGGAACACAAAATCCTCAAGGACAAGGAGGGGAGAAGAGGATCCTGATTCATGTTGAATTTTATGCCCTGAGCTTTCTAAGAACCATTTTTTTACCATCCTCATCAACACTTCTTTGAAATGCAATTTCATTTTATCTATAAATTGTCATATGTTTATTATATCTTTATTATTGGTTGAGGTGGGAAACAGGTCTTCATGTACACTTGAAGTTCTAAGTAGTAAACTTTAATGAGCTTGACATTACTAAATACCTGATCCCAGTCATTCCTACTTTATGAGAGCCTAGCATATTATATATTGCATGCATTTTATATAAAGCTGTGAAAGCAGTGAAGACAGCTGATGATTTTGATTGCTCTCATTTCAGGTATTTGGATAATCATTTTTTTACTGTGTCTATCTCCTTTTCCTTCCTTATTGATTACCATTTCATATGGTAACAAAGAGGCCTCTAGGAAGGAACAGACAACCACTTCAGGGGCTATAAAGAGATACTCAGCATCTAATATGAAGAGCTAGAAGATTCAGAATTTGGGTACAACTCCCTGACAGTCTGGATATATATATATGGAGTGGATCTAGGCTACCCAAAAGGGCCTGGGTAAATTGAAATATGTTAAATTAAACAAGAACAAAAGTGGTAGAAGTAAAAAAAGAAACCAGAGCATTAGAATAGCATAATTTATACCAATAAGAGGGAGGTCAAAGCAGGTCAATGCCCATAAAGTCAAATGCTGGGCAAGCAAAGGGGCAAAGACAGTGACAAAGTGGAGCAGTCAGAGCAGTGCAGCTGCTGCAAAGGCAAGTCCAGTGATAACACTGACTAATAGTTACTAATGTATTTCAAAGACAGAAGTGAGAATGATGATCCACCTGTTATAGACGTATCATCCATCAGTGGAAATTGCCCTCTGCAATGGACATTCTGTCAGCACTTCATCTGCTCCTATCCCTTACCTTGAGGAGGGGCAAGAAAGAGCAAGAAAGGGGCATGAAAGAGGAAGATTCAGTAGTCTACAAAGGAAAAGAAACAGGTTTTTGATGGAGAAAAACTAAAATTTGGTATCTGTCTTTTGGCCCATAGGCTAAAGTAGCATAATATAGTAACTGAGAGTGAACTTCCCAAGATATCCCTGTATGTCTTGAGAAAGTCCCAAAATTTTAAAAGTCCCATTGCGAAATTTCTCCTTTTGCACTCACCTGGGCCACTGTGTTCTCCATGAAGTTAGGAGGGCTTTCCAGAACTCTTATATGGCTCACAGGATAGGAACAGAGGACATTAGGGACTTATGTCTCACACAAAATGTGAGTAATACTCAGATACATTCCTGGGCCCTTTAGAGTCTCCTGTTTTATCTACACCTTCATGACTTGAAACCCCAAATGAGCACTTTCCTAATGGCAGGACCTATGTTAGTGGTGTTGGATAAAAAAAAATATTGTGTTTATCCCATTCAGTAATTTGAACAATTTTTTTTCCTAAGCAGAACATTTACTGTGCACCTAAGTGAACTTATGATGCCATTTATAGACTTAAAAAGGAAGGATTTTCTCCTGGTAACACAAAGCTCACTGTTTGAACAGCATTAGAGAGCAATTTGGGCAGCTGGTGCCCATCTTATTTGTTTTATAGATAAGTCACCTTTCATATGAAAAAAAAAGAGCACCTGTGGTTATATCTACACAGAACAAGTTAAACAAATAGCAGTATAGTATTGGAACAGACTGCTTGCTGATTTACTTAGGAAATAATCTTCATACTTTATTATTATCATTTATATTGCATTATAATGCAAGAAGTCATGATAGGCATTAAATAACATAAAACAGAAAAGCTGTGTCTGAGGTCTTGTGCAGCCAGACCACGGCAGTCATGCTCACAGGCTTGTTAGAGAACTAGGAAACTCAAACCTGGAAAACTTCTTCCCCAGATAAGGTAAGAAGGGTGTAAGAGCAAGATTAACTCCTAAGTGCAGGAGAATTTTGCTGCATATCCTATCAGAAACCAAGAGTGCAAAAATGTCTCACTTTCAAACTTATCTGTCCATTAATTATGTTCAATAGGACAGATTGAATATAAAAACTTCCTTCATATTACTTAATAAAGAGCCTCTGGATGAGATAAAATCAGAGGGACTCTTGCAATTAAGCACAGGTCTCCTGCTATAACAGAAAAAGTGAAAGTGAAACAGACACATTTACTCTGATGCACAAGAAACTGAACATTTAGCTAAAAGTTCTTTTCTTTAGCCTCAAATGACAAATACAAATGGAGATGTCAAAAGGGTGTTGGCACAATCACTCGACAAGTTAGGTTGGCAGTGTTAGGTTAACAGCTGAACTCAGTGATGTTTAAGAGTGTTCTCCAACTGGATTCTGTGACTTTATGACATGGGCTATTACACCATTGTTGACCTGTGGTGACTTCCAGAAGACTCTCAGTGTTTCTTTTAGGCAGACAAAGCTCTGTTGACCTATACAAGTAGCACAATGGCATTTATTGTGGCAACAAATCAGCTTCTGACTGCCCAGCTCCTCCATTCCCAGTGCCCCCCTCCACAGGAAACTCAATCCTTCCATTCCTTTTGGGAGTGACTCTTCTTCAGCATCTCAGATGAGGATCTGAATGCTCCCTTATACATGTTGGAGGTCAAGTTGTTCTGAGACTGAGATTTGTTGGCAGGATAAAAGAAATAGATAGAAAAACACTCTGCCCTTTAGGGAACAGGTTTGATGGATGATGGAGGTGCAAAACACAGGCTGGGGAACCTGGAGAAGAATCATTGCAGAAGGTGTAGTCTTATGTAAAACTGTTTGTGTGGTTGATGGGCAATAGGAACAGAAAAAAGTAAGTAGGAAATGAGCAAAAGAGTTCTTTCAGCCATAAACTAGTTAGTGATGACCAGTATGACAGGTTTTGTAAGCTTGAATTAATTTGAATTAAGAGTGCAGAGAACTGACTCACATTTCATTCCCAAATGAAAAAGACAAGGTTTTTCATCTGCTGAGTGCATGCATGCAGAATGCATCAGACCTAAGAAACAAACTTTAACTAACAATTCTTGTAGTCACAGAATCCAGCTCTAAGTTCTTCAAGCCTTATTTTTTATTTATTTATTTACTGCTCTCTGAGCTTTTCACAAGCTAGCTTAAATCTTTATTGACTATAGCAAGAAGAGGAAGAAAATAAAATTTTGAATCAGTGAAAAAACAATGGCATGTTGTCATGTCATTACACTTTGCAGGTTTTATACCTATAAAAATATATTTTACTGGATATTTGCTGCCTGTGATGATATTTCAAATTACTGAGGCCTAAAAGAGTCTTTTAAATAATTGATTTAAGGGTGTATTAGACACAGCCAGGACCAAAAGATGCAAGCATGTGAAAAAAAATATATGAGGACTTTGACAACAGTGAAATTAAATTAATAGTAAAATTGGAGTTAATCAATTGAGTAAAATGATGGGAAGGTTGCATAAGAGAGTTGAATTGAAGCACTTTCTCAGCAATCTGTTTCTGCAGTGCAGCTGCTACACGTTTGTGTAATAACAGAGCTGATGAGCAGCTCATTTGTATGAAACTGAAAGCAAGTTAATGTTGTTTGGGTTATGATGGAGTCTGGAGCTAATGCACAAAGTGCCTCCATTGCTTTACTGCAATACGCCAGAACTTCTCACAGCTATTAATGATGGTTTTGGCAGAGAACTATGTGGCCATAAAGGCAAGGTAATGGAAAGCTCAAGGGCTGCATTTCCTTTTTCCAGCCTTGTGCTTTTCCTACAGCTTTTGTGGGAAGAGCAGGATAAGGTGGGGAGTACAACACTGTGTTAAACCTCTCTCACTTTCCTCCATCACCTGGGGCAGTCAGGCTGCCCCTGGAACGCAGGAATGGCTGAGTAAACTCAACAAGGCATTGAAAGATGCCATCACTTGCTTTAGTTTAGTTGGATGTTGCTTTTCCAGGGCTTCATGCAGCGTAGAGGCCAGCTAGGTGTTCAGGAAACAATCTGTGTTTTTATCTCCTGTGGGCATTAGGAGCGTTTGCATTCACCCCATGCATGTGCTGCATCCCACATTCAATGTGGTGGATGTTAATCCAGTGCTGCAGCTGTCACTGCAGTCACAGATGGGCTCAATTTATTTTTAAACTAGTTATCACAGGTGGCAGCCCAAGTCTTTGGAGCAGAACAGACCTCAGACACAAAAATCCAACCAACCAACCAAATGAAGGGTAAATCAGCCCGTGCTCATGGCTGTGTTAAAGCATTGTGTTACCAGAACCATACTGCTAGGAATACTCAAAAAAACCCCAAAGACTCCTCTTGGATATATCTGGATAAGCTGTAGGTGTCATGAGAAACAAGAATGCAGACATGACCTCAGCTTGGATGGAGCAGAATGAAGAGCTTGTTTTCTCAGCTGAAAACATACAGATTTGACAAAAGCAACTCTATTTACAAATACGGAAATACCTGTAAATGTTCAGTTTAAAACTTTTACATTTTGCACTAGTCTTATGAATGGCAAAAAATAATTTTATTTTCCATACCATGTTTTGTTTCAGTTACAAGATCACTGTTTCTTGACAGAAACATATTTTCCAGTTTTTCAATTCGCCATAAATGTCATAATGTGTTTTTCTTTGAAAACGCATTTTCCCCCAAAATTTGAAAGCATAAATGGAATAAAAGTGATTTCAAGCCACAATTTATCCCTATTAGTCAATAAATTCAGTTCCCATGTTTCAAATACTATAGAGACTTTTAAAAAGAAACGGTTAAAAAAATATTTCCTTGGATGCACATGGGCTCTCTGAGCTAACAATGTTTGTGCCCATAAACCTCAGTCCAACACAGCTTGTTAGAAATGTACATATTTTAGATTCAGGAGTACCATTTATTTTAACAGGTAGTCAGGTAAGAATAAAGCACATAATGGCACCTATGGATGCATGTATGCAGCTAGTCATAGTCAACTCCCTGCATCTGATCTAAGATTTTTGGAATAACAAAACTATTCCAGTCCAACAGATTTTTAAAAATCATTTCAAGCTAAGGAGAGCTTATAATCTTCAATGGAAATGCTGAGCAGCCAGGTTATGAGGATAATTGGATACAGGGTCATGTACAGGAGACCAGGTCCCCTGACACTGTGAGCTGCAGACACTGAGATGCTCCTGCTCTATGGGAAAATGACTTCTGTGGGCCTTGCCAGCTGGATGAATTGTAAAACTCTGCAGCTGATGTAAAAAAGAGAAATAGATGTATTATTTTTCCTCACTCACTATATTGTGGTATTAAATAACAGGAATCATGAGAGCAGTAACTTCCAGAGTAAATAGGATTGTGCCTATGAATATATGCAAACCTACATGGTAGCATAACAGTAAATAATAGCAAAATGTGGTAAAATAATAAAGTAAAAAAAAATTAAAATCTCTTAATGGTAAAACTAGAGAGTTAAGAGTTTCTTTTCCAAAATTATGGGATTTTGGGCAACTGCAGCACTGACATAAACCAATACAAGCCATTGACCCCACAGGGGCTACTTTTCTTCTGTAGTCTCATCGATTCCTCACCTAAATCGTCGCCCCAAGGAAAGTGGAAGAGAAGCAGGTGTCCTCCCTGCCCATGACACCCATCCAAGCCTGGGGCTGTCACTGTGGCAGAAGGACAGAGCTGCTTTGGTGGGGGACATCCTGCAGTTCCTAGAGGATGCTGGTGCACAGGGACACCCCTCACTCTCCCACCTGGGTTTCTGTGCTGGCACCTGGGGCCCCACATGGGGTAATAAGGATGGTCCCCACAGCAGGGCCACGATGGAAGGTCAAGGAGAGTGGATATCTCAGACCAAACCTGAACAGCCCTCACGTGCTGGCTTCAGCCTGCAGGCAAAAGGACAGGGGTCCAGAATGTGATCTCTATTACCTTCCTTTGTTTGTGCCACACATGCTGCACTTGGGGTGTGCTGGACAAATGTTTTGCTGGTAAATAAAGAATTAAACAGTTAATTAGCGATGTTAATTATCATTATACCTTTATCAAAAATAACTTATAGGAAAATGATAATTGCCAGTACCTACCTTTCAGTGAGTACTTAAGCAAGACTGTGTATATATTAAATTATACATGTTCTAAAGAATTGAACTAAATCATGCCCACCAGTGGTCACTGAACTGAACACAGCTTTTCAGTTTAACTTCTGGTTCTGGCATTCCCATAACCTTCTTGCTTTTGACATACAGGAAGGAAAGATTTCCTGCATTCTCTGTACACTGTGTAAACCATCTGGATCCCAGATCTGAGCTAACACAGCAAGTCTTACTCTGGACTGAAGAATCTAAACCTGAGTCCTAAGATCAATGGCCAAGAAAGAAGAAAAAAAAATTAACTGAGATTTCACAGGGAAAACTGTCCTCAATTCCACCAATTTGAACAACACAGACTCACAGTGACACTTGCATAAGAAAGTTCTCATATTGAAAGCTCACAATTTTGAGGCAAAATTAAATGAGTTTTATTTGTTTCTTGCATCATGTCTAGCCAATTATGAGCATTTCTTGCAAGGTGCCAGGCAGTAGTGATCACTGGGTAATAAAGAAACTATAGACAAGTAGGCATATATTCTCAATAATCCAAGATCTGTATCCACATAAAAATGTCCTTGCTCGAATTCAGCCTCAAGGCTTATACACTCCCTTGAACTAAAATATCTACTCTGTTATTTACTGCATTACTTAAATAAACTGCTTCCCTATATTTAGAGAGCCTCATAAATGGCACACTTTGCTGTGCAATGTATGAGCTTGTGTGCCGAATCATACATCACTACACTTTACCAGATGTCAGAATTTAAAGCAGATCGCAGCTCTTTCTTCTCTGGGAGACAGAAGGAAAACTGGCAGCTCATGCCACAGCAAGCTGAACTACTATTTGTTCTGATTCATTTCACTGTGACTGCATCAACCTGTTGGGTTATAAAGCCTCTATGTAATTATCTAGGCTGACATCTTTTGGGTTTTGATCCTCTCTCCCAAGCTTTTTAAAAATTATTATTTCTAAAACTGAGGCTTCATTGTCCCCTCTTCTTTGGAGAGGATACAACAAATCTAGAAGTTCAAAACATGTATGGTCTCACACAAATCCATCTGGGGTCAGTGGGAGTTAAAGAGAAATGCTATGTTTAAAAGTTAAGTATGCAAGGACAATTCATCTCTGTCATGACACCAGATCCTTTGAATGACCACAGATGTCTCGGGAAAGGCAGGGGGAAGCAAAGGACTGACTGCTGAAGAAATAGATCTCATTATCAAAATTTTTAAAGGGATCAGGATAAATATACATTTAAAATACTGTTGACTAACCTTAGGTATGTGCAATTTGAGGGTTATGCTGTGTAGGCACAAGTGCCTTAGACGGTTCAGACAGTGCTGCAGAAACAAAAGCCACTCTTGGCCTTCAGGCTAGAGAGAATTCATCAGTGAGCTGCCAACCTGGAGCAAGCTGCAATGCTGGTGTACAGCCTTGTGCATCCTTCAAGACATAATATGTGAGGGGCACACTGAATGGCAGAATCAAAGAATGAATCATAGAATCACGGGATGGTTTGGGTTGGAAGGGACACGAATGATCATCTCATTCCAATGCCCCTGCCATGGGTGGGGACACCTTCCACTGTCCCAGGCTGCTCAAAGCCCCATGCAACCTGCCCTTGAACACTTCAGGGATGGGGCAACCACAGCTTCTCTGGGCAACCTGTGCCAGTGTCTCACCACTCTCACAGTGAAGAATTTCTTCTTATTTAAATGGAATCCACTCTCAGTTTAAAGCTGTTATCTCTCATCCTATCACTATGCTCCCTGATAAGAATCCCTACCTGTCTTTTTTGAAGGCTCCCTCTAAGTACTGGAAGGTGCTGCAAGGTCTGTCAGAGCCTTCTTTAGTCCAGGTTCAAAAACCCCAACTCTCTCAGCCTGTCCTCACAAAGGAGCTCCCTGATCATGTTCGTGACCCTGTTCTGAATCTGCTTGAGCAGTCCACGTCTTACTTTTGCTGGGGTTCCAGAGCTGAACATACTACTTACTACTGGTGGGTGGGATCTCATGAAAGCAGGAGTAGAAGGGCAGAATTACCTTCCTTGACCTGCTGGCCATGCTTTTGATGCAGACCAGGTTGTGGTTGGGCACCTCCTTGAAATAATGCATAAATACTGTTATTTTAGGAATGTCTCACTTAATCAACCAAGAGACTGGATTAAGAGAACTCTACTGAATTCTCTGCTTCTGTTGACAAACAAAAACCCCCAAACTGAAAATACAATCTATGTGAGTGTAAAATAAAAAAATTCCTTCAGAAGTGAGAGCAAAAGCTTGGGATTTCCCTTCAAAACTGAATTCAAAGAATTTTTAGAACATAATGTCACAATGAGGGGTAAAATTAAAATGACTGATTTCACTGATTGTCAAATAAATCCAAATACCTTCTACAGTACCACTAACAGGGTCTAATACTACTTGTACTCCTCCAGAGACTGCCTTTTTCAATTTTACAAAAGAATCTAGTCAGCTTCTAGTTCATCCATAATTTTACCATCTCCCAACATATGAAACATAATTTCTGCTTTCTATGGTACCTCACATAAAGTACATGTACTGCCTTGAACCAGGTCTAAGGTCAGCCACTGATGACTTCTACCTAGGGACTGGTCTTATTCTACAAGAAAGCTGCCCTGTAGGAAATTATGCCACTCGTTCTTTTTGACATCTGCCTGTGGCTTTCTGTGTTTCATAGCAAATGACAGACTAAGAGAAGTGTTCTCATTGCTGACCACTCACACACAGCCTAGAGCACCTGAACTGAATTTAGCACTGTGTGAGATTGCACAGAGGGTCTTGTAGTTTTCCACTTAGTAGAGTATGACCTCCTGAAACAACTCATTTCTCCCACTTTATGTTAATTATAAGGCTTCCAGTTGCTACTACAGTATTTTGCTTGGGGACAGAGAAGAGATATCCTTAGCTCAGCATACAATGGGGAATTTGACTTGGTTAAATATAAAAGAATAGCAATTGTTTTCCTCATAGTTTAGCTAAAAAATAGCAAAGCCTAAGCTATGCCATGACTGTATGGGCTCAAAAACTGAATTTAAGGCATGTCTTGAAACAGTGTTTAGAGGTCAACTATTTAAAATACCTTAAATCTTCTTATGATAACCTGTTTTGTTAGTTGATTTGGTTACTGCTGATGTGCTTTTTTTTTTTGAAGCCTAGGATGGTTTATGAAAGGAGGGCATTGAATGGATGAGGAAAACACTAAAAGGCTTCCCACATCCGGCTGCAATTCCAGACTACAACCCAAACAGAACTTGTGATCTGAAACTGGGACCATTCACAAGACCCTGGAAAGAGTCTCAAACAAATGCACAAAAACAATAATGGCTCCTCAAATGCTGTAACGATAGATGCAGAATTTTAACATGAACGAATTCGAGGCACACATTAAAATGGTCTCTCTCAAGTATTATTAGGAAATGGCTATGAAAAAATGAGTGACTTAAGGTGCAGGATATGAAGGAAATCTATGTGCCTTTTTTGTGTGAAGCTGAACAACTTTTTCTCCCTTTCTGAAGGGTTTTGCAAGCTTTTTTACTCTTTCAGGAAAGATATGAAAGCATAGTCTATACCTTAAATAAAAGCTGAAAAGCAAATAAGAAGAATCCTGATTCCTTCTCTTCTCATTCACCACTTTCCTGTATGAGAAATATTAAAGCAATTGTTTCTTAACTACATGAAAAATTGCAATATTATTAAAACTGTAAAAGGCAAATTAAAGAAATGCAATGGGATTTATGTGTGTGCACATGTGTATTACTGTTTACATACTTCTTTGATCTGCTTCAATAAACAGCCTTATGCTGGTAGCAGCAGATAAAATAACATTCTCTGTCTTTATCTTATAATCACCACCCAGCATTCCTCGTGCCACTAATGATCCCTTCAGGCAGGCAACTGGCCATGGAAATTAATAGGAACCAAACCAGCAAGTCACAGCTAAAGCAGAACTGCAGAGGCCAGAGCAGATCATGGCATTCTTAGCTATCAGATAAACACTCCAAGAGTTAAATGGGAATCATGACAGGATTGCATGATGCCCATTGCCAGCATCTCCTGAGTGTTTAATAGTTGATCTGAAGCTAAACAATACACAAAATATACTTTTTCTCATGCTCCAGTTCATTTGTACTTTAGTCATTTAGAAATAGGAGTTTCAAAACCAGGGTGTGAGTTGACATTATTTAACAAATTACATAGGAATAACACTATGATGGAGGATTTTACTTTCTGTAATGTTTCTTTACCCATTTTTCTTTTTCTAATTTCTTTTCTGATATCCTCAGTAATGCTCAACCAGCCATTCACTTTTATTAGTAAAGCTAAAATGAATGACACTAATGTGAACAGCATAAAACCTACATTGACCTATTTTTATTAAATGAAGGAGAATAGGCCTGATAGATTGTCCATTTTACTCTTCCATTGAAAATTACTGGTATTTCCTTGCCATGATCTATATATACAGGTTATGCTTAACTCTGTTCGAAAGCAACACAAATATAATACACAATATGTTCTTATTCATTCTCTGTTCTGAATTACCAGCAATTCAAGAAATAGCCAAAATAGGTTCCAAAAATTGGAAAGGGAAAGAAAAAAATGGAACAAGGCAGCAGATCACCAGCTTGACACAATTAAATGCTGCCTATGAAGTCAGTATAACCCAATGGCATTTTTTAAGAGAATGAATTACCCTCAGGCATTTTTCTGCTCAGGTAATTTTAGCATGTTTCTCTTCTTCACGCTGTCCAATTTTACAGGTCCAATCCTGACTGAACTGCTGAGCATTCCTCTCTAGCATTGGTTTTAGCAGAAGAGAAATGCCCTTTAACCACCTCACTAAGGTTTGCCAAGAATCACAGAGTTAGGCAAATAATTAATGCCTGTCTGACAAGACCTAATGTCACAGAAGTAACCTTTGGAAGTTCACCTGCAGCTTGCACGCTCAGCTTCCACAATGCCTAAAATTACACTTAATGCCATAGGAATATTGCTCTTTCTTTTACAACAGCTACCAGGAGATCCCAAATCAGATCAGGATCACATCATCCCAGGCATAACTTTATGGTCCCTAAAGGGCTCACAGCACTAATTGATTAGAAATTAACAGTGATGACAGCTACTCTGTCTGTCCTGGCAGACCCAATGCAGAGGGGAGGCAAGCAGATTGCCACAGTCACAAAAACAGCAGCAGAGCCAGAAATGAAGCTCTTGAATTTAATTTCATTTAAGATCATCTTTCTAATGAGCTTTGCAAGCAAACAAGATACATGTGCAACTACCCAACTAGTTTTACTATATCTCTTAAGATGAAATTTAAGAGCAAAATGACAAAAGGCCTGTTCTGAAAAATCTGACCTAAAAAATCCACTCTGAGGTATCAAGAAAAAATCAGCACTCACTATCTACAGATACCTGCTTTGGGGGGGAAAAAAAGTCAAGCTAGTGTTTGCAGATGATTATTTTTAAATAGTTCTGGCCTCAAAGCAGCATCTCACATTCCCAATATTATAGGGAAAGAGGAAAGCAGAAACATATCAATCACTCAACAAAGAGGCTTGTCAAGGAGTGGGTATATTTCTTTTGTAGCATTTTCTTCTCAGCAGCTGCCCACGTACAGTCTATCAGGAGATATCTCAGGTGTCCATCAGAATATTCTTCTGCATTCTCTCCCCTGTTGATGCTTGAGTTTAATTTATTTGTCAAGTGCTCATTTGGGAGTAGGACTCGTTGGGAGGAACAGGGAGAAATGTGTTCATTTCATCATGATACTGGCCCATCTCCCTGCTTTCTGTCAGCCTGCAAATATTTACATCAGACCTGCTGGATTTCTGCATCTTACAGGATTTTTTTTGCAATTAATTCAGTCTCAATATTCTCCTCATTTCCATACCTTTCAAATGTCATTTCATCTCTTTTGATCTGCTTCCATTTCTTTTTTCTCTTCTCCCTCTTTGCTTTCATGCTCTTTCTGAATTTTGAAATGGATTTTGTTGGTTGATAGAGGCATTTGAATTGCTTTCAGAGACTGGGCCTTGGAAACATAGTATAGCAGCTTGCTTAATCACATTTCTCACCTAGAGCCTGTATAAAAAGGGTGATATGCAGGGTGTGAGGTTGCAAAGCTACTAGTGAAGATGAGCTAATGGACCCTGGCCAGCCTTAATTAGAGTTTCTAAGCCAAACCTTTCCCTCCTCTGACCATGAGTGTGTCAGCCTATCAGTTTTATAAACAGCTGTCAACCTCCTCCGACTAGTTTGTCTTCATCTTTCCTATTTTGTGTGTTGACACAGCATCAAAAGAGTAATTTCCCTGCAGCCAAAGGGTCCTTCACTCTGCAGGAAGAACAAAAAGTGCCTCTTCTAGAGGGCACCTGACTCTACCCCAGGAGGGGCCACGTGTGCCATGAACCACTGCAAGCCTTGACACCCTGCACCTTCGGGATATGGAAATCTGGCACTTCAAAATATACATGCTTTTATATGTCTATAGACAAATAATATAATATATATATATATGCACCACCCCACCTACCAAAAAACAATCCAACATTTAAAAAACCCAAAATCTCCCCAAAAAAACCTGACCCCCCCCAAAAAAACAGACCAAAACATGAACCTACACTAAAAACAAAGGTCCCCAAACCACCACCACAATAAATGTACTGCTGAAGTGTTAGCATCCAACATGAACTGCCAAAGAGGGCAGAGTGAAACAACTTCTTTTTCTATTTCAAACTAGTTGAGGAAGGCTTATCAATTGTGTATGTGTTTCCCAGTGGAAAGCTTCCAACCAGCTGTGCAACATGTAAATCAAAATGTGCCTACTTAATAACAAAGGCTTGTTTCCAGCAAGATGGACGGATAAATTGCTTTCTGCCTGAGAATAAAGAGGACTGGGCTTTAGGTGTGTAAAAAATGGTAAATACCTCTCTTCTGCTTTTGTTCTTTCCCAGCCAAAAGCATCTTAAGAGAGCCATCTGTTTCACTGCCACAGAAAGAAAAAAAAATTAGGGTTACCAGGCTGCTGTGTTTATTCATCCAGTTTTACCTTGAGTTAAATGTTGGAAAACTGTTCCCATTTAAAAGGTTTTAGTTCTGCCACTGGCTATGATAAAGGCTGCTTTTCTATCCACAGCTTGGCTTGTCTGTCTATGGGTTTTTTATTTCAGCTAGAATTGCAAAAGAAATTACACTATTCTAGTGTAAAATGAATGGGATTTGCCCATTTTAGTTTATTATCTTCATCTGTTTCTCTCCACTAAAGAAGAGAGAAAAGTCCCACTCATCCCCCTGCCCTCCCCTCACCCCCAGAGAAAGTGGCAATTGTACCATTAAGCCTGGAGTGCTTTACATATGCAAACACAAACACAGTGCTTACAGCAAAGATCTTTCCTATCCATATGTTCATCTCCTTTCCTTTACCTAAACCAGACGATTACCTCAGCAACTCAGCTGTGTTATTGAGACATTTCAGCGTGAAATTTGTTTTTCCTCACTGAACTTTAAGCGGAATTTCAAGTGCCAAGTCTCCAAAGCCAAGTGGGGCTATTAAGAGATAATTACTAATTATGCTAATTTGAGAAGTTGTGCTATTTCTTTCCCTGGTCATTTTATCTGCAGCTCTCCTGAGAGAACAGTCCCCATTCAATGTTAATAACCTTTCCAGGCTAAGCATTCAATGGAGGACAGTGTGTCCTAAACCCAGGAATATTTTATGGCTAATCTAGATATGTGCCTGTAAATTAGAAAGAGAAGCAAGTTGCACTAATGCTAATGACTCACGTTATTAATTTTTTGCAGTAGCAGAAATATCTGATTCCTCTCCATTCATATATCAATATAGCTGATGGTTTTATTTTAAACTGAGTCCTCAGTGACTTGAAATATTCAGTACGCCAACAATATTTCTCAGTGATCATTTTCTAATCCTACCTATTGCAAGCTCCCATAATAACAGATAAAAACAAAGACGAGTTTTCATTTGCATTTCCTAAAATGTCTCATTTATTTTTGCCTTATTTATGTAATAGCATGAAACAGATCTTTTCCAAACTCTATATACTTTTTCTTTTCTTTTTCAAGACAGTGTTTATTGGATTGATTACATTAGTCTGCAGAGTATGTTGACAGAATAAAAGACTTTATTATTTCTTTAAAGAAAATAATGACTTCAGATTTTATGTGATGTGTAATTCCATCCCTGTTTGGTGGCAATACATAGATAGTTTACACTTTTTATAATTTGTGGAGGGGCAGTAATCAGAGTCTTCTTGACTTGGCTGCCTTCCCAGGGCAGAGCTGCTGGGACAGCCCTCAGGAGGGGCTGCTGAAATCTGTTTCTCTGCTCTTTAGAATGGATCTCCCAGGTAAGAACACATGGTAAGGTCACAATGTCCAAGATCAGGGCACTCTCCATCAAGAGCCTGTGGCTGCTCTGATGTGTCCTTGAAGCCCATCCCTGCAATACCTGGGCTCATACACCCCTTTGGATGGGAGACATGCACACCTAAGGCAGCTCCTGGTACAGGCTGCAAGGTCACCCTGTGTCTGCCAGCACAGCAAGAACCCCAGAAACACTCAGGACAGGTCACCCACACCTGGAAGCAGACACAAAACACACCACACTGGAGAGCAGGACACCAGCAGCAGGTGAAAGCTGTCCCCTCCCCTTTCACCAGCCCTAATGGGAACTGGGGATGTGCTTCCACCATAAATAAACTCCATTCCTCACTGGAGTCCATCATCCTGCGGGGCAGTTTTCTAAGTGGCTTGGCAGGGTTTTAAACGAGCAGGGTTCCTCTGAACTCCCTGTTCACTGCCCCTGGCACTGACCCAGCCCTCCTTGCCTGTGTCCCCAGGGATGCTGTGGGGAGTCACGCAGCAGGACAGCAGCTTTGGCCTTGCAGGGCAGGGGGAACATGGCAGGACAGGGGCTCCAGCATCACAGCAGCTGCAGTTCCTTCCCATGCCTTGCCAGCTTGCTCAGCCATCTCTGCCATCCTGGCTGTGGCCAGCTCACATTTCTCCAAAATCCACTCACTGCCGCCTGATGGCACCAGCTGGAACCTCCTCTGAAGGCCAGGCCCTGCCCCTGCTGCACATCTGGGCTCCCAGGAGAACATTTTTAGCAGAGATGACCTCCGTGAACACCAGCTGCAGATGCTCTGACAGGAAGGCAGTGTCGCTGTGCTGCTGGACCAGGGCTCACACCAGCAGCTGGGCATAGGGGCTCCAGAGCTCCAAAGGAGAGGGCAGAAAACAGCAGACATCTGAAATATTTTCATAGGAATTGAGCTTATCTTCTGTGGGTATTTTTGCATTTTACAGCATCTAGATGCAAACTAACGTTCCTCATCACGCAACCAAAATAAAAATACGAAGAAACCCTGAAGGATAGCAGCTTCTACTTTAGTTTTTCACTGTTTTAAACCCATATATTCACCTAAAACCAATAGGTGCATTTTTTAAAAGGCAGAGAATGTAAATATTCAAAATCTTGGGTTGCACCTATTTCTGGAAAATGTAATGCACAGCCCTCAGATTCCAGTTCAGTACTCCCAGTGTGGGAGTGGGAGGACTGCATTCACATGAGACATGAATTAGGGCCTAAAAATATGTCCTAGTAATAAAGGAGAAGCTAATTTTAACTTTCAGCATTGCTACTTTCAGAACAGAGCTTCATTTAGCGGAAATCCACCTTGCAAGTGTGGGAACCTGCCCCCAAAGCCCAGAAAATCATCAGGTAAGACACAAGTCTTTCCTGCTGATAGGAGTGGGGGGACCAACAGCCCACTACACTCTGACCTTTCCACCAGGAATAGACACAGGAGAACCATGGTTGTGTGATTCCCTGTAACTGCAGCTCTCACAGTCTGTGTGAGCACCCCCAGCAGAAGTGGCTGCTGCTCAGACCAACCTGATCCCAACCCTTTACCAGCTCTCCAGCACACACCAAGCTGTGACCTTCACCTGGGCAGACGTACATGAATTTCATGGACCTCTTCATAAAACAGAGATTTCTGGCCATGGAAAGCTTGTGCAGGAGGTGTGGGTGTCAAGTGCAAGTATCACATCGGCTCTCCTGCTGGAGGACAGGCTGTGGTAGGTGGGGTCTTGCATCTCCCCTAAGTCCTATCAAGTCCTGGGCCATCTTCTGAAGTAACACTTGACCCAAAATTCAGCCTCACCAAGTCACAATAGAGCCATCTGCTCCTTGCTGATACATTGCTGTCCAAATACACCAGCTAAGGGCAACAGCCAGATTCCACCTCTGTGAGAAGAGAGCAATGCATCTGTGCAATGCAAAGTTGTAAGTGAAAAAACATCTGCAAGAGAGATCTCTAAAAACAGAGGTAGGCAGAAGAGGAACATGCCATTTTCTCCTGAAAGGCCTCTTGGAATATTTAAAAGTAGTTCTTCATGGGGAAAGAAATAAGTGCTATAGACTTTTTCAAAATGCAACAGGGCCCTGTTGGTCTCAGCCACACTTGCTTTCTGCTCCATGGGAAACTGGCAGACTGGAGTCACAACCCCAGAAAGGTGCTTCACATTGCTAATTCTAGCCAAAATGCAGCTTTCTGCATATGTTATTTCTTATTCATGTTTGAAACTACTTTTTCATCTAGTATCTGCAAAGATCACAGAGAGTTCTGAAAGAAATAATAAAAAAAAATCAGTTCATAAAGTAACTGACATGAGCTGTTTTCTTCCCTCCTATAATTCCAGAATTAATATACTTATAACTATATTATATTACAGCATCATTCCAAAACCTGCATTTACTCTATTGCAAACTGTTTGGAGCTGCTGCAGATTTTGGAAGGCTTAGATAGCATCAATAACATAAAAGTGTATTTGCAAGAGACATCAGCAGCTGGGTGGCACCATCTATCTAATTAATTCAAGAAATTATGTATGGGAGAGCCTAAATACACCCCACGGTCCAGTTCAGGCCAAAGACAACATGGACCTTTGGATGGACATGACACATGGGTGTGCTGCAGCAGAAAAGAGAAGCAAACTCAATTTTACATGAATCATGTGACACTTGGAGACAGACAGCTCCTTTTGCAGAAAAATAAAACCCTCTGTGTGATGCTACCTGGTGTTTGAGATTGTGACTAGGACAGTGGGAGGGATGAGCAAAGAAATTATTTTATTCACCACTCTTCCACCTGTGCTGACAAACGTACAATGTGTTGGAAAAATTTCCACTATCTCTTCATGCTGTGAGTCAGTGAGGGGGATGAGAAAGCTTGCCATCCCAAGGTTTCCAGCTGGAAATAGGTAATGACAAACATGTACTTGATCTCCCTTCAATCCCTCAAAATTAACCCCAACTATACAAAAAAACATGCAAGCAAGTGCAGCAGGGAAAACTGCCCCCTGCGGAAGATATGAACAAACAGGCTTCACATGGAAATCTTGACAAGGAGTTGAGGGAAGCTCAGACCTGAGCTTCTGGAGGAGGATGGTCCTTTCCCTGTCACCAGCAGCTGGTACAGCTGCAGGTCCCTTCCTCAATGGGATTTTCTGAAAAGCACAGATCTTGGCATAGAACACTGAATGAAAAGGGTGGATTTGTTTACTTACTGCAAGTATACAAATATGTGTATATTTCTATCTCACATCTTTGCAAAGAAAATTTTAAAAATACATACAGATGAAAGTTCTGCAAAAGAAACAATTCACATATCATTGTCTTTTTCCACCCACAGTTTCTTTAAGCTGATTCTTGAAAAAAATGGACATCTGAGGTCCAAAATTCTTCAAAAAACCACAAGTTGCAGACTCCTTGATTTCTGTATTTCCCCATGGCCCATCTTCATGAATTTATTTTCAGGGTAAGAGCCCACATAATGCAGAACATAACATTTCACCTTTAAACCCCCCAGTTATAATAAAGAACAAACAATAATCATGATGGGTACAAGATGCAGAGAGATTAAATACAAGGCAGATGTTCAATCTTGCCTTTTCAGCTGAGATTATAAATGGTCTTAGCCTAAGAGAAAAATTCAGAGCCTGAAAGTGAAGGTTTGCTAATTAATCAGTTATAATGATATAGGGGATTACAGAGCACGATTAAAACACACTGAAAGCAAGAAAGACAAAGGAGGAGGGCAAAGGGAGAATGGAAGCAGCTCTGTCAACAGAGAAACATCTCTACACAAGCAGCTGAAAATGATGCAGCTCATAAAAAACTTGTGCTTAAGAAATAAAATCCAACTACAACAACAAGAAGACAATGTTATGAACTAAACTAATTCCTGGAAATTTGTTCCAATGTTTATTTTAAAAAAATACAGGGCTTGATCCAAGCTCCTTATGAAGCTAGGACAAAACTTCCATTGAGTCCAGCCCTTTATATAAATATGAATATACATTAATACAGACGTTGCTGGAGCACATATTGGCACATTAATATGCATAGTATGAGAGAGTCTGTGCTTAAGTATATAAATAGAAATTGAATATAAACATATACATTCATAGCTTTGAAGTTCCATTCGTAACAAAAAGCGTAAAGGAATTATTAGCATTTTTACATGATGATTTCTGCCTAAGTCAATACTGAAGTGCTACTGATACCTACAAGGCATTCAACAGATGGGGAGTCTAGACTGATAACTTCTGTGCTAGGCAAGTGTATTTTCAAACTTCCTTTAACATTAAATTCTGATGCTGTCCTGTAGAGATGAACTAAGGTGACTTCCTAAGTGTGCAGTTTTAACTTCCTTGTTTACTCTGAAAGTAATTTGGCAGTGATACACTCCTGATAGTGCCAGTTAGCATGACCCCAATCCCTATAAAAATTATCACCAGGATCAATCTATGCTGAAGACTGTGACTGCCCAAATAAGAATGTCCTATGGCATGTAGGTCTCATAAGCTGTAGGGTCTGGTGGTCCTCAAAAAAACAGATTCCCATGTAATAGGGTAGGATTAGGCTCCTGTACTCTTCACCTTGATTCTGCTCTCAAACTTTCTCTTTTTTCTAGTGGAAACAAAAAAGGGAATTGTGCTTTAGTTTGCAACTTCTCAACAATGTTGATGCACACATATTTGCTGTAATATCTATGCAACTGAAATTAATCTATAACTTTAATGGATGCAAGTGGATATTATATAAATGAGGATAGGAAAAGAACAATTTCTAGTTTTTTTCTAGTTTGGAAAGTGAACACAATAAAGTGATATCCTGTTGGAAATACCTTTGCTTACCATTTATGCAATTTTAAGCTATATTATGAAGCTACCATTTGTGTGGTTTATTGCTTGCCCTGAGAGACCTGCATGTGTTCAAAGTACGAATTTATTCTAGATTTAAAATTGTAAGAGCAAACTAATGTAAAAACATAATGAAATCACCTTCAAATCTGCTTACGTTCTCACTTTTCATACAAAATTATTTTCATCACATAAATAATCCCCCAAATTTGTCTGAGATTATTCCAGCAAATCCCATGCCCAACAAATCCTAAAACATGCTCCACCTGTTAGTGAAACTATCATAGTAATTGTCTGGGCTTTTATCTAATGAATATGCATTACAGCAGTCAAAACAAATTCTATCTTAATCTATATTACTGGGGAAAGTTTCTGAAACAAGCTGTTGCAGAGAAATTTATATAACATGTTGTCAACATTCAGCAAAGACAAGCTGTCTGCTAGAAAGGGCTGATGGAAACAGTTTCCTACATTTGGTCAGGGAGATGCTTTTGTGCTACCCTTAAACCATGCTTTAGGCTCGAGATGTGCTGAGAGCATCACATCCCCTGGTGCCTTAGCATGCCTGCCCACCTGTACTGCACCTCCCTGCAAAGCTGAGCTGACCAGGACTGAGAAGCCTCTTCTTGCCATGTGGGTTTCTATGAGTCATCATCTCTTCCACAACCTGCAAACTCACTGACATCTGTTGGGGCATGGGGAAATGATGGAAATTCAGCTGACTGCCTGCACAAGGCTGTGTGTGACTGCACCTGCAGGCAGGAGTGTGTCTGACACCAGCAGCTGCAACAGAATGGGATGGGGCAAACCAACAACAGGAAAGGTACTGGGAACCAAGATTAAAAAGATCTGTAAAATTAACCAAGATTAACAAGCCACTCTTCCCAATCAACTGCCTGCCTATGATGCACACATTGCTTTTACTATAACTGCCATTAAAATAATAATCTCAGCCTCTTATCATTACTTTTCACGGTCTCCTTTTTCTGCCTAAAGAGCACAGGAACCAACTTTACAGAGAAACATCTACTCAGCTCAAGAACTGTTAGCAAGATCAGTTTAGATTTACTAAAACAGAACAAGGACTAAGAAATAGATGCTGTAAGCAGGTGCTTTTATAATTTTTTTTGTATGTAAAAAATCTTTAGGAAAATAATAGTAACTTCTTATCCAGTTTCTGATTCCATGAAAAAACCTAAGCACCAGCACATTTGTATGCAGATCTTGTTACTTATTATTTACTGCTTTTCTGAGCAGCAATGGAATGACTGAAGAAGTGATTTTGCTGAACCAAGGCCATACGTTACCCCAAAGACCTCTGATGATATATTGGTCCTCTCCAGGCACCAATCTCATATATACTTTCCTTTTCATAATTTGTATGAATAGCAGCTGCTTCGGTAGGTGAGGATACAAACAAGAGAAGTGAGATAGTAAAAAGAAGGGGAGGAAGGAGAGGGGTGTTTTGGTAAGTAAGACACAAATTGAAGAAGTGCAAATATGTGGATTTTCAGGGTTAAATACATTTTTATTTTCGGAGTGATTTTTTGGAACAGTTGTGATTATCTTTACTGAGATGGCTTTTGTAGAGTTTAATTCATTCTCCTGTTAAAGCAGCACTCTGCAAGACCCAAACCAGTGTAATTTGTTGCTGCTTGGTTTCAGTTAACTACAGAGACAATTATTTTGAGGCAAAATTAAAACAATAATGCATGAGGAATAGTTTTTAAAATTTGTTTAAAAAAATATAAATTGCTTCCCTGGACTCAGAAATGAGTGCTTGGTTCTTTTTTCATGTTTAGATGTATCTGTCACACTTTAGTCAAAGAATTATTGTTAAAGACTGGAGTGAATTTAGAGTGGTTTTAGATAAAGTGGAGTAGTCTTTTGGTCTTCTGAAGAGCTTCTGCATAAACGAAACTGATGAACCAGAGGCAAGGTACAAATGTAGGGACTGTTACTATGATTTTTAATGGAAATGAAAGTGATGAAATTTAGAAATTAGTAATTAATCCTTGTGAAATGAAGTGATTCATCTAAAAGGATAAATCTCATTAAAAAAAAAAAAGGAATCGGTAACAGTTTCAATGAATTCCGTAAGAAAATTCTTGCAGCATCTGGAGGAAGTAATGTATATTACAAAAGCAGAGTTATTGTGGTTATTCTGCAGAGTTGTCTGCAAGGTGCTGCTTAATACTGAAGAAAGAGTTGCCTTTTAAATGTAAACTTTGCTACACCTTAGCAAAGCCATTCTGGGAGAAATGGAAAGCTCTCCAGAAGCTGAAGAGCACATGTGATTTAACAGCACACAAGAACCAGATCCCACGCCTTTGTTTACATACAAAATAGAAGAGTAAACACAAAGCCCTGTTCTTTCCAACACCAGCAGGCAGAAGTGCCTTGCCATGCCCTGGCAGGCAGGGATTACCTGCTCTGCCTGTGCAGCCTGGCACAGGGCTCCCCTTGGAAGGAGCAGCTCCCAGGAACTGCCGTGTCACACAGGTACCTGCAGTGACAGGGCCAAGGGATGAGACCCAAATACAGCTGTGACACAGCTGGGGCAGGGACTGTACACACCAGAGCCAGATTTGCTGGACACTTGAAACTGGAGTGACACACTCCTGCATTCCTCCTACCTCTCACTAATTAATTCTGCAATGGATTAACTGGTCTGACTCAATTTCCCTCTCATAACTGGGTGAATCTGGCCTGTCTGCCAGTGAGTTAATAACGTTCCATAAGTAGTTTCAGCATGTACCTAGCATGATTACACTGATGCATTTTTATTAACTCTGGGCAATAAGAATCCTTCCTGTCTGGGATGAGTTGGAAGTATCTAAAGAGAAGGATGAGCTTACCATTGTCAGGGAAAAATGACAATCCACTCTGCCTTACATCATAAAAGCACAAATTTAATACGGGATTCAGTGTTAGCCTTCAGGAAAATCTGACAAAACACCTTTGTCTATAGCTTCTTACCACATTTAAGCAGAATATATCACTTGCTTAAAAGTGTGCCTGGGTTAACCAATATATAAAGCAGTGTTCTTTTAAGCTATTTTGTTACAAACCAGACTTCTAACTGCAAAAGACTATTTCATTTCTGACTATTCGAAAACTGTATGTTTTTAAATCCCCAGGTTTTTTTGACACCTAGTAACCATCTTCTGGTAACTGGTCCTGTAAGTACACTTACTGCCCATTTTTACCTTGCAGTTTACACCGTGTGCTGTAACATGCAAATATTTTTTTTTTTTTTAACAAAATGAATGTAGAGATAAAGTCTCCTTTAAAAGAACAGAAGAGGGTACAAGTTAACCTACAAAGACTAGCTTTTGACTTGTTCTGGCAGAACTGAAATGCTTCACATTTATCCTGGAACACTCTTGGATATTCCTTCTTCTTGTGTAGGAAATTTAAAGGATTTGCACAGTGAAAAAACTCCAACAAAAACCCACCAAAAATCACAGCATCAAATATCTTGTGCTTATGGATCCCAGTTGAAGGCGCAAAAAGCCCTCTTTGTGGGAACAGCACAAGTTAAAGCAATTCTCTGTTACACAACTGTAAAAACTGATCATTATAAACATGAATGCAAACAAGTCAAGTATCTTGATTTTAGAAAAGATAGATTTTACAACAGACACACATCAGATGCTTTAGCATAAATAAATGGTAAACACAGGTCAATCAATAATCCTTGAAGCAGTTGCAAGTGGAAGAAACCTGCTGTCAGTGGCATTAAAGAACATTCCCTTCTTGTACTGTTTCTTTTAAACTCCTAAATCCACAAGCAGCAAGAGCTGAGCTCCAGTTGAATTAGTCTGCACTGCTCAATAATGAGGCACTGCCGACCACTGCAGCCTGCTTCCCAAAATCACCATTTACATGGACACATAAGTAGCTATTCATGATTGACAGGAAGAAGGAAAATTACAAGAAGGAAATCAGCTAATGAAATTTAATTTTGGGAAGATTTTGTTCAAGAAGCCCTGGGCATTTTGTCTGGTGGTTTGTGGCAGGGCTGCTGGCATGGATGCAATACAGAGCACGAGCTCAAAGTTGGCTTCTGCTCTGTAAGTCCTTCTGTAAAATTCAGCTAGAGAAAGATCAGCACACAAAGAAACTTAAGAACAAATCCACCTTTTTGGTAAAGGTTTGGGTTTTCCTGACATAAGTATTACGGGCTCCTGCATACACACCTGTCTTCACCATGCTGAATTACTTAACTATTCAAAAAACATACCTACACAAATGGAACACGGATATATGCTAAATACCTGGCTTATAAGTAGTGTCTTTCATTTCTTTACTTGTCACTCAAAAACCAAAACCCAAAAAATAATCTTCGTGCAGTTGCACCTTTGTGATTTGTCTGTAAGATGACTGTTATTGCATAAAGATCGCACACAAATACTATGAGAATTTTTATGCATATATTTTTAAAATTACAAATTCATACAGTCTAGACAGATGAATGTGAATAAACACAAATGATATAAGAGTATTTTATTTTTACATAATTAAACACTTCAATAGAATATAAAAATTCTTCATATAATTTAAACTCTACAGGCTTTAAGACCCTTCGTCTAATATAACCTGGAGTTTATTACAGTCATTCACTTCATACAGCTACATAACTATATTTCACACAAATTTGTATATATGTACCTATATATTAAGGCACAGACATAAATGTATGTAAAAACAGTTCTGCCACTGTGACTGATACAGAGAAGTTTCACTTTCAAACTTACTCTTAGTAGGCACAGCAGAATTAGGCCTTATACAAAGGTAGCACATTATTACAGTTGGCTTGAAAGCCATCATTTTACATTTGTTAAATCCCACTACTTAAGGAATAAATAGCCATTTCACAGTCTCTGAGAAGTGGCAAGAAGCAAGCAATCGCATAAAATCTGTTGTATGTAAATCCCTAAGAAGATGGAGATAAAATATCTGTCAAATTCTACTTATTTCTTCCAACACTTCCCAGCAGCTTTGACTCTTCACACTGATGTTTCATTAGCATTTAGAGAAAAATGGTTCTGCTAATAATTCTGAGCACCATTTCTCTTGCAAGGAACAAAAAATGGGGGTAAAAAAAAGTCACGCTTTAACACAAAGTTTTTTGCTGTGATCTACTTATTGCTCATTCCTCATTCCAGACTTGCACAAAAAATGCCACCAGCACATAGTGCAGGTTTCCGAAACAGCACTCACAAGTGGCACAGCTCCAAAATCAGACACAGTAGTTGGTTTAGAATTGAGACCAAACCCAAACCCACCAGAAACACTTTCAAAAACACAGATTAGCTTGCAGGGGTAATCCTCTATGACACGATATTCATCTGATGATGACGCACTGGCAGTCATGACAGTACCTGCGGGGTTTTTCTGCTTAACAAATCATCATGCGTTTGTAAAATTTGTTTTCACCTCCTTTTATTCCACCCTTCTGCTTACTTTTTCCAAGAGAATAAGAAATGGGTGGGATGAATTAATTTTCATTGTAATCATCCCAACCTCACTAGAGAATCAAAGTGAGAGACTAGGGATCAGTCTCAAATTTGGTCTGTTTTTACATACAACATGAAGGGCGTTGAGTGGGAACAGAGAGGAAGGCGACTTAGAAAGCTGTCAGGATTATTCCAGGGAGATGTGCCTGCCTTGCTGCCAGCTGTGCTGCTGGTTTTGGGATGCACACGGCCACGGAGCCGAGCAGAAAGGCACCTCCTGAGCCGCTGCCACGCCACGGCCCCAGCTGGGGAAACGGCAAAAAGCCTCGCAGCGAGCTGCAGCGATTAAACTGCCTGCAAATCACCTTTCCACCTAATCCAAGCGAGTCAGGAGTCAGATAATTTCCTGAAAAAGAGGATTCATATCTCATATTAAAAAATTGAAATCCTTCTTAATGTATCCTACCCAAAGCCAAAGCCTACAGTCACTGAATTGAGCATCAAACTTAGTAGTGCGAGTCTCAGCTGAGCTAATCAAATACCTCAAACTCCCTGCAAATAAGTTCTGTTTTTCCTTACCTTGAATGAACCAATTTCTCAGGCCAGCTACGTACACTCTCAACAGAAAAAGTCCTTCCACTTCTATTAAACATGCTGAAATTTTCCTTCCTTAAAGGCCTCTGTCTCAGTAAATAAAAAAAAAAAAACAGGAATAAATCAGAGTAGCCTGTTTACCTCCTTTATAATCTTTCTTCTTTAATATGATTTTACTGTATCCTTTCTTATGTTTATCTCCAAAGTAAACAATATAAATCTTATCAATTTTCTTTTACCGAAATTTTACATGTCTAATCCCATTTGCCATATGTCTCTGAATCCTCACTATTGCTAGTACACATTTGGGAGCTGGAACAGCCAGAACGAAACAGAATATACTTCAGTGAAAATACACCTGTCATTCATTAATGTCACGGTAATATCTTCAATATTAGCCATCCTGCTCTTTACGCACTCTGCCCTGCTCCGTGCCTCCCTTGTTACCACGCTTTGCTTAGCAGAGATTTTCATTAAACCAGCCATGACAATGTCCAGTCCTCAGTCCGGAGTCTGTATTGTTAATTCAGGGTCCAAAAATACATCCTCATATTTCCAATCTGCTGTAAGAAGCAAGAAATTCGACACTGATTGAACGACAATAACTCCATCCATTTAATGCTTTCTGTTAAAGCATTAAATTTAGTTATTTTACGACTCAGGGAGGGTTGCCTATTAGTACGGGCTGACAGGCTGCTTCCGCCAGTTAACAAAGCAGTCTTTTTAATATGTTGCGTATCACAAAATGCTGTTAAACTCCTCCGGGTTGGCTGTTCGTTCAAATTCATACAGCGGGGAACAAAGGTCAGCCACAGCAGAAAGGTAAGCGCTTCGTTTTACTATTGGAACTTACATAATTCGCAGGCAAAACAAGGTGTTTTACATAGCAGATGTCAAGTTCATCACAGATGCCTTGAGAATGATCTATCTACTGATGCATATCAGCCTTTTTTGTCTGGATAACTAATCACTTACACGGGAAAAACGGTAAACTGCCTGAAAGGTTGTAGAGATAGTTAGCTGTAAACACAGGGATCAATTCGGGTTCATTACTACTCGCAAAACCTATGCAATATTGGCCAGCAGTAATTCAAAAGTGGTATAATTAACAGAGATCAGACAGATATCCTCATGTCTGCTTTTTTTAGACTTGCTAACCCGTGAGGCGATAAAGGAACCTAAGAATGCAGTTTGCACAGACCGTTAGTAACTTTGGAATTACACAAGGCAATTTCATCCAACCTTTAATTTTTAGTGCAGCATTTTCCATTTGTAGGGTATCACTCCAGAAATGGCTGCCTGTAAGTATTTAAAAAAACTCCATTAATACCATTTAAACTTGTAAGCAAAGCTCTGCCCTTATGGGAGAATTTTCCTATGCAAGTCACCAAGGAGGAGCTAGAAAATTTTAAGCAATAGGAAGCGATTTCCAACAGTAGGATTCTTTGTCACTAGCTTTATATGTCTGTGTACTGCCACTGAGGAAAGCAAAACATCTGACAATATCTGTGTTCAGAAAGGTAAAGATTACCATACACGTTATTCCTCGTGTAAGACGTGGTCAATATTCACACCAGTGCTTTTTGTACCTACATAATTAATACTTTGAGATAAAGTTGAAGTATTTTGTTCTCTCTGAAAGTAAAATACACCATTCTATTGTCCTCACAATTACATGCTGTTCTCTTTTAAAGTAAAATACACCATTCTATTGTCCTTACAATTACATGCTGTTGCTAGGAAGTTACAACTCTGCTATAACCTAATCGTCTGCTATTTAGATATGGACTCATGAATCCCATATTTTTATTCTAAATTTAAGTTCAGTCATCGTAGCTAATGTCCTTGATGCTATCTCAAATTGCTGTCATTACACGGATCACTAGAAATTGGAGGTAATAGTAAAAAAGAGAAGAAAAAAGAAAGCTACCAAATTAGATGATGGATAAAGGTTTAATCAATTTAATTTTATCACCAAATCCATTCCCTTCCTCTCGAGCTGTCAGGGCACGAGATAAGCGGAGCACGTCGTGAAGCACAACACAATCCTTCTGTGGGAAAGGAGTTGTGTCCCTGAACCTCGCCAAGATGAAACACGCTCATTTATTACTTTGGCATTGCAGGATGATGAAGAACCAAGCTGGTTTCCTCCCTTCATCTTCAGCACAATCTTTCTATTTCATTAATTTTTCTTGGAATTTCATTTCACAATCATTTTGCCTCTCTCACCCACTTGCTACCCTTATTTAGTTTATTCTGTCAACTTTTATTTTGTGTCCCATTGTATCAGCAGTGGCTCTGGCCATGGCTTTCTGCCACATCAGGGATACCTGATGCCCTCCTGCTTCCAGCAATTAACTTCACTCAGTAGCCCTATAAAGGACATTGCAAATAAGGTGGCTTATTTGTTGTCTTACACTGGAAAATAACTCAGAAGGGTTATCTATCCAATCCCCTATTTCATACTTACTTTCTGTGTGTTGATTCCTAAGAAGTTGCTGGAGGCTGCTGAAGTGTGGCCTTTTTAGTAGTATCAGTAAATGGCAAATCTGCTTTTGTTTGGTCTACTTGTAATGACTTATCTGGGAAAACAAGCCTTCTTTTCAAAATCTATACCACAGGCTATGAAATGGGCACAAGCTGTGCTGAGTTCTGCCAAAACTCTGCCATATTCCAGAGCCCTGAGAAAACACAAGAGCCCACAAACACACTGCCGATAACCCCTAAAAATTTAAAATTGTTTTCTCTAAATCAGTAGGCATAATTTTCTCTCCTCTGGTCATTTTATACACATTGATTAAAAAAACCCCAACAACTCAAAACCAGAGAGGAAAATATAAAATATCTATTACTGCTGCCACATGCAATTAGTATGCAGATAATCTGTCAAGCATCCATACTTATTTTTCATTAGATCTTTGAAAAATTAAGGTATTTACTTCCCACTGGGAGTTATCATATTGTTCTAAATGACAATGCAAATATTTCTACCTATACTAATTTACAAATAGGTCTAAATATCCACATTTTTACTTTATAGCACACATTCTGCATAAAGTGTAAAACTGAATAAAATCACTGGAAGTCTATATTTGCAATATGATATTCATTGCATAGACATTTATTGTTAAGGCACTGAAAGAGTTGCTGGATTTCATAAGCATGAAAATAAGAAGCATGCAAATTAATTGCTGGACCATGATATTGTACACTGGAATCATTTTCAGTGTCCTACACTTTGCAGTGCTTGTATGATTTGCATGTATGGATATTCTCTCTCTGACTCTTACTGGATGTGTTATATATAATTTGTTTTTAGGCCAAATGCACAATGAAATTCAGCTATTCAGAGAATTCTCTCTGCTTTCCTTGCTTGAACTTGCTTTCTGCCACCAGGAAACTCTTAAATCAGAGCATCCAGGTATAACAGAAATGGAGTCAAGTGCTATACCCAGACACACAAATTTATAATTCACACTAACCAGAGCAAAAAGACGACTGAAAACTTAGAAAGTAAAACAGAAGGGAGAAGCAAAAGTCTTAAACAGAGAATAATAATTGTTTCTACTGCTGTACATTCCTAGATATTCTATTAAGCAATGTCTCAACCTGGTTTTAAGCACAGTTCAAATGTAACATGTGTAATAAAATATAGTAAGCTGAATAAATAATTTGTTGAGTCCATTTCCTTAAGGACTGAGGGTGTGACAGATAAATTCATTTCCTCACTTTCTGTCTAATACTCAATTTAAGTTTAAGACTATGGTGAATTTCTTTGCCTACCCATGTTCATCCCTGTGTATGGATATGTAAACATATGTTTCTAGTTACATACTCTAAAGCAGCTACTAAAAGCAATCCTGCTATAAACAAGAGATGTGCTGGAAAATAGTTAAAAGCAAGTGTCTTTGGTCTAACTCTCTACAAAGACTTTCTCACAATCTATTAAACAGATCAAACCTGCAAAATAGTGGAGCCCGCAAAATAATTCTCATTAAAAATAGTAATTTAATAGTCTAATAAACATTTTCTTGACTAGTTTCCTGAATAGTCTGTTTGTTAAGCAACATCTCCTTATCAAATACCATAAAAATAAAAGAAAAAAAGATGAACACTAAATAAAATAGCATAATAGTAAAATCCAACAGGTTTTATAGAGGGCATGCCTGAAGTTACAGGAATTTTTTGGCCAGCACTATTTTATAGGAATGTGTATTTTCATGAATGTATACTGTGATTACAAAGAAAGAAAAAACAAAATCATATGAACACAAGTCTGTAACTAGTATATTAATCAACTACATTATTTGAAAAGTGGTTACAAATAGCACATTTGGAAGAATAAAAAATGAACACTTCAAGTGCACAGTCTGTTGATGTTGGTCAGTTTCTAGAATGCAATCCACCTCCAGCTGTGCCTTCTGCAAATAGCTGTCAGCTACCAAGTTACTGTCGAGCAAGTTTTCGTGCCTTTTTTTTTCCCCCAGACATTCAACTTCCACCTTGTTTTAGCAAAACAAAGCAAAAAAGGATGCATCAGAAAACTCTTATTGAAAGACCTTAACTTTCATCTTCTCTTAATAACAAAGATTAAACCAAGCACCCTTCCTCCACGGCATAGATTAATGGTTTACTCTTTCCTCCTGGCCAAATACAGGTTGCTAAAGCTAGGCTAAGTTTGCAATTCTGCAGAAAAGTAGTTTTGCTAGAATAAATCAGCATAAAGTCTGCAGAGTACAACTTGATTATAGGGAAATTTAAAGGGAACTGAGTATTCAAGCACTTCTTTCTGAGAGTTTTAAAATTTATTCTGTAATGCCAAGTAAAAGGCAGCCTTTCTCACCGGGTGTTATAACATGCTGAAAACCCAGAGTAACAAGCTGGAGTTGCACACCTACTCGAAGTCCTGATATATCTGCATGTCTGTTGTTTCTACTTGTGTGCAGGTCACTATTTGTTACTATGATTTTGAATACAGAAAATTAACAGATGAAAGTAAAAATAGTGACAATCAAATGACACAGCCTTGCATTTGGCCCGTTTTTACCAGCTACTGTACAAAACCTGCTTTGACTGCTTTCTAAAAAGTTATTAAATACCGCACTTACTGACTTCAACATAATCAATAATTAAAAGACACTTAGCTAACGACACCTATAAATTAGGTTTTCTAGAATCTGAAGGAGAAACAGCATCCAGAGCATCAGCCTGAGTGCTAGCTGACTAAAACTTGTGTGAGTACCACATAGAGATCATAATTACATGTTAGATTATATTTACTGCTTGGATAAACACTCGGACTTCGCATCTCTACAGTTCAATGCCTTGCAGCTGGGCATCCCTGGCACTCTGCTCCTCGTATCAGTTTATTTCACTTTAAAGTCCTCACGGCCGGTTAACTTCATCTTTTCAGGCAAAACATCAAAAATCAGTGTCATCCCCTCTACAGGAGAAAGCAAGACAGCCTTGCGAAGAGCTGTTATCTAGGGCATATTCCCTGCTCGCAGTGACATCCTGTAGCTTCACTTTCCTGCTTACGGCAATCAGCGCCTTCCTAACCAGGGCTCGCTCACGGACGGGAAACAGCACGGAAACACGAAAACTTGGCGGACCTCGTCTGGAAAAGGAGCGGAGCGGTAGTTCGGAGGGTGCGACAGCCCGGGGGCTCCGCGCCGCGCTCCGCCCGGGCAGCGGCACCGGGGCCGGGCGGGCAGGCCGCGGCTGTCGAGCCCCGGGACGGCCCCGCTGCACCGCGCCGCCCCGGACGGCTCCCGCCGAGCCCGCCGGGCTCAGCCTCGGCCCGGCACAGCGCGGGGAGGGCAGCGAGCCGTGCCGGGCCGCGGGGATCAGCGGCGCCGCTGCCGGCCCCGGCGGGCCCGGGCACGGCACCGCCCGGCCCGGCCCGGCCGTCGGGGCGGCGCGGGGCTGCTGCCGGCGAGCGCCGGGCGCTGACAATGGAGCTGCGAGCAGCCGCGGCTGTGCAGGTGGCAGGCGGCGGACGGAGCGGGAAAGAGAAATCAACAAGAAAATGACATCTCCCTTACCTTTCCTCTTTGATCTCCTCCTCCTCCTTCTCTTGGACTTGCATCTCAGCTGCCCGCTCGGCCCTCCCGACGCCCTGCCGCTGCCCAGGACGGATGTCATGCCGGTACCTCAGCGAGCAGCACCGCGCCGACGTGCTCTCCTCCCGCGGAGTTTCTCCTCGCTCCGGAGGCGGCTTTTATAGGGCGGTGGGTCGGGCCGGCGGGGCCGTGCCGGGGCCGTGCCCGGCTCCGCTCGCCGCTGGGGTCGCGCCTCAGCCCCGACGTGCCGGCCCGGCCGGGGCGATGCCCGGGGGCGCCGCCGCGGCTCTGCCGGCCCCGCGCCCACTTTTTGCACCTCTGCGAGTTGCTGGGCACCGGCCGCTTTGAAGCCGACGGTGCGGGGGTGGGGGGGCGAGGGGGGCGGATTTGCTGCTGCAAAGTCTCCCGCAGCCCAATCGCTCCCGCCGCCCGGCGCTGACATCAGCTCCGCCAGCCCTCGCCCCCAAACTCCGCTCCCCCGGGGCTGCCGGCTGCGCCCGGCTCCCGGCGGAGAGCGAGGGAGAATGGCCCCGGGGGGAATAAAAACATCCTGCCGCCTCGTCTCGGAGAAGCCGGAGGGGCAGCTCGCAAGAAGGCAGGCTGCAGGGAGCAGGGAGGATTTCGAGCCTTTTTCTTTCTTTTTTTTTTTTTTTTCTTTTCTTTTTTTTTTTTTTTTTTTTGGTCTGCTTTTAGACCATGTGGACACTGAACATTCCGCTTCCACTTATACAGAAATGCCTCTGCTGTCCTCCCCAGCCACGCAGTTATTAACTAGTTCACTAATTGCGATGCTTATTACTCCCAGTGAAAGAATATGAGTTACTGTTGAAGGATCCCTATGTCAACAAACCTTATGCAAGAGGATAAGTGTAGCGATTCCCCTTGAATCTCCAGTTATTTTTAAGGTACGTGCTCTGTTACATTCACGATCAAGGGCAAAAGCTTTGTGAAGAGAGGAGTGTGCTGTCGCTCAGACTCACACATTAACACTCTGCAGTGCCTCATTTAGGCAACTGTGCAATTAAAGTGTCGGGAACAGAGGGGCTTTTACAGCGAGGAAAGATGACAACAGCAATCCTCTGAAAAGCTTGACTACAAAGCATTACATGTTCCTTACAAAAAGCCAGGGTACACAACAGACAAGATACTGCTTTAAGTTACGAGAGACCTACTGCTTCTATGCTCTATTGTCCTTATGTATTATGTCATTTGAAAACATGTATCTGGAAACTTAGGTGGTGACTGCAAAATAGAAGAATATCAAGAAAAATTATTATAAATAATGACTGTCGTCATTAGTGCCTACTGCATTTGCAGTTGGCTGAAGGAGCACAGGCAAACCCTTGTTTATCAGAACTCCTTTAAATCTAAAACTTCCTCTTGTTGGAATGTAGGTTACCTGGCTCCTGCTGCTAACCACTTCCACTGCAAGCCTCCCAGCTATTAGAAACCCTCTGTGTTTGGCTGGTATACAGGCCTCTGTAATTTTTGGATAAGGCAGAGCTACAGATTACAGATTTTCAAATTAAATGAACAAAACCACTTCCATAAAGTCTCTAAAGGTGCTCATTAAACCAGGATATGGAGAACTCAGGTGTGCCGAGGTGATGTCACCTCTTGGACCCTCTGTGCTGCATGAAGCAGGTCACATATGGTAAGGAGGCCCTATGTACCCTCCCGTTCAGCTGTGGCACAGCACAAAGCTCAGGGGGAAACTGCCCTCCCAGCTCTACAGCGAAAGTAAGAGAGCCTGAGAGTCCAGACCTGCATTGCTTGAATGTCAGATATAGTTCAGGAAGCTCTGCATGAAAGTAAGAAAGGTTCTTACTTGCCTAGTTTTTACAGGTTACTGACAGAGTTTTTTTACAATATACACATCACCCAAACTGCTACGTAGCTTAAGTAAACATCTCTTTAAAGTGCTTCTGTCTATTTCAGGGGCAAAACCATGTCTGCAGGACAAGAGAGGCAATCAGTATTTTTTATTTTCAGCTTCAGCCTTTAACCTTTCTCCCCTTTTCCTTCTGATTTCTGTTGTTCTGACCACAGTTGACTCTCATCTATTAGTGTGGCAAGAACTTGTAGTTGCATGTGAAGTAGTAACTGCTGCAGCAAAACACAATGTCATATTCAACTGTACATCAAAGTTCTGATCAGTCTGGAATTTAAGTCACTTAGTTTAGAAGCCAGATTTAGAAAGCATCCTCTGTATTTCAGTACCAATCTGTGTTCTTTCCATTGTGGATCTAAAAGAGAAGCTAGATCCAATTAAAAGGAAAATGAGCATCCTGGGACATTAATTCATTTTTAGAAGTGGCTTCAAGCTCAGCTCATTAAATTTTCTGAAGGCTTTATTTCTGATAATATTTTGTTAACATATTCTCAAAATGACTGGAATCTAATATGTTAAGAAGACAGACTGACAATGCCAGACCCTAGAGAAGTCATCCTTCCAAACCAACCTGAAAAGCCACCAATTCTCAGAAACTGTTATTCAGTGTAACAGATTCATGAACTGCCTTTCATTTCTAGGCACAGCTCTAATGAAAGTATCAGCAAGGCAACATTTGCAATAATGGACCTATACTGGTGGTGTAGCTCCCTCCTAGGCTGGTTTCAGGACTGGAGAAGGCATGAAGACAGCTGAAGTCATGCTGATGAAAGAAGGTGTGAAAAGGCAGTAGTTTTTTTATACTGTCCAGCTACAAAACGAGTAAAATTCTTTGACTGTTCTTATTCCTCTTGTTCCTGGCAATGGAAGGAGTTGGCTTCTCCACCCAGTGAAGTGCCCTGTTTCAGCAGCCCTTTTAAAACTTGAATGGAAGATTACCAGTCACACTCCACTGGGTCTGTCTCTCTGCTCAGAAAACCATGTACATGTTTTCAAGCACTTTGGTAAAGTGACATAAACTCAAACTAGGAAATACAAAATCAGTATCAACGAGGTGGGAAAAAGCTAAATTATAAAATAACACCATCTGTCTCAGTTATGTGCTTATGTCTACCTTTATCCAATGCACTTGACAGTTTTATCATCCACAGAAGTTATGGCTGTTCTTCAGTGCCCCGGTAGCAATTGTTAGTGGTGTCCCACGCTCCCTTTTGTTGAGTAAAGCACCTTAGGATTTTTACATCTCCATGGGCCAACAACCTGTGGAGGTTATGATTATTACCTTCAGACTGAAGTAAGTCAGACTGTTCTTTATTACCTTCAAACTGAAGTAATTCAGGCTGCTTTAAAGGCATAACTTCACACACCTTGACTTACAGCCTGTGAAGAAATGCACATCATGCCAATGCACAGTCACCTATTCAGGCCTGGTTGAGTCAGCCAGAGAGGAGAGTTTAAGGTGTAAGTCCTGATGTGGATGCCTCTTCCTGTGCTGTCTGGGAGCTGTGACTCCTCTCGTGAACCCACTACTGATCCCAGCCAGCACATCAAAAACCTCTGTCCTGCTCTTGTGAGATAGACAGGTCTCTCTCAGTGCTTGAGGTACCCAAGCAAGAAGTCCAAGCTTTGCAGGATTTGTGACAATTCGCTTTACTCAGGTTCTCTCAAAAGAGGAGAGCTGAAGGGCAGTCCAAATAGTTTATTAACTGGAAGACTGATGGTGACTATGAGAGTATGATGGGGAAAGAGTGTGTGAAACTGGATGCCAGGTTGCACACCTTAATTATGCATTGCCATTTAAATTCCTGTGCCTAAGCAATATAGTGTAAAGTTAGTAATCAACAGAAAAGGAAAAAAATTAAAATGGATGAAGGGAAAAAGCAATTCACCCTTATTTCAGCTAAGGACTTCTGATGAGCAACTTTAGAGAAAAAAATCATTGAGAAAGTTAAAAAAATCTGAATACAATGTCCATGTGTATTATGGGTAGTCAGTACTTTTTCTGTAAAAACATATTTAGATGGAGTAGAATAAATATGAGATCAACTTTTTTTGATATATGTTTTTTAAAATTTAGAGTAGCTTGATTTTCTGTGACATGATAGTAGAAAAATGTCAGGTGAAACAATTTAAATGCTATATTGGACAGAAATGAAAATATGTAAAATGTTGTTGAACATCTAAGGTGTCTCAGGGAGTGCCCTGCACAAGTGTTGCAGCATTTGTAGGGGGTGCTCCTCTCAGAGCAAAAGGGTCCTGCTGAACAGCAAGTGGGAGAAGCAAGCTCCAGACTCTGCACTTCCCAGAATATGCACAAACCCTTGAAGAAGAGGCCATCTGGCTGTCTTGTTCCACAGTTTGCAGCTGCACTGTCCCTTTCCTAAGGAGCTATGGGTACTGCAAGCAGCAGGCCATGGTAGAGATTTTTGCAATTTACTGCTTGGGAGCAGACACGCCCTGTAGGCTCCTGGGAGGGGACAGGGATGCAATAGCCACCATCTATTTTTCTTCCCTCCTCTCTATCCCATTTTTTGTTTGATTTTGCTTCCTCTTGTCAGTGTGGGTAGAGGGAAAAAAAAAGCCCTTAGAATTTGGAAGATAAAAGATGCTCAAGGGCGTTGAAGCAGGACATGAATGCAATCGTGTGGCTGTGCAGGTGAGACTCCAGAGCCTTCTGCTGCAAAATGCCTGCACTAATCCACTCTTGCCCTACTTACAAGGAGCTGTCAGTGTGGCTATTTGCAGCAAAAAACCACTTTAGCTTTGGGGCCAAACATCACAGGGTGGTGATGAAGCAATGAGGGTAGGGATCCATATTCAGTGTATGAAGTTTGTCAGAAAAATACCTCACTGCAGACAGGTCCTCCTGCCTGCTTTGCATATTCATGCACATGAAATCTCCCAGGCTGGGTAACACTGTGGTATTGCATAGCTGGAGGTTAAGGCAATGCTAAAAGGATTTGCACCCTCACTAAACTGCGACAGAACTGAAGGGATCTGGGATTCTGGGAAAGCCACAGCAGCCAAATTTCATCTCCCACAGGAGAAGCTTCCCCTATCCCCCTCATTTCTCCAAGACCCCATGTCTAGTCTGATGAGGGTTTAGTGCAACATGCCAACAATAGCGACATCCAACTCCCTGATGAGCATGAGGTAAACATTTCAAAGCTGCTTAGACAATAGTCTCTTTAATGGGGAAAATACCTAGATGCCAAAGGCTGCAAATCATTGTAATTAGTAAGCCTGTCGATGCCACACAAACCAGCAGCAGTCACTGGAGAGAAAACAAAACTTTCTGAAATATGTTTGTATGGGCATACTTGAACATAATTCAGCAGCTCTGACTCTTGAGGGGAGTAGAGGTACAGCTCATCACCAGAAACGGTTTTGATTTTAATAGTGTTTCTTGTGTTTGTAATAAACTGAACCAAAATGTGGTTCAAAAAGCAGAGGTGTCTGAAAACTCACTCCAGCCCAGACTGGTCATAGGCAGTTTGTTCATATGAGATTAACTTGTTCAAAGGCCCTCTGTAACGCCCCCATTGAACAGGTTTCTTTCTGTGCCCAGTATCCCAATCCACTTTTTTCAACCACTTGGAAAAGCATCAAGTTGTAAGAGATTATTAATACTTTTTTATTACCAGAAATTTATTATTATTAATTTATTACAATTCTTACTACTATTATAATTTTAAAATAGTAATTCTCTGATATTGAAATACCGAAAACACATTTTTGTCTTCTACATCCTTTGAATAAAGAGTCTGCCGGGGGCAGTGTGGCTGTGCAGAGCACCCTGGGACAGAGGAGAGGGGCACCTCATCACCCTTTGTGGGGAAGGGGTGCAGTGTCACTGGTGGGTCCCCAGCCCACCCAAAGCCTTGGCTGCAAGGAATTCCCAGAGGCTGAACCACAGCATCACCCTCATCACGCAGTTGCTTCAGGCTGGGAAATTGGGCACCTGAGAATTGCCCAAAACAGTTCATTTCTCTGTGCTGACAGCTTTTTCATCAGTAAAATACAGATGCAAATACTTATGTCAGGGGATTAAGGAAAGCTAAAATGACCATGGGCTGCTTGCACACAATATACTTTTCACCCTAATCTTTTCAGTTTGGAAAACTTCCAAAAATTAAATGATGAATAAATTCTCCCCATAGCAGCCTTGTGGATTACAAAGACTTGCAGAATTTTTGATGAAATGCTACCGTCTTCTAAAATGAATGCTGCAAGCCTATGTCATGAGAAACCTTAACCAACTTCTCTGGGACTCTAAAAATGTTTTATAGAGTAATCTTGTGGTAGCTGCCTTGTAGAGAATTAAGGCAGTACTGAAAAATGCTACAGCATAGCCATTGCTATTATTTCAGTAATGTAATGTGCTACAGTTTAAAGAAGTTATTATGGAAGTATAATTTGACTAAAGTTTACATTTGCAGGCTGACATATGTTTAGTGTTGCAGTCTTTTCCTGGAGACCTCCAGCAGCAGTCACTGACCTTGTTAGGGACAGTGGCTGAGGATAAGGTGTAATAATAGCCAGTAAAGGAAAAGTGTATTGAATTGCATTAACCTCCAGCTAACAGGTTAATCCCCTACCAGATTCATCAAGTTTCTGTGGTATCCAATCACTTTACAAAAGGAGTTTCACTGCAATTTTCTGTCAACTTATTTTTAAACATAGTTTTCGAAAGGCGTTCTGACTTTATGTGATATATAATCACTGCAAAGCTGAACACAACAGTTCAGAATGTAAATGCAAAAAAGTCTATGGAAATACAAGAAGGCTGCTGTACAGGCATATGTTTTCCAACAGCTGGCCAGCAGTAGCAACAGTCAGCTACAAATTGCTGAGATTTGTAAGGCCCTACAGCCCCTACTGAGCACCCTACGACAGTCATCAAAGTAAAGGTCCTTGAGAAAATGAAAAAAAAATTTTTTGAAAGAACTAACTTATAAACTCTATAGTGAAGATTATAAAAATTATTATTTATCCTTGTATATCCCTCTCATAAACTATGTGATACAATGGTTTTCCTGGGGATAGTTGTTTGCTGTGTGCAGTATGACTATTCAGGAGTCATAGAGGATACATACTGCAGGTAGAGAGAGCTAATAACACAAAGGCTGTCTCACATTTTTAAAAAACTTTTTTTTCCATTTTATTTCCTGTATGATAACTAATTGATGTAGAGTGGTTTAAGTGTAGCTCAAAGTTCTGACTTTTTTTTCCTGATGGTCACACTCATCAGCTGCTTGGTCCTTTTAAATTTAGAACCATCTGTAGGACAGTTCTGAATTATGAAGTGTAATTGGTACATGCAGATGGGCATCCCTTTGGTGACTGCTCTTGTAGACTTTCCTATTCTACCAGACTGCCCTCATGGAGCAAGTGCAGGGTCTGGATGCTGTTGGTCTGATGTCAGGTCTTAACTCACACTGAGGGGCCTGACCTTAGGTAAGTTACCTATGAACTTTTGTTGGTTAAGATGACAGCAAGCCATATTGCTCCCTGGAGGTTTTGTTTCTTTGGTTGCCAGTAAACTACTGAGGTAAATACTGTCTTTGTCTTGTGTCTGGGTGCAGCTCCTACAAATATGGATCCCCAGCTCTTGCTTGGGATATCTTGATATTATAATGTGGAGAAGGAAATGTCATGTAGTTGTGATTGCCATCACAGATCTAAATAAATACCTACCAGCACCACTGTAAAAACAATAGCAGTTACTGAATTAAAAAATAAACTCCTTCAATTATCTTGAGAGATGGAAAGGTAGAATGCAATGCAATCAATATACAGGTTTATCCTCTACCTCCCACATCAATTTCCCCTTAATTTTATTTCTTCTGCACTACAACTGATTTTTCTTCATTGTTCTCAGATAGGCATCAGAAAAGTAGAGGTGCTGAAGACTCTCTCTGCAGGAAAGAGAGATACTTAGAGGTGCTTGCATGTAGGTCTTCTACACCAACTGAGTTCCTGGAGCAGAATGATGTCCACAGCTCAGGAAAACTTGAGCAGCAGCAAAGACAAATGACAGGTCCAAAACATGCATCAGGAGAAGCAGGGGTACCAAGAAACACAGAGAGAACAGGAATTAATCTATGTTTCTCCCTTACCCTAGAAGTCCCAAAGAACCACTTGATATCTCTGGATGATTCATATGACCAAAAGTTTCAGTCCGAGCCTAACAAGTCAAAGTCAAGTCAAAGACATTATTTTAAGATCTCGGGTAAGCCTGGTAAAGCCCAATGTGTCTATCTCAGTGGTGAATCCTGAACCCTTCCTATAGATAAGCAATAGATAAAGTCATTGTACTTCATTTCCTCCAGAGGGACTTGTGACTCTGCACTTACTATGTTAATTAGTAGTAACTATGGAGCCCTTCAGATTTATCTCTGCCCCCTGTCCAAAGCCTTCTTCCCTTAGTTTTGCTCACTGAATCTACATCCAGGCATTAATTTCTGTGTGTCATACCAGTAAAGATCAGTTTTACAGGATGACAATGACAGGCAGCCACTGAAGCCTTAAAACACAAGTGCTGTATCAAATAAAACCTTAGCCAAACTGACAAGAGTTATTCTAAAATAATGAGCTTCTCTTTACTGCTGGACAGTTTTGGAATAAAATTTGCAGATATGAACTCTGCCAAGCTTAGTGGTAGGGAAAGATTCACTGGGAATGCTGTTTTAAATCTGTTGTTTAACCATAAACCTGGAGACCTAAGCCTGGATTGTTCCCACTTAGTCTTTACATTTGACTCAGGTGAAGACCTAGGTGAAGAGTCTTGTCACCTTGTACAACTTGGCACACAACTGGAGATAGATAGGCTTTCAGATGGTAGAGTCAGCTTTATTTTGGAAACAGCTTTCTTATTTAAACACAAGCAAATTGGGTAGCTTCACTGAGGGAAGCTATGGCAATGTGGGATTTTTCAGTGTTTCTCTGAACCCTAAAACTAGCCAAAATTGGGAAAAGTAGACCTTGTTTTAAAAAATAGGTAAAATTTTATGGCTGTGATTTTTTCTCCCTAATTTTTTTTTTTTAGAGAGACAAAGGAGAGTAAGATTGAAATGACACTAATATAAAGTACAAAGTATTTTCCTGAATCCCAGGGTTTAGAATATACTTTTCCATTTATAGAATCAGTTTAATAAACATCCTTTTCAAATATTCTATTCCTGTTACATCTTTATCAAAAGGGAAACAGCTAAAGAAAACTATACATCAGTGCTTAACTGTTTCTTTTTTATTTCCCCAGAAAAAAAAATATTAGGATCATATGTAGGATGCCTTATTTAGAATCTGGAAATTTATTTTATGTTTTTCTGTTGACAACCTGAAGCACTGGATAGGAAAAAAAATAGCAGAACAAAGAGCTCCCTAGAGATATTTCACGTTTGCTGACTTAATACATCATCACATATGACACGGAATTATTAGTTCAGCAAATACTGAAATAGCACAAGAAAGCTTTCTTGCTTTTTTATCTTCACCATTGTTCTTGGATTTAAACAAGTCACATAAAAATTCTGGGAAAAACTAAAAATATTGAAAAATCATAATTTAGAATGATGTTTGTTATATAGGATGCTTCCTTAATCATACTGAGGTGGAAGGCTGGGAGTGCAGTTTCCTTGAGCTCAGAGGACAGCTTGGATAGAAAACATGGCCCATCAGGTCTTTAGGAAGTTTTAGCAGTATTCTTCCTTTTTCTCTCTTCATCAGTGGAAGTGACTCTGCCCATGGAGAAAGATTGCAATGGTGCCCTGATTTGTATCAGACTGAACTCTGCTGTTGTCAGAGAAGCCCACACACACGACAGCACATTTTCCAATCGTGTCACAAGTTAGCTATTTTTGTATTCCTTTTAAAAAGACAAATATTAGTCACTATCAAAATTCAGGTCTCCAGGTACAACGTTGTCTGTGTGGGTCTCAAAACAGAGGTGAGCAGCTTGCCCAGCCTCCTGCACCTGCACTTTGCAGTCCACTGACACATGGGTGACCTCTCCTCACCCAGCCCTGCCTGTGTGGGCTTGTTTGATTCCTGTGGCCTTGACCTCAGCTGTAAATTTTTAAAGTGACACTGTGTTCTTTACTGCAGGAATGGTGAAAGGTAAATGTCTGGGTGTATTATGATTCTCACGACCTTCCAACTGGAAATAGAAGTACAGTACTTCACCAAAAAATCCAACCATAACAGCAACTCCAGACTCAGCTGGGTGTAGGAAGCTGTAGTTTAATATCATATATTTTGATGCAATAATAAATAAAATTAAAATGCTTTGCATTACCATAGATAATGAAAATTTCTGAACTGAGAGTTGTTTTGTGTTAATGTTGAAACTTTTAAATCATTAACACCAAGCTGAGGCATGATTGCCTTTTTTCAGAACTAATTCTCAAAAATAGCTGTGGTAATTCCTGTTGTTTAGGAATGGATACTTGATTTTTCTCACCCAGAAAACAAAGACAAAATTCTCATTTACAAATATTTTAGTGGGATTAGATTGTTTTCCTACAAGCTATGACTTTCAAATGCACTGGTGTGGTTTCTTTAAAATGCTGTGTGTGACAGCAAGAGAAAAGAAGAAGACAAAATGAAGCAAATGGATCAGTACAATAAATAATGTCATAAACTGAATGGAAAGGATAGAGAATGATCAGGAATATATATGTTACAATTTAAAATAAGAATAATTAGGATGGATTTATTTTAAATTCATGGTACAATTTACTGTGCTCATCTCAGACACTCCCTTCCCTTTCTTTTCTTCCCATACCCATTGAAAGATTTAACCACCTTACTTGTAAGTAATAAGAATTGATTCAGCATCCCTCATGAAATGATGCATGATTTTACTCCATCACAGATAATTTCAGAAACATTTTGCTGCCTGCTTTTATCTGCACTCTACTTGTGGAGAGGATTTGAAAAGGTTTGCGTAGTTGCCTGCTCTGCAATAATGTGAGGATTTTGTTATCCCGCTGAGCTACCACCATTCAGGGGGCTTGGATTCCTTCCTTCCACAGCCAAAATCTCGCAAAACCTCCCCCTGAAACATAAAGGTGCAGAAGAGAAAGGGCAAATGATTCACCAAACCTTTCAAGAGACTATTTATATTCCTCCTGGAACATGGCAATTAGTGCTTTTCTTAGCCCCATCTGATCACCTTGTTGTCTTTTGCTTGTGCAACCACTTAAACAGTCTTTAGACAGAGATCTTCAGCTACTTCTGATATCAGATCCAGTCCTACCTCCAGCCAAAGACCTGTTCCGGTGACTTAAATGGGATTAGGTATTGTATCTCATTAGCCCCAGCAAAATACTGGCATCTCAGTCAGGTTTGCACGTCTTCAGATGTGGTCAGAGCACAGCATCCCAATTTCAGGACAAGTTCACAGCCCCCAGCTGTGGGATGTTTTCTTCCTTGCATGTGCCCCCTGTGACTGCTGACACACCAGCTTGTGGTGGTGAATGACACCCTCAGACTCAAAGTCATGCTTGCACCCTCTGAGAGTCTCATTCATTATGACAGGGAAATAGAAAACAGTCAGACAATACTGACATTCATCTAATAAAATTTGCCTCTTTTGTTTCCTGTAGCTCAGTCTTTCCTCAAACCTCTGTGCTAAAACACCAACCCGATAATTGTGGAAATTAATGCCAAGCGGTTGGCAGAGGGATTTGGGTGTGCAGTTACTTGTGGCTGTCCATGAGGCAGCCACAGTGTCATGAACCCAAGGACAGTGCCATGAACCCAATCACAGTTCCATGAACCCAGGCACAGTGCCATGAGCCCAAGCACTGTGCCATGAACCTGATCATAGTGCCATGAAACCCAAGCAGAGTGCCATGAACCCAGTCACAGTGCCATGAAATCCAAGCAGAATGTCATGAGCCCAAACACAGTGCCATGAGCCCAAGCACTGTGCCATGAATTCAGGCACAGTGCCATGAACCTGATCATAGTGCCATCAGACCCAAGCACACTGCCATGAAACCCAAGCAAAGTGTCATGAGCCCAAGCACAGTGCCATGAACTCAGGGACAGTGCCATGAACCCAATCATAGTGCCATGAACCCAGGCACGGTGCCATGAACCCAGTCACAGTGCCATGAAACCCAAACAGAGTGTCATGAACCCAAGCACATTTCCATGAACCCAAGCACATTGCCATGAGCCCAAGCACAGTGCCTGAACCTAATCACAGTGCCATGAGCCCAAGCACAGTGCCTGAACCTAATCACAGTGCCATGAACCCAAGCACAGTGCCATGAACACAACCACAGTGCCATGAACCCAGTCACAGTGCCTGAACCCAATTACATTGCCATGAACCCAAGCACATTGCCATGAGCCCAAGCACATTGCCATGAGCCCAAGCACAGTGCCTGAACCAAATCACACTGCCATGAGCCCAAGCACAGTGCCATGAACCCAATCACATTGCCATGAACACAACCACAGTGCCCTGAACCCAGACACGGTGCCATGAGCCCAAGCACTGTGCTTGCTGCAGAGCCAGGACAATCTCTCTCAGTGCTCATACATCGTGTTTCCCGTGGGGTGTCAAGATCCTTGTCTGGCTCTGCCAGCTGCTGGGTGCAGCTGCCCAGAGTCCCCAGGAGGACCCTGCTGGCGGCTGTCCCCCCGAAAGGGACATCCTTCCCTGCAGAATCCTGGTGGGGGTACCGGTCCCTCTAAGAAGCATCAACGCCTAAAAGAAGCATCAGTGCCGATCAGGAGCATTGCTGCCCAGCAGGAACAGCAGCCGAGAGGTGTCACCCTTCAGCAGGGGCACCAGCCTGGACAGGAGCAGCGCTCTGTGAGGGACACCCATCCCTGCGGGTGGCATCAGCCCTGTGCGAGGTGCCGGTCCCTGTGTGCGGGCTCGGTCCCTGGCACGGATGGATGTCGGTCCCTGGCACGGATGGATGTCGGTCCCTGGGTGTTGGTCCGGCTGAGGACACTCGCGAGCGACCCATGCAAATTGCAGCCCGAGTGCAATCGATAGATGTGACAAGCAGCCGGCGCCGGCAGCCGGGGACATAATGAAGGTGTGAGTGTGTAGCCGGCGAACAGATAACAATGCTATAGGAAATTATAGGGCAGCGCTGTATTGAATAAGTGCAGTGCGAAATGAGCCGCGGCTCGCAGGTCACGCTTCCCCGCTGCTGGAGTGTCTCCTGCTCTTGTCCTTTGTAATTGTAAGTGGCAGCGGTGGCGGCTGAGCGCGAGGAGGGCGCGGATCCAGCCCTCGTTTGTTCTGCATTACAATGCAGCCCTCGCCGCCAGCACTGATCCCGAGTGTCAGCGCCCACCTCCCAAGTGGACCAAGAAAACAGTGAAAACTCAATTTACTTGAGAATTAGGAAGGCTGTCGTTAAAACAAGGCTGTCCTTGAAACCACGCGGAGCAGCAGAGAGTGTCCTGTAAGAAATAGGCGAAACTTCTCTGTTTTCTTTTTTAAAAAAACATGCTTTCTCCTTAAAGAAAAACAGAAGCAAATAACCTTTTATTTCAGGAAACAAAAAATATCGTACATAGAAAGTAGAAAATTTTCTAATTTTCTTATTTTTACGTTCAATATATACTTATAATATATGAATTTGTTTTTTAAAACTTGGAAGAAAGCTTTTGACCACATAGATTCTTAATACAGACAACTCTCCAGATGCTGTTATTCCTCTTACCTGCTTATTAATATTCAGGGAGAGAAGAATGTCTAAAAAATGTTCATTGATTTTTAATTTCATTTCCAAGTCCAATATGAAGTCCTTCTCTGCATTTTGTTCTGACATTTGGATCAAACTCAGCAGATGTTTTCTGAAACCTCAGGTCTTTGAGACTCTGGGCTCAGAATCCCATTTAAAGGTTTACAGATTAAGTTTAACATTTGAACCTAATCAAAGACAAGGAGGTAACTCAAAGTGCTCTGCACAGTTCACTGGTATTTCACCATCACTGATCGATACTTTCAGCTATTTATGAACACTCCATACATCCCTGCCCCCCTCTTCATAATACTAGGCAATTTTATTTATGTTTTTCTTCACCTTAGCCCTGAAATGCACATTTTTATTGTCGAAGTAAAAGCTATACTGAACACAACACTTGCTACACTGCAAACATAGATCGGTATTTATTCTGTAACCTTGTTTTTAATCACTCAGGATGGCTGCTTGCTTTCATTGTTATCTAGAATCAGTTTGGTTCTTGCAAATGAACTTACCTGCAAATGAACCTACCTACAAATGAAAATAATTCAAGGCAAAAAAATTCAAGCTCTTGGTAATTTTCTTTTTTTTTTTTCTTTTTATTTCCTCCCCCTGGTAGAATGAACAAACCCTGTTTTCCTCTGGTTTATCAAGACCAGACAGCTTCCATGTGAATCAGAGTGGGTGTATTTTCCAAACTCTGCAGAGTCCACAGTGGGATTTGCATCCTCAAACAGTGAGCAAAATGCCACAGAAATCTCAGTTTTGGCAGGTGACCACACTTCTGACACAGGAAGGTGCTGCAGGAGTTAAGCCCAGAAGTGATGGTGGATTTGGTGTCTGTAAGAGAAATCTTTGAGGACACAAATGATTGCCCATCTTGTGCAGAGGCAGCACTGAGAAAGACCACACAGCAGCCTGCAATGCCTCACCACTGGGTGGGAAGGAAACATTTTGGGAGCCCAGGCTGGCTGCACTCTTCACACAGAGGGGCATGTGGGACTTGACCTCCACTGGGAGCAAAATCAAGGGCTTGCCATAGTTAATCCTGGGCTTTATTATCTCTCCTGCACATCACTGTGCTGCCTGGCTGGCCCTGGACTGCTGCTGCTCTGCAGAAGTGTGTAAAGGGAGATGCTATCATCTGCTATCTGCCCAAGCCAGAAACAGGCAATACCAGAAAAGCCTGTCTTGTCCAATTTCCAGTTCAGCTTTGCAGACTCAAGAAGTGCAGATAGTTTGGACATACTTTAGATAAGGACCTGAATATCTGGGGTTTTCCCTGAGCATTGAATGCCATGCTTCATACACTTTACTAAATTGTGTCACTAAGTTTTTACCTTTCCTGGTAATAGACTTTTTTTGCTTCCACATTTCTTCTTCCTACCTTCCAGCAATAGTACTGGTAAATGGACAAATGTATGTGTACAACCATCAGTGTACACACTCTCTAGTAAAATTAGTAATAAAATGTGCATATTTGCTTAGTGCACTTGGGTTCTTGAGAAATAAATGCGTGAAGCCAAGAGCAAGCTGCTCACACCATGCCTGCAGTGAGAGTTCACTTTTAAATGTATGATGAAAAAACAGACCTTGCCTTCCTGTCTTTGTAGAAAAATCCCCTGTACGTGTGTAGTACAAATGCACTCAGATTCAAAGATGAAAGTGGGTATTTTGCTTCTTTCACACACAACCACAAAGGGAGCCCTGCACCTTTGCAGAGCTGTAATTGCCAGGTGTCTCTTATAGAGGCAGGATAGATAGCTGGTTTGGCATTGGGCTAATCTTTTGGAAATGTAGGAAGGAGAAAAAAAGGACTGATTACAGATTGCTTTGCTTCATAAACCTCTCTTCCACACTGAAAATAAATGTTCGGGCTCATTGTTACATCTTTCCACACAACATATTTAACCAACGGTCGAGAGGTAGGCTTTTTTTTTTCTCTCCAGGGACATTCAGCAGGTTTTTGGCTAGTTTCCCCCTTTCCTGCCTTTCTCACTGCTCTCTCCCTTACTTGCCACTCCTGGCTCCCTCAGATGTGCTTCTGCGGAAGATTACTCCACATCTCCCTTTGTTTATCAAGTGAAATTGAATTGTTTAGGGATAACAACTCTGTATGCACCCCAACTCACTTGTGAAAAATGTCCTGGTGATTGTTCCTGCTTGAATCAGGAATGTCTGAAACACAAATCCTTTCCTTAGGGCAGAGAGGCCAGTCTTCTGCTCTTCTGTCCCATTACTCGGATGCCAGCATTTAATTTATGGACAACATACACGCTATTTGAAATTGCTAACATTTTCACAATAATTTTTAAAATTCACATCCAGAGACCACCAGATCAAGACTAGGGGTAGGCAACCTCATGACTAAAGTGATTTAACTGTCACAGCTTTACAAAACCAGGCACATCACTGGCAGCACAGTCAAGGCATGGGAGGTTTGTTGCAAGGTAGAGTTAGGTGAGCTCAACTTTGGGCAAGGGAGGGAAGGAAGGACACAGACATCTGAACTCCAGCATTTTTCAGTAAGTATTGCAAAGACCTTTTGTCTCCATCACGGGTTGCAGTTAGATGATTATCTCCTTTGTTATCTTGCTGTAGAACCACTCTGTATCAGCAGACAGAACCTCAGTCACTGTTGGGTTTACAGAAAGCAAAGATGAAGGGACCAGGGACAAGGACAGGGATCAGAATGGGGATGAGGACAGACAGGGACAGGCATGGGGTGAGATGGGAGAAGCAAACAGCTCTGAAGTGATCTGAAGTGCCACACAGGCTCAGCACAACTCCACTTGTATGTGCAAAGTCACCAGTATGGCAGCATAGTTTCTGTGTGAATAACCATAGAATACAAATGCTTCTCAAGAGATTAAAGGTCTTCCAAGTGGTTGTGTTCCACCTTGTTTCCCTTGTTCTCACATTTGCTGCCCTGAAGAAGTGCATGCCTTCACTGTGTAACAGTGAACTCTTGGGATCAGCAGCATCCCAGCACAGAGAAAATTCTCAAATGCACTGCAGGAAAATCTTGCAAAGACTGGGATTTCTGTAATTCAAGAACATTCTGGTCTTATATTTTTCATGGAGATCACAGTAGATGCTGAAGCTCAGTGTCAAATTATGGTCTTGTGAAATAGCTATTTTCTAGCAGTCAGCTTCTTGATTGAAAAATGGTGTTTTTTCTTCCCCCAGTCTTTATGAACCTGAGCTGACAGCATATTCAAAATAGTGTATTCAGCATCAAGCAACAGAATTGGGAAGAAAAGATTTGTGTGGTTCATGTTTTGTATGGTAAAAGACTAGGGAATACACTTAAAGTAATCACAGGAGAATTTTTTTGTTGCTGTTTATTTCAACATTAGGTGGTTTTATGTGCACAGTCTAGAAATATACCAAAAGGAATAATGTTATCAAATTGAATGATGAGAAATATTTCATTGCTTTTCATATGCCAGTTCTTCTTTCTGGTCTCAAAATCTGATTTCCCCCACAGATATGGAGCACTGCTGCGTGCCATAAATGTCTCTTTCTCTTAAGCTTTTTCCATCAGAATGTTCAGAGATGACAGAAAAAGACTCAGGCTCTAGGACCGAAGGAAAATTTTAACTAACAACTGCTTACAATGTGAGGAGCTTAGATGTAGCTGCTGACCTTGCCACCAGCTTCTCCATGGTGCCAAAGAGGAGCACCTACCACACATTTTATTTCCATGTCAGATTATATCCTTGCTTTGTACAAATTACATGCTGACACAAAATGTCTATGAGTCAGTCTTTTCCCTCATGTATTACTCATGTAAGATCTGCAACAAAATCCTCTATTTTCTGCACACAGCAAAGCGTTCTTAGATTCATCACACTGCAAATTGGAAGGAAGAATTATGGCATTTCTCTTTAGAAGAATAAGATTTTTTGACATTTAAATAGTATATTTACAAAGCACTTTGAGCTATACTGTCATCTTTTTTCTGTCTATTAAAAAACATGTTACAGTGTAAAAACTGTTTTTGTCTCTGTCTCTGCAAAAGCATGGCAAAAATTGATTCTATTTAACATTTTATCAACTGAACTGGAGAAGAGATATTACCTCTTTGAGCATCAGCCAAAGGTCTTGTAGCTAATGCTGACCTCTGTCAAATCTAGCACATTGTATAGGAAGGATTGACAATTATTGTTCTATTGTATTTTGCAAGACACCAAGGGTCAGAGCAATGGAATTGTTACGTTGCAGGAGAACAATAATTCAAAGCTTGTTGTGCTGGGGAAAAGCTATTAAGGTCAAAAATCATTGTTGTGTTAGTGTAAAGACAAAATGCTAAAAAAATTGAAAATAGGTTTACTATTTTTCTAATTATTTTAACTGTTTGCAAGGATTTCCTTTTGTGGTTGACAAAACACAAAAAGGAATTCTAAATCAACCCACTGTCCTCCTATGACAGCATGATTATTCTTTTTAGAAAATGATAAATCAGCCTTTTAATCACAAAGATTCAGATTGCATTGAAGCTTAATCTGGCCTGCTGGAAAGGAGAGCTGAAAATCCAAGTAGAAAGGAGAAATGCTTTGGAGCATGTATACAGCAGTGAGATAATATTTACAAATTCATAAAAGTAATTTTGAGTTAATTTACTTAATTTTTAAAGGGTATGTAAAATAAAAAGTTTTTCAAGATATCTGTCTGTGAAAGCCTTGATTGCATCTCCCTATGGTGCACAACATTTTTTTACACTGCTAATTTCTATTGACAGCATTCTGCTTAGTTGAAAGAGCATCAACTTGTATTTTTGGCATTGAAAGTATTGAGTCTGATGTCTTCTTATCTTTTATGAATGCATCTATGCCTCATTGCAAATGGACTATAAAAAGAAAAGTGTAACTGAGTGCCTCTATCTAATCAACAGAAATGACAAACCCATTCCCATTGATGTTGAAGCCAATAAGGGTTTAATGCAAAACTTTAATACGAACAAGATTAGATCTAATACTGAATATAGTTACAGTTCATATATATGAATGAATGTGTATTCATAATACAGGGAAAATACGACGAATGTCAATGAGCTTGTCTAGGTCATCTCTTTTGCCTGCTGTAGGATCATTTTCTGGGGTTGTGTTTGCAGTCTTGTGGCTCAATCAGCCTGTGTTTGTCAGCACCATCACTCTGCTGCAAAACTAGCAAATACTGTATTGAACTATCTAAACAGGAGTACCATCTACTGGGCTCAGAAAGCAATCCTTCTGACCTGCTCAGCACGGCTAAGTCCTCAGGTAGTGTGTGTGGTTCTGTGCACTGCACATTTGGAAAATTGTAGACCAAGGACAAAAAAAGCTAATTAATTGAAAAGAGAGATGTAGGGGATGCCTGAAAAAATGGATGGTTTTTATGAGGGAAGACATGCAATGGAGCTATAGGCTAGAATCTGAATGGCCTCAACAGCTGCTACCAGATTGTAAATTCAAGTGCTATTCAGGATAAGAAGAGACATCAGTGAGTGCATTAAGGAATATCAAGAATTTGGCTAAATGTCAGAAATTTAGTCAGACCATTTCATTGTTGTTTTAATGGTGTGGACATTTGTTCATCTGTAATGAACAGAACTCACAAGGCAAATTGAGAGCCAGGATCTAGTTCTGTTGCCACAGAATCCACTTCAAATTATGACCCATTTTTACCAGGCACTGCCATTACCTTCTGAAAAAGAGCACCCAGTATGAATGGACTAATCTCTGCATTAATGAATGAAATCACAGAGATCTGGGCTGGCTGAGAGGAACAAATCAGCAGTGGATATTTTCTTTCTTTGTAAAACAGGTGCTGTGGTAGGCAGTCCCCTGCAAATACTCCAAGGAAAGGGAAGAATCTACTGGATGAGAAGGGGACCAGCAGTGTTCAGCAATAGACCATATGAATTAAAATAAACTATGATTTTAGGGATTTAAAAAGAAGATAAATTAGTGTAAATTTATGAAAGGGAAAAAAATCTAATCCAAACCCCAGTCTTAGAACAGGATGATTTTTCATGAAATTTCAAGACCTCCAAATTACTGCATCAGGACTTGGTGTACCTCTCATTATTTGATTGCTTGTGATTACAAACAGTAATGTTGCAAAGAGATGACAAATGTTGCAGTTCAGTATAAAAGCATTGCTTTGTTTCCAGCAGGCGACAGTGTGGAAGGAAGGCAAGGCACAAGCTGAGCAAGATTTCCTCTGGGCTGCATAAGTTAAAGTCAAATACTCCCTGGACCATGTCTTACCTATGTGTAGGAGTCATTCAACTTTCTGAGAGTAGATTTCAGTCTTCAAAGTAACCACTAAAAGGTATTTGTAGCTACACTTCTCCTGCCCAAGGAATATATGTGAAAACACTTTAATAAAATTTTCCATTAAAATAAATCACAAAAATATGTTTTCAGTACAGAAATATTATGGCAAAACTGTTCAAGAAGAGAAGAATCTTTACCAAAACTTAATTTGTCTTGCAAACCAGCAAGGCAAAGTTGAGGAGGATTTGTGTAAGCCATCTCTATGCATATGTTGTCCAGGTGGTCTCTTTCTGTGTAAATTATGGCACTCATAAAATCATCCCCTGTTATGAGAAGGAAAATATTTTCTCTAAGCTCCCTCTAATTGTCACTGAAGAAAAAAGTTCCAGTGAGATGATTAAGAAAGAGACTCGAGCTAACAGAAATAGTTTGTGTGATGGGAACAATGCAATTGTGGCTGTGACAGAAACCAAACTCCAAAGTTACCTGTGAGCCTTGGGTGGGATTCACTCCTAGCCCCAAATCTGATCCTGTGGTTGTTGCCAAGTCCCAGTGTTGTGCTGCAGTGAGGACAAGCTCCTGCTTGCCATAAAGGCTCAGAGTACCAGGGAGAAGAGCAGAAACACCAGCCTTGACCCAGAATCCAGTGGAGTGTCCTTCAAATCCTCGATTCTAAAGGTTCAGTTTGGATTTAATCCTAGTGTGCACTTGCAGGAGACCAGGCTTAAAGGATGGTCAGTGTCCAGAGCTGATGGGAGATGTTACCCTGTCTAGTGATGACCTAAATGGGACTATCTAAAATTACTACTTTAAGTACTCAAAATCATTGAGTTTGTCATTGACATGACATAAAATTAAACAAATTAAACCTAGAAGCCTGAACAAAACTTAATTATTGCTTTAAGCTTTTTTTTTTTTTCATCAAAACAATTGATGAAGAAGCAATATCTATGACCCTGTTTTTCTCCTGAATTAATTTACTTGGGGTATCTCTGATAATACAGAGAAAGTGTTTTCTAAATTTTTGCAGAAAACTACTTTCTCTTTCATGTGCAAGTTCAAAATCATGATTGCTTTGTGATATCAATACATTTAATTAACATTAATTTTATTTTTATCAGTCACATGCTAATAGAGATGAGGAGGATTATTCTTTCTTTTTTACAGCATACCATTTAGAAGATATGAATGTTTGTTGATAAAGTAATAGAATGTATGATGAAATGGTTCTAGTGTTAAGCTGTTAAACATTGACCAACAAATTAATGTTATAAAATATGCACAAACTACAGTGTGATTTGTGCTTATTGAACCATGTATGTCCTTGCCAGATAAGTTGTCAGTAAATATTTTATCAGATACACATGTTTAAATTAATGCAATTAAAGTGAAAAGCAGTTCATCAAAGCATTGTTACATCTGAGTAGAAAACAAAACCAACAGTAATTACCATTGTTAGATATAACATGCAGTATGTGACATTACACCAAATAGAATCCAAATCAGAAAAAAAATAAATTGTGTGTAGAGGTTTCTTAGGCAAATGAATAAGATCAAAAGCCTCATTAATTAAAGCTAGCCTGGCACAACTACATAATAGTTTCATATCTTTCACTTTTTTCCTTGTACTTCTGTTCTCTTGTCTGTTTATAAGGTCTTTGGGGCAGAAAACATTTTAGGTCCATGAATGCAACTGAAAAAACTTATAGTCAGTATCAATTACATTTTTCATTGTCAGCCACCTAATATATGGGTTTAGCTGGTGATTCCCAGTATTCATCACTTCTTGTTAGATGTCAGAAGTCTCAACTCAAGAGAATAGATTTTCCTCCAAAGCAGCATCCCAGTTAACAAGTCTTGCATGCTGTAGGTGTGTGCAGAAAATATGTTCAGCAAAAATGTCTGAGGTAGCACATGTGAACTGAACTACATCCTTTCAGGCCTGTCAATGCATTAAAAACTTTATAAAAACTTGGAAAAAAGCCATGTTCTTCCATCAGCCTGGCACTCTGAAACAGCCAGGGTGAACTGTGATCCTCCCTCCATTCCAGCCACCCTCATCCTGAACAGCAATTCTCTTGTCAGGGTGTTTTCCCACTACCCTCACATCAACTGCTTGGAGACAAGTGGGGTTTTCCATGGTCTGGGATGGAAGGGCTTTTGGCCAACACCACAGCAATTCTTCTGCCTGCCTGCTTGTCCCAGGTGGGGAGGTCCAGTTTTCAGAGGAGTTCAATAAAATATGAATCCAGGGAGAGATTTTAATTTGTGCTTTTGGATCCATGATGAGATGCCTTAGCTACTGTGCCCTATTCAAAAGATACTTACTGAATAAATCTGAATAATGAGTGAATGAAAGAGACTGTTATCTTGTCTGTACGCACAAAGAGGCTAAGTTTGTCAAATTAATTATTCACTGTGAATTATTCACTTAGCTCCAACAACCTCTTCATAATCCATCTTCTGTCCTTTCCAAGTGCTGTGAGCATGGTCTATGTCTAGTTCATATTTTAGCCTCATTCTTTGAGTTATGTGTGATGCAGATTACTAACACAGACTCACAATAACATGGGGGAAAGAGAATCTTATTTTATTTAAAATTAACCTAAAAGCTTGAAAACAAACAAACAAACAAACAAACAAACAAACAAACAAAAAAAGCCCTGAGTACCAGTAGCTGTGAAGAAGTGGAGAGCACAGTGGATCTGGTTAAGGTCCCAGTCACTCAAACATGTGGGTATGTGCTTTCCAGGTAGCAGCCTTGACAAGATCAGTGGGAGGAGGGATGGTGTCAGAGTTAAACAGATATTTATAAGAGGTGAAGCCAAAACATCTTATGGATTGCAAGCTGAAAGCACTGACAGAGTTCCAGTTGAAACAGAGCATTAACAAAGGTTATATAGTTATATACTTTTATAGTTACAGCTGTAGTTTCACTATGTTTATTCTATTTCTTATCAAGGCCATTTAACAGTTTTGCCTTACTAAATCTTAACAGGTTAACTGGTTTAAAATATTCAGATTTTGCTCCTGCTAGTAGTGCTCAGCAGTACCTTAAACTCTAGCTTGCAGAGGAAGGATGACAGTCAAATTTTTTGCAATGCCTTCATGTAACATATGAAATATGAAGAATGTGGCCTGTAAGAACTGAACTCAGCTGATAGTTCAGAAATCCTGCTGCAGTTCACCTAGTTTGGAGAATGTGTGAATCTCAGAAAATAAAATATTTTTAAGATTAAGGGCACAAATGTAGGCTTTATTTTTATCAAGCGTGTTTAAAGAGATATTTAAAGCTAATACTTCACTTTCTTTATGGCATACTTTGTTTCATGCTAAGCAGAATCCAAAAAGACCCTATTAATGAAGATGGTTTAATGCCTGTGCATTATTATAATGCACTCCTTTGTTCTACACTTTCTCTGTGTGTCATAGACTAAGTCATTAATCAATGGGTGCTGAAAAATAATTGTCTAGTTCTTAACAATCTTCTATTGTTGAAACATTTGGAATTTTAAGATAAAGATGTACTGGCTGCTCTGCAAAAAAAAATGTGGTTTAAGATTACCCTTCATGGAAGTATGGGCTTATTGTTAGAAATGCAAAGCAGATGACCTGGTTTTAATGTGTTTTAGTGCACTGTTGTTCAATTGCCCATTCAAATTGTGCTTGAAAAGTAGACTTCACTAATGTCACAAAATAATGATTTTGTGTGTTTATTGTACTGGCACATTATTTAAATGGAGAAGCATCAGAATTACAGAGCGTTTAAAAATAGCAGTACAAAATCTTTTTGGTAATAATAATAGCAATAATAATAATAATAACTCTTAGTCCATATAATACAATTTAAGAATTATAATTATTTTTGTACTTCTATCCTTGATGCCAGATATGGATAAAAGGCATATACTGATTACAAATCACCTGGGAGTATGTATCTATAACAATCTATTTCAGTGACTTACCTAGGAGATCTGCCTGACAACCTTCATATAGGCTGGGAAATTTTGTGGAAAATCTAAATCTTCAGTTTCCCAAACAACACAGAATGGTCATTTTATTTCTGAGAGGAATACTGCAGAAATGGACATCAGTCAACTTGTACCAGCTTTGCCAGCACCCTGGTTGGGTTGTGAAGGCCACAGAAGCTGCCTGGAACAGCACAACATCTGAATGGCCTCTTGTCCACATCAGGCTGTTTTAATGATTCCCAAAATCTGAATAAAATCTGGAACAGTTCTTTAATCCCAGATCTTCCCAGAAAACCCAGCAACAGGTGCAGCTCTTCAAGATCCAGGGACAGACAAATAAATTATGAAGGGAAAAAACCAGAAAGAAGCCTGGGAGTTTGTGCAAGATGGTGTTCCTTATGTACACATCATGTGATAGTGACTAATCCTTGGGGGAATAGGTGTTGTAAAAGTCCCCAAGAGGAAAGTCTAGAGCAAGAACAGAGGGCTTGTCACACAGACCCGAGGAGGTAACAGAGGTCTTAAGGGTGTTAAAAGAAGTGGTCAGTTCTTGGTCAGTGTAGGAGCTGTAATTTTAGGGAATAACTGAGGAAGCAAAACATCACATGCATGGCAAGAAGGCAAAGGGAACAAACAGAAACACACAAAAGACATTAACAGCTTCCTTAAGGATGGCATGAAAAAGGAAGAACGGGAAGGATGCTCCTACACCACTGGGTTAACCCCATGGATTGTGCACAGTAAAATCTCCTTCATTCATTGCCTTTTGATTTGCTACTCACCACTGCAAACTCAGCAGTTATATGTAAACTATAATCCTTTATTAGATAACTGTTAAACAGATGAGAATTTTCAAGGCCAGTGCATGTGTATATTTTCTGCCCCAGCCTTCCCACACACTGAGGTGACAGGCAGTACAACACCAAGCCAGAGTAAATAAGGATGGAACTGTCCTGGCTACTTCAACAGCCAGTCCACACACAAATGCTAGAGAGATGTCTTGTATAATTCAAATTGATGAAGGACTGACAGTTTTGGCCTAAGGTGTTTTAGCCAGCTCATATACCAACTTATTAACAGGGAACCTAAGAGCTGCAGGCATGATTTTAGTTATTATTAACCACTTTCCTCAGTATGACAACCACTGTGGGAGATTATTGAGTTAGAAATGGCATGTGAAATGAAACAACAGGAGCCAAAGTAGGAAAGGAGGAAATACACAGGATATTAACAGTAATTTTTAAAATACTCTCATCTTGGTGGTAGTCATTTAGAGGGTGGGTAGATTAAATTATCTTATCAGATTTTTGCTTTTTGGTTTCCTGTTTTTTATTCAATTAGCATTTTGAGGTGATATATTAGTGCTTTTCAAGTAAGTGATGAATGTTCACTGACCTCAATATCAAGAGAAACAGACAAAACTACACTCAATTTCCCCACTTATTTATTCATACTGAATACAACTTTACTAAAATCCTGAAGCCAGTGACTCCAAATAATATTGCAAGTATGTTCAAAATTTAAAGAACAATGAACTTCAAATTACATACACATGAAAAAAAGATCAGAGGGTTTTGCCAACATCCTCAAATATTTACTGCTTTTCTTCTTCCTACTGACTGTTTATTTTCCCCTGATTAAATACTGAGCTCCTTGGGACAAGCAAAGTGCATATTTCAGTGCCTGGAAATCACAAAGCACATTGTGCAGGTTAAGGCAAATAAATACTAAAGCCCATTATGGGAAGATGAGTCCTGCCATTGCATTTTGTGTTCCTGTTTTAGCTACTCGAGGAATGTGTGTCCTTTATTTTCATTTTCTGCATATGCTTATATAAATGCTGGAGAACTCAACCATATATATGTCCACAGCAAGGACCAAACATGCTATAAAGTCAATAAGCTTATTTTCTAGTATTATGGTGGCAATGAAGTAAATTCTGTACCTAGTAAATAAGGAGGAAGGCAGAGAGCTGCCAACTTAAATGTACTCCTCCTCTTTAGCACCTCGAACTCTGGAGAAAAGGTTTTCACTGTGCCATAAATCACTGAAAGATGAAGAGTAATTGTCTAGTCCTTAATCATCATCTATTGTTGAAACATTTGGAATTGTAAGATAAAGATGTACAGTTTGCACTGGAAAAAGCGTTGTTTGAGATTATTCTTTATGAAAATGTGAGCTTATTGTTATAAATGCAAAGCAGATGACCTAATGTTAATGTATTTTAGTGCTATTTTAGTACTGCCTATTCAAACTGTGCTAGAAAATAGACTTCATTAATGTCACAAAATAATGATTTTGTGCATTATTTTATTAAACTTAAACATTAATTAAATTTAGAAATACTCTGGATCTATAAAACATTTGAAAACAGAATTCTACCACGTTGCTCTAAGTATAGAAGGGAACAGTTCTGTGAGGCTGTTGAAAGCTTATTCTCTTTTTGCTTTTTCCTAGCTGTGTGCCTAAACAAAAAGAATACACTGCAAGTGGTTACAGCCCAGCTAGAAACACACAGCTCTGTGCAAATCTAGTTATAGTAAGGCAAAGAGAATAGCATAGGAGAGTTCAGTTTTATTTTTCCTTCAACTTCAGTAGCATGGCAGAACTTGAAACACAGAATGCAATGCAATGCAAGCTACTGATGCCAGAGAAAACTCTACTTCCAAACTAGTCAAGACTATTTATGAAAAAATAATGTGTTATATAACAGGAAGATCTCCTCTTTCAAGAAAGCCTTAATGGGTTACTGAAAAAACGTGGAGAAATGACATCCTGTTTTGCAGAATAAACAAACTTCATAATTGAATCTCTGGCAATAACTCATGATAAAGCAAAGCTTAGGTAAATTAAGCATTTCCCCTGTCCCCCAAGTGTATTATTTGCGCTTATATATTGCATTTATACCACCTACATTGTGTAGAGAATAGCAATTCTTTCTACGTGTAGCTCTGGAACAAAGAACAACTAGTTAAAACAAAATGGATACCTGATGGAGGGGATTCTGGTAACAGAAAAAAAATTGTCTGCAAAGCCTATAACCAGTCATACATAATTCTTGACCTGCTCCTATTGCAGAGGGGGGAAAAAACCCCTACAGCTTTAATATGATAAAAACTGCAAGTATGAGAATGTAGAGCTCATTAATCAATCTGCACTAGCCCTTAGGGCTGGTGGTGGGGAACAGGAAAGGAAAGTTGACTATTGGGAAAGAAAATACTAACTCTCAGTCTCACTTATCTGCAATATAATATATATAGCTGAAAACTTGGGGAATTCAAATGCATCCTTGTGATCTTGTAAGGAGTATGACCAAGTGGGATACAGATGTAAACTCTAGAGGAGTAGGTCTTTAGTGTCAATGGTTTTTAGTCTATTTTGTCTCACAAAAAATTTTGGAACCAGGGTGGGCATTACTCACCTAATTATCTTAATTTAAGCAGGATTTGTTAAAGTTTTGTCATCTTGGGTCAAAAACAATTTAGAGAGATTGCAGTTATGTGTGGATATTTTCTAAATTATCTTTGGGGAAGAAACAGCCATGCTTCTCCAGTAGCTCTCTAAAACCTGCCAAGTAGTGGCACAGCCACTGTAGGTAAAGTTAAGATAATTTTAGACTTAAGCTTTTGACAAAGTAGTTCTCTTTCATGCTGCCAATGAGAGTGCCAAATTATGTACAACCTTCCTCTTTTCATGTGCTACATATACAAGGAAATGAAAGTGATAGATACATACATGTAAAATCCAGCTTATGTCCACACATTTGCTGTCTTCTCAATATAAAATAATTACCAGATTTCTTCTTAAAGTTCCTTGGGGCTTGATTGGTGTCATAACAAGGAAAATCAATATTTTGTGGGCATTTTCCTCCCACATGAAATATCACTATGTTTGGATCTGCCAGCTACATATACCTGTGATTATATTTCTCCACTGTTCCATTAATGTTCAAATTAATTTATTAAGAAAGAAGATTTTTCACTATATTTATAATTTTAAACATCATAACTGGCCAATAACATTTGGATAATATTCTGTTTAAATTTAACCATCTTCCCTGTTGCAAGCACCATTGCTGACCTTAATGTCATACAATATTATCTGCTCAGCAAATTGCACCAATAGTCTCATTGTATTTTTTAGCACGTAAGCTTATCAGGAAAAGTCAGGAAGAGAAAAATTCACAGTTCTTTGGAAAAGAATTTAAATGAATAAAACAAAGATATCATTATTAGCAAGTCTAAATTCAAATAGTTATAGAAGCAGCAGGAACCAGAGCTACTGCTTAGTCCTTTAGACAGTGTCTTATTAAAAGAATAAGCTGGTGAAAGAACTAGAGCACGTCTTAAGAGGAGCAGCTGAGGGAGCTGGGGGTGTTTAGTCTGGAGAAATTGAGGCTCAAGTGGGAATTTATCACTCTCTACATCTCCCTGGAAGGATGTTGGAGCCAGGAGAGGATCAGCCTTTTCTCCCAAGGAACGAGCCACAGGGCAAGAATTGCACCAGGGGACGTTTAGATTGGACATTAATAAAAATTTATTCACTGAAAGGGTGGTCAGACATTGGAACATGATGCAGGCAAGTGGTGGAGTCAACATCCCTAGAAGGGTTGAAAAAATGTGAAGATGTGACACCTGGGGGACCTGTTTTAGTGGTGGACTTGGCAGTGCTGGGTTAGTGTTGTACTCAACGATGTTAGATGTCTTTTCTAACCTAAACGATTCTCTGTTTCTGTGTGTATCGCTCAGGAGCATAAAATTGTCATGCACAGGGTAAAACTAAAGCTGCTGACATTCATAAAATTAAAGAAATAAAATCTTTCTGCCCCTGCAAGGGGTACCTGCCTCAGCACTACCTACATAAATTACTGGCTGATACAGAGCACTGGCTGAGTAGAGAGTAGAAAAGTATGTGCCACATATATATTTCTAATATTTTCTCATTCCGAGGAAAAGAATCAAAATATTGCTATGGATTGTCTTAGTTGAGAAAGTCCCTCATGCAAATATGTTTTATGATGGTATGTAAGCCTTTGATGCCTACTAAAATGGTAAGAGTCAACAAGTTCTGAGTTCAACCATCCACCAGGTCCTTGAGTTGATCCTGGATAGAAAAAACAGCAAAGCAGGACCTTGTTTCATTGCTGTAGGGTGTAATCCCAAAATAGGGAGAAAGTGATTCTGTTAGCAGCTAGTACTCACATTGCAATTGTCCTTGTCAGCTGTAACTTGCTGGGAAGGAAAAGCCCCTTGGAAAAAATGGTGAAGATAGATAAAATTGCAGAGTGAGCATGTGGAAATTGGAGGAATGGAGGCCATATGACTGAAGTTCACAACTACAGGATTTGGAAGTGCAACACAGTTAGCATGTGACTGTCAAAGCTTATGTCAGATCATACCTAACCCCAATTTAGTTCAAGTACTGAATTTGCACAAGTGACAGCAGAATGCTCAGGGCAGACTGAGCAGCACAGAACTTCCAGAGCTGTCTTCTGCCAAGGAGGAGGAGAGGATCTGCCCGGATGATTTTTCACATGGATTCATTTGTAAGGCTCCTTCAGTCCCAGGTGGAAAGCATCACACCACCACTCCAACCTGGAAAAGTACTTTGGGTTTCCCAGCTGTCAAACGCTCTGCCCCAAGAGAAGCCATAGATTTTGGATAGCTTGGTTGGCAGAGAGAGCTGGCCCACAGGAGTGAGACAGGCTCTATATATATAGAGCATCTTTTCTGAAGTACTCTTTGTTGTTTTATACCTTCTAGATGCAACTATCTTTTGACACCAGCAAAGTCCCTGTCAGGGAATAGCTATATAGCTTTAGGATGCTAGAGCCATGAGAGTACCACTTCCTTGAGGGGCACAACCTGGTGAAAGGAGAATAGAAAAATCAGGGCTGAAGGACTGTCAGTCTGTGTGAACTCACATAGGGATGGAAGCAATATTGCTGAATCAACACAATGTGCCTTTCCATCCCACACTGCTGTCTCCCTCCTTTAGGTGTACATTTTAAGCCTAGAAGTCTGGGTTTTCAGTGCTTTAATAGATAATTAACCTCCTTCCCAGACTGATTTGGCTAGTCTGTGAACATAGTGCAAAATACAAATGATTTTCCATAGAAAGATGAGTAACTTTCTGCAGTAACAATCATTGAACATGTGAAATATACACATTGACACATATAGAGCAAGGTGTAGCTGTTGGTAAACTTAGGCTTTTTAATAGATGGCCTTTGTAATCCCACACACAAGATCTGTCCTGGATATGAAATTCATATTGCACCTAATTTCACCCAGAGTGCCAATTCCATAGTTCAGTATTTTTCATTTATTTCAGGTTTCCACGGTTTATTTATACAACGCTGAAAAGCCATTTAAGTTATTCTTCATGCTACACTTCTTGTTTTGGTATTCATGAAAAACTTATCTTCCAAACAGACAACAGCCCCCAAAATCCTAATCTGCTTTTTGCCCCTCCAGGGTGTGAAGAAGAACTCTAAAAAGCATTTGCAACTCAGAAAAGCCCACATTTGTAGAAGCATATAAACTGAGGGGAGAAAATATATTTTGTTGAGTCAGGGCAGATCTATTTTGTATTCCAGCCATTTACATAGAACAGGATTATACTTCAGCACTAAATAAGTGGTAAAGTAATGCTTGGTAAAGTATATATTATCTTCTTAAACATAATCTCATAATCAGATGTAGCAGCATCTTAAACAAATACATTTCTCAATAGGTGATGTTATACCATGCAAAGTAGGGGAATCATTTCACAGGAATTTGATACACTGTTAGTGCTTTTATCTTGTTTCTAAGACACGGCATTGTTTGGGCATTAAAAGAATATTAAGTTCAAAGTTGCAAAATTCAGTTTTTAGCCTGTTTCAGTGGTGCTTGTTATGTTTTTCATTTTGGTTTACAATCCCTTGTGATAGATTAAAAAAAAAAAAAGAATTGCCACAATCTTAATGACAGAGGACAGTTTATACTTCTCTATATTAACCTACTCCACATTTGCTTCTATTAAAGGAAACAAATTTTTCCAGACTTAAGGCTAAGCATGGAAAGAAGCAAAGTATACCACTGATAACTGGGTGTATGTAAGGAAATAATATTTTATGGATAAAATCTGTTGAGATTGGCATACTTGAGGTAATTTTTTAGGATCTGAAATATTTTGCAGTCCATTAAAGTGTATAAGAAACATGTTATGCCATTGCAGCTGCCTTTGACTTCTCAACACCAAGGCTATATTTCCTGAGAAAAAATTTGGCATGTTAGGTGCCTTCAGTAAATTCATCATGAAACGTTGAACAACTGGTTCACAGCAATGATACTTCATCAGTATCTGCTCATTTGCCAAATGTTCTTCATTCAACTGACACCTTACACAAATCTATCTCTTCTCATTAAGCACAAAGCAAACTTCAGCATTGACATGTCTTGTACCTTCTGTGTTAGTGCAAAAGATATATCTCAGCTGATCAAATAAGGAAACTTGAACATTTGAAGGTTTTTAAAATAAAAAGCACTGCATGAAAAATATGGAGCTCATCTCAGGAACATCTAGGAGCCTTGGCCATGGCTCTGTGGTCTAAAGCAGGAGGAGGTGGTCTACAGCTGAGAGGATATCAAAGCACCTGGAAAAGGTTGTCCAGAGAAGCTGTGGATACCCCATTCCTGGCAGTTTTCAAGTTTTTGGATGGGGCCCTGAGCAAGCTGGTCTAGAGGAAGGTGTCCCTGTCCATGGGAAGAATATTGAGCCTCTATGATTTTTGAGATCTGTTCCAACCCAAACCATTCTATGACTCTATGATATCTCAAATAAGGCCAATCTGAGGTTATCTGTGGAAACTTTGTCTATGACATGTAAGGAACAGGAATGAAAACAAGGTGAGCAGACCAACCCATCCAACACCACAGATCTGCAAAACTGCAGCAATCCTTTTTCCATATCCAGAAAGCAGCAACTCACAAAGTGCTCATTAAATCTCTCCTTCCTGTTTACTTCACAGCCTGGAGAACACTGCTTCTTTACAAATCATTCCAGCAGTAAGAAAAAGATGGTTTCTGCAGTTTAAATTATTTTTTTATTCTTATTCCCTGAATAAAATCCACACAATTCTTTCTCCTCAGTGACCTCAGAATAAAGTGGCCACCTTATTTTCTCTATTTGCACCAAAAAGATCCCACAAAAACAAAAACAAAACAAAAACAAACAAAACCACAAACAAAAAACAAAACAAAAAAAAAAACAAGGTAGGTGCAGGTCACTAACTGCTGTTAGTTCTTTGTACGAAGTCTCAAATACTCACCATGGCATTCACGGAACAGCAGCAGAAATATATTTTAAATTTTGAAGAGAAATAAATATTCTCAGTGGGGGATGTTAGCCATCTTGCTGGTAGTGGTCATCACATCTGTCACTCAGTGACAATGAGTGTCCTGTGGCAGAGCAATGACAATTACAGACATCTGTTGTCAATTATAACATCTGAAACTGAGGGAAGAGCATGAGAAAAGGCATTTTGTTTAAAAACTGAGTGTAACTTATTAATATGAATGAACAACAAATCATAGTGTTGTTATTCTGCATTGGATTCTGGGATTACTCCCAGAACATTGTGTTTTTAAAACCTGGGTATTATCATAACAAGACAGAAATTTGTTAACCAATACATGGTTCATTTATTTCACTAATTATAAGTTACTGAAACACATCTTTCCCCTCTGCCCCAGTATAGGAGATTCTTGTTCTTTTCTTTCTTGTGTCATGTACATTGTTACTTTAAAATAGTGCTTTCTTCGGATAGACAGGCAAATATAGTTACAGGTAAATATGAAACCCACTGCTGTCAAAGCTAGACAGCAATGCAGGCTTTCTGTAGAGAAATATTAAAAGTTCTATTTTGCTAGCACAATCTAGTTTAATTTTAAACATACGGTTCTCCCGTCAATTCTCCTGTCATTACTCTCATATCTAAAGATATGCAGATGCTCAAATGTTTGCAGGGTTGGCTATTTAGTTATTATTTAGCAGTTAATTAATTCCACCAACTAATTAATAAAGGAGGCACCATTGCATTTCCTATTTCAGAATCCAGTGATGAAGGATATTCTGTTAAAAGGTTTAATGAGATCTGTGCTGGAAATTCCACGTGCTTATCATTGTTCTAGTGCAATGTTTTGTTTTTTTTCCTGAAAGGAGCTACATCTTAGAGGCAAGGATAATTTTAGAGTAACAAAATTTAGGAATGGAAAGGTGTGGATGTAAGAAGACAGAAAACATTACTTCTACTTTTCTCTAGGCTAGAAAGAATCCTTTTTAATTTAAGGAAAAAGGGATTTCTGTAGAATAAGAATCAATAGGAAGATAAACAAGAGATAAATAAAGGTTGGTAAAGAGTTGCAACCATTGCAAGACTACTCTGACTGCAGAGGATCTCAATGCACAGAGCATCTGCAATTTGGACTAAGTACCTAATTCTTCATCAAACAACACTAACTTGTTTTCCTGTCAATATCTTATGGCTGCAAATTCTACAGCTTATAGCTGTGTTCATATGTCAGACACTTTAAATTTGCAGAGGATTAATTTAATTGACTGTCTCATTAGCCTTATGATACAGGAAAGGATAAAAAGTAAACCCTAGCTGCCAAAAGATCATTACAATATGAAATGCATTTGCATTCAAAGAAATACATATTACAAACACACGAGTGTATTCATGATGTTAAGGAGAGATTTAGTATCAAGACCCCTGTTCACACAGCATTTAGTTTCTGCCTGTTATTTCCCATGGGTCTCCCACCTTTACTGATCAATGGCAAAGGACTGCAGTGCCTGGCTGAGATATTCCAAACTGCAGAGCAGGGGCTGGTGAGCAGCATCTGCTCTCTTACTTTGCAGGGGAATGTAGAAACTGACTCAACTTCCTGTGTAAAGTTCTCATTTGCAGATGTTCATATCTCAAAAGCTAGAAGAGCCAAGTATTAAAATATTAAGCAGCACTTCTATGAGTCAGTCAGTAGCTTCAGAAGTTTCTGAAATATGTTCATTTGTCTAGACTACATCAAAGTCATAAACCAAATTTTTTAAAAGACTGATGGTTGTGACAATTGCATATCATTCCTCAGATTCTTTTTTCAGATTGAAAATTGCTCAGTGGTTCAAAAGAAAGATTAAAAAAACAGCTAAAGTATAAGGGGATAAATTAAGATTCTGTGTAAAGATTCCCACTGCATTTAGCGGGTTTTGAAGAAGCATACATTTCAAAAGACTTGCTAAACATTCTGTCTGCCAAAAGTAATAAAATAATAATTTACACTGGTGAAATGTCTTTCATCAAAGAATTACAGAATGTGTTATGAGGCAGCAAACTTATTTTGACTTGGAAGAAGTTAAGATACAAAGAGGTTTAGACCCAAGTATCTGTTGCTGTTACAGGCAGATGCTATTCTCTGACAGGAGTGTGAGGTGAGCCCTCATTACACTGTCAGGAGATGACAGGCTTTTCCTTCTTTCTGATGCTTTGCATGGGTGGACAGGGCATTATCCTCTTGGTGTGGGTCCCTCTGACCAGCATCACAACCTTCTCCTTGGCCCTACACAAGTCCTGGGCCTCCACAAAGCACCTGGGAGACAAAGCAAAAGCTGCTGCTCCCGTTGGAGACGCTCAGCGCCACTGAGGGAACCTCCAGATGGGAGCCCAACCTCAAACCCATCACTTTTACTGCTTGATGGATTAACAGCACTCGGGGGCACGGGAGAGAGCTCCCACCCCGTGGGGCAGCACAGGACACGATCCCAGGCTGCTTTCCTGGGGCAAGGTCCAGCAAGCAGGAACAGTGAGACCCCTGCAAGGCTCTGGGGATCGAGCTCCTCTTGTGTCAAAGCAGAGAAAAAGGAAAACTTTGGCTTTTACTTAAAAAGCAGATTTCTTTAGATAATCACTAGCTTGAAACAAATGCAAAATCTATCTTGCTTTTGCAACATTCCTGAATGCACCTCCGGTGTCAAAGAGTGGCTTAGCATAAGAGTTGGGGAGATGTTCAGGAGTTTGTTCACAAGGAGGGGAAGGGTCCAGAAACCCTGTACAGAAAATCTTAGTGTCAAGGCAACACTAAACTCCAATTAACTACTGCTTCAAGGTATAAAACTAGGAGTAAGCCCTCATGTTTAGGAAACTTAGTTTGATTTTTTGAGCAAAACAAATTTACTGCAAGCTGCGAATATGAAGGATGCCTGAAAATCAAGGCTTTGCTGCTATCAAAATATATTTTCTATAAAGCCCTGAGCTTATGAATTAAAAGCAGCAAATGCAACACACAGACACACACACACACACACACACAGAGACACACACAGACACACACAGACACACAGACACACAGACACACACACACACACACACACACACACGCGCACACACACTTCCAGTATCCAGAACCTCAACCCTGGCCTTGATTGAAATACCTTTATCTAATTTTTATAGCACCTAAGTATTCCACATAAAGATGGCTTTACAACTTTTCTGGCATTGTAGTATCTTTTTCCCCCCTATATTTTGTCTACTCAGGTCAAAATTCATTAATTTGCAAATGCTGGCCTAACATGCTTCTTAAATAATTCGAATCTTATAAACAAACTGAAAACATAATTGGAGGCATTACAGGAATGAAACACAAATGCAACTAGCTCTCTGAATTTCCCTGTGCAGAATTAGCAAGGCATAATCTATTTAAATTTTACTCCCAGGCTGGGGGTTTTTTCCTGCTTGTTATTGTTCTTTTTCAACTTTTTTGCAAGTCATGAGAATACTGGATATTTTTACCCAGTTGTCCAAAAAATCTGATGCATTACCCATATGGGAATCCTGGTGGTGCTTTGTAATGGAAGGGAAAGCAAGAATCAGGAAGAGAAAAATCAATTTAGCCACCAAACATAAGGGTCACAGCCAAATTAGTTTCAGCACTGATGGCAAGATACTATGACTTGAAAGGGAAGGCAAATAAAGTAAGAAAAAGGTAATAGTCAGCAATGTTTTAAATCATCTGGAAATAACATGGGCCATGACACAGCACCAGTGCATTGCATGAGCACTACAGGCACTCTCTTTTTCTGTCACAGCTTCACATTCCTTTCAGAAAATAGGTAGACTGAATGTTTAAAGACCTAAGCGCAAGGGAAATATGTCACACAGCAAGACATCTGCCAACTTTGTGTTTCTTAGCATTACCAGAGTAGAGGATGTGATTTGTGATAGAGCAGAACAAGAGAAGAGGCCAAAGAGAACATGACCACAGCAATGAGATATCATTTATTCATATTTTTACTGCCAGAAGTAAATAAAGTTATGCTTGTAATTATTGCAGCACATGTGGAACTAGGAGGAAAACTGCTGAAGCTTTATTATCCAGATAGCTCTGAAAGGCAGTTAATTTATACACAGACACATTGAAGAAACAGTACCCATTATCACTGCTGTCCACTCTAACACATTCCATCTTCAGGCAGATTTAATTTAACAAGAAGAGCTTCAATCTGCCACTGCTGCAGTCTCTCCCTCCTGCACTTCACAGCCTCTTTTATGTGTCTGGAGAGAGAAGGAGGAGCTGTAATTAGCTGCTGATATTAACGGGCTTTCTTTTTCTTCATGAAGTTGGAAATAAATGGTCACATTACTGAGCAGGCTGCTGGATACTCATCATAATTTTTTTGGAGTTATTTAAACTGGGCATTAGGACTCTTGTTTCTGAGCTGCTTTCTTGCCTTTGTGTAATGGAGATTTTCATTGTGCATAAAAATCAATTGGGGTCCCAGTTCTGTTTATGTTAGCAGCACGGCTCCATCCAGGGAGATTACAATCTCTAGCATGAGAATATGAGGGGGAGCAGACAGCACAGCAGCACAGAGATGTGTACAGATATTTTCTTCATCAATCTAAAGATCTGAATCTTAAACAGTTAGGGTTTTTTGCCTATTATTTTATCTAGAACAAAATCAGATAAAGCTTCCTAGAAAGCAGGACATTCTCAGAAGTGTGTGGCAGCAGTTTCATAAAAGTGTCATATTGCCATTGCTTTTCACAGTACTTGTAGGAACTTAATTTTCTTCAGCTACTATCTCCAAGTTGTCTGAAATTGGCCAGAGGGCTAAAAAATTATTGGACAGGTCAGGAACACAGGGAAAGGTGGAAGGTGAGCAGAGGAATGAGTTTAATGGTAGAGAGCTCACTTTGATGCTCAGAGCAGCTCAGAAAGAAGCACACTTCACTGAGTTGCAAAAGTCTCAGCAGCCAGAGTGTCACCCCATGGACAGATTTTTGTTAAAGTGAGAGAAGTCAGATTTTTGTTACAGTCAGGGGAGAAGCTCTACCAAAGATATAATTTCTTCTTTACTGTACAATATCAGCTTTTCCTGAAGTTCCATGAAACACTTGCCCCTGCTGTCCTCCTAGAAATCGTACCCACACGTTTTTCACCAAGGATTTTTTCTTTTTTCCTCTTCATTTTTTTTTTTTTTTAAATCTAGAGAGTGAGATTTAAACCATGATAAATGTTTTGGTAGCATTAAATGAAACTCAAATCTTAGAATTATAGAACCATAAAGTGATTTGGGTTGGAAGGGACCATAGAGATCATCCCTTTCCAACTCCTCTGCCATGTGCAGGGACACCTTCCACTATCCCAGGTTACTCAGAGTTCTATCCATCCTGGCCTTGAACACTGCCAGGGATAGAGCAGCTGCAGCTTCTCTGGGCAACCTGTGCCTGTGCCCCAACTCCCTCACAGTAAAAGATTTCTTTCTAAAATCTTATTTAAACCTACTCTTTCAGTTTAAAAAACATTTACTCTTAACCTATTACTGCTTGCCCTGGTCAGAAGTCCCTCTCCAGCTTTCTTGTAGCTTCCTTTAGGTACCTGAAGGCTCTGAAGGTTCTCCCCAGATATTTCTCCAGGTTGAACAGCCCCACCTGTACCAGACTGTCTTTATAGGAGAGGTGTTGCAGCCTCTGATATCTTTGTGACCCTCTCTGGACTCACTCCAGTTCAGCATTCTCCCTATGCTGGTGTTCTCCAGGTCTGTACACAGAACTGCAGGTGGGGTCTCACCAGAGCGGAGTAGAGGGAGAATCCCCTCCCTCACCCTGCTGCCCACGGTGCTTGGATGTAGCCCAGGGCACATTTGGCTTTCTAGCTGCAAGTGCACATGGCTGAGACCTGTTGAGCTTCCTGTTCATCAATTCCCCCAAGTCCTTCTCTGCTGTCAGTCCATTCTCTGCCCAGCCTCTATTTTCTCTTGGGATTGCCCCAACACAGGTGCAGGACTTTGGCTGTGCTGAACTTCAAGAGGGTCACACGTGCCCACCTCTCCAGCCTGTCCAGGCCCATTGGATGGCATCCCTTCCATCCAGAATGTTGACTGCACCTCTCAGCTTGGTGTCCTTGTCAAACTTGCTGAGGCTGAACTTAATCTCACTGTCCATATTGCTGACAAAGATGTTAAACAGCACCAGTCCCATCAGAGACCAGGAGAAAGACATCAGCACTCAATCTAAAACATACCTTGATGCTCATATTTAATTATAGTAAGTATCTGGAGAAGCTTCTTTCCAATTTTGCTGAATAATAAGCACCGTAGTCTTTCAGGCTGAGTCTCAGTAGTGGCCACCTGAAGGATAACATTAACTGACTTAATGGTCCTTGCATTTGTTTCAACATATATGCTCTTCTAACCCACTTTCATTCTTATCTAAATTAAACTCAAAGTCTATTTTTAAAGTTTAAGTTTTCTCTCTTGTTTATATTGCAAGTATTTTATTCTGATATCTGCTCATCTTAAGACCTCAATAAGTAATACCTGATGCAGCAGCTTCCCCTGCAAACTGCTCATGAGGCTGCAGACTGTCAGGGCAGTTCTGCTTCCTTTGCCAGCCAATCAGTGGAATCTCTCCATATTCCTGCTTGTTCCTGGTTTAGAGATGTGGGAGTGGCAGCAAAAACTTGAGTTTGCTACAAGCATAGAATAACACTATCTACAGAAATTTTTAATAGACTGAGTCCCTGTACATCCCTGCTTCTTCAATAAGTGATAGACATCTTTTCAAACCCCAATTTTTATCCTTAGTTATACAGCAGTACTCCAGCTGATGATATCATCTACCCTTTCTTAGAGCATATTTTCTGTGCTAGAATGAAAAGTAAGTTTAAAATTGAAGATACTTATTTTGCATAATTATATGTAAAGGCACAAAATGTATTTCTATCATTTATTGAAGCTTTTTACAAGAATTCATCCCTGAATTCTGAACGAAAGTACATTTTATATGTATAGAAAATACCAGCAGTAGCAGTCAAGAATAGCTATGGTAACAAGTCTAAAAGATTTTGACTCATATCATAGTCAGTGAATAAAATCTCTTTATATGAAATATCCCCGAAGACTTTTTCTGAGCAAAATTATACAACTGTTTTTCCCAGAGTGTGATGGTGTATCACAGATGACAAGACCCAGAAAACTGGTACACTGCTGAGGGCTCTTTTCACAACACATGCTTAGCAATGTGGATGGACACAGGGTCTAAATTCACTCCATGTCTAACAAAAGGTATTTCCTTTATTTAAAGAAAATTCATTTTCTAAGTAGTCTCCCTTTAGAAGTTACAGAAGAAATATTGGAAAGGAAATAAAAAAAAGCTGCAGGAGGTGCCACCAAGGAGTTGCTTTAAAACTTGGATCAAAATATTGAATAGCTTGTTTATTTTACATACATGGCCAAGAGTAAATGTTAAGGAAAGTGTCCTGTGTGACCATCTGGGAGCAGCTCTGACAGTCACACTCTCACCCCCTCGAGCTAAGACTGAGATCCCTTTGCAGCCATACCCCCACTCTCTTGCAGTTTGACAATTTTTTCTGACTGGCTCAGCTCCAGGTTTCCCATAGCAGAGTTTTGGATGTCTGGATCCTTAAAATATTTAAATCAGGGTGCATCAACTGAATAACAGCTTGTGTTGGTGCTTCCAAGGAGGAACCTGAACAAAGGAACCCCTGGAGTTTTATGCCCCTACAGTCTAAATATGTGGAAGTCTAGGCTCCTCAGCTCCTGCCACATCTCTGGGTGTCCCTCACCTGGCCACAGGTCCCTGTGCCTTTGCTGTGCCAGGGACAGCAGCTCATGGCCTCTTGCCTTGGGCTCTGCCACCCAGAGCTCAGCCTGCAGCTCCCCAGCAGCTGCACATTGGGGTACCCTCACCGAGTGCATTCCTGAGCACTGCAGCATCAGTGCACTTCAGCAGGAGGGTTCTCATTCTCAAATCATTGCTCTGGTTCAGAACGGTGAGGATAAAAAATTGTGCATGACATTATTATTGGCAGTTTGCACACCAAGGTCATCTACTCCATGGTTCAACAGGGACATAACCCATTGTTGAAATGTCTATGGAAATTATTATTAAGTAAGCTAATGGGGAATTATTTAGCAATAAGGCAATAATAGTTTTTTATCATGAGACTTTGTGGAAAGAGTTTAATCGGAAGTTAAAAAAAATATTTGTTACATTCAGATAATGCTTCAAAGAGTGAAAAATCTGTACTTTCACTGACAGATGTATTTGTGCTTTATTGGCTGCTTTAACACTACCATGTTTGTGATCATGTTGCTTTGGTTTCTGATAAACCTCAAACCAATGGTAAGGCTAATGGCAGCCTACACATGTGGCTTTGCCTCTGTACACTTGGAATTCTCCTGACTTATTTCCTTGGGGATTTGTGGCTTCAACCACTCAATTCTCTGCAATGGATTTGTCTTAAAAAGAAATAAACATCATCACAAACTCCACTTTCTATCAAATGTCAGAGAATGAGAACTTGCTAGGAACAATCATTTTAACCCAGGACTTGCTTTTAGTCCGAGATGTAGCAACACTGTGACTGGCTTACTTAAGTTGCATTTAGAGAGCCCTAATGCAGGTTGGATGCTCCCATGATTTGTGCTGTGATATGACTAACCCAGGAGGCAACAAGTCAGTTACATTCTGAGTTTTTCTCTTGCTTAGAAGGGGAACTGTCATAGTGTGCCACCTTCAAAACACACATCTGTGTCCTGTGTCTGACCATACTGATTCTCTTCTGTGGAAGAGAAGCATTCATCTGCTCCTAGTTTCCAATCCAACAGAGATCACTCTAGTATGATCCTATAAGGTCACACCAGCAATTAGCAGAGAAACACTCCAGCCAGATAGCTCCAGACAGCATTTTGGAGGCATCATTCACACTCTCAATTTCACAGCTTTCTGCCCCATCTAAACACCAAAAAGCAAGGTATCTTACACCAAAAAGGCTCAAAAAAAATCCTCTTTTGGTAGATTTAATTCTGTTTTTATTCTAAAATCTTGGAAAATTTCCCATGGGCATTCTGTTTTTATTCTAAAGTCTTGGAAAATTTCCCGTGGGCCAGTTTAAATTCATTGCACTTTTCTGCTGCAACTTGTAGCAAGAGACAACTTTACTTACTTAGGTTCCTGCACCAGACTTCAGCCCTTTTCCATCTTCTCTGGATGTTCTGATATTGTGGACAAAGTTATTGCTGCAGCTTTTTGCTCACAGATTCTCCCAGAAAAGCAAAGAACTTCTCTCTTTTATCTCCTTCCATCTGTAGCCATGCAGAGGGAACTTAATAGGGAGGTTTCAGTCTAATTCTGGTCCTCAATGATATCATAGCTCTTTGCACAGCTCTGTTGGGTGGCACCCACAGGATCCTCAGATGCTCTCAGGGAGTACTGTGTAGCTGGGGATATTCGGTTGATTCCTCCTTTTGAGCATCTCTTCTGTCCTTTTCTTCATTTGTTGTTTTGCATTTTAGTATCAGTTCTTAGTTCTGACCCCCACTTCCTTTTCAAAGGCTCTTCATTATTCAATATGGATTTCCTCCAACTCTTTTTATATATTCTCCAATAAAGATACTTGGAAGAAGAATATTAGAACTGGGCAGGCACACAGCAACACCTCTCAATGCTGCTCCCACCAGACTGGGTCTTGGATATATCCTGAGACAATATTGCACTTCATATTCTTCCATCTCAGTTACAAAAGTGAACAATACACAGCCTGCCTTTGAATTCCAGGAGAAAAACTCCCAGGCAAACAAACAAACACAAAAACTCAGCCATGTGGTGAATTTAATGTGCTTTGATGTATCACCATGTAGATACTTCTACATTTCTTTAAAACTCAACAGCACATGATATCCTCCATTTCTGTTACTGACCTCATTAAAACTTGTGGGGATCAAATTCCATTAATAAGATGTCTGGGAAATTCTGTCTTTGAAGCTACAACTTATCCCTTTTCTCCAAATTGTCTGCTTCATTACAGAATTATTTACTTTGTTTATGTATAGACTCAGCCACATCTCCAGACCTGCCATGGTAAGGTTCTTTTTCCATATGGACAGAGCCACACCAAGATAGATACACTCTGCAAAGTCAAAAAGGTCTGATAGGACAAGCTGAAAATATGTCAGAGCTCAGACACAGGAACTGCAATTGTCTCATTTTGGGCCGTTTAAGAAGATACCTCCCTTTCCTTTATCTTCTGAAAACAAGAACAGAAAAAATAGATTCTTATTTTCCAGCTTCCAGTTACATGTGACTTTCAGTGAAGCGTTGAGGAGTTTTGCCAGAAAGCAACATTTAGCACCTTGTACGAGAGTCTGACTGGCTTACACGACATAAAAGTAACCTATGACACATATATTTCAGTCCCATCCTGTTGTCTTCTAATTTCTGCATCCAATGCAAGGACAAGAAGAGTGTGTGACTGGCAGAGAGTGGATCAGCAGCTCCTTTTGGCAGCAGCATTTCTCAGATGGAAATGGAGCCACACACTAAATTTACACATATGCATTTCAGTGAGCAGAGTTGTGTGTGAGTAGTAGATGGCAGTATTTGGTATTAGTTCCTCACATGCATCACACAGTGAAAATCATGTTCTATTTTTTTTGAGTGTAAAAGATAGAAAACAAAGCCTTCTATTCAAAACATTGATCAAATTATAGCCATAAATAAAACTGTGAGTTCAAAGTAAAGAGGAATTTGTGCCAGTGACGGATTTTGTCTGGGAGATAGATTTATCACACAGAATTTGATCATGCCAAATCCTTAACAGTAAAATAAGTAGTTCAGACTTATCACTCAGTATTAAAAAATAATCTGGATTTCACTATTCTTCATGTACAAGTTTTCTTTGCCTCTATGGAGCTACATATTTGAGTTAAATGTCAGCAAAAATCACCAGTACAAATATAAAATGTGTCAGTGTGAATCATATCACTAAATTTGTGTAGTAATTGACACTGGCACAAACTTCATCTCGTTCTTGTATGACCCAGTCTATTTTGGGCAGCCATTTCTTCCACTCAGTTTCCTGAGAATTATGTATGTATTTACTCCTCTAACTGTCACCTTTTAAACTTCTGGGGTTCTTTGGCCAATTTCAGCCAAAGTTAATAGGCAGAGATCTCAAAGACATTCTATACCTACATATCTTATGGAAAAAGGTGGCCAGCACTGCTCAAAGACCTTAGTACTGTGCTAGGAAGCAAAAGATCAGCAATATGAGCCCTTTATTGCACAGCAGAGTGTATTTTTGACCATGAGTCACAGACCCAGAGGAAATAAAATTTTTGCTGTGTTTGATGTTTGCACAATGCATTAAAACCAACAAGGATTACCTGTGTCACATGGTGGGCTTCTATATTGAAGTTCCTTCAATTTTCCATGTCTTTATTGGTGGTTGTTATAGAATCATCATTTATAATTATCACAAAAAAGTTACATGCCTGCATTATAACACTACTTTTATTCCTTAATAAAATCTGATTATCTTGTTAAATGCCTATTCATGCATTCAGTTGGAAATGATAATATTGAATGCTTGTTTTTGAAATGCCTTTTCATTAAAGCAACCAATCCAATACAATTTGTTCCACTGCTTACAGACTTATTTCTGTATGTGTCTTTCTCAACCAATTTTAAGGGATCAAGTATGGTAGGGCAGGAAAATAAAGGCCAGGTTCTTATTTTAGGGAAGCATGTCCAAATTTTTCTAAGGGAAAGGATTCATGAAATTGTCTCCTTTTTAAGGCAACATTATAAATCCTATGTATTGGGTTGTTTATAAAATCCATTGCTGTTGGGGATCAGCTCATTGGAGTCTGAGATGTCCAAAAGGAAAGTAAGTGCATTTAACTGATTTTGGGATTCTGCATGGTTTGTGCTTGTCCTGAAATACATATGTCCAGATTTGAGAAGGAAGTCATTCTTATTTATGGCCCATGCAATTTTCTTTTAGAGAGGAAATTCACTCAATTGCAAAAAACCCCAATTAATACAGTATTCAAAGAAGGTCATAACCTAAGGAATCACTTTTTAAATTCCACTCATGGCTCCCTGCGAGTTTTCTGCCTTTTTCATGGTTATGCAACCTTAAATACTTCTTGATGAGTGGTTTTAAGTCTTCTGTAGTCATCTTATTTTTGGAGATAGGATTACCACATCATATCGTTCTATTTCCAAAAAATATATTTCCTGACATTGAAAGAATGGAAGCATTAGCAGTGATTCAATACAGAGAAAGAACTATGAAGCATCTGACATCAGATCTAGATCACATGATAGGACATAATGTTTGAAGTGTTTCCAGTTACATTTCAATGGGCAAAACTTTTACTGAAGGAGCAGGATGAGGGAAGAGCAGTAAATGCATCTTTTCTACCAGTTAATACTTCAGCATTGAGATCTGTCTCAGGGGCCAGGAGCTAAGTGAGAGGCTTAATATCTTGAGATTTCTACACAAAACCAGTTCTGGAGCTCAAGATGGCCCATTTACAACAAAAGCACAACCCTGAATCACAGTCCACTCACTGAAGGCCCCTTGCTTCCCCTAGCATTGATGAGGTTAAGGTCACATTTACTGCTGGGCTGTTGCTCCTGTCTTAAGGGAAACAGAAGGGGGACTTCATGTAGGAGACATGGGAACTCACACAGCTAATAGCTGGAGCCCTGTGGCTCAATGTGGGAGCTCTCTTTTGTGCCCTGTGCAGAAATGAAGTCAGGGTTTCGTTTTTGCCTGCAGCTGAGCACTTGTAAGGCACAGGGAGGGAGAAGGCTTTGTCAAGAACAGATGGGAACTGAGCAGTCACTTGAACCCAGCAGGGACTGAACAGGCAGAAGCTTGTTGCTTGTTACACAGGATCATCATCTGAGTCACATTCAGCTACAGACATAAATAACTATCTGCATTTATGCACAAGCAGATACCTTTGCAGAGGGGCTTGTTCCTACATTTCAGGAACTGAGGCATCATTTTCCATAGGAACAGGTGCAACGGTTCTGCAAGATTCCAGTCCTTTAAATATACTCTATATAATATAAATTAAAGGAGTCCAGTCCTTTATGATATATTTATATATATAAAAACCTTTCTGACCTCAGTGTGTTTCTTTTGAATCAAAGCATGGAGGCAAATAGGAATACCTGCAGAATGGGATGCCAAATTAGAAGGACCTGGCTCTTTCATTGAAACACTGCAACAATCTCAATATGCTGTAGATAAGGAAGACTGTAATTTGCTGTATGATTTTATACACATCTGTTTCCATGCAACCTATATATTTATTTATATTCCCTCCATTAATGTCAGAGATTGCTTAGTAAGGCACAACCATGCCATCCTGTAGGACAAGTAACAATATTTATGACAGCAGTGAAGAGAGGAAATGGTACATAATTAAGTGTCATAATTGCTTTAAAAAAAAACAAAGAATATAACCCTAGATTAATTCACCAGCTATGTATGCTGGGTAAGCATCATCGTCCAAACCCAGTAAGCACTACATAGTTCATGTTCTGGGTCTCTATAATTAAATTTTTCTATTGCATTTAATTGTTCCACATATTTATAGATGGACATTGTGGATTCTCACAGCAGGCAGTACTAGGAAACTACCTTAATCTATAAATAACCCCTAGTTATCTATTCTTATTTCCAAATGCAAGACATAATACTGAGAATTATAACATTGAACTATAATATAGTCTTTTTTAAGTAAACAAAGTAAGCATGTCCCCATTTTATCACTAAACTATAAAATAAACTACTTATTCCTCAGAGTTGTTTATTTAGTGTGGGAATGGACTTTATCCAAGAAGAAGTTCTTCAGTTTGGTGTTCTATCTGAGGGAAGTGTTCATAATGTAGCAGCTCAACATCACTGAGATCACCCCCACTGGTGAGCTAGGACCTCACATGCATTTTTACAGAACAGCTGGGATTACTGCAGGTAGCACAGAGCAGTGTTCAGTAAAACCAGGAGAAAAAAGGAAGCATAGAAAGTTAATGTCATTTATGTTTAGAGGTTGGAAAGAAATTTGAATTCTACAATCCCTGTACTATGCTATAGAGCTCCATTTGAGACATCCTCTAAAAATTTTGGAAGAAGGTTTTTTTTTTGAAGACTTAAGGGATGTAAATAGATTTTTCACTTAAAAACAAAACAGTAAACAAATATACTAAGAAACAAATCCGTATACTAGATCCTCTTGTCTGCAACACCCCCAGCAGTTCTAGAGAGTAAAAAATCCCTATGGCATTACTGCTTCTTCACTTTACAACATATTTTGATTTTGTTTTGAAACAGCATCCTGCTATTTTTTTCTATACTGCCTACACCAAGCACTCTGTTTCCAGTGAAAATTCTCCCTAAGAATAATAAAAGCTATTTTCCCAGTTGCACTCAGCCTCCCTTGGTCCAAATTCTATTCTGTTGTCAGGTCTGTGAGGAATAATCAAGCAACAGTAACTGTCTGAAATAAGATGTAAAACATCCTGCAACTGGACTTGCCTTTTTTTTTTTCCCCCCAAGGAGCAAAACCATTTCTAAACTCCTCACCAGGTGTACAAGCTAGTAATTTCTTTATTAAAAAAGCCATGACCATTGATGATTTGCTTAGGGGAAACTGCATTCAGATATGAAAGAAACAAATGAAACTATAAATTATTCCCCATTGCATTTACTTAGTATATTTTGCTACATAGAGATATTAATCTGAGGGCAGATCTAGTTTTTTAACAGAAGTGTATTCAGGGTTTTATTGTTAGCCCACTTCAAATCCAAACCTGCAGATATTATGATTTTGCTTTATAGGATATCACCCTAGGTCCAAACCTCATTTCACCCTTGGAACTTCCTTTTTTTTTTTTACTTTCCTTAATACTGCCTTTCCTTACTCAGACTTTTTCCACTTGTATTTGATGGAGCTCTTGGCTCACTCACTCATCCTGTCCAGCTCTCAGTATTACTTCAGGAATTTCCCCTGATTTCTCAGGAGTTGTTAGCATACTTCCTCATTGGTTTCAACTTTATTCCTTGCTGGCTTCATGCTTAGAGGCCACTTTACTTTCAGAGTTGAAAGCCTTTCCTCTTTCATCTTTAGCAGTGAAATGGGTATTTTATTCTTTTGAAGAACATCTTCCCTTCTTTCTCCAACTCCATACCAATTTCACAACACTGAGAGAAATTATTACTTTGTCATTTCATCAGCAGAACATTAAATGATGGGGAACTTTTCTCTTTTTGACAACCTTTACCTTCACCTTCAATGACTCTATTAGAAGGCAATGATCATTGCCACAGAATTTTTATCACATATATTCATGTCTTATGCCAACTTTCAACTTTCCCTCTCCCCCTTAACTTGAGTTAAAGTGCTAAATATGAATTACTTTATGGCAATCTGTAACTAAATGAGGGTAAATAGACAGGTCGTGTTTTAAATCAGTACCTTCCCTGTATAAAGGAACTTCATGTAGATTTCAATCAGAGATGTTTCTGTTCAGGAGACGAGATTTTAATGGAAATGTTCTATATAGAATTTCATTAGATTTTTTTTTGAAATTACTCAATGGGATTGATTAGAATTTAATATTGGTATGAGCAACCTGGAAAAACTTGAAATGTATATGTGCTATTACATAGTTTAGAGTGAAACTGTCTGTATTCAGACATGTTTGGAAGGTCATGCATTTTGGGTAGAATGCAAACTAGACAACAAGTTTGATTCTCACTGATTTTACTAGAGTCTGGAACAGTTTGAACAGTACTGAATTTGAATCACAGGAAGATGAATAATTTTAACTTAATTTCAAACTTGGATTTGGGATATAAGAGAATAGAACAATATAATATGACAACAGCTAATTCAAGGGAGACAGAAATGGATAAGATAATAGCAATATGAAACAAACTTATGCAGACTTTTCAAGACGCCAAAAGAAAAATCAATTATTTTAGTTTTCAAAACCAATGCCTCTTTTCACTTTGGAGATTACTTCCAGGTGTGTAACAACTGCCAAGAATTTTTTTTCCAAAAGCAAAAATAAAATAATGAGTGGAATTACAAGCTTTTGCAGTTCCAAGTGTTCTTATTAGATATATTCCCTTCTATATGACATTAAATATTTCAGCAGATATTTAATGTCACTGGTAACTCCTGGATTTTCAGTTCTGTTATGTCATTGTTCATGAAGTAGATGATGTGGTTAACATCTGTCTTTTTTCTGCCATCCTCTTCAGGAAGTGTCCTGGTGCTCTGTCACCTCCTCTCTACACTCTCTGCCTTTGTCTCCCTGGTCCTGAGGAGGGAAGGACTTGTCCTCACACGTACCTGGGACACCACATGGCAGGTGTCACTTGTCTCTGCCTTTAGTCCCAAGGGAACTTGTATTCTTCCTTGCAGAGCTTCTTAAAGGGAGCTGATGAAAGAAATTTTGCATTTCAGAGGGACAGTCTTCCATTTTGGAAGGAATCATAGAAATTTCAGGGTAGGAAGGGATCCTTAAAGGTTGTCTAATCCAACTCTCCTGCAGTGAGCACAGAAAGAAAAAGGAAGGAAGGAAGGAAGGAAGGAAGGAAGGAAGGAAGGAAGGAAGGAAGGAAGGAAGGAAGGAAGGAAGGAAGGAAGGAAGGAAGGAAGGAAGGAAGGAAGGAAGGAAGGAAGGAAGGAAGGAAGGAAGGAAGGAAGGAAGGAAGGAAGGAAGGAAGGAAGGAAGGAAGGAAGGAAGGAAGGAAGGAAGGAAGGAAGGAAGGAAGGAAGGACTGATCTAAATCTTGCCCTCCCAATGGACAGACATAAAAACTAGAGGTTTCTCACAGTCACTGTTGGTTACAGTTAGAACAACTATGCCATTCAATCATCAAGTTCATGAAGTTGGATTTGATAACACCAATCCACAGTCCACTCCAAGGAGCAGGTGATGGAGCAACTCTGTCTTACCCAGGGTTGCCACTTGAGATAGTGGAAGGAAGGTCCCCCCTGGTCAGTAACATTTACCCTAGTAAAATAAAAGTCAAAGTATTCTACTTCAGAAGTTTTCCTGCACAGCAAGGAGGGTGTTAGTTTGTAGTTGTTTATTAATGCTCTAGGTGAAGAGAAAATAGAAAATTTCATAGACAATGTTTACATGTAGACACTAACTGCTAGAACTGTTAAGATTTTTAAGTTTTGGAAATCTTGGCTAATTCATCTGTCACTGCCTAGAAAAAGCAAAATCCTGAGTCTTTAACTGATACATTTATGGTGGCACTGCATGCAGTTTTCCTGATTGCAACAAAACCTACCGTTAAGCCTGAAGTCCACAATTTTTACTCAAAAGAATTACTTAAGCCTACAGGATGGATTGGTGTTTGTTTCTTGCTTTGTTTTGTTTTGTTTTGCTGCTTTCTTTTTTCTTTAATTTTAGAATAAGTGTCATGATTTACTGGCTAGTAAAAGAATAGTAAAATAAAAGAAAAATCAATGGTTCTTTAGTTTAACAGAAATGTTAAAGGTTTTTGACAAATTTTAAAAAACTTTTTATTTCCTAATGAAAAACTGAAAATAAAGAGGATCCTTAGCTCTGAATTTTATTGATACTGCAAACTGGAAAAAAATTCTCAATTTTAAAAATTAAATAAATATTGCTTGAATTTCTGCTAGGTAGCAGCCACCCTCTGTGATTAAGATTCTATTCACTGTTGCCTTTCTTCAGGTATTGTAATTATAACTTGCAAACTGAGAGCACAAGATAATCATTATCTGCACATGTTTACACATTAAAGAAAATGCTGAAATATATTTTACCACTCCTCACTGAACACGTGAATGTTCTCACACATTTGCTATCCCACTGTACTACAGCAATACTTGGTGTGACAGCACAGCCTCCCATCCAAACTTATTCTTGTTCAATGTCTTGAAAAACCATACTCCTAAATATGCAGGTAAGAAAAAGCCATACTATGGATTGTTATAAATTTTTCAACATGCAGTTCTGTTTGGTTTTGAAATAGAGGCAAATCTTTACAGTTCAAGCTGGTGTTTTTAAACACACATAATTTAAAGCATGGCTCTGTTTAACATACAGCAGTTGAAAGAAAAAAGCATGCTCTAGAAATGCCACCCAGTTACCCATGTCCCTATTAGTGGTTGCTGACAAAATCCTAAACCACCTCACATGTTTGAACCTATGCATTGGTTAATGATGCCAGAATCCCTAAAGAAGATATAAATTTTCTTATCTTTGGGTGGGTGGGAAGAAAGTGTTTCATTTGGTTTGGCTTGGTTTTGTTTACCAGTGCATTTGTGTGTGAGCAGAGCAGACCCTTCCAAAAGGGTCTCCTAATTCTCATATTTGTTGAATACCTGTTCTGTGAAAAATCCAGTCAGGAGCAAAAGTAAGTGGTTCTTTCCTTCTCACCCCTGCCCCCTTCAAAATGCAAGGAACCCTTTATCCTCCAAAACAGAACATCTGTGTGAGATGTAGCAGTCAGTAGTGTCAAAACATGTTTAGACCTCTGATTTTAATGGCATAAAATGACAATTCCAGTGGCTACCCATCCATCACTCCTCCCCATGCTCAAACAGTGAGCTGCCAGCACACTTTGTCAGCTGCAGAACCATCTATTTTCTGGAGGGATGTGTTTATGTGTGTGGTGATTTCTTTTTCAGAGGCATATGAACACATGCTTAAATCAACCCCAGAGATGATTTGCTCTGAGGTTCTGTTTATCTCCCCTGTACACTCACACAAGGGCTGCATTCCACGAGCTGAGGCGTCAGGGGCGAATTCACCTCAAGGAGGTTTGCTGTCCTCAAAAGTGAAGATCGAGTTGATCCAAGGTAAGTAAAACTTCATTGTAATGTTTGGCTGATATAGCTGGGAACTGGGAAATTTTGAACACCTCTGAGGCTGTTGGAAACGTGCTGCTGGTATTTTTGTGGACCTTTTGCAAAGACCTTTGCAGATATCTTTTGGAAATGAAGGTACTTACACTATTAGAATAGCAGGTTTAATGGTTTGGGAAATACTTTTAACTAATGTTCCTGCTGGCAAATTGACTATCTATTTCTTCTCAAAGATGTCTAAGATGTAAATGGTCTTTTTTTTCTGAGTGTGGAGGTTGTGTTGAAACCTGCTGTTCAATAATCCCAGCTGCATGCATGTTATTACCCCAGCACTGATTACAAGATCCCACTGACCACAAGCTGCCTGTTTGCCTGTCTAGATGTTGTGATTAGTGTAGAATCCATCTTTAATCCAATCAGAAATCTCTCTGCCTGCAGCTGATAAAGGCCCCGGCAGGGCACTGTTGAGGCTGGAGCCCTGGTATCTCTGAGGGGACACCTGCACCCTGTGAGGAGCAGGAGCTAAGCAGGCTGATCTAAGAGAAGGGAATTAAGGTGGCCTGCAAAAAATCTGATAAACAGCATTCAAACAGAACAAACCTGGCAGCTTAAGCATGGGGCTCATCAGCCTCACTCACCCTGGAGTGCTGCTGTTCTAAATCCTAACACATGGAGAAGATCATCTTTTAGCTCAGGAAGACCATTCAACACAGAAGATTTAGTTTCTGGTCATTAAAAGAAGAAGCCAACAAATAATTTATCTCATTGTACGATTTTCTCCAGCACATGAATTCCTCTGTACTACTTCAGCTTTGTACTGCACTGTCTGCTTTTCCTCACAGGAGTCTGGCATGGAATACATCTGTGACTTTCCAAATTGTAGTGCAAAGAAATAATTGCCTGTTCTTTGCTTCTTTTTTTAATTCCTTGACCCAACTTTAATTTCTTTTCTGTCTTTATCTGAGTATTCTTTCCTAATTCTGCAGATGGGATAGTTATAATTACAGATCATATTAAAGCTGTTAAAAATAGCATATTATTATTATGTGATAAACCTGTGTGCTTTATATTAATCCTTGTTGATCTGCTTCAGGGCAAACAGTTTCTCATAACTTCCTTTCTATGATATGACCTGTTCTTATGACACTAACATTCAAAATTAGAGAGAATGACAACTAGCTGCCTTATTAAAAGCTAAAGAACTTCTAAAGTACCTCTTTTGTAACTGTAAAAATATCACTTAACTGCTTAAATGGAAACCATTGTTCTTATTTATTGTATGGTTATTTTAAACACAGTTCTATGAATTAGCATTGTTTCTAGAAATCCGGATTATTTCCACCAACCCCCTAGATTTGTTATTCTTTGTAACTCCTGGGTGAGCTATACTCCCACTTTCAAGCTTTCCAGGGCATCTGACACCCATCAGAGATACCTGCAGCAAAGCTTACATTTATCTATATTCACAATAAGCCTAAGATCAAAAGAAATATAATTATTCTGTCTGTGAAGTCTTTTTTTTCCTATATGACCATTTCAGATGTAATAATTTCTCTGATTTCAAAGTCTCTAATCAGTAAACAATGAACAGCATCACAGTGAAATAATCTAATTGTCACAGCTCTGACTTTCAGAAAAAGCTTTGAAGACTGCTTTAAACTTGACAATTTTGGCAAAACCTATTGTTGCAATGTTAAATGGCCACAGTGCATGCAAAAAGAGCAACAACAGAGTACATACAGGTATTTGAAACACACAGTTCAAAGTCAGCATGGTCCACTGTAAACAGTCATATCATGTTCAGAGCACAGTTAAAGACTCACTATGAACTAAACCAGCTTATACCCAATGATTATGCCTTTAAAGATATATGGAAAATATCTGCTCTTCATAGAATATGACCTTCATAACTCAATTTATGGGTCATTCCCTCACTTGTGGGATATTTTCAATATCATAATTGTAAAAAGAGAAAGAAATGAAGGAAAAATGTTCAGTTATTCATTTTGCAGGGCCTTTTTATTAAAAGCAGAAATAACATTAGATGAAAATCATTTTACTGATAATTTTAATGAAATATGAAGTGCTTTGAATATATTTTATTGCAGGCAATATAGAAAAAAGGCATTGGCTGCTTAATGTGTCATTTAATGAATGGATCCCACATTGCCTTACTTTGCCACATTTGGAAGTGAAGACCATGCAAAGATGATAGCAAGTGCTTTCAAAAAGGGGCTTCTTCCCACATTTTTAAATTACACTACTCCTAATGGAAAGTGCAAAGTATAATGCAGCAGAAATGAGGCTGAACCAAAACATTGGAGCTACACACCTTAACAAATCTCACTGAATTTTGTCCTGTAAGCGCATCTCTAATACAGAAAAAACCCTGATGTTGATAATGTCCTAGCATGCTGAAGGTCAGGCTGATATAAGAAGGATCCCAAAGAAACAGAAATCTGGGCTGATTTGCAATAAGCTAAGCAGTTGATCAGTCAGCCCAGCTGAAGGTGAGGAACCAGGGTGGAAGCTCTGCCCACAGGGATGCAAAGGTCACTACAGGCAAGGCTGGTGGGTGTCATTTGTTTACACCTTCTCCAGCTCAGAGAAAACCAAATGCAATTGCCAGTGCTGCAGAAATACACCCTAATCTGCTCGATTTCCTTTTCTAACAGAGGCCCATTAATGGGTCTGACTCAGCAAGTTTCCAGTTATTAACCCTAAACTGCCTTTGGCTTTCTCTGATAGCAGCTACCAGCTGTGCCTTCAGGCTTTTTTCCAGTAAGATGCAGCTTCATTAGTTGTGTCTAAAATGAACAAAGCATAAATGATGGCCATGCACTGGCCCTGGGGCTGGCTGGCACTGGGTCTGCAGCTCCTGCCCTGTGTCCATCCCTTCAGAGCCCAAAGTCCTGTCTCGTGCAGTCCTCCCAGCTGCTTAGGGGTGGACAGCCAGCTCCAGCTCAGAAATGCTAACACTTAGGCAGTAAGTGGTCTGGGATGCAGAGCTCAGGCTTGTTAGCTGGCACTTTTATTTAGCAGTGCAGGAATGCCTATTGGGCCACTGAAAGCTGCCCTCCACAGCCACAAGCACTGGCTTTTAAACTAGCAAACAAAAATTGTAGGAATACATCAGAAAGCCATGCAGCAGGAAATTTTATCATGTCATTGCAAGTAGGCATCTTGCTGCCTGGGCATAATACCCCATTAAGTTAGAGATTAGACTTTATATGGGAAAAAAATATGTAGAGATGATCCAAAGCTGGAACTACAAATGAAGGCTGTTCTTTACATACTGGAGAAATGAGAAACTTCCATATCAGGCCTGAGGAGGACTCCCTATATATTTTTTGGTCATTTTGGAAAAAGCCCTGCAGCAGAGAGGGGGTATATCTGCCCTATTGCACAGGACAGCATGAAATGGATGAATGGCAGGAAATCCAGAATAGAAAGAAAGGTGTCTCTGGCCTATGAATGTAAGAAGCAGGGACAGAGAGCAAACTTCCACCTTGTGATATTTTCCCCATTTACCTTTCTGATGTCCAAACTCCATTGCCAAGTTACTGGCTCCACATTAAAATCAATGAATGATGCAAATAGGAAAGTCTGTATGTAAGAGACACTGCTTGTTAACAGGAAGAACACCTTTCTTTCAAGGCATGGTAATGAGAAGGAAAAAAATCCCATGTAGTAATATAGTCAACCTTTTAAAATTGTTTAAAAATAGCTTTTTATCAACACAAGACCTTCAAGTTTAACACCATATGGTCTTAGAACCTAAGTCAGTTATATGGAAGTGTCAAGTATTGTTACAGATCCCATTATCATACAGATCCATAAACAAGCAGCTGCATAATTTCTCAAATGATTATCGCTCTTGCACACCTGGTGTGTGTTATATATAAAAAATTAACAAACAGAAGTGAGAATTTTACTGTACTGCCGTGCTGTCATGGCAAATTGCACCATCAAAATCCAATTGCACAACCCAGCTTAAGGCATCAGTATGACAAGAGAACTGCAGTATATAACTGTAGAGACAGGGCTCCATTAAATAAGATGTGAAGCAGGGAGTGTGGAGCCTGGAAAACCCAGGAGGTGCTGAAGGCAATGTAATAGGGCCCCATCGTCAACAGCATCAAAGGCTGCTGATAAATCAAGACAATGAAAGAAGGAGCTTCTCAGTTAGCTTGAAGCAACAGATCCTCATTACAAACTCTCTCAAGAGCAGTTCCAGCACAGTAGCAATATCTGAAACAAGACTGAAATTTATTAGAAGGATTTTTGTGCATTAAAGCCAGCCTGTAACGTCAGAACAGCGTTTTTGAATGCAAGGAAATTGAGGGGCAAATAAGGTAAGCTGGGAAATTTACAGTAATTACATTTTATATTTTAATGCAATTAAGAAAAATATTGTTTTGACATGTTTGACTCCTCAAAAATATTTTCTTCTGGCTTCCAGTTTCTGTTTAGTTTGAGCTTCTAAACAGGAACTGGCATATAGGAAAAAATAAACTCCATCTCCCAAACCCAAATATTCAGGAGCAGTGTGACATGGATTGATCAGGTGATATAATTGCATCTGGCCTCTTGATCTCAAAGCTCCCTCAACATCTGCGTTTTTGTTTGGGATCTACAAGCTTACACCCAAGTGGTGGGCTCTGGATGTCTCTGCTCCCCACTGGGATGCAGACAGGACGTGGGAAGGGGTGCCCATAATTTCCGGCTCAGTCTGTCACGGGCTCTGGATGTCTCTGCTCCCCATTAGGATGCAGACAGGACATGGGAAGGGGTGCCCATAATTTCAGGCTCAGTCTGTCACGGGCTCTGGATGTCTCTGCTCCCCACTGGGATGCAGACAGGATGTGGGAAGGGGTGCCCATAATTTCAGGCTCAGTCTGTCACGGGCTCTGGATGTCTCTGCTCCCCATTAGGATGCAGACAGGACGTGGGAAGGGGTGCCCATACTTTCAGGCTCAGTCTGTCACACACTAGCAGAGTCAGACCTCATCATAACTGCTGCAGAAAAGGCAGCTGGAACACAGAGGTACAGACCTACCAATAAGATTCTTCAGCAAAAGAGGACTCCAAAGACTGAGTTACACCATCTATTTAAAGGACAGAGGTTTTTACCAGAGATACAATAGTGCTGGACACAAAAAATCAAGCCCATAACTCCCTCAGAACTTTATCTGCTGGGATGTGGATTTCCTTTCCTTTTAAGGGTCCTTCCTGAATTTTCCACAGCATCTTTCTTCAACAGGACAGGTGAGGATAAACAGTAAAGGCAGTTTTCTTGGCAGGGAAGGAGATTGATTTGAAAGTCTAAGGGGTCCAGATCCCAGTCCTCCATCTTTCATGGTTAGAATAAAAACAATCACAAAAATATCCTGTTGAGTTCTCGTCCCAAGAAGTCAACCTCATTTTCACATATCTTCAAATGCAAAATGAAATCAAAACTTAAGCAGAACAATATAATGAAAGGAAAGTAAGTGGGATTAGAAGACCCCAGAACCACTCTTTATTCTACCCTCCAACTTTTCATATTGCAATTTGGAAATCTCTGAAGATTACAAGGGCATTTTTGGAGCACTGGAACTTAAATTCCAAAGCATTTAGGACTTCAGAAAAGTATGATATGAAAAAAAGTCTCATAAATCTACATAAACGTACCATAAAATGCAAAGTGTTGCAAGTGTGAGATCTGACATGACAGATATATTCTTAGCTACACAAAATAATTTATAATACATATAATAAGAACAAAACATTCTTGCAGTTTCCTGTATTAGAGCAAGTCTTAAGTTTAACTTCTACAATGAATTTTTAAATTAAGGGTATCAAATTTTTAAATTACCATTGTAAGAAGTTTTGAACTCTTACATACAGATCACCTCTCTAAAGCTTAGTCTACCTTTTTTTTCCATAGGAATTTATAGCAATTTAATATAAAAATTAAATCTAAACCTTTGCATGAATCTGGCTGAAACATATGGTAAGGATGAATTATAAATCCACATGACAAGGAAATACAAAGTAGTAGACTAAATTCAAATCCTCTGCTGTCCTGAGTTACTTACTGATAATGTTCATATGGAGCTCCATTGTGCCTGCACTGTTAGTTTGGAGCAAAATATTGCAACCAGGCTCCACACAAGCTGGTAAACATCCCTCACCCTCACTATATACAAATGTGAGCCTGGTGATAATAATTTGCTTTCTTTGAGAGTGGTCTTTAACATGAAGGATTAGAATCAAGCTCCCACATCCATGCATTTCCAAGGATTTGTGAGTTTGTCCTAAGAATTATGTGGTAAATATAAACTAAAGGTAACAGAGATATTATACCATAGATATTATTTTGAACATATCTCTCACTCTAAAGCTTGAAATGGTTCAGAATTTAGCAAGCAGCAAATAAAATCCCATTCCAATTGTACTAAGGTTAGAGCTATTGCCAAAAGGCTTAGTTAAAAATATCTAGGTATCATGTACAATTTTATGGGTTAGGACATACTCAAATTATAAATAAAACGGAATAAATGTTACTATACTGTTATTTGATGTTATACCAATGCAGAAAGATATTTGCTCCAGCATATTTTGCATATTCTCGTGCTCTGTATTGAGCTGTTCTGTTGTTTGGCTTTGTCAGCCCTAATGAAGTTATTTCACCTGGTGCTGCAGCCTAAAATGCTCCTCTTCATGCCTGTCTAGGCTTAGCAAAAGAAACCCCCAACATTCTTATTACCAAAACAGCCTCTCTGGCATTACAAAACATGCAAAGTTTGTGTCTATCTTTGGAAGAGGAATAGTAAATTATCCACGTAGAGCCAATCTCACAACCTTCACCAGGTTATACTCACTGCCCATAGAAATTCAAGGAAATATTTTCTTCATTAGGAGTCCTGTAAAAATTTTTCAATCACATTGAAAAAGAAAATATTCATAAGAGTTGACTAAGAGCAGCTCTATGCTGTTAACAGAAGATGGGTACAATGCACCTCTCTGTTCTCATCACATAGAAACAAGAAGCTGCAGTTTATTGTAAACTAATGCACGTGTCTAGATTGTGGCAGACAAAGGGACACCCTTGCAGAGGCTCTGCTGGTTGGAGGGCACTGAAGAGCACTGTTCTCTCCTCTGTCATGAGATGTTCTCTGCATGCACTAAGTCATTTCTCTGAATACAAGCAAGAAATCATCTTTTAATCTATGCATCACTTAACCAAGGCAAAGAGAAATGTGCTGAACACTAGGGCAGGTGACCAGAAGCTCACTTGTTAAACAACACAAAGGGGACAAAAACAAAGCCCACCTTTCTTTATCCTTAAAAACAAATTAAAGTGGCATGACCCCATGCTCTGAAATGTCATCCATCAAAAGTTGGCAACATTATTTGAAATAATTATGATTGAATTTGCTGTGACATCTCCCTTGACTCTAGAATGCCAGAAATTCCATTGCTTTCCTAAATTGCCAGTCATATAACTGTTCAGAAACTCTCTAGGGAGGTCAGCATTAAAACAGGTTGGAAGGAGCCAAAGTAGCATATTCTTGAATTGAAAAATCTATTCAAACTAGTAACTGCATAAAATAGTAATTTTTAATATGTAAAATCCATCATTCTCAGCAATAGTGTATTAATAGTGTTACTCAGGTGGTCAGCTGAGAAAGTGTTCAGTAGGGAAAGGACATGAGTCCACAATATCCCTCATCCCTGGGAAGTCATTGGGAAAAGGGTTTTTAAGTACAATATTCAACACTCAGGTTTTAGCTGTTTGTTACCTTGTAGTGATCCTCTGAAACACAAAGGTTTGTTACTCAGTGGAAACAGTTAATTCTTAGGAACCCTTGGAACATCTTAGAAACATATAGGAAAATGCATATAATCAATCACCAGGACTCAAAATTTCTCAAAGAGAAACAGCCTGGTAGGGAGATGCAAACACCTTCATAAGGACAATAATCTAGTGTGAATTCTCAGACCACTTATCTTGATAATATGACAGTATTCACATACAAATAATTTTTTTTGTTCCATAAAAGTTTTAAGTATCAGTGAAAAAGACCATTCCTATGAAAATTACTTTCATATTTTTATAGGTGAAACCTTGGAAAATATAATGATCATCATCTTTTATTGCCTTGTTTTTGTACTTGAACTGCAGCTTTTTATATTCCAAAGTTAATTGAAGATGATTTGTCTGTGAATCCAACCTGTTTTTTCATTTTGACATCTTTATTTTAAAGTGGTGTTAAATACACAGAATTGTGAAGAAAAGAGAAGCATTTACCACAGTCCTTCTTTGTATAAGCCAGTGGAAGTATTTTGTATAACATTAAGATTTCCTCTATTATTTTGGTGGATTAAGATCAAGATTGAATATTATTCTCCAGACATTATCCAGACAGACAAGTCTCTCAAGTTATTGACAGCAAAACAGTATGCATTTGCTTTCTCTGCTATAGAATTCAAGAGCAAATTTCAGCATAGAATTGCTCTGAAGAGCAGTAGCTAATGTCTTCCAAAAGCTGGAACAGGTAAAATGCTATCAGATGGTATAGCTGCATTGCTGTAGTTGTCTGTGACTCCAGAAAAATCAGTCATATATCTAATCAGATTTTCTGTACTTCTGCAGTATAATTTTCTATGCTTAGACAGATGTATCAGAACAAAAGAGACAGGCAGCAACTGTAAAATAAAATTCAGGTTCTTCTCATACCAGTGCCCGACTGACTGCTTCACACTGACTTATCAGAGGAACCAGAGAAAGATGTGTCACATATGCACATCCCATTCTCAGCAGCAGACAGTTAGCTGTGATAGATAAACAGAAATGTAACATCACCAGAAAGAGCTGAGGTAAACCTTGCACTCGAATTAATAGGATCATGCTGTGCTCTTGTTACATGCTAAACTTGGGAAGGCCAGCCGTGACATTCTCAGAATGTCACAAACATCAGTCAGCACAATCTGAATGATGGTGGTGCTCCATCCATAAAGCTCTGTTTGAAAGACTCTCTTGGTGTGACTTTGTCACAGCCCTCTAAGGAATAGCCTGGGGACAAGTTTTACTTGTTTCACCCCTGCTGCAGCCAAGGGATGTGCAACCAGCAGCAGCTTCAGCACAACTTCCTAGCAGATGGGATTACCTGCAGCTTGCTCTTTGGCAAAAATAAAATATTTGGTTAAGTTGGAGACCAAGAACAGCAAAGAAAAGGATTGGGGAGGGAAGTGGGGAGCAAAAGCCTGGAATTCAGGCAGACATGCAAGAGTGGAAAAAGGAAGGAGGAAGAACAGGCACTTGCATGGGAGGGAGGAAGAGGCTGAGAGGAGAGCAAGACAGGGAACAGTCAGATGGCAGGAGAGGGATCAGGGTGCAGGTAAATGGGGGCTAGGGATGGCTCTCCCACACGACTGTGAGCTGTGTAACTGCTGTGGGGGAAGTATGGACTGTGCACTAGATGACTGGTATGTTAACAGAGAGAGCAGTAGGGGAGGTAAAACACTGGTGTGAAATGAAAAAGAGGTTTGGGATAGAACAAATAGAAATTTATGTGTTGAGGGGGATGAGATCGATGTTGTGGGACAGGAAGACATGGAAGTCATGTCAAAATCATCAGAAAAAGGTGAGGATTAGAGAGAATGAAGTGCAAGAAGTTGCAGTGTGTGATGTTCCCAGGCCTACAGGAGCTACAAAATGTGTCATATTCCCACAAAACTAGTGTGTCTGATTTTTCTTTGCTCAGACAGCTCCAATCTGCTCATCTTGCACACACGACTCACTTCAAACTCACAGCATCTCTAGAAGTGCAGATGGTCCTGTAAGTAATTGAGGATCCCTACAGAGTGAATGCTAATGGAAAAATACCCCAATTTATCCTTTATCTTGAAGCATGCAAAGTATTCTTTACCACCTAATCCTGCATTCAGTCTGTTACTTACAGTAATATTGCAGTAAAACACATAAGACTGGAGACCATCTGACTGTCAGGTTGTATTTAACATGTTTAATGAAAATTTAATGCTCCTACAATTGATTTTTCTCTAAGTGGCACTGAATTACTTATGAATAACCTCATCACTACTTAAACAAAACATGCTTCTCTAATGAGGTACAGCTAAATGAAGATCAAAATGATCCATAATGCAGCATACACTTGGCAACACTCTGAATCAAGATCCTTCGTATTTTTGGAACAAACAAGCTCTAGAAAAGATGGGTAAGAGAGAAGGAAGATGAAAGTGGATTCCATCCTTGAAAGTGTAAAAGGCAAGTGGATGGGCTTGAAATGAAAGCCATAGCAAGTGCCCGTGCTGGAGCTGGGGGCTGCTTTCCCTTGTGCTTCCTCCTCTCTTCTCCCACCTGCATTTTATTTTCTTCAGCATCCTTGATTTTTTTATTTTTTTTTTCTCCCCTCTGAATAATCACAGAATAAACGAGTCAAAACATGGGACCTATTCCTTTGGAAAGAGAAGATGTACCTGTTCCCATGCCTTCCATTCATGGATTGTTTCTTGCATGACTGTGCAGTAGAACGGACCTATTTCATGGGGTAAAAAGGAGATCCACCAAATGTGTGTCAAAATATGTGTATCCTGATTTGCACTGACAAATACCTTGTGTTCTCAGCCCCTTACAGGCAAAAGGGGAAAAAGTCCCCACCTTTTCTAAGGGGCTTTAATTATTCTAGTGACATGGCTTCTACATCCTCAAGGAGTTTGGAGGCCCGAAGGACAATTTGGTATTGATTCCATTGAATTTGCTTCCCAGATATGATTTCTATTAGAAAAATGACTTAATCTAAGAATATATAACAATGAAGAAGTAAATTGCTCTTTGAGTCTTCCCTGAGGCTGTTGATTCCCAGCCCTGGGAGCTGCTGCCACATCCTTGCTGTACTGCATGCCCATGGGAGGATCATGCCATGCCAGTGCTAAAGTAGTCATTTTGGAGAATACCAGAGAGATGCCAATTGGTTGAAGCACTAAAATGGAGGTTTACTTTAAAGGCAGCTTATTGGGAAAATAAATCTGAATGCTACAGATGAAGATGGAACAAAAGCTAGAAATAGTGCATTTATAGTAAAAAATAAGACAAAGCTAGCTCAATCAGACAATAAGCATCATTAGAGCAGAAATTAATATGCACACAGAGTGCTTTGAGAGGGCTGTTTACATTTTTCATAATGAGCCAGGTTCAGAAGATGAAGCAGGACTTTCATGGCTGGATTAATTAGGGTTCACTTTACACAGGACTGCAAAAGCCAGCAGTTAGTGTAATACACCCAGAGAACTGGCAATCACTGAGCAAATTCCTCCCCGGTGGCAGCCCATTCTCTGTTAGTGTCTCTGATCACTCATGATGCACAAAGTAGCACAACTGTGCCAGCCACTTCAGAAGCAGCTCAAATAGCCCAGGTTTCAGTCAAGTACTCACTTGTGTATCAGCTAATGAAAAAAGGGAAGAGCATTGAAAAATTAAAAAAAAGAAAAAAAAGGAAAAAATTTCTTACAAAAATTGTCTTTCCCATGTAGAGCAGAACAGAACTGCACTATATTTTTCAGTACCATCAACCTTAAATTCTGGTATGTGAAGGTAAAATTCTGATCTGTGATTTCTGCACCACTAAATATCAATATGTTGTATATTGATTAATTAAACTTCCTCACACTTCTCCTTCTGATAAGCTTATTAAACAATAATTTCCTGAAAAGTGATGCGGAGTGATGATTATCAGAGATAAACCAGCTCTTTAAAGTATTGTTCTAACAGTAGATGACAGAAACAGAAAACAAGGAGATAGGGAGTCCATTGAAGAAGAAAAAGTCAGAGTGTTTTCCAGGAGAGCTATGCTAACATTTTAATATCTCCATACACATTTTAAAATGCAATAATTTTGCAAAATACAACTATTTAACATAAAAATTATAATTGCAGAATTGATTCAAAATGTTATGATAAAGTTTATCCTATCTCAGATAATATGTATGATGGAATGCAAAATAAGAAAATGAGAATGAAGTGTTTTTTTTAAATGTATCTATGAAAAGGTATTTTATTACAAAATAATGCTATGACAAAACTGTTAGAATAATTCTAGCAGAAATCTTTACTGCAAATTCAACATATCTGTGATACCATGTCTGTGGCATAACTATTCATACATCAATTCAGAATGTTATTGCCAAGAAATAAAACTTCAGTTCTAGTTTAGCATAACAAATATATTTGTATAGTTAATCAGGGCCACAATGGTTTTTTACAGGAGAGTGGGAACTGCAACCCAGGAAGCATCTCCAACTTAAAGGCACTATATATTAAGTTCAGCTTTTTGTATTGATACTCTGTGGTGTGAACAACAAGTTAGAAACAAAAGCTTTATTTTATTCCATGGACAACTGTTTGGGCAAGGACAACCATTGCTGTCAAAATCAGTAAAAAACTACTACCCATGATTTCAGGAAATCAGTAATTTTTAACAGAAATCTCTATTGCAGAAGTGAAAAGTGAATTTTTATGCCAAATTAAAACACTGCACTATTTCTAGTATAAACATGGAGTCTGTAAAAGCAGATTTGACTTTCTCTTCTGCAACACCTTTGTGTATCATCTCAAGGACAAATAATGTTTCTCCCTGAGAATATTTTTCAGTCCTCAAATGTAAAACAGAGTAGTGTTATGTATCAGCCCTCTGAAACACAAACATATAATAGTATAAGGAATTAAACACAATGAAGGAATAAGCACAGGTTTCCCACATCGACATCTTCGTAGGCTTAAGTAATGCTACCTCTAGCCTAATTATTATTACTTTAACCAAAGGAAATTAAATTAATATAATGTGAAGTTTTCATCAGATAAAGTATAGGATCAGAATTTTAATGTTCCAGTGAAGGAAGAGGAACTTTAAAGCTTGTTCAGTGGGTCATAGCTATAAAAGCAGAAATATAGTAAATTTTGGCTATTCAAAAATCACAAAATCTTAGAGTGAGCTGAGTTGGAAGTGACCCACAAGGATCATGGAGTCCATCTCCTGGCCCTGCTCAGCACCAGCCCCGAGAGTCACACCATGTTCCTGAGAGCACTGTCCAAACACTTCTGGGTCTGTCAGGATGGTGCTGTGACCACTGCCCTTCCCACTCCTCATGTGGCTTCCCCTCAAGGACCTTCACCATCTTTATTGCTTTCCTTGGGAACTTCCTCATAGTTTAATGACTTTCTTATATTGTGGCACCCAGAACTGCCCCCAGCACTCGAGGTGAGGCTGCCCCAGCCCAGAGCAGAGCAGGACAATCCCTCCCTTGCCTGGCTGTGATGCTGTGCCTGATGTCCCCAGAACAGGGCTGGCCCTCCTGGCTCCAGGGCACTGCTGGCTCCTGTTCACATTGCCACTGACCAGGACCCCCAGCTCCCTTTCCCTGGTGCTGCTTTCCAGCCTCTCCTTCCCCAGTCTGTCCATACATCCAGGCTTGCCCCATCCCAGGTGTATAATCTGGCATTTTCCCTTATTGAACTTCATATGGTTGCTGATCACCCAGCCCTCTAATTTTTCTACAGATGTGTCTTCCATGAACAGTGAAAGATCTGTGCACCAACATGTTTCAAAACTACATGAAAGAGATATGCAAAAAGGAAAAAGGATTGGTTTTTGTTAGCATGAAAAATATGGGATGGATTAGATTGATCAGCTTTGACTTCTGTTTTAGAATGCTGTCATAACAATAAGCACTGACAAGAATCACAAAGAGATGTTGGAGAAAATGATCAAAGCTGTTTAATTTTGTGAAAGAGTGGTTGCCAGAACAGAATCTAGAAGAGATTAGGCATTCTTCAAAACTTTGTCAGAAAGTAAGAATTTTGTTATGGACAGTTCTGAAGGCAGTCACACATGCGTGGGAGACTGTCACCAACTGTACTTTTCACCACTTCCGTAGTAGCAGGAGGGAACAGTAATTTCCTTTAATTAGACACTTAAAAGTTTTAGGCAGACTTTTGCCACATTTCAAGAAAACCAACAGGAACATCCTGTGCTGTTCACTGACTGTAACCAACTCATCTTTATACGTACATACAACTCTCTCTATATTAGAAACCAGTAGGGAAATAGTGTTAATTCAGGAGTTCTATGTGCAGAAGCTAAAACAAAAACATCAGGCTAAGCAACTTCTCTTTCTAACAGCATACAGCAGAAAGGCATCAACCACCTCCTTCCTTGTAAAACTAAGAACCATGCAAAGCATGTAAGCCTTTCTCCTAATCATAGAGTGGTAACAGACTAAAAAAATATGTGTTTGTTTTGTTTTTTTTAGTGGAAAGGTCATTTTCACTTCATGGGCAAAACTTTTCATCCAGGTCCCAGAATGAAAATGCTCCTGCTTCGCATGCAAATTGGATAATCCTAGACACCAGATTAACAAGGCCATGGTGTTAAGTCAAGCAGGAAATGGATTTATAGTTCTGAGGTTGTTGTTTGAATGAAAGATTTCCCCAATGCAGGTAGAGAAGAAATTTTGGGATGAGTGTGTGTTGTACAATGATGTTCCAACACACAACGCTTGATTTTGCTGAGAGCTGCAGCTTGTACTAACACCAACAGCCTGCAGTTGCATTCTTTGTGAACGTCTTCCATGTGTACACAGAACTGTTCTCTCCATAGCTGTGATGTGAAAACATCAACAATTTGATGAACAAAGCTCTTAATTATGAAAAATCAGAGTGTTTGATATCATAAGCAGAACTACAGAATTCCTCTTCATAGGATAAAAACAGAAATTAAACAGGCATTATGGAATAAATAGTACTTACTCAGTTCAAATTTTCATTTAATAAGAATGGTTTAAAAGTTGAATGCTTGGAAATTTTTCATTCTGGACTGAGTGATGCAGTGCAGTCTTGTTTTTCTCTGTAAACACAGCACAAAAATCATCTTGCGAAGGGATGAGGGACAAAAGGATAAATTATGCAGCATTAGACCAAAGAATGAATGGGCCAGCAGGCATCATGTTTTCAAGAAGTAACTCTTGTTATGCACCTTGTTTTCTTCTTCCATTCATTCTTCTTCTTAATCAATACGTGAAAACAGGTCACTTTCCTGTGACCTGTTTAGTTCTTGTAATACAAAAAGCAGAGTAAATAATTGAGAAACCTGGAACAGAACAGGGACAATTAAGGACTCACCTTTCAGGTAATATAATTATAAAAAATATAAAATAAATAAAGGTTATAATTCTGTCAGCGCCTGTGCCTGCCACCACTGCACTATGTGTGCCCTGCAGCTTGCAGTCAGCTTTGCAGAATGGCTGGCACAGCTCTGCAAACAGTCTGAGCCAGTCCTGAGACCACTGAGTCTGCAGGTGGTCAGGTAGTCATGGGATGGAAATGGTAAACTGCTGTTCTTGTTCTTGGGACACAGAACTGAGACACCAAATCCATGTTCTCTCCCCACCTTAGAGCACATCTTCTTACATCTTCTGTTGTCTTCATTCTGTCCTGTCAAGACAACTTTGCTGTTATGTTCCATAAGCATTACCTTTTTATTTTGGATGTGGTTCCTCAGTTTTTGTTGTGTGTATCAATAGGCTCAGAACAGCATCACTTTTGATCCCAGTGTCAGGCAAGGGTGGACTGAGGGACTACAAAAGGAATGGTAAGAAACCTTGGTCTTCCTTCATGGTTTAGGAAGCTGTTAAATGCTCAGGCTGCCCCAGTGGGACAGAAATACATCACATGCTAGCTGAAACATGTAATGCAAGAAAGAATTGGGAAATTTTACCAGTCCATTCATCAGTGAGGATGAAAAGACACAAGGGAGAGAGTTGTCTCGAATTAATGCAAAAGTTGTTCACATTTTACAGCAAGTATTCACTAAGACTCCTACTAAGCCTCAAGTTAGAATTATAATGTGAAGCCAGACACAAAAAAAAGTCTTTTTCCCTTTGTCTTTATGTTGCAATACAAGAATTCTTTGCTACAGTCAGTGAGGTTGTATCACTACAGCTTTTCTCTGGACACAAAGGACATTCTCCATATCCTCCACTTCAGACGAGTTTTGTTATGGAGGGTGAAAAAGACCAGAAACAACAGGCAGGACTTGTAAGCAGAACTATGTGCTGGAAACCATGTTAGGACTGTATTTTACAGCCTAGCACTGCACTTTTATTAAAAATGTCCCAGTGCTACTGATTCTGGCATTGAAGAGGCAGTTTCCTTCCTTGGTGTGCACAAATCATTTGTAGCCTTGAGTGTCCTTGCAGCTTTGGGAAGTCATGTTCCATCTGGTTAGCAGAGTCTGAAATGTGGTGTGGTTCATAAAATAATAAAGATTGTAGGTGTGAAAAAGTGCCAAACCAGTACTGCCTGGGCTGGCAGTCCTGGTCTATCTGTCCCAGCTTCTGTCCCTCTTGGGAAAGAAACATAGTTCAGAAACTCAACAGTGAAAATGCTAGATGGAAACATCAGTCCTGAATAAAAGAATGCAGTGAAGTTGAACAGAAAGAAAATCAGTGGGGAAACCATGCTATGAAGAAGAAATAATGGAAAACAATCTCCATGAAGAGAGGGGAAGATATGCAGACTCTTCAGGACTCAAAGATTAAGCTGGGGAGTGTACAGCAGGCTGGGGTGGGAAATCCAGCTGATATCTCTCCATGTAATGCCCTTGTGTTGACAATGATGGTAGATTTGCAGAGTCGCTTATGATAATTATCCCAAATAAACAGTCATTCTGTCTTTGGCCTGACAGGACAAAAGTAGAAATCTGGGCCATGTGACTGATATGTTCAAATTGTTACACACAGGGTTAGTCTTGCATTTTAATGCCTAAAGCTCCAAATTACATTTGGGAAGAAATGTTATAACATGACCAGGGATGAAGAGAGATGGTAGAAAATCATAGCTGGTAAAGTTGTATTATTTCATGTCGTTGAAACCAAATACAGGACGGGAGATCTCTATCTCCTCTCACTTTCTATCTAGGTCACTTCCTATAAAAGAAGAAGAGATAATAGTTCTCCAGGAAAAGCTTTTTTACAGAAAATCAGCAAGAAAGTGTGACTGAGGACCAGAACCAATCAGTGTGTGTTGGTCTTCAGTATGACTGCTTTCTAGGATCTATAACTTCCTCTTGGGCCACCTGTTTTTGCCCAGGTTTTGTGGTTGTGTCACTGAGCTGTGAAATGCTCTGTCTCTGATGCAGGGGTGATTCACCTGTCCTCTGTATGAAATTGCAGCTGCATAAAGTTATTTCAGCAGAGGAAATCTTGACCCCAAACCTCCCTGGATATGACATTCCAAATCTGACTCTGAAATTTTTGAGCAGGAGGCTAAAACCAGAATTATTTTCATAATTTAAGAAATAACAGGTTTTCACAGAAGGGACATATAAGGATCAACAAGTCCAACCCTTAAATGGCCCATACAGGCATTGAATCTACAATCTTGGTGTTACTAGCACCATCCTCTAACCAACTGAACTAATCTCAGGGTCATTTATCTGTTTCCAAATTCCACTGTCAAAAGAACTGCAGTCACAGGATGTATCTTCCTTTTCTGAGAGCACTGAATACACTATATATTTTAAGTAGATGCTGCAAAGTGACTAATTTTTCATTTGCAAATTTCTAAGTGTTTGCTGATATTTGCTAATTAGGCCTGCTACTTTGTCAATCGCACCAGCAATTCCTGAGCTGCCTGATTTGCTTCAGTCAATCCTGTAGATGGAAATTGCAACAGAAGTGTTTTCTGCAATAAAACAGAGGAAAGCCAAACTGACAATAAGCCACGTAATCCTTCCCAAATGATGCCTGTCCCACCTGCCTGAATCCCATGCCAGGACACCCCTGGGACTCCTCTGTATCCCAAATGCCACCTTCTTCAGCAGAGCGGGAAGGACAGAGGGAAACAGGATGAGGTTGTGAGCTGAATTTTAGTCTGTGGTGACAACAAGCTCACAACCCTTGGCACAAACCATACTTGTAATGCAAATGCACCAGATGCTTAAAAATGAGAGCCTCCTTCTGTATATTCAAAACCCAAAACTGAAATTGAAAAACGCTGTTAAGATGCCTGTACATAAATACGGGGAATATGTTCAAATAAAAATTGCTCAAATTCCAGAGAGGTTTCTATTTCATCAATAATTCATGAATTTGTAAATTCATGAATTTGTAATACTTAAATGCTTCCTTGAAACTAAGTAGCTTTCATGTCTCTAGTTAAATATAGTGAGTGCAGGTTAATGCAGATCTCTCTGGGAGTCTATATTGACCCTTATTTCTTTATAATTGCTGCGTATTTATAGAAGAACAGCTGAACTACATCTTTCAATGTCGATTTGAAGCTTTGGAACCACAGCATAGCTTTTGGATTTAAATCCTCACATGATGCCCATAATATAGTGGGTGAAATGTCAGGGGGGAAATGAAAAACTTATGACAGAATAAGGGATTTGCTAAACAATTTGAGAGGATCAAATGTGCAACATCGTTAAGAATGAGGCCCTTGTCTTCCGTGAATTGAAGCTGGCTGGAGAGAAGCAATTAATTATAGAGCAAATTGGCATCTTTTGAGCAATACCTAACTTGTCTCTGAATTACATGAGAAAACACGAAGAGCAGTCCCAGGAACCTATCTGGCATCAGATGGTGCTGCTCACTGTGAAAGCCTGAAAGCTTTATGAGACTTTGGGTGATGTGACACCACCAGAAATATCCTGCCAGTCATTTTTATACAGACTGTGGTTTTACCTGTCTGTCAGCTGCCATGTTTGATTTTGTTCTTACCTTGAACTTTGCATTTCAAATAGAAAAAGGGATCAATCCTGCAGGCACTTCGGTGGGAATCTTGCAAAATGCTAGGGGAAAAAGCAAGCTTAAAGCTAAGCAAGCATGATGTAAGCCTGGGCTGGCACAAACTCAAACACTAAAGCACCTGGTGGGGTTGGCTTCATGGAGCAGCAGAGCCCACATGGCACACAGACCTTCTGTGGAAACAGGGCTTGTGTCAGACTCAGCTGCCTCCAGCTTCCCTGCTACTTTCATCATGTCATCTGACATCAGGTCAGATCTTTAGCAGGTAAAAGTTTCTCCATCTCCCATGAAGTTCATGGAGCAACTTAATCAACTTCTATTGAACTACAGATTGTAGATTTGGTTGCTGTCCTCAGCTGGAGAGAAGAAGAAACACAAATACACAAAATTTCCATCTTTATGATCCTTTCACTGAGGATTTCAGTGAAATACAATCTTACAGTGACTATGTAATGGCATCTTAAGAGCTTACTAAGCCTGAAGATATGCTGCAAAACATTTGCAGTGGAAAAATTGTACTAAGTTATTCTCATAAAATCTTACAGTTCTGCTTCTGCATCTTAGTCCATCCAAATTTCTATTCTTAGAGAACAGAGATGCAATTTGGACAGGTTCAGATACTTTGAGTTGCACTGATGACACTGAACACTGATGCAGTCCTGCAGGTTTCCCAAGGCATTGGGGTTGTGAACAGATGCTCTCCATTCTGGGAAAGTACTTCTTGTTGAGCTGGTTTCAGTAAAAGTAAAGTAAAAATACTTTAAATACTTTAAAAATATATCAGAATTCAAGAGGCCTCTTCCATATTTCTGGATCAGCTTTGCCATGTTATATTTACAAAAAAAGAAAATTAAAAATATAAATCTTTGTATAATGACTAAAAATTAACAACTGGTGATATTTCAGGGTCCTTGCCTGCCTGAATTTTTGTCAGATCAAGACTGGTGTTAGTGACTCTGATAAGTCTTCACAGTGACACAGTCACTCAGTTTTATTTCATGGTTTTCAAGCTTTAAGAACTTTTAATCTGACAAGAGACACTGAAGCCCATCTGAAGAGTTAGAAGAGATTTTTGCAAATCCAGAGAAATTTATTCTGTTACTTTGATTTTTGGAAGCAATTAAACAATATATGCAATAAAAAGCCCTAAAACAAGCCATGTAGCAAATTTACTATGGAGGAATTTGTGGAAGTCTCATTGCTCTAATTTTTCTCCAGCTGTGATTTGTAGTGTGCTACTTTCAGCTATTGAACATTTACAGTAACATATGTGTTGGTCTTATAGAATGGGCAGATTTGTTTGTTGTGTGTACATGTGTGCATAATTAATTTCCCAAGAAACTTGTAAGTGTGTTGTCAACTCATCATTCTCAGCATCCTAACTGTTATCTTAGACTGCTGGTAAAATGTTTCACACAGAAACCAGTTTGGTTTTTGTTTTACAAGATTAAAAGATTAAAAATGCTCATGACATCAAGTGTTATCTTTTTTTTTTTTTTAAATTTACTTTGGGTACAGAAAATCCATAGAAATTTAATATCAGTTACACCAATATATTAAACAAAATAATGAAATAATTAAATATGTATTAGGAGTTACACAAGAAGAAGTCTTATGGCACTTTTTTGTATTTGCTTTTCTGCATCAATTTTCTCATATTTAATAAGAATTGCAATCTCAGTGCAGGCTTTCAAGCATTGAAAGTCTCTCTTTTCTCTCTCTGATTTCAGAGAGATTTTAGGAACTTAACATCACTGGCATTTTCATTACATTCAGTCATATTAATGTAAAAAATATGGGAAGAAAGAGCAGATCAACTGTCAACACAATCAAATAGTCCTTATTCTTCCAGAAGCCAGGCTAAAACCAAAATTAGTCAAACAGAAAATCCAGAGGCACAACTGTAACACGAAGTCAAAGTTTCAGAATCTATGCAACAGAAATAAAGGGGAAAATTACTCCTGTAATTTATCCAGCATATCAAAGGAAATTTTATGCCAGTAGTGGTTTTGTCTTTGTTACTCCCTCACCATTATTTGATCATTGTATAAATTAATTTTACTAACTCTCAAGTGAGACCACATCTGACATTTTTTTACTAATGTATTTCCTGCTGAGAGGGAAGACAAGCACATTAGTAATATCAAGAAATGAATAAATCTTAAACTCCAGCCCAGGACTGCCAGCATTTCAGAAATCTGCCTGAATGCAAAATGGAGTGGCATTGTTAGAGTGTTTAATTCTTTGAAAACTTTCCCTCTTGCTTCAGGGTTCATTACCTTCTTTCTTTCTTAAGTCTCTAATTTCTTTTGATTGGAAAATACTGTAATTTTGAATGCACTTTAGTATAGTTTACAGCCTAGAATACCTGATGCAGAATACTGGCTTCTTTTTTTCACCAAGCTGATCACCTAAATGCCCTTATGGTCACTGAAGACCTGGTCAACATAGCTAAAGGAAGGTAAGGGTGATTCACCTTCTGCTAAAGTAGGTCAGATGATTCATGTTTTAAAAGTGCATCTGTTTCATGACAATAACATTCAATGGTGATTTTAAAAAATCTGCATCTTTAATGTAATTATCTAAAATTATGTAGGAGAAATTCTACCATCTTAGGAAACTCAAGAATGTCTTGAATGAGTTAGGTTAATCCATTTCCATGGTTCATTAATCCAGAAAGCATAATTCTTAGTGTGAATTATGTATTTCAACACAGATGAGGAATTTTTCTCAAAATGCAAAATTTAGCACTTTCTCTGTGATATTCCTAATGTTGATAGGCAATTAGAGTTACCTCATGACAGATATACAATTTACTTATTAAATCTAGGATTTTGGAGGCCTGACAGGCAATGGCATAATGTGTATTGTAAAACTGGGTGATCCAAAGTCTTAAAATTCTACATATAGTTTCTCATACTTGGATTATATACCAAATTCTACCAAAAAATTACTTTTTAGATATAATATAGAATGATCCTAATGGAAGGAATCTGTACTTTTCAGCAGTGCCATCTTCACAGTCACAAGGAAGACTGGCAGGTTATCTTTATGCCAACTTGGAAGCTGCAAATAGATTTTCTACGAAGAGAAACTTTGGAAAAACCTAGACATACGTACTTTTCTCTCAAGATATTTTTCCTACAGTCTTCTCAGCTTGCTCTTATCACCTAAGCAAAAGGACATAGTGGGTGTAGAGGGCACAAAGAGGTTTTTTTTATGTTATCAAAATGTGCTTTTTATGAGAACAGATTGGCTGAAAGGAATTTGACTGCTTATGTTACTGAGTAAATGCATAAAATGTAAAAAAATGGCACATGAAATCCTGTGTTCATTAAAAAAAACCCCAGTATTATAGATAAACAGTTTCTATATTGCAGATTGCAATGTGGGAAAAAAAAGTCAGAGAACTAGATGACAGTTTTATGAAAATAACAGCTCCGTAGTGAGCAGACAGTCAAAAGAGCAAAACAAAAGTTAGGAATTGTTAAGAGGCACCAAATAAAAATGATCACCACACAAACCATAAAACATGATTATGTCACAGCTCAATGCTCAATGATTTGCCCACTCTATGATATCTGAGTACAGTTCTGGTGTTTCTTATCACTAAAAACATATAGGAAACTATAAAGAGTGGATGGAAAGGTGACAGATGAGATCAAAGGTAAGGAATGGCTTATGTTGATTAGAGCTCTTTGAGTAGGAAAAGATGATTAAGACAGAGATCAATACAGTCATTAATTATTTATAAGTTATGTGAACAGGAAACGTTTATTCATTGCTTCAGGAACGATCTAAAGGAGGTTCAAGTGAAATGAGCAGGTAGCAATCTTAAAGCAAACAAAAATAAGTACTTTTTCACTGTGCATGGTAACATCATGGAATCATTGCACAGGAATGCCATGTCATTGCCACATCATACAATCAGCCAGGTTTTAGGTCCTTTGTAGGAAAGAGAGATTATGTGAGATTATCTGGCACCCTCTCCAATTGCACGCTGAAAATCTCTGGTTTTGGGGACTCTGCCATATCCCTGGAGAGGTTCCAGGTAATGTTCTCACTGGGGAAAAAAGAAAACAATCTTTCCTATATTGAGTTGAAACTTCTCCTGGTGTAACTTGTCTTCTCCATGTGGGTACTTGTGGAGGGAGAGCCTCCATCCTCTTTGGAACCACCCTTTAAGTATTGGAACACTTTGATGAGGTGCCCATAAACCTTCTCTTCTGCAGGGGGAAAAAATCTGTCCCCTTCAGTCTTGCCTTGTAGAACAGAATCTTCAGACCTCTGCTAATCATTATGAACCTCTGTTTCCTTGACAGTCTGTCCATGTCTTTCTTGATGTCAGGGGTCTGGAACTGCACACATCACTCCAGGTGCTGCCTGATTGGAATGATGACAGCTTTGTCTCTATTATTAATGTCCCTGTGGCTGCAGCTCAAGTTCTGATTGATTTGTTGATGCTGTATTTAACACTAAAGCAAAAAATAGGTTAAAGAGTGGGTATCGTGCTGTCTGTGCAGGGTTCAGCAGCAGGGCTAACAAGGTGTCTTTGAGAAGTTGCCAGAAGCTCCCCCCATGTCCAAAGGAGCCAATCCCAGCCAGCTCCAAGGTGGACCAGCTGCTGGCCAAGGCTGAGCCCATCAATGACAGTGGGAGCACCTCTGGCATAACATATTTAAGAAGGGGGAAAAACATCCCTGTGCAGATGCAGCTGTAGTGAGAAGAGAGACAAAATATTAAAGAATCAGCATCTGGGTCAGTGCAGAAGGAAGGACAGGAGATGCTGCAGGTGCCAGGGCTGAGATTCACTTGCAGCCCATGATGAAGACCATGGTGAGGCACCTGTGCCCCTGCAACCCATGGAGGTCCACGGTGGGTACCTGGTGTCCAGCCATGGTCAATCCACCACACCCTCCTTCTGCCACACATTATCATTTACAAAGGGACATATATAGTGACTTGTCAAGATGATGTAAATGATTGGTGCTTTCCAGAATTTGCTCATTAAAATCTTGTCAACTTTAGAATTTCATTAACACTGTGGTTCTTGGATGATTGCTCAGTGCTCTGCACTCAGTATCTTGGCATTCCCAACACTGTTCCTGAATTACAAGTAACAAAAGACTGAAGATCAACATTATAAAGTGTCACAAGGGAAGATAAGCTTTATATTTGTATTAGAACTGCAGAAAAGACACTGAAAAGCTTTCAGTTCCACCTCAAGCACTCATCTCTCTTGCAGTCAAAAGCAAAACATATTGAAGAGAAGTGCCAAAAAAATCAAGGAAGTCATGAGAGACATGAAAACCATGCAGGGGTTAAGTGCTGAAGAGTATATGTGCTCCTGTATTGATTTCTAAAATGTACTGAATCCTTAAGTGATGAATCAACTGAAGTTGTAAAAAAAGTCCTTAGTTGATGGGAATAAATCCCCAGACTCACAGACAGTGAGAAATAACAAGCTTTTAGGCAAGAATGAATAGTCCACAACAGACGATTCCCATTTTTGTCCCTTGAAGGCAGATTGCTTTAATTACAAAGAATTACTCCATCTCAGCACATTCTCCAATGCAAAAACTCTCTTCCCCTGTCCTGAATCCTTGGAAGCTCACTTCCTTTACTATGCTTTTTGTGGAACAAAAAGGATTTGGATCTGTACTTGTCATTACTTCCAGGAAGCACAAGCCCAAGAGAATTTTTCTGCCATGCCAGCAGCAGAAAACTCTTGCCTGGGGACAGTGGCAGGGTTGGAAAGTGAAAGATGAGGTGTCTTTGCTTTCAAAGAGAAAAGACAGAGGTTTGCCAGACCCTGAGACCATTTCAGTGCCTCAGCTCTCTGGAGCTGGGGGAAAAGCCTTTTCCTTCATATCAAAAAACAATGTTGGGCATTTTCATTGCAACACAAGTAACACCATTCTCACAAGCACTCAATATACCATCCACATAAATTGTTTCCTGCTGCAAGAATTTGTTACTGCAGTTACTATTATGCATGGCTTAAATAATTTATGATCATAAGGAGCTGAATGAACTTGATTTTCTTCAAAATATCCTGCAGGACTGAACACAACAATGAAGACCTTCACCTCGAAGGGCTTGAACCATCAAACCAAACCTAGCAATGAAGAGCTGAGCTCTGGGGATTAGGGCTGGATGCTCAAGGGTTACATGATATTGCTCTTTACTCTCAGCCTCTCTGGCCAAAATAATGAAATTGGCAGCTGGAAATAGCACTTACATGGGAAAGCTGTTGGTCTTCAGGGAGAGCATGGTACAGACATAGAGCTTCATATCCAGCTATGTGATCCCCTCAAGGTTTTAAAAAATTGTCAATAGGCAGTCTGGGTAAAAGGAATCACTGTGAAAGTTGCCACAGTGCTTAAGACCAAGTTCAGACACTCTCTGTTTGTCCAAGTTGAAAAAAATAAAAAAAGAAATATCAATTGCATCATATTTCCTGGTGAAAGTCAAAAAAGAACTGTTACCCCATATTCCTAAGGTTTTAAATTTTCATCTATTTTGCCTACACAATTTCCATGGTTTGTCTGTGCTCAGTTCAAATACTTTTGGTTTAGTTGATTAAAGCCACAGAATTTTTCATGTTTTAGATATTTTCTAACTTGTTATCACAGCTAGAAATGCTTATGAAATTAATATTTTATTATAGCTATTTTCAACTAAACAATTTCAAATGTTCTTTCTGAGAATGACAGGGGATAATTTCTCCTACAAAAGTATCTCATCTCAGTACTTACTTGTCTGTCTTTCATTATAGTCAGGAAATTGCTGCCAAGAATAAAAGCAAAGAAGCCTACACTGGTCTCACCTCTTATTCAGAAAAGTCGGTCCTTCAGCTTTAACTTAGCTGAAAGCAGTATTTTTAATACTGGTAGATCTTAGAATCAAGGGAAACTGAAAATTATACTGGTAAGATAAGACAATAATTTCTTTTAATGTATCAGCATTAGGTATGCATTTTTGAGTTACTCCAGGCTTCATACAACTACGACTTGTTTGAAAAAACACAAATGCAAAATATTTAGCCTTATGTTTATTTATTGTAATCTTGTTTTCTTAGCACTCTTTATACTACTTCATTGTGTGTGAGCATTAGAATTGCCATGGAATCAGTATTGCATAGCTGCAAGGAAAGGAAATTCATGAAAGAAATTGCAGTCTAATGTACCAATGTACAATGGAAAATATCTGAGAGCCATTTGTCAAAGAAAATTAGTAATGCTCTTATCACCCTACATTAGCCACCTTTCCTGGTAAGCCCTAATAAACATCATAAACAAAAGCTCCTTGCTCTGTGTCAGACAAAGAGCTCTTTTCCAGCCAAATATATAATTTCACATTAAACACTAGCATTGGAACCGTGATGCAGTTTTTTTGTCCTTGGACACTTATCTGGAGTTTGCAGCCAGACTGACCATTTTCAACAGCACCCTCGCAGTTCCAAGCAATGTTTTCTTCCTTTATCTAAACTCAGAGAAGTCCAGCTAATACTGAGACATCTTTCCGTTAATCTATTTTTTTCAGACAATACCTTAAATGTGGTCGGTTTATTTATTTATAAAGAGGTTACATTTGAAATGGTTGCACTACTGAACTTAAAAATGCCTTTTGCTCCCCATGAGGGGCTCCAATGCAGAGTTCAACTGCAGTGTTAGTCATAAGCCCTGACCTGAACACAGCAGTGCTGCAGTGCACAAAACAGCTTCCTAAACTCACAGGGATCACTCCCATCCTATACAGGAAGAAAAAAGCAAGGAGTAAACTACATTTTACAAATCTACAGCTTCCAGCCATTTCTGCTGGTCTCTGGAGGCCAATCCAGAGTGCAGACTGCCTCACTCTGCTCCTGTAGACAGAAAATGGTGTTCAAAATGCAATATATAAATAACTACAGAGTTCTGAACTATTGACATCTTGACTCTTAACTTCAAGAAAGGTCCAGTTTTACTGCCAGATCCTACCTCTGCCATTAGTTTTATTATGAATAACTCCAATGTGTCCTTTAGCATAATGTCCTCATGTCCTTTTAAACAGCCCTAAAATGTGATGAAAGCCAGCACATTTTTTTTTACCTTGTGAAAGCGTTTGTCTCCTCTGAATACTTCTGCTTATGTTTCTTCATTTTACTTTCATTGTGGCTTGGCATTGCACAAATAGAGCCACAGCAGATAATTGGGGTTCCCTCTGATTTGATCATCTGCTTTTACAAGCTGGCAGAGCTCTGTTCATCCTTTCTGAGCTGATGACATTGGATCAGGTTTTGTCCCTCCTTTCAAATGATCCCACTCTGAGGACAACAGCTTTGACACCTGGGGAACTGCCTCCAAGCTCATAGATGAATGTGGTGCACTCTGGCTGGACAATGCTAAGACTGAATTCCATGATAACTGTGACAGAACATCCCCACTCTGGTGCAGAAGGTGACCACATTATACTTTTCCTCTCTCCCTTTCTTTTGTTTCCTGCACACTTACTGAGTACAGTTTTTACAGGCAGGTTCATACATAGCACTAAGACAATTGTTTGCATCACAAAGTGTGCCTTTGAGCATAAAAATCGTTATGTCACCTGTGCAAACAGCATTACTGCCAGAGATAAGTAAAGGTAAGTATCTCCCACTGTGCTTCTACTGATAGGAAGTATCATAATGGAATGAGCAATAAGTTGTAGCTTTTTTCTTTTATACCCTTGACTTAAACACTGTCAAAGTAAATATTTCATGTATGCTGCTTTTAAAGCCATGATACTTCACTCAGTATGCTTTACTAATTACTGTCTATCTTATTTCAGCAGTAGAGTAAAAACCATAAAGATTTATTTTAAAAAATGTTTAAAATATTTTTTTCTTTGTTTATCAGGACAAGGTTATAGAAGAGCTATTTTACATAAAAAAAGTGCTGCAGGCCTAACTTGTTCTATTTCTCTCCTTCCATTTTATATTATTGATGGCATAATTTTTCATTATGCATTTTCCTACACTTCATAGGAATTCATAAAACATTTCTTATCTGAAAGAAACAATATGTTCTTCATACTATTTCCACTTATATTTTTTTCTCTCGATCTACATAACTAAATGCTGAGCAAACCTGTTAAAAATGTGTCCTCATTCCTAAGTCAATTTACCAAACTATTCAGGGATGTCTTGCATTAAGACCCTAAATAATCCTAAATTGGAAGAATAAATTGAAATAGTTGCTCTTCATTTGCTTGGGTTTCTGAGTTTCTGATCTGCAAGGTAAGAATAAGCAGACAGTAGAGATTCCAGCACAATATGAAGGTTTAGGATAATCCTGCCTCTTTCACACTCCCTGTAGGACCTACACATGCAACTCTGTTTAGCATGGACTTGGTATTTGCAGGTAACCAAAGTGTTCACTTGCCTGCTATAACTTCATTATTTTTAGTGCTAAACCCAAAGAAAAAAATGAAGGCTTTGCATCTTTTCCTACATCTTCATTAACAAGTAATGATTTAGCTCTGGAATCTTTATCTGCCTTTATTTTCTGCATTATTTGTAGAAAGTGTGTATTGTAGATATGGTGACCTGACTAAATTAGTCACAGAATCAGAGTATATGTTGAGTTGGACTAGACCCACAGATTATCAAGTCCAGCTCCTGGCTCTGCAGAGGACAACCTGAGAATCACACCCTGTGCCTGAGAGCATTATCCAAACATTTCCAGATCTCTGCCAGGCTGGTGCTGTGACCACTTCCCTGAGGAACCTCTTCCAAACACCCTCTGGGGGAAACCCCTTTTTCTAATACCCAACCTAAACCTCCCATGACACAACTTCAGGTCATTCCCTCGGGTCCTGTCACTGTCACCACGGAGCAGAGATCAGTGTCTGTCTGCTCCTCTTCTCTTTATGAGGAATCTGTACCTGCAGTGAGGTCTCCCCTCAGTCCCCTCTCCTCCAGGCTGAACCTGGAGTGACCTCAGCCCCTCCTCACACATTCATCCTCAGGGCCTTTCACCACCTTTTGTTGTCCTCCTTGGGGTTGCTCTCTCATAGTTTAATAATTTTTTAATATTGTGGTGCCCAAACTTCCCCCAGCACTCAATGTGAGGCTGCCCCAGCCCAGAGCATGGCAGGACAATCCCTCCCTTGCCTGGCTGTGATGCTGTCCCTGCTGTCCCTCCTGGCTGCAGGGCACTGCTGGCTCGTGTTCAGCTTGCCATCCACCAGGAGGTTCAGTTCCCTTTCCCTGGTGCTGCTTTCCAGCCTCTCATTCCCAGGCTGCCTGTACATCCAGGGCCCAGGGGCAGAACCCTTCACTTTCCCTTGTGGAATTCCATATGGCTGGTGACTGCCCAGCCCTCCAATTTGTTCATGTCTCTCTTCAGGGCCTCCCTGCCTCCAAGGGAGCCATCAAGTTCACTGGCTAGCTCAAACTAATCTTGGTGAGAGGTCAGAATTAACTCGAGAGCAATTCAGCCCCCAGAGCTGCAGGCCTATCTCCAGGGGGGATGCACGGTCCTTTGGAGATGAATTTCTGCATGAATTCAGAAAATTAGATAGTAGGGAAGGTAGGGCACACTCTGAGATGGTTAATGCCCTTCCTTCCTTCACCTCTGTTAAAGAAATGCAGCTGGGGCACAGTGCATAAGTTTTCCACCTGGTCATTGATGGGTTGTTTTACACTTTCTGAATAACATGTAAAAATTTGATTACAATGCTAAAAAATTTAAAGACTTGAGACTGGCCTAGTCATGGATGTGATTCTTAATGCAACACAAATTTACAATGAGGTGAGATTTTGAGACTTCGAAGGTTGGAGACATACTTTTTCAAAAGTATTCCTAATTTAGGAAAATGCTGCAATGATTTTACTTTAAAGAAATAAATAGTAACAGTCGTTGCATAGATGTTATTTTATTTGGTAATTTCGAAGTTTTGTTTCCAATTTCCCGCCTCTCCTGGTATATCTTGATTCTTTGGGCCTTCAGCTAATCCACAGGATTACTCAATTTTTCATTCCTTGGACTTGAGATGGAAAACGTCCTCTGTTATTAATATACCACCACCTCTGAAGGAACTTCTAGTTTGTAAATCCTTATTTTCCATGGTAGTATCTCAGGCATCACTTACTCACTGAATGCTCCCTAGTTCAGGGAAATTTACCCCTTTTCCCTAGTTCAGATATGTGATATTCTAAAAAGACTAGATGCATCTGGTGTTGAACTACAACAAAGAGAAAGAGCACAAATAACTCTTTTCAGCACAAAACAGATATTGAGCACCACTGCAAGAAGTCATTTGGTCTCAGTTCATGAGGAAACACTTCACATGGCCCCCAAGGAACTTTAGCTATGTCAGGCATTGCCAGCCTTTCACCAATTTGAGCATTTGGGCAGCTTGACACCACACTTTGCCCCACTGTGGGCATGTGCCTGTAGCACATTTAAAGCATCTTGCTGTCCCAAAGAGGTGCAAATTTCAGTCTTGTTTAGGGCATGGACACGTGCTCAGGACACACGGCTGTCAAGTATGGTTTACTGCTCTCTGTGGAGCTGCCAGTCACATAAATCATAACAGCTTCATAATAACTTCAGTTGTCTGACCTAACTTTGAATTATATGGACAAAGACTTTGTTAGGTTTTGGGGTTCTTTAAGTCTCTTGAAATTTGTCTTTGCTAAGAAGAGTTCTGGTGGGCAAGAGCTGGAGTAGGAGACAGGTACAGAAGAAATTCTCTCTGCTTAAAAATAAAAAGCCATAAAGCTCTGGACCAGTTTAATACTGTAGGTTTTACTTTCATTGCTAGTATGACTGCAATTTCCATTCAAACACTTTAATTTCTTGAAGAGTTATTTCTTAGACTCAGTGTAGTTTTGTCTCTCTTAAAAGCCTACCTAGCAATTTCTCTAAACATTTTGAGCTGCCAAAGGAGTTTTTTAGTTTCTCTGTTGTTGTGCTTGTCCTCTTCTCAGTCCTTATTTATGTCATTTTACTTTTAAAATACAGTGACCAGACATGGAAGTGTTTTCCTTGTGGTCACATTGTACTGTTTGAAGAATTTCTTCACATTTACATTTGTGTTTGACATCTCTGTGCATACAGAAATTTTATTTTTCTGCATAAATGGCTGTTAGCTATTCTGGCAGAGGGCTTTCAGCTAAGCTACTCTCATTCAGTCACTATTTTCTTGATCAAGCTTTGTGTTTTTTGCACTTTGAAAATGCTTTTCTGTTTCATTATTATTTTTTCTCTTATCTTCCTTCCTAGGTATGTCTGAACTTTGAACTGCTGCTGCAATTTTGCTTAATAATAGAAATGAGATGTGACAATAGCACTGTGTGACTAAGTCTATTTTATTCAAGTTACTCTGAACAACTTATGCATTCTGCACAGTTGAAAAAATATTTTGATGCATTGTGCAGAAAACTAGTATGTTTTCAGTGGAGAAAATCATGATCCTATAGATATCAGAATGGGATGCCTAATGTTAAAAGAGTTCTATTGTCCCAGTTGCTACATCCCTGGACTACACATCAGAACATATAAAATAGTTTGCAAAGTAAATTACAAAATATTTCTATTTTTATGCATAAAATTTGCCAGGAGATTTGGTCTCAGCCTCACTGCTTTTACTGAGAAGAGGTGTTCGTAAAACTATACTTATGTTCTCAAAATAAAGAGATTTTGCCTGTCTCAAATATATACACAAGTAAAAACAGAATGGTTGTCACATGTGTAATCTCTCATAAAACATCCTCCTAAAAGAAAAAAGAATACACTGATCATTAAACCCTTGTCTCTTTATATCTGCATATAGAAGCAAAAGCCACATCATTAGGCAGTACCACTGAAACGTGGCAAGTCTTTATCTTAGGACACCTTTAGGTAGTGACAGTGTTATTCTTTGCAGTGCCAACATTAGCTGTTAATATTTCAAAGGGTATGATTAAGCCTTGTCTTCTAAGACATAGAAATATATTTTATTTAGAGATATAACCCTTGTTTTTACTAGGGCTCTGCTCTGGTGCAAACCAAATTGTCATCTCAGTAGTAAATCCAATGCACACACCAGAAATGCACTGGGGGCTAGAGCCTAAGTACATTTTTGATGCTCTCTGGATTATTCTGCTGATGTTTTCTATAATCTTCATGGTCTGTAAGTGTGACTTGTACATCTTATGGCCTCTATTCTTCATCAGTATATCTGTTATCTTATTGACAGTACTTGGGCTGTGAATTGCTGTTTCTTTTCAGTGTTGACTAAAAAGAAATTATACTTGTAACCAAAGACAGCAGGACAAAAGACATAACCCTGTTTGGATATCTAACTCTCATCAAAGTTCCAATTGATTTCAATAAAACAAAAAATGCCTACCATGTGCATTCTAGATCCAGCTTTAGGCTATCCTCCTGTCAGTGGAGCACAGACACTTCTTGGGTGTTATATATGCTACAAATGTTACAGATGTCACCTATTTTAGGTATTTATTTTGCAATAAAATAAATTGCAACCTAGGAATACCTATTTATGCCCACTCAGTATACTGAGGAAAAGATACAGCTGCCTCAGGTGTAGATCTCAAACACTAGTCCTACAAAGCATTTGTATCATGTTTTTAAACTTGAAATATTTGAAGTAAGTCAATTAATTAATCCCTTGTAAACAACCCAGGAAAGAACCCCTGTGCAGTCCCTATATCTCCTTAGTGTATGATACCAATCTGTTCATGTGCCTGTGCAGTGTGCCACTGAGACACATTGGGGACCCAAACCATGGCATGCCACCCTGGTTTCTGGGGTGATGCAGTATGCAAATCTGCTTTTGAAAATGTTGAGCTCTTCTGCACAACCATTAATAATCTAGTAGAATTATGCAATAGGTTTTGGCTTAATTTTTTTTTTTTATTTAATAGATAAGACATTTAAGCTACTTCCTCCTGGTATTCTGCTTCAGTACTCTTCTTGCATTGTTTGCATTTTAAGCTTTGTCAGAAGGAGGGTAAGTGTTGATAACTGAGAATTTGCTACAAATACAGGCAATCTAGCTGTAAGGTGCTTAAAACTCTCATTTCGAACAGAATAAGGGTTAATTAAGTTCAGATATACCTTTCAGGCATTCATTAGATAGTAGTTTATACATCACCTGTATGTGAATGTACTGATGTCCTTTATTAACCTAATTGACTACTTGCACTCGTTATTCAGATGGACTGTGAAACTGAAAGGATTTACTCCTGATGCTCAACAATGCAAAGGACCAAGTTTTGTTACCTGTTTTTTTCCCTACTTCTGAAGTTTATGCTAAAATTGACTTTCAGTGGAAGCCTAGAACATCTCCAGATATGTCCTTTAGAGTAATACTGGACAGATGCCCCTTCCAAGGACTTTCTGTCCTTGCTTTTGCCTCACATGTTCTTTTAAATATAAAGACTGCCCTGTGAACAGTACGTTTATTCTATTAGTGTAATTATTTCATCTTTCAGTGAGTTTCTTTGTAATGGATATAGGGTTGTTCAGAGACTGATAAGTGGATATTAATCTGTTACAACATGCTGTAATAGTAAATTATAAATTCATCTAGAATAAATACCACTATTTAAAGCTTCAATTATTCAATTAACATACCTAATCTTTTCACCAACATGCTGAAAGCTTTAAGTGCAGTCTGTTCAGAGTTAGGTGGCTGCAGACTGTATGCATTGTGTATTATGTGCAAAGAATTCAGGATTCTTCTATTGAAATGTCCTTCTGAAGGTCACCTTGCTAAAATGATGGTTTCTATTATTGCCTTTTTATATTATTTTAATAAATCCTGTAAATGGGGATGAAGACTTAGTAGGATCCTTTGCCTCAAGGTGTTTGTCTCTTTAAAGACATTTTTGCCATCATGGACTGACTCTACTGGAGTCAGTAAGAAATAGGACAGCTCCTTTAGAGCATCTTCAGTTTTGATTAAGTTATATTCTATCTAAAAAACATGAATCTCATCAGATTTTTAATAAGTGTATTCCCTCAGAGGTTCATGCTTTTTGTGAAGGACAGATGAAGTGGCCAGCATTCTGCAAATTCTTTTAGCTTATGTCTAACTCTAACCCTGTTTACAGCCCCCCAGCTCACTAATATTTTGCAGAGCTGGCATTGCTATTTTTCAAGTTTGTTGGCCTATAACACACCCCAGTTTTTATCAGGAGCAAGGATTTCTTCAAGAAAATGCAGACCTCTCCTGCCTTGCTTATTCCAATAAGAAGAGTAAAGGCAGCTTTTCATTCCAATTCAAAACCCAGAAGACACACAGACAAAACCACCCTAATGCCCCTGGGGAGAGTTACTCTCCTGCCTTAAGGTGGAAATCACTTTGTCATTACACTGCCATGAAAGATATTTGTAGATTGGGCTTGCTTGAACATGGAAAATTCCTGTTATTAATTGTTATTAGTATCATAAATATTTTAAATCTAATTTTCTGTTTAACCCTTTTAGATACCTAGTGTCGCTCCTTATTTTTTTTTTTTTTTTGTTCGGAACATTTCTATTTGAATCAGGTACAGTGCCCTTGCAGAAGCAGCTTGCTTTGTGATGGAATGAATATGATATCTCATATAAAACATAGGGAGTTTGAAATATCAGGGTTTCTAACACTGAGGTGCATTAGAAGTTTTACAGTGATTTACATCACTGGAGATTACTCAGTGCTCTAGACAGGGCACAGCACTGAGGAAAGGGCAATTAATCAAATGCAGGAAAACTGATCCACTAAGATATTTCCTGTGCTGAAGGACTTATTGTAATAACTAAAGATTATTTTGACAGTTATTATGATGGCCATGGAGGGAATTAATTTATCCAAGCTTCAGACATAAAACCACTGGTGTCTGGGCCAAGGCTTTCCAAAGGCTTTCCCAACAGTCAATAAAGAGAGACAGAAACCTTCAGAAATATTTGTTCAGGACAGTTGTCCATTGCCAATTTTCACCACAAATAATGGAGAAACTTAGCCTTTATATATCTAAAGCTGAGTAAGATAAAACCCATCTCAAAATGCCATTTCTACCTGACAGAGAGTTTTCTATTTCCAGGATGTCAGACACTTCCTTTTCCTTCTTGCACACAATTTCATGAAAGGTTACTGATTTTAGGATTTGTATGATCAAGTGAAAAACTGAATGACAAAAAACCTTGATGCCTTCTATGAAGAAACTACTGCCTGGGTGGAACACATGAAAGCAGTGGATATTGTCTGCCTTGATTGTTGCAATGCTTATGACCCTACCTCTCACAATGTCCTTACAGACAAGCTCAAGAAGTGTGGACTAGATGAGTGGACAGTGAGGTGCATGGCACAGGGTCTAGCTGGAGCCCTGTCACTAGTGCAGTCCCCCAAGATTTAGTATTGGGTCCAGTGCTTTTTCCTCCATGACTTGGATGAAGGGGCAGGTGCCTCCCAGCAGGTTCACTAGGGACACAAAGCTAGGAGTGGGCAGCCCTTCAGAAAGACTTCAACAGGTCAAGAGATGGGCAGAGAAGAACAGAACGGTCTGAAGTTCAACAAAAGCAAATGCAGGGTCTTGGGGAAGAATAATCCCAGTCCAGGTTGCAGGAAAGCATCCCTGTGGAGGAGGACCTGGGGATCCTGGTGGACAATGAGCTGCCCATGATCCATCAGTGCCCTGGGGCCAAGGAGGCCAGAGGGATCCTGGGGTGCATTGGGAAGAGGTGGAGGGAGGTGCTCCTACCCCTTTACTTTTCCTTGATGAGGCCACTCTGGAGTGCTGTGTCCAATTCTGGGCTCCTCAGTACAGGAGAGATGTGGAGCTCCTGGAGCAGCTCCAGTAGAGGGCTACGAGGGTAATTATGGGACTGGAGCATCCATCTTAAGAGGAAAGGCTGATGGAGCTAGGCCTGTTCAACTCCTAGTTGTAATTGTAATTTTGGAATAAAGTTTTTTATGTATTTTACTTAAAATAAATAACAATGTACTGAAACACAACAGTTTCCCAAAAATTCAGTCAGCTCTGCATTCTACCAAATAGCAGGAGGAGGTAATAGGCCAACCCATGTCCTGGGCAGAAATTACATTTTCATTGCAAATATTCAGAAAATAAGTAGTTATAATTATGTGATCGGTACTGCCCCTGATTTAAATTGCTTAACTGGCCCTTTAAAATGTGTGCAGTGGGAACATATGGATGAAATGCTGTCTTTTCTCACCTTTAGTGATTGAAACTTTGAAGAACATTTCAGTCTCGCAGCCTGTCACTGGCTGCCACTCTGCAAAAGGGTCTCTGCTGGGCTTGGATCGCGCCACCACGCTCTGCAAATGAAGACATTTCAGTTCCTGCTCTTGATAGGGCAGGAAAAGTGAGGTTATCTCATTTGCACTGAAGATCTTGCATCAGGAGGAATGCTTTAGCATCAGGAGAAATGATTGACATTGGCATAAGCCTTCAAGCTGTCATTTGTGGGGAGTGTTAGTTGTTGAAACAGCTGTTCTGTTATCCACATTTACTGCAGGAGGTGTTCTACGACAGTCAGAATTATTCTGATTTCAATAGGTATCTTTATCCTCCTTGGCAATATTTTTATAGTCAGGGCATATTTTCTGTCACTTCCATGCTTCCAGTAGCATATTTTATAACACAAAATGCAGATATCCAGTCCTGTCCTGTCCTATCTGAAATATTATCAAAATCATTCATTAATTTTAGACATGATTTCAGCTTATGCATTAGGTAATTTTACCCCCTTCACTTAACTGCAAACATCACAATTTCTAGTTTAAATCCACTGGGCAGTGGTAAAATTTTATGCAATTTCTCCTTTCATACCAGTGCTTAATACTTTTAGTTGTTTTGTTTTTCATCTTCTTGCCATATGCACAAAGTCAAAAGAATGTGGTGAGTGTCATAGATAAAGTTTCAAACTGCTTCTCAGTTTGTCTGTATTTGTACCACTGTCCTAAATAAAGATCCCTGCAGAGACAGAGAACAGGGACAAACACCGTGATTTACTGCTAGAACAACCAGTGTTAACTTTGTAAGAATTCCCAATGCCTTTACTGGTCAAAATTGCAGCTTTTTAGCAATAGATGACTTCACTCTGCCTTTCAGGGTCAGGACAATGGAAACCAACATTTTAAAAGCCATGACTCTCCATTCTAAAACAAAATCCACACACAAAACTACATTTTCAGGAACTTTTCAGAGTATAATTTCACTTCAAAGAGCAGGATACTGAGCATCCTCATAGTGATGTGATGGCCCTATCGAAGGAAAAATTAAAAAAGGTAGATACATACCTCTATTTCTATAAAAATTATCTTGAGCAACCTGTCCCCCATCTCACCTTTTCTCCTTTGCACTAAGCTTTTCTGCAGAAATTTGCACTAAAGCCTTATTCCTTTTCCCCAACAATGACTAATTCCATTGCCATAGGACATTGCCATGGATGGGGGAGAGGAGAGTGAAAGACAAATCGAGGTGTTGATGAACAGGTGAGCAACACAAAGCCAGTTCATATTTGACTGGTGCCTCTCACCAGTGATATCTCCAAATGCTTCTTGCTTTTCTGTAACCTTATGAAAAAACACACTTCTGTAGCCAAATAACCTTACATCTCCTTTTATAATTAGTGCTATTACACAGAACCTAAGCTTACACAAATGTCCCTGGTGACATGATTAACTTCAGAGATACTAGTCAGCAGGAGTCAGTCACAAAGCATAAACTAATTAATGTTTGAGGACAAGGATAGGACAAAGGAGGTCACTCATCTGATGTGCTTTTGAGGATTGCCAACTAAAAATGGAAAGGAAGCATAGAACATATCTTCAGGGAGTTATTTCTGCAGTAACTAGAAAATCTGTGATTGCTTTCCTTAGTCCTTCTCTCTTTTTCATTTTCTCTTGACCGTATATCAAACATGGCCAAAAGAAAAGGGTGGGGGGAAGTACAGATTGGAAAAGTAACTGAAATCTTTATATGGACAATTCTAGCTGACCAAGAAATGCATTTAAGAAAACAAATTTATGCAAGGTGCCAAATTTACAGAAGAGCACTGAAGTTAGTCTGATAAGCTGGTGTTTTGTAAAAGAAGAATGAATCTGATAATTTTATCTCTCCAGATTTCTTTTACTTTTTGTGCAGCAGAGTGCTTTTATTCTTAGGCCCAGATGCTTCATCCTAATTCTATTATCGTAAGCATTTAAATATGTTCTTATATGCTGACCTCTGTGAGAATTAAAGTAAAACATCTGCTTAATACTTTGCTGAACAAATATAGATGATTAATATATGCTTAAGTGCCCTGATGAAATGGGGGCTGTGTTAGCAATGTTCTCATTTCATACACAAGGATGGGGAGTTTGCAAATATAAAATAATGGAATTATGCTGATTTTTATTAACTGAAGATCCTGTCTAGTCTACTTTGTTTCACCTCTGCCTCTAATAAAGAACTGATTTTTTGCATTCTCCCATATTAATATACTTCAGGCACCTCTGATTCACTGTGCTGGACTAATTTGGTGCTCACATCTGGGCAGGAACCTGGCAGCCCCTCGTGACCAGCAGCAAGTCACTTACTCTTGTTCCCAGCCAGCAAGGAAAGCAGGGTAGGGAATGGAAATGGAGACAATGTGGTCAGCAGGGAGAGCAAGAGGTGTGAACGGGCTGGGAGAAGAATTGTGAAACAACAGCTGTTCCATGGGAAGGGGATAAGGAGTGCAAGTGCTGGAGATCCAAAGATGCAGGGGCAGGCTGCAATCAGGACTGCTCTGAGGCACATTTGGGCTCTGAGTGTGGCAAGATGTTAGACAGGAGTAAGATAAATGGGAAGGGTAGAAAGGTGGCATTAATTCTTTCAGTGCCATCTTTAACAATTTATCAGTTTGCTACATTGCATTCAAATAGGATATCCATGTGAGAGCTCGTGTCTCCTGAGCAGGGGCCTGAAGCTGAGAGCAGCAGAGGGGTGAGACCATGCAAGGGGAGAGGGAAGTTGGAAGGTGGGAGGGCAGCAGATCCAGCATTCAGAGATGGGAAGTGAGATGTCCCAGGAGAGGGACAAGTGATCTGTGACCCAGGCCACACTCCCTGGAGCTGGGGCAGATGTTCACCCAAGAGTCTGGATTTCTTTCTGTAACTCTGAGACTAAAACAGACTAAAGAGGTAGTCCATATACTAAGGAGATAATTGATGTTACCTACTCTTCCACTTACAGATGGTAGCAAATTTTAAAATTGCATGATTTTTGATTAATATAACCTTAAATATTTCACATATAATTTTTTTTGTTGTTGTTGTTGTTGGGTTTTTTTGTGTGTGAAAAATTAGAAGAATTTCCCAAGCATACATAAACAAATAATGGTCAATAAAGACCATTCAAATTGCTCAGTCAAGATTCAGAAAGATCTAAAAAAATAAGAATTGAGCTTGTCAGAACATTTTAATTTGTTCTCAGTGTGCATGTACATGTGTGTAAACATTAGTTTTTCCAGAGTCTCAACTTATACCAAGAAGCATCAATTGTTTTACTTCTCCTTTTATGTCTCCTCTCTGAGTTGTTTTGTGGAACAAAAAGAATCCTTTATAGTGTTGTTTTGGCTTTCAGTCTACACCTCCCTTTCCTCTGTAGTCTCCCTGCTGTAAGAAAATAACTATAGGCAGACTGAAATCTTTGACACAGATCTTGCTCTAAGCAAATATGACCTTATAGCTCCATGGTTCCACTGGCTTCTGTATTTCCAAAAAATTTGTAATGGGCAGGATGTTTAGACAATTCTACCCATGAAGTGGAATTGTTCTGCCTTTTCTGAGGGCAAACAGAAAAACTTCGCTCTAACAGAAAAACTAATAAATGACCATTTAGTAAGAGAAAGCCAATTAACTTGAAGGATACTCCAAGCATTAACTCCTGACTAAAGTTGTATTGCAGGTACAAAATTTGGTCTTTTTGGCAGTGTCTAAAGAGAAAGAGAAATTAATATTGGATAAAGTCATTGAAAGGGTTAGTGAGCTGTAGAGATTTTTTGACAGTCATACAAGCATTTATCCTTATTGAATTAGAAATGACATCAGCCAGCATTATGATTTTGGAAAAAAAAGTGTCCTTTTCATCTCAAAGTAACAGTACAGGGGAAGTCTGAGCATTCAGAGGAGCTGTAGGATTTCATCCTTATCCTACTTCCTTAGTACTTGCCTGCTTTTTTTTTCAAGACACAGAAAGAGGCAGAAATTGATGCTACACTGGTGTGCTCTTGAGTGTATAATTTATTGAGCAAAATTACCTCACTTTAAGCAACAAGAATTGTCATTATTTCTTGTTCTAATAAATAGAATAGGGTGAGGCTTCTGTCTTTCACATCTTGTTAAAACATTATGCATGGTGCACTGCCTCATTACTTGAAGCCCAGACCTCTCTACATGAGAGCAGCTGCTGGAAGACACACTCCCTGGGACAGATCGTTAGAGAAGCTTTAATCCTTTAGAACAATTTTTCAATACTGTTTACACCAGGGATTTCCTTGTACAAATCCTCTTTACACAAGACAAGAATAACACAGGAAGAAACTATTTGTCTCTGATCTCTGAAAAGAAGGAGAGCAAGTTTAAGTCCTCAGGGGGCTTTCTATCACTTAAACTAACCAGGAGGGGATTAATCAAAGATATCTTTGCTGCGTGATGTACAGCCAGCTTCAAAGGTGCAATCACATTGATCAGCGTACAGCAGAGCAACACTCACAGCATCTTGTGTTTTAAGTTGAGGTAGAGCAGAGACTGAAATGCCCAGTTTGTTTCATCACTCCTTCTTTCCCATCAAAACAACCACAGGCTGTTGTGATGGGCTGGGATCCAAAGCACACGGGTCAGGCGTTTGCGTGGAGCTCAGCCCTGCACTCTGATGAGGAGTGAGCACTGAACCCTCTGCAGTGATTTCATGTGCCAATTCCTTGCAAGCAAGTCTAATCTCCTTTCACATGGCCCTATAAAAATGTTTTGTATGCAAACGAGTTTCCTCCATTTATGGAAACTTGATTATCCCTGCATAACTCCATTTTTGCCACTGCCTACCTGTGTTATTTCCATCCTACCGTGTCAGCACACAACTGAAATAATGTAGTGGTGAAGAAACTCCATTGCCATCAATGAAAAAACGAGAAAACTTTCAGACAAAAATCCTGTATGCATTATAAATAGAATAAGAGATGGAAAGCTTATTAATAAACTTAAAGAAATATTTCTCAGTGAAATATTGCAAATACTTTTTACACAAATCTCAATTAAAAAATCTATTTTGCTAAAATACTTTTAGTTTTCTAATTTTGTTGAAGATTATTAACTTATGTTATATTTACATTTGAAGAAAATATAAGCATTGCGAAAATGCTCCTCTCATGAAACACTTGTCCATTTTCATCAGTCAACAGCACTTAAATCCCCCCTTTTTCCAAAACTGGTTGCAACTTTTTCAATGAAGCGCCTTGCCATTAAAACCTCTAGAGAAAAAAATGTCTTCAAATACTCTTGTGTCTTCTAGGTATGTAATTTTTTTGGCATCAGGGAAGGATTTTTGGGGACACAAAAAGTGTGACCTTCATTACAGGACAACCATATGCCAGTAACTAAAAGGTTTAGTTGGATCTTATGGGCAGATCCAATCTCTGATCTATATAATTAAGACAAGAGGCTTTTCCATTAGTGCCTTGTAGTGTAGCCATGGAACTTTTTATCAGGCCATAGATAGCAAATCCACCCTTTTGTAATGCAGTGAATGTTTAGTTATTTATACAGAGAGAAACACAAAGAGATGCAAAGAAAGTTCCTATCCCTACTAAGTGACCTAGTTAGCTGGACTGTTGGCTGTATTCCATCTCTCTTTGCCTCTTTTTTTTTCTTTGCTTTTTTTTATCATTGAAGAACTTCAGAATATTCTGGTTTTATGCCAATATTGTACAAAACCAAATGTTAAGAAAAGAAAATTTTTCAGTTGAGTGGACTTGCTTTTATATAGATAATGAAGTTATTTCTAAACTCTCAGAAGAATAAAAAGGTGAAGCTGAGAATATCATCACCAACTTATTTTTATACTTTTGCTAAAAATGATGCCATTTCCTCTTTTTGAGACTTCCATTTCCTCTAGTGCTGATCTTCCAAGGTGGCAGAACAAACCTGAATAGGACAACAGTTCCAGCTCAGGTTGCCAGTTCCTTTGAGATGCCATTGCTCTTTTCTGCCACACAGGATATTAATTGCCCAGGCAGCTAGGACTACACAAGAGGAAGAATATAGAGGCAAAGGCAGAGTTTGTTATTTAGGATCATCAGTGTCTGATTCTCTTTTATAACAAATCTGACATTTCTCAGTAGGCCACACCAATTTTGGGTTCTCCACAGAGCTTCTCATCGCCATCTTCTCTATGTCCTCTCTCTTGCTACCCCCTTCATTTCTTGGGAAACTCCTCCTTTTAGCTGTGTTTGACAATAGGAAGGAAATTAAAAGCTGAGAAGGAAGGATAGCTTAATTTTTTCTGCCTTTTAAGAACACATTCATGAAGTGGAGCTGGGGTCTGCTATCTCCCTGTTCTCTGAGCCAAACAGTGGAATAGGAATAAAATCAACTGAGCTATGTCTGAATAGAAGAAAGAAGCTGTTCAAGACACCAGCAGAGTTAAACCCCTTGGAAAACCTGGAGAATAACTGGAGGAAGTTTAAAAGGAACTACAAGGAATGGGGAGCAGCTAAAAGGGAAGACAGAAGGCAGCCTTGTTTCTGACAGTAGGTGGTTTTGAACTACTTGATTTTTAAATGGTTTTCAGTAACTCAAGCAGAGAGGCCAACTCTGAAAGTGAAGTAAAAAATTCAAGGAGTACTTCACACTTCACATAAAAATGAATCATCAGAACAATTGTTAGACAGACACAGAAAAAAGAGGTTTGCAGGAATTGTGGAGGAATTTGTACAATTTCAAACTATATGAAGATATCTTTCAGTTTTGAATTTAATTTGGTCCTTAACATCTGACTAATTTATGACACCATCTAGGCCAAAGCAGTTAGAAAGAGGCTAAAAGATTCAGAACTCACCATTGACAAAGTAATTTTTTCCAGGCCAAAGAAATTGTCTGCTAAAGCCCTTGAGCCATGGTGTTTGCACATGTTTGAGGTGATGGAAGATTTTAAACACTGCAAGGATGGATACCTCAGGCATGAAGACATGTGGAGTAGTTCACAGTTAAGAGCACAATGGCAGCTCACAGCAGATTGAAAATTCCAGAAACTACTTTGGTGAATTATCTCAGTCTGTAAGAATTTTTAACTGCCAACACGAGAAGCACAGCTTTAACAAAAAAGAAAATGGTAAAAATTGTCAGTTCTGAAGAACCCTTTCCAAAAATCAACACTGGCACAAAGTGAGGTAAATGCACTGTAACTTTAAACTAATATAGAATATATATAGATTGAAGTTCTAGCAGAACTTTGCAAGTCAATACAATGAAAGAAACAAAGTCATACCAAGCACCTGAATGTAAATGGATGGAGGTCAGTTTTCAGTACTGAATCAGTCTAAATTTAGACAAATAATAAAAGTCTAAATGGAGTGCAGATGTCTTCTCTCTGTAAAAGGCTTTCCTAATCTATAGACTCATGTGAGGTCAGATTTTGAGAATCTCCTGCTCTGTCTTACTGCCACTGACTGTGAAGGGAGCTTTGGGTGGTTAGACATTTTACACAGGTCTTTCTTTGAAGTTTTGAAAATGGAATCACGTGGAATACATTAATCTGTGCAAAAAATGTGGAAAGCAATGGATTGAAAAAGATATTTTTACTTTCTTCTTCACTACTAAGAAAAGAAAATCCAGTACAGGTGAGAAAAAGGCAGGGTTCAATGAGGTGGAAATCTCAAATCATTAAAGAAGACTACAAGATTCCCTCTGGTTGTAGGAAAACTGTCAACAGAACTTCCCAAGATGTCCATCTTTCTAAATTTGAATCTTGAATGGATATATTTTTCTGAAGATTGTAGAATAAGTAGAATTGGAATGAAAATAACACACTGGTTAGTAAAGGTGGCACATTACTTCTTCAGCAGAGCTGTATAGTTAAATTATGCAAAATAGGAGTGCTCTTCACTCTGAAAGGACAGAAGTTTTTGAGTTATGGTTGAAACCAGATCATTTTTCTATGCTTCTTATATGTGCTGCCATCCAAGATTAATGAGGTTGTATGCTGGTCAGAAAAATGTTAATTTCTGTGCTTCAAAAATGTCTAAAAGAGACTACAGGGCTCTAATTTTACTGCTAAAACTCCCTGAGCCTTTCACAAACACACAGGGATCACTTTTATAGTTACTGCAAATGTCTTCCTAATTGAAGACAAAACAGTTTCTTTTTCTTTTATAATTCATGCTCTATGTCGTTTGGCCAAAGCATGTTGTAGTCAGTTCAAGAGCTGAGGTATCTACCTGCCTTCTCAAGAAAGAAAACGTTCACCTTTCTAAGCAAGTGAAAAAGTTTAAGACAACATTTTACACAGAGAATAGATCTACTAAAACAGTATTGCTGGGATAAGATGCTTCAAGGCCATGTTTTCAGCCTGAATTGTATTTAAATACTATACAGGACTTTTGACAAAGTAATTCCAAAGGGATATGTAAAAGTGATTCCAAAGGGATTAACAGGCAAATACATGCATTGTATAAGGATTGGAAAATGTAAGGAAAGCGCAGAAATGTTTTATACTGATCTCAAGTGAATAACAGCATTGAAGACAAAGTTAAACCTCAGTGTTTGGCAAAATATATTGGTCAAATTAAACAAAAATACAAGGCCAGAAGAATGGAAAGGACTGGTCTCAGAATAAAACAAGCAGATCTGCTTGCATTGCACTGGAGAAAATACACTAACAAACAGGCCTTTGTCTGTTGCTCTCCCTTCCCTAGGACTGTATTACTGGAAATTAAACTGCTGTGTTCATGGAAATCAGTATTATTTGACAGATGTGATAATCTGGCATAGTAATGTCAGTGGAATTACAAACATGAAGCAGTTTGCAAGGAAATCATTGGTTCAGATATTTCATTCCCTGTCTCTGTTGTCCAGAACCTCAGAACCTGGTTACAGAACAGTGAGGAAATAACTATTACTTTTTATTAAAAAGCAGACAGATAATACTCTGGTCAAAACAGCAGGAGGGAATTATGGGCTGGCCCTAAAAATCCTAGGAAATGATGAGTCTTAAAGGAATGCATTCTCTCAAATTGACTTTTTTGTGTCCTTGCCAATTTTAATGGTTGGAATACCAGTAAAACCTCAGTCAGACATTAGTTTAATACAATTTTAAGGTTTTGAAGGTCATGTCATCCAGACCACACAAAGGACTGATTGCTATGGGAAATATGGGCAATAGGAAGAAATTTCATTGTTTGTGATATCACTTGCCATGGTTTTGAATGAATTTCATCAGAAATATTGTCTACTATTTTGTAGTGGGACATATATCTATGTCTCAAAACAGATGATAACACAGCCTAGTTATTAGGAAAAAAACTAAGTTACTAATACAATTCTCATCCATTTTAAGTAAAAAAATCCCAGTTTGTCAAAAGGCAAAAGCAGACTTTTTCCTACTTGGCCAGCTCTCTTGATAATGATGTGTGCCATGGGTACCCTGTATATATTTAGGATTTTAGAATAAACTTTTCAATCCCTCCATTTCATCTGATTGAGTACAAATTCTGTCATAAAATATGGTAATACAAAAACTATATGTCCTTGTGTGTTGTATGGGGTTTTCATATTAAACAGATGTGAGAGAAAAATAAATGCTATACACATGCCTGGGAAAAAAAAAAAAAAAGGTAGGAAAACCACACCCCAAAACTGGAGAGTTGTGCTTCAGAATTGCCCTGGAGATGGAGGATGGCTCTCAGGCTGAGAGCAGTAAATGACAACAGACTGGAGTGCAATCCCAGCCCACAAGCTGGATTTGAATTTGAGCTCCTGAGTTTGCAACTATAAAACTAACTGCTCTGCTAGCAACCCACAAAGACCAGATGGACCTGTAATTAACTGCAAATCCTTGCATTTGTGCATTTCCAAGGTGTGGCTGATAGTATAAATTTATACATGTGTGCAAGTACCTATCTAGATGTACAGAAACAATAATGATGTTTGTTAGAAGATGGGACCATTTCTGAAGTTCCATGGAGTGTTTATAAAAAGATATCTCTGTCTCTCATGATTTCTTGTTCCCTCCTTGAGAGACCATATGGGGTATTAATTAGACAAAAGAAGTGGCACACAGGGAACATGGGTTTTGTTCCACGTGCTTCTGGGGTGAATTTGCACAACTGTGAGCGAGCTGTGTATTTGCATAGGTAGGCGAGGGGGGAATAGCAGTGGCTTTCAGCACAGATAGGTCTGGATGAGGGCATGTGCTCAAAAGCAGTGTGAGGGAGCAGCGTGGATGTGTGCTTCAACCTCACTCATAGGAGAAGAAGCCAATTAGAACACTTGTAAGGCACTGAAAACACCTCCAGGGAGCCACACTGCTGCCTCGTGGGCCATGTCCCTTCTGTGCAGCTGCTGAATTTCAGACAGCTGATCCTCAAACTGTGAATCATTCCAAATCATTCCCTGGAATGTTTGTTTTTCTAGACAAACTAAAGGGAAAATTCAGAGATTTCCCTCCTGACTTAAGGCCTTTTGATAGGTGTTGTTGGGTAAGGTGAGTATGGGCTCAAATTAATTTTGTAACATAGAGAACTCATGCAGCTCTCACTTATGCAGCCCTGCAATTTGGCCACTGGCTGAATTTTAAGAAATGCATCTGCACTTTTCCTTCTTATGAAAACCTACAGGAAATACTGGAGTGAAAGAGGTTGCTTGTAATATACTAGTTCTAGTGATTTTTTAAATGAAAGCCTGTATAATGAATTGTGTAGTAGGCTGAGCTTGTATAAGAGCATATGCATTGCAATGAATGCCAAGTGTTGTTTGGCACCTAAGACTACATTTAGTCTACAATCTAAGCTGCAAAGTTTTTATATGGGAAAACTAAAAAAAAAAAAAAGGAAGGCAATAGGAGACTACCTCATTTTACCCCTTCCTCTAGCTGGCCACAGTGTGTCTTGGCAAAGTTCCACACTAGGCCTTCGTAGAAAGAGCAATTCCATGTATCTGTCATAATGGAATGATGCCACAAAGACTGATTGAAGTGGAAACAAAAGAATCTTTCTTCTTAATGCTGCTTTCCAGCATGAAAATACTCACCATGGCTTTGTTTCCCCAGAGAAGCAGGCACATATCTGTCCCACTCAAGTATGCAATGGGCAAGGCTCACCACATCCATACTGCTTGGGCAGTGCAACCTCCTGACCAAGAATCTCTTCTGGCTCCTTTTGCTAAGAGGAGAACTTGGTTTCCAACATACATGCAGCGCAGATGACGTGGAGATTGGTGTCAGAGGGAAAGAGGTGCTGAACCCATCTGACAGCATAGATGCACACTGTGAAATCAGTGAGATTTTGTTACATTTCTTTTTCCAAATATAAACTCCACAGATTTTCGTTTTCAGAAGTGTTCATTTCTCTCATAGCTGTAATAGCAGCAGTATGAATCTGTGCATTCATTACCTACATAGAGCAGCTTGACTTTTTTACAGTGACTCATTGGAGCCTGAGGTCACTGAGTGGGAAGGTTTCAAAGACCTGGTAAGGAAGCACAGTCCCTGTCAGGAATTTTTGATATAGGTTATCTCTACCTTGTGCAGCTGAGCTACTGACAAAGTGATTTCACAGGAGATCTTTATATATATTTAAAAGGTGATTCACTCAACCTTCGAGACAACAGACTTTGAAGGCAGTTGACTGCAACACTGAAAAAATCACTTTATGGTACTAAATACCTTTTTGTAACTGACAGAATCATTATTTTTTGTGTGCACTGTAGTTCCTTTGTGCCATATAAGCACTCATTATCCTACACTTACTAAGGTTAAAATCTCTGCTGGATGACACAAGGGAGCTCAAGCAGCAGGGCAACAATTAACGACCTCAAAAGGTTTTGTGGTTTTGTGGTTTCATCTGGATAAATGCAGATGAATTTGAAGGTGGTTCAGCTAAAATGTCTCTCCCTCTTCAACCCCTCCTGTTTTTTTCTTTCTTCCCTTCTCGCCTTTTTTATTTTTTTTTCTTTAAGCCAAAATGATTAGGTTTTAGAACCAGGCCAGCAGATCTAACAATTCCAGATTTTTTACTTGCTGTGTTGCCAACTTTTTAACTTCAATTTAATAGTTCACTGGTAGAACCCACATGTCTTGATGTTTCATCTCAGATGGGTTAATTTTTACCTAGCTATAATAGAAGCAGTATGAATCATTACCTTCCTACCAGCAACCTGACTTTGGAAGTTTTCACTTTTGGTTCATAGCTGCTTTGAAATCTATGAATGATCCAAACTGCTTCTCTCTCTCTCCTTTTTTTATTTTTTTTTTAATTTTTTTAAAGGACATCAGTGACTTGGACCCAGATATTAAAGAAAAATCACTGACAATATTTTCACGGAAGGATTTTAACTCATGGTGTGTGAAACACTACATGGTGATATTTTAGTATTGTTGAATCTCTGGGTGTCATTAGGCATTATTCTGGCTGAACTCTACTGGTGTTGCGGGTTCCATTTGTAATGTTTGGTTTTTTGCAGTATAACCCAGTTTCACCAGTCTTCCAGATGGACAAAGATGGACAACTTTCAAATTGTTAGGCTCAGGTCTTCTGCAGCTCACTTGACAAAAGATGTCAGGACTTTGGGCAGTCACTTCTCTCTCATATTGAGTCAGAATTCACAGGCATAGACTTTTCTAAATTTCTATATTTGGAGTTCAGCTGCTTACCTGGAACCTCTAGATCTGGAGCTGCCTGGCACTGTAGTCTGCTGGTTTTAATTTTTCGTTACAAATGTGATAGAGGTGGGAAGGTGTTGCTTCAAACTGAAGTGAAACTAAATACCAACTTTGCCAATCCTTATATGACACATTGACCCTGTCTTCATACCATTTATTTAAATAAAAAATATAAATCTTAGCTGAAAGGCTAATCCAATCTTAATTTCAGCTAATCCAGTGATAAAAAAAGCAATACAAATCACCCTCAAATGAGTTATCATAACATCTATTAGGAAAACACTTTTTGTTGTAAAGATATTTTTGTTTAGTAAGATGGATATTCTATATTAGCATAAGACACCTTTATACTAAACATGAAAATCTAATGGGAAACAGTTTTGCATGGTAGTTATACTGGCACAACAATCTAGAATCCTTTATCTCTGATAGCTTTCCAAGCTCCCTTTGACAAACTCAATCATGTTCCCCCCAAGCAGATACTGCTATTTGATAAGACTTATTTCTATATAAAAATTGGCTCCTAACAGTTGGATGATGCAATGATAATTTGGGCTATTAGTCAGAGCATATAAATACATGTATGGCCTATACTGGACAAACTGTTAAGAAGGCAGAGGACACCACAACAAGAGCAATATCTTTAGTGATAAAACTGGGAACAGTATGACAGAATGTGCTTGTTCCACCTGCAGTTATTAACATTTGCTCACCCTTCAGCTTGGTTTCTTCATTCTCACTGTCACAATGCCACACAGCAGTGCCATGGCAAGGTGCTGTGAGGGACTCAGGTGTGCCTGAGCACTCTGGTTCTTGTGCTGGCAAGAGCCAAGGTTAGAGGAGTGGTCATTGTTAAGCTTAAAATAAAAAATCTGTTGATGATGTTTGACAGATTCAAGAATCCCAGTTCAGGAGGGGCTTTTCTCTTAATTGTTGTGGGAAATATCCCAAAGAATTCTTCCAGCTGGGTGGCCATTAGTTGGATTCCTGTTTCTGACATTATGTATGAAGCATTGGTAGATTCATAGATCTCCGTGTGAGATGGCTTATTCCTCTGAGCAACTCATGTTACATTTATGGTTAAATCTCTGCTGCTTTTGGAGACCAGTACCAAATGTCATGGTTAAGCTGAAATAATCACCAGATCATGAGGACTGTTGTTCTCACTGGTGGAGTTAAGGAACAGTGGAGATGCTGTATGCCTTATACACCTTTGTGTAGTGTCTGTCTGAATAACCTCTCCAGTCTTGGTTTATGAAGGCTACATTAAAATGTAAACAGTGTTAAAATAGATATTTTAATAAAAAATGAACATTGCAGTTGCAAGCATGGCATATAGAATTTGTTGCCATTGGCTGTTTCTGTCATTGCTGAGGAGCTGAGTTCCTTCTGGCAGTAGTTTTAGTTGCAGGGTTCACATAGAACATTTTCATTTGAGAGTGACATAACCCTCAGTTCAACGTTACTGTGTGGATGTGCTGGCAGAGCTGTGTTGCCTCAACACCTTGGTAAAGCAAAGCTTACCTTGGCTTGTCTGTGTTGGGCTCCCCAGCAGCAGCTTCACTCTCAGGGTTCTGCCTCAAGACATTGCAATTTGTTGAAGTGGTCCAAAAAGTGAAAGAACTCAATTTCTGGACAGCTGACTGAGCTCACTGAGGTGGTTCACATACACCTGCCACAGGGTGCCTGTACCTCTCTCTGCCCAAAGCCACAGTCCTCTAAACAAGGATGGTAAAATAAATCTGTGGCTCTGCACAGACAAAAAGTCACAGTCTGTAGCAGCAGGAGATCCAATTTATTCAACAGCAGAATCTAAATCACTACAAGATGAACTGAGGCAGAAGAGCTGCAGGAGCAAAATTCCTCTGCTGCTTTCCAAAAGGTGAGAGCAACAACCTGTGAGAGCAGGGAAGAACTGGGTCAGGAAAGATGATCCAGAAATGGAGACACAGCATGCTCAGAGATGTTTGTTATCAGTTTTGTCTGTCTGCAGTGATCACACATCCTTGCAGAGGTAAAAAACCCAAACCCTTAATGCAGAGCTTCAAAAGCATGAGGACAAATGTGGAGGACAAAGTAGATTTTTCCTGGATTATTTTATAAGTATGTAGTAAATAAACTGTCCATTTTATCAGTCCACAGACTACAGAGGTGAAGAAGGAATCTATGCATTTTATTGATGGCCATTTTGGCTCAGTCACATATGTGCATATCCTGAATGAACAGGAGTATAACTGAAGATTCAAGATGTTATCTAGATTAACTTCTGATTTGAACAGCAGAGAATTCGCCTATATTTTACATCCCAAACCAAAAATATAATGAGTGAGTTTGCACACTTTTTCCATCATTCTCACCAGTAAAATTAAAAACAGAGTGTGACTCTGAGAGCAGGAATTATCTATTGTAATCTATTTGATTTGGAGGCTGTCTTCCTGTCATGTACTAGTCTGTTTGCTGTATTTTACCAAACTAAAATCCTGCTCATCTAATGGTGACTCTGCCAAGAGAAGCTGTGGATGCCCCATTCCTGTCAGTCTTCAAGGTCAGGTTGGATGGGGCTTGGAACAACCTGGTCCAGTGGAAGGTGCTCCTGAACACGCCAGGGGAGCTCGAACAAGATGATCTTTGAGGTTCTTTCCAACCCAAACCATTCTATGGTTCAATGGCTCTATGATTTCATGGTTCTACATATGCTTGAAACAGTAAACAGAAATCAAAGCACTAGTGACTGAAACATAAATATTCAGATAGAATTAATGAAAGAGATGGTAACTGTTTTGATTATACTATTAGTTAGTTATTAGGAAAATGATGAAGGTATATTCTGTGTGTGTAGTGAGCCACTTATTCTAAGATACAAAGCAGGTAATGGATTAACATCCATCTTAAATCACTTTCAATGAAATAAAATTAATCCAGTTTTTTGCTTGGGAGGGGGAGCAAAAGACATGTCCTCTAAACACAACCTTGTATTTTTTTCTTTTCTACTAACATTCTACTTTTGTAGTGGAAGAAAAAATATTCTACAAAATTTTAATTAATGCAATTATTTTTATTTGCTCTAGAATAGGGAAGACTGTGCTAATAATTCCACACTTTATACAGTGAAAATTCATTTTACTTCCATGAAATGTGATATATATCAGTGTTAACCAATAGACTTGTTGATTTTCACAATTAAGTCTTTACTGTTCTGTTTTGATATGATTTATGAAAATTTAGAACTTAGTTTTATGGGGTCTTGTTTAGTTTGCTTGTTTTGTTTGGATTTATTTGTTGGTTTTTCTTCGGGGGGGGGGGGGGTGGGGAGGGGTATGAATAAGGAGATAACAGAGAACTGGATTAATCACTGTTCTAACTCTTGAGGGATCATGGCAACTTAGCCAAAGTGGAATACTGTAAGGAATAGCTCATGGTTTCCTAAAAAAACTTAAAAAACTTTTTTATTTATTTATTTTTTTTTTAATGGATCTGCAGTGCATTAATTCTTTGTGTAATGACCTGGGTAATGCCCTGTGATGCTGTCAGGAAAAACTACAGGGAGAGAAATGCCCTCCTACCTAATACTTCCACCAAAAAACATTTTCCTGCCTTCTTTGAGAAGACTGATGCTCCCTGAAAGGCACCCTTTCAGGGGTGTGTCCTTTCTCTAAAGCCCTACCAAGATGAACTTTGGGAATAGTCTTGCACCCTTGAGGAGATGGAGGTGCAAAGTCATTACTTGCTGCTTCTTTGGTGGCTGTCTGGCCTTGGCTTTAAGAATCCTTCATGATACCCAAGGGTGGCCACACTACAGAACCTGTCCCAGAAGAGAACTTTTCAAATTCTTATTTTATCAAGAATCCCTGTCTGGAGTTTCTCTGCACTTTTTCATACTGGAGTCCTCTCAGATTTCTACTGACCTATTTTCAGTTTATGAATTACTTGCAAATCCCTTTGAAATTAATTATTTATCTTCAAGAACCTTAGGTCTGTCTGTTACCTGATATTTTCTTTCAACCGGTATGTTTTCACCAAAAAAAAAGAGCTTTATTTGCAATGACAGAAGCAGAGTTTTACAGAATTCACTGTATTGCCATGGGAACGAACGAGTTCCTTCTGAATCATCAGGGCCAAACTAACTCAGATGAAATAGGAACAAGCCCTAACCTTTGCCCATTCTTCAAACATACGTCAAAACTGATACGCTCTGAATGTTCAAAAAATTGAGAAGGTCCCTGGGATACACAGGGGGATTTCTAAAGCTATTTGTATTATTGGGACAGCAAAGAGGCACCTGCTGATTTATCTGTACCCTTTCACACTTAAATTCTTGAAATATATGTGACTTTCAGGCTGCAGAGAATAATTAACAACTAACTGAAAAAGCTGTGAAGAAAGGATGTTCTTTTAGAAAATTGCTCTAAATTTCCTCTCATATTTCTTTTCTTTTAGGACTTTCCAATACATTTTTATGTTTTTAATTAAAAAAAATCATAATTTTGATCACTGTTACAAAAATGCGTTTTCCTTATTATCTGTAGTTCTGTTGGAATCTGTCTGGAAATTTTTGTGTACCTATTTCTACCATTTAGATTTTAACAAAAGAGAAAAATGTTGAAAAGTTATGGTGGAAGACAGAATAAAGAAAAAAAGGGGGAACAACTAAATGTATTTCATTTTATTTATGACTAAAAGATGAAATATTCAAATAAAAATGGTACAATTTTAGAAAACAAAACTTAAAATTAAAAGACAATTTTTTTCCTTTATGTTTCCGGACATTGTCTTCAAAAGTAAAAATGTTAATCTCTGGTGTTTTGAAAAAAGAATTTTGCTGTTTTATGACCAAACATATTATGAACTAGGAAGATTTTGGTATGCCTTCCTTATGACTGATTTTTTTCTCTAATTTTATTGAGTTTTGTACCTTACCTGAAAGGATTCATTCTCCATCAATCAGCAAAGTGAGTCTATAATCAAACCCACACTAAATTATAGTCTTAATTTCTGTATTCACTAATACAGAGTTTGAAGGTGTTCACTTCAACACAGATAACAGAAAATCTGAGGATTTCTGGCCTGCACAAGTTGGTTTGGGGACTTGGAGGGATCTGGTTCCACAGTGGGAGTGTGGATGAAGGAGGTTGTGAATGAAGCACAGCTAGGTTCTGCCTCATGCAATTCCTTCATGTATCCTTCATGGTGGTGGAAACTCAGTCTAGAGGAAATTTAAACATCTGAGTCTTTTTGTTGGTGCTGCAAGGAATTTTTTCTTTAAGGAAAATGTTAGGAAACGAAACTTAATATTTCTATGGTCTATTTTTGCAGTGGAATAAAAAAAAAAGTGGAATTCATTACAATAAATACACACTTGCAAAGGATTGGTAGGCCAGACAATTAAAAGTAACTTTATAATTGTAAATATTTCTGTAACAAGGGTGGTTTTGACAAAATTTTTGATAACATCTCAGCATAAACCCCACTTTTTGTATATACAGTTATTTTACCTTCCATGAGACGTATATCAACCAAGGAAGAATACAGTGGGAAATATTTGAAAAATGCTGGCAGTGTTCACAATTTGCACATCAGTTTCATGCTTGAAGACTAGTCAAAGTTCAGAGACTTGGCTCCAGTGATTTATTCAAAGTGTAGATCTTCTGCCCTTAATTGGAGTATGTGTCTAAGGGCATGGGGGAGTACATATGAGGTTAATTCAATACCTTTGGCTGGGCATACCCTGAGTTTAATCTTCTAATCTCAGAAATGTTTTTCAGTTTGGCCAATTTAATTTATTATAAAATTAGTTCAACATACAGTGGAAACCAGCAATTCCCTGTTATGATGTAAGGTACAACAAAAATTATACCAAAGTTGAGTTCAATTGCCTGAACTTGTAACTGTTTGTGAGAAACCCAATCGGATGTGGATTTGTTAGACACGTGCAGAAGATGAAACTCGTGCTGTGAACTCAAGAGAGAGGTGTCTGGATTCTGAGATCCAGGATCATGTGCAAGGAGAAAATTCGTCTAGTCCAGGATGCATCTGGACCTGCTCAGCAGGGAAATGATTGGTGCAAAAGGAATATTATGATCAAAAAAGGAGAGTGAATTTAGTTCCTCCTTCCTTACCTCCTTCCTCCCTTCTTCCCTTGATCATCTTTGTGGGTTTTTGTTGCACTCTCTTCAGGATGTCTGCACCTCTCTCCCAGAACTGAACACAATACTCAAGGTGTGGCTTCACTAGTCCAGAATAGAGGGAAAGAATAATCTCTCTCAACCTGCTGGCAGTATTTTACCTAATTTAACCCAGGATAGGTTTAGCTTTCTTTGTCTGGAGGGTACATTGCTTTTTGTATTCTGTCTTATGTCCAGCTTGTTGTCCACAAGGACCTCCACGTTCTTGTACTTTTGCTTCTAATTACAATCAGCCTCTTGGTTTGGTATTGACAGATTCTGGAGCACCACTTTTTTCTGTGTTGTTTTTTCTACAGTATTTTTTATTTTGCTGTGTTCTGATTTTTCAGACTTCTCTCAGCCATGCTTCTCATTTGCATAATAAGCGTGGCTAATCAAGCAAGCAGCAGCCAGGAGTGCTGCAGGTCAGTTAAGAACATGGACCTGAACAAATCCAACACATACTGAACAGTTGGAGCAGCACCTTACACTATTTGCCACACTGGGGTATCCAAGTTTTTAATGAAAATATCTACAAAAAGGAATGAACACAGCTTTGCCAGAGATTCTTACTAAATATGCCAGAGAGTAACTACCCCTAACTCTCATCCATCCACTACATTAGACCTCAAGGTGCATTGAATGTGTCCATGTCACAAATGCCTTTAGGAGCAAAGGATGACCAGCAACAGGATCATTTATCTCTTTTCTGCTTCTCAGTCTGTACAGTCACTCAGTGGTTCCACTGAAAGAGAGAACATCATCCACTTCCTATTTCAGCCAATTCTGAGGTAGTTCTTTTGGGCTGGGACCTGAACTAGATCAAGTTTCCATGAAGAAAATGACTAGCCAAAACATTTAGATATTGATATTTCTCAGAAGAAACACATTATTGTGTTTCTTACCATTACATTCAGTTCTCAGAAAATTGAAGCAGCACTTAAATACTCCTCTTTTGGCAGAGTAAGAAATGGTGGCCCATGGACTCTAAAGGGGAACCTTGAAGACCTGCCTCCAGGAGCCATTAACTCCTTACCCAGAGCTGGAATATTGTAAGTGTTGTCTGGTGGGGTGTAGTGAGATAAAACTTTTAATTTGAGGCTGATTGGGAGCTTGGCCATGTGAAGAAGAAGGTAAACAGTAGACCTGGCTGTAACTGAGTTCCCTTCACACAGTTAATTTCTTCATTTTGATTGTTTTTTCCCCCTTAAATCATAAAAATGTAATTATATATGAAGTCTGTTATGAAACAAGATATTCAGAAATAATTCAACTTGGGTCAATATAAGAAGATTATTTTTATAAAATAGAAGTAGTTTGATTTTGGCTTTTATTATAGTTTGTTCTTTTTTAATTTACAAAGGAAGTAAAAAATAAAGAGTTTTTAAATGAAATCTTGCAAACTCCAATGTTATTTTAAATGGTTTATGTTTTCTTCTTTTCAATAATAACATTCCTATATCTTGCTTAGATTCCACTGAACCAGTAATATAAAATTGCCCCTTCAAAAATTATTGAACACATTCTCAAAAAAATGGACATATTTTCACCTTTGATCTGATAGATTTCAGCAATTAGCTATCTCAAGACCTCACAGAAAGAAATATAAGTTTATGAAAGCCATCTTAATTCATAATCTGGTACATATTTTAAGAATTGTTTTGTTCAGCCTGGAAATGAGGAGATTGAGGAGAGACCTCACTCTTCAACATCCAAGAGGGGAGGTGGAGGGACAGGTTCTGATCTCTTCACGCTCATGACCAGTGCGGGAAGCCAAGGACATGGCATGAGACTGAGTCGGGGAGGTTTGGGCTGGATGTCAGGAAAAGCTCATTCCCCCGGGGTGGCTGGGAGCAGGAGCAGGGCAGGGCTCGCAGCCCCAGCCTGGCAGAGTTTGGGAACACTGGGACAATGCTCTCAGGCACAGGCTGTGACTCGTGGGGTCATGCACCAGGACAGGAGTTGGACTCTGCAATCCTGATGTGCCTCTTCCAACTCAGCATAATCTGTGATTCCTCAGTTCTAAAAAGTCAAGTTCTATCTAGGTAGAACCTGTTATTCTATCACATTCAAATTATTTCCAGTTCATAAGAACCCATGTGAGCAGACCAAAACACACCTATTTGTTTCTTGTTTAACAACAGACACAGCAGCTCCCTCCAAAGCTGTTTCAACTGCAGAAGAGCTGATAAATATACAGGAAATTGTTCAAAGAGTGCTTTTCCCTTCTTTTATATTTGCAACATCTGAAATTAGAAATTAGGAACTTAGAGTTCAGAAAATTAGAAAAGCAGGGAGCTATGTGATACACTCATTTTTCTTGCTTGGAATTGTTTGACTTGCTATCATCTTTCTGTGCTCTTGCTGAAAGGTTGTTTTTATAATTCTGCACAATAGATTGTATTGATTAGTTCTAATTTATAGAAAGATATTCCAGAGACCTTTTCACTTGTCTATATTGTGTAATTCTTATCTCATCTGTCATCTATAACAAGCCTTATTTTGGCTTAAGTACTCAAACTGGTGCCTTAACTGAAACCACTTCTTCCATGTGATAGTTGCTTAAAGGAAAAGCTCTATTGAGTGCTTCTGTATGACACAAAGCTCAAAGGTCAAGTCCTTATGCAAACCTATGGCAAACAAAATATCTTTCAAATTTAATGCTCTGGAGATGATAAAATATAAATACATCTTTTCACAAGTCTTCAAAATAATGTTAAGACACACAGTCAGGCACTGACACTGAATATTAGGATTAAATCTCCCTAGTCTGTATCATTCTTAATTAAGCTTTCTCCTAATTTGTACATTAGTTTGCCTTTGACACATCTCTTCAATTCTGCTATCATTGTGATCTTCCAGCAGATCTTTCTTTCCCTCTACCTTTTCTCTATGATACCCATGTTTCAGTTTTTTTCCCTTTGTGTTGGTCTCAGCACCAATGCTGATGGTCTGTTGACACAAAAATCTTGTATTTCATTTTTTGAGTTCTCCTGAACTTGATTTATTGAGTCATCTTCACCACTTACTGTAAGACCTGTTCACTTGTTTTGGTTTTTAGTGTATACTGTAACACACTTTGATATATTTTTGATAAATAATCTCTGAAATACCCCTGTATGCCTCTAATTGTGACTGTGCAAATGGAATGCTGAAAATGGGACTGCTAAACAGCTGGACACACCTTAATAAGCCAGGTGTCTGCAATCCTCCACAAGGCTAATGAAAGTCTGCAGCTGGGTGGTGTCACTTTATGATGTAAGTGTGTCTACTACAAAACACCTTACAGGTGAACTGGTATATAGCAATGATTCAATTTAATGATTTTTTTTCCCAGCTTGTTTAGCATATGGTTAATTAAAGGCACAGTAGACTGTTGATAAGTAAAAGGCAGATAATAGCTAATAAGAGAACTAAGTTAAGGCTGAAAGTTGGTATCTTTCAGGGACTCTGGAACTGGGCTGCTGAATATATTGATTCAATTTAGAGTCCACTAAAGATTTTTTTGGTCTGATCCTTACTGAAATTTGGAATAAAGGAATCTTAAGCTGCAAACCTGATCTTTAGATAAACCAGTATTTAAAAAAGGGACTGAAATATTTGGGGGATGCTGTTCATAGGAGAAACAGGCTCTGGAGTGGTCTGCCTGGTTGGGAGAGTGCTAGTCTTCAAAAGGCTGAGTAGTCTTTGAAATGTCAGCTTTCACAGCAGGAGAGTCAAACAGCAGCTGGCCTTGAAGAAATCAATGGTACTTGGTTACTTATCTGATTACTGTGTCTTCTCTTACTGCACCACTCTAATTCCTCACTTAAACAGAACTACATCAGAAGTAAAATGCTAAGTCTAGGCTCTACAAGCTGCTAGAACTCTTGGGCCACTTCAGGGTATTAATCTGTCTTTGGAAATACCACCTGGAGGCAGACATTCTTTCCTGATCAGGTGATTTAGACTTGGCAAATAATTTTGAGATATCTAAATAAGGTGAGATAAATTTCATGTTCCATATTTATATCGTTTCCAGTGTATCACAAGTGATGCTGTCTCATTCACACCTTTTGCTCTCTGACACTGGAGGCATTTAGAACAGTCACCTTGAATTTCTCTGAGGAGTTACTCTTTGATTCTGTATAATGAAAAACTTTTTTTAGAGTTTTCTTCCTTCAATCTCACTCTACTGAAAAATCAATTATGCTTATTAAAGCTGAGTATCATCTTGGTCTAAAATTACATTCTCCTTTGTCTTCTGTGACTGTTTTTGATTTGTGCTTCTTTCATCACACATTAAGAATGCCTTTGAGAGGATTCTACTTGTTCACATTTTTGTGCATACTTAGGTTATTCTTCTTCAAAGTCTTATTTTCAGTGCCTTTAGGGGAGAAAACTGGGACTCTAATGACTGTATATTGTGATAAAGCAGATATTCAAGGTCCAGAACTTCATTGCAATTTTCTACTTGGATTTTATTACTAAATTCAGGAATGTAAGGTTGAACTAAATAAGTTGATTGCAGTTTTGAATGGATTTAATACACCTGTTGTTGATGAACATAGACCAATATTAAATCTATGCTGATGGAAATATCCTTTTGAAACAAATAAATCTTCATGAGCTATTTTCTGGTTATATTCAAGCTTTCATATAAACCACAAAGAAATCCAAGAATCAGGTTTAGGCTATGAGGGTATGAGGACTGATTAAAGAATCGTTATAAAGAGTTTGAATTCTCACATGAAAAGTCCATTAATAGAGTTTTGAATTAGTTTTGTTCACATATATGTAGAACTGGAATGGTTTCTAAATTCATTTTTTTGAAACTACCAAAGAGTATTTATTTGAAAATTTATCTGTCCCTTAACACTGGGGTCTTTGGAAGAGATATAAAATTCACATTTTTCTATTAAAGAATAACTATCACAGAACAAGATAAGAACAGCTTTTTAAAGTCCAACAAAATGTCAGTATCCTTTCTCCAGCAGTGCTTGGCTCTGTGTGCCAGTAATGACTGTGTGCTGGGAAAGGATGTAAAATCTGTGTAAGTGTGGAGTGGCCTTTCTCATTTCTGGAGCAACCCTTCCAGAAGTTGTCCCTGCATCATCCTGACCTAAAACAATGGTCTGTGAACACCTCCAGCTTCTTTGAAAGTTCCTAGGACTATTTTTGAAAATAATAGAATGAATCTTTTCCATGTAGAGGCTCTTGATAACCAATTTCAGCTTCTTGACTGTTCAGTGGACAAGTAGGGTTAAAATATGATAATGATGGTGATGATGATGATGATGATGATAATGACGATGATGACGATGATGATGGTGAAATTATTGATAAATAAAATTCCATTTTGTTTTAATTAAATCACAGTAATAATACAATTACCACTAATTATGATCAAGGAGAAGTCTTTATTACATATCAGACTGCTCAGTTTTATATCTTCCCTCCTTGATTTTCTCAAGCTTATAAGAGAAGCACAAGGACTTTAATTCAGGAATATATTTTGGTTTTTGTAAACTGACTTGTCCATATTGTGGTGTAATTAACCATCCTATTTCCTACCCCCAAAATAATACAAATATTTCCATCTGCAATTAGAAAATTGAGAAGCTAGCTTGCAGTGATTTTTTCACACAATCTTTATCCTTTTATTTGAGCACGTTATTTCTCTTGTTAATAGAAGCAAACATTTATTTTAAAGGATGCTAGCTGATGTGCAGATTATTCTTCAAACTTCCTGTTCCTGTCAGCTGACAGATTTTTGTCATCATTTCAGATATTGGCCAGTTTATTTATGAAGATAGCTTTCCTTATCTCTGTCAGTTCCAACAGAGAAGTAGCTCTGTTTTATCCTTTCTTCATGAGATATTATGACAGTCACAATGCTCTGAAACATCCATAGGTGCAGTTTGCAGTTTACTGATGCCTCACTATATTAGGAAGACCAAATAATAAAATTTAGCAACATATGTGAAGAGCACTGGCTCTCATATGTTTTCAGAAATTATTTTAAAATGTCAGTCAGAGATTATTCAGGCAATGTTTTTTTTACATCTTGCTCTTCAGATCACTTCTGATTCCTTTCTTGTATATAGGCAGAATGAGGGTTGATTTTATGGTGGTTTTTTAGTTGTTTGGGTTTTTTTTAGCCTGTTCACATATGTGGCATAATGCCTTTCCTTTCTTATTTTAAACCAGAGTGGCTTGATGTTAAATATTATACTAATGGGAGCATTGATTAATTAGTTAATAAATTAATAGCTTAATCAGTTTATAAATCCCAAGTTCCTATCAATGGAGATGTTGTCCATTAGCAAGTAAACGGGCAAAATTTGGGGTATTTTGGCAGTGTATGAATGCAGAGTGGTTAATGTTCTCCCTCACAGCAGAAGTTACATCAATGGGTTTAGCTGTCATGCAATGTATTGAAAGGAAAATTTTGTGCCTTTTTTGTTTAAATAAACATTATTCAATGTCAACCCCAGCATAGAACAATAGTTAAATCTACATTAGGTCTTCCAAAAAGTATAAATTGTCCTATCTTCAAAAAGTTTACTATGTGGCACACAATTTTTATCTTGTAAAAGTGACTTTTTCTCTTACAAAAATTATTTTCCTTAAGAAAATAGATCTACTTTGTGGTAATACATACATCTAATAAGATAAAACATTTTTGAGGGGATATTCTAGTTTTCTTAGGTTTTAAATAACCTTGCTGCTTCTTTCCTTGTTCCTTGGCAGAGGAATAGATAAAAGGCCCTGATGAAAACATAAAGAATACTGGAAGAATATGCTAAATAATACTCATAAAGGTTACTTGAAAAAATACCCTTAAACTTATAGAACAGACACTATCATTACCAAAAAAGTTTGTGAAATGAAATACTAGACTATTTCTCTTTAGATTTCTATTAATGCTTTGATTTTTTTCAAAAATTGACTGCCATGCTATTTATGATAAAGGATAAATAAAATATGAATAGATATAAGGAAGATTTAAAATCACACTTGTTTAGCAAAAAATGTGTGAAATTAATGAAAGTACTGATGTTTAATAATGAAGTACTGATTTCAAACAAATGTTTGTAATTAGAAGATTTATCTAGGAAAATAAATATAATATAGCATCAAGAAGTGATATATGAAAGAAAATACTAATTTTGCATGAAATATTCACTATTTGATTTAGTAAAAAAAAGAACTAATTTTACATATGTGAAGAAATGGGGAAAAGAAACCTTTGGTTGATAGGACATACAACATTCCACCAAATTTATCAGTCATTATAGACACTAGCACTTAATTCCTTAGAAAGTATAAACCAAGGTGAATTTATTTTTCTCTATATTAGCTAGAGTTTCAGAATAAGGTTTGTCCTAGACAGCTACTGGGTATCTACTGAAAATCTAAAATGAGGCCAGATATGTCTGGCCTTGTTAGGCAAAGTGGAAAATGTCATGCTTTTGTTTGTTGAAGTTCTTGAGAAATTTTAAGAGAGTTTTTCATAAATTTGTGTATGAGTTCACACACAGCACAGAAAGATGCTGAAGAACCCCAGTATACATAAGAAGAACAGTATAATTTATCAGCTATTAGGATAATACTAACAAAAGCAAATATATTTAGTTATTTTGACACTCCCTCAAAACTGGTAATCACCTTGTAAAGGTAAAAGAACATGCCCTATATTGCACAGTTATATCTTGTGCTGAAAAATTGTTTCTGATGTACTGTGAAAGTCTTAGAACCACAGATAGAAAAAGTATTTGGGAACATTGGGAGCAAACCAGATTGACAAGTAGATAAGTATGTTTTATTACTTATATAATTCTCCAGTATAACATCCAAAACTGGTGTAAAAAATGATGGTTTTCCCACTTCTCTCAGATCTATAATGACAATTTTGGCTTTTTCTTCCCCCCTTCCCCCCGCCCCAATCCAATCAATCTGACTCACAATTATTTAAAACATTTGTTTTTTCAGTATGTAGGGTACAATTATGTAAATGCTGCTGTGCTCATGGTGTTGGCTGGAGCTGTGAGTAAGGACAAGCAGAGCAGAAAACTGATTTTTTTGCTACGGAATAGGAAGGAATGGGCTGGTGGAAGGAAGACAGTTAAGAAAGATAAATTTAACACCAAGGAGAGCTGAGAAATCAAAAGTAGGTGGATGAACTCAGAAAAGCTTATTGAGGTCTTTATGGAATTTTCCTTACATCACTGGAAAAGTACTGTGATGGCAGCACTCTATGGGGAGCACAGTTGCAGCTGATTCCTATTGCCAGAGGGTTATGGGTCTGGGTGAAAAATGCAAGGGGTCAAGATAAAGCATGAGCTTGAGTAAGCAGGTTGCCTGGCTGGTTCACAGTGAGGGGATAATACAAAACAGCAGGAGCAAAAAAGAAAAAAAAAAAGGAACTGGCTTGAATTCCCAGGAATTTATTACCTTGCCTGGTGTACATTGGTCAGGAAGGTGGTTCTTATTGTCTGTAAGTGTTTAAATGGAATTTAAGCATTTTATGTTAGCTTTATGGTGCCTGTTGACAGTGAAGGGATGCTCTAAACCTCTGGATAGCTAGAGCTGCATCAGAATGTTTGGACTCCTCTGTTGAGCTACCTGCCTGGACTTAGCTGTAGATATTAATATTGCATAAATCTGCCCGTGTTTTTGTAGATAAGGGAATAATTCTATCAGTCACTGTTGCTGTAATAAAAAACAAATCATATAAAACCCAGCAACACAGCTCATTCCCTCATTTGGAATCTGCTGCATAACAAATTAATGGCAGTGTGCATGAATAATGAGAAATGCTTCAAACCTGGAGATTCATTTGTTTGGACAAACGCTGCTGACTGCACCGAAATGGATTGCAACACTGGCATTATATTTGAGTCACTAAACCCAAATTAGCCACTGCTATTGCTGTTACTGCTGCTACTACAGCAGATGAGCAGAGGTCAGTGATAGGTAAAGAACAAGTCCTACTATGTAACAGTTTAAATCTATGTAGATAAGACAGTGAAGATTTTTAGCTGGAAAAAAAAAGAATCAGGAAATCGAATTGCTGAGTATTAGGACAGGAGAAGAGCTAGCAATGAAACCACAACTTATTTATTGTGTATCTGTAAAACCACAAAATCTCTCCAGAAAACTAGACTTCCATAATTTTTTTTTCCTGTTGTCTCATTTTGAGAATAAAGTACTGAAAAGAGATCTTTGTTGTAAACTGTTCTGCTTCTAAACCTGGATAGTAATCACCTCATTATAGTCAGTAATTTGAAATTGTAGCTAGTGGATATGGATACTTATTTCCTTTAAAGTGGTACATTTCATGTTGAACTTCACTCCCATCTGATATAAGAAAAGCATGATTCAAGGTTACCAAAAAGAAAAAAAAATAAAAGTCTCCCAATCTGATTAAAACCTATATATACATATATGTGAGTTAATTCAAGACAAGACGTTTTTTATTACTGCTATTCTACGACTACTACAGTATGTTTCCTGAATGTATATTTGTGTTTGTAAATATTCTTTACAATTTAAAAAGCATACTTAAAAACGAAAAATTCACTCTGATTTTTTCAGTCGGAAGGGAAGGGAAGGGAAGGGAAGGGAAGGGAAGGGAAGGGAAGGGAAGGGAAGGGAAGGGAAGGGAAGGGAAGGGAAGGGAAGGGAAGGGAAGGGAAGGGAAGGGAAGGGAAGGGAAGGGAAGGGAAGGGAAGGGAAGGGAAGGGAAGGGAAGGGAAGGGAAGGGAAGGGAAGGGAAGGGAAGGGAAGGGAAGGGAAGGGAAGGGAAGGGAAGGGAAGGGAAGGGAAGAGAAGAGAAGAGAAGAGAAGAGAAGAGAAGAGAAGAGAAGAGAAGAGAAGAGAAGAGAAGAGAAGAGAAGAGAAGAGAAGAGAAGAGAAGAGAAGAGAAGAGAAGAGAAGAGAAGAGAAGAGAAGAGAAGAGAAGAGAAGAGAAGAGAAGAGAAGAGAAGAGAAGAGAAGAGAAGAGAAGAGAAGAGAAGAGAATGCCCCTGGGTCTTTCCTCACATCTTCCTGCAGATGGGAATAGCACTGGCTGGCTTCCAGCCAGCAGGGATCTCCCCAGCCTCCCAAGATGACAGCAAGGGATCCTGCCATCACATCTGCCAGCTCCTTCAGAATTTCAGAAGAGCTTATTCAGGATGATACATAGAGGAAATGCCAGTCTGTGATCCCAGAGCAGGACTATTGTCAGTGTACGAGATCTGAGTTTTTACACACTCTGAGGGTTTCCTTCATCTTCTCATCTCTAAAAGAAAATATGCAAGTAGATGGGTATGGAAACACAGGAACTTTTCTGGTTGTGCAGTAAATTGAAGAAATAGAAGACAAATAGGCTCTGGAGATCCAGTGTAAAGTACAGGCCATAATGGCCTGACTTTTAGAAGTCCACACTTATTAAAAGTAATTTAGATACAACATTATTTGAGATAATTGACTTTTGAAACATATTCAGAATTTCAAGTAAATCTCTTTTATTTTTTAGCTGATCATAACGATAAGTGGGGTCTTCTTAATTCCTTCTTAATTTTATTCTGTTATGAAATATGCATTATTGACAGACCCTTGAGGCTGTCTTTTAAACTGAGATTCAAGAGGAAGTGTTCAAGTGAAAGAAGACTTACTCTAAATATTTGCCTCCTTATCAGGTCCTTTTTAAGTCCTGTCTGCAATTGTTTTTTAGCATTTAGATCAATAATTTTCATGCTTATCTTTACCATTAAACAAGGAAAACTAACAGGCAGCAAGACTGAAACTGAAATGAAATAAAATGATGAAATAAAATCTTTATAAAAATAATACACTGTTAAGACTAGCTTCTCTGGTTCAAGAGGAAATAAGCTACTTAAACACCTACTATTAAAACTATGTGTTTAAATAATCCATATTCAAAAAGAATAATTGCAATTGGAAGTGTCCAGACTTACACCTTGTGAAGACCTACCAGGCAAAACTGTTAAAATATTTTAAAAATATTTTTCATTGTAGCAATGCATTTGAAAAAAAGATGTTAAACTGATCTTCTGGGAGATGTGTACTGAAGTGAGCAGACTTGTCACAGTAATGTGTTCACTTAAATTTTGATTTGATCACTTCTTCCTACTAGATTATTCAAGCATTTAAATTCTGTACTGTAAAAACTGTTGCTATGTTGCTTTCTCCCTTAATTTGCAGCTGAAAAAATATGCTGAATTCTGAAGGGGGGGTAAGTTTTTCTACAGAGTTAATAACTAGGGAACCATAATCTACATCATTGTTCATGAATGTTAAAAATGTAATAGCTATTCCAGACTGGCAGTTTGATTGCTATAGCTGTAATGCATTATAGTAGTTCCAATTATCAATATTAATACCACCATGTTGTGGGTTTTTTTTTGGTTGCAGAACATGAAATAATTTGTTCACTTTTGCTTCTCTTTTTTTTTAATATACAACAATATTGAAGCTTTTAATCTAAAACAATTCCTATCAAATCAAAATTCATTTTATGAAAGGTTGCAGTGACTTTCAAAGAATTGTGAAATAATGCAAAATCTTCTGCTCTTGGGTCTATAAATTAAGTTGATGAGAATAATCTAGATAGCAGGATATGGAGAGATAAGATCTTTCTCATTGTGGTCTCTAAATTATTACTAGCTAGGAGTACTAATAAACAAGAATAATAAGTAATTATTTTAATAATATCTGAATATCTGAATGGGTGGGTATTAATGAAATGTGTATGTGCAATCTCAGCTTCAAAGTAATCAAAAGTTTAAAGGGACAGAAGTAGAAAATGTATGAAGTAGTATTAAGACTGATAAATCACACAGGAAAATATTGATTAAAATTAATTTTAGGGAGAAAATTCATATGTTAGAGGGCATAAACACCTTGCATGTGACAACTGTGGAGAGAAATTGCTTGGTCATAGCAGAATTTGATCCAGGATAGGAGATGCCCATCCCAGGTCACTGATAATTTTGGGGTTTTGTTGGTTTGGGTTATCTTATTTATCAGAAAAAAATATTAATATTTCTAATTAATGAAATTTAAAACTTTGTAATAGAAAGACTGGTGAAACAAGGTCAGAATAATCCTACAGTAGATCTATAAGCAGGACTTGACCCATACTCGAAAGTCTTGTGGTTTTTATGGACTTATTTTGCTATTTTTAAACAAAATACTACTTCTGGCCAGTAATACTGATAGTTTGTCCTTTCGAATGGTCAGTTCTACAAAATGAAAAGAACAAACACAGTCTGAAAAGGAAAAAAATAATGAGATCTACTCATGTGAATACTAATTGGGCATTGTATGCAGAAGCAATAGATGATGAACCTTTGCCCCAGAGCAAAATTCAGCAATCAGAAAAGCTATTTTTTGCCAAAAAAAAAAATCAAGCCTGACAAAAAAGGTGAAAAAACACTTGAATTGCTTTTAGAATGAAAACAGAGAATTTTTGAAAGCACTAAAATAAATCAGTAGGTTAGAATGCACCCCATGGCTGAGTGTAGGAAATGTTCAGCATCAAAACCTCGTGATGTAAATGGAAATGGATAAGGATATGATCTGATGAAGAAGCAGAGGAAGAAGCAGTAGAATGCCCAGGGCTCATAAAAACAAGGTGGCATCTGCTGATTTAAAGTCCTTTATCTTTAAATATTCTGAGGGGTTTCTACCCTTACACCTTTCTCACTGACTTTTCACAAATACAGTGAGAAAGAATGTTTAAATATATCAAGAGAGCACAAACTGTCTTATACAGGTGTGAGCCCAAGAAAAAGATGTTAACTTATGTGTCACAGTAGAGGAAAGTATCAGATATTCATCATTTACTTCTCCTACAGCATTTTTTAAGAGAAAACAAGGTAAGATACTTGCTGTGGAAAACATAGAAATGTCCTGATAAAATAGATTTATGTACCTTATATTTAACAGGCTTACTCATCTAATGTTGACATCCTACAAATGATATTAATGTAATACTTAATTTATGTTATTGCCAGTGGTTAGAATAATATCAGGCCAAAATTGTCATATTTAAAGGTATTCTCAGGATGAAACAACTTGTGCCTTAATTCTTTTGAACAGATCAATGGAGATGTTCAAGTCTTGACATCTACTTGTTACAAATATTAAAAGACAGAATATTCCAAGACAAAAAAACACCCACATAAAAAGCAAACTCAAAATTACTTAAAAGTAATTGAAAAATATAGAAAATGGGATTTCTGGGAATTGTTAAAATGGTCTGCATAAAAATTACTTGAAAAATCATAAAGGTGTTGACATTGATACAATCAATAAAGAATTGAAGGAAGACAATACACTTAACATCAGGGAATATTGTTTTAATGAAACCACCTATTTTTGAATAAAATTGGTACTGTTTTTGATGGGATTACATGTAGAACTGATTAAAGTAACCATATTGACATAGCAAATTTACTGTTGTAAAATATTTGGTTTCATTAAACATGATGAAAAATTAGTAATGTACCAAATCAGTGGCATTCCATATTGAAGGGATTAAAGAGTGGCAAACTGATAAACCCCAGAGAAAACTGTAACATAATGTTAGAGGACAGGCTCTAGCAAACAAATCTGGAGAGGTACTGTTTGTGGCTGAATCCTATTCCTCATTTCAATCAGTGTGGGCACCACTGTGAAACAATTACACTTGGACAAAGACACAGATTTGCAAGCCCACCTTCTTGATATTAACTTTGGACTCTAGCCAGTGTTTCTGAGCATTCAGGACATGATCCACTTTTGTCCTGTGTCTGAAACCTACTGAGAACCAAAGCAAAAGGAGCATCACCACTGATGGCATTTGGAGCAGTATCTGGCCCTACTGCTGTGAGTGTCCCAACAGGGATCGTGATTACTCCTGGCTCCCATGGCATCATACAGAAATTACCCAAGTAGGCCCCTTGAGACTTCTGAAGTAATTGCCTAAATAAAAGCAAGCATGGCTTACCCATAGCAGGTACAAGGGGACAGGGGAGAGAACAGCAAGAACAAAAAGGGAGAAAGCTTGTAGGTTAAGATAAACCTAACTTAACAATTGGCCAAGTAAAGAGCAAAAAACCCTAGTTGTCACAAAGAAATCCCTCACCATCTGCCTCAAGAGGACTGATGTTAAGCCAGTCTTTTATTTCTGATGTCATAAGGTGGGGGATACCTATCTGCATAGTTTGCATCAGCTGTCCCAGCTCTATACCTTCGTAACTCCTTGCCCTCCCCCAGTTTACTTGCTGGGAGACAGAGTGGGGAAAAAAGGAACATGTCAGCAATGTGCAAGCACTGCTCAGCAGCAGCCAAAACGCTCGTGTGCCACCAGCACAGTTCTAGCCACAAATCTGAAACAACACTGTACATGCTGCTGAGAAGAAACCTGCCTCCATCCCAGCCAAAGGCAGTGCAGAAATGAAACACCTCAGAGTTACCATGACACAGAATCACCCCTTATTCCCCACATCTACCCACCCCCTGATCCAAGCACAGCAACACAAGTCTGTAAGACACCGTGGTGTAGTGAGTGCAAGGCATCAACATCAGCTCAGATAAACTGTTGCACCACTTACCATATGGTCTGCAAAATACTTAATATGTTTATGCCAAAACAGTGATTCATGTATGCTACATGTGCCACCATTAATTTGGTTATGTTTCCTGCATCATCCCAGGAATGTTAAACGCTTTATTTACTGATCCAGCTTGGCCCAAATTCACTGCAGGTCAATGACTCCCAGCTCCTCTTACATCTCCTGCTACAAGAACCACTTGTGCAAGGTGGTGTGTCAGATAACAGTGATACTTCACTCTTGCTGGCTGCAACAGAAAGAGAAGTTGAGCATTTTTCTGGGAATACCAAAGCTAAAAAGTAAGGGAAAATATTGTCCCTTGAGGAGCAAATCATTACTTTTCCTCTTTCAGAAGCTTCAGTGTATGAGGCGAGTAGTGAGCAAGACTAAATCATATCTTCCTCCACTCAGATTCAATAAACAAATAGAAATAAATAAACAGCTGGAGTACAGTGAAGAGATCTTCAGGCAGCTGCAAGTTGATATGTCTCACCAGAGATGCAATGAAATGCTTGTTCTGATTATTTCATCTACTCTTGCAAACATATGAAATGATGAGCCATATTTCTTATAATTATATTGTAAATCCCTCTTTCTGGACTACTTCATGTGCTTTAATGGAGAGCTAAGTCCTCATAGTTGCCATTTTTTGCCATTGACCAGAAAAGATTAAGTCAAATGATGCAAGGATGGGAGCTATCTTGCCTTATTTTAGATCTGTACAGTCTGGGTTTCGACAGCTGGTCTATGCTCCCTTGAGAGCTGATGAAGAAATATGCTCGTGGTTCAGTTCACCTGATCTATTTTAGACACCAGCTTTTATGAAATTAAGTACTGAACTTATGAAACTTGGGAACTTAAACTGGGAACTCAGAGTGACATCATAACCATACCACCTGGTATATTGCACCTTTGCAGCACTGCAAAATATTATAGAGTGTTGCAAAAATTTCACTACTAGTTTCAAACAATATTTATTAAGAGTTATCAAATATAATGTGTTTTTAGTAATATGTTTTTGGATAACCATTTTATTTTGGGTATATTAAGAAAACACAAAAGGGCTTAATGTAAGAAAGTGACTTTATCCTGCTACAATATGGTCTTGCATATGTTATGTTTCATCTGATGGTATACTGTATCCAAATTAATGTATGTGAGATTTTCCTAGCTGCTTCTGTTTCTAATTAAATATTTTTATATTTTTCCTTTTTTTTTTTTTTTTTTTTAAATTCAAATCTGGCATCTGTTGTAACCAGAAATCTTTAAATACCTATGGATTTCAAATTATCCTATTTTAGAACGTATTACAGTCACATAATATTGATGCACTATACTGGACATGGTAATGCTGAGGTATTAAGGAATCTTAGTGGTCATTAAGTAAGCTAGATGAAAATAGACTATATGCAAGCTTTTTACAGCACCTTCGTCTCAGAAGCAAATAAATCTACATTTAATTTATGGTTTATATTATAAGGCTACTGGAGCACCATTTGCTCTTGTGGGACAGATTGTGGCTTTGGGGAAGCAGAGGGAGGCAGAGAGAGGAAAATCAGATATTGAGTACTACAGTGCATTTGAGGCAGATCAATATTATATAAACATTTCAGAATCCAAGGAATTTCTTCAGGTTATGAAAATAGGTTGCAATGTTGAGATGGTTAGACAGGTGGCAAACTGAGACTACAGTTTTATGTCAAAAATATATCTAGTTACACAGTTAGTTCTGCTACTCTCTAGTAGCTATCATACTTTCTGCTCTTCAGCCCACTCAGGGCATCCATGCACAAGCCTTGTTTTTGGGCAGTGAGTGCTCCTTAATGCATGTTTGTTCCACTACAACTCTGAAGCAATAATAATCTCTGCAGGGGTGCTCACATTTTAATAGGTGCTAATATTACATCGATAATAAGTATAGTGAATTTGAAAATTGCCATAGGTTTGATTTTAATTGTTTGTAAATCAACGGATTTTCTCTCTCTGTTCTTAAAATGGATGAAGTAATAGAAAGTATTTGAAATGAATTTGTGTTCTCAGATATAAAGTGCCTGTTAGGCATTTTATAGAGCTGACAGAGTTTTAAAAAGCTTCAGAAGCAAGTCAGCTTGCTCATATTTATTTTGAAAATCACTCCACACTCACAGACTTAGAGGGAGCTTAATTACAATCAGTGGAATAATTAAGTTGAGGGAAATGTGCAATGGAGAACAGAAATGAATAGAAAACATATTCACAAGTGTACCTTTGGGCAAATGCATTATAGGCACAATATTGTCATTATGCCTCTCAAATCACATCATTATTTGCTCTGGTGTATGTGTGGGAAGCAGCCTAGATTGTACATGGTTTTTGCATTCATGCTCTGATCCATATTTAAACATTTTACAAATGGTGCACTGTAGTAACACGAGCCTTCACTTGGCACATGAGCAATTTGGTGTGCAGCTCAACTTTCACAGTGCATTCCTAAACCTGAAAAAGCACTGCTATCTGAAATGCTCTGATTCTCTCCTTCCCTCTCACAGTCCACACATTTGAGGAGTACTTATAACTGTTTGTTCACCAGAGTTTGACTCACAGGGAACAGCTCTTTGCAGATGTATTATTTGCTGGTTCCAGTCTAGTTGCAGTAGCCAATTGCCACTGTTTCAGTGACCACAGCTGTCTGATAAATAAAATGCACACCCAGGAAAGGTCTCCTAGAACAGGTAGTTTCAGTGAGTGAAATGGTCTTAGAGAGCCTTATCATGCTCTTTTAAAATTCTGAATTCTTATCTCTTGGTGCACCTTGCAGTCCCAAAGCCATAAGTCCTATGATGGGAAACCTGCTTTTTATCTCTTTTCCTAGCATGTGCCATGACAGACATGGAAGAGGGAGGGAGAAAAAGAAACAACAACAAATTCTGAGCCACATTTTCAGGTTACAAATTAGATATGCCTAAATACTTTAAAGTGGACACCAATGTGCACAGAATTCTATCTTTGAAAGGGTTAATACTGTGATTTGGGCAAATACTTAAAAATAAATGTTTGGTATCTTCACATTCAACAGCAGAAATTCCCATATTAAAGAGGAAAGTTCCTCCAATATCACCAAACTGGTTTCAGATAATTTAGTCCAGAACATTTTGGCCAGAAGATCATGCCAAACTTTTAAATTGCCTTTTCAACATGACAGAAAATTGATGATAGATGCTAAGCCCAAATATAAGAATAAAAAGATATTAGGATCTTAAAATTGTTCATATTGATTTTTAGAATTCTAACAATTTAATGGTATGCTGACTAATCTTTAATCATGAATGTGGCAACTTGTTAATGATTGGATTCTTCAGAAAAATGCAGTATGCTCTGTATTACTCTGCCTGAGTTCATAAATAAAAAAGATTTGGATTCTGAAGTGAAGGTAATGTAAATGATCGTCTATTTTTGCATGGTAAAGATGATCAAACAGTAACATATAAAAATACACCATTGATGTTAATAGCTACCTGAAATGTAGAGATAATTTTTCCCACAAACCAAATGTTCATGTTGAACTCTGAGACATCAAACACTGAATAAAAAAATAGCACAGACATGAAAAAAATAAGGAAGGAATTTGGATGAGGGAAGGAAAAAACAGAATTTATTTTTAGGTTTCCTTTCAAATTTAATACCAAATTTCTCTGGGGGGGATCTTAACCACAATTCAAATCAGCCTTTGGAGATTGCTAATAATGCACAGGTAGCAAGGTGGATGGCACCTGTGAGGAGGCCCCTGAGCTTCCTGCAGCCTCTAGAGTTTGGGAATTTCTATTGCTCATTTTATCTCTTGATCACCACCTCTGATCAGAACCTCACTTGGTTTCATTCCCCCTCCTACTTGCACCTTCCCATTCTGCCACATCCTTTACTTAGAAGCAACACAAATGGCTCCTGTATGAGTATGGAAACTGTCTAAATATGTCTCATGTGTGTCTATTTGGAGATTTTTGGCCTTCAGTATGAGTATGATTTGTGGCCAAAGGCTGCAAAAGTCACTGGCAGCAAACAAGGAATGCAAAGACAAGCAACGGGAAAAAAATATAGACACAGACACACACACACCCCAAAAAAAAAAAAAAAAAAAGGAATAAGAAGGCTGAACTTTGCTTCACTTTGAAGGAAGGCAATAAGAAGCCTCATGTCAAAAATATTTAATGGTAACAAGGAGTTTAGAGGAGGCAAACCATTAGTTTATTTTTACCCAAGCGAGTAATCCATGGCTAGAAAAGCACACAACAAGCTTAGAAGCTGGCAAACTCAGAGTGGCTGGATGGGAAAAATTGTGGCTTTTTTTCACACAAAGAGCACTCTATTGATCTAATTCCTGCATGCTACTACTGACACTTTAGATTTTAGCTGAACTGTTAAATATGTCTTTTCAATAGCTAACAAAATGGCCAAGGTCTACATAGGAAGAACAGTAAACTTTAACAGAGGTTTTCATTGATTGCAATCTCACTTACTTCAAGGCATAAACCTGCCTTTAGACAGTGAGGGCTGCAATAAACTTACTCCAGTAATTTTAAAGACCCATTATTTTGGGATCATTTTGTGCATGTCTTCTGAAACATCCAATGTCTGTTATCAAAAGACAAGGTAATGAACTGTGGGAGTAGTGATCAAAATTTCCTATATGTGCTTGCATGAAACACCAAAACAGAGAGGAACCTGGATTTTATGCTTTTCCTAATTATCTCTGAAATTAGTGTGGCAGCAGTTTGCAGAGTTTCTCAGTCCAGGTGTGATGCAAGCAAATGCATTTGCAAGACAGCATTATAAGCTCTCCCTGTGATAGGCTCTGGGAGAATTTCTAATCCATCAAAGCAGCTGGCTGAAAGTGCATGCTCCCAGCTGCTCCTTTGAGTCTCTGTATTTTCCAGTGTCATGTGGGAGCAATCTGTCAGAGCAACCATGTCATAAAAACAGCACAGAGCCAGAGTCTGCCAGTTTGATAAAAGCTGCAATAGGATTGACTAACATGCTGACATAACAAACTTAATATCACTTGAAGAGCTTAGGAAAAAGCAGAAAGTAGGGGAAGAAGCCAGAGAAAAAGTAACTTTACTGAAGTGAAAGAAAGTGTGTAACCCAGCCTTTAAGAAGTAATATAATTTTAGACCACGTGCCCATATAAATTTTCAATTTATTTTTTAATCAGAAGTTAAACAATAAGTTATTTGGACCCCATCTTTTCCTCTGTTGGGTTTCTACCCGTGCCTGCATTACAAACATTATTTCTGACTGCATGGGGCCTGCAGTGAAGAATGCAGGTGGCCTCCAAGAATGCTCTGTTTTATCAAGGTGGAAATGTGTACTGCACGTGGAAATGCTGGTGAGTATCATTAGTGATTCTGGATCACTACATGACACTGCAGTGTATTCTTCTTGTGAGTTCTGGAGAGGTAATGACCTCTGTCACCCCAGAATGAACTGAAAAGCAGGAATGACTTACTGGAAAGCAAACAGATTGGGGTAAGGAGAGTGAAATGAAACAGAGCAAAGTGAGTGACCTTTGAAAATTGATGTGCTAGTTTGAAATTTCCCAGGTAAAAGATACAGTCAAATTACTAAACCTTGTTCTCACAAGGATGAAGCAGGATGGTCAATTGGTTTGGTCAAATTTAATAAATGCTAGAGTCTTATAAAGCTTCTGGGGAAAGGGATTGGAGGTGACATCGAACCTGGTAATAAAGTTACCCAGAGTATGATCAGTGGCAATTTAGCAATTAGCTCTGTCAGCAGCTCTGTAACATCTGTAACAAATCATAAGTTTTTAGTTAGCCAATGAAACAAAAGTATTTAACAGCAAAGGGAAAGTAACAGGGCTGATAAATGTGTTTAGATATAGAATATTGCCTTCTTATGACAATTACATGATCTGGAGAAAAAATGTCTTTTATTATATATGATATTCTTAATGAGACAGAATATTAATATTCTGTCAGATTAGGAAATAGTTGTCTTTTTGACTTCCTTCAAAATCTCATAGATCATAACACTGTTGGTTTCAGGTTGGGAATGAAGAAGTCATTATGCAAATTGAACAAACATCAGACTGAGTGGTAATAGAAACAATTGCTATAGACTGAGAAATACAGCAGAAGCATGGAGAACAGAGATAAAGCAATAGGGAAAGGTAATTCTGTTCACAAGAAATAATTCTATCCCCTTTGCTGTAAAAGTATAATTTGGGTGAGAAAGTCTGAAAATAAAGGAGGTGAGCTTGGTAGTTATCATCTTGTAAGCCCAAATTTGTCAAGCAGTATGATAAACAGCATAGCCAGCAGAGATCTAAGATAGTAAAGTCACTAAGTAGGGTATCCACAACTTCAAACTGTAGACATGTAGTTGAAACACTGAAATAAACCCAAACACCTCACAGAGTTCATGAAAAGAGGAGCAATCTGAAGCACTTGAGTTACCTTTTGCCATTGACCACACTGAAGTTGGATGTGTGAATACCTCCTGAAGTGCCCTGTTACAGCATATCCAGCAATACACCTGGGTGCAAGGTCAGGGCGTTGCAGGGCACCAATTATGTGCTTTAACAGCACATGCACCTCTTCCTGCAAAGTGGTATTTACATGTGATAGTCACTGATGGCTCTCAGATTACCCTGAGGTTATGCACAGCTGTAATGGAAAGGTGGTTATATCCCATAAAAACTCAGGTTAAGACTTTCAGCATTTTTTTGGGACAATGTCTGTTCAGTGCAGAAGATGAGGTTATGGCAGAAGAGAAGGGGAATCTCCATCTTTTGAGATCTCTAAAAATGGACTGGCCTATATTGAAGGAAAATCTTGTGTTGAGCAGAGGCTGAGAAGATTGCATGATCCAAGTCCATCTCTGACTTGCAGAGTTACAGATATATTCTACTGTTCTTTCAGGAACAGTTTTTGAGTTTTTGCTTCTGCAATGTATTAATTGTCCCTTTGAAAGAACTGCAAAACATCCATCACAAGGAAGGAGAAGGAATATATAGAAAAAGGATTAACCTATAGGAAAAGGATTAAGAGGAAAAAATAATTAAAGCAGCAATTACCAATATTGTAAAGTTCACTAAGAGCAATACTGGTTGTGGCAGACTCATCCAACACAAAAATTAATCAGTATAGTGGCTCTGTTTGCTCACATCATCCTCTCTCCTCCCTTCTCCTGTCAATCTAGCTCAGTTCAGCAGCCATAGAAATTTCCACTGTTTTTAAATCACTGAAGTGGTAAATAATAGACATATAAGAACTCAAATTGTTACAAAATAATTTGACATAGCTCCTACCAGTGAGCCTGAAGTGATGGCTTTAGCAGTCTCATGAGATCTAAACAACAGAACCACAGAAGCACTCAGGAGTGAGCAATTGCTTTCCTGCTACAATTTGATTTGAAGCTGATCTGAAGGTGCAAGTAGCACAACTGGCGTTGAGTGTATGCAGGAATATGCATCAGTCTCTTTGCTCTGTGAAGGGTTAATTCCAACAGCAGAGATGCATAAAAAAAGAAATAAAACTTTTTTTCTTCAGATATTGAATTCATAGAAAAACAGCAATGGAAATAAAGTCTGTCTGAATGTACTGTGTTTGAACTATGAAAACCCCTCTCTCCTTCCTTCCTTCCTTCCTTCCTTCCTTCCTTCCTTCCTTCCTTCCTTCCTTCCTTCCTTCCTTCCTTCCTTCCTTCCTTCCTTCCTTCCTTCCTTCCTTCCTTCCCTTCCTTCCTTCCTTCCTTCCTTCCTTCCTTCCTTCCTTCCTTCCTTCCTTCCTTCCTCCCTCCCTCCCTCCCTCCCTCCCTTTTATTCAGGTTTTATCTTTCAGAAATTTTCTTTTTTTTCAATATACAGTAATAGGAAGGGTTTTTTGTTAATATTATAATTTGAAGATTCAGGATAGTGAATGATTTGGTTTTTGCACAGAGAAACATAGGAAATGAAATTGCCATGTCCAAGTTCAATGAAGGCTGATTTTCCCTGTTAAATGCAACATGTATGTCTTGTTTTAATGGTTTACTCCCGATTTTTCCCATAAAAAAAAAGAGGCACAGTGTTTGTGAGAATGTTTAAGTGCTTACCACTGCCTATCAGTGACTGCAGGTTGTCTATTCTGTTTTAGATTACTTTGTGGGTAAGGAAGGTGCTCAGTACTCAGCCCTGTCAGACTTGAGGTTCTATCCCAATTAAACGTTTTCCTACATTCAGTCTGTAGTCTTAAAATCCATTTGCAGTGCTATTCACCAGGCTTGCCCCCTAACCCAGCATGGCTGGGATGCAGGGCTCTGTGGCAGACAGGACATGGTTATTTTCTTGTTCTCCTTCCTAGACAAGTGGGAATATTCCTCAAGCATTGGCTGTGCTGTGGTTTGCTGAGTGAGGCTCACAGACAGGCTCACCTGGCAACTTCTCTTAATTACCCCAGGCTGATGGGATGCCCAACAAAGCAGTGTGCCCTCTCCTCACTTTCATTCTCAACATTTTATGATGATTGGCACCTTACCCTGAGAACAAACAAAAGGATTTCTAAGCAGGAAGGGGAACAACCTTCTGATCCTTTATTTCTAAGAATATTTGACAAAAGAAAAGTTTCATGAGCTAATGACTGTATTTTTGTGTAGTACCACTCATACATCCAGATCCTGGGTGTGTGTAAGCCCAGTGCTTCCAGTGCCCTCCCTCCAATGCAGCAGGATAGTTTAAATCCAGGTGAGGCAGATGGGGATAAAGGTCCTGCCTTTCTTCTACCTTTTTGTGTTTCTAGGTGAGGTGAATAGGGAGTAGCTAAATTCAGGGAAGTGGTGAGTGCTAGGGAGAAAAAACAATCAGGGAACAGAGGCAGGGCCCACTGGAGAACTAACTCTGCAGTAACTGATTCTCCTCATGAATATACAACCCAAATCTTCAGTAAAAAATTTTTTTTGATAACCCCTTGGTCAACTATACGAGAACTCCATCCTTCAAGCAAGGTATGCATCCATAAAAATTGCCTTAAAAGGCTACATAACCAGAGTGTGTTCCAAGATACCTATCAAAGCATCAGCACTGAGACCCTAAGCTGGTGTAAATCACAAGTGTCACTTCCACCAGCCAACCATGTTATTTTATTATTTCTGGATCCCAACAATGCTCATCTCTTTCACACAGTGCTTCTGTGCAGTATAGCCTTTATGATTTGACATCTCTGAAGGCATAAACACTCCTTGGGGAATGTGAATCAAATAACAAATTCTGTTTGTGTGCATTCTTTCCTCCTGCTTTTATTTTAGCTCATTCCTATCAGAACAAAGCCTAAGAAAGGATGTCTAGAAAGGACAATTTACCAACCATGATTACAGTATGGGAAAATTTCTCTCATTGCAAGGCTGCCTGGAAAATTTTGAAGGTTGTTTCTGCTAGGAATAGCACCTACATTCCCCATAAATCTTTAGAGATGACCCTATGGACTTCTCAAAAAAATGGATAAAAATCTCTCCGCCCCACTGTACCTTAGCAAAATATCAAATGCAGAGTATTGTCTGCTGAGCCTTTATAATAACTGTCTTGTAATCATTGTGTTACTCTATAAATATCCAGTATTCTCTTAAAAGAAAACAAAACTGCTTTATGTTGTGGTTCCAAAAACTAATAGCCTGAAGGGTGTTTTCCTGTTTATTTATGATAGCTCAAGCTTGAAAATGGATATATTTGTTTAATTTATAAACATTACAATTATTTTGGTAGGGCAGAATTGTTCTTATAAGCCACTGTATCTAATTTCCCCTTCCTCCATCTTATTCTTGGGTTTATTGTGAGATAGTTAGTTTATTGCAGATAATTTAGAAGTTCTGTTAAATGTTTGTTTCTCTATGTGACTCCTCATTCATTTCTTATTCTGCTTCTGAAAATTATTTAGCTCTGTGATGCTCTTGCTGCTTCCTTCTGCCACTCATAGGCCACTTTAAATGAGTATGGGTGCACTGTAAACAAGTTTGTTGGTAATTTTATATAAGTTTCTTCTTCACAATGTTCAAGTCATTGGGTCATTTCAGTTGCTGGGTCATTTGATGACATCATGGGGACAGTAGGGTCAACTCTTTTCTCTGGCAGTCCTGTAAAATCTTTGCACCCCCTTGGGTGTGCACAGATGAAGGAAAGCAAGTTCTAGACTTGTTCTAGGGCTCCCAGAAGGGACCAGGAAGACCCTTCTTGCTGAAATTAGGCAAGCCTGAGTTAGTTGTCTCCTTGGTCTCTCCCAAATCAAGGGGTTAAACTTGATGTTCACACCTCAAACTTTCACTGGCCCATAAGAACAGTGACAGGATATGACAGCTCAGTCAGTGGAAGACTTTTTTCTTAATCACACTTTGGGATTTAAAAGAAAAAAAAAAAAGAAAAAATATTTTCCAGTAAAAAACCAGTATAGGTGAAAGAGGGAATGATACATTTGTTCAGTATTTAGACTATACAGCTATTTTGTAAAGTTAGCATTGCTCTGACATAAAAAAAAAAAGATCTTCCAGGTTGGGGCAGCCAGCTCCCAGCAGCCCAGCACCAGCAGCCCTGCTCAGATGTGAGGCACAGGACATCTTCAAATGCTCCATTTGATACAGACATGTGGCCAGCCCAAGGTCACTGGCCATTTGCCAGAGTAAGCCTGAGCTGGGGAAATCTTTGGCTTCCCTGCTGTGGCTGCAATTAAAGAGCAGCACTGGGTTCCAGATCTCTCCTGTCTAACAAGTGTGCGGGTGTCAGATCTGCTCTGGCAGAGGCCTTTGTGTTTTATTCCCTTACACCCTGGACTTTCTTCAATGAGGGTGAGAAACATCATATTGGAATTTTATTTTGAGTGACACAATGTGATCCACACATATATTAATTGTGCCACAGACTGAAGGCTTCATGTCCAAGTGAACAATTCTTTAAAGCATTTGGCAGCAATAACAAGTACCTCAAGGTTATGCCCTATCTCTTTTTTCTCTTTATGTCATCTGTAACAACTGTGGACTCTGACATTTAGTTAATTAAATTTGCCCACACTATCTGACTTGGTCGTGCAATCCCTCTTGAGGACATAATTTCTGAAGGTAGTAAGCAAGAAGGATGGTTAACCTTGATGAGTGGTTTTGCCATAGTAGTGTGTTATTCAAGCAAAAGTTTAGGGTCTTTTATCTATTGCATAAATAATAAATCTCAAGACAGGACATGAAATATTTAAAGCATAGCATAACATCTTTGAGGACAGATACCAGAACCAAATGATATTATCACACAATTGCTACTGTTTCATACCTACAAGTCTCTACCTACTGTAAATTTCTTGTGGTAAGTGGTGTTTCTCAGCTAACTATAGTTAAGTTGATTCCCATAAAATCTGTCTGAAGTGGCTTTTACTGTCTCTTATGCTTTATATTTCAATGTGAATATGAAAAGTTGCTTTTGAAATTTTATTTTGATATGGTATTGGTGTTATATTTTCAGTATTGATGTAGTCCAAAGCTGGATCCATATCTTTATGCAATTTACCCTTGTGTCTGATATCTGTAGCATTACATGGAGGTAGTGCTGTATTGTAGCCTTTGACTCCCAGAGTTGCCATTGAGAAATCCTGCAGACACCCTCTGGCCTGTGTCTGGGCATCTCTGGACAGCAGGCTTGGTGTGCTGCCTGAGCCGTGGGGAGTGTAAGGGGCACTGAAGATGAGTCTCCAGTTGGGCTCCCAAGCTCATAATCTTTGTGGTGAGACTGATGTGATTTTTGCCTTGGAGTCAGATGTGACAGACAAGACAGAAAAAGATTTTGAAGTGGTTTGTTTGGTTTTTTTTTACCTCAACATATACTTTGTCTCATTACCTGAGGTTTACAGATTCCTTTTTTCCGTAAAATATTATAGTAATACAATAAATATTGTATTACAATAGTAATACAATAAAAATAAGAACAATAATAATAATAATAGATGCCATAAATCACACTAGCTATTTCTCATAATATAGTGGCATTACTGATTCATTTCAGGGAGGAGAAATTCTGTATATTTTAAGCCTCCAGTATATCCCTCACTGAAACTTTAAGTGTACAGAATGAACTCATTCATGGCACTAGCAGTTAGTAGTAGGCAATTTTCACTTGGTGTTTACTCTTACCACCCTTAAAAAACCATGGTTTAATATCCAGAGCTTCCCCTCATGGGAAGGCAGAGATGCCATGGCACAGTTGGTAATTGATCCATATCTTTATGGATAGAGAGTGAAACACGGGGCCAGATTTGCTACAGCCTAACATGAAGAGCAACACATGAAGGCACTGGGAAGTGATTGTAAATCAGATAATATTTGGCCCCTGAAAGATGGAAAATCAGATGCAGATGATAAGATGTAAGTCACACCACACTGTATATTTAAAACCAACCTAGGAGAATTTTCCTCCAATCAGTGGATGCCAGCTGAACGTATGCAGGCGAGCAGTCATTCTAATTCTGAGATTAGGCAGATTGTTACCAGCTGTCTGACAAATCTCTAGCACTAGATAAGACTGGAGGTGGAGGGGAGAGAATTATAAATTGCATGCACCCATTAATGCACTCATTTAAACATGCAATTTAAATGCTAATTGATGTTAATTCAGCCCAGCACTAGTGTTCAGCTGTTAGTCATATACTGTAACCTGGCTGAAGGAATAGCAGTAAGGGGCTTGGCAGGGCAGTATAGATAAACTCAGGGATCAATTCAATGTATGGTACATTGGCTTCATTTATTGTTATATGTGTAATGACAACTAGCTGAATACAGGCAAGAAAATGAATTGTGACCATTCTGCCTCTTCATGCTGACCACTCACTTAATGAATGACATTTTCAATCTTTTACATTGCCCAAAATCATTCTCTGTCTCGAAAGGTCTTGATGTCCTTTATTAAAATGTTTAATCTTAATGACAGAAACAGCTAAGAAGTCCCAAGGAAAAGGAATTATTTTTTTTTAATGGAACACTTTTTAAAATTTTCCCTTATTTTTTGTAGTCTTCCAGATGAGGAACAAAAGATCAGTTCTTACGTATTGCTATGCGGGAAAAATATGTGTTAGTCATGACACTGAAAGCCAGTTGTTTACTAAGATGTCTATATTTAACTAAACTCCTTGTATTACCTTAGAGTGAAAATTTCACTCTGTGGTTATATTTTTCAAGTGCATCTGCAATCACATGGTAAATTTAACAAATACTCTAGATGCTTAGTGAAATGTTAATCCACCTGTCACTGTTCAGTTCCTGTTACTTAAAAAGCTATTAATAGTGAAAAATGTTACAAAATGTAAATGCTGATGGTTGATAAATAGTAAATTTTCTAGGTTAACTTGTTCTTAGTGAACAGTTTGGCCTGCTTTCTTGTTAATATAAGAGGTTAAATGCCATGATAGAGGTGGTAGGGTTTTTATTAAGCAGCCCAGAGCGCAGATTTGGCTCATGATGTGTGTTAATATCATCTCCATACGCCATAAACCTGCTGGGTCAAATTCTGGGCTTTCTGCCAGGTGCTGTGCTCAGTTACACTGCCATGAACCTGAGGCAGGGATGCAGTTTCAGGGGTGAAACAAGGGGCACAGTGTTGCCCAGTTTGCTGAAGCCTTATAAAAACTGCAAGTGATGGAAGGCCCAATTCTTTGCTGTTTGCACCTCGGAAAAGTAAGTGTAAAATGCTAACAGATTGACTGCTGCAGTTTGGCCATTTGAAAGGCTGATGTAGAGCTGCTGTTGGGAGGATGCAGGTGCTGCAGGGTGTAACTCCCCATCCTGTGCACAGCCTCTTAACTGCTCAAGGGACTCTTGATGAGGACACAATTCACGTAGAGCTGAAGATTTTAAAAAAATCACAAAGTAGCCTCCTAGAGAACTTTGTGTGGGAATGTTTCTGGGATGTAGGGATTGGTATATAGGGCCCGTTGGAGAGGTAAATTGTGAAGCAGAAGGCACAGACAACACACAAGAATGGCATAACTGTGTATTTATCCAAAATTATATCTTTAATTCATCATCTGCATTTGAAAGATTGTGGTCTCTGCAACTTGTTTGCTGTGATACAGGGATGTTATATATCCTGTATCTCAGCAGCTGTTTTACTACTGAATGACAGTATAATTTCAAATAGTTTTTTTAAGGTATATTGCTAAGTTCATTTTTTTATTTATTTTTTTTCCCTTCAGGAAGGTTGAGAGGAATGGCAAGTTGGGGGGGATTTGTTCGAAGGTGAAGGGGATATGAGATTTTAAATTGCTTGGCTTATTGGTAGTGGTTTATCTTAAATTGTGCTGCTTCACTGTATTTTTAAATTATGTCAAGGGCACCTAGACCATATGGAATGAAAGGAAAATAATGATTTAAGAGTGTATCTATCTATTTCAAGAACATTCGCACAATGTGTCAGCAGAACCACATGGTCCACAGTATCCAAGAGATGATAGGTCTAAAATAACCAGTTTGAAGTGATGGTTAAAGCTGTCACATGTGCCTGCAGTTGGGTACCTAAATCCAGCTCCAAAACCTCATGAAAGGAATGTCTGGTTCTTGCTGCTTTGTGACTACTCAGCACCTCCAGTGCTATTCTGATATTAAAAAAGGATTTCAGTTCTAGTGAAGGTAGTAAAACTTTTAGTTTTGTAATGCATTTAAAAATACACATGCTCCAGCCTGGAGGTTTTGGTTGTTTTGTCATAGTACTCTTGTAAGTTTTTGTCAGCAATAGGCATTTATGAAAAATTGGTAACTATTAAGATTACCTATATAAAAAGGAAATGTTTCAAAAATGCTTTCATAACTGATTATTGAGAATATGAATCCATATTGGATGCTATAACAGGTGTCTTGTTTTAATTTATGCATGAGTCTGAGAGAGTAGTTCTGCAGTACTCACTGGCTCTGTTGGTAGTAAGCTGGTGCATAAAATGGCTCCTGCTACTTTCCCTCCTTAAACCAGCAGATTTTTTTCAGATGTGTTTTTTTATGCAGGTTAATAGAAAATGCTTTCTGAAATCTTTATAGAATGAAGTGCCTTGCTCTATCTGGGCTTACTCTTTCAGTGAGATATATATATATATATATATGCACTCAAGGAACTCTACTAAATGTGTCTCACAACAGTAGTGAAATGGCTCTCAGTGTCATAGCTCCCACAGAGAGGAGCTCCACGGTAGTCATTAGTAGTACAGGAAACATCAAAGGTGGCAACTGAGACCTGAGCCTTTCCTGCAAGAGGAAATCAAAGCTCAGTGGCTCTACCACTGCTGGCTATTTCAACAAAAAGCAGGCAGCTTTAGAAATCATCAGTAGGCATGGAAATGGTGGGATAAGTGGTAGTGAACCAGCTATGCAGAAGATATAAATTCCGATCCAGGAGTCAGGCAATGAGTTTGACCTGTATGGGAATGTGGTTTTCTCCAGTCTTTTTTTTTTTTTTCCTGTGATTTTTTTAGGGATCTTAAAGTATAGGAAAATAAAACTGAAGTCTCAAGTGCAGGTGGGTGTGGGCAGAGCCATAGGTGCAGAGTGGTGAAATTAGCTTTTGTGAAACCAAAAAACCTACTTTGCTTGTAACCTTGTGCATCAGTAATCTTCCATTGCTAATCCTGTCTGGAAGACACACTGTCTGCTGCAGACTCTTCCTAAGTTGTTTGCTACTATCAATAGCTGCTGGACTCAGCAGGTAAAAGCTGACACACTCTGTGGAAGTTGACACACCTACATCTGTCTTATTCTTGTAGAACTTTGCTAAAACCCTCTGGATTTCTGTGGAGAAACTGCATACTATTTATAATACTGAAAACCACAGCGAAAAACCAAACAAAGGTTAAAAGATGTTCTAAGAAGAAGCTCAGAAGAAGCTGATAGAGACTAAGGGTAGTTTCATTCATGGGTCAGGGGAATAACAGGACTGATTTGTTTTCTGGGAGAAGGGATGAGATTTTATACGCAGGGAACTGGTTCTCTTTTTGCCTCTTGACTGTCTTCAGGCAATAGATTTTTCAGTGCCACAAAATAAATTGTTTTAATTTCCTAAAGACGATTTGAAGTTCTCTTGTGACAGGAGATACTGTACAGTTCTACCTGACTAAAATGTCCTTGACCCTGCAGTCCTATCACCAATAGAGAGCTTTATTCAGCTACAAAAGCTTTCAGTTAAGCAGAAAGTACTGTACAGTCAGTAAGTGGAAGGGAAAATAGAAAGCTGAGTTTTGAAAGCAGGAAGAGCCAAGTGTTCTCACGAAACAGGACTGAAATGGAGAGTCAATTGTCTAGAATTGTACTTTGGACATACCTTCAAGAAAAATGTGGGGAAGCAAAAGGCTTTTAGCACTCCAGGGAGAGATCACACCACAGCTTACACAGCACATTTCCTATGATTTATGCTATGACAGGATCTAGGGAAGGGATATGTTTTTTTCTGGTGTGTGGTGCCACAGGCTGGAACATTTTATATAGTGTAAGACTGGGCCAGCCCAGAGCTGGGAGAGACAAGCTCTTGTGAAAGACCAGGGAGACAGAGGTTTTCTCCTCAAGGTCCAAATTCAGCAGAAGTGTGACATGGCTGCTCAACAGAGGCTTCTTTAAGAACCAGTGTTTCCTTTTTCCTAATGAGCTCCTTCCAACAGGCTCAGCTTCTTATACTTGAGAAAGAAAGACAGCTTTAAACACCACCTGGAAATGGAAATAATTTGCTGGTTGCCATAAAACATCAGGTAAACTGCCATAGAGGAAATTGGCATCTAATCCACAGTGAACTACACTGGCTGGGGCATCAGTGCCCTCAGCACAATGATAAACTCACATGTCATTCAAGATGGACACTGGGAAACCACACAGAGAGAAACAAAGGCCAAGAACTACTAAGTAAGCAGGTGCTCAGCTGCCAAGGAATTTAAAGCAGTGTAAGATTTACCAAAGATTTTATAAGTGTCTCAGTCCTGTGTCAAAAGGAGAACCCAGCTTTCAAGCCCTAAATTGGAGCATTAAGTCCAGCTCCACGTACTGCTAATACATGCTCCTTGGTGGAATATGCAGATATTTCTCTTGAGCTGAACTTTTAAACAAATCTTTTGGCACAGCTTTCCACAGATTCCATATTTTTTGTGAAAATATTAAGTAAGATTAAAAAAGTCAACTTTCTTACCAACTGACATGTTTCAGGAATTATTATAATAAGTCACTGAATGGTGCCTAAAATGTACTTTTATCCTACCTGAAAGCCAAAGCTAATAGCAGATAATAAGAGCCCAATATGTCTTATTGTTAGCTGTCTCAATAAAAGCTGTTCCATTTGCCCTCCAATCATTTTTTTTAATCAAACTTTAGAGAAAATTGCACATATCTGGATTCATTGAAACAGGCTGTAATGTTTTGCTAATTGTGTCACATATAACACAGCAGGCCAATTTTTTACAATGAATAACAGGTGGGTAATCACTCTGTTTGAATTCTGCTAAATAAATGTAATCCCTAAATTTTAGTATCTTACACATGGATTAAGCCTCTTTCTGGGCCTCTCATCTGTGCTACTCACCAGCATAAAAGAAACAAATATATTCTTCCTTTCTTGCTATGCACTTTATCTCCAGGGGGAACAACTTCATACCCGTACTGAACAGCATTTTATACAACAAAAATAATTTTTCCATGCTGTGTATTATTGAAAATGTCCATACCATTCGTGCATGCTCAAGATCTAGAAACTCAGAAATGCAAATCTACAATTCAATGCCATTTGTGTTTTAGAGGATGAGCGAGGAATATCTGAGGTGCTACTCATGATAAATTCAAGTTTAGAAAGGCAGAAAATTGGGATGCTGGTCCTGAACTGCCTGGCTTTTTGTCTTTGTGTCAATGGGTGCAGTTAGGGCACTGCAGAAGTAGGGCCATTTGGCACTAGGTTTAGTTAAGGAGTGTGCTCCAGCAGAGCTCAGCTCATTGCAGTCTGGCCCTGCCTGTACTCTTCAATAAATACATGGCTTCCCTTAAGCAAGGCCAAGAACCTCCTTTCTGCCACCATATTGGCTTTGCTGGGTTTTCCCCCAGTACTCTCGTCCTCACAAAAGACATTCTACTCTTTGCTTGCTTCTCCTGCTGTTTCCTAGCTCCTTGCCTTGCTGAGTTACTGGGGTGCATCCTGGCTGCAGGGAAAGGCAATGATGTCCCACTCCATTTGCTGGCCAAAAGCTGCTTGAGCAGCTCTTGCTGACACCAGTGTTAAAATCGCACATCTGGTGGCTCACACTGCTCTGCCTCCCAGCTGAGTGGGCAGTCTGTGGGAAATAAACAGCCTGTGAAATGCTACCAACTCTGCATTTCTGTCTCTTCTCAGCTGTTTCCCTCCCCACCATCGCTCCCCTTCCCCTCTTGCTTCTGGCTCTATCCACAAGCCTAAATCCAAGAAGGATCAGAACAGCATTAAAGTTTCTTAGTTTCCCTTAAAATTGCATTATCAGTCTGCTGAAGGGGATGTGGTAAAACAGCAAGGGACTGAAGAATATGTGGTGGTGAGTTTAAGTGGGGAATCAGGGGATTAGCAGTGAATAGGAACAAAGAAGTCTGAAAAGGAGAAAAATGCTGGGAAGGAGCTTCAGGGGAAAGAAATCAGCCAGAGGAGTGCTGTGTTGTGGGGAAGGTGCCGTTAGCCAAAAGATATAAACTTAGGAAAAAAATGCATGAAAATAACATCAAAGTGATTTGATACGAAATAGAAATATGGTAAAAGGAAACATATAGTAGTAGGAATAATTATATGTACAATTCAAATATGCAGATCAAAACAAAGACACACAAGTGAAAAAGATTACACAGGTAATAAATATTTAATATAACTATATAGTGAGGCAGATGGTTTATATGTAAATACATCACAGGGGATGTAAGGGAAAAAGAATGGTGTTGCAAAGAGGAAGGAAAAAAAGGAACAGGTAAAGCATTTATACTTACAGGAAGCACCCTACAAGACTTGATTTTGCACACTCTATTACATATTTAAATACTCTTTGACATTGGGGAAAAAAAGGCAATGGTAGGTAATTTGTAGGTCTTAAAATTCAATATATAGTCAACATTGAAATACTGCAGTGAAGATTCATGTTACAAAATAATTTTCAAATGTAAGGAGGAGATGTTGAGCAGAACTTTCCCTCCTGAGTCAGCCTCTGCACAGGGTATTTAGAAAGAAGCATACCTCGCTTTAAAACTAATTTTTATGTCTCTTTTGGCATTTAATTGAAGCAATTTCTTATGTAAAAGTTTGATTTCTCCATCATATAATCCTTCTTAAAGTTTAAGCAGAGCAATTTGAAATGTCAGGATAATAAACCATGAAAAATAGAAATAAATATGCAGCATCTCAGGTTTTATTACAGATTTCCATGACTATACACATTAGAAAAACTAGTATGGATAGCTGTAGAGAAGGATGTGGGTGCTGATTATCAGATCTGGAGTAGCTTGCTGATTTGAAAGTGAGATAAATATATAAGCACTACTATTTCTAGTAGCATTAACCAAAAACTTACTATGTTCTGAACATTTCAGTGATGAGTTTAAGTGGATTGTACATGAACAGAGATGCTCCAGCTGACTGGAGAGCATTTCACAGTGTGTGAGGCAGTAGGTGAGTGCAGGGAGCATGGAGTGCAGCTCCTCAAGAAGAGGGATGTTGGTTGCAATCAGCTAGAAACTACTAAGTTTTTTTGTCTTTAAATTAACTAAAGATGCAAAGAAAATAAATTGCTATTCTCAATGTTATCTAACTAAAACTCTATAAACTTAACCATGCTCTTGAAACCATGTGAGAAATGAAAAGTGTTATTTCCTTGTTTGGATTCTACCTTATGTAACTTAGATGATGATAGTTAATTACAACTTAAAGTTACTACTGAAAAAGGATTAAAAAAAAAGATTGAAAAAATGATATATTTTAAATTACATACCAAATTTACCCATAGTACACTGATACCTTTCTCATCTCAGCTCTTGTAATCAAAAACCTCTCCCTGTATTTCTCAGAGGTGTTCCACTTGCCTGTTGAAATTCTGCTCTGCTTTCCTCATGGCTCCAAGCACAATTTAAACCTATTTGGTTCCAGAGCCACTGGATCTTCTCCCATTCCAAGTATACATATGCTATGACAGTTTCTTGGAAACAGATACACAACATTTTTAGTTGGAGGCAATGTATTGTAGAAAAGATGGAGCTTCCTAACTTGCTTTCATCCCTTAGGATGCTTGCTTGTGTCACTGTGGCCTTCCTAAGCCCTTCAAATGGGAAAGTACCCTCTCCTGAAAAGGCAGTGTAATTAAGCTTATAACCAGAAAACTCATTTGCAATTAGTAAAATTCAGTGTAGATATGTAATTAAGAAAATAGGGCTAAGCTTATAAATTTCTCGCCTGCTTGACTTTTGGCAATACATAGAGGTTGGTCCAAATCACACAGAGTCACATTGAATTAGAAGTATTAGAAGAAGCTCTCTGCTTAAGATTAGGCATCTGTCTATAAGCTCATATATGGAGATCAGGCAATAGAGATTAGAAAGCAATTAGCTTATTCTAAAATATGTGCTTATATCTGCTTACTCTCTCAGCTCTGTGCTGACCAGAACCTTGTGTCTCCCTGGTGCCATGTGAGCTGCATTTCATGTCAGGCCACAGAAATCTGCAGTACCTGCAGTACCTCTCATCCCCACCTCCCCTGGGCATCACAGATGCCACCAACCATCAATGTCTAGTCAGCAACTGCATCAAGGAATTGAGACACTGCTCAGTTAAATCTGTGTTACTGCAACCTGAGTCTGCACTTCAGTCAGTAATGGCACCCATCTCTGCTTATCAGTGCATCACCTCTGCAGAAGCAGCTGTCCAGTGCATTCAGTGATTTCCAGTTATATTTTGTGTTCATGGAAATAAATTCAGTGTATTTATCAAGGACATTTCTTCTTCTGGATCAGAAGGCATTAATTTCATAGCAAAAGAGAACAAAAAGCAAAAACAATTATAATTCTCCCAGGAGGAGATGTGAGGATTTAAAGCAACAGAAAGTGCAGCAGAAGAACAAATGGGTGTTAATTGGCTGATTTTAATATTAGCTTGAAAATGAGAAGCTTTCTTATTGCAAAGTCAGGAAGGCCTGGAAACACCCAATTGAAATGCTGGGAACATAGTAATATTTAAGGTGGCCTTTGATATATTTAGGGAAGACATTCTCTGGGATCAGCAGTCCTATATCCAGAGTCTACACCACCTCCCTGAAAGCTTTGCTTGAGGGCATTTCCTTGCAGATATACTAGCAACAAGCCTGGGAGCTTGCTGTCAGATATGAAGATGCTAAAGAATAAACCAAAGAACAAACCATACAGGCAATTCCCATTGTCCCCAAACAGTTGTTATTTATCCCAGCTGATTCCAGGGCTGCAGTGAAGTGGGTGAGCACTTGAGATAGATCAGACAGATGACAAGCTGGGCAAAGAAGACACATGTTAAAGCATGAGGTGTGAAAGCTACTACAAACAGTAAAAGAAAAGAGTCATTTTTGTGATTAATGTTTAATGTATATGACAGGACTGGCAGTGTGTCACAACATTATCACTCTACATTTTGTTTACCAGGTAAAATAATTAGTCTACTTTGACCCAAATGGGCAAAGACTATGATGTTATAATAAAAACTGATTCATAGTTGCAGTATTGAATAGAAAAAAAATTAGTTGAATTTTACATGAAATTTCTATTGTCAAAAATCAGCTGAGCCAGGGGCCTGAGTCTATATCAATATTAACTCATTTGGCAACAGCCCATATCTCAAGAAACTGTAAAATTATGCAGGTCAATATGACAATTAGTGCACTCAACTAAATAAATCACACAGAATAGGATATGTGAAAAGAAATAAACCAGTGCAATAATATCTCCTCCTTTCATCCAAAAAAATAAATGTAAGGAACTTAATTCTTCTAAATCTCAATTTCAGCTCTTACCATGCTCAGTATTAGATGACTTCCTGAATATGGTGCAATCTGCCCAGTCATGTACAGAGCTTAAAATCCTCCCATGTTTAATCCACATTTTATAGCTATTCAAATATGTAGTATCATTACCTAATAAAGAAGATGTCAAAGCATACTGGTCATATTTACCCTATTTTCCTGGCACTCTTTTCTTTTTGCCCACTATTTACTTTGGGTATTTGTTTATGAGTTTGTAGACGTATTAAGATTTTTTTTCCTTCCATAGTTAAGGGAGGGACAGGTAAAAAGAAACCCACTGGTTAAAATTTAAAAAAAATTTATTTTGCATTTAAGGATGAAATCTTTGAAGTAGGTGTTCTGCCTAGGTGGAAATGGTTAAAAATAAATTGTTGCATGATAATAATTAGTTATGTATAGAATAAAAATAACATTGATAATTAGCATTCAATTAGCATTTATCTTTCCATTTAATCTCTCCTATGGCTCTTCAGTTAATATGTCACTGACTTATTATAAGAAACTTCAAACTTTTTTCTAGGATGACTAAAATCCTTGATGAGCTGCTTATTGGTATGCTGAAGTCATTATCATTTAATATTATCTCATTTTCTTCCTGTTCTCCTTTACCTGAGGCAAACTGATAAACAAGTAAAAGGAAGTCCCCTATTACACAGTCTTTCATTAAGCTGTGAAATATTTTGCTATGGAAATTGTGGAAACTATAGTTTTGCCTGAATTGAGAAAGATATAACCTTGTAACCGTGGGGTTATTAAGCACAATGGATTGTGACATCTGATCAAATGACATCTGAGCCAATCACCTCAATACCCATCACAACTGATGGAGGGAAATGGGCCAGTGAGAGCTCAATTCGTCTCATGCTAAAATAAATGTCTGAAACAGGTCAGGAGAAACGTGGTGCGTAAAGACAGCCTGGGGCAGGTACCTCAGGCAGAGAGCCCTGTGAAGAGTGAGGTTGGTGTTACCCTGCAGAGTTCTCACAGGGAACCCTGCAGCACAGGTCAGTGCCAAAGGGATGAACATGCTGGAGAGACATGACCATATGCCTGTATCCTTTCCATGCTCCTCTCTCAGCATTCGTTTTTTGGGTGCAGGATGATGGAAGGCACTGATCTCTCTCTGGACAGAAGTAGTAACTGCACTGCCCCTTGCAGTCTGCATGGCAAAGCTGGTTAGTGCTTGGCTCTAGAGGAGCCCAGATTAACAGCCATGCCAGGTGACTGCTGCAGTGCCTGTGCTGGGTAATTCCACCTCCTGCTGAGGCTGGCACTAGTGCCTGGAGGTGCAGGGCCCCAGGGCTTCCTGCAGTGGAGGGATGGGGCCCTGGAAGGGCTGTCCTTTTCTGGCACTCCTGGCTCCCTCTGCTCCCAAACAGTCTGTGCCTCTGGGCTTTTTGTGCTTTGAAATACATATTATGCTTCTGGCAAAGAAGGCTGGCTAGTCCTGGCCTTCTGTGCCTCGTCCTGTGCTGGGATGGTGGGTGTGCTGGGCCAGGAAATATCCTATTTCACCTGTGCACGAAGTTTTGTGTTACAACAGCCCTGCCCCACGCTTTATCCATGCAATAAATACTATATTAACCCATCAGAAATACGTGTTCCTCAGCAGCAGCATGTGAATCAGCTCTTTGTGTGCTGGTTCTGCTCAAGTAGAAATAGAACTTTCATGAGCCATGATGGTAGCAGCAGAATGTGCTGTGGGCTTAGCTGGAAACAGAGTAGACCTTTGGTTATGAGATCTCCACCTCTGGTTTGAAAGAACTTACCTGCCCATAAAAACTCCACAAAGAAGTTTAAAATATTGTGGAACAGTTTCAGTTAATGCTCAGGATGATATTATTACAAAATTAAAGCAAATCCAGTGTTTCAGATATTTAGCTGTTGAAGCAAAATCATAGCAAGCTACATGTTTGCATTTCAAATGTGCTTATTCAGGTCAGATACAGCTGAACACACAAGCTTGTGTCTCATGTACTTTTATAGAACTTTGAGTGAAATGTAAATCTCAGTGAATCTGTAGGTTTTTTATCCTAAAGACATCTTAACAGCATAGGATATTCCTTAGGTTATTTTTAATAAAGTACCATTGATTATCTTGCAAGCTTATTTTTTAAAACCCGATCTTTTTAGAATTCCTACATGCTGATAATTTTTTCCTGGTGCAGTCAAAATCCAAGGTAGACTTAAAAGTAAATGCAAAACTACAGAATTGATAAAAACTACTTCATGTGTGCATGAGAGGCAGGTTTTGACAGTGGGGGAATATTTTAGGTTAGATTATTGGAAAAAATGTGTGTCTGTGTATGAGGATGTGAGAACTTTGAGGAGAGATAAAGGGAACTTGGAATTGTGTTAATTTTGGAAAAAATATTTTAGACAAGAAATTATATAGTCTGAGAAAAACAAAAGGCCAGTGGTTAAAGCAGTAACTGCAAAAGAAAGCTAATAAAAAAGGATAAGCAGCAAAAATCCAGAGGCTCTCTCACACGTGGATTGTCCATTGGCTTTTCCTTTTGGTCTTGCTGGAGACTTTATTTAAAGTAGAAAGATTAGTTCAGCTTAGGTTTGTATAAGATGCTAGCTACATTTGGAGAGCCCTGAGAAGTCAGTGCACATGGGGCACCTTGTGCCAATTCACACAGGAGACAGCACCATTGTGAAAGCTGTGAATTATCCCTACACATCTCTCATGAGAAGTCATGTTCTCTTTCTCTGCCCAGTCACTGTTCTGTGCTCACACAGAGAAGTTTTGCATTTTCATCTTGACTACTTTTAATAGCTCAACTGGCAGGATCTGGCCTGACAAAGTAAAAATAAATTGCACCAAATATTTTAACTCACTTGTGTTATAATCTCAGTGAATGAAATTAAAATTAAATAGTTTTGTCATTATTGGATAAAAATTGCTCTTTTTCTTTCTTAAAACACTAGAAATTTGCCCATATAACCAGATGAAATTTTGGTCCTGAAATCTCTCCTACTGTTTTCCACAGCTTGTTTGGTGTATGCTTCTTGTGTCTGAAAGAAAATAATAAAAAGAAAAGGAGTGGGCACTGTTCCTCTGATGTTGCAGGAGGAGCAGGACATGAATCATCTCTTGAGAGTTGTTTTTTTTCCCCAAAGTCCTAATGTTTTGTGCATTTCCAACTGTCTTTTGATTCATATTTTCCAGGTGGAAAGAAAAATCATTGTATATACTCAGCTACTACATTACTTGAGTAAGTAGAATTTATAAAATATTTCTTCATAAATTCATTTCTGCAGAAATCTTTGGAACCTCCTCTACCCTCCTTTTTGTATTGCTGGAGGGTTATTTTGAAAATAACAAGGTTTTCATCTCCTTTTCCTTTGTATCAGTATTTCTAATTACTGTAAAATACTCTGAAGTTATCTTGTTGATGATTAAAATCCTGCAACCATCCAAAGTTTAAAATTTCAAGTCTACATATGCTATTTATTATGGTAGATTTTATTGACATTTTTAGAGATAAAAAGAAATCAATCTCTTTTGTCTGATATTCAGATATTTACTTGCTGTTCTCAAAAACTTAGAAGATAAATATAATAAAGGTATGAATAGTAGTAATAAATAACAGTGAGCAAGTCAATTTAATCTCAAAATTATATCAAATCTCTAGTTAATTATATGGGGAAGATGCAATAATGGCTATGGGCAAAACTTACTATTTTATTTATGGATTGGTAACATAAAAACATAAAAAAGATGCTACTTGTTCCAGCCAGCATCTATTTTTATTTTTTCCCTAAAATATTAAATGCAGACTAGGACTTGGTGCTTTATGACTGTTTTATAAAATTAAATATCTAATATGATAAGTAAGAAAGATAAATGGGTGGAGAGGCATGTATGCTATACATAGAGAATATATTTCTGCATAAAAATAAAATAATAAGTAAAAAAAATCTTTTAGTTCAATAATTGTGTTTTTATGCATTTTAGTTACATCATTTGAATCTTTCAAAAGCTAGAAATATCTCCCACATCTTTCTGCACAAGGATGACAATACCCCAAATCTAACTTCACTTGCTGATGTAAATCAAGCTTTTCCAAATTATACTTTACTTTAGAGAAATTCTCAGACTTCTCTACTTTCCCTGTTTGCCAAGGACACCTTCTACATTTTGCCCTTTTTTTTATCTCATAAGTATGAATCACAGAAATAATTTACTGCACTCAGAATGATGAGATTTTGAAACATATGGCACACGGTGGCTTTGGTCCCTTCTCCCACCTCAGACAAAGGTCAGACGTGTGCAGGTGGGGCAAGGCAAGGACCCTGCTGCAGAAATTTGCTTTAACTGCAGAGTGGGAGGGAAACTCCTGCTCCTTGCTGAACATACAAGGTCTAGGTAATGCATCCACTCCTTCCCCTTCCATATTTCCTACAACACTGCTGATATCCTGGGTCAAAATCAGCCTATAAGAAAATAACTTCAAGTCATAACATGGATTCTGTGTCTTCATCTTTGCAAGTCTATCTGAGGAAAAAAAAAAAAAGGGTTAAAAGGAGCTTTAACTGATTTGAGGAACAGTTGAAAGTCACAAAAGACTTCCTGCTGTAGAGTAGAATAGTATGTAATTAAGAAATTGCTATTTATTACATTCCTGCAATCCCCAGTGATTTGAGGAGAAAGGTGACAGTGCCTGAGTCTCAGGACATGGTCTCACTTGGGCCAGACTGAGAACTACTTGCCTTATGCAGAAGGCTAAATCAGCACTTCTACTCCTTTGGCACAGCCAGAAGTGTACAAATGTACAGCCTAAACTCTTATCTTTGTCCAGGACAACAGTCCTGAAAATAAACTGAAAGTCAGCAAATCCTCTCTCTGTATTTATAGATAGCTGTGGTCATGCTGCTTCTGTTTGGCTCCAGCCCACAGGTAGAGCTCTCACCTTCACCTGGCATCTGCAGGACTTGTCCTCTAGAATGGGTGCTTGTGATGCCCTTTGCTGGAACAGCAAACAGTGACCTCAGGTTCAGAGGTGAAATTTGACATGGTTGAGTAAGCATGATATTTTCTAGGTGTCCTGTTGGGATGCTGATGTTTGGCTGTTTAAACTGCTCCTATTTGCTCACTGAAGGTATTTTTTATTCTGGCAAACAAGCTGCTCAGCTCTGCACCAAACACCTCTAAGGTAAAGGCTACTGAGCTCACAGGGGACTTCCCTGGATTCTGCCTTTCCCCAGGTAATCAGTATCAATCATAAAAATTAGGAAAGTTATCTTGCTTCTGCTCTTGATCCTGTCCTGGCTCTTGCCAAGAGGGAAGGGAAAACCTTCCAACACATACAAGTAATTTCCTGCACTGCTAGAAGCAGAGCAGTACAAAACCCAAGAATACTGAGTATTCAGAATAGTAAAGAAAGACTAGATATCTCCAACTACTTCCTCCAGTTTCTCACTGAAATTCTTGATGAATGGTTAGGCTTCTTCTGAGTTCCAGCTGTTCCACTGAGCCTTATGAAGATACGACAACACCACTTGATATTTTATTTTCATGTAACCATTAATGGCTCCCTTTCCCCCTCAGACTGAGAAATCCACTTCTTCTGTTCAAACTATGGAACATCTGTCTGAAAAGAAGTGTCATACTTGCTGTCACAAAAGATGCCTCAGATCTGATTGCAAGGGCACTTGTGTATGAATAAAACCACTCAAGTACAAAAGTATTAACCAAATTCCTGTATACCATTTAAATGACTGATTGATGGTGATGGCTGATGATTGCTGAGCATTAATGCCTGAAGCTCTGTCAGGGATAAAAGAGTATTCTGCCTGGTAGATAAGCAACAGATTTTGCAGTCTATAGGCCAGAACCAATGAGAGCAAGTGAGGTCTTTTCACTGTCTTTAGCTTATCTTTTGTCCTGGGGCTGAAATGGAATCTGTTTGCTTTGCACTGTCCCCACGGTGGGTGTGATTCCCAGTGAGCAGAGCAGTGTGCCCCATGACCCTTTCTCTGCCTTCTTTTTTCTCTTGTATGCACTGTTCTGGGGAGGCAACATGTCTGTGGTTGTAGTAACATACTGAAACCAATTAAACAAGAACAGCCTCAGAAAACAGCAGCTCTGAGATAACCCATCAAGCCATTTTCATCTTCTCAGACATTAAAAATATCATTGACATTGGTAAGATAATTTAACTGTTATTAAACTTGTCTGCACTGTTAATCTGCAAACTGAAGAGAGATTTGGGCGACTTTCATTTTCTAAAGTTAGTCTGGGGGTTGTTACAGCAATGTAGATCCAATCATTCTTATTTTATTGTTGGTGCAGTCTTAGCACTAAAATGGACAGATCCTGGAAAGATGGAAATAAAAACCTGGCATTTATTACTTTGTGGTGGTCTGACCCTGGCTGGATGCCAGATGCCCACCAAAGCCCCTTTATCAGTCTTCTCCTCAGACAGGGGAGAGGAAATAATGAAAGACTCAAGATAAGGACGGGGAAAATTCACTCACCAATTGCCATCATGGGGGGGAAAACAACTTGGGGGGAAACAGTTTAATTTACATCAATCAAAGCAAAGTAGGATAATGAGAAATAAACACAAATCCTAAAACACCTTCCCCTCACTCCTCCCTTATTTCCAGGCTCAACTTCACTCATGGTTTTCTCTACCTCTTCCCCCACAGAGGCACACAGGGACAGGGAGTATGGGTTGTGGTCAGTCCAGCACACATTGTCTCTGCTGTTCCTTCTGCCTCAGGGGAAGGATTTCTCACTCTTTTGCTCTGCTCCAGTGTGGGGTTCTTCTCACTGCAGATAGTCCATGAACTTCTCCAGCCTGAGCCTTGCCAAGATCTGCCCCAGGGGCTGCAGGGGAACTCTGCTCCAGTGCCTGGGGCAACATCCTCCCCCTCCTGCTGCACTGACCCTGGTGTCTGCAGAACTGTTTCTCTCTGTGTCCTGCTTCCCTACTCCTGAATTTTATACCATAGGTATGTCAGATGGTTTTAAGCTAGAATCTTAGATCCTTTTTGTATTGAAAGTGTTCTGCACAAGTTCGTGGCTAAAATTGTCATCCAAAGGAACTGTCATGTTTTTCTTAGTCTTGATGGATACAAATAGTAAACCAGCAGTCTTTAATCTATGTAGATACTTCATGTAGAAATTCTGTTTTCTCTGGTGCAGTGAACTGCATTTAGTGTGATGTAAAACATGAAGGCTTCTTCCTTAAAATGAATCTATAGACTAAAGAGCTGTTTTCCTCATGTATTTGAATTAAGTTGCCCCTCTAATCACTCTATATCTCTATGAAGTCCCTTGACTGGGTGGGTTTTTTTCCTTAAAAAAGCTAGAAGTGCCATGTTCTTTAATTCAGTGGGTTCTCTGAAAAAATGTGGTTTGAATTGATGAGATGTTGCAAAGCTGCTTAGTTTAAAATCCAGACTAGATGGAAACCTCTTATGGGGTAAATGTAGTAACAGATTCTTTGAGTGAAATAAATGTTTGCCTTTGGAAAACTCAGTTAAGTTCTAATAACTACTGCCTACTGCTCTGCCAGCATGGCAGTATATTCAAATGGAAGGGGACAGACTAGATATTTGATGATAAATTACTGAGTGAGCCCTTTATAAGGGAATAATTTCATTCTCTTCATCAATGATTAAATGTTTGAGCTATATTTGATGTATATTGTACAAAGTTAGGGAAACTTTACCTGATTAAACTGAGGCTGCTATAAAGAGCTAATTCACCTGACCTAGACAAATGTTTGGAAAATTATTAATGTGATGTGTTTTTGCTAAATGCTCACCTCCTTCTTCAGGCTTCTCTCTGTTGCATATTGTGATTGTCTGAACAAAGCTGTTCCCTCAGAAGATAGACACAGGTGAGGCTCGATTTTTTCTTTTCTGCAAAATCCATGGAAGAATGAATGACTGGACCAATCCCACAGGATACAAATGGCTATTCACTCCACAGGGATGTAAAAACCTGGGATCAGGAACTTGCCTTCTCTCATCCAGCCTCTTTTGTTTCAGCTGCCTCACTGTGTCACAGGGGAGTCAGGGAGAGTCAGAACAGGAACAGTATTTGGGAGACTCTTTTTGTCTCTTTAGACCTCACTTTGGGCATGACACTTATAATAGAAATGACAAATGATGGTCACCTTTGGTTCTGCTTTATTGCTTTATCATTTGGTTCTTATCACTGCTCCCAATATTTTCTTGTGGTTTTCTGGCTCCTCTGCTCCTTTCCTTTATTTTTTCTTTTTGGGTTTTTTTTTTTTTTTTTTCTTTAAATGATTTTTTTTTTTTTTAAATTTTTTCCTTCCCTGAACTGACTGGTATTTAGCATAATTCTGCCCTGATCTTCTCTAGCTGCCTCTGTGGAAGGTCTTCATCTGGTGTTCATCAATACTATGACTGCCTAAGTAAGGGGACAGGTATTATCCAATATTATGAGAGAAAGCTATTTAAAGCTCCTGACATGCCTTTGATGTCTATAAGCTTTCTGTCTGAATGCAAACTAGGTATTCAGGTGTCCTTTATCATGCTTGAAATTCTTGAGTTTGTGTCACAAAATTAAGCTCTAAAATCTCATGTACATTTGATGAGAACTGCTCATGTAAATTGCTTGTGGGTGGATCAAACCCAGAACTTTGGCACACCAGTCTGTCTAAATCCTGTAGGTAACCTTGCTCTGCAAAAAATGTACCTAAATAAACATTTGGTGTTTAATGAACTAAGAAAGATATGAAATTTAGAACTAGGTAAACACTGTAAAAAGAATGGAGTGATCTGAAATGTATTTGGATCCAGGGTTTCAATGTAGGTTTAGATAATCATAATAATAACGAAATAATAATAATTGCACTGTATTATATCATTACAATTGATAATTTTAATGATGTATTGAGCTGTAGCAGTTAATTAATGGCTTGCTGCTACTTTGTTATTTAGAAGATATTAATGTTATAATTCACACTTGAAAATAATTTGAAGATGAAATCAATAAAAAAGCAAGTATGCATTTTTATCCCTTTGGATTATCACATAATTTAGAAGAAAGTGGCACATGAAGAGAATAATCAGCAGAGCCAACATATTGTTTTAAAGCAGTCATGCACTTATAAATAAATAGAGAAGTTCATTCTGAAGGCCCTTCTGATGAAATAAACCCAGATGTCTGGAGCTTCTTTAATGGGAGATATTTATGTTCTGTGGGCATTGATACTGTTAACTTCAATACTGGGAAATCTCTTGAAAGACAAGTGGCTGTCAAACCCTGCTGTGAATCCCACAGTGACTTTTCTCAGAAAATTGTTCACTGTTAGTGGGATCCAAACCACAGATTTTCATGAAGAACTGACAGATGCTATCATTCTTTGGTCACTACTAAAGCAGAAATTTTAGTAAAGAGAGTCAGGGGAAACATTTCCTTAGAAAATTATAATCTCCCCATAGAGGAGCAAGTTCACATACAGAGATATGGCTGGAGGCTGCTGTAAAACCCATGGCTGTTTAGTTGGTATTTAAATTATTTATGAGAATGGAAATCTTAACTTTTTATGTAAATAAAAAAGATGAGAAATACTTACAAAGCAAATGATGTTAATATTCCTGCTCTTCACCCATTACTTTTACTCTCAGAATGACTTTTCAGAGTATTTTGAATCAATGGGAGTTTTGCCAATAACATTAGCAGTGGTTGGATCAGATCTACAGCCTTTATAGTATATTACACAGAATATGAGTTATGAAAAACCTATTGAAACAGTTTTACTGTATCTTCAGGAACACATGAAAGCTTTCTTTAGGAAAGAATCAAACCCAAACCTTTTGAAATTGTGCACATCTCTCTCTGAGGTTCACTGGCAGGTAGAGACCCTAAAATACATGATTTATGCTCACAGTTAGATACTTAGTCATTTAAATAAATGCACACAGTTTACCAGAACCTTAAAATATGTATGTGTGATTTGGGCAGCTCTAAAATGAACTGGCAAACCAGGATTTAACCTTTCCTTACTATGGCCTTTGCAGCATGTGATTTATTCATTTATAGAAAAATTGTAATAGGCAATTCATACTGTTAGTCCTGGAGATACAATAAAGCTCCTTGAAAGCGGTGGACATAACATTTCAGGCTGAATGAAAGAGTGAATAACTGATCCTCTCTTTTTTAAATGATTGAAACAACACAACAGTGTCTTAAACCATGAACCTGCCCAGGAGCCCTGACTTCTGCCTGCTCTGCTGAGGTGTGACTGCAAGTAAGAGGGCAAAGTGCTGGTTTTAGATTGCTGCTGTCTGTGAGTGTGCTGTAAGCAAGGAAACATGAATGAAAACCAGAGACTCTAATCACATCAGGAGATTATTTTTTGTATGAAACTGAGAAGAAAAAGGTAATTAAGAGTGATATTAGTTTGGAAGCTGATGGAAATTTGCCTTGTATTCATGAGTAAAACAATATTTTTCTGTTCTTTTAGTTTTAGTGGGTTTTTTTCTCTCCTACAAAAAGCCTGATGTGAAGAAAATTTTGATCTTAACGTCCATGCTTCCTCTTTAACGACACCTTCCGTAAAACTTAAACTTCAGTTTTTTTGGTTCTCATATGGTAAAAGACTGGTACTAATTATGTCCTCAGAATGTCTCTGCCAAATCACCACAAAAATAAGAAAACTCTAATTCTGGCCTTATGTTGCCTGTTGTACTTTATCCCTAATAATGTAAATACTCAATCCATCTTTCTACAAACAGAGGAGAATCTGCTATTATGATTTACTTGCCGGGAAAAAAAGCATCAGTTCACTTACAGATCCAATGGAGTCTGGTTATTTGATAAGGAATAATCTCCTACAAGGCTAAGTAACACTTTTCTCTGCCAATGCCAGCTTGAGAAAGCCCAGACTTTTCTCCTTGTTACCTCAGACAATTCTTAGACCCTAAACTGCATCATCCCTTGGTGTGGTGCAAGTGCTTGTGTGACTGTGTGGTTGGAGTTATAGCAGGACTCTAACAGATGAAAATTCCCCCAGTTTTGCTGCATATTAGGTTCTACTAGCACACAAATTTTAGGCTGACCTGAGCAGCCCTAGAGCAGAAGAGGCAATTAGAGCCCGTGGTGAAGCAGTGACTCCACTGACACACCTCTCAGGCTGTGCAGTGCACCAGGGGTAAAGGGATCCACTAAACAAAATTCTCTGCACTGGGCAGTGTATTTTGGAATGTGGGTAACAGGAAGAGTAACTGCTTTGAAAATCACTTTGGAAAGGATCTTATTTTTTTCAGTCTGGACGCTGTCTGTTTTGCAAAGGTACAGCACTGCAGCGTGGTTCATCATAGCTCACTGTTTGCAAGGCTCCTCTGACTGCTTTCAAAACTGAAGGCAAGTAATTTTTCTCTGTGCTTGTCCATTAACCTACACATGTACCATAATCCAGAGACCTTGTGTAGTAGGCTTTGTAAAATTTAGTGTCTGATTTGTGTCCTTTACAGTGAAACTTGTTACTATTTCATATTGCAGCCTCAAATTCAGATAGAGTTGACCATCAATTATTCGTGGAAAGATTAGCTTAGCTGCAGATGAACTTGGACTGTTGATGCAGAGAACCTCCATCTGCCTTTCTGTACAGCGTCTGAATCTAATGTGTCACCCAGCCTGATTCAGAGACATTCTGTCTGCTTTTGGGAGATGCTGCACTTCAGTTAGGAACCTCAGGTACAGAATTTATAAATCCTAGTGTAATTTTGCTTGGATGCAGGTATATTATTTCTTAACCTCAGTGGATATAACCACAGTGTTTTCTTCTAGATCAAGCAGACTAAAAAATCTCTGTTAGAACCACATCTGCTCTGAGGGCAAAAGTTTCCCCAACCCTTTTACCTTTCTGTTCTTCACTACAATAATACTTTGTAACAGAATTTTCATTTTCTCAGTGTTTTTGCATTTCTAACATGTCCTTGCTACCTCAGTCCCTAAGTATGAACTGCATGAATTCTTTCTTGATTGGAAAATAAGGAAAGACAAGGATGTTTCTGATGTCTTTGCTTCCATTTACACAGTGCACACTAAAATATGGTCTGTAAAGACTACAGTATTTTTGGAGTACAGGTTTAGGTAGCTGTGTTTATATGATTGATAGTCCTCTGCTTCATTCAATTCCCAAATGCATTTTAAAAAGAGAAAGAGGGAAGAAAAGAAAAAACAACCCCACATTTCATTATGTATGTTATACTCATCACTAAGAAAAGAAGTAATATTTCTACATCTGATGCTGAAATAAGGAGTTGTCCTTTCAGGCTTAGCCATTTTAATTACCCTGAATGAATGCTCTGTATTTCATCAACACATCAGTCTAAAATCACTTTATATAAAGCAGGATTTATTTATTATTTTATGAAAAGTCTTTATCAATTAAGAAAACAGAGACAAAAAATATTTCTTGGAAAAAAACCCAACTAGTCACCAATTTTTTATGGTATCTCAAAAGCTAAGGGTTATGCCCTGTGCCATCTTCCTTTTCTAGATTCAAAAAAATATGGAAGTGTCAAGGAACATCTTAAGGCAGTAAATACCAAGACAGACAGGATATAACAGCAGTTTCATTTATTAAACAAGTGATCCAAACAATTTATTCTTTAAGAAAAAAAGTATTTTGAAACTAAATTTCCTGTTTGAGTCTGAAAAAGTAGAAATTGATGCTTTCTGTCTGCATTTTCTTAAAAACCATTCTGCTTCCAGGAGACCAGATCTGCTCCTCTGCAGATCCATCCACTCAGCTGTGGGAGCACGAGGGCAATGCCACCACAGCTGAAACCAATTCTACCTGAGCTGGGAAAATAACTTCTCTGCAGGGAAATGTGCTTCCTTACACTACAAGGAAGAACCATGAACTGCCCATTGCTTCATGTTCCTCCCATATGTGTGAATCACACAATAAAATCAAACATTTCTGTCTTTAAAACCCTGAGAAATCACTCTGTATAATGAAAACCAGAAAGGGGACAAGAGGGTTAATGCAGACCCAGTCTGCCAGAACTGGATGAATAATTTATTCTTTGAATTTTTCTCACTTTTCTTTCTGCAAATTGCCTGCAAACAGTTTACTCTTTTCTTTCAGTTAGTATTATTCAAAATTATTTGCTGAATAATTTCTGCAGTTAATTCCTGATCTCCATATCCTTCATGAGCAGTTCAATGGCAATTCCTGTTAAACAATTAGGCTGCCTCAGCTAATTACTGTGGGATAAGCAAGCCACCCTGTTTCACAAGCTGTGCTGATGAAGTGTTTCTCAACATACTTTAAGACTGCTCCTGCTGGATAACAAAGACCTCCTTGCACATGAAGAACATTAATTTATTTAGATATTGAAATAAAATCCAGACTAGAGGCTTTAGAGGAAAAGCAGCAAAGGGATGAAAGCTAAAATTTTCTTGTGAGCTATGGACAGATTGAATGATAGATATAAAACATTAGTGTTCAGCAGCCACCTCTAAGATAAAACCCACTACAATTCCTTTCAGTCCCATTTTCCTGTGCTTAAACTGTCCTCTGACAAATCCTGAGAATGTCCTGCCCTTGAGTCCCTTGAGTCAAGCCTAGACCTTGCTATCCATAGCTGGGCCTCCCTTCAGAATTTTGTCTCTCATACTTTGCTGGTCTCTGTGGACAGCAGGGTCTTCCTGATGGCCACTCCCATGTATGTCACCTGTATGTCACGTCCTGGCAAGTTTAATTTCTCAGGTTCTGACTCTAACTTGCCAATTCCTTGTGAGGTAAGGCCAGCAGTAAATCCTAACAGTCTTTTATCGTCTCCTTGCTATAAATCTTGCTATAAATCCTTTTTCTTTTGGGATTAACAGATTCAGACTTTCCTGGGAATGCCAATTCAGAGTTTTGCTGTGAGCTTGCTCCTGTAGCCCTTCCCATTTCCTCCTTCCACTGGCCCTGCTTTCTGGCTCATTGAGCACAAGTACTGGTCCTTCATGGCCTGCTTCTACTCCAACAATCATTTCTCAGTCATTTGGATGAACTGTGGTGCCAGCCTCCTTCAACAATTCTGATAAATCTTTGACACAGCGTTCTTCATCTTCTTGTGTTGTTTAGTGCTGCTTTATCCCAAATCTAGGGAGGGGTTTCCCCTTATCATCAAAAAAACTCTGTCTTCATCATCCTGCAAAATCATTCTTTTTTGATATGTTATGATCATTATCAATAATATGAATAATTTTCCATCTTCATTCTTTTTTTCTCTTACCAATACTCACTTGCTTCATCTTACATTAAGATAGAAAACTGTGGAAGCCAGAGTCAACTGTTAGTTCTCTATTCAAACAGCATTCACATATTTCAAGCCCATGACTGCTTGCTTGGAGTCAGAGAGGTGGGAAAAAAACCAGTTTAACTTACACAGAAAGCAAGCTTTTATTTAGTTTAATTTTCAATTATTTCCAAGAAGATATTGTGAAATTTTAATTGATATTACTTACAATTGTGTAAGTTCAAGAGGCTTCTGGACCCCACAAAAGGAAAGTAGAAAATTGAGTGATTCAGTCAGCAGGTGACAATACAAAAAAATCATTTTGAAGTGATGACACACCTGTCTGGATTTCTCACAGTGGATTTCTGAATGAAATAAAACTAGCTTAGAAAAGGATACAGGTCTCCAAATAAGAGCTGATTAGCAGTCTGATCTGGTATTGAAATCCCCAGTTTCCCGTGTGTAATTGCCTTTCAAATGTTCAAATGCTGAAGGTTGAAAAGTAGCATGCTGTGCTCATAGAGATCAGTGTTTGCAATGAATATACAGATATCTCAAATAACTTGGTTTATTGCCATTTCACCCACATACAAAATTCATAATGAGAGCAAGACATAGGTTATTAAGTGCGACAGAACAATGTATATATTAATATTAATGAGGCTATATTTGCCTTGACCTCATAGCCTTACAGCATTAATTGTATTTCAGATTCTTTGGTTTCCATATATATATACCTGTATAGAAGAAAGCTATGGGTGGTCATATTTTTACCACTCTTTAGATATTTATTTATGAATCTATTTAGATATTTATTTAGTCAAAATTTCCATAGCCAATTGAAAGAAATAGGATTTTTTTCCCCAATTATCATGAAACACTGGTTTTAAACTTTTGAATTAAGTGACTCACGTTTAGTATTGAATGAGTGTGAAGGGAACACAGACATTTACCTTTGAAGAAATTTCCCCCTTTATTCTTTCTCTTATTACAATATTGCCAAGTTTTGCAAAGTTCAATCTATTTCCTTTTGTGAGCTTTCATATTTTGTAAGTGCTCTCTATTTGTTACAATGCCCTAAGCATAAAGCTATCAAATATCAGCAATAAAAGTATTCATTTTACAGAATGAACAAAATTCTTCTCTTCTCTTGTAGGGACACAGGTAACCATCTTTAAGCCTATAAAATTCTGGGTTTTTTTCCTCAAGAATCTCTGGTTGTACCTTGATTTTGTGCATTTTTTGCTTCTATGGAAAGCTCTGACTGACTTTCATCACCTCCTGTGGAGAGGATGTTATTGCTATGATTATTTGTTTTGCCATCAGTGGCTCAAACACCGTGTACACAGCAGTCCAGAGAGAGAATGTGCCAAGCTAGAGTCTGCTATGAATTTATATAGTCACCTAAGTCTGTTTATCTGTGGGATCATCAATTTAATAAAAAAAATCATCTAAATCTTAATTGTTCTTCTAGCTTTCTAGACCATCAGATTAACTGTTTGTTTCTTTATAAATTAATTATTAGAAAATAGTAATGGTTATGAATTTAAGTGATATTTGGATTACTGTATTTCACAGTTAATAACAACTTATGAATAGTTTTGTCTCGAACTTTGCATTGTAAGCTCACTTTACTTGGACATCTTCTGAGATGTGAAAAATTAAGTAGCTACAAGTCAGACATAGAATTTTGTCTCAGTCTTCACTCAGTCTCATTCCATATTGCCTACTGCATCTCACCTTTGAGGACCACAAAATTAGATTCTCAAGCCAATTTGATCATAAATCAGAGTGCTTTAACTGATTTACATTATGGATATTCCAAATTGCTAAATTACGGTGTCAGTGAGATATTTAATAATATCCTGTATTACTATAAATCTTATGTTACTCAAAGAGATAATTTACTTTGAAAATCTCATACTGAACCTAGTTTTAATTCAAACAGAAAAAGAACATTTCCAAGGAGATGAGGAGACTGAAACCTCACAGTAGCTGAGATGCAAAAAGCAGAGGAGGATTTAGGTAACAGGTTGGACTCAAGAAGGACCAAAGGAACTGGGACAGGGCTGCAGCCTGAGGTCGAATAACAGCTAAAGCAGTGTGCCAAACACAAATGAAGGTAAACACTTAGAAGTGCACAGCATAAGCCACATCTTAAAAAAAAAAAACCAACCCTTTTTCCTGCAACTGATCTTTGACCCTAATTCTAAGCAGTCCTGAAGTGAACTTGTGGATGAGTACACTGAAAATAAAAAATACCCTTGTGTAAGGGTTTGGCTGCCAATCTGAGATTCTCCAGGTAAGCAGGAGTTCATGTTACCTGTATGTGATGTCATGCCTTTCTCATGAATAATCTCTATCTAAGAATTAAAAATAATTAAACATTTGATATCATTTAAGAAAAATATGCCATAACTTCCACTACTCCTTTCTTTTTCTTTTTCTTTTTTTTTTTCCAGTCATCCAGTAGTCACAGATACCAGGTTGCTTAAGTATTTCTGAATTATTTTAGAGAGGTGATAAGGGATAAATGTACAAGAATGGTTCTTCTGTGAATGTTTGAGTGATTAAACTGTATGCAGTGAGCCATCAGTCCAACTCTCCTTGTTGCATTTTTTTCCCTGATATTGCAGCAATACTGACTCTTACCCAGGCACACCTACAAGATGCAGTAGATTCTATAGAAATCTATAAGATTTCCATTTCACTTCCCAATATGCTAAGCATGGAAATGCCCTACAGTTTCTTTATGAGGTAAGAAACCAGGCACTGGAAGGAAAGAAATTCCCATCACAAATAATCTGGCCTTCTCTGATATTTGCTACAGCCTTGCATCAAGATCCTTATCCCATTTTTGCCTTGTCGTTTTTTAGTTTTTTCCTTTTCCTGGAAATGTCATTTCTCCTTAGAACAGGAGTTCTTATCCTAGAGACAGATTATTTATTTACATGGTGTCTAACTATGGAAGCAAAATGTTAAGAAATGCTCAGTCTGTTTGACATGCTACTTCATTTCACCACAACAATAATCTTTTTTACCTAACCTATCTTTTTTCAAAAATGAAGCATTAGGCTTCTAACCTCAAAATTGCATGTGGCCATCAATTGCCAGAAGGGATCTGGAGGGAAACTGACAATTATGAATGAGGTGAGGAAAGAAAACATTTGAAAACTTGTTAGTGCTTCACTTGAGGGTAAAAGAAGCATTGTAGAGAATATAAAAGAATCATCCCATGTCCCAGCTTTTCCACTGTTTAGAGGAACATCAGCTCACTGCCATGTGGATTTGACTACTGTTATAGAGAGATGGCTTTTCCCAGTCTGGACAGGTATGGAAGTGTGCAGGTTTTCTTGTGTTACTTGAAGTGAGTGAAATGTCTTCTGCTTTTCAAATTATGTGATCTTGTGGGTTTTAGAACAAATAATAGGAACTGTTCCATAATTCTAAAATTTTCTTCCAATAATTGACATTTTGGAGACTTGTTCATTTATCTTAACAGCATGGTCTCAAAATCAACCCAGAAGACAATGGAAGGAAGGCTTCATTCAATTCTGTTGGGGATGGAGAAGGGTCAGCCTTTTATATCTTAGAGTGTTGTACACCATTCACCCTTCTCCCCTTCCTATTAATTTGTGTGAAAAATCACAGAATAAATGAAGTCCTGTCTAGTCTGGATTTATGTGCCATTTTTAGGTTGTAGATTTTCTGTTTGACTCAGAAAAAACCAGGATTGTATGTCTTTTTCCTTTTCCCACTACTAAGTTAGGAATAGTTCTTCTCAGAGGTATAGAAATTTCTACAAATGATTGTTAGCTCCTTACAACCTTGCAGTGCTGATGGCCATGGTAATGCCTAAGGAGAAAGAGTTCAAATATCAGTATTATTTCCATTGATCAGTTCTCTTTCCATTGATGTGATTGTTTATATTTATTTTGCAGGTTTCAAAGTAATTATCATAGTAATATTGTTTATTAACTGTTTTCCAAAATAACACTATAGGCTAAATGATGTAGAAATTTAGATGCTGGACACTGAAGGAAAATTTAACTATGATTTTTCTGCTTAGATAACCACAATTCTCATGGTTTGATCAGCCCCATTGTATTATTGCAACATTTCATAGTACTTTCAGTTTAATGTTTCTTTTTTATGCATCTAATTTATTTCTTTCATAATTGATATGAGATGTACATATCTTGTGAAGTGCTGTAGGATGTGTAACATGAAAGATTCTCTACAGAAACAACTGTTTTTCTTATTAGAATGAACTGCAACAAGACAGATTAAACATTCAATTAAACAGGAAATTTGCCCATGTAAAAAGCTCACAGAAAGGAGCTTAACAATGTTCACTTTTATGAGGTACTAAAGTTTTTGGAATCCATTATTTTGAAAGTCCATCTACTTTTCTTACAGGTAAAATAATAATTCAGCTGTTTCAGAAAAGGGGCCAGGTATTATTTACATAAAGCTCCATTGTAAAAATCTGGGTTCTATTTCCAAGGTTTAAAATATTTTGGTGAGAGAAATGAAAATACTCATAAAAGGCAACCACAGTATGTTATAAACCACCTTTATGGTTCATTATAGATCTGGTTTAATGCTGTTGGATTAACACTAAAGGTTAATGTTTGCATAAAATATGCATGATTAGTTTAATACTCTGGAACTGTGATCAGGTTCTCTAATGTTATGAAAAGGAGTGACATGATACATGGTTAAGGCTGACACAAATAGAAGTGTGATATATTTCCAACAAAACTGGTCAAGGATATTTTCAAAATCCTCCCTTATGTGATAACACTTCAAAGCCAATCTGTACCAATGGGAGATTTTGTGTTCAGCTCTCATAATTAAACTGTTTTCTGGCTGCAGGAATTGCATGCATTTCTAATTTGCAGTGTAGGCAAAGTGCTTGGAGAATGATATGTTCAGATTTTCTTCTTGCATTTTTTTGAGCCTTAGGTATTATGTGTAGTGTCTTTGTTTAAGCATTGATTATCTTTGTTATGCTTTATTGCCAGGATAATGATAGTATTTCTTATGCATAGACTTGGAAAACTCTATCTAACTGTCAGATTTCACTTATTGCTTGTGTGGAAGTGTCTGCCTAAGCTCTTCACTTACCCACAGATGATTTATAAATTTATGATTTATTTTTTTCTGTCTTAATCATGTTTTGGAGATAATTACAGCTAGGTTTTCTTTCATGCTGCCAGAGAAGAGCAGTGCATTTAGCATGTATTTGGATAAATATCAGACATAAATCTTGGATAGGCCATGAACATTTGCTGATGTCAAGGGTCTGGAGAGCAGATAATGAGAAAAACCCATGGGTTCTCAAAAGGCAGGGAAACAACACAAAGTAATAGTCAGGACATATGGACACAGCTACAAGGACATGTAAATATAATGCATTGCTTTTTATGATTATGCATTAGGTCTCAGGGCTGGTTTTTTTTTTGGTAACCTATCACTATGGATATTCAACAGAGAAGTTCTAGCAAGATTTTTGTACAACCTCTAAATGAATCATGATTCATATCAAAACCTGTACTCACAGTGATTACCCAGTAGTGATTCAAAAATAATTGCTACAATCCCCCTGCCTTTGTTTGGAGGTTTTTTTTTTGTTTTTTTTTGTTTTTTTTTTTTTATTTTGTTTTGTTTTGTTTTGTGTTTTGTTTTTTGTTTTTTTTTTTGGTTTTTTTTTTCTTGTTTTAACACAGATTACTTTAGACATCCAATTTTTACATCTGATAATACAGCCACAAGAAAAAAAAAGTGTTCATGGAAATAGTAGGGCAGTCAAGACCTCCAAAGCCAGTGTCCCTGCTGTCATTTGTGTAGTATAAAACTGCAGCCTTCAGTAGGGTGGGTGACTCCTCTCATGCTTAAAAGTGACAGAATGCTTGAAAGGACAGAAGAGTGCTCTTCACCCAGCTTTGATCTAGCAAATAATTACAACATAATGGCTGCTTCCAAGAACAAAAAATTCTTTATGAAGATAGCTGTATATCACTTGGAATTACAGCCTAGAAAACTGACATTTGAATAAGCAATAATCCAAAATAAACAGTCTAAATCTATGGACAAGTTTTTAATGGGCACTTACATTGATCTTGTTTATTCATTATGTATTTGTTATGTAGCCACAGTCCCTGGAGACCAAGAAATTTAAAGACTGAATATTCATGTCTCCTTTTTACCTAGGCTTGGTTCTGTAAAAATTCAAAAGCACAAGTGCAAATTCACTAAAAATTGATTTTATGGAGATCTTGTTTTAGAGGCTTATTCATGTTCAGAATGAGTTCTTCAACCCAGAAATTGCTAATTTGTTCTGATTACCAAAATATGGAATACTGGAATCAAACGTTTATTAATGCCTGTAAAATGCAGACAGCTCATGGTATATGAGCAGGCATGCATTTTTGGGAGATGAGGTTTAACGTTCTTTTGCTAAGTGATATCAATCTTAATGTAATTAGTTTTAACAGCATGCCCTTCATTATTTTTTTCTATTTTTACCACAGTTATCTTCATTTTCTCTGCATTCAGCAATATCTCTTCATCTGTTAGACTGACAAGAACTTTCTCAAAGACAAACAATGCTAATGAACCAGAGACGTGTCTCAATCAATGTCTTCCTTTTCCATCTTGATGGGAATTTTATATAGCTGCTAATTTTGTGTTAAGGGTCTGGGTTTTTTTGTTTTTTTTTCTTCTCCCATTCTGGGTCTTGGAGACATGGAAGGAAAGTGGTTTCAGCACTTATCAAATAGCTTTTTATCAGACTGGTTGGGGACATTTGGTGACATGGTGGATCATTCCCAGGAGACAGTTTCAGCAGAGCAAGCTCACAAAAGGTCACTGGAAAACATTTCACTCAGATTATGTTGGAACACACAAAGTCATATGGGCCTAAATCACATGTCCATAAAAGCTGGGCTACCAAGTCTCACTCCCTGTGATTTTACACTTAAATATTGTTGCATTCTGGGAACAGCAGCTGGTACGAGTCATAGGTAGGCTTGAAAATGATTCTGCAAAGAGTCACTGAACTCACATAAATTGTATTTATATGAGAATTTCATGAGCTCAGCTGTTCTTGCTGTCTGACTGCAAAGTCTTAATTAACCAATGCATCACCTTACCTGAGACAGCAATGCAAAGTACCCTCCTATTATGTTCAGTGCATAGTATTATAGATTGTTAAAAGGGACAAATGAAATATGCTGGACAGAATAAAATTTTAGGTGCTGAATCTTCTGCTGCAGCTTTTTGACTTGGAAAAAGCCATACATTTTTAAAATCCTAAGTTTCTTTTCTCATTCTATTAGAAATAAATAATTAATAGCATTTTTGGTATATAAAATGAGAATATTTATTATACTGATATAATGTAAATGATTTGGTGCCAGCCTAAATTTTATTTTATTGTTTGAAGATCTGTGGTGACTCACAGAGGTTGTAAATCAAGTGTCATTTTCAAGTATGGCCACTCTTGTACATTCTGAACATGTCATGGTGTAGTTTATTCATTTGGTGAGCCAATTCATTGCACCATGAAGTTGAATAACCAGAAGGAGTTACAGGCCTGAGGTGAAGCTGTCCCAGAGCCTGGGAGAGGTGACAGGATGGAACACAGTCACTAGAAAGCTTAACATCACCTCACAAGTCAATGGTGAAACTCACACAAGATGGAAATAAAATCATGTTTACTAAATGACTTTCAAGGTATTGTTCTAATTATTCTTTTAGTAAGGGGAAACACTAACAAAAAAAACAAAATCAAAACAAATCCACGAGAAAAAAGAACTTAGTTGTTGGGTGTATCTTAGGCCAACAGGAAGGAAAATGAAGGAATGTGAATTTTGTGCTAATTTTAAATGCAATTAGAGTTCTTGAGCTGAATGGCTGAGTGTTTGCAACAGTTGTTTTTTTTTACCTAAATGTCTTGCCAAAAAAAAAAGGGGGAAAATTCATAGAAGATTTAGTAAGCAGTAGTAGAATGTTGATTTAATTACTATAATTCAACATAGTTTTATGAAAAAGGTCATGTTGAAAAAGCTTGTTGATAAAGCTGTAAGGCTTTTAATTAAGTTCTGTCTGATAAGCTGGTACAGCTATGCTAGTTCTATACAATAGCTAACAAAAATGTATGAAATGCAATAAATATTAATGTATAATGGTCTGGATATCTGATTGACTTCTCATGTAATTATGTCATGGAGAAAATGTCTTATCATTTTAAAAATTATTATCTGGAGATCTAATGAACATCTTTAATTTCAGTGTGGAAGAAATAAAACTATAGGTGATAAAATCTGGGGATGAAAAATATCTTAAAGAAAAACAAATGTAATGAAGAATGCAAGCAGTTTTACAGATGCTTACAGATTTGACAACTCAGCCTAGAGGACTGGAGTGTAAGAAAGGCCTAAGGTCATCTGGAGTGGGATTTTAGCTGTGTTTATTGGTGCTCATGGGAATTCTGTGCTGGAGATGCTCCTTCCTGATTATGGCCAATGGAGTCAGCAAGGTCTAGGAAAGGTTTCCTTAGTGTGACAAGAGATGAGAATCAGTTTTCTTATCAGAAGCACTTTTTGCTGCTTAAAATATCCTGTGATGTGTGACACAGCTGCCTTATTTGTCTTTAACAATTGTTTAGCTCATGGGTATCTCAATAGAAAATTTTGGGGTAGACCTGTGGGCATGTGTGGATTTGTGCAGCATTTTTTTTTCATTATTGAAAAAGTCTAGGAATGAGGTTGATTAGAGCCTGGACTAGGTTTAGCACTAACCTTGACTAGGTCAGTAGGTCATTAGTGTCCTAATTTCTTAAGTGGATAAGAAGGGGAAGGAAGTAAAATCAAAGATAAAAAAAACAAAGCAGGAAGACTCAAAACTCAGTCTAAGTTTTTTTTATTTTATTATTTCCAAATGCTTCAGAGTTGCTGAGAGTAAATGTCTGTACAAGCTAGAAATGGAAACTGAGAGTTCTACAAGGCTGTAGCAGTTTCAAAAAGAGTGCAGTCTCCAGAGTTCAGTAATGGTTGTTCTGTAGCAGGAAACCAGAGTGATGTTCAATAATCTCCTGAGGGTGGCCAAAAAAACAGCCCTGCTGAGCAGACTGTAACATCTTCTCAAAGAGTTTATGTAAAACAGACATATGTTTACACTGTTGGTTGTTTTGAAATCTCTTTTTTTCCCAGCATATACTTTGTTCTCAGTGCTTAAATAAACAATGCTTTGGTTCAGAGAAGGCTCGTTTGTTGCTGAGTATCTCCAGTATCTGACTCTCAAAGGAAAGAAGCCCTGGTGCCAACTCCAGCCACAGGTGATAAATAAACCAGCAGGCAAGAGAGTGTCACCCACCAGCAGGGGATCCTGCAGCAGGAAAAAAAAACAAAAACAAAACAAACAAAGAAAAACAACCCACAAGGAAAAAGAGAAAGCAAAGAGTGAAGATTAAATAGCCCTGAAGTCAGGGTAACTTTTTTACAAAGTGCTTCTAAGACCCAATGGAGGGATGGACAAACATAACTTCTATACATAGATATGAATGTAGATGCAAATCACCTATGATCATATAGCAAGTCAGATAATTTATTTTCAGCTTAAAGAATATATGTTTTTAATGTAAGAAACCATTTGGGGGAAACTGGGTGTGTATGCAGACATGATGCATCTAGATATAATTGTCCTGCAAACAATTAGAGCTGGTTTGCATTAAATATGATTCCTAGGCAAAGATCCCCCAGAATGCTACTCATAGATTCAGATGGAATCAGTTCCTAAAGTACATCAGCTGTATTTTGTACCTTTATATCTTGTAACAGAAGTGGTGGACTTTAACACCACACAATGTTCTCCATTTGCTGAAGAAATTAATTAATGCATTACACTTGTGTAATAAGTTTTGATGTTTTGCAATTGTACTAAATAATTAGTCTTCATGATGAGCCTTTTTTCCTGTTATGTCCTCTTTTTTATTCAATACTAATTTTGACTGAAGATGCCAGGGTCATGATGCTCAGAATGGCAGGTCAATAGCAAGTTGAAATAAAAATGAGCTTTGGGGAGAAAACAGAAAAATTAATTAGTTGGGGATGTCAGAGTCTCCTTAGCATGCAAAATGTGTAGAGTTGGCCAGTGAGAAAAAATATTAATTGGTTTACATCATATGGACTGAAGATGCATTTAATTAGAGGAAGAACATCCTCTCTCATCTCTTGGGCATGCTAGGTCAGAACTTTCATTTTTCTTATACATTTCACACCTTTGTTGGTTTCTTGCAGAAACAACTGTGATTTGCCAAGGGTTTCAAGATCTGATTAAAAGGAATTATCACAAGATCACAAGAGGGAATAAGAACTTGCTTAAAATATATGTAAAAAAAAGTTAATATTTCCATTACAAATTTCAGATGATTTATTAACTTTAGAAAATAAGATAAAAAGTTTTAAGGGTAGTGAAGTAAACGTTTCTACTTACTTTCTGGCAATCACATCAGGCTACATAGACCAAAAATATATCAAGTACCATTTAGCTTAGATTACTTTCTGATTAGTAACAACAGAATTTGCATTCCTAAGAAAAGGTATAAAAATACTGGAAGCTTCCATAATATTCCATTGCTACACTGTAAAGTCTGTAATAACAAAATATCTAATTTTCCCAGTAAAATGTGGCTTATATTTCCCAACACAGCCACAGTGCAGGTATTGGGGTCAAAGAGGATAAGATGCAATAAGTGGCAATGAGAAAGAACATCACCTCCCAATTACAGAACAGATTTCTGGCAAACATATTTCTGAAAAAATTTAGTTCAAAACAATGAAGGATGTCGTTGAAATGTTTGTATGCAGTTGAATGACATCTTCAGCCATAATTCTCAAGATGAAAAACAGAATAAACCAGCCCTGACTACTGATCAAAGTGGAATTAAAGGAAAACACTTTTTTCATGGCTTAGATAATTGACAGCCATTTTCACTTTCAATACACTTTTTAGCATCATCAGACAACTTTTTGTAGTTATGTGTTGTCTCTATTTTCCAGATGAACTGGCTAGAAAACAGAATTTTTTTGAAAACAGGAAGGAGCCAATGAATCCACAGATGAAATGATCAGTCAGTGTGTGGGTACAAAGCTCATCTCTGCAAGGTGGCACAACTCCTGGTTCTGACTCTCTTTATTATGCAGCATTTGGGTTAGACCAGCATGTCAGTGAAGAATGTCTGTCTGGAATCAAATCCTGGAATGGCAGTGACAAGTATGCAGAAAGTGTTTAGCCATAATGAGGACTAATGGCTCCAACCCACACTTGTTTACTTAGTTTTCTAGGTTTGGAGTGTGGTTGCATACTTAGCTGGAAATATTTGATTTTTAGTCAAGTATTTAAAATAATCATTTAGACTTGTTAAGACAACATGTTCTTAGGACACTGTATTATATTATTATGTTCTCTCAGCTGTCAGTGTCAGCACAGAATACATGAAGACTTAGGTTTTGAGAAACAAGTACTAATTTTTGCACTCAGGAAACAGAGAAGCTGCAAACATAAAGGCTTGATCTTGTGTTCCCTATCTGGTGCTGAATCCATACACCACATAATTACAGTGGTGATCCTATTCCTGTGATTAAAAGTAACTGCTGGCAAGATAAACTGATGCCAATATACCAAATGTTGAAGAATTAGTATCTCAGTTCTCACCACCTCTTTCAATGAGTTGAACTGTCAAATTTTGCTGAGTAAGCCCCAACTAAATTGGTGATAATAATGGACTCTGGTAGGTTTTCCTCCTGAGATAATTAGTCTGTAATTTTTACACTATCTTTCTCTGTTCCTTCCCCTCCCACCCCAGATGTTTCAGTGTTTGGGAAAGCATCTAGGAGTAAGCAATATAAACTTAAGATTTTTAGGCAAGCATAAAAAATATATAAAGGTATACATAAAATATAAACTTTTTTCTAAATGTATTCCCCACATACCAATATACCAGTGTTTATAGATAGAAATATATTATGCATTATATCTACTATGTTAAAAATGATTTGCTCATCCACAGAAGATTGACTCAAAGTATCCAGCTTCCCTTACATTAACAAGCTACATTTTCATGGTGTTATTTCTGTGCATCAACTGACCAAACCTGGTGTTTATCCCTGCAGACAAGAAAAGGGAACTTTATGGTAAAAATGAGCACAGGTAGGTGAATTCTGAGGTCTAGACTCTGAAGCAGATGGACTTTTCATTTGGAAGATTCACAGTTAATACTAATCTAAGCCTATGCATGTTCATAGAATGAGGCTTCTGTATGCTCTCCCTAATTGCAATGTTTATGATTTCTTTCATTTCTCATAAAAAAAAAAAGAGTTTGAATTTATAATTACACTGTACAAAGTCCTTTATGAGCCTGTGGTGTATTGTAGTGTATGCATACAGAGAGATGGATGTGCAGCTAAACTTTTAAAGACATAAAGGAAATTTGCACCTGAAGATATGCATGGAAAGATAATGGCATATGCTAATCATCTCTATAATAATGGATGTTGCCTTTGGCATGATGGACCCCATTTCTGACACCACAATTTACTATTAATTCTAACAATGTCACTTATTTCAGCTGGCTTTTCCTTGTATGCACAAATGCTAAAACAAAATAAAATGCCATATGTCCTCTTTGAGCTGTTTCACCTACTCCATGATAAGGGAAACTTCATTTATCAGAAAATATTCCTCTTCTCATGCTTCTTCATTTTTGAAGTGTTAGTTACATTTTCTCCAATAGACATCAAATTTTACATCCAACACAAAGAACTTTTTCTCCCCAGCTGGGAATAACCTACTTAGGGAAGAATTTGGATATACTAAAATGATACAATGTCTAAATAGAAGGTGAATGAAAATAAACATCTTAGATATCTGTTCTCAGCTGAGCCCACTTAAATGTCAAAATGCAGACTCAGCAAAGGCTGTGCATGTCATTGGGGATGACACCCACACTGTCAAATCACAACAAGGAGCTGTTGAAGTAAGTCTGTGGAGACTAAATTAAGTTGTCAAATGAAACAGATGCCAGCACAGATTTTATTGCCTCTGAAAGACAAATACTAAGAAATTAAACCCAAAGACTCTGATCTTCAATTGAAGTGTACAAGTGCATAGAATGCCACCTGGCTTGGTTTTGTTTCTTTTTTTAAATCATTGGTTTGGGTTTTGAAGAGTTAGAAGCAGTGTTCCTTCTGCCTGTGATGTTTACTGTTTAGATTTATTTTTAAAGTTACTGCAGATTAAATATGCCTATTAAATAATAATAGTTATTATTAATATTAATTATTAATGAAATAGTTCTTATTACCATTGTTGGGTTTTTTATTGTTTCAGTGCAAGATCTGCCTTTCAGAAACTGCTCAATGGGCTATACCAGCTGAGCACTATCTTACCAATTGAAATTATAAGCAATCCATAGCACAGAATTACACATTACCATTCTCAAAACAACATGTTAGCTTCAGCTGTGTTATCGTTTAACAATTATCAAAACATCAAAAGAGCTCACCTGCTGCCAGATTTTCACAGCAAAGCTAAGCATTCTGGTAAAACAGTTCCTATTCAAATCCCTGAGGATAGGACAGAGTTTTTGTAATAGACAGTCCCAGTAATACATGAAATAAATATTTTAAAATGTGGGAGGACTTCATACAGATGTTTGCATTTTAATATTCTGCCAGCTCATAAGGAGGGAGCTTGGTTAAAGCTTTTATATCCTTTTGTGTTGGCTTTAAAGGGAAGATCCCACAGCTCTCCTCTTTGGGCAAACAGCTTCCTTCAGTGACCTCTGTGACATTCTTGGGTGGCTTTTGTCATCCTGCTGCACCACAAAGTTCATGCCAGAGGAGTAACTGAGTTGTACGAGCTCTACCACTGAAACCCTCAGGTTTCTCAGTAGCAGTGACTGTTCTGGTGAACTTGACTCATGTCCTTATTTTCCCCAAGGCAGACAACCTTAAATGAAGCTGCTGCTGCCATCAGAATGGGCTCCCCCCTCCCTCATGCAGTAATTTTAAGGATTTGCTGCCTGCTCTAGAAGGACACTGAAAATTCTTTGTCTGCCTTTCTGTCAAGACAGGGCCAGACTGTCCCCAAAAATTCCATGCCCCTCAGAAATGTATGACGTGTGTCATTTGTGCTTTGTTTGCATCCCAGAATCAGCAGGTAATTTTATTTGGCTGTGATTTTGCAGAGGCATGTCTCAGCCACAATCCTGTAAGGCTTACTGGAAATGAAAACCATAACGTCAAATTCAATAAAGTGAATAATTGTTTTGGGTTTGATTTTTTTTTTTGGTGATCTAATCAGTAATTGTCAAAAACCCCAAAAATATTATTATTACATAATAATCTTGTACTGAGAAAGTTATTTGGGCATAAAGTAATCTAGCAGGAATTGTTTGGATCCATTGTCACATGTCTGTAACAATTTTAGGTTCTGAACAGGCTCTGACTTACACAAATAGCACAGTTTTTGCACAGTGCTAAAACACAGAAACCAATGTCTGTGTTTTGGTGGGCTCTCTGCTTTCCGTAACAAAAAATAGTTTTCTCCATTATTTTTCTTCCTCCACAGATGTTACCCAAAACATAGGCTGTTTTCCTCTTCCCTGGTACAGTAAGCTCAGTTTGAGCTCCCATTACTTCAGCAGATTGATATGGAAATTTTGTTCCTTTTATGCCTATTCAGATTATTTTCTTTTTTTTTTCTTTCACCCCATAATTTTCCAAGTAACATGAGGCTTCTTAAACACCTCCTAAGGGCTTTGCTACTTTACAAAGAGCATTTGCATTGCTGGTTTGTAATCACAATAAAACCTCTTTTTGGCCATGCTGCAATTTTCATTTTCTGGCCAATTTATTTCACATATGTTCTTAGACCTTTAGAATGTTAAATAATTGTTATCAGAAGCATCAGTTAAATTCAATTCAGTTGATCTCAGCTATACTATGATTAAGAAAACAGAGTTTTTATTGTTATCATTGTTGTTGTTGCTGGTTTTTGATTGACCTTAACAATAAGCAGGTTTGGCTGACAGGTATTTTGATATCTCTAAAATCCAAACTTTTCCATTGGTTCAGAGTCCAATACTTCCAGGGTCTGGGTGATTCCCAGTAACTTCTGATCCAACTGCAGCCCTCAGTCCTGAGAGAAATCAGCAGCTGCTTCTCATCTCACTGAAAATTCTTCTACTTTTAGAAATATTATCTCAAATATTTTGCTCTTGGTCACTTAAGGTCCATATCACAAAATTTGAAATGTCTTGACTTTGTTAAATTATCTTCTATTTGTCTTTTAAATTTTAACCTAATTATAAAGGACATAAAGTTTGAAGCTACATTCAGTTCTGGTGTCATTGGTCAAGAGGTCCCTAGAAAAAAAAATTTAAAAAAAAACACTTTTCAAGTTACAAGGTTTACTCTAAAGGCCAATAAAATTTCCCTTTTGAAACTCTGCACTTTCTTCAGTATCACATCAGCCAAACAGACAATATTCAAATTTTCCTTCATTGCAAAAATGTTGTCATTCATAAAAATATATGTACAATCTTAATGCTATAGAAATAGAGAAAATATTACTAACTAAACAGCAATGTGTTAGGAGTTCACTTTTATAGTTTTCAGTATAACCCTAACCAGAAACCTTGTTAAACTGAGATAGCTGCATGGTGAGATCTACTGTTGATGATGATTATGATGAATATCAGCAGAAATGTTTCTTCCTCATTAGAAAATGTAATGATAACAGTATAAGTGGCCCCATGATGCTGCCACAACAGAACAGCAGTGAAACCCACTGTCTGATCAATTTAGTTTATTCTGTAGTTAGCAAGTCAAAATTTAGGTTGGGAAAGTTGCTGCTGTAGACATAGCTTATAAGATACTCTAATAATATGAATATTAATTGAAAATACCTGCAAAGTAGATGATGTTAAAATGAACTTTTCAGGAGAATCCAAAGAAGAATGGCATGAAAATGCACACACACACACAAGACACACAAACAATTGTCAGAAGGCAGCAAATACTTTCAGAAGGCATATTTGTGATATTTATAAAACTCTGATATTTAATTCTTAGAACAATCACAGAGTCTTGTGTTCTTTCACTTTGGTACCACATTTTATGTTCTGCTCCTTGTCTTTGGAGGGAGAAATGGACCAGGAGGAAGGATGGGGTTGTATTTGCAATGCAGACACGTTCTTGCTAAAATATCATTATTATGAATAATGTGCAGCATACATGTTTCAACATGATTTCAGTAAAATGATATATTTTAAACATTCCTATCAGTTCTTCCTTATTATTTATAGCTGCAGCACCCATATTGCATAATTCATGTTTAAATAATTTGCTGATATAGCAAAGACTTTCTCTTTATAGCAATTGTTCAAAAGAACAAAATGAGGGTATTTAAGTGGCTAATCATAGAGTTTGTCAGAGAAAATATGAGCATTTAAATGACGTGCTGATAAACTGATCAGAAATGAGTCCTGGCAGCTACTAAAAATATGAAACAAAAGACAATGTCTCTGCATCTGTTGTGTTATTTAAATAATAATTGCATTTTAAACCACATCCTTTTATATTCCTTTATTAAAAAGAACCAATTACGGGAAGAATGGGAACCAAAATTCCTATAATAAAAACCACATCTTACAGTTTGAATGACAGAACGTTGGTTTTATACAAATGATTTGGTCCAAGACTTTCTTGAGAGGAAGAAAAAATATCAAATATTTTGGAAAAGAGTGCAGAAAACTTACCTTTCAATGGGAATTGTATTCCCATGATTGAAATAAAATCTGATGGCAACAAAATCATTCTAAAAGATCAAATTACACAACCTCTCCTGTAAAACTGAGAACCATTGGCTGAATTTCTTTACTGCTGTGTTTCTGACAATTGAAAACTCAGATACAGGATTCTGCCTGGGCAAATTTACAGTATCTTAAATTGGGTTCTTGTCTGTTTTGATTACTTTTTAGGAATGATCTGATGAAAACATATCAGTTTTCTGTGAAAAGCATACAAATGTTCACCAAATTACATTTCAATATGGTAAGAAAAAAAAAAGGGAAGGAAAAAAAATCCTCTAAATGTCCATGAAAGTGTACAATTATTTCTATGCTTTTCCAGCAGGTGCCACAGCTCTCAGGAAGCAACAATGTAAGGTTGTTTCCAGCCATGAACATGATGATTTCAAAGGACCTACTTCAAAATTTGACTGTACTGCTCAGTGAACATCTCGTAAGTAACAGCTACAAAAAAAATCAGGCCAGGTTTGCAACTGATTTGTATCTTATAGAAAAGGGCTGAATTGGCAGTGCTTGTCTAACTTGTTTGTAGTATTCATTAATGTCTAAATAATTCACAATGACTCTGTGGTCAGACCCCTAAGGTGTGGAAACAGGAGTTTGTCAGAAAATGTCCAAGCTCTTCTGTAAGACTTGCAGTATTTCATTCCCCCTGTTCAAATGTAAGAGGTTATTTTTAGAGAGGGATGTCAGACCACAAAAATAAAGATTTGTACATTAAAAATAGTTTTATTCTTGTATAAGTCTTAGATTTGGCCACCTAACCTATTTGGTCTTTCACCTAACAAATAAGATTTGGCAAATTATTGATGTTTCTTTCTCTTTAGGTCTTCAGATGGAGACTAGAGAGCTTCCTGTTAGCCTCCATGCCTAGTTCAAACCATGGATTTTCTGTGGGGAAGATGTTTGGTGAAGCTTCTGCTGCTGGTCATGCTTCAGCTTCTGCATGCTGAATCAATCCCCCTTGAGAAGAGAAAAGATTTCAGGCTCCCAAAATGTTTTTGTTTATGATGGACTATAATAAATGCACTTCCAGTATCCGTTAGAACTTACCATGGTCATTTAAAAACTGTTGTTTTAAGGATTGGACTCCTCTCTTTCATATATTTTACAGCTGTTTATTTTTCCTTCCTGTTTGAAATGGGTAGAGCACCTTCATCATTAACATGCTGCATGTGTCTCCTTACTTGACTTTTACATTATTGCTCTAGCTATTACTATGCATGCATTATTTATATGGTTGGCTATCAAGGAAAAAAGGCAAGCAATTTACTTGTCAAAACATATTAGAATGCATGACTTTAAATCAAAGTTGCATGGGTCTGTAAAAAGCTATAATAAATGTTCTTTGGCTAATATGTTAGTGTCATGCAGTGGGCATGGTCAATGTATTGGGTAAGAAACCTGTAATCACTTTAAAGACTCATTGAATAGGAGAGAATTTTAGATTATTGTGCTTTGCTTTTAATTGTATGGCATTAAGACTTAATTTGTGAAGATTATATTATTTCAGTGTAAGAAAATTCTAACCTGTGTTTTAATGTTACCTTCAGATTTAAACAGGTATTTATTTGCTCAGTATGAAAATTATAAACATGGAGCCTAATTATTTAAATTTAACCTTGGCATACATATCTTTGGACTTAAAATATATATTTTTCCTGCAGAAGGCAGGAAGTTAAAGTTCCTGCAGTGTTGATAGTTCTGTCCTGCAGGACACAGATTTTATGTCTCCCCTGGCCTTGTGCTTCCATGCTGTAGCACACAAACAGTTGCAACTGAAATCACTGTATGCAATCTTTACACAACAGGTTCCCAAAGAAATGATGTGAGCCACCTGTTTCATGCAGAAGGTGAATTAGCTCCCTGTGAACTGCATTTAGAAAGCATTTTGACAAAACCAGAATACTTTCCAGCTCCCCTTTGCCCTTGTCACAGAGAGAAACACACACACCTTAAATGCAGCTGGTGTTTAGCTAGAACTCTGGAAATTTTCAAATTTTAAATTCACTGACCAAACTGAAAACAAATGGAGCAAAAAACTCAAACAAACAAAAATCCCAAAAACCAAACCAAAACAACAACAACAAAAAAATCAACTGAACAAAAAAAACCCAAAAAAAAAAACCAAAGGAAAAAACACCCTCTCTCAGGGAATAAAAACAACTGAGAGTCAAAAATCTAGAAAAAAAAATTAAAATTAGATCCAGGCAAATTGGATAATAAAAAGTTTCCAATTAGAAAACAAACTGTAATTCTGAATAAGTTTCAATTAAATCATCATTACATTGTATTTGTAACCTTATTCTAAGAATATAGCTCTTTGTTGGGTTCAGAAGAGTCAGTAATATCTTTCCTCAACTTGAAATAGCATCTTAGGTCAAATAAATATTTCTGGTCTATTCAGACTTTCAAACTGCAGTCACAAGGTCTAATGAATTTTATCCCAATTGCAGATATGCTTATAAATGTAGACCTTAATTTTTAATAATTGTCCATCATACCAGAGAGTCTGTTTCATTTCTTTTTCCATAAGTTCTTCCCCAATCATATTGAAATTAGAGAAATGAAAGGGAGCTTAGGTGAATGTTGAAGTAATTATAAAATTATACAGATGGAATATCATAGAATCTGGGAAAATCCCAGTTAATGACACTTTTCATAAGAAGAAGACAGAAATGGCAATTTCATGGTAATGGCCAGTTTTACTAAGATACAGTGGCCTTTTCAAGATGGCCAAAAAACATTATGGTTGGACAATTCATGATATATTTTCCCTTCTGATGTGACAAATTACCCAAGTGTTCAGCAAAGCCAAGGTGCTTTTGTACCCTCAGAGCTGAGACTGGTCCATTCTGGATGAACAGCACCAAGGAATTCTGAATAAGAAGTCATGGTTGAAACCATCTGGCAGAAAATGTAAACTTAGTTAAATCTAGGTAAGAAACAGGCTGTGTCCTAGTGTCAAGGAAAGTCTGACATTACCCAAGTTGCACTAAGAGTTTGCAGCTGGGGTACTGTGCAGTGAGCCACAGTGCATGACTTCCCAAAAAGTTATGTTCTAGCTTGAGTGAGATTAATCAGCTTTATACCTGAGGTGATAGCTGAAAATTTTTGACCTGTGTTATTACCTGACAGTGGGTCAGATTACCCTAATTTATGTACAGGCTGTGACCATAAGATAATTTTTTTTCAATTTTTTTTACTGTCCTCAGCTTCAATCTATTTCAACATTTAAACTAGATGACCTTCAAATTTGCTTCAGAAAAAAAAAATTAGCCTTTTTAGCCATTGTTATTCATGATTTCAGAGGAAGGAAAACCACATTTTCACCTGGGGAAAAATATGCCATTTTTAGAAGATCTATTTGTCAGATTGTAAAAGGTGTTAAAAGAGGAAGCAGTTATTAAGGTTCTGCAAGAGGAATCAGGAAAAATAATTTATATAATATTATTTGTCTAAAGTTGCTTTAAAAAACCACACAGATTTGCTAAAGTAAATGTATTAGTTATGTTCCCCATGTGAAAAGAGCAAGACAATTCAGGGTTAGCAATTTAAAAAGGCTATAAAAAGATGGTGTTTGATATATTGAAATTATGTTTGAAAGAGGAAAAATGCTTACAGACAAAGAAGAAAATTGCAAGGTTTAACAGGGTTTTATTGTAACGAGATTGATGGACATTTGTGGGCATATGTAAATAGGTTTAGTCAGTGATTCACTGAAAACAACATTGGAGATAAGAAAAATGCCATATTCCTGCTGTACTGTGCAAGACTCATGAAGGCTGGTTGGATTTTCTGTCTCTTAACAAACCTGATAAAATAAAGAAATTATTCCAAGCAGTAAATGCCACCTATATATTGTAAGTGGTTATTATACTTTAAACTGGTTGGGGATTTTAAGAAAGGGAGGAAAAAAAAAAAGTACATACAGGGTTTATTTTAGGTATGATGAAGAATGCTTTGGGGCTTTATGACCTGACTGATTACTGGGAAAACAGCTTGAAGATAGGATGGTATGTTGGAGGATAAACTCATTCAGAAACTGTGGAAGTGATAGGTATTTTCCCTGGTCTGTGTATCTGTGATCAGATGTTATGACAAATCAGGTGTAGGTGCCAGCTTTACAATGAACTGTTGGCTGGATCTGGTGATTGTAATGTGGGTTCTCCTGTCCCACACAAGTCTCTGGCTGTAAATATCTATATAAGGAGGTCTGTGGCTGCAGCTTTTCTGAGACACTGAGACCAAAAAACAGCCCAGATGACAAATTTCCAAGTAACCCTATGTGTAGTGCAGCATGAACTGATAACGGCCAGATTCTCAGAGAGACTCAGAAATATTAATGTAGGAGTGCTGACCTTGGATTAATATAAGCTAACCTTGGATTTTGCAACTGGATTCTGCCCTAGTGGATGCTAGTGACTCGATAGGATGGAATTTCATATTGCCCTTGGCAGGGAGTGGCACACCCAGGAGGTGGGCAGTGTGATGCTGAGATCTATGCTGAGGCAAGGGAAGAGCCAGCTGAGGTTTCTAACACACATAGCTGGTCAGCCGTAGAGACCAGAAATAGAACTCAAATCTCTTGCCTCCAAGACAGAGATTTTACCAAAATTCCCTTGTTTCTATTCTTTCTGAACCTGTCCTTTCATTTTGCCCTCTATTTTGTAGCCTCCTTCTGGATTTTCTTCATTTACTTAGTGCTATTTATCACCATGCTTTATCACATTTCTTAAAGCTATAAATAAATTTTAAAAAAAATCCTTCACTAATGTTAGAAAGATAGTATGATTATATGTAAGGACAGAGTACATTCTGAGACTCCCCAGCCTTCCCCTGTGAAATAAATAGATGATCATGCTTAATGAATCTGTTGACAATAACAAGAAAGGATCTAGTCTGCCTCGAGCTTTATAAGTATACTTTAGCTGGAAGGCTTAGTTATGTAGGATATGACAAACTTAAGCTCTATGATCTTAGCTAAGAAGAAATCTCTGTGGAAGCTGGTTATCTGTCATGGGGCTAACACCAAAAGAGTTCAGAGATTATGGAAAAGCTTTGTGAAAACAATATGCATATGGGAGGGAGGAGTTCACCCACAGGATTTTTTATTTTTAATAGTTGGGTGTGAGGTGATAAGACTAAGCTAGAGAGACAATAGGATATTTTACAGAATCAGGACTCCTCTAAATATTGCATCATGTCTTTCATCCTCTTAATGGAGCTGGAGAGAGCTGTAGAATGATAGATACTGACCTGGAGGAGTTAAGAATCCTGTGTATTTTCAGTGATGTTGTCCTTGGCCTTTTTTATGTTTTCCTGAAGGTTAATTATCCATGGGTCTTTCATCCTATTTGTATCTTGGAAGTTGGAGTAAGCTAAGTGATAAACAGCTTATATACTAATTTCTTATTTCAGCATTTTACACTGTCTTTTTCTATATAAGTCATAGAGAGAAAAGTATTCTGAAGGGAGATTTCTATACAGATGTGTGCTGTTCTTTCAGAATGTCTGATAAGGAGAAATGTGAAGGAGCAGCATCCTGGGAAAAATAGCATTTAGCCCATTCTTTGCCAAAAGCAGGGTCATTCTTAATAGGCACTTGCATGTTTTTTTTTAAACTTGTATGGCAGAGACTCTACAATTGCTTCTGGTAAAAATTTCTGGTCTCTCTCTATCCTTACCACTAGGTAAGTTACAGATATATTCCAATTTTGAAAAGACAGATGCATGCTGGAGTTTAGAAATGGCAGTAAATGGTAACAGTCTTCCACTGAACCATTCTCAAATCAAGAAAAGCCTTTAAAGGTTACTCCAGGTACTGAGTGACCAACACACTGCTTCTTCCAGAAGGCTTGCTTATAATCAAGGGACCAATGCAAAAGGTGATAAAGATTTGCTTCAGTCTTTTTCTTACAGTGACTTCACCAGAGAAAATTAAAAAGCTACAATTTATAAGCTAGAATATGTAAAACTGCCAGCAAATGGAAAAGACAGAATAAAAATAAAAAATTGATTATCAAGCAACTTCCCCTGACTGGCGCGCCCAAGGGGGTTTTGTTCACCAGCTTTAGTTTCTCTCAAAACAGTGGCTTCTGTGTTGCAGTCAATTCTAAATGGTGCTTTCTGAGGATGAGAAATTTTTTTTTCCTAACACCTCTGAGACACAACCCAGAGCTTCTGGAAAGCTCTAGACTCAGGTTCTAGAGGAAACTCTCTACTTTTCCTTGCTTCCCTGCCATGGTTTTATGTCTGTAACTTTATTTCTCTATTTTAGATTTTTACAGACCTCAGGAACAATATTAATTTTTGAAAAAAGACAAATGACTTTTCACTGAGTGTTACCTCCTTGAGTCTTTATCAAAGCTTAATTCTGCCATGGACCTTCTTGACCTCCAGCACTTCGAAGGTAATCAGTTTCATGAGAATGAAGTTTATCTAAAATTGAGTTAGAAACTTACCCAGATTTGTGGACTTAGCAGCTACTCTCCCTCTCTGGATGTTATTTTGTATTATATATTCTGTGAGAGAAAACGTCTTTTACATCCTCAGACTTGTACTTAAGACAAAAGGATAAGTGTTAACTTTGCTGGAAATGCATTCAGTGATGTCTCTATTAATCACAGTCTTTCTACTTCTCAGATCAAAGTGAAGCACATATGCAGTAATTCCTCTGTATTTTTAGCTAATTCACATACACAGTGGCATCCACAAAGCTTTTTAGCATTGTGTTGGATACAGAGCAGGACAATATCCCTGCACCATCTAAGGGTAGGATCCATCTAATCCAAGATCAACAGTAAAGCTGTAGGAAAGAATGGGGCAATCAATTTATTCGACATAAACAAATAGAATCCTATTTATTCTATATAAACAAGTAGAGTTACAGATTATCCTGTGTTGCAAGGGACTCATAAGGATTATTGAAGTCTAACTCCTGGCACAGGACAGCCCCAAGAGTCCCACCATATGTCTGACATATAAAAGTATTTTTCTTGTTGGTTATCTCAGCTACAAATGTGGGAGGATTTTTAATAACTCATGGTTTTGCCTTTGTGTTTATTACTGTTTATTCAAATCATTAGTTTTGCCACTGTATTTATTAGGAGTTTAATTCCTCCAACAGGAATATTGGACAACCTACATCTCTGAGCTTTCCCTGAGTGCTTAACAGGAGGTAACCTTTATTATCTTCAATTTTTCATCAGCTCAAATTTGATTCTTTTTTCTAACTGACCTTTACAGATAATGGTGAGTGAAATTCTGATATTTTTCATTTTGAAAAGGTATTTAAAACAGAAATAGGGGAAATGTTTGCATTTCCCCCACTATTCTATTGCTATTGATTAATTCACCAAAATACACATTTTATTTCAAGAGAAATTTTAATAATGCATTTCAAGCAGTCTGCAGAATATTAATGTAATATCATTTTATTCACAGTCTTGTTGCAGAAGCCAAATTACAATTTCACGATAAATTTGTGGCAGTGGGTATAATGAAAACACCACCATTATTTGGGATACAACTACATGAATGGAGGCATTTATATTATTTTCTGAAAAGTACATTTTTTAGATTTCATGAGACAAGTTGTTATTGCCATGCTCGGGGTTTGGAAATTAAATATATTTTGGGCAGGCTGGTTCTAGATTAGGACTCTCATGTGTGAGCAATATACAAACCTGAAGCAAGCAAAAAAGGAGAGTAGATTGTAATCCCAGAGCAATCGCTAGGAAATGAAATCAGACATTCCATAATTTAAAGATATCTGCATGAAAGACAGGAGAAATATGAAGGGGATAATGCCTAAGTGATAATTGCAGGGTTGGGTTTTTTTTTCAGTTTAATGTTCCTTAGGGCAGGATTTTGTTTAACTATGCTACTTAACTTTTTGTTTCTTGCCACTTACCAACTAGGTCATTCTGCAAAGTTCTGTGCCAAGAATTTTGAGAAAATATATTTCCCTCTGAGGATTTATAACATAATTCTGTCTCATTATGCCTGGTGTTTTTCTCCTTGTGTTACGATATCCTCAAAGAGGAAAGAAATAAAACAGCTTGTCTTCTTGTCAGTAAGTCCCAAACAGACTGGAAAAATGAGTTGCAGCAATTACACAGTAGTATGATGCCAGCTCATGTGCACTTCTGAAATGATCCTAGAACAAAAGGGAACCACTTAAAGAGTGTGTGAGGTTCCCTGTCATGTAAAAATTAAAAGAAAAATTATTGCAAATTCTAAGATATTTCAGCAATAATCAGCTGTGACCTTTTATCTGAAAAACAGAGATTCATTGTATCTTATTCCTGGTCTGGTAAGGACAGGTGTTTGCTGACTTAATGTATAGTAACAAATGAAAGATTTACCTACTTTTACTGGAGTGGGAAAATACCCTGGAATTTCTATTTAATTCTGTTCATGGGTTCCTATAACAGATGTTTGAATTTTAACTCTAAATGGACAGAGCCATAGTTTTTTTTCCTGGACATTAAACTAGCTATATACTTGGTTTAATATAGCAAATATAGCAAATATAGCAATGTAGCAAATCTGAACTCAATGCCTTTGGGTACTCTGCTCTTCTCACAGAGCTGATGAATGGAGTTTTGGGGGAAGCTGTTCCTACTGCTGCCTGCAGGCCAACAGGACAGCACACACTCCAGTGCTCTGCTCAGGGGATGGTCAAGGACCAGTTCAGACATCTCATCACAGCTTACTTGTACTGTGGGTCCAGGAACAGGAGGGGAAAAGAAGTCCCTAGGAACTTTCTGTTCCACCAGGCTAGGACATAAAAAAGCTGGGGTAACTTGTGGATGGGGATGGGTTACTGGAGAGGTGACCACACACCAGGTCTGTGTGAGAGGAAAATCTATAAGGACCCATAAGAAGAAGAAATTCTGTGACTCAGTGGGATACATGCAAATGCAAGGCCTTCTTTCTTCCCTGCAGTGAGCTCTGATGTGCTGGACAGAGGCTTTAGATAAAGACATAAAGAAGATTGTCACTGTGCAGGAGGCAGAGAATACCCAGAGGGCAATGGACATGAAGACAGAATGTACATTTAAATGATGAGAAAAAACTGAATGACTCATCCAAGCCCAGATTTCAAGGATGAATTGTCATTACACATCTGAGGGGCTCACAAAGCTGTAAAGCACATCACAGGCAGAGACTGCATCATTAGATACATCAACAAGAGATCCTGGGTTTGAAGCAGATCCCTCTTTTGGGGATTTTCACTGATGTGGCACTGACCCCAACCCACCTTTTCTCAGATGGTGCTCACCAGCTGATTCAAAAATATGTGCCATCCTTCTGTTTGCCTTTGTAGATAAGTTATATCCCTTATGTCCATCACAGTAAAATAATAAAATTCTAAAGCAAGAAAAAGTGAAAAAGGCAGCTCAGGAATCTTTTTATCTGCACAAATCAAGTGAGGCTTGCAAAGCAGTTGCTTTTAAAGCTGAATATCTTCAATTGTACCTCAGCCTTCATTTGTCTCCAGCACTGGTAGTGTGCAACCTCTTTCCATAACAACTTTCTGGCTTTCCTCCTTCTTCAATCCATTTCAATCTAAACTCTCCCTAGAACTCATCCCTTCTGCATAAAAAGAAAACTAATAAATAACCGTTTTAATTTGTTCTGTTCCCTGATAAATGCCAGTGAAATACTCCTGCATTATTTCTCGATGTTCTAAATTTTAAACCTTGCCCTACCATTGATCTTTATTTAAATAAGATGCTTGGGTTCCAAAGTTTAGTTCCTATTGCTGTTCTCTTTTGCTAGCATTTGATTCTATTGTCATTCAGCATCTTAGATTTATTTGCTTCAAAACTGAATTTATTTTTTCTTTCTTATGTTCAAAATCCCAACGTATTCATCAGAGACAACAGGAAGATGCACACAGCTTTAGATATATTTTCTACTGTCTATAAGGCAAAACAATTACAGTCCTTTAAAGAATTCTGTTGAGTGGATAAATTTGAGAGCACTTCTATCACTTAAACCTGGCTGTAGTCCCTGAACTAAGCCTCTGTGATCTCTATCAATCAGCTCAAGAATCACCTTCAGTATCCCAGCCAATCTCTTATCTCCTACTGACTCTGAGCAGAGCAAACAGATGCTGTTTTATGCAGTGTTTCATGGAGAATTGGCATAAATTGACATTGTAGAAGTCACCTGGAGGTTCTTTGATATTGCTAAATATTTTGCTGATGTCCTTTCAACATCCTTTTTGAGGAGTGCCAGTGAAGATGCTCATGTCAAATTTTTGACTCAAATTGAGAAAATCTGGCTTAGGTTTACAAAACAAAATCAAAGTCAAATGACATTTCCCCAAAACTAGTCATGAAACCAGGAGATGGTTTATATCTATTGCATAGATCCAAATATTTAAAACCCTGCACTTGAGAAGACCAGAAACATCATTTTTTCCTGTTCCCCTTTGGACTGGACATTTGACCCATCTTTTCCTGTTTGTTCCTTATCAGCTCTTGCTTATTCATCCTTTTACAATCATTGAAGCCTTTTCTAAGCATTTCTAAATAATTTAAATAATATTTCCAAATGACTACTGTAGCAGTTTCAAATAAGAGAGAACTGTACTTCCAACGGATTGCAGACTGACAGGCACATGTGACTGCTTTGGTTGGGCAGCTCCTGGCAAAAACCTTCTGGGTGAAATATGGGCTGGACAAGCTCATATAAAGATTATTATTTTCTCAGTTTCTTCATTGCTGTGAGTAAAATGTTTTCTTTCATTACATACCAAAGATGAAGGGCAGGCATGTTACTAACCAATATAGAAAAGGTAAAAGGATTTATACTTACAATAAAATTGTGGCTGGGACGGTGGTGGTTGGGAAATCAACTTTGTGTAAGAAGGAAAACTTTCTCTTTACAGTTAATGTATCTCTCATGCAGTTCCATAGTACTGATGTATTTATATAGAACAAAAAGAGCTTATCCAAGACTGAAATGCAGGAAAATTTTGTCTAAAATATTGACTTAAGTGGACCCATTCACATCAGGGAGTGAAAGAAAAGAAAGATTAATTACTCAAGAAATATATTTAGCTTCATTTTCTTCCAACAGCTTCTGAGGCTTAATTAACTTTTTTCTGCATTTTCAGATTACCAGATGGGCAGTACTGTACAGATGTAAATTCTTTAATTTTATTGTGAAAACCTTCAATTTTTGGATGAGCATCAGCTCAGAGTGGTGAAATAAAGGTACAGTTAGGTGTTTGGACAAATAAGGTGCTGGCAAGCCTCTTTGAAATTAAAAATTACTTTGTAAGAGTTCTGGTCCTAGTTAAATAGGATGCCTGTGCAGACATAATCAATGAGTTCAATTTACTTCCCTAAAAGTACTTCAATGACAAAATCAAGGATTTGCTTGAAATAACATATTTATTTAAAATAAACACATTTTGACTTTGGAGTTTTCAGACCTAAATAATATTTTTGGTGTGCTTGTAAACCTCCCTCAGCCTCAGCTGTACTATAAACTACACAAACACAAAAATACATAATACATGCATATTTATTTGTGTAAATATTCACAAGTGTCAAGACAGAAGTTGAATCCTGATTACAGGTGCAGGTCTGGGTGTATGGGTCAAAGGAATATGTTAAACTGATATCTTATTATCATAGAATAAGTTGGATTGGAAGGGACTTTTAAGGAACATCTAGTCCAGCTCTGCCCCCTGGAAAAAGCAGGGGCATTTTAAACTAGATCAATTGGTCAGAGCCTGACCTTGAATGTTTCAGGGACGTGATAATTACCATCTTGCTCATATCAGTGTTTAAAACTACCCTCATTGCAAAAAAAATTTCCATGAAGTGGGCACATCCTAGTGGACAGGAAGCAATACTCCACTTTCCAGGGCTGGAGTATCAATTTCTTCCACATTGTTCCAAGAGGTGACATAAAAGATAGGAAGTAAAAGAAGGACTAATGGATGGGCACTGGGGGATGGAATAGGTTATTAAGGTTACTTTTGAGACTATTCAAACATTGATATCAGAAAATCCTTCATCTTTTTACTGGGTCAGAAACCCTCTGCTGGAGGGATAGTGGGAATATTCAAAGAATGCAAAATACTGTATTAATTATATCTATTAGAAAAATTAGACTTTGACATATTAAATGGTCTCTTTAATTAAAGTAATGAATTGTTATGGTTGTTTAACTAATGGCCTTTGTCACTCACAAAGATAGGGCATGACTGTTAGAGAAATACAGTGAGAATTAAGGTGCATGATTGAGCCAATTCAGAAAATGCAAATATACCCAAACCCTCTCTTTTTCCCATGAAACACCATTCAGATGGAAAGACGACCATCCCATTAGTCTGCTATACAATACAGAAAACCTCCCAAACAGCTCAACAGGCCCAAGAAAACATTCCCCAAACTACTGGCTATTATTTCTCAGTAGGTTCATCTGACTCTAGGTATGGAGTGAAGCAATAGAATAAAATGTTTATTCCAAATACCTCAACTTAAAAATTTCATTCCCCCAGTCTCATAAATTTAACTTTCTTTTTTACATCGGTTTGATTTGGAGCTATTTGTCCAGAATTTGATAGGGGTTATGAGAGCATTTTAACTTGATCTTGCAGGCTTGGAGGTCTTTTTCACTTATTTTCAGAGACTTATACACTTTGAGGGAAGACAGATATTGAGACATCTGAAAATATTGTAAATGTAGTGTTCTCACAAGGAGAAAAAATCCCAGAAGCTTTATCATATTACATCAAGTGATGGGCACATGCTTAACTGAGGGATCCTTTTTGGGCTGTACATCTCAGATGGACACACAAATAATCCTTCTGTTTGTCATTATGCTGCTCCTCATTTTACAAAAAGTAAGGGAAATAAGAAATACATTATTTAGCTGCTCTGTGCCAGTTACGATTCCCATTCATGGCATCAATGTTAGCTGGAAAATGTCCCACAGCCCATCCCTGTTGTGTGTAAAAGGAAGTTCCAGCTTGGTTCAGCCTCTTGGATCTGCAGGCATCTCCAGCTGAACAGAAACAGGCAAAGGAGTCACAGCACACAGGTTGACTTAAACAAAATAAACATGCAACATAGGTATGGGGACAGTTATTATATATTGCTACCTGATTTATTAAGAAATAGGGAAAAATCCTTTTGCAAAAGTTGATGGAAATGATAGATGTTGAATAGAAGACTAGAGAGATGGTGCAGACAGAAAGATAATACTCATGACCATTGAATTATAAATAACTCTGCTTGACTTCAAAGAACCAGAGCTTGACCCTGGGACCTTTTATTTTCTCTGGTAAAAACTAAATAACACTCTTTCAGCCTGTAAAATGTTTTAACATCCTTGTTAGTCATACATAGGTGAGACTTGAATGATTAATATTTATTTACTGCTCATATGGGAAGATGTGCTAATTTTTTACTCACTTCTCCTTTTTCAGCTTTTATAAATACTTTGTTGCAAATCCCCAGGCTCCTGGAAGCTTTAGATAATTAAGTTAATTCACACCAGATTTGTTTTGGGAGTGTTTCTGATTCAGCATTTGCTAGCAGCAGAAGTTTTCCAAGGGCACTGCTGAGCAGAGTTTAGGTCATCAACAGACTGAGGCACTGTATGATCTGTGGGAAGGCACCATCCATGTAACAGTTGCCAAATCTGTCCTGTATTGTATAAACATGATAGTTTATTTTCCAAGAACAGTTGGAGAAAGATGAATTCAAATGTTTTCGTATCCGTGGCAGATTCTTTCCCTAAGGCAATTAAAATGTGGAAACAAAACATGCACTGCTCATACTTTTCTCAGGAGAGAGAAAAGAGCATGAACGTATGACAAATGTGAAAGTAAATAACACACTGGTGGGTGAAGGCTTTGAACTGTGGTGGATAGCCCTGCATGGGATCCTAGCTGTGAAAGAATAGCTGTCCCACTTAATAGCTAGTCCCACTATTAGCTATTTCTTCTTCCTTTCATGTGTAAGTAATTTGTAACACCAGGCATGCTATAAATCTCCCTTCTGTGTTTTGTTGCACTGATAACAGAGTAGTGCAGTCTCTAACCATGAGTTTAGTTTTTGTCTATAATTATGGAACAAAGAACTCAGACAATGAGCTAAGAGTTTGGCATTTTGTTTGGTGATTATCTGTAACACTTACAAATGAGCTATGACGAGGAAAGAAGAAACAAAGACAATTCCGTGCTCACACACTGAAATCAAGGCCCAGATAAATTTTTAATATCCTAGTAGTATAACAGCTCAAAAGGGTGTCATACATTGTGCTACACTCAAACTCTGTATTTTGGGTTCCTACAGCACAGCACATTTTGTTTCATTTAAAAAACCATACAAGCACATTTTTTTCCTGGGACGGCTTAAGACACTCACCCTCCATCTTCACCCTTTCTTGTCCAGTACTAAGAGCCAAATACAAGCAAATGTCCATCATCCTGGAAGCCAGGAAGAGCATTCACTGTGCTAAGTCCCTCCCATAGTTCAAATATTTATTTTCAAAATCCTGTTTTGCTTTGAAGTCCTAGATGACAACTCCTTCTCCTGATATTGAGGGATTGTAGAATAATTTAACAGAATACTGTGTGATGCCCTTAATTGACTATAGAGACATTTCTCTTCTTTGATGGAACTGGGAAACCATGCCAAAGCTGGCACCAATATTAGCTATTTGATAATCTAACTCAGAGTTTTTGAAAGTTCTGAGCACACTTGAATTTAATTCCAGAATTTTCTGCAGCATTTACATATGTATGAACATGTTATTTTTCGTGCCTCAGTTTTCTGTCTGTGAAACCAGAAGTGGACTCCTTGCTTACAGATATTTTTTAATACTTGGAGATGCTCAAATGTTGGCTTAACTATTCCAAGCATGAACTTTGCTAAATGCATTTTTTCGTGGATTACAATGAGAACTATGTAAACTTTCTTTTACGCAATCAGCATTATTGTGAATTCCAATGCATGAAAAGATGAAGAAATTTGCAGAAGAGACTGGAACAAAAAATTATATTTGTCACTGAAATTTTAATTTGTTGAAATATGTTCATTATAAACTGCTGAATGGCACCCACAATTTGAAATATGCATTTTAAACATGCTATATCTCTTAAAGGTCCTGTCTATGGACACTAAAAACTGCTATGAACCTTAGGGACACTCCAGTTATTCCAGTCATCAGCAAAAAGAATATTGCAGCCCACCAACAAGGGGGAAGGACACTGCTCCTCTTCCCTACACAGATGAGGGCTCCTGGTCAAACTCCCAGGAAAGAGAAAATAAATGTTGACAAGAACCTTTTAGAAAGATATTAAACAATCCAATTAGCCTTTTTCACCTCTTCTCAAATAGACTTTTCCTCCCTGGATTTCCATGATTTATTATTATGGGCTCAGATGGGAATCCTAGGACTTCCAACATCTAGCTCTCAGAGTAATCCACTTGAGTTAAAAATACTGCAGGTTGAGAAATTCAGAGGACAGAAGTGTGAGGGTTTCTAGCTCCCTTTCATTGCATCACAAAGAATTTATTTTCAAATTACCAGAGTGGATTAATTTAAATATATATACATATTTTAATATCAGACTTTCTTTTAACAGGAAAAAAAAACCACCTGCTTCACCTTGAGAGGAAAACAAATTTCAAAACTTCCAAATCCTTTGTAGAAGAGAAATTACAGTTCCCTGTTCAGCTTTAATAAAATGTCACCTTTTAAATGACCTAAATTCTCACTAAAATTAAAGAAAAAACCTGAGTTTCTAAGTTAATTTTGGCTATTCTTCAGACTTATTTCATAATTTTCTAATGTGTGTCAGCCACAGACAATGCACAGTAGTTTAATTATTATCTTCTGCTCTGTGAGCATGCTGTGAAAAAAAGATTGTGGGGAACAGAAGAAGGAGAAGATAAAATATCCTGACACAAATTAGTATTTAACATACATTTTGAAATCAATCTGCTGCTGTTCCCCCTGTTTCTTCAGCTCTTTAGATACAGCATGCCAGACAGACCATAAATTTTATTTCCTCACCAGAATGTGGTGAGGAAACAACTGCTTTGTTTTTGGTTTTGGTTTTTTCCATTTAACAACATGTTTCCTAAAAAAGAACAGACATCTAAGGATGATTGCAAACATTCACTCCATCAGTTCTGGGCTCTGTAAGAATCTGACTCTAAGTGATTTAGAGACAACCACTATTTGTCCACTTGTGATGAACATATTTTTCAAGTTAGGGTACCAGGGTTTCCTGTCTAGCAGACAGATGACAGCCACAGTTTAATCAACCTGACAAAGTAAATAAGAACTTGTTCAATATTTAACACAGCATGTAAATAGCCTGTCTGTGTTCATGTATCTCTTTGATTCTCAAGAATTACTGAGTGGATATGCTGTAAAAATACATTAAAACATGAATACTTTTTAATAAACAAAAAGAACTATAGAGTTTAGTTTCAATTAAAGAAGTGATGAAAGCAGTTTTGGAATCATGGTTGTTCATTTCTGTCTCTGTAAAATTTGTGAACAGCATTATTCACAAAATGGTGGCAGAAATCAGTGTGTTTGCAAATGGTCAACCATAACTTCCCGTGAGGGCTTTGGAGAAGGTGATATAAGGAAAATATCTTTGATCTCCCTTGTGTACTTTATACAGAAGAATAGTAAGAGGCACTTGGATGAAGATATACAAAATAATCAATAGCATAGGTCATACAGGGCTGGGAATTGTGTGATGTTTTCTTATAATAATAAAAAAGAACAGGCATTGAAATAGAAATATGAGAACTGCAAGCTAATGAAACATAAATTGTATTTCACTCTGCATTAATTTTTTCTTGTGCAACCTTTGGGCTGAGAGATTATACAAACCAGACCTTACAAGGGTTCAGCTGAAGCTGGACCTTTGAAAAGCAAAACAAAACAAGAGAAAAAACAATCAACCAGATGGGATAACATATACTGTTGTTTCAGGTGTAACCTCAGTTGTAAGAAGAACATTAAATTATGAATCTATTTTTCCTAATGAATGATTGCTCAGCAGCTGAGATCTGCATGAGATAATTTGCAGTGCAGTGCAGTAGAGTTTTCATGTCAAAAGTCTGTTAGTATAAAAGCAGGATCACGTTTCTGCAAAACTCTTCTGTTGACAGTAGCATGCCAGCAAGGAACCAGTTGTTCTGATATAGCTCAAACAAATTTAGTAAAAATATCACCAGTCCTTCTGCCAGTGCAAACAGATCATCTGCCAAGCTTGCTGAAAGTGGATCAACTGAGAAATCCAAGCTACCCTTTGGAAAAAAGACCTTTAAAGGTTAGCACTTTTGATCCAGACTTCTCTTTCTCTTAGTCAGAAGAATGTACTTTCAATATAACAAATTATTAAACAGATAGAACATTTATTCAAATTATATTTAATTATGGGATGCAGGTTAGTAATTTTTTGTTTGTTTCATTTTTTTGGGACTTTTGATTTGGCTTATCCTGCCCTGGCTAATTTACCAGAGCAGTAAGTGTTTTCAGCTGCTATTGAAAGATGCAATAATGAAGAGCACCTAGCTTCCCACTGAATCAATATTTCAGCTCTGCTTGAGGCCATTTTCAGTAATCATTGGGTTGAATTGCTCTCATTTTAATATTATTAACAAATGGCTTCGTTGTATTGTTTAGAAGAAGCAATGTAATGTTACCAACACCTTTCTTTGGAATATGTGTATTTTCCCTTATTAATATTTTAAGACAAAATCTTACCCCTGGTTAGACATTGAAGAGTTACCTTTGAATACAAATGCAGAAGAATTATGAAACAGGAACACAAAATACAAGCAGTTTAGCCTGTTTACAAATTATATGTTAGACATTGAGGAATTGCTTTCTGTTTTCTCCTTCTATCCCACCAAAAAGCAGGAAATATGTCTAGCAGCAACAGAGCTTTTCTAAATAGGTGTAATTTGAAGGTGAGTTCAATTCATTCTTTCAAATTTACACATTATCCTTCGTATTTTTCAGCCAAGAAAGAAACAATAGGTTTTCCCCTCTTCTGAATGACATGATTATCAAAAGAGGAGTTTGGGGGAGGTGGTCTTTTGCCTTTATGACCTAAAGTCAACATGAAATCAAGGATCACTACGAACATGCATGGTTCAAATCAAATCCACTGCATCAAGTCTCACAAAAAATCAGGTCTCTACTCATGCCTGGAAGAATGATTCAGGAACTGAAACTAGCCCTGGGACTGTGAAGCAGTCAGTGTGGGCTGTATGGACACAATGCTACTATGATGGGAAGATTTTTTTCAGACTATCCCTCTCCAAAATAATTTTTTTCCCCAGCTCACCACTACTTGATACCTTAAAGGGTTCCCTTCCCTTCCATATTTCCCTCAGGCTGCTGCTGCACTCTCTCAATTTGTGGAGGGTATCAAATGGTACAAGCTGTCTCGCATCATTTTTTTAAGCAGTGCATTTTGAAAATGTAGTGATATCCCTAGAATTTAGGTAATATGCCAGAAAAAGGATTGCACTTCTTTAATTACTGCATGAGCTTTCCAGCTTTGGGCTTACATTGATTTTCAGTAGCTGAAGATCTGCTCATTTGCTTTATAGCTTTCCCTGTGCCATAGGTCATTCCCTACTTTCCAAGTGCCTTTGCTTGTTTAGCTATTACTTTTTCTTATTTTACATTTCCTTCAGCAAATATTTTGGGGCTGAGTGTTTCAACACTATTCTCATGGAAACACACTTTCCCTATGCAATGTTTACTTCCAGTCAGGTCTTTTGTTGTTTTGCCTTTGAGCTGTTGCTGTAACTCCGAGTCCCACAAGAACAAGAAATGCAGATGGATGCAAGGAATGAAAAAAGCACACTTCTCCCCTGCCTGTATAATTACACTTCTGCAAACACTAAATAAAACATTTTTGACAAAGATATGTCTCACTTTTGGTTTACTAGGGACTAGATTCTTCTCCATTGAAATCCAATTCCCAAAGTCCCAGAGATTTTGATATAAACACAATGTTATCCCTTAATCAAAGAATTCATATTTTCTGTTTTTTTGAATGTGGCAATATAAAAACAGATATGTTTCTTTTCCCTGTACTTACAGAATAAATTGAAACTTAAACTGAAATTTTTGGGTTTTAAAGAAAGACAAAGCATCGATGATCAAACATCTTTTCTAGGTCTAAGAAATAGAATGTACATTATTTTGAAATAGAGCACATTATTTTGAAATATCTCCATCTTTGATCAAAAAGATGTTAGCTAAAGCAAATCTGCTGGGGATGTTTTAGGATGTGCCCAGTGAGACTCTATCACCCTATATAATTTACTTAAAGATGATGTTCCAGATCTCATTTTCAAGGACAACAGTTCTATCTCCTTCTCATTTCATTTGTTAGGACAAAGAAGCCTTTTAGTCATGCACAATCTGCATGGCCAACATGGACAATAGACAAGAATTCTTGAGAAAATCCAGTGGTTCTGGGCAAAAAGAAGAATGTCTTGTGCCCTCTTATTCTCACATTCTTTTCCCAGATGGCAGTGGAGAAGGACAGAAGGACACTCAGGGTGTCAGTAGTTTTCGTTTTTCATTTTTGCTTTTGGTGGGGTCTTGTTGCAGTTGGTTTTTTTTGGTTGGTTGTTTTTAGTTGGTTGTTGGTACTTTTTTTCTTTTTTTTTTCTTTTTTTTTTTTTTCCCCAGAAAAGTAGCTTCCTTTCTCATGCTTTCCTGTAACAAGCTTGACTTATGAGATATACCTTCCAATAGTTAGACTTGTACAATTGCAATGCAGACATAGAAGAACCTCACATTTTGAGACCAAAATTGCCAAATTATTGTATTGTATTTACATGTACTCATCATAACATAAATTGCACAACATAATACAAAGGGCCAAAAATAAACTTATTCCAAAATATATATTTTAGAAAAAATCAGTTTCAATGCTTTCAGACTTAAACTTTTTAAAGATTAAAGACAAGTGAAATACTTTAAATAATATACTAGAAATATCTTGCCAGTCATTGCAAGAGAAAATGTTTCATAGAAATGCTTTCACTTTATCTAAATTTTCTGTTTTCTTTTCTATGATCAGCCTCAGGAAACAGTAAAAGAATAGGAGAAATACTTTTTGTTTATTTTATAGTTTCCTTTTTCACAATGCCTAGAATTAATTCTCAAGATCCTTGTGATAGATTAATGAAATTTTCTCCCATTTCTCTCCATTCTGCCATTTTTAGGAACCATCCTTCCTGGTAAGAGGAAGAGTTCTTATGTCAGTCTACCACTCAAAAACTTTGTAAAATTATAAAAAGAAATGTGTGCCTTACTCTGTGGCATAGCACCCTCAGTATCTCTCCATGAGTCCTCTCTTCATTACTGAGCTTGATGGAGATTTCAATTTTCGGTGGCATTTGGAAACATTAACAGCCTCCATTCATCCTTTCACATTCTTTTAAAGTTTCAGAAGGTATTAGCAAGTATCTGAGCTAATCTGCTAAAATGAAGAATGCTATTATTTCTTATTCTTTAAGAATAAGTGTTATTTGGTTATATAATTATTGAATTATTAATTCATAGAATCTAACATGACTGAAACACAAGCTTATTTCTTATCACTTTTTAAAGATAGGACATTGTAATGTTTGGAACTTATGAACAGATGTCTGGAAACAGCTCTGATGGGTTTGTTAAAACCTCTAATACAATATAATGATATAGCAGTAATGGTCTGGTAACTGAGTCTTGATTCAGCAAAGCACTTACACATGGCCTGAAATTCTCATTTATTTTATATGGCCTGAAGGCTTGCTTTTCATATCAAGATGGTGTAAAACAGGTTTAGCCAAATGAGAATACAAACAGGTTAAATTAGAATTGATTTTTAAGCGCAATTTGAGGTCTTGGAAACATATTATTTCTGTGTAAAAGCATTCACACTTATTTTAGGTAGAAAATAATTTTGAAAAAAAAAGTATCAGATTCTCATACATGTTAACACTTGTGAGGAAGATGAAACAAAATTAAGAACAGCTACGCTGTGATCAGCAAAAGAAAAGCTATTAGAATGGATATAGCTCATTTTTAACAGAATTAGATGCCTCATAAGTGCAAAACCTATCTTCTCTTTCTGGAAAGAAGGTTAGCATTGGAAGTGAGTCATGTATACTGCCTGTTTTATGGATTAAAATTCCTCTACAACATCAGTTAAATCATAAATGTGTAAGAAAGGAGAATTATTTTACAAATGGAGGATGAGACTCTAAATGGTTCTTGTCTTTGTCATAATAGATAGTGCAGTTAAAATCTTCCCCCAAAATCAGCACATTATGAGGTAGACAAGTCAATAAAAGGCTACTTAAACAGTAATTCAAAAGAGCTCCTTTCTTTCCTTCAGTAGTGGAACAAATGTTAATGAGGCAAGCACAAATTTGATCAAAGTTGTCCTGAACTTTTAATAACATTTTAATAGCCCTAAACCAAAATAGGAATACCATCATTTGCATCTGAATTGGACTAAGATTTTTTTTTATAAATACTGTTCAGCTTTTGAAAACTGCATATTTTTTGTGCTGTGATATGAAGAGTTTATCACGAATTAATGTATTTTAGAATTATCCTGTGAAGGATTACTTTGTCTAACTTTTGGTAGCAGTTTTTAGAGTATTTTACTCCAGGCTGACCTGCTTCTCCCAGAAATGTGTCTTCAGATGTAAGGAAAAGCCTGAGGAGCACTGGTGAGGTCAGAGGGCAGAGCAGGGTGCCCAAGGCAGAAGTGGGATGTTGATTTTCCTGAGCTCCCCAAGAGGCAGCTGGCACAGTGCTGGCTCTCAGGGCATGTGGGCTGATGGGGCATCAGCCAGGAAATCACAGCTGCTTGGAAAGAAATAGAGATCTATTCCTTGTTTGTCCTCCTGATAGGAGAGGATGTGCTGTTTACAGAGGGAATAAATTTCACATGAAGGAATTAAACTCCTACAAGGAATAATTGATAGAATTATTTTTCAATAGTGCTGATAATACTTGTGCAGACTGGTTTCAATGGATTGAAGCTGGAAGTTGGAAAAAAATTCCTTTCAATGGAAATAGTGAGCAAAATAAGCTAACTGCTTTTAAAAATACTTGTTAACATCTTGAAATTCAAGGGTGTGTTCTTCAGCAGAGCAGGTGAACTGAACAGAATGGTAAAAGATGTGCTCTGTCCAGTGCCAGTTCTGGCTGTGCATCATTGCTGACTAAACCACTGTGAATGGAGACACCTTACAGGACTGCACTGTTTGGTACGTGGTCAGGGAAAGCTTTCCTCTAAGATGTTGACCCTGAAAGGCAAAAGAAAAAGTCAGTTCAGGATGTGGATGACATAATGGTTCACATGAAGGATATGTGCATGTATCAGCTGAGCTTCAGCATCTGCTGGTGCTCTGTGCACCACACATGTGCTATGTTTACACATACATGCATTGTCTACAGCACAACCAGCCAGATCTTAAATTGCAACTGTGACTTAAATTGTAGTTCTAAGACTAAACCAAGTCAAACAATTCAATCCTGCCATAAATTGAGAATATAACAAAACACAACTACTGCAGGCCAGGAAATGTATAATAATTTCTGATTCTGTAGTATTAAAATGTGCCAGAGCCCAAACCTATTATTTAAACTATCAGTGAAAAAAATGTGAAGCATTGCAAACTCCTTCTGTCTTCTCTTTCTCCACATATATGAGTAACTTATAAATAACCAAGAGACCTTTCAAAGTATCTATAAAATGCATATATTTTTGTATATGAGCATCACAGAGCTAAATGGTTCCATCTGCTAAACTACTAAAGGAAACCAGGCAGATGACAAAACATCTTGGGGTTGGCATGTTGATGTTTTTCTTCATGGATAGTGACAAGAAAGAAGTCCTAATATAGAGAAAAGAAACAGCATGTAATATTCCCATATTTAAAAAAAAAAATAATGAAACAGTGCTCCACTGATATGCAACAGCTTGCTGCTGAGAAACTCTTTCTAGAAGTGTTCAAAGAGAGTTCCTTCACACATTCTTTCTGCAGCTTCACAAAAAAAAAAAAAGAAAAAGTCACTTTTATGTCAGTCTCTGAAACATCCTTTTAATATCAACCAGGAGGGAGGAAAATGTGTATTCTCCTTGCTGTTACACTTGTGTGCAATGCACAAATCTTGTGCCATCTCTACCTGTTAATCTGTCACTTGGTGACACAATACATTCTCAGGCTGCTCTTTCTGAAAAAATAATGATGTTTTGAATTCTCTAAAGCTTATTAAGAATAGCAGGAAATCAATGACCTTTTGTATTACTGTTTAAAGTTGTGTCAGTGTTTAATATCATTGCTCTCTAGGTAGGATTATGTAATGGAGTGAGCCAGAGACAGAAGTCATTGATCTGTGCTACATAAATTCTATCAAATTTAACCTTACATTTTATTTCAGCAGGGTTTTGTATAATTAGAGCAAAAGCTAGATATAAAATAATTACTTAGGTTCAGACTTTGAACTAACTAACTAACTAACTAATGAAATTAGCCACTGGATAAATCTTATATAAAAACCCCCTGATTAGACAATTGAGTATTGCCTTTTAAAAATAACAAGCAATCAAATAATAGCATAAAAAAAAAAAAAAAAAAAAAAAAAAAAAAAAAAGAAGCAAAAAAACAACAAACCAAAAAAAACACAACAAACCCAAAATCAAAACCACTCACAGAAGAAATCAACAACCTGAAATCAGAATGAAGCAGTATTGAATCAACATGTAAGTTTTCTTTAAGGACAAAAGATTATCGAATTTTTGAGTTGATATCATATATTTACCAAATCATGAAGTTTCCTCAGGTTTGCTGGCAGAGAGCCTGAAATACATCTTGGAATGGAGCAGTTCCTTATATCTCACCCTAATGCCTCTTAGGTCCATACTGAAGTTATTCTGACCTGCAGCTGCAGCCATTGGAAAGGAGTTAATACAATATATGAACACAGACTGCCAAAAATTTTTTCAGGACTTATAAAGTTACAATTTTTTTAGAGTAAGATTTGAAAAAGGCAGCTAGTACATTTAGGAATTACTTATACAGCTCTAGCTGTCCCAGACTACATGAGTTCTGTGTAAATTTTCTGCATTGCTTTTTTTTTTCCAGGAATAGAATTGCAAGGATTGAAGCACTTTGAAAAAAAATAGGAGCAGCTAAAAGATCATTCTAGCTGAAGATAACCAGTTTCAGCCTTCCTTCTGTGGTTGAGCACTTCCCTCCTCCTCATTCTCTCATCTCTAGAGCAGAAAGTAACAGAAGGAAGACTTTTGTATTCTTTACAGGAAAATGCACTTATTTTGTTGATGGCCTAAACTAAAAAATTAATTTTGACAGAATGAATGACCAAAGACAGTAGGAACACATTTTGATCAAAAAAATGTAGAAAGCACATTTCTTTATAGTGAATTTTTTGTGACTCATCTTGACCTAAGTGATTCTAGTTGTGGCAAGCTCCTAGTACAGCATAATGAATTTCTGAAATTTTTACGCTGTGGGTTGCTTAATTAGTCTCACTGACTCCCCTTTCATCAGCAGAAATCTTTTCAAGATGGAGATATATACTTTTCTGTAGAAAAACTCCAAACTGCTGGCTTGCTGTCCACAGTGAACCAGCTCATCCCAGGAACAACTTGATTGATTAAGACTGAGCTGAAGGAGGGATGGCTTTGTCTCATGCAGTCTGACTTGTTTAACATATGTAAAAACCCCAAGCCAAACAGGGCAGACATAAAAGCAGCCTAGACCCTTGGTATTAAAATTGTCTGCAGAGACAGATTGTGTAATGTAGGGTTTATTGAATCCCTGCAGCTTTCCAGCAAAGCTCCCTGTGTGAGGTGCATGTACAATATCCTGGCATACTTTAAATGAAAATGTTGACTAGCCCTAAAAGCTCCATTAGGTGGTCTAAACTGAATCGACAGCCATTTGCCACGTCCTCAACACCTGCTACTTAAAACAAGGAGCACTGTTACCATGGGTTACCAGAAGGCATTATGTATCAGTGGTGTAATGATGAAATTGTAGGAATTCATGTTTCTTGGGGGTGAAAATTACAAGACACACAAAACAGCTTTCGTTGGACAGTTAAAGTACAAAAGTCCAGCAGCACAAAGCCCCATTTTTCAGCATAAAAGGCCTGTGAAAACATAAATAAACATCAGCTCAAACCAGCACTTTGTTCCTGAGTTATGGTTTCACATTTCTTTCTGCAGTGCAGAAAACCATCCCACACCCGTGAGCTGTGCAGTGCCCAGCCTGGGAAAGCTGTGGCAGGCAGACAAGGCTGTCAAACTCACCTTTCTTTCTGAAACAAATATGCTTCATGGACGTGACCTCCACTCTGTTGAGTACCTTGATCTCCCACTGAAACATGGAAGTGCTCATCAGCTCACAGGAGCTCACTTACACCTGGTCTTCACAAAGTTTTTTGTACTGGACAGCTGTCATCCAATCTCAGCAGCTCATCTGTAGTCAGCAAGACATTTTTCTGGCGTGTGCTGGAGTCCTCTTGACAGTCTAACGTATGCTGCTGTGTTTTGTTGAACATGGTTGGACTTGAGCATGCTGGACTTTTCCTTAATGCTTCACTGAATAGGTAGTTCTTATTGAAACTGATTGCTTTGCCAGGCTGGAGCCTGAAAAGTAAGAGATGAATGCTTTAACATTTCCAGTATTGAGGTGTGAGGTCTAACTTTGTGATCATCAAAGGCCAGCCATTCTACAGCAATTATGCTCTGTGGCTTACTTTTGATGAAGTTCCTTTTTTAATTTATGTGATTCTGAGTCCAACACATCAAAATATTTTGTTATTGTCTTTCAGTCTAATGGACTAGATATAAAATGTCCCTTTTAGCCTTTGTCTTGATTTCATTAGTCAGTGGATTTCCTATAAATGTGTAAGTGATCCGAAAATTAATTTTGAAAATATTAACAGAGATTGTGGTTTTCCTGGAAGCTGCAGAACTTTTAGAAACAAATTTCCCAAACATCCTCTGAATTTACTCTAAAGAATTTTTGAAAACCAAAACTTTTTACAAGGCTCACTACTTTTCACAATAATGCAGTCACATAAAAAACAGTTGGGGGGGCAGGAGAGGATGGAGGGATTGTGGGTGAAACCTAGATAATGTTAAATTCATATATTTAGCACTATCACATTATATCATAAACCAGTGCAATCGCTGGAACAATAATAGCTTACATTACAGTCTTCTCTTAATTTTGTAACTTGAAATGTCAGGGAAGCAGCCTTTCTAACAGGCTTGCCACAGAGAGGTGCCCAGAGAGGCTGTGGAGTTTCCATCCTCAGAGATATTCATAGGCTGTCTGAACATGATTCTGGACAACTGACTGCAGGTGTCCCTGCTGGATCCAGACTGGACAATTTCCAGCAGTCCCTTCCAACCTCAACCTTTCTGATTCTTTGAGAGCAAGATTTTGAGCACAGCAGTGTAGTGAGCTGTAAATTCTGAAGGATGCTGTGGAGTGTTCACTGGGTCTTGTCATGCCAGAGCTGCAGCATGCCAGATCTGGCACGTTTTTAATGGATGGATTTTTGGAAAAGCATTTGTCCTGTAGCAGTACTCTGGATGAAAGCCCTAGGCTGTTCATTCCCTCAACATGTTACATGCTACTTTATTAAAAGAGAAAGATAATTTTCAAATTATCAAACTAATATCTCTAAAGAGCTTCAGGAAGATCCTATATATATAAAGACATAGAAAATAGGTGTATGAACAGAAGAGAGCTGCTAGGTTTAGGGGGAAAGCATCTCACATGATGGAAATTCTCACACACCCTAGCTAAGTAAGGCATTGTACTTAGTTCACAAGGCTGACTTTGAAATACTTTAGAATATCCTTAAGTTTGATAAAAAGCAATGAAAAAGAGGCATATGTCTTTTAATCAAAAAAGACTTTCACAGCCAAAGGGTACTAAAATACTTAAACTGAATAAGTAATTGCAACCATCACTTAGTGAAATGAAGCTTCAGAATCTATCATGACAGGTTTGATGCTGCTGTAGCAATACAGTGGAGCTGATTAAATGTTAAACATATGCTATAAATTCTTAGTCTTTTAAAAAGTCATTTCATTATTTAATAAGATTCAATCATGGGTATGGATTGCAAATTTTCCCAAAAATTCAAAGTGGAATCAAACATTGTCATGATATTTTCTCCTCTATTTTAGTTTAGGTAGACTTTGAATTCAGATATCCATCTCTGTGAATCTAAGTTTCAGGATTGTGGAAAACACTGCAAGCCAAGCAGAAGATTTTTTTCAGAAGGATTTTCTCACTGCAAATTTTTTAAAAAACAGATCTCTTTTGTGGCTTTTTTAGTGTGGTGATGGATCAAGGTATTAGTTCATGATAATAAAACATTTTTTTATTTCTTACTGATGAAAATTTCTCTGTTGATCTTAAAAACAGAAATAAAATTCTGTAATTTAATTTTTTTTCATGACTTAGTGAGTCAAATTAGAATTGAGCTTTTCAAACTTACTGATTTAGGACATGTGTCTTGATAGGTCCTCTTGTGACTCTATTTTAAATATTATGTAATAGTTTTGGGTAGCAATCTACAAATTAGAATGAAAACTAAGAGTAGTTCATTTCAACTATATGCCAGATACATCATTATTTCTGATCTTTGATTTGATTAGGGAAACTTCTTGATGAGCAATGATGAAAAGAAACACGCACAGCTAGTGGGTAACTGTGAGTATGAGGCTGCAGAAATGCTGGCAGCCAGCATCCTTCACACCACACTGCTGACAGGAAAGCCTGACCCCCCCTGCTCCTGGGCTCTGCCTGGTGGAGGATGGAGGGGATAAAACTTTCAGCAGGACCAGGATGGGAGGGACAGAGATTCCTGACACATTCATTGTCACCAACAAAAATCCTGAGGTATTCTGGCTAACTGATGCAAAAGTAATATTTCACTGTCTGGTTTCCCTTAGATAGAAACTAAGATTTTGTTTCCCTTTATCTTTCCTTGACATAGCAAGCAATACTGAATTGCTCATCAAATCAATATTTTTGTTTCCAAACCAGGCAACATGACCTCAGGATTCCCAGAAGATGTGAAATGCAGAAGATACTTGTACACGATGACAAATAATCAAGTTATATTAAGCTAGCATTTCTTTAAACTTACTTTCTTCTTGTTACTATTTAACAGCTGGACAAACTACAGGGCTGTATACAGTGAGGGGCTTTGATTGGATACTTGTGGTACTTTTTAGGGGATGGCATGACTGTCTTTGAAAGCATCTGCATTCATACAGTTCTAACATAGGTTTTATGGTTTCTATGCCTATTAAGAAGAAAAGTCGAAGATCATTTTGGTCCAGAAGACAAGCTTAAAGGTGATCTTCCTAACTGTTAGGCTAATGAGACAATGAAAAAAAACCCATGTTTAATAGGCCTTAGTAGGGCATTTTCCAGAACAGAATAGACAAATGTCCATCAGAAGTGGTCGTGGAAAGATCAAAGTAAGGCAATGGAATAGATTCTCTCCTGAAATATCTTCCACGTTTTATAGTCTAGGCTAATGTTTGACTCCTGGATTGACCATCTTCAACAATGGACCCTGTACATAATGCATGAAAGATAATAATAGAAGTGCAGAATTAAGTTGGAAAAGACCTTTAAGGTCATTTAGTCCCACCACTAACCCAGCACTGCCCAGTCCACCTCTAAACCAAGTCCCTTGAGTGCCACATTTAACTTAACAAATTATATTTAATAATTTTGTGCCCAAACAATATCATAGTACTGAATAGGAACTGTCAAAATGGAATATAAAAAATACATTTAAAAAAGCAGCAAAAAGATATTTAGATAACAAAGCAAAAAATGAAATTAATTTTTTTAAAGTGTTCACTGGTAGATAGTTTCCACATGACTAGACACTTATTATTGAACTAATAAAAATAGCATTGTTTTGAGAAAGTGTGTGTTTTATCTCATGTATGGAAAATTTAATTCTGGTAAATTAGTTTATACTTATCCACAGCAAAATAACCAGCTTATTTCTCTTACCATATATGCAGTAGTATGTGAAGAGTGTGTACATGCACAGAGTCATTCAAATAAGACATTTTCTATTGCTTTTCTTGGCTTCTCTTAGTGAGAAGAGAAATTTCCCCCATTAAAAATAAAACAGAACAAAACAACAACAAAACCCTAAAACTACCACAACCAAAGAAAATACTCCAAACTCTGCATCTTGTATAAAACCTTGCAATCACAGAGTCCTCATCACTACGCCTAATCCAAAAATTTGGGGATTAGTAGTTGTCCAAATGATTTTGAGAGATTGCTTCCAAGCCAAAACTCAGATTCAAAATTGTCAAAACCCAACTTCATACTTGAGAGACCTTCCCAGCCCTTTTCTTTAGATATTGATGGTAAAGAAAACATCTGCACAATTTCAGAAATGGGCTCTACTGATGCACTCTTCTATCATGCACTTAAGCAGGTGTGAGAGGAGTGATGGCAGCCAGACCTGTGAGACTGACATGATTAACAAGAATTGCTGCTGTATGATAAAGATTTTATTTTCTTGCTCAGATAATCAGTGAGAAGATGGAGGGAATGAGAGTGCTCTGGAGCTGCTTGGCTGTAATCATCAGTGAAGAGTAGAAGTGACTGAGATGGTCAGGAAAACAGGAATTTTGAACTGGAGATGGGCAGGGAACAATAGGATGCTGGCTGTTAGCTAAAAAGAAGAAGGAAAAAAGAAGTAAAAAAGGAAAAAAAGAAAAATTTGCATGGGTAACAGCATATAGTCCAAACATTGAAAGTATAAGTGCTGACAAAGTTCCCAGAAGTGTATTTTTTACACCTGAATTGATTATATACATTATACTGCCTCTCAGGGCTGAAGAGACTTCTCTGAATTTTGTATTTACTTTTCATTGTCATATTTTTATCTTGTGGAGTGAGACTTTAGTTTTGACTGGCTTCAGTTTTTCAGTTGATGCTGTAAGGATAAGGAGTGAGAAGCAAAGACAATTTCTGAGAGTTTTTCTATTAAATAAATCAGTTTGTGTAAAGAGTGATTAATTATTATGAAAATATACTTTGCTGATTAATTCTTTTTAAAAAAAATTAGGCACAATGTTTCATTCTTTGCTATGGCTGTGAACAACCACTCTTTAGGATCTGGGTTCCTAATGGAGTAATATGGTTAATTGTTACTTTTTGTGCAGGTGGAAACCACCTAAAACAACTTTTTTGTTTCCCTTTTTCTCTGGTGAGAATATATTCCCTTATACTACTCTCAAAGAAGTTGACTCCAATTTCCTGAAGGCTTTGGCACCACACCCTGAGAGCTATGAACAAATCAAAGTGCAGAATATTGACCTGTCACAATGCAGAAATGTGTTTTCTTGCACTGTCTTCTAAGGAGAGTTTTTATCAGGAGTCTATCTCCATTTGTGAACTGTAAGTCAAATTCAACTGAAAAATGGCCCACTCGGAGGTGTGAAAATTTCCTGTGAAATGGAGGAAAAAGGCCCAACTGGCAGCCATTGTCAGAACTCACCAGAGCTTTTGTCCCTTTATGAGAGGGCAAGGCAACTCTGCAGAGATAAATCTGTGCTGGGAACACTGGCAAATCTGCTGGGTGGCAGAAAGTGTTCATGGGAAAAAAAAGGTATTTTCAGCTCTAGAAGCTTTGATAGAAGCAACTGTGCTCTGATATAGTGTTTCTTCCCATAGAGTAGATAAAATACTTGATAAGGAATGTTGAGAATGTTGTATGAGAGATAGTAAGGTTAGGAATTGTTTGCTACAGCTTTCATAAAAAAAATTTAGTCTGCCTCAACAATGTTGCTTTTTTCTTCCCTGCAGCATGAGAAATCAGTACATCCTTTGTGGTAAACAAGGAAATAAAGGAGTCAGGGCAGGGGGGAAGGGAGAAGAGTAATACTTCTTCAACACTTCTTACACTTGCCAACTGGATAATCCACAGAACAGAAAAACCAAAACCAGCCAGTGATACTAAGGCTGGTAATGTTCTCTAAAATTCAAGGCTACATTATGTAATGGAGACTCTAACTCTACCCAAAGCACATATGTGTGTTTTGGTGGCACTGAATAGATCCAATAAACCTCTTCCAGCTCCAGGTGCCCTGAGGTGGTAGTGAAAAAACAGGGTAGATGTTTGCTGTCAAGTTGTTCTCACCATCTGGATCTCCAGGGGAAGATTTTGTGTTACTTTTTTTTGTTACTGAATGCAGCTGAAAATCATTATTTCCCTTAAAGGATAATGTAGCAATAACAAACTTTTATTTTCCCACTCATTTAATACATGACACTGGTAAATGTGGTTGCTGTCTACATTGTTACAGAAATTACATAATTGTAGAACAGAAGTGATTAATTGGGTTTTTGGGCTAAACGCACATATATCAGTCAGCAGCTAAAAATTTCATAAGAATGATGTCACTATTGCTAGAAAAATGTGGAGAGTGTAGATGAGAGGTGTCCCATAGCATAGTGTGCCATTGCATTTCAGGGCATTTTTGGCAAAAACAAATCAAAGAATCTTGCTGAAATCTTTCCAGCTGTGCTCTTGTGGAAAACATACTCCTGGTGAAGATCAGACCTGAATGAGAAGCCTATGAATTAGCTCTGGAAAAATCTTTGACTAAAACAGGTAAATGGAAATATGTTCTACATTTTCCATGTTGATGTATATGCTGAAGATACCAACTGTACTGGCATTCCTGCCACTGGGCACCTTCAAGGGACATGCTGACAAGGTGGGTAAAATGTGTGTGACTGCTCGTTTGGTGGAAATGCTTCTCCACCCTCTCAGCTCATTTTAGTAAGGATTTAACAATGGGAACATGCTCAAATGACCCTTGTTTGCCTTAAGAATATATGAGCTGTCTGGTGCTGTGAAGCTATATTAAACACAGAGTTGTGCTTGGTGAGGTGCTATAAAACAAACCATTTATTTTATTGGCTCCTATTTCAATAATACTCAAGTATACACCTAGTAATACAGTAAATCCATAGCTAAAAAAGATAGTAAAACTTCTTAGTTTCAATAATTCAATTTATTATTTCAGAATTCAATCAAAATATGTTATGTTTATCAGAAATAATTAAAGTATCAATACAATAAGTGGAAGAATACAGTGGGACTACTATTATGCCAAGAGCAGATAATCTCAGTTACATAAGAGTTGTGAAAATTATCACTTTCAGTTGCAAATGTAACTAAAACACAGTGATGCTAATAAGCCTCTTCCCACTTTATTGGGATGAATTGCACCTATTTGCCTTTGAGCACATAATAAACTGTTATGTAAGGGTTTTACTCTCAGCCTTATCCAATCACTTCGATGAACACAGAGTGGCTACCTCATTGTTCTGCTTCAGTCCCTGATATCTGCTTTACACTGATGAAAACAAATTCTTGCAAAAAGAGAGCAGTTATCAATAATTATTTTGATAATTTTTTAGGAAATAACTGATAAAGTGGAGAAAAGATACCTTCACTTATAGCTAGAAGTGGTGACAATATCTTATTCTATAAAATTATGTCCACTATATAGCATCAAAGCTGGTTGGTTGAATTCTATTATAATAAGAGAAATATGTTAGAAATGGCACATAAAAATCTCTGGACTGTGTAACTATTCTGTCGAGGCAACAGAATATCTTTTGAAATCTAAGGTGGCAGAGTTTGATACAATGAAGATTCATATTCATAAAAGATTCTTAGGGAAAATAGACAACAGGAATGGATGGGTATATTCTGTCGTGGTAAGGCAGACTGAGCAGATGTTGTTCTGACTTTTCCAGTGATTCTTAAAATTAACAAGTTAGTTACTTTTGCTGTCATTTCAGATAATGGCTGAGTCGTGTACAGTGCAACATTGCTGTCAAAGATTGGTTGCACTGTCTACTTGTTCTGTAGGAAGTGAAAATCTGCTTGAAAATGTATGGATGAAAGGAGAGAGTGAAACAGAAGGACTCATTTCTGTTGAAGCACTACAGCATACGGTAAATATAAAGCATTTCATATTTGCATTAGCTGTAGAGTGAGCATCTCTCTTGGTTGGAAATATAAAGATATTTTATTTGAAGACAAATATAAGGAACTATCAGTGTTTAAGTATGAGTGCTTTTCTACTTATAACTGGAAAATATTATACTTTTTAGCAGAAATAGTTATGATGTATATGGGACACTGGAGAGCAAGGTTGTGGAAAGGAACCTGAGGCTCCTGGTTGATGGCAAGTTGAACAGGAGCCAGCAGTGCCCTGGCAGCCAGGAGGGACATCCCTGTCCTGGGGACAGCAGGCACAGCATCACAGCCGGGCAAGGGAGGGATTGTCCTGCCCTGCTCTGGGCTGGGGCTGCCTCACATTGAATATTGTGTTGCAGTTTTGGGCTCCACAGTGTAAAAACGACATTAAACTATGACAGAATGTCCCAAGGAGGGCAACAAAGATGGTGAAAGTCCTTGAAAGGAAACTGTGTGAGGAGGGGCTGAGGTCACTCGGTCTGTTCAGGCTGGAGGAGACTGAGAGGAGACCTCACTGCAGGTACAGATTCAGGAGAGAGAGGAGGGGCAGGCTCTGATCTCTGCTCTGTGTGACAGTGACAGGACTGGGAATGGCCTGAAGCTGTGCCAGGGGAGGTTCAGGTTGGATATTATAAAAAGGCTTTTCCCCCAGAGGGTGGCTGGGCACTGGACAGACTCCCCAGGGCAGTGGTCACAGCGCCTGACAGGGTTCAAGCAGCTTTTGGACAATGGTCTGGGGCACTGGATGTGATTTTTTGGGTTCTACATACGGCCAAGGATTGAACTCCATGATCCTTGTGGGTCTTTTCTACAATTCTCTGATATATTTACACTTTCATCAATGCCTTCTCTGTAAGTGTTCTTCCTCAGGTTGAGACAATGTATTTGCGCAGGCAAATCTCCCATATAAATTTCAGCTAGCAAATCGTAATTTGAGCTTTGTGATTTTTTTATTAAAATACTAGATTTCTTCAGGCAGAGTTATAGGCTTTAAACAGGATTTGACTAATGGTACTGTGCTTAATTTCTTCTCAGTGGATTCAGAGGATCAGCATGCCTTTACTCACAAAAAAAAAGATGGTGCCTTAAAATGAAGGACATGTCTCACCCTAATTATACCAACCTTATATTATTCAGAAGATGTACCAATTGCAACAGCTAAAGAATTTCAGCAGATAGTAAAATCAGATTCTTAATTTTAGTGTGAGTCATGAGGATTTAACATGTCTTATTTAACATGAAATAAGACATCTTAATTATCTTAGCAGTTTCACACGTAAAATGATTTACATGCCACCTCCTACACATCAACCTGGGGTTTCCTTTCACTTAATTTAATTTACAGAAACACACTTCATATATGCTGTACTCTATTACCTTCATAATCTTTATTCTTCTCTGTATACCATATCTCATTTTGTATGTATGAATGTTGTTAATGAAGGGATTTGTGTCTCTCCTTAAAGTTTTAGAGACTATCATCATCTTGACTTTGTTTTGCTTGGGTTTTTTTTGTTGTTGTCTGATTGATTGATTTTATTTTTTACAGTATTTCTTATTATGCAGGAAGTTTTTCTGTTAAATTTAAAAAGGAACTTATGGTTATGAGGGAGAGGGGGTAAAAAGAAACCCAAATGTTCTGACAAGGGCTGTTATAATACCTCAGGGAAAGAGAAGGTAAGGTATCTTCAGCTGGAAACCCAGACCTGAGTAGAATAAGCAAATTGAAATAAATTTTCCACAAAATGCTATAGCAACATTTCTAAATGTGAAGCCATATTCTACCTTCAGTGAAAAAAACAAAAGCCCAGGATTTTTTCCTCAAGATATTGAAATATATACACATATAGGCTCTCAATGATCAACACTGAAAAAACGGTTCTGAAAGGGAATTTGAAAGTGCCATGGTGAAATCAGGAATTCTGCAGCACCTACTGCAGGATTGTAGAGTTGATGCATCTTCAGTAGCCTCCTGTGTTTTCACTCATAGGAAATTTCAACACTCCCTAAGATGTTCAAAACACCCTGAAAGGAAATTTTGCAGAGAGCCTCACAGGGCTGATTAATGCAGCTCAGTCCAGAAAGGTTATATGATTATACTGGGACTTTCAAATGTCCAGTCATGAAGAGAACTCAAAAGATAATGGCAGATTTTACCCTTGGCTTTTTGGAAAAGGGAAGTTTAGTGACTGTAAGATGCTGTTTGAAGGTGAAAGTTTTATTTTTGTCTGTAGACTCACAAATGTCAGCAGATATAGGAATACAGAAAATGAAAGCACTTTTATGTTTGGGTGATAATATCAAAGGTATTAGTCCCCTGTAGAAAGTTCTCTTATAAAATAAGTGCAATATCTGGAATTTCATAAATAATAAGAATCAGCCTAAGACATGCATTTGTTTTACCTGAGAGATTTGAATCTGGTTTAATTTAACCAGGCTCTGAAAGAGCACAATCTGTCATTTTCCTGAAGCAAAACTCAACCCTTGCCTACAAAATATTCTTCTAGCAGTGTATTCTGCCTTAAGCCTAAATACTAATGGTTATCCCCCCCCTCAAAATTATGAATGAGCTCCTGGTCCCACTGATGTAGTTCACCTTTTCTTTATAAGAAATTAAATACATTATAAATAATTATTCATATGGAGGCTATAATCATTGACTCTACCTAAATGACTCAGAAAGCAGGACCTGCTGGTATCCCTTCCCTGAAAACACCTGGCAGTGAAAAAATATACTGCAAGACATGGAAATTACAGAAAAAAGTTAGTTTTCTTACTGGAAAGAGTTGTCATGGTTAGGAAGTCCCTTGGAAAATTTGTATTTCATTTAAACCCTACTCGAGACTATCTGTTCAGGTGATGTTTTATACTGAGATCTAGAAACTGTTCATCAAATGAATAATATTTTCTTCTGGTACAAAAATTGCTGACATAGAGAGTGGTACAAAGAAATACAAAATTATATAAAGAAATTGTATAATGCTGTTGGAAACTGAAAATGATCAGGAAATTCCTGTTGACAAAAGCTAGAGAATAATTTTTAAGCTATAGTTACTTAATAGTGGCTTCCTTACAAATTTTAAGCAGGTGCTCAATAAGGGATTCTGATATTTACTATACTCTTACTGTTTTTATCTGTTTCCTCAGGTTTTAAAATGAGACCTAAAATACTAATGGAGTGTGAATTTGTGCCTCTCTCCATTTCAGGGGAAAAAAGGAGACATCAAAGGTAAGACTGAAACTTCAGCAACTGGGTCACCACCTCTGTCTTTTGTGTCTGAAGGTGGAATCCTGACATCAGCTGAGTTTTCAAAAACTCCTTGCTTGTGTCCTTAAAATATAAAATATTTATCTGATTTTTTTTTCTATTGCACATGAAAAAAAATAAGGAATTGCTATTATACAGAACTCAATTTTGGAGCACTAAGTTTATCATAATCCAGCAGTTTGCATTGCAGTTACAGACAGATAGAGGTTGTAGACAAAACCATCTCTTGCTGTATCTTTTGATGACCACCAGCGGTTCTGGAAATATACTGCTTATGCATTTTGACCTATTTTGGTGGCATTTTTGATGTGGGAAGGTCCACACAGAAGTTCGTGAAGGGCCTTCTCCAGTGTCACACATGATGGAGCCCTGCTTTCCTGGGGACAGCTGCTGGAACATAGAAGCAGTGAATGAATTCCTTTTTTTTACCTTGTTTATGTGCATGACTTTTGCTTTACCTATTAAATAAACTGTCTTTTCTGAACCCATGAATTTTATCCCTCTTAGTTTTCCAATTCTTTTCCTGATCCCACTCAGGGCAGCAGGGACTAGAGAGTGAGAGGCTGTGTGAGGTTGAGATGCTGGCTGGGGTTAAACCACAAAAGGTGGAAAGATGGAGGGTGTATTTGGTCTGTTCTTATTTTTTATTAACCCACTCTGTTTAATTGACAATAAATTTAATTAATTTCCCCGACTCAGGCCTGTTTTGTCCATGATGGTAATTTGTAAGTGATCTCCCATTCTTTACCTCAACCCACAAAATCCTTTTTGTCTTATTTTTCTCCCCTGGTCCTGTTAAGATGGATAAGTAATTCCAGTGCTTTTTCCCCATTATACAAATCTAACTCAGAGAGAATTTGGTTTAATGTTTTGGTTTTTTTTGTGTGTGTGACTTTTTTTTTTAATTTTAAAATTCAGGATATCACTGAATTTCCCTACTCCACAGACCAATATTTCTGTTAAACTATTCTTCTTTGAACTTCATAAAATAATGATTCAGTCTTCTAGGTTAATTTAACTAGAATGACAGAAAATTTAAAAAGTGATAGAAATTGCCTAGGTAGGTTTATCTCAGGCAAATAGGAACTTAAATGAAAGGTCCATGTTAAGGTGACATCAAAGAAAGTGTCTCCACTTTTGACAGGAGAAACTGTTATCAACCAGCCCCCTTTATTGATAATATCAGGATTGCTTTAGTTCCAGACTTTAGAGTTATCAGATAATTTCACAGCTTTCACATTTCCTAGGCTGTATTCAGGTTGACTTTTTGTACCTTTCATCTCTCCAAGGCACATTTAATCATAATTCCCTTTGCTATCTAAATGTGAGAGAAAGAAATTTTGATGAATACTGTTTGGTGCTGAAAATGAAAAAAAAAAAAAGACATTTTCTTACTGCCCTGGTGATTTGATACACTGACAATTCAGTTTTTTACCCAATAAATAAGAAGAAATGTAACACACAACTAGACAAAATCTAACATTTTTGCTTTTCAAAGTGAGATGTCAGTGACGTATCTATCTATACAGCTGGTTTTCTGAAAACTTTATATGATGATTAATCTGTAAAATATACTTTGGGAAAACTGTGGCATTTCTTTTCCTTACTTCAGACTGCTCTGAAGCATCAGCTGAACTGTTCACTAGAAAATGCAAGCTTTGCATAAAAATATCATTCCTGGATGCACAGTTGCACCTGAAGTGATCTCAGGCACCTGAACAAACTGAAGGTTTATCTGAAATAAATCTTAAATAAAACTAAAATATCCCCTTTTAAATAATTAGAATGAAGTTTTATAGCTATATGAGTGTGCACAGATTTTTGTAACATTTTAAGTAACATTATTTTTTTTTAAAGTAAGACATTGCACAGCAGATAAAATAGAAATTACTTGGTTCCTAACAAGAGTACAAGGAGTTCTTGAGGCTATATTAGAAATTTTCAACAGATAGTGAGAGTTTGGTTTGATTGTGAACATGGCATAATTTAGAGAAATAAACAGTCCTAGAAAATTGCATTATTATGAAATTCTTGAACATTTTAAAGATAGAATATGCAATATCATTACTGATACTGATTTAAAAAGTTTCTAGATTTCTCTACCAATCAAATGAAAAAAGGTTTAACTTTTTTTTCTCGTAAGTATTAGAGAGATAAGAAAAAAGCCTAAATAAAAAACAACCCTGGTAAAACAAAACTAGCAACTACAGGTTTACAAAAGGTAGAATATGAGAAGGTCAAGGGAAACCATTAGGGAAGCCTATGGGTCAGAATGTCTTCTGGAATTAAATTTTTAAAAGCCTTTAAATTAAGCTAATTGAAGTTGTCCTTGCACAGAAGTTGAAAACTTTTATAAGGAATACCTTTCAGGCCAGATTAATTTGATATTAATCTCTAGAAGTAGTAGAGAATCTCCTGCTACTAGGATTAAGTAGAGAGTCTGTAAAGTAGATACGACAAAGAATGGAACTGCAGAGAATACAATATACCATATTTAGGATATATAAAAGTTCAGAGAAATTACATGAAAAATGCCAAATTATAAAAATGATGAATTACAAAAAATTTAGAACGTGCATAAATACTGGGAGATTAATACAGAGATTAAATAGGATAAAATAAAAATCTAAATAGGGCCCTCAGACAAATCTTTTCATTTATTTTTAAGTAAATAATGAAATCAGGGATAAGGCAAAAGAGTTGGGAATGAGTACACAGAAAAGAATATAAGTATGTTTGAATTGGAGGTTAAATGTATGAAATTTTTTACACTTTAATTAGGGAGCCTGAACACTGGGTTCTAGATTATGATACTTTAGTACAAAAAACAAAAGCTTGACTGGTGGAAAGATGTGGATGGAAAGTCTAAGTTCTCTTTGAGTTCAACTAGAAAGAAAAATCAGGATCTGTTGGAGAGTATATTTGCTTCACAAACACATTGATTATTCTTCTCCTAGTGAATAACTCTTATTTCTTTTGATATATATGAATTCAGCTTAATTTCCTTTATATTAGCAGAGAAAGGACAGAGGGAAGGGAAGGGAAGGGAAGGGAAGGGAAGGGAAGGGAAGGGAAGGGAAGGGAAGGGAAGGGAAGGGAAGGGAAGGGAAGGGAAGGGAAGGGAAGGGAAGGGAAGGGAAGGGAAGGGAAGGGAAGGGAAGGGAAGGGAAGGGAAGGGAAGGGAAGGGAAGGGAAGGGAAGGGAAGGGAAGGGAAGGGAAGGGAAGGGAAGGGAAGGGAAGACTCAGAGCTGTTGGGATGAGACTTTTGCTACTGTTAATTTCAGAGATCAGACACAAAACTCACACCACTGTGCATAACTTTGTCAGCTTTCCCATCTTTTATGACAATCTATTCAGAGCAAAACCTGTGGGAGCTGTTGCTTCTTCAAGTTATACAGGTATTGCTCTTTATCCTTCTCCCTACTCTTCCCTTTATCCCCTATTTTAACACTGGTATGCCTCTCATTAGGATTTCTATTTAACGCCCTAGGAAAGGTTTATGCATTATAAGAAGCAGATAATAGATGCAGCACTTCAGTATTTGCCATCTTGGCTTCCCTTTAATGTAATTCATTATTCCACAAATATATGGCATATAGTGATGCCAAGTTAATTTGTATAATAATAATGAGCTATTAATTAACATCCAAGAACACATGTTTCTTCCAACAATTTCTGGTAATAAAGTAGTTAGTGAAATTCAAAATTTCATTCTAGACAGGAAGTCTGACTGCTGTTTGGAACACTGTAACCCTCTGCTCTGTGAATATGATCAATAAATTCCTGTGTTAATTTGTTTAAAAAAGGGTGGAAAAGCAATATATACATAAAGAGAGAATTGTTGTGTAGTGCTGTTCTTTTCAGAAAAGTGACATTACTCTGCTGTTTTAAAAAAAATAAATTAAAAGATGTTCCCATCAATAAACTTTAGCCTGAGAATAGCATGTTGTTCCCTACTGGTTGATAAAAATTTCAAATTTTTCTCAACTAAACAAAAACCTTCTATACCGGTATATCATGATCTTCAAAGTCTTTGAAATCACAGAGACACAAGATGTGAAGAAAGTGCAATGCCTGGGAGCTGAACATTTTACTCTGGGAAAACTGTGGATCATGGTGTCCTCTTGAATCTAAAGGTAAAAGCAATCTGACCTGAACATCAAGTGCCTCAATAGCATCACTTGCTTTTCTAGTGATGACAGTCTCAATGAAGAGGAGTGCAGTTTAAAGTGAGTGTAATAAAAAATTCCCCTCAAAATCTTTTGAGTACATGAAGCTAATACAAAAATTTGGGTCTAATTTCACGAGAATTCCATTAAGTTCAGTGGAAATAGGGACAACTTTCTGGAAAACCCTTCATGAGCTTTGTAATATTTGCACTTTGAAGAATGTTTAGCATATTATTTTAAAAGACAAATAAATTCAGTTTCTACTACTCAATGATGTACCAGAACACAATTGTTTGTTGTTTATTACATATTTGGCAACTAATCCTCCTCAAATGAATCACAGTATATGACATGAGTTGCACTTATAAAAACAAATCAATCTCCACTGAAATTTTTATTAAATCAGTTTTTAATCATTCAAAGAGGACTTTTTTCCAACACAGAAAATTATGAGGAAAATTGAGAAACACAGCCACATGACCCTTGTTAAATTTTTTTTCCTTTTGGCAGATTCTCAACACATGTGGGATACACAAATTATTTATCTACTCTTTAGTTGTGTTTTTCAGCTTATCATGAACCATCACAATAAAATCACACAACCACGGAATGGTTTGGGTTAGAAGGGACCTTAAAGGGATTGATGCAATCCCCCTGCCATGGGGGGACACCTCCCTCTAGCCCCATCCAACCTGCCCTCAAACACCTCCAGGGATGGGGCAGGCACAGCTTCTCTGGACAGCCTGTCCAGCACCTCATCACCCTCACTGTAAAGAATAGTTTCTCCTTCAATTATTTATACAGTTTTTCTATTGATATTTGTGCAAAATATATGACTTACAAGAGCTTGAGTGAGGTTATGTTGAAAAGTATACATTCAGATTCCTTTGCCAGCCATCTTGCTTAGGAATTTCTTTCAAAATCAAGAATCATATCTTTCTGAAAAGTTGTTAAGCACTTCATATGATTTCTGAGAAGATGTGGTAAGAAACATCCCAAGAAGACAATAAAATATTGATAATTCTAAGTTAAGCCCAAACTAGAGATGCAATAAACACACAAAAATCTTTGTGCATAATTCACACCTTCAAAGATCATTTTCCTGCTGAGAGATGCTCAGCCACTCTACTTTTAGCCTCTACTGAAAACAGAGGATGTAGGTCTAGCCCAGAGCTCTTCTGAGTGATAATGAGAGGGAAAGTACCTGTTAGATGACATATAAAACATATATATCATTCATATCTTGTCTGGTGTTGAACTTTGCCTTGTAGGCAGCTGTGTTCATGAAGTCCTTTCTACAACAAATTTCTGTAAAATAACTGGTACAGATGTTGCAGGAGGTGGCTGTAGAGATAAACCAAGACTTACACATGGAGAGCAATGAGCAGACACAGCAGCAGTGACAGCCAGCACAGAACAGCAGTGACAACCAGCTTCCTCTGTTTGTAATTCTGAGAGGCTCTGCTGGCTCATCTCACTGGTGAATATTCTGAAGCATAATATTTAGGAGTGCTGTTCATGTATAAGCTGATGCAAAACGTGAAAAGAAACCCTTGAGGCAGCTGAGGAAACACAATAAATCAGTGTTTGAGAGCATGTCAGAGATAGGGATTCAGAGCAGCTCTGTGGCTGTTTTCTCTACAACAAGTCACTGCACAACTTGAACACAGAAATCTCTTGGCACAAATGTATTCTAGGGACATTAAACTGGAACGTGTGGGGATTGTGATTTGTGAAGGAAGACAAAACTTCCTACATCTGCTCTCAAATTCAATGAAAAAGAAAATTAATTGCTAATTCTCCTTTTTTTTAACCACTTGTCTAATCTATTTTATCTGCAGACCCCAAGTGAACTGTGTTTGAATGATGTTATAATGCGTGATATGTTAATCCTGCTTTTTTTTTTTTTTATTTAACTAATGATGGTTGATTGTTATTAAAAAGAGGAATTTTAGTTTTTAGATGGCATTATTTATTACCTTGCGAATGCAGGTCAGAGGTTTTCAATTTTACTTTTTTTCTATTTGTGACCTTTCTTTTCTTTCTGCTTTCAGTGTCATATGTTGTGAACTGCATTTCTCTGTCAGCTTCAGTGGAGTTCTTAGAAGTGCACTGGCAACCTCCAAGAATGGCCAGGAAGCAGGCTGAATACCTCTGGTCATATTTTACTTTTAATCATGTAGTGTGGAGGTATTTCCTTTTCAGAAATAACAAATAAAAACAAGGAAAAAAAGACTTCTGGGTTTTGTTATTTAAAAAAAAAAACAACAAAAAACTCCTAGGCTTTTAAGGTTCAAATAGCAACACTGACACAGATTTTCCCTCTGTTTCCAGAATGTTTATTTGGGAGACAAGTAACTGCTGGTATAAATAGGCACAGAATTTCAGAATCTAGATTGATTTTTGAAGTCCTGGTGTTTATTTAAAGAAATGTGGTTCTGTTCATCATTGTAAAAATGTGAGCTGCCACCTATTATGCATTCTGTTACCTGCTGTCAGTTATATACCTACAGTTACCTGCTCCTATGACCAAGTCATTTATAAATGTCTCCTGGCAAGGCAACAGTACAAATTGTTTCTTGAACATGGGTTTCTGTTCTTCCTCTTGTAGCCATGGGATGGGATCCATCAGCTTTTGCATTAGACTCAGAAAATTTGACATACATCTTAGCTAGTTTTAATAGTCCTTACAGATGAGTACCAAGACAGTGCATTCACAATTCTTTTCTTTTGTTTTCTTGTTTATAAAGAAATATAAAATTAATTAATTTACGTGTAGATATTATGTCTAGATTTAATGGATCTTCATCTATCGTATTTTCTGCTCACAAATCAGTGAGTTTAGGGGGAAAAATTTTCCAAAAAACTCAAAAATTAAGGTGGGCATTAAGTAAGGTAAAAATCGGTGTGCAAACAAGGTATTATAAACTCTCAACTTTTGTTCTTGGCTGAGTTTGGAAAAATTAAACCTTTTTCTCTGGGGAAAACTGTCTGTTCAACATTTCTAATAATTATGACAGCATCTTTCAGTGGAAGATATAATAGTCAAGTTTGCTGTAATAGCCAAGACTTAATAGCCAATAGTTTGAAAAAACTTGCTCTTCCCATCTTTAAAACATACCCTTTGAAAGATGACAAACTGCTAAACCTAGGTTTTATTAAAATGTGAGGTGCTGAACATAGCAGCATACATTCAGAAAGCAAGCAAGGTAAAATCAAGAGCAGGGAGAGGCAAATGTTCCCCATGATCATGTCTCAGTGCTGTCCTGCATTGCACATTGTCCTCATTGATAAAATGTTTGCATCTGTGATGAAAACATAAACATTTCTGCAGCCACTGTCTGCTCTCTTTCTTGCAGGTTCAGTTCTAACAATGGTATTTAAGATAGAATCACAGAATCACAGAATCATAGAATCACAGAATCATATAATCATAGAATCACAGAATCACTGAATCACAGAATCATAGAATCACAGAATCACAGAATCACAGAATCACAGAATCATAGAATCACAGAATCACAGAATCACAGAATCACAGAATCATATAATCACAGAATCACAGAATCACAGAATCCCAGAATCACAGAATCATAGAATCATAGAATCACAGAATCCCAGAATCCCAGAATCGCAGAATCATAGAATCATAGAATCACAGAATCCCAGAATCACAGAATCATAGAATCATAGAATCATAGAATCATATAATCATAGAATCACAGATTCACAGAATCACAGAATCACAGAATCACAGAATCATAGAATCACAGAATCACAGAATCATCGAATCATAGAATCACAAAGTCATAGAATCATCGAATCACAGAATCACAGAATCATAGAATCATAGAATCACAGAATCCCAGAATCACAGAATCATAGAATCACAGAATCCCAGAATCACAGAATCATAGAATCACAGAATCATAGAATCATAGAATCATAGAATCACAGAATCCCAGAATCACAGAATCATAGAATCACAGAATCATAGAATCACAGAATCATAGAATCACAGAATCATAGAATCATAGAATCATAGAATCATAGAATCATAGAATCACAGAATCCCAGAATCACAGAATCACAGAATCCCAGAATCACAGAATCATAGAATCACAGATTCACAGAATCACAGAATCATAGAATCATAGCATTGTTAAGGTGGAAAAAGAGGTCATAAAATCCAACGTCAGGCTAGTACCACCACAATCATGTTTGCCATTAAACCATGTCTTCAAATGCTGTATCCAGATGTTTTTAGTTCTTCCAGGAGAAAACAGAGATCTTACTTACTATTCATTTGAACTGATCCTTCCAAAAGTGCTGTAGTCTTGTCTAACTAGAGTCCTGGGAATTCTTAATTGGGAGTCCAGCTCTGTGAAAAGACTATAACTTTGTTATGAACTGTGAAGAGCATACTTTATATCTTTAAAAATACTTTTTTTGTTATATTACAGATGCTAAAACCTAAACATAGATAGAGTTTAGCTGAAAAATCAAAAGTTGTTAAGATGATATTATGTTAATGATTATATATACACACAAGGTAGGCAGACACAAAACTTCAGCCAAAAGTTTTTTACTCTGGGATAGTTGTTTGCTATAGAAAAATGAATGCATACAATTTTAAAATTAACAAATTAGCTGAGACTGAAAAGATAATGATGACATGACCATATGATATTATTTTGTAGAATCTAATTTTCCATTCATAAGAAATTTCATGTCTTTTTGTGGAATTACTTTGCTCCTCAAAAAGTGGCTTTTATAACATTCTGTTTTACTTTTAAAAAATCCAGAGATATCTAACAAGTTTCTTTTCAGCATGTGATTAGTTTACTTTTGTCCTTTTTTTCCATTTGTTCCTGTCACCTCATCTTATTTCCTCGCTCTGCTGGAGAGAGGAGGCAGGAGATCAAACGAGTGCATGAAGGTAACTCCTCACATGAACCAGAAATATGCCATAATTCAAAAAGGAAAACAGCTGAGAAAGAATAAATCTTGTTTTAATGTGCCTGAGCTTGTATTAAAAAATACAGATGTACTGTATGCATATGAAATTTTTGATTAAAATGTCTCTCACCAGTCTGTCTCTTTAATTAAATAAAACCTGCTTGGTATTAATCAAAGCATAAAGAATTTATGCCCCAAATCCAGATTAATTAAAAGCCCAGAAGCTTGAAGAACAGACTGTGTATAAATACTAAAATAAATCAATCTAAACATAATATTTATGTATTGGGGCTGTGTATTCCAAAAATATAAATAATTTCAGAAAGTGATTTATGGCAGATTCACTGTGAAAATACATTGCTTATTAGGATATATTTAAATGTGAAGTTAAGCAAACAGTTTGATTTACAAATTTTCTTTTTCAAACACCTAGTTTTTAATTATAGCTCTATTGGAACATTTTCTGATGAGCAAATCATTAGAAATGTGCTCTTTAGTCTTCCACTTAAGAAAAACAAAGGCTGAAAAACATAATCTGTGGCCCTGTGGATTTTACAAAGTCATATCTAAAAAACAGTATTTATCTTTCTAGGAACAATGGAATAGAAGTACCTACTCCGGTTCTATTGGTAAAAAAAAAAAGAAAATTGGAAGCAAAATATTTTAATTTATGCCTAGAATTGAAGTCTTGGTCAGAAAATGTACATAAAAATATTGTGAGAGCTTTTTGAAAAAAGGGAGGTGACACTGGGGCCCTTTTGTAATGCACAGAAAGCCACTAAAAAAAAAAATGAATGGGAAAGCAGAAAGTATTCAAGGGAGTTCCTCATCTCTGCCACTTTTTAATCTGTCCCAGAATTAACTATAACTATAAATAGGAAAAGTTTGCCTTGGCATCAGAACCCCTTTCCTTTACTTCACAACTGTGGGTCTGATTTTCAGGATCTATCAAGACTCAGGGTAGAGATACAGAAATTCTCAGTTCCATGTGAAAATTCGGCTTTGAACCTTATACCAAAAAGCAGTAATCAGGAGACTGTGCTCCTCCAAGGCTGGACAGAAAGGTCACAGTGGATGTTCCAGTCCCTTTCCATCATTAACTAGAATAGCCTGAAGAGCTCATAACTCAGGATGCTGCAGAGATTATGTTCACACATTTACCTAATCCACTAAGTAACAAGTTGATGCAAAGTGCCAGTTTACAAGATAGATGGACTACTGTCTCCACTGATACAAAAAGATATTGAATACTCTGCCCAAAGGGATGACTGATGGCTGCAGTAACTGCACAATAGTAATTTCTATGCAATTGCAAAATAATGCAAATTGTTCTTTCAATTGCCAGCACTTCTTATGGCAACAATGGCTGCCAGATACCACAGCTGTGAAGACAATGCTTGTCATTGCTATAGCTGTCAAATACCAGATTTAACACCTGTTTGCTAATTTTGAAAATTCTCAACATGGACCACAACATAATGGCTTTACTTGGAGTGGAACAGGAGTGCAAACCTTTGAAATAGAAAGTTTTCATCTTTCTTGAAGATATGTTTTCTTGCTGAGGCCCTCTCTTTTTTTAATGTCTCTTTCCTCCCTTTGTCCACAGTAGTCATACTGCAGGTTTTTAAAATGATATTTTTGTTCCAAACCACTTTTCAAAATATTTTATATGAGGAGATTAAAAACCTGACCCAAGATTTTGCAGGTTTTTTGTGGTTCAGGCAGCTCACCTGAAAGCCCTAATTTTTTGACATCTGCACAAAACAGCTGGTAATGAGTGTTTGGATTCTGCAAGTCTCTAGTTTTTAATCTTTTATGTTAGACTTGTTAATAAGGATAGATGGAAAGCAGGTGTGACAGTGGTTGAAAGGGTTATTGGAAGACATAATTGCTTCAACTATTGTTTAAAGCTTTTCTTTCTTTTTTACCCCTTTTGTCCTGCACAGTTTGTCCTTCTTGCAGCTGTCAGTTGTGGCTGAGTGGAGAATCTCCAGATTTTACATTTTCTTCGTTATTTGCAAGTCTAAGTGAATACATGGAGAAACTCCAGGATTAATTTGTTCTTCTTTTTTTTTAAATGAAAAATCTGAGCATTCATATTGAAGCAGCTGAGCTGAAATATGTCAGCACACACAGTTTAATTTCTTCAGAACTGTGATCTAGTGGTATCTGGAAGCCAAGCTGCTTGTGTTTCTGTTCTGGATCTAACACAGAATCAGAATGGTTTGGGATGGAAGAGACCTTAAAGATCATCTTGTTCTAACCTGCCTGCCATGGACAAGGACACCCTCCACTAGACCAGGATTGTGTTATTAGTATGAGACACACAGAGAAGTTGTTGACTTGTCTACACTGACTCTTCAGCACAGACAAGAGGACCCCAGGTGCAGCTGAGTACTGGAAGTCAGTGGTGTGGAGTGCTAATCACTCTGCAGAGATTTCATGTATTCTGCATCAACTCATCTTTAAACATTGCATAGAAGAAAAAATCACGTCTGTCTTCCTGAGAGCAGGCTAAAGAAAGCATCATTGTTGATGCCAGTACATAAAAGGGGTACAGTGTAAATCTATATTTGTTTCATTTTACTTGTTTTGACATCTCAAACTTTCACAAAACCCATCCAGGACTAGTAATGAGTTGGCTACTCTGGGTTTAGTTATTAATGCATAGATTAGAACCTACTTTGCAATGAAAAATATTAAGAGAAGATTTCAAAAAGAAAAAAATCATACCAAATCTTTCTACAACAAGGGAAACAGAAACAGTTATTTATTTGAGACAACTAGTTAAATGTTGTTTTTTTTTCCTTTTTCTGTGGAAGAGGGTTGTGACATCATAAGAGCAAATAAGTATTAAACACATTAGGAGAAAGAAAGCATTTCTCACTAATGAATTAAGGAACAGTTACATTAAAGAGTAAATGTATGGGCTAGTTTGAAATCCCAAACTAAATATCAGGATACTATAACATGAAATGACATTACAAATATTAATAAGTCAGTAAGTGGTTTTGACCCAAATCTTTCATTTGATTGTACATGTAATGTTTACATCAACTATAGTGAGCCATTTAAACAGCATATTTAGAAAGAAACTCTTACATATCTTGTCAGATGTTACTGAAAAGATTCAGCCAAAGATATTTTAGCCCAGTATTTTGCTAGATGATTTGGAAGTTCTGAAGGGGACAACAAACCATTTTTTTTTCCAGATGATCATCTAGCACACAATAAATGTGACTAAGGAACTTCATGGTACAGCCTTTCTATTTAATAACCTGCAGTGGACAGTATTGCAGATATTTCCATCACTTTTTAACACATCCTCCATGAGCAGCTTCATATCTCAGCTAAATTCTCTTTAGTTTAGTCTTAGCCTACCACATTCTAGTTCCACTTGACATATCCTTTATATTGAATTGTGAGAGGCAATACTATTCCCTTATTTGCTCCAGCCATGACACTTCTCTTATAAAGCTTTTCCAGATTTAAGAATCCTAGTTTGCTTCACCAGACATTTTTTCTCATGCCTCTGTCTGTTCTTGTCTTCCTTCTCTCTACCTTTTCCCATTTGAGTAAATTCTGAGAGAGAAAAAACATATTTGCATGCAGAACTAATTCAAGGAGCATATAAAACCATGTCATTTACATAGACTAGGAATAAAATCATAATATTTAAGAAGCATCTTTCCTGAGATCATATGCTTGCCCTTCCTCATCCTGTGTAAATACAGAGAAAACTAACTTTTAAAAGCTTGATATCAATACTAAAGATCACATAAACTTGCCTGGTTTGTTGTTTATTTGAAATACTTGTATCATGTCTCTGTTTAGATACGGAACTCTTTTATTTCCATTCCATGACCAGTTAGGTTCAACAGAGAAATTTGCACTGCAACTTTAGCAATGTGCACAAGAGATTACAGTGGTGTTAGGATTATCTTTTACTGCTAAAACGTTCTCCAGGTGGTTAAGTCTGAAGCATGGTGTGTGGGGAAGGGATGGACCCTCCAGCATTTGCAGTGGGGCATGGATGATAACACTGTTCTCATGACTACCCTTTGCAACACAGAGATTGTCCATGATCATACTGACTTGTATGCTGTTCTCAATTTCTCACTGACAATTTCCTCAAAATTGTGAGTCTTTCCATCACATGCTATGTTGTGGGATTTTTTTAAAGTTAAAATTTGTATCAGGCAGGGTCCTGATTAATATGATTTAAAAAGGGTTGTTTTCATCTTTGGTGTGCTAATCAAATTATTTTAAACCCATAAAATCCCAGTGATTTTAAAAAGACTGCTTAGGTAGCAGTGAGCAGAGTTTAGTTCAATATTTAGAGGAGCTGATAAGGGAATACCATATGTGCAGAAATTTGAAATATGAGTGATAAGGTGTAAATAGCACTTCAAATATTGCCTCACTGTCACAAATGGAGTCGTGATCTCCTCTTTGTCATTCTCTTAGGCATTCTTAGTAAGGTTATTACTACTGCAGGTATCATGAGATGTTTCTATTTATTAATTCTGAATATTTCTCTGCCAGAGGCCAGATTATGAATTGTCTTTGTGTAGCTACACTCTGAGTTAAAGAAAAAAATTTTCCAAAATGAAATAAATGACCATAATTTTTCTTTTTGTTATATCTTCTTAATTCTGGTTATAGAGTGTCAGAATACATACCTTTTTGCAAGGTAAAAAAAATGCAAAAAGTAATGATAACCATATTCTTGATAATGTTCCAAGTTATTATTTTACCTCAAAGACGAGTTTTATCATTATTTTATTCTATTACTTCTTTAATTTGCTTCACTGACAGTCAATTGTATTCCTAGTCCATTAACAAAATTATCAAGTAATTATTTCATTTTTTATGAAAGTATTCTTTCTTAATGTTTATATTTGATGCCCTTCTTGTTTACACCCAACATTATCTGTCTGTACATATATTCATGTTTCACTCATCATTATGGAATCATAATCCTATAGACTTGACAACATGTTATTCAAACATTACTCCAGCATCTTATTTTGAGTTTGATGTGTGGGAATAAGGAGTCATAACACCCTGAAGTTATCATAGTCTTTGAAAAGTGTCCATCACTTTGATGGGAGTTAACAATTGAATCTCAAACGAAGTGAACCTTTTTGGCAGGTCACTTTTGCAATACTGCATGTATTTTACAGTTTTACTGTCTAGAAACTGTAACTTTCCTCCAGTCTGGAACATAAGGACCATAACTAAGGGACCATTCCAATTAAACATTTACAAGTACTTTGAGCTGTCTGTGGTCTGATTTTCAGAGGAATAGAGCACTGACAATTCCTGTTGGAAATTCGTCTCTAAACCAAGAGCAAAACCCCCCAAAACCAGGTGCCATCCCTTCCTCCTGTCCTCTTACTTGCCCACTTTCTCCCTGTTCCTGAGCCCTCTCAGGAAAGGGAAGGTGCTCTAAGCTCCTGTGCTTCTTTTGGCCAGGCTAACTGCCCAGGCTAACGCAGATCCAGCCACAGCAGGGTCCAAGTAGCTTTGTTAGCTTTGCCTACCTGGTGATAACAGTCCCAGCAGGACTGAGTGGGGACAATGGTCCCAGCAGGGAGTCCAGCAAGGTCCCTGCAGCACTGGGTGCCAGGAGCACATTGCTATAGTTGAGAGCTGATTGTGGTAGTGTCACAATAAATACATTCAACTGACTTTAAAGAAAATACTTTATGGAATGTAACATCCTTTTGAAAATCATTTGAACTGTTTAGGATCCTAATTGCTCCTGAACAAAGTAAGAGATGGCAGACTGAGTATTTTAGTACCTTGGTCAACAGTAATTGCACCTGTTGGTGCAATCCAATGCTATGGTTTAAAAAGCCTGGCTGATCAGTGCTCCAGAACATGTCCCTGTATCTAACTACTTGTCTGGCATTCCAGAAATAGCTCCTTAAGCGTAATATGTGGAATTCCAATGAGTTTATACTTCCTGATTAATGTGCTAGTTTGTCAAGTTGTTGACTCTGTAACATTAACTTTTTAACCTTAATTGGAAAAAAGTATTTCAGTGTGGCACAGATAATCAAAGGTAAAATCAATCTTGCTCCTTATGAAGAGAATTATTCACCATGTGTTTGGTATTTTGCATTATTTAGAAGATACTTGTTTTTCCACAGCTATTGGATTCAATAAATGAAGCTGGGAAGGATATAGAACTTGGAAGTAGGGATTTAAATGGTGCACACCTAAACTCTTGTGAGTTGATTCAAAGCATTCACTTTGTAAACTATTTACGTGTATTACCTCTCTCAAAGAAAAGTGATTTATTTAATTTGATGACATAAGTATCACAGCACAACTGACTGTTTAAATGTTGGGGTTTTTCTCATGTTAGTCTAGGAAGAGGCACCAGACCCCACATGAGAGACTGAAAATCTCTTAAAACTCTTTGTAGGTGGGTGCTTTTTTTGAATGCAGTGCATATACCAAAGGGATAGAGCAGAGCAGTCCTCAAAGGATTTCAAGTGCACACTGAATGTTGTCCTGATGCCTCTTCTATGGTCTTGATTTTAACCACTTCCTTATCTCTGAGCCTGATAGATCACAAAATATGTCTTTCTGCAGAACATTCTGCTAATGTCTATGTTAAAATAGATCAATATTATTTTTTTTTCAATTGAAAAACAGAAAAGAGAAACTAGAAATGGTGAAACTTTGTATTTTGCCAAAAATTATTTTAAGAAGGTTTAAGCTAAGTGTATAGCACAATGATTCCTCTTGGTACACAAATGACACATACAGGTGTTTTTTCACAAATATTTAAAGAGAGATCCACCTGCACCCCGTGGAAGATCTCACATTGAAGCAGGGGATGCTCTGGAAGGCTGCACTGGAGCAGGCTCCCAGCAGAACCTGTGGCTCCACGATGGAGCAGGTGTGCTGCTAGAACTGGGGCCCCTGGGAGGGACCAGTCTGGGCAGTTAATGAAGAACTGCAGTCTGGGGGAAGGACTCCTGTTGGAGAAGTTCATGGAGAGCTCTCTGTCATGGGAGGGATCCCACTCCCTGTCCCCTGGTGCTGCTGGTGGCAGGATAATGCCAGCCAGGCACAGAATCACAAACAGGATGGGACTGCTGTGGAACACACCTCGAGCTCCTTTATTATTATTATTTTTTCTTTCCTCCTAAGCATCAGTCTCATTACTAGGTTGGGACAGCAGGAAAATATCAGCAGCTCACGTCCTCAGCAGCAGCCAGAGAATGTGATGTTACAATGCACTTTGAAAGTTTTTGACCAATCACAAAAAGCAGAAACATATTGACAGTAGTTCTATCCAGCCACTGTAAGTACATGTACCTTTGGCTAAAACAATGCTTGCTTATTTTTAAATACAACACCTGCTTGTAAGCCTTAAAATACAATGCACAGAGCTCCATTATTGAGCTTCCCCAACTCCTTCCTTCCTCTCTAACTTAACTTTACTCCTGAATTCCATCCCTCCTGCTGTGGGAATCCTTAAAATCAGAGGGTCTTGGGAAAGTTGCAAAAAAGCAGACTTCAGAGACAGCAGAACTGCAAACAGGAGCTAAGCAGAAGGCATAAGGCATGTCAGCAGAAAAGTTATATGAGATGTAGAAAGCAAGGACAAACAGAGCAATGGTCTGTGTATTAATGCTTGGCTAGGATAACTCTCTAAGCTGCAGAAATTCTATCTAGCAAGATATTAGGAAGGTCTTTAAAGTTTTGGGTTTGTTTCTCATTTCCCTTTGATTTGTTTGGTAATGATTTTCCCCAAGTCAAATATGTTTTACCCATGATGATAACTAGTAAGTGATCTCTTCCTGTCCTTATCTCCACCCATGAGCCTTTCACTACATTCTCTCTCCCTTGACCAACTGAGGAGGATACAGGTGGCTTTGGTGAGCACCTCGTGTGCAGCAGCATTCAACCCACCACACATAGTGACAGTAACAAAAACTTGAATAAAAATACATTTGATATTTGTGCACGTAATGGACTTCTGTACAGCATTTAGGGGCTTGCTGTGGCTGAGAACAGACAGCCCTTGGGCTTCTCAGGGTGCCTCTAACTTTCTGCAGAGGATCTGTAGTGATAAATACTGCTATGCAAATCAGGCTTGCCATATTTCACTCCTAAAAAATACACCAAAAACACCTCTGAAAGGAGAGGAGAAAGTAAAGTTCCAGGAATTACATTGTACCTTTCCAGCATTTTCAGACTGTGATATGAATCATTATTCTTGATGCAGAAGGCTCCTCTTACCCCACTGCTTTGCTGGAATGCTGCCCTCCCTCCCTGGGGTGGGTGTGCAGGGCTGGAGTGGCTGAGCTGAGCTGCTGCCCCCAGGATGTGGCTCTGGCTCTGTGTGTTTGCAGCCTCCTGAGGAGCAGGGCTTTGCTGCTCCATGAAACAGCAGGGCTGGGGACAGGCTGTCAGCAGTGACCTCTGTCATTGCTGTAGTCTGGGCCAGTACAGGCCCCTGATAAATAACTATATGCCTAAATTTAAGTATAATTTTTCAATTGGATTTAACCCCTTGTATGTATTCATTATTTTTAACACAGTAAGAGACACATTCAAAAAAAAAGAGCAGCAATATATTTGTTTCCCAAATCCCTGTGCAATTTGGGTGCTTTATTCCCTTTTGCTATTAACATGAAATGTTATAATAATGTGTTGATATCAAACAATGCTGAGAGGAGCCTTGTGAGGTTTCTGGTTTTCAGGACTACTTTTCATCCTTAACTCCTAGAAAGCAACTATCTGCTTCACTAATAATCCATGCACCTTTCAATACCTGTTCCTTTTGCCCTCAAAGGGGTTGAGACACCTAAATCACATTTAGATGCTTCCCCTAAATACCTTCCTGAGGATCAGATTAGAAACATTTGAAGAGCAGAACCAGTCTTTTCTCATGCTGTGATGGCAAGTCGATTCATTCTTTGTCTCTTAAATGGTAACTAGATCCAAAGATGTGGATCTGGAGTGATGGTTCAAGATAAATCCTTCTTCAACTCAGATGCATTACACAGTCTTTTCAAAGTGCTGCTGAGGTAATTATTTTCTTTTCTTTTTTCTCACCCTCAACAAAAGAATTCAAAGCTTTTCTAATTGCAAACGACCTTGAATGGTTCTCCCTAGACAAGGAAGGGACAAATTAAAATGCAGCTTTCATGGCATTTTCTTCTGAGTTCTTTTGTGTCCAGAATTTAAATATTTTCATTTATTTATGGAATTTGGCATTGTTTGTTATATTGAGAAAGAGTAACAGCCTTGAGGTTGTTCAAGGTTTTTTTTAAACTATTTTTTTTAATTGAGCAGTGAATAACAACATCTACTTCAAGACTAGGGGAATGAGTTTATAAAGAATGGGAACTGTCATTAAAACATGTTTTGTTTCAAATTTCAAAATGTTCTTCAAGATTGTTTTTTTTCTTTCGTACCTCCTTTTCTTCTTAATGTCACTTAAGATTCTTTACTATTCTACCTAGATTTATTTTATATTAAAGGTGTCAAATAAGAAGGCCCAAAATTGCCCTTAATTACTAGCCCCTGTTTCAGGTGCTTATAATTATTACATTTCAAAGCTTTTTTTCAGAACACTTCAGTGCTAGATGTCTTCATGTTTTTCCTGAAAAAATTCATATCAGTTTTAGCAAAAATAATACAGTCACGTCAGAAAATAGGTGATGGAGGTGCTCAGAGATTTGCCTGAGTAGATGGATACAAAAAACCTGAGGAAACCTCTGTGAGTTTTATCACAAGCATTCTGTATTTGGATGAGTTATGAGCTTCAGAAAATAACAAATACCCAACACAGAAAATATTATACTTTCCATTTATTTCTCTAGATGATGTGCCCTTCACCTTTGGGATGCCATAGTGAGTGTGGGCCCTTTGCAGGGAGCTGCAGAGAATCCTCCTGCTCAGGGTGGCTGTGTCTAATCACAGGATTAGTGCCAAAACAAGGTCTTGGGACAAAAAGGGTATGGGATATTTCCTGTTCCCAAGTAACTTGAGGAAATGGTCTCAAGTTGTGCCAGGGATGTTTCAATTGTATATTTGGAAAAAAAACATTCTGCCAAAAGGGTTGTCATGCACTGGATCTGGTTGTTCAGGAAAGTGGATGAGTGGCCATCCCTGGAGGTATTTAAAAGACTTGAGGATGTGGCTCTTAAGAACGTGGTTTAGTGGTGGGCTTAGCAGTGCTGGGTTAACTTTTTGGGTTAGAGATCTTTTTTCAGCCTTAAAAGGTTCCATTATTCTATGATCCACAGTAATCAGCATGGCTAATCACTTCTAAGTAAATTAAATAAAGTTTATCTCAACTATTCTGCTCACTGATCCCACTGTAATTATATGGTCACTCTATTTTTAAATTTGCAATACAATTTAGGGCTGCAATCCCTAATCTGACAATTGGCTTACTTATTCCCTTGATTTTATTGTTTAAATATTTTTACCTGGAAATCCAAGAACATTCCAGGTAATATGGATCATGTATACTACCAGACAATTCCCTTTACAGGTGCAATTTTATTTGCTGCTAGACAAGTTTTCCTGGGTTTTGCTAGACTGACTAACTCCTGTCCCCTCTCCTGTGCCCCATGCTGCTTAATAATATGGGAGGGCTCACTGTTTCTAAAGATGACCTGGCTCCTGAGACCAGATATTTATTTTTAAAAAATGCTTTGATAGAATCGAGATGTGCACACAGGTACAGAATCTTTGGGTGCCCATACTTGCCACCAGAGATTCTCCCATCAAAGTCCAAGATTGCTTAATAGGGCAAAGTAGTAAAATGGAAGCATTTCAAGGAGTAAATATTCTATTTTATGTTGCGATTTTTTTGTCCTTGATGCTCAAAAACTTGATATTTTGACAGACTGTGTTTTTTTTTAATTCAGTGACAATTGATATTTTGGGCTAGGAAGGAAAAAATGTTTACTTACAATCAAAGAACTCTGGAGACAGATGTACTCTGAGGAACAGGATATAGTGCATGAAAAGCATCTGCTGACAGATCAGTGAATTGCACATTTCTTCCCTCTGTAAGAGACTAAGTATATCATGTTAAGATTATACTTGGCCAACAAGATCACCTATAATGTTCTGGTGGCTGCTCCTGCTAAGTAGAAAAGTAACAGCATTTTTTAAGTGCAATATATCAAGATACTGTTACTGGAACCAGCAGTTCTTTCATTTTAATGCAATTTTCTCTAAAGAGAAGAACATAGTGCAGAATAGACAGCTGAGAAATGAGAACATGCATTGTCATTGTAATCCATGGAAATTTCATTTGTTTTCCTCTTATTGTTATTGAGTTTTCTTGTCTTTTCAGTTGTCTTTTTAAGGAAGGTAACCAGCAATATCAGATTTTTTTGTGGCCAAACATCATGTAATTCTGGTTAGGTTTCTCTATATGTAAAATCAAAATCTGTTGCAAAGGGATTTCAGTATGACCTGAATGGAGAGCCATAATTTTATTTAACTTTGCCTGTCCTTTTCATGAATAATGTAAGCTCTGTTATTTTAAAATCTCCTACAATGTGTGCTGCTGACTTTAATGGGTCCTGGTTGTAGTCAGGACATCCAGGTGCTCTATTAAGATAATATACCAGTACTCCCTTTTTCTTATGTAAATTCTTTTGGAGAGCTAAGTCTAGACCATGTATGATTTCACTGTAAATTATGGTAATATAAGTTATTATAATTTTAGTCATTTCTCTGATTCTGGAAAAAAAATGTAGGTTGTGAGATTATAATTCAGAAGTCAGATATTTATAGAGTAAAAAACCTATTTTCAGTAATAAACAATGGCTTTCAGCATGGAAACACATGTAATAGGAAAGAAATACATCACCTGCTATTAAAATCTATTTTAGCCAAAGATGTGTGATCTATAAATTTATTTTAACAACTGCCAGAAGGGGAAACTGCAAACAACAGATTCTCATGTGACAGCATTCCTGAGCCTTGCAGCATGGTAGAGGGAAGGCAGTAACATTTTTTCGTGGTTAAAACACCAGTCAACAGAAAGAGTGTAAAGATGTTACACACCTTGCAGGAAATAAAATGATCTTTAACTCTCACTATAGAGTTAATGATTCTTCCCATGTCTACCCCAACCCAGCTCTGCTCCCCCTTCTCTGTTTATTCCACTGATAGAAACAGTTTATTGGGGATTTTGTACTGTATTCTGAATTTTCATGTGGCAGCAGGTCAGGAGTGATGCCTCTTGTTAATTAGGGGGACTGGTAGCAATGCCTGAAGTTAAGACTCTGCAATTGATCGTTACTGTCTTCCAATTGTTTTCCAAACAGAAAATCTAGGCTGCACTTTTGTATGTTTGCTTCAGGGTGAAAGTGCTTGGAGAGCCTTGTCAGGAGATGTAGTGAATGGTTTAGAAATTCTTCACAACGAGTTGCTGAAAACTTGGTTTCTTTACACTTCCTTAAATTGTTTGCTAAAATAAAGGCCTAGAAAAGACTAAAAACTGTAATATTTTTGTATCAGTGATGCCTTCTCCAAAGCTATTGAATGGTCAGTCCAGACAATTTCAAGCAGGGCTTGTAAGATTTTGGCAACTAAGCTCTCAGCTGATTCCCTCTGTGCTGGGTCTGCTATAAGCCAGTGGAGAATTACTATTCAGGGTTTTCCTGCAGTTCCACCTCCTCAAAGAGGAGCAATTCCAGCTGCAATTCTTCTGTAGTGAAGTACAAGAGCATGTGCAGCAGAACTCAATGTGTCTCAGAGCAAGAGATCATGTCAAACTACATTCAGGGAGCTGCTTTTTACTTTAAGATCAGATAGCCTGGTGAAACTCCTGTTTTATGTGAAAGTATTTAAATGACATATTTAGAAATGAGGCATATAGCAGCACAAATAAGTCCTCAAAATTAAATGCAACTTAAATATACAGGTCAAGTTCAGGAAGATCACATATGTAGGCACTGAACAAGACAGCCTGGTTTGGCTGGTTTTATCAGTAAATCAGTGAATTAAACTTTAGGCATTGTAGAGGACAGATGCTATAAAGTGCTGGGGGTTTACAGATGATATAGATTTTCAGTAGTTTAAACTAAGGTTTCCTTAATTTTTATTTGAAAGATTCGACAATCAATTTTAAATTATTGATAGTATTTTATAAATCTGCTTATTCTGGTGTTTTTACCTACACAGTCAATGAAGCAAGCCTGCTCCTTCAGGAAAAATGGATAAATTCTAAAAAGAGTTGATTTGGCTAAAAAAAAATCCCACAGTCCCCCCTTCCCCCAGCCCCCAAAAAACCTCAAATACAAAACAAGAAGAAGATAAAAAAGAAAGAGAAAGGCTAGACTATGTAGATTTAAAATAAAGTGAAAACTTTAAAGTAATTTAAATTTTGCAATCTATGTAAATTATGTAAATCTAGAATCAAGCTCTATGAAAGACCAAGACTTATATCTAGAAAATCCCAAATTTTATGAAAAGTAGCTAAATAGTTAAAAATGCCTCTTATTAGATGTTTACTGTCTAATTATTATTATGGGTGGATATCAACAGAATCCACAAAAATTTCTAGACACATATTGCACATAGCAACAGATTATAATTCCAGTGTCTCTTAGAAGCATTTTTAAATCTCCATTCTCTTTATTTATTCTCTGCTTCTAGCAATTAAAATAAAATTTTCTTATTTTTTTTTTCTCCCTGACCCTGGATTTTGAACATATTTCTATGGTTTCTCTTAAATCAGACAAAATGTTTCAGTGGCTAAATAGAACAGAAAAGTTATTCCCATACCTTCTGCTTCTGAGGGTGAATTTTATCTTTCTCTGAGCCCCTTATGCCATTAATTTATAAATAATCCGTTGTCAATTGAAAGTCTCAGACTCTGCTGCTTTAATGGTGCCTCATCAACCACTCATGATCCAAGAAGGAAGGAGGATATCCAGGCCTCTTTCCTCTTGGGTGTTTCTGCATTGAACAGTGGCAGAACATCCACTCGTGGTTACCAAGACCACTGGCTTTGCAAGGATCCCCTCTAGCTGGAACCTAAAAAATCTTGTTCCAGCAGCACCCACAATAACTCCCTGACTCCTTTTACCAGGTCTGACCAATGTAGGCTTTTACAGGGCTGTCCACCTTCTCCATTTTTTAGGTGTGAAAGTTAGCTCCCTATCAAGAGGCTCAGCTATGGCTGTGCAGGTAAAGAAGGAGCAGCAGGACAGCACAATCCTAAACAATGCTCCAGGGGTGCTCCCATGCCTGCTTTCCTCCCTTGCAGTGGAGCAGGGCTGTGCTCAGCTGGGCTGAGGTTCTTTCCCTCAAGGACCACGTCTCTGAGCTCCCTGCCACTCACCTTCACCCACTGTCACCTCTGCCTGCTCCAGGCTTACACTGGAATAGTCACTCCCAGGGTAAGCCTGCATCTGGAACTTTTGGATGCTTATCTGAAATGGCATTGCCAGCTCACCATCCAGCTGACTGGAGGAGTGTTCAGTGAGCTCTGCTGCAGGGGCAGGGACATGGGGTGGCACTGTGGCAGAGCCACAGCCACTGCGCTAATTTGGTGGTGGAAACATCCAGAAAGCCTAAAAAGTGACTGATTTTTGGAGGCATAAAAGTTTAATGCATGAAGTCTGTGTGTGTGTGTATGTTTATGCAGAATGTGGTGCTGCCTGCTCAGTTTGCAATATTTATAGTTTTGCTCCACGAGCTGGCTTAAAATAGATTAAGAGAACACAGTGTGGGTCACTAGTTGACAGAAAGACACACACAGCTTCACTAGAGTTGTGCTAGTTTACAGCACAGACCTAGCTCAGGCACTGCAGAAACTAGAAAGTAGAAGTCTGCAAATAAATACCTCTAAAATGTATTTTGGATTCCCCAGGCCAGTGAGATAGGGAGCATGTGTTACTTTACTCAACAGTCATAATTCTTGCTAACTGGGGAAAAAAAATTAAAAAAACCAACCAAAAAACCAGTCTTCTCAAAATAAAATGCATAAAAATTCTCAAAATATTAGCTATTTTACAAGGAAATCTCAGTGACTCAAACTCTCCTGCAATCAGTAGCAAAAGAAGTTTTCAAAAATGATTCTTGATTATTCAAATAAATTCAAACACTTGTAGTCTTAGCTTTTCATTCCTTCTCGAACTTCTGTGATATGTTAAGCCAAAAATCCGTTTGTCAACAAATAGCAAAAGAAAAACTTTTCTTCATTATTTTACTGCTAAGAACCTGCTAAGATACCATTGATTTCCATCCTTATTGGAGGATCTGTTAGGAATTATAGGCATATAGACTTGCTATAATTATCTTTTCATATATGTTAAAAGCAGGTATGTATGCCTTGATTTTGAATTTTGGAGGTTTTTCATCTCATAAGACATTGTAGCCATTATGAAATAACTTTTTCTCAATTCCAGACAACGTTTTACAAAATCAAAAAGAATAAAACTACAGGCTGTATTTTTGAAGCTGTCTCTAATGGTGAAAAGCATTTTAGATTTCATAGTTAGTGTTTAGAAAGTATTAGTCACCATAAGGAAAAGAGGACTTTAGAACCAGTTACTATAAATGTGAAAGATGGGAATGATCTCAACAGGGCTTTCTTGTAAACAGCGGTGCACAATGTAAAAAAAATACAAGGGGATGGGCAAAATCAACAGTTACAGGTATCTATTGCTCTGAATAATTACATTTGTATAAATATTTAGAGGTAATAAGAACAGCAACCTCCTTTCAAGGACTAAAACCATCTTTTCTCAGAAAAAGCCAGTGTGACAAAATACTAAAGACATCCTTAAAAATATAGAAATAATGTGTATTTAACTCATGCTCCCTCAGTGGGACACAATATCTACTAAGAGAGAGTTTATCCCTTTCTTCAGATTGGGAATATTTGGCAGCATGTCACAATACCTATACCCCACTCCAGAACAAAAAACATATTTTAAATGGCAGAACATTAATAAAGACAATATTGAAAACAGTGGCTGATGGATATTGGAAATATCCCTCACCTGCCTGCAAGAAAAACATGGTCAGGGTGGTGCAGTTAGTCTTCTCCCCCACTAAAGGATATATCATCACAAGATCAGAATCACTACACTTTGCTTTTTTTTTTTTTGGTGGAGGGGTGGAAATAGTTTCCTGTCTGACGATTGTATTTTTCAATAGGCAGAATTGGAACATTGAATAAAGACATCCTGAGAAGGTTTACTACTTTAGCCTACATTGAACACAAACACAAGAAAGATAGAGCAGTCTCTCCACCATCCCTGCTCAGACAAAGTGGTGACAGCTCTCCCCAGCCTCTCACAGTGTTTGAGGAACTCACTGAGGAGTTGCAGCTGGATAAGGACTCAGGTGGATGTTTAAGGGCAGCAACTGGACCATTTCAGCTGAGCATTTTAACAGAAGGCCACCAGCAAACAGAGTGAAAATTTCTCACATTTGATTTATTATGGGATATATAATAAATGGGTTATATTGGATGTCTTCAGGAGACCAGAAAGATAACATGGTGTCTCCTACTGATATCATCCCTGCTCTCCTGGCTGTCTTAAACCTAACTTTGTTAATGCAAAAAACCAAAGGATCTTGCAAGCTGTTTAGAATCCCCTGAATTATTAATATTTTTGTGGTTTGGGTATATCTTGACAGAATCTACATAAAATTGTGCTTTTTCATTCAAGTTTATAGATTTCAGAAAGCTAATTATTTTTGCTTCCAATTGGAGAGCAAGTTAAAGTGATCACATTAGTTTACAAATTTCTGCAACTCTACAAACAAAATTGCTTAGTTAATTTTCATATAGCATGAAAACTGATTTTTATTTGTATTTGCAGTGAAATGGAAAAAGTATACCTCTTGAGTATTTGCTATCATTTCTAGTTTGCCAATTCTAGTCTGCAAAAAATGCTAATTAAAGTAGTGGGTCATATCTAGCAATGATATGAGTTTTATTTTTCTTGAGTTTTCTTTTTCTTGGAAACAGTAACACCCTGTTGACTGTTCCTGAGGTACAGATCTGACACGTGCAGGAAAGGGCAAGGCAACCACATACTGACAGGATTTTCAGTTGTTCGGTATTATGTGGAATGCCTAAGGAAAATGAGCATCCCAGGGAACAAAGCCATTGTGCTGTGATGAAACTGAGACAAGTGTTTACAGCTCCTCCTGTATGAACTGGGCTTTACTTTTTGCACCAGTGACATTATAAACATGGTGGGTGATATTCTAGGAGCTGCAGGATATCCATAAATGTCAGCAGCATTGCCTTAAAGCCATTTATGTCTAGTTTTCTCTAGAAGGAGGAGAAATATCTTCCAGTCCACAAAAAAAAAAGTTTTCTTTACAGAAAACAAAACACAAAAACACCAAACCCCCTGTGCTTAAGGAAAAAAACAAAATCACCTTCTCCAAAATTTAAAATACTAGAGAAATACAGTTGTTCCGTTTCTTAAGTTGACAGAACTCATGACTGTGGTCTCCAGGACAGTGGCTTGGCTTGCAGAGGGACAGGGTGGGGGCTTTGATTCCTTTCCAATTCATCACCCTCCCTGAACAACCACAGACATCAGGACATCAGTCCTGCAGCCCAGGCACATGGCTCAGCTCAGAAAAAGCTTGCCTAGCAGGTCAGGCAGCTCAGCCAGCCCTCAGGAGCCCCATTTTCCTCCAAGACATCAGCTGCTGAGCACTCTCATTATTTGTCAGGAACATTTTCCTCTTAGCACCAGTGGTGCTGGATTCCTGGCAATGTTTGATGCTATGAGCCTTTAATTCCCCTTCAAGCTATTCTTCCTTATGAGGCAAGAAAAGCTCTGGATCTCATCAAACCACAGACAAGGACTATGACTGTAGATTTTGGAAATAATTGTAAGGCAAAAAATAAAATCACCCCTTCTCTGTAAGTTCAGTTTTACATATGGCAGCAAACACGGTTTATGTTGTGAAGGGAAAAATCTAAATCTTGCACTGACCACTTGAGTGTCCACTGTGCACTCAAAGAATCTGATTTTAGAGAACTATAAGAAGGACACTGCTGAAGCATTTTATCCTTTACCCCAAATGATTTTTTCTTGGTTTTACTTTGGAGTATATATCTTAGGAAGTTGAGAGTGGAATTTTATATACTTTTCATCTTATTTGTATGTGAATTTGGTAGATTGTCATGAAACCTGGGTCATCACCAACTCTACCTTCTTATAAAAAATAAACAGAAGAGGGACAAAAATAAGGAAAATTTATTTTGAAGAAAAAATCTGAATTTGGAATGTTTAAATAATGGGAAGAAAGATTGTGCTTGGAGGTTAGCAACCTTCAGAGTGCCCTTTATTTAATAGAAAAATGAGATATAAGTTTGGTTTTTACTATTAAGTCTTTTTTTTTGGTGAAGTTAATGGGTATCTGGATATCAGCACGATCCCGTTTTGAATGGTGCTGTTGTACTCTTCTTCCTCTTGCTATGGACAGTTCTATTGGTCTAAATAACACCTCTGCAGTCAGTATAATTATGAGATGAAGCACTAAATGATGAAAAAATCTGGAATCCACTCTATAATTTCCCTAAGAATATAATATTCTGCAGTTTTATGTCTCAAATATCTTCCCAATCATGTGCTAATTCAGAGCTGTGCTAATTCTACAATCATCCCAAAATCCAAGGATCCAAGCTGTCAGTCTATTTCTGATCCATTTTTTTATGTTCTTACCCTGGTGGTACAGGAAAGATTGTAACATGATCTTAAAATAAGAAGTGTAAATACATGGCATACTTTGAATAAGGTGAGAAGTATCTTCATAATTTACTCCTGCTCTTCAAAGATATTGCCTTCCTGACAGCTAAGAATTTGATTGTAAACTACACTGAAGTCAGGGAAAAAAGTATATTATAGACTTTGATGATCTTTCTATCAGGTCATTTTATTTCATGTGCCATGGAAGTATTTAAACTATTTATGAAAATTTTGAAGTTCACAGTTTTTATTTGAATCCCTTATAAATATTAATAAAGAAGTGATGTTAGGAGTTTTATCAATCCTTCTCATAGATCCAAAATTGTTTTCTATTCATCTCAAATTTCTTTTTTTTTTCCAAGGCGGAAAACAAGCCAAATTCCTTAAACTTTGCACATAAATAGTAAATCTGCTTCATTTAATCTATTGTTCAAACTCAGTTTCATTTGTCTTGCCCTACGCTGCACTTTCTGTAAGGAAATAACGCAGTTTTCTTTAGCTGATTTATGCCAGGAATGTAATTATGAAATTCCAAGTCTGCATCCTGCACTCCTGTCTCAGGCTGTTCAACAGCAAAACTCAAGGTCCCATTGCAATAGAATGAAAAGGAGCCAGGTCTACAACAAGGCCATTTCCTTGATGTTTGGAAAATCTTTTACATAATGTAAACCCTGCAAATACTATTTTTTTGTGGCCAGAGTCATAGGGAAAAAAGGGCAGGAAGATACACAGCAACTGTGGGAATGGTTCTCATCTCGGAGCTACACGGAAAAGCAAATTCATCCTGGTCTCTACGAGCATGGTGGACCTGCTTTTGTTGTGGATGGTTGAGAGACATGGATTTTTCCAAGAAAAGATGTCAGCTCTGATGACCTGAAGGCACTTTTTGCTCCAGAAGTTCAATAGCTGTCAGAGACACTGAGTCCCATCACCCCCATTGCATTACCCTTAGGGATTAAGACAGCTCTGCTTCCAAAGAAATCAAGAACAAACGTAATTAACCATTTTTAGTTTTTTTGCTGTTAAGTCTTTATCTCCTGAAGTTAAGGGATATCTAAATATCAGAATGAGCTTTTATCAAATAGTACTGTTCTTTTTTTTTCAGGAGGTCTCTACACAACCCACATTAATGACAGCTAAAAATCTGATAAAAAGTTGAACAAGGAAAATGTAAGCAATATATTAATTAGGCAAAAAACCTCCTCCTTTCTTACCTATTATATGAAACACAATAAAGTAGAAAAAATAGAAATACAATACGTATTTTGATCTTGAAAATACAGAGAAGACAAAAGAAAGAAATAGCCTGACTAATTATGAAAAAAATAGATATTTAAAAGAAACTTTAGGGAGAACTGACAAATCTGTGAGGCAGACCACAGTTTTTAAAAGCAACTTGCAGAAACTGAGTAAAATTGTGTTACTAATCCCCTGTGTGCTGGGACAAAGCTCAAGTCAGTGAAATAGGGGTTTATTTCCATTACTAATAATCACACAGGAAACAACTGTCACAGATGAAAAGAGGTTAGATAAAAAAGCCAAGGCTGACTTAAAGAGAGTTCTGGAGAATTGCTGTTTGGGGTCATCCATGCAAAAGTAAAATCTGAATATATGGAAAATGAAAAATGGAATACAGACATTCCCAATGATTATATTTTTCTGCTGCCCAGAATTACAAGCCTAATTACTTCAATATGCCTCTCCTCATTTGAGACATACTTCAGAAATATGCATGTCATGACATAGTCATGGAATCTGACCCCATTAATACATAAACATGCACCTACAATTATAGCTTTTGTTTATGTCTTACACTAAGAGACTATGAAGTAAAAGTGGTGTCAAAAACTGTTTTGAATGATTAAAAAAGAATTAGGCTGTTACAATAGATTTGATAATTGTAGACCTATTAATTCCTGAATGAACTTCTTTTGCCAAAATTTTTTATATAAAATATAGGGGGAAAAAAAAAGCTCTGGAAAGAATTATGCAGAGGGATAATATAAAGAATTATGTAAAGGGATAAAATAGTAATATTCATTCACATTCAGAAACTAGTAGTGAGAATAGTAAATATTATTATAAGAGAATTTCACCTTTCACACCTCAGCATGAAAACCATTTTAAGTTTAACACTCATTTGTAAACTCAGGGAATCAAGACTGTAGCCACGAAATTGTTCTCTAAAGTAATAATTGTGGCTACAAATGTGTTTGAAAAAATTACGAAACCTTAAAATTATAATGCTACAAATATTAAACAAGGCAATCCAAATGCCCATTTTCTCTCAAAGATGTTATATTCAATATAGAGTATCATTGTTGATGTGAAAGACTTGGTTAATCAAAGTCTTTCCTTACACAGAGTACAAGAGATGCAGTGAAGTGAATTAACCTTCAGAGCATCAGCTCCTGTAATTGAAGCACATTTTTATTCACTGGCAAACAAGGCAGACTATTGGTGGTTTATTGAAAATGACAGAATAAAGAGGACAAGGTTTTAAGTTCAAAAAGAAAGTGTATCATGTTTTAGCATAGGCTTATGCAACTATGAGACTATTGAATATACCTATAAGAACATGAATGCAAACAATGTTTTTTCAGGTGCAGAGAAGTAAAATATAGTTATTGTTATCAAAACAGAAATAAACAGGATGACATTCTTTTATTGATCAATTATCAGGACACTCAATGTTTCAGGGAACTGTACATAAAGCCTGTCACAGTGGAAAACATATGTTTTCTAATAATAACACCTGAAGACAAGTAGTTTATTTTCCTTTGGATGCAGTGCATGCTAGAAGAAAGACTTCTTCACAGGCAAAAATTAACTCTAATAAATAAAAAATATATGCAATTAGCTGTGGATGCACCAGTGGGGACAACTCATGGCAGAAAGACCATGAAAGGAAGAAGAGATCAAGAAGAGACTAGAGGAATAATCAAGGACCTGAAAATAAACCAAATCAACCAACCAACCAACCAACCAACCAACCAACCAATCAACCAAAAAACCACCACAAAAAAAGGCAATGTAAATCGCAAACAAAACAAAGGAAGCATGAAAATTTTAAAACCAAAATAAATAAGGAAAAATAATTATATGAGAACTTGGGAATTTAGTGAGAAGTTACTTGCTGTTAATACTATAATTTAAAACTGGTTTCTGAGATGCTTTAAATCTTACAGATCATGAGTCCCCAGTCTCACACCATGAATTTTTTTTTTTTTAAAAAAAAACCTCATGACTATTTTCTAAAGGCATTGTCAAATTCATCAAGCCTGTCCATTGAGTGGATGAAGTCACTTGCCTTACTAAAATCCATGGGCTCGGGGTCAGGCCCTGGTTGCACTCCTCAGGGATGCTGCCAGATGTTGCAGATGTTATTCTGAGAGGTGCTTGCCATGGCCCTGCAGTGACTTTCCATGGCCCCAGCTTGGCCAGGAGCTGATCAAGCACCCACATCCTTGGATACACAGAAACAACTGGGAAAAAGAGGGGGGCTCTGACTCTGAAGGACAAATTAGTGCTCTGATAATTGGGTAATACTTTACGTGGCTTTGAACTTCACACAATCTGAAGAACATTGAATTGGTTTTTATAGCCTCTCAGTAGCTAAACTGTAAGGTAGCTAAGATGTAAGTTTGTGTAGGAGCACTTGTCCTACATCCACCTGAAACAGGGCAAATGTGCAACTAGAAGACAGCAGGAAGAAACCAAACCTGTCTCTAACCTGTGGCTCTGAACTCTGCTTCATTTTATAAGTCACGTAAAAATGCAAAAAAAAGTAGGTCAATAAGAAATAAATGTATAGATGTTTCTTAATGGAGGCAGAGAAAATAAATAGTAAAATCAAAGTGGAACTGGTATAATTTATTTTCTTAAACCTCTTAGCAAGTTTCTTTATCTTTGTTAACACTTGTTCCTTTGTGAATTAAAATGTTAATAGGGTACTCAGAGTGATCATTGCTAATAAGGAAATGTTAAGTTCAAAGTAAGGTAAGGAATTACAGGCTCAGCAATAAATATGCAGCTTTTAAAATATGAAGTCTTCCAGGCACAGAGGGGGCACTGGATCTGGGAAGGAGTGCAGACTGGACTGAATGTTGGCTGAAGGGCTGCTTGATTGCCCCATGCCTTGCCTGGATGCAAGCTGTGCATTCTGACAGTTCCTATCAGTGAGATGCTCCAGGCCTGCAAAGGTGTTCATGTGGACATGTTCAGAAGTGTCAAAGCTCTCTACAGGTACTTTTTAGTTATTAATCCCAAAGTCTTCCTAAAAGAATACCTAGTTAATAACACTTTTTTTTTTTCTTTATTTTCTATATTGTATGCCTTTCTGGGAAGACACACAGGTAGTGAGGGTTGGTCAAAATAAATACATACTTTCCCTCTTTATCTAAGATAACCCTTGGGAGTGACTGATAATATATAAATTAATTTATTGTTTGCATTTGAAGTTTTACAGACTGCTTACCTCACTGTCTATATTTGTATAGTTGTTCAAAACTTGTGCTACCTGGTGTGACTTCACCTGCCACGGGTAACAGGGAAATGTCTTTTGCAATTGTAGCTGGAGTCTGAGGAACATCAAGAATGACTGAAGCCAGGAAGGATGTCCATTTGTCCTAATAGGTATAAGAATAGTATAGACATTCCTTCCTGCTTTCATAGGGTAGCAAGTTGATGAGGTTGGAGAGCTAAGATAAAAACCCCACATCTTCTGTTTTTCCTAGAGCCAAACCCTTATACATTTATGAATAAATCTGCTCCAGTATAATTTCCAAGAAAAAACCCAAGGAAAAAGAGCAAGAAAGAAAAACAACAGAACAATGAGTGTCAGAAACTTTGATAAAAGACTTTTCACACAGAATTTTTGCTCTGATTTTGCTAACACTAGAAATGTGGGTGGCACAGATAAGCCTTCTGCATTCTGGGTACAAACCATACTGCTTTGCTAAAACTTTTGAAGCATCCAATAGTTCCTGCAGTTATGAGTGTAGCTTTAATATCAAATTTATAGAGCAGAGCTTTTAAGGAGTTATTCAGACACTTATATTTTTCTTTTAAAAATGCTATGTCAGCAAAATGTAAAGCTGATTTCAAAGAAAGTTTCAGCTCTAAGTATTTCTCTGAGCCAAAGAATTTATCTGAAAAAAGAAAAATGATGCTTAGCCTTTCATGTCAGAATAGCCAATATTTTGTCATAAGGATATCAATCTCTAAGATTGGGAATTTTCCTTAAATTCAAGCTCTGATTGCCAAGGGAAAAACCTGATACTGAGCCCAGACAAAGTCCCCATGCTGTTCTGACACTGGTCTTCAGTTAATTCTTCTTTGTTTATATGAATACAGAGTCCCAGCTGAACACCATCAGGGACAAAATGGTCGTGACTTGCTTTTACAGGGAAAATTATAATGCATAATGCTTCAGTGTTCAGAAAAGACCCCATTCCCCCTTCCCCATTCCACCATTATTTAGGTTTCTGAGCAGTGAAAAGGGACAGTGCAGCTCTTACTCCTGGGATGACATTAGTGTAGCACTTACTAATGGGATCCCAGTGGGTTGCTCAGGTGGCAGTTGCTTAGCTCTGGAACGATTTGTCACTGGATCCAACACTGGAAAACTGAAGTGTTCCCACACTGGGAGCTCTGGAGCTCTCTCCAGTGACTCTCCCAAGTGCTATTGTGTGATAAATGGAGTTGCCTCTGAAGGCTACTGCTCTCTCCTCATTGACCATTAAGAGAGTTTATAGAGCCCTGTAAAACTGTGCTTCTGCTTGACAAGTGGAGATGAATCACATTTCCTTTTTAGTTTCTGCTTTCAAAACAAAAAATAGGAATAGTAACACAGTCCTGCATCCATAAAGACTTATAAAGATAAACACATCAAAAGGATGGAAGAAATTGTATGATAATTACTGCCAACAAATAAATGTTATGGAAAGAGAGGGATTTTGGTAAGGTTTCTGAAGTATCTTTGTCAAATACTGATTCTGGGACAGCATGACAGCTTCACATCTGGAAAGACCTCGGTGATCATAAAACCACCAAATACCAGAGAAATTAGAGCTATTGACTTTAGTTTAATGTTTAAAAATAATGTATCTTCATCTATTTATATGTTTTCTTCTTTAAGTGTACTTCAGTAGCATCACCCTTCAAGCCTCAAAAAAATGCAGACAATTGAAAAGGAGAATATTTTTGTTGATCATTGAGAAGTCAAAAGTTTCAGCAGTTGCAAAACTGATGAGAATCTTCATGATCACCAGAAATGTTTGATCGAGTACAAAAGGAATTTTAAATATTGGAGTGTCTCACATAATTTGTTTAAGCTTGATATCTGACAACAGAAATCTAGGTGCAGGAAAAAATCTCTTCATTTTCAGAACTGACCTAAAATTTTATGCAACACTTTTCATTTTTCACTTATAGATATCCTAAGTGAGAATGACTAAACACATTCCTTTCTGGGTCAGACTTCTTTAGTCTGTACCCATTTAAGTGATAAACCCTTTTCATTCTGCACTTTCTGTTTCAGATTCATTGCCTACACTAAATTGTCCTCAATGTCCTGGTTTAGTCAAGATCCATTCACTCCTAAGATAGCCCCAAGACACTAAGACTGGTCAGCACATTGCTTGGAAAATAAATCCTTTGCAACTTTCTCAAACACATTTGTCTCTTTAGCCCTGAAACCCTTCTTATCCAAATCAATACTGGTATCAGGATAATTAAAATCCACCATGTTTAAAGTCTGGCATTCTTGCAGGTCTCTCTTATCTATGAAACCATTTCCTGAGGACTTTGCTTACTGCCCTTGAAATCCAGGGCTACGTTTTTAAACCATCTCAACACCATAATGTGCCCTTTTTATTTAAAACCTCCCTACCTTAGCTGAAATATTTTGATAATTGATTAATTTTTTTCTCCATTACTGATAATGACAATTCTCTTCTGTTGCACATAGATGTCCAGCCACGTTAAATATTTAATCTTTTTTCCTGATTTACCCATGATTGCATGACTCCATTATTAAAGTTTAGGGAAATACGTTTCTAGCTCAGAAATGTGGATGTGCCACCTTGTTTCATTTGCACAGATGACAGTTTAACTCTCTCATTGAAATCTTAATTTGCAGACTACAACAGACAAAACAGAATTCTGAATGGACAAGGCACTGAATCACTCAGACGTTCCTGATCAAAAAGTACCTTGATATTTATTATTTTTAAACGTATTTTCTTAAACAGTTTTTAAAATAGTTTTATTGTCTTGACATTAATAATATGCCAAAAGGATTGTGTAATTAAGTATCTTGTTGACTTGGTATCTCAGTTCATGTAAGGGAGTCAGCTTTAACTAGTACAGTGTCTACTGTCAACAACTGACATGTCGAGAGCTCCAAGTTCAAGAAGTAAAACACTCTACATGTTGGGATCTAGACAGTTTTCCCATAAAATTGTCTTTTTTTGCTTTGCTGATCTGAAAACTGGCCCAGGTAATTTTCCATATTAGCAGGGAAAAAAGAAAAATCAATACATGATTATAAAATTGTATTTCTTATCTTCTAGTGCTTGCACTATCTGTAAAAGATCTAGTTATCACAAGCCATCCAACCTTCACAAGGTTAGTGTGAATTTGCAGTACAGTTGTTGTATCTGTGCTATTTTTTTATTGTAGAACTGCTGCATGTACCTTTTAATTTGGTTGTCAGGGGAGACAGGAAGCAATAATTAAGGCTAAAAGATGGGGTATGGAAGCTTTATTAAAGGATATATTGAAGATGGGAATTTGATCTGAGAATTAGATTATGATTAGAGTTGTTAATGCAGCTGTGCCACTCTTGAGTGACAGAGCAGCAGATGAACTGAACAGGCAATTATAACTACAGGAGTCTCCCTAATCTTTACAATCCCAACCTCACAGTCACATCCATTTAAATTAATTTTCATGAAGGCTGCAAATTTACAGCTTCACCAGATTGGAAATTTGTTTGTTTATTATCCACAGGAAATATTTTTAGGGAAGTAAATAGCACTGAGAGCCATCTTGTCTTTCTGCTTGTCTTTTTAACTTGCAGAATTAATAAAATGAGATTAATCTGAAGGCTGCTGCCTTTATGAAAACTGATTGATTCTCGGCAGCCCAGTGTTATTATGATTATCTGTGGGAAGGTCAGAGGGAAGGCATGTAAAAGTCACAGCTGATTCATGAGTTCCCTATATTAAGCAGAAGATAAAAAAGGAGGCTTGTGTTGATCAGCGTTATAAGTGAAGAATCAGTCTTCCTTGCATTACTGAAACTGAAATTCTAGGAAAAGGATTTTAAACAACTTTGGACATAGTTATTTAAAGATGTCTGTTGCAGAGAGATAGCAATAGTTCATTACTATGCATGCTAGAAACCTTTTTAAGGAGTTCTTTGCTGCACAAAGATTAATTTACCACTACGTTTTCCCTCCTTCACTACTAATATAAATAATGGTTGTGGCTTAAATTGGCATTATATTTTGATAGCCTAGTTTTTAACATACAAAAGAATACGCTACAGAACTGCTCAGAAACTTGGAAATGGAAACCACGAAACTGCATTTCAGTTCCAGAGTTTTATTTTGGAATGTCTGTAATGAATGGAATAAAGCATGAACATTTAGAAACAGGGCATTATTTTCACAATATGTTCAGCAGAGAGCTGTTGGCAACGAAAAAAGGAAACCTTCACTAGCAAAACCAGTGACAGAAAAAAATATTTCTCTACTGGTTGTCATTCACAAAAACTTGGAATATAATTCCAGAAAATGATTATCTGCAGTTGCCAGATCAACAAAATATTGGAACACCTACCTTTAAGCATGCAAACAATTCCATCCGAGAACAGGCAATAGGCAAGCCCAATCTTCTTAAATACTGAAGCTTTTCTGTGGCCTTGCCTTAACTCCCTGACAGAATAAAACTCAATCACACATCATCATCACTGCTGATGGTTTCTGTCAGAGGAGAACGTGGGCTCTGACAAGTACCCTGACAGGAAGCTGTGGAACATCCCTGTCATGTCTCTGATCTGATCATCTCGGTTTTGTAAATCACCAGAAGTTATCTATAACCAAGGTAATTAAATAAAATTCGAAGCTCATAGACAGCCCAGCTGACCTACTTCTCATAGAACATATTTACAAGCTCAAAGTGTATTCACAATTAGTTCAGGTGGGAATCTCAAGTTTGGTCTAACATGACTAGTTATTTTACAAGAAAGTGATGCACTAGAAAATACACCTTGGACTTCACATTTTACTATTAGAGGAACATTTATTTTCCTCTGAACTTGAAAATATCAGGTGAAATTTCATGTTCAGGTAGATTATTTACATTCTTCTGAGGAAAATTACTGAAACCAGCTATAAGAAAAACGTTGATAGTACATCTTAATATCTTTGCTTATTGTCAATATTTTAAGTTGCCCATACTCTCAGTTGATCTGAGATGGGAGAGTAGGTGTCAGTGAAACACAATACTTCATAGAAGCAGCTGACATGAGAATGTTCCCTTCAAAGAAGTCATGGTGAACTATATAATAAAAAATATGAAAAATGGTACTGGAATTAGACGAGAAAAATGTTGGAAGCAGTGGAATTCCTTTTGTTATGACATATACTCATTTTTTTTCAGAAGACTAATATATTTGAGACCTGTAATTTTTCAATATTTGGATTTATTTAAGAAATGTCAGATAATTGCTGTCACATTTGGCTTATTTATTCAGCAAGATAGTCTGCTGCCATTGACCCTAGCTTTTCTGGATCAAGGCTTCAAGGGCAACACATTTTCTCAGATGCTCTGCTTTGGTCAGTGCCTCCAAAGTTCATCTTTTAACTCAGGATCCATGTGGGATAACAGTAATATTTCAAAAAATATAGGAAAAAAAAAGAAGATGTTTGATAAAAAGAAAATTAAATCTTTGCCAACTTCTAAATACAAGAAACTGACTTCCTCTTGCAGAAACAAAAAGATACTTGTTGATCTGAAATACAGTGTTGAAAATCAGAGACTTACTGCAACCTGGGTTAGGAGAACGTGTTTGTCCTTTTTTTTTCTTTTTTTTTGGTGGAAAAATCATTCAAAAGCCATTTTTTGAGATTTATTTTAAGTAACTGATAATTTGTTGACATTATTATTGTTGACTTATAATTTGAAAGCATTCTTATCCAGGTCACATAGGCAAATTCAAATTGGTATGCACAAATGGCTGCAAAAAATCTGACAAAACTCTGCTCCCTTTATTTTATTTTCTCATCACCCTTCCTGTCTTTGATTAACATTGTGCAATTATGACTCTTAAGTATTTCCTCATATCCGAATATTAGTTGATTAATCTTGATGATAATGGATTGAGAACTGGTTTTAAAAACTGAATATATGAAGTCTTTTATTCAAGAAGTTATGACTAATCTTTTTAAACATCCTTGACTTATTTGTCAATTATACTATTTATAGGAGGTGAGTATTTATCAGCTGTTGCTATTAAAAATGTGGAGTAGATGACTGAGACATTTTTTCCCTCTAGAAAATAATGAATATTTTAAGTTTGAAGGTCATATATTTTGTACTGAAGCCTATCTTCCTTGTTCAGGGCTAAGAAGTAATACTATTTAATTGGACATAGTTCCTGCTGCATTAGGGCTCTGTGCCAAACAGGAAAGAGATGCACCACCACTTCCCTGATGCAGAGGAATTTTCTGGGAGGAATTGTCATTATAGCTGCTGCTTTTTTGGTGTCTCTGAGAATCTGTCACCACTAAAGAGTAAAGGATTACTCTTGCTGCTCTTTCCTCATGGACCTGTGTGAGCAGGAATTGTATGAAACTGAGTTGTCCTTTGAGCATTTTCCCCTGAATTATGGCTCCTCGGTACAAAGGGAGAAAGGAACTTTTAAATGCCTAAGAAATTTGATCCACACAGTGTATGTATTTCTGTGTTAAACCACATTTGTGAGTTGAGGTGATTGAGGCCTTTTTTCTTGTCTTTTTAAAATTTAGAGTTTCTCAGCTAGGAAGTTAGCAAGGCCTGTTTCAAAGCTTCATGGGAAATCCACACTATTATATTAGTAACTAAATTCATGGCACATTAAAATGCATCTCTGTCAGCAACTTCAGTAGCTGTTGTTATTATGCATCACATTTTTGAAGTTTTTGTGTTTTTAATGGACAGAAATAGTAATAAATAAATAGGAATAAATAGGAATAAATTATTATCTTATTTATGGATTAAACCCACAGGCATCTGAGTAGTCCTATCTGAGTAGTTCTATCTGAGTAGTTCTATTCTGTGGCATTGTGATCTGGGCTTTTCACTTTCAAAGATAAAAATCCATAAAATCCATTGTCCATCTGCTTGAAGATTTCTGAGCATCAGCCATGAGATGTAATGGCAAGGTCAAAACAATCTTCGATGTACAAATCTTTGCTGAATAATTATAATAATAGTTTGACCTAATACTGACATAATCAACAAAAAAAGTAGGTTGCTATTCAACTACTTTTAGATCTATAATCAATAAAGTGCAAAGAGACACTCCCATTCCCCAAAAACCCAGAAGCTCCTGGATTTAGATCTGGAGGCAGAGCTACATCCATTGTCAGACAGAAAAGTTCTCTAAATATAAGAAGTCAAAAACATCTTTGGCATTATCTTAAAACTTTTCTTTTTGAGGATACATATAGTTTACTACTCAGTTTAGGCACTTCTATATATTAATATGCCTTTTCACTCAATCCATGGAATGTACATGTTTCTTCAATGTAACTCTAATATTTAAATGAATTTTTAAAGTTGCTAGGCATTTAGGTGATTTTGAAAGTGCAACTAGGTAAATATCTCTTTATCTGCCCTCAAAGCTTTTTGAAAGCAGATAATAAGTTTATTGATTAATACAGATGAAATAGCCAGAGTAAAATCTGACTTACCACATCAGGTGTCCTTTAACTTATTTTAGTTCCTTGATCCTTCAGAAAGCTTCTTCTCTTTGCATATACCACATCATCCAATGATGCAGATCTTCAAAACTCACAGTTTAGTCTCTGCATCTAATTTGAGAGGAAGAAACTGCATCATAAACTAGTGGTATTTTAAGTGCACAAAAACCCCAAGACAAACTCTAAAATAAACTTTCATTAAGTTCATAGCACGCTGTTCAACAACAGACTTCCTTCTGACAGCATGATTAATTTAGTGATTATGATAGATCTTCAGGGAAAAGAAAAATATCTTTTGATATTTTGACGAACTCAACAACAATGAGAGAACCTGATCTGAACAAGGGATCTGCAGATAATACTGAAACAAGGATATGAAGAGAGATGAAGTAGTAATAGTAACTCTGGCATTCTCCTGACCCATTTAAGAGGAAGAACAAGCAGTATATTATACCTTAAAGAGTCTGTGACCCAATGATGTTTTGACTATATTTGTTCAATATTTAAAAACAACCAGAAACTGGATGGAACATGAGATTTAAAGCTGCCTGTATGTTTCTGTGTTTACAGTAAAACATAGCTCATGGGAACACAGTAATGCCACTTTTTTTGTTGAACTAGGAAAATATAATTTTTTTTAGTTGTCTATGGTAATTAAATTTTGTTACCTCACAGCAAAAGATGTCATGATAATATCATTATTCCCATTCCTGTACAATTGTAGAGGGATAATTTAGAGTTGAAACAATAGACTCCCACACAGCATCACCAAGGCATTACATGGCATTTCTAGAAAGTAAATAGTTTTATTTGGGTTTTTTTCAGGAATAAAGAGAGATGGTTTGAGAGATGCTAATCATGGTATATATATTTAAAAGTTACAGAATAATGATAGTAGAATACAATAGTAATAGAATATAATAATTGTTAATAATTAAGTGAACCATCTATTCAGTAGCAAGGAATGAATCATGAATCTCAGTATGTTCAGGGTTAAAGTGTTCATTTCACACATATTAAGAAATATCTGCAATAAATTCAAGTAATTATGCTATTAAGAAGTTCTTCATCTATTGAATTAATTAAACTTTGTGTTCATTTCATAACCACTTTAGATACCCTCAGCTACTGCAGATTTAATCCTCTCTGAACCTTTCTATATTTAGTTTTCCAAAGATTGACAAAGACCAATCACCCAGTGCTGTGAGAATGAGATTGTTCTTTCCCTTCATTAGGCTATTCTTTTCCCCTGCATGCCACCTCTTTTTTTGTGCCTTGGGTTGTGAAATCAGAGCACCTGTGTCAAAATCTCCTAAAGGTCTATAAATGTGAAATGCTGTTCCATATGCATAAGAGGTTTTGTCACGTTGTGATGTATTTTCAAGCCATGAATTTGATTTTTTTTTTCAGAGGTCTTTGTCATCTTCTTGTCTAGCATGTTCTGAGATTAATCTCAATAGTACAGCTAATTGAAACTTAAAAAAAATAAAAAAGAGCTATGCCATCTCTCCTAAAAGGCAACAAAATGTACATTCTTCCTGTCCTGCTGCCAGTACAGCTTGCTAAGACTATTCAGTGCATAAAGAAAATATGTATATGCACTTCTACCAGATGGAACCAACTTATTTAGATGCCTGACTTTCAGCATCCAGATTTCCATTTGACATCATCAGTAGTGGTAGTAAATATATCCTTGTATCTAATATTAAAAAAGGAAAGATTGTTACATATTATTTGAAGGCAAATAAAAACTAGCAAGTAAGTGACCTCTGTTATTCTGCTGCCTTGGCTTGTTATGGCATCAGTCATTCCCTCAGCTGAGGAGAAGAACTGGAGATACCCAGACAGGGAGGAAGGGGATTGTGACAGGAAAACTGCAAAATGTGTCTTTTTCCAAATGAGGTGGAAGCAAGACTAAAGCCTTCACCACAACTTCACACCTCTGATAATTAATTTCATTTGGAAGGAGTGATCATGGTTATAAAGATGCAAAAGTTACAGTACTGGAAATGAACAAGTGAAAAACAGAACCTGATACTGTTTCTTAATGCAAATAACAGTTGTACTGCCTTATTCCTAAAAACGAAATTAAACTTGAACAAAATCTTTTCCATGCTCTTAAATCTTTCTTCAGGGAAGTGTTGAAACAATATACATAGTTCAGGTACTGCTGAATAATATTAGAAAGCTAGTAGTCTTGGAAGCTCTGGTTTGCAGCAATTCTGAATTTTGGAATTACAAAGGAGTAAGGAAGATACCTTAAAATTTGCCAAGATGGGAAGGAATTTTTATTTGCTTTGTCAAACTTCAGAGATGAGTGCAGGAACAAAATTAAAAAGCTTTCAAAAAGTCACAGATAATTTTAAAAAATTAAAAGAAATCCATTAAATACTACTAATAAAAAAATAATTCATTTCAAGACTTCAGAGAATTGTATCTGTTGTGGGAGATTGATTTATATACTCTCATTATTTAAAAGAAAATAAAATCCCAAAGAATAATATTATCTAGATAACCAGCCAGATTAAATAAATTTTATTTCTTCACATTGAACTGTAAGTAAATTGACATGAAGCACTTATTAAGCCTATTTTTATTTCAGTTTCTGGAGACCAAATATTTTCTCAATAAATTAATAATTCTGCCAAATTTTGTATCAGGAAAAATTTACTAGATATGAGATAAAAATCGCCATTAAACATAAAATTGAGAGATAGACTGAAATAATTTCTTTGAAAAAAAAAAAAGTCTTGACTTTGTACATTGTCTTTGATTTCCATTTCTAAATACCTCCTTTCCACCCTCCTTCCTCAGCACAGAGAAAAATTTTTTATATTGTGGAAAATTCTTTCCTGATAAATTTTAAATTCCATGTTGATCATGTTTTGTCTTTTTTGCATGGGAACTTTAATGCACGTGATGCTAATTTCCTGCAGGGTTTAAATTCCTCATATACTGTTAATATTTTTTATTCCAGTTCTGGTCATTTTTACTGCTAAATATGTTGTAATTCTAGAAAAAGCAAAGCAGCTGACAAAAACTCGCCAAGAAAAAAAACTAAAGTTTCTGAACTCTGCACACGGGAAGACAAATCCACTGCCTCTCCTGTCTGGCTAGAATTTGGTGTATTTGTTGTGGCTTCTTTCTAAGAATTCTGCCAAATGCAGAACTTGTGACAGCCCTGAGAAAACAGGCTTGGGATGTGCAGATTAGCCTGTGATGCTCCACATTGGGAATGGATTTTTTACCTGCTGCTGGAGGCAGCTTGTATATTAAACATGAGTGAGATGTAGTATGGGACCAAATCATCCCCAAAAATGTTCTGCTTTTCACAGAGACTTGAAGTCACTGGACCTCATTGGAAATATTTAGGATGTTTATAATAGACAAATCTGTAATGAGCTTCCTTGGGGATAATTGTGTCTGACTTGGATAAAGCAGGCTTTTGACAAATCACTGTTTCTTTGCTGAGGATTTCTGTATCTAGATGACAGATCAGAGTCTTCAAATCACCAAACTGCAGCCAGACTTTAGTCAGGCAGATCCTCAATGAGACGAGTACCTGGGCAACCCTGCTTAAAAGCAGCAGCAGCAGAAATTGCTCAGTGCTGCAGTCAGACAGAGAGACACTTTGCAAAGTTGGAATTAGTGTAGATTAAAAATCCAGCTGCTACTTTTCAGGTCTGGCTGGCTGCAGCAGGGCTGTGTGCAGGAGTCAAGGGTTTGCTTTCTGCACAACTTGCATGGGCCTCTGCTGGGTGGAGAAGTCCTCCCTCTCTCTCATGCCATCTTTCAGAACATGAAAGGTGCATTTCTCCTCAGGGTGCTCCCTCTTTCCACACCCCAGACCTCTTCACAACTTTCTCTTTATCCGTGGTCAGAGCTGAGACCTGTGACTCACCCCAGGTCTATAACCTTCCACCAAAGTCTGTATTTTCAAACAAAAATTAGGCAATTCCCTGGCATCTTAATGGGAATTAAGAATTTCCCAGCCATGTGTGCTTTTAGTCTTGTCTCTTCATGATATCATAGTGAAAGGTATTTCACACATATACCCACCAAGCATTTAGAAATATCACAGTTGCCATAGCTTTTTCTAGTGTTTACTCCATGGAAGAGAAAAATTGTCCTGTTCTTGTGGCTACTGTTGCACTTCCAAGGGTGATGACAGAGGAACTATTTCACATTTACTTGAATATTATTTAGAGAAAGATTTTGTCCACAACACCTGAGAAATTGTCTCAGAATTTGCACTGATGGATTAAACCCTGAAAATCAAATATAACTCCACTGTATCACAGGAAAGTATCCCTTAGTTAAATGGTATTCTTTTAAGCTTTTGCTGGGAAGCAGGACACTCTATCAAAATATTTGTTGCTGTTCTAAACCCCTTGTCAGTAGCACTGTGAGATAAAATCCTTTCTTCTCTCAGCAAACATTCTGATCTAGTGAATTGTCTTGTGATATTGTCAGTAATGCAAGATACAAGAACTGATATAATAAATGGAATTAAGCTTATTTTTGAAATCACTAATTATTTAGAGCATTTGTTCTGTGTTCACAAGAAAAAAAGTTGATTTCACATAACACAAGCTCTAGTCTTGTAAATTTTGTAAGGGCTAAGGGTAGAAATAAGCAGTGCTGCAAGCTGATTTCTCTTGGCTGGTGACATATGCAGTTTTTTGGGAAGCAAGATACTAAACTTGCCTTTCCATTAGACAAGAAATTTCTTCAGTGGCAGACACTTCCAGAGGATCATCTCATGTCTGACCTCAGGTGGGGTCTATCTATGTCAATCTGTACCTAAGCCTGGAATATTTGTAGTGTCTACGTTAATCAGCCCAGGAGTTCTCAACCAGACCTTATGTTGGCTCTTGAAATGAAGAAAGAGGAGCAGAAGCAGCTGAGGGGCAGCCAAGTGTGGCAGGAATGTGCCTGGAAAGCAGGATTGAATCTCTGGTGTGACAGGACTGCTTAGCTTAGACAAGTTTGGGAATGTAAAATAGTCAGGAATCATGGCAGAGAGACTCCTGTATTCTAAAGAGTGAAGTTGAAGGATGTGGTTAGCAATGCCTCCAGTGAGTTGAGGAAGCTCATGGGTGCATGGAGATGTGGGGAGCACTGTGGAGAAAGAGCTGTGATGGAGGGGGCAAAGCAGCTGTGCTCTGTGCCAGCTCAGAGGGGAACTCATGGACTGACTGGCATTCAAAGCTGCACACTGTCCTCCTGCCCATCTGGCCAGCTCTCACTTTATCAAACTCAGTGAGCCAGCAGCTGGCCTCCAAACCAGCTAGATGTATTTGGTTGGTGCCTTCTACTGCCACTTGAAGTAGGCAGCACAGCCACTGTGGAAGATCAGACAGCTGCAGATGCTGAGCTGGGTAGAGGTGCAGACCTGCTGGCCCTGGTACAGTGGAAACCATGGAGACATAAACTAAGGCAAGAACAAAAGTGAAGACATCATGTCTGGTCACTCTAGCTGCTCTGATGAGAGGAGATGTAACAAGGACATTGCTGACCCAAAAGAATGTAACAGGGAGTTGATAACCAAAAAGATTGTGTTGCTAAGGGAACAGGGCAAAAAGGGTCCAAGTGGAAAATTTTGTCTGGAATGTAGAGAACAATAAATACAAGTGATTAGTGTAATAAACTGGCTTTGCTAGCATAACATGATCCGTGTCTCTCAATCCCCGCAAACCACAAGGCTGCCTCATCTATAAACAGTCTGTAAAAATGTGATTATAGCAATGGCAGTAACAGAGCTTCCATCCCCATGACAAGTGGAGGGGGTGCTGATGAGATCTTGGAGAATAATCCTGCCCTCTATGGGAAGAAATGAGCTCTTTGCTATTAACTTTCATCATCAAAGTTGTCTCAACATGAAGAGTTCTCATTGCAATTTATTATTTTAAAGCCTAAAGGGATCCTAATGACAGTCTATAGTCCAAGCTGTTAAGGATGAAACTCCTTTCCTTAGGGGTGTGCTGGCAGGAAATTGAACTCTCATGTGGAAAACATCTGGGCTTTTGCTTTTCTATCTAATGCAGGGACAATTTGTCGATGGCTACAATTGTCTCTTCTTGAAGTCTTTCAGAAGGAGCACATCTACTCTATCACTCTCATTTCTTATAACTATGAAAATTAATTGTGATGTACAGTATTTTTTATTACAATAAAACACATGAAAATTCTGTATGTGAGATGCAGTAGCAGCTCCTATTCAGTCTCAGCAAAAGAAAAGATTAGTAAAATATATAAACATATGGAGTGTTTCTCTAAGATGATAAAAATTATAGCAGTTGAAAGAAACAAGTTGCAAGACCACAATCTACAATCCAATCCTACAAATATCTTGACATATCTAGTAGCACAATTTTCATGCATGTCTTCAACAAAAGAAAACAAACCCAAACATTCAGAAGCAGCATTAATGAGAAGATACAATCTGAGAAGAATTGGGGTGATTTTCTTCTATGCAATAAAATAATAAAGGGTCATCATGTTTGTTTGCATATTTGCAAAAATTTAAAAATGCATATTTTCAGCCTGAGAAATTTGTTTTTGCATATTTGTTAGCATTAGAAAGATTTCTAGGAGTTGGTTATTCTTCTTTATCTTTCACAATATACTGAATAACAAATGTCTTGTATACCTTCTACAAAGTGCTCATTTACTCTCTATAATAAGATATAATTATATAAATAATTATAAAATAATATAAATTGTATAAAGCCTGAAGAATGTCTAATGTTGTTAGTCCCTTTCTGATTTCATCTCATACTTCACTATACCTGGAGTTCTCTGGGGTATTCAATTTATCTAATACTCATATCAAACATAGTTTTTGGAAAAATTTAGGCTTTACCTCACAATTTCAATGTACTATTCAGCAAGTTCTGTGTCCCCTCCCCTCTCTGCCTCTATATAATCACCTGGAAAAAAACCCCTATTTTCAAGTTTTTGCACTGAAGTTCTTTTTATTCTCAAAACAGTGGTGCCAGTCAGCCCAGGGCTGGTTAGTGACAGATCTCTGGTAAATCACATCAGTCAGCCAAGAGGGTGCCCAGGAATTAAAGGTGTCTTCTTGTGTGAGAGGTGTCAGTGCTAAATCATTAAATCTGTGCATTAGTACTAAAGGATAAAAAAGTTGATTTTGTCCTTTTTACCTTACAGCACTTCAGCAGCTTTTAATGGCAGAAATATGCCACGTTATTTATTAGCTCCAGTAACCCAGGGGTTCTTTTTCATTTTAGTCAGCAAGCTGTGAATCACCCACTGGGCATCTGACATGTACTGCAGGACTTCAGGGACTTAAGACAAATTAGACTCAGTTATTAGAGTCTCATCTTAGAATGTGTGTTTGTTTATAGGCTACTCAGCAGCTCTGAGTACAGATTTACCAGCTGAAAGTTATTTTCCATGTACATAAAACACAAATTTGCTAAAATAGACTAGTAAATGAAGTTAACTCTCGGAATTGCTCTAACTACTGTAAGGCAAAGTCTGCTTAATTGTGGTAATGAGATACTTGATGGGAGTCAGGGCACTTCTTGAGGCATGAGTGTTTTAATATTATGAGTATGTCAGCTGGAATGCCATGCTCTTGAAGCATAAAGAGTATCTCAAGACATTTTCTTTTTCTTTTGCTTTGCATTGCACAGAATTTCTTCCTTGTGTCAATGCTTAGGACTGCAATAGACCTAGACTGCTAGAAAATTCATTGATGGGCTTGAACATACTAACAAGCCCCATTTTTTTGTGCCACCATTTCATGTTTAAAGACTTCAAAAAAGGAAAAAATCTGATTGTGAAAGTTTAAAATATTTTTGAATTGTAATGCTTCATTAAAATGGCAATACTTTAATGAACAAATAAAAATTTACCTGAATGTTATTTTTGACTCTATTAAACTGCCCTTTGAGTGGCTTTTGCACATCAAGGGATTCAGAGAGGCATCTTCTCAGGATCTATGAATTTCCTAAGCAGCTGATCACTCCATGGTGTCTGCAGAGAGAGTGCTGCTAGACATAACAATAACAGCTTCATGGCAACTGGAATTCCTATGGATACCCAATAAAAAGCTTTGTATTAAAGTCATTCTCTTATGCTTCTAAATGGAAAATTGCTTAACTACAGTGTTTCTTGTATAGAAGCATGCAAAAGAAGAGAAACACTGCAAATTTTAATTATAGCAAGTACAAAAAAACTTGTTTAGAAATGTGATTTTCCAGATATAATTACTATTATATACTTTAAGATTGTATCTAAGAACCAGCATAAAAGGTGGTTTTCTTCTGCTAGTAAGTAAAAATCACACAAACTTTGAAGAAACCAGTGTAGGAAATACTGGAGGTTTCTTTGTGACATACCTGCTATGCCTTTTTCTAAGCAGTATTCTCTATGACAGAAATAACAGAAGTTCTGGTTTTCCAAGTTATGTGACTGCATGGAGGCATAAGGAGCCTTATTGTTGTCACAGTCACAATTTAGACTGATAACCATGACTGGGAAACAGTGCTAGAAGCCATGCAGAAACAGCAGATAACAGCAGAAACAGACATAAATGTCAAGCTTTGCATTTTCATTTCAGCACATAAAGAACAGTAATCCTTCACTCAGTGTCCCAGTGACAAGATTTATTGCATATATTGCAGGCCACCCAAAATGCTTTGGGATTGCAGTATTCTGAGAAATAGCAAATGAGGGAGCTCAAGTGCATGAGTAAAGTAGATGAGATATTGGATTTAGGTTAGACATTGGGAAATAATTTCTAGCTGCAAGGACAGATGGGTGCTGGAATTCATTGTGTGCATAATTGTTCAAGGTCTCTCACTGGGGACATCTGCAAACAGGTTAGAGAAATGTCTGCCAGAAATTGTTTATGGAAAGCTGAGGGTCCTGTCAGGGATGGCTTATACAATACTGCCAGGTGTGTTCTGTGAATGATTTGGGGATGTGGCACACAAAAAGCTGACAAAGGGAAACACATTTTTTCTTTGTGTGCCTTTTATGGACATGTTAAATGAGTGTTTTCCAAAGACTGTATTCAAAATATTGTTGGTCATTGTGAACCATTGGGCAATCCTTCTTTATGGGCACAACTAGAAAATTTCAGTAGTGGTGATACTAGAGTTTGAGCCTTGTGCTGGCACATGCCACTCATTTTATCAAGAAAATGCATTTTTCTTCAATGGATCCCATGGATTTCTCATGAAATGTGCTCTCCACTGCTCATTTTATGGGGAATTTTGAAGACTCTCACTTAATAAAAACACCCCACAGGTAATGCATAAAAAAAGTGACATAATTTTCTCAATTGTAGAAATATTTCTTTCTCACCTTTGGGCTTTCAAAGGTTCACAACTGATTATTTCACTTCACATTTCAATATCCCAAAGTACTGTTTAACTTCCAAATCTCACCAGTCTATCAAATTAGTTTAATTCTGTCCCATAAATTGGTCAGTTTGCTCCAAAAATTCATCATCAATGTCAAATTTCTTGAAAAAAGTGGTCTAGTATTTGATTTTTCATGAAAATATAAAGTAGAATTTACCCAGGGCCATTTTGTACATCTCTTCTGAGACAATCTGCTTCTATTACCTGAGAGCACCACAAAAATTCCTAGGTCTGATTTGACTCTATTCTTGGGGAAAATAAATAATTCAAGCAGTTCCTCTGAAAAGTTGAACTGATTTTATATCCATTTAAGCGAGATGGAAATCATATGGTTTAGCTGTGTCACAAATTAGAAAATCAAGTGAAAAAGAGATTATAACTACAACTATCATTGGTTAATGTACAACTGGTATGCAACAGCCTTTGGAAAAATATCCTTTTATTATCACAGAATAATAGATTCTAAGAATAACTTGGGTTGGAAAGGACCTATAGGCATCATCGAGTCCAACTCACTGCTCCCTGCAGGACAACCTGAAAATGAAACAGGTGACTAAGAGCATTGTCCAGATATTCCATAAACTCTGGTAGGCTCGGTGTAGTGAACACTTCTTTGGGGAGCCTATTTTAGTTACCAAACATGCTCTCAGTGGAGAACATTTTCCTAAAAATACTCGCATTGGTGTCTCTACTCTTAGAGATTCCCTGACATTCAGATGTTCCATTGTGGGAGAGGTGTTATCACAGCTAAATTCTCTTCTGTAACTAATTGAAATGCACAAAAACGTGAGAACTTTGCATGTTAAGTTCTTCTGACCTGAACATTCTCTCCATAGGTGTGTATTTAAAGATTGCAAATTAACTCTTGCCACCTGTCACGACACATGTGTGGCAGGCTTGCAGTTAAATATAATTTTGTTGTGCCCATAGCCACAATGAAGAAAGCTGATACTCGTGGCAATGGCTAGCTTTCTCTTGAATGCTTAGAAAAAGCAGAGCTGCTCCAGCTGATATCTGAAAGCTCACTAATGTGCAGTTAATTACATGCTTTTCAGAAATGTCTGTCAGCCTTTTAGTCTTTGCAAAAGCTCTATCAGTGGCAATATAAAAGACAAAATGAGACAGAAGGTGACCACAGTCCTTTAGAGACAGCTTCTTAATGGAAGTGAAAGGACACAACACTGACGACGTTTGCAACACAGTTAACCAAGATTTTCTTCTTAACCTTTGCTTTTTAAAAATATTTACAATGCATTTTTATACCAACTCTATCACTTAACATAGTTATTCTTGTAATTATAATCAGCATAATCAGAGGATGCAAAGACAGTTTATTATCTTCCTTTGAATTATCTGTACTGACCTCAGAAACAACCACTTACCTGCTTTAAACCACTGTTGTTTAGTGCTTAGTAAATGGCAAAGGAGGTTCATGAAAGGTGCTGTGATGGATTGCAGGAAATGGTCTTCTGTAAAAGCAATATTAGTCTGAGGACATTTTGAGATTTGGTATAGATGGGGAGATGGTTGTTTGAGCTCTAAAGGGCATATCATAAAGTTGTGTTTTTGTGGAGAGAATCAGAATGCTGGTACATTATTTTTGCACGATTAAAATGAATATCCTTATCTGAAATTTTATTCCATAAAAGATACAGGGTTCTTGCTCAAATGAAATTTGAAGAATGAAGAATAGTTGTAGATAAAGATGAAAAAAGTATGACATTAAACTTTGTTAAAAGATGTGGATTTTATATTGCTGTATGAATATAAAATTTAGCATGGGAATTATAAAAAAGTCTGAAAAAATGGAAACTTGTTCCACCAATTACATTTACTTTACTGACTTATAAAATTACTATTTTTGCCCTCAATAATTGCTGTTTTCTTCCTGAATTTCCCACAAAGAACACTAGGCACAGAATCTGCTTCACCAGGATTTTGAGGTGGGATCTGTCACTCGTGTCAGACCCTCCCACTAATATGATGGAAAATGTATGTTGCCCTATCATGGTATTCAGTGAAGGAAAAATACCATCTCTTATTTCTAAATACGTACAACAAGGCAAGATGTAAGACAGAGAAGAAGCCAATCCATTTTTGTTAGACCAGGAATTCCAAATTCCTCTTGATATGTTCATTACTGCAGTTTCTACAACTGCTGTTTGCTTTTCTTATTGCTAAGAGAGGAGGATTTGCTGCTGGTGATTGAATATATCTGTCTCCAAGGTACCCAGTGCTCCTTCTGGACAATATTCAAACTTGGTGCTATAAGCAAAGTTCTGGTCTCAATTCCAGTCACTCAGCAGCAGTTCATAGGTAAGGTCAAGAAATGTGTGAGATACACACAAAAATAATGGGGACAACACAAAATGGCAGAGACTGGAAAAATATAAACCACTATTTTCTAAAGGTTCTCTATATATCACCTGAGTACTGGTAATAAGTCTGTGGAAATCTTAGTGAGAAAAAACCTTCATGAGAGGAAATAAAGGTCAAGGATGACATCTAGCCTGTGGTCCAAAGAAATGGGAAGATGGTGAACTCCATATATCCATTAGAAATGTTAGGATAATTGCTGTTTCAAAGCCATGTAAAAAGTCCCTCATAGTGCCATTTCCATTCTCTTTCTTCATAAGCCAGCTGTACCTTTCACCTTACAATAAATATATTCGCAGAAATAAATGGGTAAAAAGACATTTTTCTCTTCTTTAAAAAAATTCAGATGACATCCTACCTTTTACCATGATAATCTAACTCCTAATTTTTTTCACATATAATGTCATGGATGAAATACAGGACAGAAGAGAAACACACTGGTTTTATTTTCATGTGTGCCAATTCAACACAAACATCAAGCCTAATAGTAAAATAAATGAGGGGAAGCAAATGATACTCAGTTTTCTACAGCTGTAACAAGTCCTGAAGTCTTATTGCAGCTGATATGATTCTTTAGGCAAAGCAGTACCTAGTTCTCTCAGACCTCTGTAAAACTGGCCTGTCTGCAGAGACTTCTAGGGAACTGCCAGCTTACACTGATTTAACTGAGCCCAGAATTAGAAACAAAGTGGGGCAGAGTTGTCTCCTTTCCCATTTCTCATGTTGTGCTGTTGTGTTCATTTTGCCTTCCTCCCCCTGGACCTTCTACAGTGATAATTTTATTTAAGTTAAAGAATGAATTCATGAAAATGAAGAATTCCTGATTCTCACTTACATGAAAGTTTTTCTTTTGAAAAATTTTCTTAATGAAATTGAGATGTTAAGATCAAATCCCCAAAAGTAAATATCTCAATTCATATTATTGTGTTTCTCCTACCTTAGGCTGTGATAACTTTTGGGCATTGATCCTACTCCAAGTTTGGCAAGACATGATGCAAAAATCTTGTTCAAATTCCTCTTTGTAAGCAGTTCTTATGTCTCAATACCAAAGTGTGTCCTGAGAGAAGAGAGTTACGTGACTTATTTTCTATTCACTAAATCTTAAAGCTTTTGGGAAGGGATTTTCACTTAGTTGTTTGCAAGTTAGGAAGATGTGTTCGGATCTTGTGATCACTGACTCGGTTTTATCACTTAAATAAGGTCTGAATTTAGACTGTTAAAGAAAGCACATTTTTATACTTAGGGATTTCAGTGATGGAACTTTTGGTCTCTTTTCTGTCATAAAAGCCTCTGTGGCAATTCACAGAGAAAACTTCATTAGCCTGAATTGTCAGAGAATGCTGATACCCTAGTTACAGATATCACTTCTTATTTTGGCTGATGCTGAGACACTCTGATCCTTTTCTTTTTCTCCTGGGAAATCTTCTTTGTAAAGTAGAACTTTAAAGTCAAAGCCACCAGTTTTAAAGATGAGAGTGACAAAATGGCAGTTTGTTCCTCTATAGAATAAGAAACTGATGGTTAGATATAAACAAAAACCAAAAACAGCCCACAAACCAGAATGATCAGCCAGCTACCTGAAATACATCTGCCATGGGACTCCTACAATAGTGCCAAGGTACAGCTTCACTCCAGCCTCCTTCAATACCACAAACCAGCATGGAAGGGGCTAGAGAAGCTGGGGTTTATTGATACTCAAAATTAGAAGTTTGCATGAGTTCATATTATTTACCTTTAATTTTCCTCCAGTCATAGCTAGAGTCAGGATGAAACTTGAAGGGGGACTCAGCTTAATAACAAAGTTTAGCTGGACCTACGTTCTCTAAGCTGCAATTGCAGAGCTTTTAGCAGAACAGCATCTGGTTAGATAGCCTTGCCAGAAATAGGAAAAAGAAAATGGAAAATAAAGATAGAAAGAATTTTGCTGTATGCCATTAGATCCTTTTATTAATTCTCAAATAGATGCCTGATACAAAGACAATGAAAAAAATAACCAAAACTTAAACACATATATCTAAGAAACGGAAACTGATGCAGTATAAAAATAAAGTCACTGACTGAAATAATTTGGAGGTACTTACAGGCCATCTAGTGAATGATTTTTATGTTTTTTCATCTGCTTTATGGAGACTTGTACACAGCACTTTTGCACAAGTGACAGGTGCCAGAATATGATCCTTTCCTTGTCTGTTTCATAAGTTCCAAAAGAATAATGACATTTCCTCCCTTCTGTATTGTTCCATGTGTAAATGACAGTTGCCAAGAATGAGATTACAGGTGCTTTGAGAGTTTTGAGTGCCATAATCCAGAAAGCCATGTCATCACCTAACACACTAACCACACCCTGTTGATCACTCTCGAGTCATTTGGAGCAAAGTCCTGTTTAGCTGACATATTTCTGCACTACCCTCCCACTGCTTACTGAATAGTTTAGGAGAAGGGCAAGGCCACCAATGTTTTTCAGACTGCAGGTACATTCAGGGTTTTGCATAATTCTTAGCTTCAAGGGCTGTAAGTGAAAATTTTTATGCAAACAGCTTCCTTTCATGTGAGGATCTGAGCTGAGCTCTTGGGAGCTGGCTGGCCACAGCTTCCAGGAGTAAGAATGCTGCTGCAGGTGCCTACAGAAGCATTGAGAGGATAAACCATCTGGAAACAAATGACACTTCCTCTGGTTTTGAAAAACAACAGCCTGAGAGGAAGTGGATGAGGGAGCATCACACTTGGAAATGAGGCAATGGTGATGGAAGCTCTGAGTGGCAGCACCAGTTTTCCTGTGCTGGGATGCAATATGTCTCTGGCCAGTATTTCTGTTTTCTGATGAAATCCAGTTCTTCATGACTACTTTAAAAGAGAAAGCCCTGACTTAGAACTAAAGCTTCAACAATAGCAGGAAATGTGCAGAAGTTCCACACCCCCACTAATGCTTTCATCCATGTCATGTAATTCAATTCCTAGTCACACTTCTGAGATGCTTTCTAGGTCTGGGTAGTGCAGAAGACTTCTTCCTTGTATCTCTTCTTGCAGCACAACAGAGCCACAGTAGTTACAACACAGGAAGCAAATTGCAAATAGAATTCCCTCTGCTATGCTGAACTTGGAAATGTGGGGAGTGGTACAAAACCCTTTGGGGTAGCTGTTAGTGGAGCTGTACAACAGTAAACCTATATAATAGGTTTTTCTCTCAATGAGGGGAGTCAGCACAGTGCATCTCAGATGATTTCCAACAAAGCTAGAGGAAATAAAACAGGGAGAGAAAATTTAGAGAAAAAAATTTGGTATTTGCAGCAAATTCAAAAAAGTTTATGATTTTAATGACAGAATGGAGTACAGTGCAGATTTAGACTTTTTCTTTTGTCTAATGTTTGCATTTTGTTTCCTTTCTTTTTTGATGTCAAGATGGCTCTGTTTTGAACAGGAGATTGGACTAGGCACTTTGATGTTCCTTCCCACTAGGATTATTCAATGATAAATATATGTTGACAACTATTTTTTTCCTGAATATGTGTTGAAAATTCAGCTGACAACCTCCCACACAGAGCAAGTGTTTACCCATTCTGACTGATCCCACTCCTGCTCCCTAGTCACCACCACATGAGCCCAGCATATTACTTCTGTTCCCAATTCTACAGAGCTTCTCTTTCCTCTTGTGGAACAGAATCCTGACCCTTTTCAGACCAACTCCCTCAATCCAGGTACATTCTTTCCAATGGTATTTTATCACTAGCATTTTTTTCTGCTCAGAGAAAAGTGAAGTTGTGAATACAGAAACAAGAATAATTTCTGAACCTGTTGAGCAGAGAGACAACATCACTGAACACCATGAGATTGTGGGAACAGGATTAGTGCCATGCTTAGCCAAACATTGTCTGAAATGTTTATACTGAGGTGGAAGAGGTAAAAAACACCTCTGCAAAGACATTTTTTCAGTCCCTGAGTTCTCCTGCAGCATAGTGCATGTTCAGAGTTTCCATGCTGCCTTACAGATTTTCTTCAGCTTTTTTCCAAGGCTGCAAAGTCTGTTTCACTTGGCTATGTAAAGGCCATGTGATCTTGACAGCCACTACACCAGAAGGGTTTGTACGTGATTTGTGCTGCCCACAAAGTTGTTATGGGTGCACAAGGAGGGCTGAGCCATACAGTGAGCCTGAGCCCCACTTACAGCCCAAAGGCTTATCCTAGCAGATAGAGCCACAGTGCAGAAAACCCAAGTGATTTTGCTGAAATGAAAAAAGCCCTAGAGCTTCCTAACCCAACTTTAGAGTAAGGTTTAATTCCTTTTTCCAGCTTTGTCACACCAGTAACAACCACTCACTGTGCCCTCCTCTACCGGAGCAGCAAATGAAAGAGCTGTGAATCAAAGTCCCTTTGGATACATTTCTGTTGAAGGGAATTTCCCTCTATTACTATAACACTGTGAGAAATGACTGTGCAGTGTGAACTTTTTAATAAAAGTGCTTTTTACAGATTACTTGTGCCTGTTAAAACAGATGTTAAAGCTAAAACATTCTTTCAGCACAGTTTCATTTCTCTTGCACTTATGCACTCCACTGCACCATTAAGTCACAAACAGTGAGGAAAGGGAAGCCATCCCACAGGGTCTGCTTGGGCCATGGGCTACTCCTGGAAATATTCCTGAGCACAAAGCTCAGCAGCCACCCCAGCACTGGCACTGAGGAATAAGCTCCAGTAAAACTCTAAAGTGTTATTTGAATGGAATTAAATTCAATTACTTTATAATTAACTTCCACTTAAGCCAGGAATTTGCTAGCTTTAGGAAAAAACAAGGACAGTTATGTAACCCATCTACCACTGTTGTTCCACAAGGACCCTATCTAACACAAAGCATAGGTTAGTTTTCTAGAAATTTCATAGCATGACTTACAATGTTTTTTTGGTATATACTCATGTTAATAAAGTACTGGAGTGTACAATTTCCAGGTCTTTCTAAAGAGGTATTATTTTATTACAATTCACATGGTAGAATAAATGAAATTATATCAGCTTCCATAAGCTTATCTAAAAGCACTATAAAGGAGATTAGTATATTGCAAATGGAGTAAGAGAGGGAAGATGAACTGTGAATTTGCCTCCTGTATCAGGCTGAAGGACATCTCTGAATAAAATTATAACCCATTGCTCTAGGAGTTTTGACTGTGGCTTTGATAGTACTCAACAATCCAAACAGCAGACCTAATTTTGTCAAATGCTTAGAGATGCACTATTTAAGGTGATGTTATCTCTCTTTTTTTTTTCTCTCTTTTTTTTTCTTTATGAAAAAGAGGAAGAATCTTTGCTGAAAAACTCTGCTTAAAAAAAAAATACTGTTACCTATTATTTAAAATAAGTAAAAACGTGTTTTTCATGTTTTACATAGAAAGGTTATTTCCATATTTGATTTATTTGTTCTCACAGTGAGAAAAAACCCCCATCATTTAGATGCCAAATTTAATGTGCTCCAGTAATTTCTATTAAAGCTTTAAGTATGGACATAAATTTTCAAAAAATGGATGTAAACCCCTGTAATTTTATATATTTCTATCTGTTAAAGTCTCTCCAAAGACATTCTCACTCTAAAAAGAGTACTGAGTTCTTATTGTGGTTTAAGCCTTATACAATTTTTACCTCTATGTCCATTCATAAATGCCCTGCTTTTCCCATATATAAGGATTTTATTCTCTTTGTGGTCAGTGGAGATTATGTGTCCTTTTGTCAAGGATTAGTTTAAAATTTTGGAAAAAAGAGAGATTTTGAAGCATTAGAATGTTTATTTTCTGGAGGCTTTTTTGTTCATATTAACTGCCCATGCATATTTCAGAAACATTGCAGATAGTTGAGTTTCTGATAGCTCAGCTGTGTTTTTGGGTATTTTATTGTGGATCTGAATTTCTAACAGGTAAGTACTACCTGGGAAATGAGTTTTTGTGGCCCCTGCATGGTAACTCAAGGCTTTCCCTCCTGTCCATTCCTGTGAATTTCTATCTGAATGTTGTGTGTGAGGAAATTTGGCAGAATTTGCCTAAAATGAAGGGGGACATTTAGGGAGTCTGCAGAATGCATGTCACTGGTTAGAAGGGTCATCTCAAAGATCTGTCTGTAGCTGAGTTTCACAGCCTACCTCACATGCCATTACCCATTCTTGGCTCATACACATGCCAGAAAGTGCCAGTGCCAGCCACCTTCTCTAGGTCCTGCCTTTTTGATGGGAGCAAACTCCACTGAGAGATCTGCTCAACAGAACCAGAAACTGCCCAGCAGCTGCAGCCTCCCACCACCCTCCCTGCTGCCAGCAACAAGGAGACTGGTTCTTCCCTTCCTCTGCAAGTAGAGTGGAACAGGGACCATGTTTCCCAAATTAGACCTTTTGTCTCCAAAAAGCACACAGGAAAAAAAGATACACACACAAAGCAAATCAAAGAAGAAAATTCTGAAAAGTGTGTGTTTTAATGCTTTGTGTGGAACTGGTAAAAATGTAATAAATCAAACACCTGAAAGGCATCCCTACTCCAGTGTTGGAACTTGGTAGGAATTTTCATATGTCAACCTGTTCTGCAATTTGACAGGCAAAATGCTCAAGGTTGCCTATAAAAATCCAACAACAATGATATTCTGGGCAGTCTTAATAAATGTTATTTTAATTAAAAGAGATTTCCATTCTTTTCTCTGTGCTAATTAAATTGAAAGAGAACTCTGACAATTCCAATTAGCATTTACCACAAAATATGTATATGCAAATATAACAGAAGGTAAATACAGAATTGAAAAAAACACAAAATCATACCACAGCAAGACAATTAGACAGAACATTGTTGCCAAATTTTCTTATTTAAAATAAGTCATCAGCAATGTATAACAGATACTGAAAGTATATGATAAGCATTTAAAATAAAAACAAGTCATCCAAAGCTTATACAAACAAAAAATTTGAAACACATTCACAATTAAAATGTAGTGCAGGATGTTTCAAAACTGTGGATTGCCTTTTGTTCTGGATCTGAAATTAGTTTTCAAAGCAATTGATACTTACATTAATTGATATAATAGAAACATACCTAATATTTGGGAAGAGAATAGTTAGCCTTTAATAGAAATGCTCTGGAACTGTAAAATTCTAAAAGCACATGGAGATACTTCAGGCCCTAAAACAATAAAGAGAAGCATGTCAATCTACTGTAAAGAAGCATGGTGAGGAGGATGGACAGTAAGCTGCCTGTCTTATTCTGGACACTAAATTCTGGCCTTGTCTGGCAAGGTCAGCAGGGACAGCACAGCTTGATCCTCCCTGGTGGATCTAACTGGAATAACTTAAGTTAACTAGGTGCCATTAATGGTCTGCAGGGCACATCATGCTTCCAGTCTGCAAACTCAGACATTTCATCCAGATACGAAATTTGGAATAACTTAATTACCCTTGAACTGGACTGGGAAGCACTCATTTATTCTGATCTGGTGATACCCAAAAGAATGTATAATCACTAGGACATAATAGTAGGAAAATAAAGAAATTCCATCCTAAATTGTCAGCAGAAATTCCTTCACCCTACAGATGTTTTTGCTGACAAACTGTAGGGTTAAGAGGAGCTCCTCATGCTTTCCCCTGTGTGTTGCCTGGAGTAACATCTGGGTTTTCTTTCTGGGCTCTGCCAATAAACTGCAGTGCTCACTTCACCCATGGCCACTCTTAGGGATATGATTTTGATGACAGTTACAGTTTATCCCAATTAATAAAGTGCAGAAATGTAGGATAAGGAATTGACAACCAAATTTTTGTATATATTACTTAACCTTGGTTTGTCCTTTAAAAGGGTTCTTCAGAATCACTGGAATAAATTATGTTTATTGTGGTCTGTGCAGCATGATATTATTATTTTTTCACTGTTAAATAACTTAGACACTGCTACTGAACAGACAGACATACTTTAAGTGGAACACTGAGATAGGTAGAAGAAATTTTGAGAAACTGACACTAATTGCTTCTATTGCATGTGTTTGTTAATATATTGAATTATTTCTCCATTAAGCCCAGAGGGATCCTACTTTTATGAGTCCTCAATGGCCAGGAAATCTCATTTCTAAAGGACTAGACCAGTGTTGCTGAAGACATCTAAGACTGTGTCAGATCCTTTTCTAATGGAGAGCAAATTCCCCTGCAATAAAAGGACAGACGAAAAAGAATTAAGGACAGCCTGGTGTGAGGAGAGAAGATAATTCCCTGCTTCTCATTTAAGTAGTACTAAATAGGGTTTGTGTTCCACATTTTGTTTATTTTTAAGGGTTCCTTGGTGGCTTGACACTAAGTGGAACTACCTAAGCTTGGTAAACAAGTGAAAATTTAAAGTATGAGCTTTTATTGCAGTTACTGAAAGAATCTCCTTGGTGCTGCTGGGAATATTCCTCAGTTAGACCTGCACTCTGGACTGAGGTCAAACTATGGGTCAGAAAGCCACAACCTTCAGACCTGGGTTTCTTGGGAAGGAGATCATTGCTGATCATCATTCACATTTTCTGCTTCCTTCCTCTTGAGATTCAATTGCATTTTTATATGAAATCTTCTGCTAAATGTGATGTTTTGCTAACTGAGTGGATCTGAAACTTTGGGCTCCAAAACCTCCTGTCTGAGACCAATTACTTTTTAAATTCCTCCTTCTTTAAGTTGCCCCCTCATGGTAATAAAGATGTTTCCTCCTTTCAGAGAAAAAGTAGAAGCTGCTTAGATTGACCTTAAAACTCCAGTCACTTCACTTGTGCAGAAAGATTGGGGCAAGATTGCAATATTTAGGGGGTGATTTGGATCCAAGGATCCAGCAATCATCCTCCCTGCTCCCTCCTCTCACTGAAAAACAGGAGGAACCCCACGGCAGAGGACTGGGCTCTGTCCAAGACACAGATGCAAGTTTGGTGGCTCTCACTAGCAGACAATTGCTCCACCACTTGCCTGACCAGGCAGGTTGTCCAACAGCTCTTCCACTATTTTTTCAGCACACTTCTCTCCCTGCTTATAAATGAGTGCACATTCCAGGAAGACTCAAAGAGCAGTGGCCTACTGCAGAAAGTGGAAGTTTTCACACAATCCCAAAAAACCCCTTTGATATGGACATGTTGGCAAAAATACATCCACTGTTATTACTAATAGTTTTGAAAACACAATTCTGTTTATTGCAATGAATCCATTTTTGCTCTTGGCAAGGACCATAGTTGACAGCTATAGAATGTTCATCAGAAAACAAAGCCTGCTCATCCTCTAAAACCCCTCCCATATTTTTTGCATGGCTCTACGAGAAGGAGAGTAAACCTATATATAAACTATCAGATTCATTAACAGAAGTGTTGTTCTTCATTAATGAGCAAAAAACCCTTTTTTTTTTCTTTTTTTTCTTTTTTTAAAATTTTATTTGGGCAGCCAAAAAAGAGTCTATACTCTCCTTAACCCTCTCATGCCACGAGTCTGAGGGATTTCCCAACACAAAAGACATTAAGTCCAAACCAGTGGAAAATATATTTAAATGTATTTATGCTTACTGTATTTAAACTGACTTAAACTGCAAAAAAGAGGATTTAGGTTAAACATGGGAACAAAATCTCAAACCTCTACATGGGAGAGGCTTGCTCAGGAGGCTGTCACCTTTCTAACATGAGTACTGGCTAAAATAAACTGGGAAAGTCTGTGAGAAATCACACAGGAGCAGCAGATCCTTCTTCAGCAGGGAGAATTAATTAACTTTCCCTGCTCCCTTCCAGACCAATTTCCTAAGATATTTTTTTTAATACTGATATTTTGCTAGGTTACTTAAAATATGGATCTGGTATAAATGTGAGAAACAGGGCTGAGAGAAAATTATAAACACCTTAAAATACAGGTGGCAAAGGTCATACTGTATAAAAAAATGGAGGCTACACAATGGAAAAACTTTTCTTTAACCTCCTTAATTTAGTGGTTTTTGAATTTGACAATAATAGATTCTACCTGATGCAAAGTGGAAGACAAATGGCCTTTTCAAGTCCTTTCCAGTACTTTTTTAGTACTCTGAATTTACTGGCTAACTAGTTACTATTCCCTGTGGAGCAAAGACCCTTCTATATTTGAATTACATTTTAATCCTGGATGTTAACCAGTTTAAAAAAAATAAAAGGTGCTTGCTGAAAAGGTTTGGCCACTACCGCAGGTTTTTCTCTCCCTAACAATAAAATAAATATATTGTTATACAATCTATGTTGTAAGCTAAAGAAATTAGCTACTAAAACTTGGTAACATAATTAAGCAATGGGCCCTGCTATTGATGCCTCTGCTAGGAAAAAATAGATAGCAAGGAGAGTTGTGCATGCTGAAATGTATTTAAAGCACATAAAGTTGCAATGTCCTATTACTGTTTGATAAAACCTTCAGAGGAATGGATCTATTTTTCTGTAAGGGCAAGGATTTTTTTTTCCTAATTAATGTAAGGTTTTCTTGTTAAAAAAAAGTCTCTGATGTTTCTGTTGCCTAAAGTTTTATGATGTTTAAAATCTGGATGCTCTCAGAACATGAAACCAGAGTAGGACAATACATAACTTTTTCCAAGTTACTCATGGCAGTGGAGATGACAGGGATCACAGAATCACTGGAATGTCAGATGAGGACTCAGTAATGTTTTTCATTAGGCAAGTTGATGGGACCTCATCCATTTTATACAGTCCCAGTCATTTAGCAACAGCAGCCATATTTTTAAAGCAAAGTTTGAGTGGTTTTGGCTCAAAGAGGGAGAAAATAAAGATTCACAAATAATTTTTGTTTATTTATTATTACTAGATGATCTCTAAGGTTCCTTCCAACCCAAGCCATTCTATGATACTACGATTCTGATTTATTTATGCTATGGAGTACCAAGTTCTCTTGCAAGTCCTGCAATTCCTAATTCACTGTTTGTTTTTTTCTAAATAAAATGAAGGCACCAAAAAAATCCTTGAAGATACTGTTACTTAAAAGATTTTCTGGATTTGGGGTAGTAGTGGTACCATAAGTATCCTTGGAATATTTGTGCTGGGCAGAAGGAGTACATGTCACTTAGCCCAGAAACTGAGCATTTTGATTAGACTGCTAATGTTTAAAGAATTAGGGAAGATTTTGTTTGAAAGCAATGGCCCAAGAGCCATCTGAAGCCTGCTCACTTTTGCTCTTTCCTGGAGCTGAAGCAGGGATCTCTGCTAGGTCTGGGATCTCCTGCCATCATCAAGACTTAGAGCAGACGAGCCTGAGATGGGGCAGCCAGCTCCAGCACTGCAGGGGGAACTTCTGGACTTCTGGAAGAAGAAAGCCTCTAGTTTCCAGGAGCTCTGCTGTTCACAAATTGGCTTATCCCATCTGAAGAATACTGTAACACACTTCAGCCATCACATTTTCTTGATTCTTTCTAACACTGGTGATTTAGAGTGCCAAAATGCTCTTTCATCAAATATGAATGCAGTTTTGATTAAACACAGCACAGAACAAATTAGAAGACAGAGCATTCCCTTCAAGCAATACCTGTGAAAAGTTCTTTATCTTCGTGGTTAAATACATTCACAGACAGTTTATATCCTTTTTTGCTTTTGAGCCTATTAAAAGGAAAAGTTAGAGGACAAAGTGTCTGCAATAGTCTTCCAATACACATTCAGTAGACAAAGCTTTTATTTCATATCCAACAAATATTTGGGGTTTTTTGTATGGAAAACCACTATGTGGTTGTTTGATAATGAAGTGGGGAAATGAAGAAAGGCTCTTGGTTTTATCCTTAGATATTTGATACATCATCTCATTCTACCTGAACCACTGGTCTTGGGTACATGTGCTATACAAGTGGTTAGAATTATCTTATTCTTAAATCAAGCATCTATTTTCTGAAGGACTTAATTTTTCCTCTGCTTTGTGTCCTTTCTACACCCTTATCTCTAGGTATCATGGGAACAGAAGCTATGGCAGGGGAAGAGAGCAGTGCTGATGCCACATTGAAGGCACAGTGATGAAGTTTTGTGTCTAGGAAAAGCCCTTTCTAGGGGTTACCTCAGAAAAATCCAGATAACTAACATTAACTTTCCCAATCTTTGCACTGGCATATGTTAATTTTTCTAAATAATTGATGAAATTATTTTAAATGTTAATTGGAATATACATATTTTGTGCAAATTAAAAGCCTTGAATTAAAAAATCCGTAAAGTAAAAATTGACTTTGTGGATTTGTGATTTTTTTTTTACATTAGTTCTCTATTTCCTCATTAGACAGACAAATATAATTAAGGATATGTATTCCAAATCCTCTCATGTTACTCGTCTTGATAACAGGAGATATAGTAGCATATCTTGCAATTATTAACTGCCTTATCTTTATCATTTTGCTTCCATACTGAGAAATATTTTGCTGCTTGATTGCTAAGGCAAAATAGAGCAATATTTTTATTAGCATGTACCAACTTAACTGTAATATTCAGCAGCCAAAGGGCCATCCAGAAGAGACATCTTTGCAAAAGTATAATTTAGAAAGTATTGGTTAATTATGGTCACGTCCTTTCTAGGAAAAGAAGTATTTTGCTTTACAGTTTTCAGGTACCTGGGCAGAGGAAGATATTACTGACATCAAATGAATGAGAAGCAACTCCTGCAAAAATACTTCCACATATTATCAAGGTTTCAGTCTGTTCTTTGGCTCTAATATTCTGCCCAGATCCAGGCTGGAGCTCAGAAAAAGAAAGAGGAAGGTGTGTGAGAAAATAGCAAAGTACATGTGAAGAGAAAAGATACAAAAAACTGTGATAATTTGAAGGATTCTTTTATCATGCTGAGACATTCTTTGGTCATAAGCTCTTACCTAGAAGTTTGGTATAGACATGAAAAATTTGGCATAATAAATACACTTGTGTTAGTCAACCATTCTCTCAGAATAGCAACCATTATTCAGAGCAATTTGAGGTCTTACATACAAAGAAAGTCAATGACAATATCTTTGTCCATGCCAGTAACTTCTTGATCATGGGAGATCATCCTCTCCATGCTGCAGAGCCCTTCCTTAAAAATATGAGTATTTCCTGTGGGAAGACTGAACTACACAAGTTCAGGCATATAATAGCCTTGTTCCAAACAAGTTAAAACTGTGAGAATGAAGAGAATTTCTCATTCCTGAGAACACCACACAGACCCCAAGAGCAACTCATAACACACAAACAAAACCTGGGACATGCTGCTGTGAGTGGGACATTGCCAATAATTTCAGAGGATCAGGATCCTCCTTAACTGTTTGAACTTAGCAGGAGACAGAGTGGAGCTTGCTGCTCAGAGCTGATTCACATTAACCCTTGTGAATGGGAAGATTCAGAGCTTGTGACCTTGTGCCCTTGAGTGTTTTGCTTGGTTTTTTTTGTTTGTTTGTTTTTTGTTTTTTGTTTTTTTAATTAGACAAGCTGCACTGTGCAGTGCACAGCACAACTTGCCTGTATCACTATGGTACTGTAACCTGGAGCCATTGTTGTGCAAACTGCACATTCCAGAACCAGTTTGTGCCTTTATTTCTAATTATATTAATTACTAGGATCACTTTTTCAGTGCTACAGAAATGATCTGTATGTGAAATGTAGAGAACAAAGGTCTGTCAGTTAAATAATTCCTAACTTTTCCACAAAAAAATTAAAAAGATAACAAAAAATTACACTTGAGCTAGATGACAACATTCCTGACATGCTCAAGGTAATATCATCTCAGTGATGGCAACTTCAGATCTTGACTATATTGAAAATCTAAGTAACTGGTATCTATGTGCTAAACTTTCAAAAAAAAGATCAAAAGAAAAAAAAAAAAAAAAAAAAAAAAAGAGAAAAAAAGTTATGGGAGAATGAGATAAAATGGAAAGGGATTAAAAATATTAATTAATCTAAAATATCCTGGGCTGTATTCCCCAGACTGGGGGAATCCTTAATGTCTTTGGTTTTTTTAGTTTTCCAGAAATTGTCATATTAGCTTTTGCAGATGACTTTGCTCTTGGCATAATTTATAAATTTAAGCCTATCCAAGCAAATATAAACCAGCCTCTATTTAACATGCAACAACAAAATAATATTTTCCAGATTGCTTTTATAAAAAAAAGCCCATGTTGAAAATGCTCACTTCTTTTTTATAAGTATAAATTAATGTTGGTTTTTTTTTTGCAGATTTTCTGTTTGCAAACATACACTTTTTTTAGGCCCTACACATGTCTTAATAATGATGTTTCAAATCTAAAGCTTTCTCAAACCTTTTAAAACCTAAAGCATACTACAAAAATATTTTTAAAATAACTTCTCTGAAGGTGCTGAGATCATTCTATTCTGCTGTATCAGAAAACTGTTTTGTTGGCATTCCCTTCCTCAAGCTCTGGCTCCTCCACAATGAGATAAGATGTAATTTCTATTGAATTGCAGGTCTGTGTTTAATCTTAGAATATTAAGTTACCTTTAATTTTCTAAGAAGTTCTGCACATGCAGAGAAACCTTCTTCTGCCCCACAGCCAGTAACAAAATATTTAGTATGTTCTATACAGTGCTGATTAGTAAGTTTATGTTTTAGTCTTCAGGTCCAGAGAGCAAGTCATGTATTTTGCTGAGCCAATTCACCAACATTTCAGTTAAATGTGCCATGCAATGTGTGTTTTCTTCATGTGAAATAGTCCAAAAATGATCCTGAGATGTTGATATTTTCTGTAGAAAGAAAGGAAGTACAAGGGGGAATATTTGGAGTGATGGTGCTTTTCTATAATTATATTGATGATTGGAAGCAGAACTTTTGGTATTTGGTATTTTATTTAATATTAAATATGAACATTGAAATAAAGTTTTTTATAAAAACATTATGGAATTGCTTGCAAAGAAAAGTTTTGTTTATAGAAATATAGGCATTACTTTCAGGTTAAAAAATCTCATTTTCTTAACTAATATGCAATCAAAAAAATATACTACTTTGAGTTTTATGAGTTAACATTAGGAAATTTGCCCAGTGCACTATTACTTTTGAGGGTGTAATAAAGAACACTGATTCTTGCTGTTTTGAAAAGAAAAATACAGAAAAGCCTTTCTCTGAATGCCCATAGGAAATGTCTGTCCTACACCGTCGATTTCATTATAGTGTAAGAAACACTTTTGCCCTAAGTGCTTCTTCCAGCCCTGCTTCTTAATTGTTGTTATTTGGCAGCATGAAATATTGATGACATTGGTCAAAAAGATTGACAGCTGCATGAATTGTTATTAACCAGCCTGTTGGTTGTAGCTTAAAGTTCAATAAATACCAAGTTGCAGTATAAGCCTCAGGGAGCCTCTTTCTTTTCTGAAGAACTGGAAATTAACTATTTGATGTCTTTATAAGCTTTTTTCCTCACCCCCCCCTCAACTCCCCCCCAGTAGTTTTGATGACACAAAAAAGAAATGGATGGTTTGGTAATGCTCTCATAACTGGGATCATGGCCCCTTGCTGACCCTGAAGGAGGTAATGACCAAACATTACAGGAGATGTAACTACCCAGTCCATGGTTCTCATTGTCATTCATCACCACAGTAAACAACAGAAAAATCATCCAGAAACATTGGGATCTGAAAGAGCACAGGGGACAGAATGATTTCTGGAGTGAGGAATAACATGATACATGAGAATACATTTCATCCTCACACACAGGTGCTGTCACACTGTTATGATTTGCAGTTGTACATATATTCAATCACATAATAACTTGCTGGAGAGCTTCAATAATTTTGCATTAGGTTAGAGAGGAAATCTTTACCAACATGCATAACTTTTTTAATAGCACTGTGTACCTTCCCTTTTTAAAATGTTCACATCTACTAGCTCCTTCTTAAATCCCAGTGGATTCTTTTTTTCACAGAGCAAATATGCTATTTTTCTTTCTACAAGTAAACTTAGATTTTTAACACCTGTTTCGCTGCTGGTTCAGAGATCTCTGGTATCTACATCCATTATTGTCTTGTTCAGTTCCCTGTATATCTTAGTTCTTCAGTATTCTCTGTTATTACTACTTGTGATGTGGCATACTGTCATTTTGACTTTGATCAAAATAAGTTAATTGTAGCAACAGGAAGAATCCGTTAAAACTTCTCAATGGCTGATTTAGTTAGGGTGAATAGATGGAAAAAATACCTTGCAGACTCAGTAAATGATAAATTTAACCACTTAAGGAAAAACATGAATAGTGTATTATAGTGCATTATAGTGTATTATAAATAGTGTATTTATATGTATATTTATGAATATTCCAAACCTTCATTCTTTCAGATGTACTTGAATCAATCATCACTTTGAATTCACATGAATGATTCAGACAAACACCATGGTGTCCCATGACTTCATTGCTACCACTGATCAAGCAGGTTGATCTGACCATTATAGTGCAGAGCTATTTAACCTGTCACCTGTGGATAATACAAAATAATACAAAATGATGCAAAATACAATGTAGCCTGCACATGTTGGACTGAAATTTTGAGGAAGCAGCATAGTAAAGTAGTTTTGACAATTTGAGTCACTGAGTGGGTTTTTTTTCTTTTTTCCTTTTTTTTTTTTTTTTTTTTTTTTAAAGGGAATTTTGTCACTTGTCGATTAAGAAGTCTCCTGGGAGATTTTAATATTAAGTGTGTTGCTGTTATGGTTAGGATGGATATTTAATGTGTATTAATAATGACAGAAAATTAACTTTTTTCGCTGGGACTTAATTGAACAATCTCTCTCCATGCCATAATCACTTTTACAGTCTGTCTATTCAGTTATGCTGAGGCAAGGTTTTAATTTTATTTCCTCTGATATCAATCACTTATCCCATGAACATCTTGAATTCTCTCTTATGTTGCAAGAGTATTTCCCCCAGTTTTACTGGACTGTACATACTAGTATACAGTAAAAGAGTTAATAATATGTCATGCAAGTTCAAACCTAAATAACTTCATGGACAACTTTCAAAATGTTTTATTATTTGAGTTTCCTTTTGATAAAACAAGAAAATGTAATTATATGCTAAAAGGAATTGATAAGCAACTTGTTTAACCAATGGTTACAATCTCCTGTCTTTGTTCACTGCATTTGTAGCAAATAGAACCTACTGCATTTCAATGCTGACATTTAATCAATGCATGTAAATCACCTTGGAGACCTATTATTCTTGTATTCATTATTCTGTCATGCAGCATATAAGCATGTAGGAGAATTATATACAAAGTTTTTGCAGCTAAGGTCAAATAGTGGCACATGTAACTGTCTGCTCTTGAAGTTCTAAACTGCTTCTGGCACATGGCATAGTATATACCACAACATGTGTGAATAAAATCATAAGATCTCTGAATTAAAATTGTATCCAAATCTTATTTAAGGGACTTTTTGTGTTAGGAAATTGTCAGCTGGTTACAAGTCTTTCCTATTGACTGTATAACATATTCCTTCTGTTTACTAACTTCTGAGGGCAGGCACAGATGAAAATAAATACATAAGTGATTTTTTCTGTATGGAAAGACTAAACTTTTTAAACCAAATGTCTGGGTTATACAACAAACAAATATGATAAAACCATAAATTACAAGAAAGTAACTCAAATAATTTCCAGTCAGGTGGTGGCATCTCAATATTTTCAAGTCAGTATGCTGTAAGAATTTAGCATTGCTGGTCTCTGAACATTTGCAACCCACTGGAAATGGAAAATGAATTTATATTCAGGCCACTGTTTGAAGGAGAGGGACTGAAAGCATCAGAGAAAACAGTGAACAGCCAGCAGCAATGGCACAGCAGATGGGTTTGCTTTGGTACCTGCACCTCTGTGTTCCACCTCCTGCAGTGTTTTACTGGTGAAGCACCAGTTTGTCCAAATAAATCTGTTGAGTAGAACTATCTAAGACAACCAGATTTGGTCCATCAGGTAGGTGAGCTGGCACCACAAGAGCCCAGGACCTGAAGGTGTCCTGAAACCAGGAGAGCAGAGGCAGCAGTAAATGAAGGGCAGATAGAGAAATATGCTACTCACCTGCCTCTCAGGTAACTTTCTCCAATGACTGGTAGCTATGGCAACCCATGGAAGAAATCTGGGAAAATCAAACATGGTAGATTTTCTATCCTTGATTACCATCCAAATTTTGCCATTCAATTTTTTCATTAATTTCTATTGGTGAGCCATTCAACCCAAAAGTTCAGATTGATGAATTTCAAATCGTTAATGCAAATAATTTTGAAATATTTTCCTTTCATCTTTCTCTGTAAATGCAAAGACATTTAATTATACATGAAAAAGAGTTTGGAAGCCATTCTATGGTTCTCTGAATTCTAACAGAAAAGTCAGTAACTCTATAATTTGCTTTTCTTTGTTATTATATGAATCTGATCTTTTTCTCTGACAATCTCCACTTTAAGAACATTTTTGTCATAAGGAACATTTACCAACTTTCATTTGTCAAACAATTTTTGCTGCATGAAATTTTAAGGGTTTATTAGAGAAATTGTAAAATACATAGACATACATGTATATTAATAATTATAATATACTGTCATTTTTCTCAGTGGATTCAGGATACAGATGGAGTCCATGAAATCTTCTTCTGGTCTGATTTATAAACCATGATAAATCAGCTGCAGAGAGACAGTCACTCCTGATTTTTAACCAGGAGTTAGTAAAAGGCACCAAGCTATATACATCATACAGCAACAAATCATGAAGTTATAGTCTAAATTTTGAGTGTGGGTGCACTGGTCATTGTTTTGCATTTCATTGGTGCAGACTTGGTAACTCTTTCACCAGAGGAGTAAATTTAATGCTGTTTTGTTACTGACTCTGCAATGTCAAATTTCAGATTGCCACCCACCAAGGAAAACGAGGTCATATCTTGTGCTTTACCCTGTCACTGTCATGAGTAAATTGTAGCACTGCTCTTGTGCTAATTCCTTTGTTCTGCTTATGGCAATTCATCGACAAAATACAGGCTTCAAGACAGATGTGGGGGAGCCCTTCAGTCATAGGACCAATTTTTATAACCCTGTGCCAGCCCTCTGCTCCCAGACATCCCAATTAAAGGGAGGTGAGAGGGAAATCCCTGAGATCTGGTGTGCTCTTTTTCTCTGCCATAGTCCCAAGTGGCAGAGATCCCCAGCACTGAGCAACCAGCTCAGAGCTTGTCCCACTGGAACTGGGGCTGGGACCTGCTCTGCACCAGGCCCTGGAGAAAGAAGAGGTTTAGACTATAAAAACACTGTGTCCTCCTCAGGGGATCTGGGCTCAGGCCTTGATTCACTGTTGGGAAAAGATTGTGAAGCAGTGAAAAGAAAGGCTACAGAAGGCAAAATAACTGAGAGAGCAAAATGGAAAGAATTACAGTTTGGCAATGAGGTCTTTGTTATTATAGAGCTTTTGTGACCTTTAAGAGTCTGACTTGACTGGTTGCCTGAACAAGTTTCCAGCCTGCAGTCCTGAGTCCAGTTACATGCCTGGCAGCTCCTTTTAAAGCAAACCTGCCATGCCACCAGCTCTGGAGCTGCAGTGCATGCTGGCTGAACAGACTCTGCCTGCAGGCACCCTTGACAGTGACCTCCTTTCCAAGCAGGTCAGAACAGCTACCTGCCCAAGAGGCACTGTCTTATTGATTCATCTGCCTCCAAACAGATGCACCACATATCTGCTGGAGATGCACCTGCTCCTCAGGGGCTGAAAGCTGAACACGTATTTATTATACCTGTGAAGTATTCAGCCATGGATGATGACTGCAGCAGGTATGAACATGTGAATCTCTCTAAGGAGAAACACATACAAAGAATATGCCCCTTTTGGGGGTCTAAACCAATTATTGAAGATATTTTTAACTCTGTCCTCCAGGCACCTGCCAACTCATGTCTGATTTACCTGCTGTGTTCCTAAACACATAATTTTTATGTGTAAAATGTTTATACATATTAAAATATTACTAGTGAAAATATGCAGACATTAATTTTCATATCTGAACCTCCACATAATTCACTTTTCTTTGCTGATCCTTCCCCCTTTGAACTTCAAAGATTTTATGATGATACTAGTGAAAGATTTACCAGATTCAAAGCTGAAACAAAGATGCACCTGAATCTTTAGAAGATTCTGAATTCTGGTCAATAGATAAAATTCTGGGAAAAAAAAAAAAGAAAACAAATCCCTGAACAAACATTGAATTACAGTGTACAAATTCTATTACCCATGGTAAAATTTATTCTGAGCCACAGCCTGAGCTTTGCTTTGGGAATGCTGAAAGCAGACAGCAGAAATCTAAGAGTCTGTGACTGCCATGACATGAAGGATAAAGTCAGAGGATCAACTATTGAAGGTGGACATGGCAAAAAACCCAAAGGAAATATGATGCTATCTTTAACAAAAAAAAAAAAAAAAAAAAAAAAAAAAAGTTGAGATTCTGATTTTTGATCTACTTTATTTTAGGAGATTATATATTTCATGGGGACCAAAATTGATTGTACCTGCTATTTATTAAAGAGAAAATGAAGAGCCTTAGTGATTTGAGAATTCTTTTAATGAAGAAGTTTTTGATGATCTGCAGCTGAAGGATTCAGTGTATTATCATTTTATTCCATGAAAGAAAATAAGTGACAGGGAAAGTAAAGCTAGACTTCTGTCCTGTTTCTCTGAAGTGTAGCCAGTGTTCTGCATAGGGCTGTCCTTGGAACAAGCATGCCACTGCCAGATGTGCCACCCTTTTTTCTATGGCTCTGGGCACAGAAAGGACAACCTGATTCTAAACCATTTTAAAACTGCTAAAAATAGCTAGCAGTTTTATCCTTTTTACCCTTGGGTTTTATCTCCTCCTATGACAAAGGGTAAATACAAGAGGAAGATTAGGTCACAGAAATTTGTGTGTGGGCTCTATGTAAAATGAGCATGTGACATCTCTGAACATAAGGTCCTTTTGCCAAATGGAGACTTGTCTTTTTTTTTCTTCTTTGCACAAACAAACATGTGCAAGGTGATTTAAAATGAGGAATTGTTGAAAAGTACAAATCCTGTGTAGAGGCTATTACATTAGGTGGATTGAATGAAGTAGGAGCTTCTCATTTATAATCAGTTTTAATCACATTCAATACTCTAAACCAGATTGAAACTGAACATTAGTGGTTTAGGATAAAACCACACTTCAATTCACCCTACATTAGAATGTTTTAAATGTCAGTGTTTTGCTTTCACAGCTGTGTGCTCTGCAAGAAGGGAGATGTTTCTGATGAAAAGAAGGTCATTCATTAATACCAGTGATTGCAAGGGACAGGATCAGCCTTTTTTGCTGTTGAAAGGAACAGAGGAAAAATCAAAATGAAGTGTCTCTGTTTCAGAAAGCAAGAGGAATATGCCCAACCAACAAATGTTTCAGTGCCTCCACCCATGGGTGTTTCCTTGGGACAAGTCTACAAAGCCTGCAGCAAAGGAAGTAAAACCTTTTGAGTAGAAGAAGTGAAATAAATTTTCTTCCTCTAGAAGCAGAAAGAACTCTGTAGGTTATATCAATAATCCATCTGTATATCTGATAATTTTCAGCCAAGTTATCTACAGTGGACTTTAAGATTTCTTTCTGAAAGTTTGATAGGAATTTTTGAATGAAAGATAAGAGGCAAAAATGTATGGAAATTGGAAAAAAAAGTCTTAATCTTTAAAATGTTTTTATAAAAGTAAATGCAAACCATTGTGATGATAAATGAAGGTTATAGTCACCATTACGTTAGGTGCTCATGTCTCTGTCACACTGAAAAGAACAGAGCTTGACCTGTTCTAAAGGCAGGAAAAAGTTTAAATAAGGGATATGAAAGGCAGAGTTTATGCAGCTATGAAATCAACCTGGATTTTCTTTCACCTCACTGTCTTTGAATACTTCCTTTCAAAGCATTTAAAATTAGTAAAGATTTCTTCAGTGTTCTGACAGTAGCTTTCTTCTATCTTCTGTGCTAACTAATTTTGGATTTATCTCTATCAACATACTCTGGTTAGAGGATATTTTAAACTTTGAAATTTAGGTCCATTTTTACAACCATTACAATTTGTGTTGCAATAAGTACAATATTGAATGTAAGCTGCATCATTTTCCCCATTAAGATTTTAAAACACTGCAGATCCAATTTAGATAAAAAGGAAAATCATTATTCCAACAAGTTAAAAATTAGGTTTAACATAACATTGCAACCTTATGAAATTTCAAGCTGGTTTCAAATCAGTACTTAACTGATAACAGCTATTTCCTAATTATCTTCTTAATATCAATGACTTTGTGAGTTAGTGATACAAATCATTGTTTTTACTAAATTGAAAATTAAATTATTTGATAAAATGTTGGTTTAATAAGATAATGTGAAAGGAAATACAATTGATTAAAATAACATTGATTTCCCCCTTTTAAAATTTAGTATTAGATGTCATAATTGCCACTCACCAAAATCAGAACTCATCATTTCCTGTAACACAACAGCTCATTTATGATGTACAACTTGCTTCTACATTTAGAAAATTGACAAAATTCTTCTTTCTTCCACTTTGCTCAATAGAAAGGAAGAATTTAGTCCTTTTTGCTTTCAACAGGACTCATGATGAAATAAGCATGCCTGAGAACACTCATGTCATATATGCATTCATGTCAAGAGGACTTTAACACCACACCTCTTCCTGTAAATCAAACCTCAATCTTCTGCAAAATATTGAGTGCATCTCTAAAGTATCACATACTGCTGCTAAAGGATATAAATGTTTCTTAGAATTGAAATGCTTGCTGTAAAATTAATTTTAATATTAGCTGCAAGTCAAGAAAATAGTTAATAAATCACTTTTCCACTTTCACAAAACTTTTCTTTCCATCCTTTCAAGTAATCTTCAAGAATTTTACAGTGAATATCTTTTGAAGAAATAAGAATGACTAAATAATGTGCATAATTATTTTATTAAGATAGTTTTATTAAAGTAGTAAAAAAAAGCAATCTAGAAGCTTTAATTCAAAAGCTTTTGCATTTTTGCCAGTACTCTCTTTATATATTCTGTCTTGCTGTCTAGAACAATGCATGAATTTGTGGGAATTATTCACTGGTTTGTATCTAAATGTGAGAGCACTTGTTTTGCTGATCAATGTAGAAATAATGAAAATATAACAGGATCAATGGCTTGTCCTTACTAAAGAGGTCTCTTAGGAGTCTTTAGGCATATTTATTCTTCCTTATTTGTAAGTCTATTGCAAAACTCAGGAAAAAGGTTGGAAACAATTCATTACAATTAACTAATTCAAAGCAATAACAGGTAAAAGTGTCAATGGAAGCTTCACAGATTCTCACTAGGATTTTGACTACAGTGTGTCTCGATATTTTTCAGCACTTTTTTTTCTGTGAGCTTGGGCTTACAGTGTTAGTAGTAGTTTTTATTGATATGTTTTAAGAAACAAAAGGGTATATCTACCTTCAAACAAGTATATTTATGAGCTTTTCACACAGGGCTAATGGTTCTGATGAGTGATTGGCATGCACTACTTTCAAATTCTGCATTTACAACTGTACGGATCTGCAGGATGTCTAAGAAAACACACAATCTCCCCGTGCTCAGACAGATTAAAAACATTAACAAGGGAAGGCTGTTAAAGGCTTCATGGCCACAGCCAGCCACATGTAAATTAAAAAGTTTGCAGCAGGACCTCAACTAATGGAATAGATTATGATTTTGATTTTTGTTTTGCCATCAAACACATTTACCATATGTGTACCATAATGTGTAGGAAAGACAAATTCCAGTAAAGTTGCAGATGATCCTGTCTTAATGTACAAGATTACTTAAATGCTTGCTCAGAATACTTTTTAGATAGTGGTACACAGACATTAAAGGGGAAAAAGAACCTTAGACTATTCTTTGATGTTTGTCTGGGATCAACAAGTGTTTGGTAAGAAATTGTGTTTGACACTTGTCTGGGGCTTGATTGTTGCCCTAATGCCTTGCAAGTACTTTAATGTGTCCACAATGAATAGGGTTCATCTCTGGCACTGTGAAATGCCATCCTGGCCTTGGCAAAAGTTATTACTTGTTTGACAACCTTTTAAAGTGCAACAAAACCTCAGCAACTCCACTGCAGCAGGCTGTCCTGAGGTCTTGTTTCCATCTGTTGGAAGCAGTGACTGCTGGCTTGCAACAAGGAGAGATGTCAGTTAGTCTTAAAATATGACAGCAGATTCCTTCTGTCCTCTGCTTTACTCCAGGTTTAGCACCATGGCAGGATTCTCTCACTGAAGCATTACAAATAAGTTCTGTTGGAGTCATTTTGATTCTTTAATTTGTTCAATGCCAAGGTCTCAGGACTCAGCTGAATCCTTGATATGATCCCAGGAAAACCATGGATGAACACAGATTTTTCTGCCTGCATGCATAAATGCCATGATTTTGGTGAGCAAGAATGGACATGACTGCCCTGTCAGACGCTTACTGTGGAGCAGGACATTCAAAACAGACACTTTGGCTCCATCAGTTCAGGATCTGCCTAACAATTGGTGCACAAACTGTGGTGCCCCCTGCACATGCAGAGGAAACAGAAGGACTGGGGTCAATTTTTCTACTTTTATGCTCATTACTGTCACACACAACATGAAAGAAAGGATTAATATGATGATAAATAGAAAAGAATGAAAGACTTCAACTTGGTTCCATTGCATCCAATGTGTCATTCATACAGATGTCAAAGATCACCTGTTCGTTTTTTTCTAGGCCTTTTATTCCTGCTGCAGCAATTTTGTGATCTGCTCAAAGTCATCCAGGACATATCTACTTTGGGTTAATATCTTGAAACTAGTTTCAGTCCAAGAAACAGAAATATTGTACATATATTGATGTTACACTGGGTCAAAATAACTCGTCCTGTGAAAAGCAGAGGTAATTAGCTCAGGAGTGATTATCACACTGGTGTAATGGGAATGCCTTTCAGGCTTAGAAATTTCTCTCTATGAGACTTAGCTGAGAGCACATAGAAAGTCCAGGATCCATGGCATGTTTTTGAGATTGAACCACATTGATTGTGTGAGAAAGCTGGCATGGTAAACTAAAATACAGAGTCCTCTCCTCTCCTCTCCTCTCCTCTCCTCTCCTCTCCTCTCCTCTCCTCTCCTCTCCTCTCCTCTCCTCTCCTCTCCTCTCCTCTCCTCTCCTCTCCTCTCCTCTCCTCTCCTCTCCTCTCCTCTCCTCTCCTCTCCTCTCCTCTCCTCTCCTCTCCTCTCCTCTCCTCTCCTCTCCTCTCCTCTCCCTCTCCTCTCCTCTCCTCTCCTCTCCTCTCCTCTCCTCTCCTCTCCTCTTGCTGAATTTTGTTCTGAACACACCACAATGGACCTGCACAAACTTTGCCCTGAGGAGCACAAGGCTTGCTATAATAGGGCTTCAAATTTGTGCCAGTGTGGACAAATATTGTCAAAAAAGACCAGCTCAGTTATGAGAAATATTCACAGGACATGAGACCTGCCATGTTCTTAACAACATCTCAAAACACAGGGTTATTTTAGAGACACTGTAAACATTAATCTTTTGTGTGTTTTGCCTTCACTAGAGGAAGAAAGTCCTCTAAGCCCTGAACAAAAGAGAGTCCTAAGCAATACTTTTTCCCTCCACCTTGTTCCTTTTTAATACACTTTATATTTAGGTTTAGCAGTAAGCTAAGAAGTGACTGTACTTTTAGTCTCTTATAGATCAACATTGTGACATACCATAAAGAAACAGATGAAGAAGCAAACAAAAAGGGGAAAGCAGTAGGAATTGTGAGGTTTTTGCCTACATCAAGAGCCAAAATGCAGGCAGGCTGGAAGGACAAATGGAAGGAGTGATTGGCTAATGGTAAACCTTCATGTTTGGGTGTAGGAGGGCCATATTTCAGCTTTTGCTCACTTATTTCTCAGAAGGGCATTACAGGTTTCCAGGAAATCGATGTCTTCATAAGAGTTTAAATCTATGCTCTATATAAAATGTAACTTATACATTATATTAGCTTATGTAATGTATTTTAATGCTTTCTTTCCCCTCTTTTTTTTTTTTTTTTTTTTTTTTTTTTGTGGGTATTTTGGTTTCTTTTATTCCAGATGTTAGTTATCTCATTTGCAGTAAAATAAATTGTTTGCTGTTTATTTAATTTGTGACAGACTACAAAAGGTATATTCTTTAGAAAAAGGGATGGTAGCAGCATAAATCTAGGGATAATGCATCCAGTGGCATCAAAACTGAATCTCACCCTTGAGTTTGGTTAAATGATAATCTTGGTGATTTGCCAGATTTTAATATGTTATTTTTCTACCTTTTCACTTTACCATGAATAGTTAGTGCCTCATGTGGTTTGGTATCAGGAGTTAATGTAAGAAAGGCTAAAATTAAAAAAATAATCACTCTTCACCAGAAGAGAGAACAAAGGAAAAATTACACAAAATACAAAATATAACACACGTTTTTCAGTACTTAAGAACAGTGGAGCCTACATGTTTATCACTATTAGCAAGACCATAAATCAGTGACCCATGTCTCTTTAATGAGATATTTTCACCTTTAAAAGTCTTCTCTGAAATTTTTGTCAGCATATCAAATATTGATCACTTTAGCCTGTCCATGTACAAATTTTATAGCTATCTATAAAATTGATATTAGCATACCTTTTAAGCTGTTCATTGTGCACTGTGTGTGGAATGACTTAACTTGCACCTTTCAGCAGATTTGCAAATATGAATGTGACAATTTCAGTTTTAAAATGTTTTCAGATACATCATTAAAAGTCAGGTTGAGACCCTTACAGATATTGCCTCTGATATTAAGCACATTTTCTGACCTCAACATTTATGCATTGCTGCCTTTACAAACCAGAGTGTATTCTAAAATATTTACAAGCATAAAATATATTGTTCCCATTTTGTCAAAAATAGAGGAAACTCCCTATTGTGGAATGTAATTCAAGCTGATACAATCAAGTTGGTTTTTACACAAGAATCTCTGGTAAAATAAATTTCCTAATGTGTTGCTACACATGTGATTTCACTGTGCATCAGTGCCTTCACATAAATTTATTTTTTCCTTCAGAACTTGGTAAACCATATTATGTCTCACAAAAATTATATTAGACTTATTGCTGCAAGCTTAATCCAAACTAATAGCTACTACAGAAGTTAAGTATTTGGTTTTGATCAGTTAACACTCATTGGAGGACATTTTCTTATGCATTTCCACTCAAGCCAAAAATCTGAGACATAAAACTCTGGTGAATTTCAGGATGCAATAAATGGCATATAGAAATAGTAAAAGCCTTCAGTACATATAGATTGGATGGGAAATCAGATGGCCTGAGCTCCATTATCTACTGTGATTATTATTGTGAACAAATCACTACTTTATTTTATTTCACAGCATCAGGGTAGTAATGCTTATCTAACATAAGAAAATATTTTTGGTACTGTGGATGAGAAGTGTTGCATAAATGTTAAGTAAAAATAAATATTTGCTCCCCTGCTGCAATGATTCAGTTTGTTAATCTCTGAAACACTGTTTCCTATTATGCAGAGGAGAGATAAAAATATATTATGGATCAGGCAGACAAGTTTTATTGGAGAGAGAAACATGGGCACCTCTTCTTATTTAAATCATGCTAGTGGTGTGTCTTTCTCTTTTCAAACATGCAGGTGCCTCAGCTAATTGCAAATTTAAACCACCTGGCACTGGTTTTCTTTCTGGTCAAGTACTGAAAGCTGCAAAAAAGATGATTTGAACTTTAAACTGTGCTTTGTAGGAGCAGTAACTCTGTCTGCAAGTAACACGTTGCACTTTGGTATCTCTTTTGTATTTTCTTACTAAGAGTCTTGATATGAAATCTTACATGGCTGAAACCTTAAGTTAATGTCCTGTGAAATAAAAAAGAAATAGTAGTATAGGAGGCATCATGAGATGTATGTTTTCCTTTTTCTCATAAAATGTCCTAGTTTCAACAAAATTCTAAGTTCACTGTAGTCTAGGTCAAGTTTTTTTTTGTTTTTTTTTCATTCACTCTAGAGGTTCAAACTGATGGTCCTTCTTGGATTTCCCTGTGATGGGCAATGACAGCAATTGTCTTCACCTGTCCATTCTGGACTTAGACCAGAGGTTGCCATCCCCTCACAGAAACATCACAAATGGCAGTTTGTCCATTCCTTAGCCATCATAAGCTGCCATCTGTCACATTAAATTCAAATGTCATTGATTTCAGTTTGCATTAGCACAGCAGGATATGTTATGTGGAATTCAGAGTCCTAGGATGATGAAGTTACTGTAAGAAGTCCAAGCTAGCAGAGATCCTATTTTATACAGCTTAGAACTCAATTCTTAAAAAAACAAAAACAAAAACAAAAACAAACAAACAAACAAACAAACAAATTTGGCCATTTCTACATTGGTTTTACTGAGTAGCTTAATTGGGAAAAGCATGAAATCTCTCTTCCATGGAGCATGGTTTTTTTTACATTCATTTACTATTCTCCCCTCTGCACAGAAGTAAACTTATCTGCACTATGCACCCAGCAGTGTTTTTGAACGGCAGAGAGAGAAGGGCTGACATCAGGCACAAGAATTCTATACTGTCAGAAATGCCAGAGTTCATCAAAACTACACTATTTCCCTGCCAGCTCCCTGAAATATCCCTACTTTCTTTCTTATCATCATCTGTCCCCCTCAGATATTCTCCAGTAAGATACTGAGGTGTTTAAACTAACTGCAGGCACACAAGATATTTTATAGAGGAATAGGAAATTGTGCCTACAAAGAGATTCTTGCTTGTGCTGGAGCCATAGAAAAGTCCTTTTCTCCTTCCCTTGTGAATATTTGGCTATTTCAAGTGAAGAAATTGTGTTATTTTCATTCCACTTACTGCCTAGAAAACTGTTTTGAAAGTAGCTTGCCTAGATGTACAGCAGTGACTTGGTTATAGTCCTGAATTTCTGGAATGTACAAATGTGAAATTCAACAGAAACATTTAATGAAGTTTACTTTCCTCTCCTCTGATGATGCAAAAAGCCTGAACTTTTACCCAGTGTGTTAAGCTTCAATGCAGAGATACAGGAGACAGAAAAATATACTGCACAACCTTTTACTTGTTTATTATAATATTAGAGATGTGAGGTTTAACCTTCAGGTGACCCTAAGGTTGACTCATCATAGAAAATGGATCAGTAAAACATGAAATGGGCAGCAAAGACTAGGCATCTGAAATTAGGAAAGAACAATGTTCTACTGAACTCTTTAGCATGACTTTCCCCTTAAATCCCAGTTCACATTCTCAGAGTATTTATAAACTGTATCTAGTAATAGGTTAGCTTGCAATTGCAGAAAAATGCATTTATTCATTTAAATAGCATATTCATTTTAGCATATTTATAAGACTTGTTATACACCAAAGTGTAATCATAGCTCTATATGCATAATAAACCAATAAAAACATACAGTTTATCATTCTGGTGTGATAACAATTTCTCAAGTATAATATTCATTGGCTATCTTAAACACCTGTCTTGCAACACATCCATTGCTTGTATATTGGTTCCCTGAAGGTCACTTGATTATAAAACTAAAAGACCTTGTGCAGTATAGAGGCATTTTACAATGTGTTCAATACAATACATAATAACGGAAAAAATCACATTTTGATTGTTGGTATAGTTTAAAAAACTTACCCGAGATATGCCCCATGAATAAAAAATGAAAAAAAACCTGACACTTGAGACAGAAACATTGTCCTAAAGGTCTTTCTAAATAAAGGTTTGAAACCAAATCAAATGTGTTTTGATTGATTCCCTATTCATCATAGCTCTGCCATCAGGGCTACTGACCTGAGGTTGTATTAGCATTTTTAAACTATGCAACTGAATAGAACTCCTGAGAAACTTTATGCACCTAAAACATAAATATGAGATATTTTTCTGCTGTAGACACTTAGAAATAAAAAATTCATCACTACATGTGTTACAGTAGTCAAGAGTAAGAGGGTAGCAAATATAAAATGTCATTGCAGAATTAGAAAACATGGAACCTGCCTGCTGTCCACCTTTGGAAAGACTGATACTCTGCTCCTCTCTTTTCTCTTCTTATCCAAATTCATTTTAATAACTGCAAAATTAAATGACACTCTCATGTCTTTGGGATCTATAGCTGCCTTATTTCAAATTCTCCAGCAAAGAAATTCTGAACCATTCTCTTCCAGCTGCTTTTATTCTGCTTTGTTATGTTAATGCTCCATGAAAAGATGTCATGGAAGACCAAAGAATTTTGTGCATACAATTTATACTAAAAATAATTTTGATTTAAACTTGAAGATTAAAGTAACTTTCCATTTTCAATAATGTAGAAAATTAAGAGTGAGATCAGCTATGTGACTGCATGTGGAAGTGTGGGTGAATCCAATAAAGGACAAAACCAAAGAGGACCAGTGAGAGGCTTCTGTTTGAAATGTGTCAGAACTTTACACTTAAAAATAGGCAAAATAACTTTTTTTTTTTAATCTGAATATTTTTCCTTAAACAAATAAAGGATCTTTTATGAATGTATAAATTGAAAGATTTACCAGTCCAGGGTGGGCAGGGTTTGTGGTACAGCCTGTTTATGAAATAAATCTGTTATCCAGGAGCAAAGTATGATTATGAAAACAGATAGGATAAATTTAAATAAGTCTCTTTTTCTTGACCCATAGAATCCAGAGGTTTCCTTGCCATGTTTTAAATTATTATTATTATTGTTTAAATTATTTAAGTTATTGTAATTATTAAATTATTATTTAAATTTTTAAAAAATTATTTAATTATTATGGAAAAATCTAGCCACACTTAAATAAAGAAATCACTAAAGATTATTGTGATTCTAGATTATTGTCACTGAATACCATGGAGAGAGCTTGATCATTGAAAGCTGAGTCTCTTATGCCATTGTTGCACAGAATATACTAATTATAGTCTTCCTAGTTGTTTTTTTTTTCGTTTTTGAAAACTGGATGTGAGTACAAACTCTTCCAAACTAAAGGAGAAGAGATGATGAGGATGGTGATTTGGTGAGATGCAATCTCAATGCCAGCAGGGGTCAGAATTTTTACCTTCTTGGTATTGAGGGAGGAAGGAAGGAGATGAAGGAGATGGACAATGACTGCTAATATGTATTGAAAATTAATTGTGGTAATAAATATTTTATCAGCTGAGATCAGCTGGTGAGGATCAGCTTCAGCATTTCTGCTAAGAGGGAAAGTGGAACGTCCAAGTAGTGGCGCTTGAATGCTGACAATTTCAGAGTTCCTGTAAAGATTAGATGAGCTTCACTGGAAGCTGCCCTTTGTCAGCACTGCCCTGAAACAGCCACATTTCACTGAAAGCTGCTAAAAGCAGAACTCATTCATGTTACAGTAATGTGAAGGCTCGATCCTTCCATAAATATCACATTAAACCCTCAATGTTAAGTCATAAGTCAAATTTGATACCACAAAGTAGCAATAAAAAATGCCAGCTCTGAAATCTTGCCTGTGAAAACAGATATTCCATATGGTTTAAGGGGATGGGGTCAGTAACAAAATTTTAATAAACCTCTGATGGTTATGTTATTTTAACACCATGAGCATGGGAATATCAAAATTGCCTGAAGCCAGGGGACCACCCAACTTCAGATATGCAAAGATCTTTGTAATAATGTAATCTTACACTGGGTAAGCTAATAAAAAAAAAGTAATATATGTACAATTTAATCAGAGTGATACCCTGGGGAATAACAGTCTATTATCTGCATCTCTGTAAATATCAGAAGACTGAAGTTTAAACTAAACTGTACTTCAGATCAGCGATAACCCTTCATGAGAATAAAATTAATAAAAAAAATTATCATAATTTTTTCTTTGAAAGCATCATACATGTCCACATAAACTTCTGCATTTCCTGCAAACATGAAATTAAAAATTCACAGATCTTATGAGGAGCATTAATTTTAAAAATATTTTACTATAGTGTTCTTAACTACTCCTCACTTATGATCATAGCATAAAATGAAATGTGAGGCTTTCTTTAATGGTCTTTTACTAATATTCTAATGTCATAACACATGTATCCACTCTAAAACGCATAGATTCTAGAAAATTCAGCATTACATGGGAGGGACTCCACATTTGAAGTGACTATCTAAGATCTTTGGTATTTACTACAGGAAGAAAGGGATCATAAAATAAAATATTAGAAAAAGGTCCATTTTTATTCTAAACTTCATATTCCTATGAAGTTTTTGTTGTCTCTAAAAACGTGCTGTAAGTTAAATTGAATATGATTTTTGTGGGATGCATGTGCATGTTTAAAGGATCAAGCAAAATAAGCACCTCACTTCTGTGTAGTTTGTGGGGAGTAGTGAAGGAAAACAAAATAAAAGTTACATGTATAAAGAATTTAGTAAAAATTTTAAAATACTTATTATCTATTAAGATAGTACAAAACATATTTTTCTTGTGAGGTGATCAATTTAAGTAGATCTAACAAGTTTTGTGTAGCATCTCCAGTGTAGCAAGATCCCTTTCTATTTAGTGAGTTATGTCTACCCCACACTTGGCCAGTGTAGATCTACAAACCATTTGTCTCCCCCACCAGTTCTATTCTGACAAATGATCTGTTAAATATGACAAGAAATCAACATTTGATGAGAGCCTGTGACTTGTGAAGGTTTGGTAAATATTCGGTTTAATCCACTGACAGAAAAAAAAAATTAATAAACTCAACTTGGCATCTATTATTGCAGATTATGAAATTCAAGTATTTTGTGTCTATTCTGTAAATTCAGTTTTTCAGCTTAATTACTCTGATTCTTCTATTCATTTAAACATTGCTACTAGGAGCTAAATCATCTAGAAAACTCTGAATTCTAAATGCATAGGGAATTTGATAATAGTTATTTTCACAGTTGTGAGTTGAATGAATTAAGGCAGATAGGCTGTTATTTTAACACTAGTTTTTATATACCTCTGTCTTGTTAATCTGTGTCTATATAACTGCTGGCTTAAATTTTGGATAATAATTTATTTTTTTTTCCCAATCTTTCAACCTGATGCGGAAAAATAATATGGCATCTCTATGACTCTTTTAAATACAAAGAGGTTTGATTTCAAATACTTTGAATTTATAATTTATATAGTAGCCCAATGGCTGGATTTTAATTCGGTTGCAGCAGGTTACTATTCAAGCAAGTATTTTTCTTGAAATAAAAGTGAGTCCCCAGGACATGGTACTGTCACATATGCTCAGCTGTTCAGGAGATTGCAGAAGGCATTAACCTGCTCCACACTTCTCCACAAAGTTGTTACATGGTGGTATCAGCAGAAGGGAATGACATTTGTCCTTCAATGCTCATTTCCAATCAATCCACTGGTGACTTTTGATCACTAATGAACTGGGGGGAAGGAGAGGACATTTCCTTGTGCTGACTGTAGAGGGACAAGGACACAGCAAGATGAGTCAGCCTCTCATAGAGGAGCAGAACAAGCAGATAAAAATAGGTACAATCTAAATATTGTTGTAGCTGTGATAATGGTAATCTATGATTTTTAATTTCTTCAGAACAAGAATGGGCAAGAAAGAACATGTTGATGAATAAGCCTTTCTGCTTACAGTCCTATTGTTCATTCCTACTTGTAGCAAAATATTGAGATAGTCTGGGCAGCCTGTTGAACACAAATTTTCAATTCACCCACTTTGAGATAGAAAAATAGCTGCCACATGACATCCATAATTTTATATTTTTGCTAGTAACACTAGCTAACTCATGGGAACTGAAAAAATTGCAGCTGAAACAAGGAAATAAAAATCAATAAATTAGTCATCATTAAGAAGAGGAGTCAACTCTTCTGGTATTGCCCTCATTAAACCAAAGGGACTGATTACACCTGACAGGAAACCATCCTTTAAAGAATTAATTGATCATGTGTTGGGTTGCATCGAACTCAAACTTGTCTCTGCAACATACCACCTGCTGATAGATATTTTATCATTTAAAAAATAAACAAATGGAGAGCAAATGTTAATCTTCATTTCAGCAACACTGCATATATGTTCACAGTACCCCTGAAAACTTGGCATGACACATTTGCAAAAAAAATTAGACATTTATAAATTAGACTATCATGCACAGTTCCACTGGTAGGATAACAATCACAGGGACAAGTAATGCTCATGCTTTGTAGCGTTAGTTGAGCAACAGACAGAATCAAAAAGCAATTTCCTTCCACGGTTAAATTCTGTGTGCATGCCAAGGCCTCATGCTTTCCTCTGAAGCGTGCAACCACTGCCTCAGGCAGGATGCAGGACTGGATGGACCATTGCTTCTGTCCTGTTATGGAAATTCTATTGTTCTTAGCTGCAGTGCCAACGACATATCAAAACACAGCACCTAAATTGCATTTGATGTATATACAGTGTCACACTCCAGCTCAGTGGAGCAACACGGACAGCGTGATTCATGAGGAGAATGTGCTTGAGTTGCTTTAGACAGGAGGAAAACAATATCAGAGCTTGGTCTACAACCTAGTGCACACAGCAGGATCTGGAAATCTGGAAATGTGTTTTGGCCATATGGAAGTGGAAAAGTATTCAAGTGCTATCAATAAAAACAGCAGAATGTGTCTGTTTCTGAGCAGCACACATCACCAAACTGCACTTCCTGGGAGCAAGTGTAAACACAGAAGCTGATACTCCCAGTAGAAAAGACAGTCACAGACGTCTTTGTCACTATTCACTGATCTAAAAAATGCTCCATCTTCTCCGGAGCAAAATTTCCTTGCTGTTCCATTAAATGCTCTGTTCTCAAGTAATGATACTGAATAGATAAAGAAAAACAAACAAGCAAACAAGCAAACAAACAAAACTTAGGAAATTCTTATTCTTTGTAACAGAAAAGCACTTAACAAACAAACAAACAAACAAACAAACAAACAAACAAACAAACAAACAAATCTCCCCACTATCACCATTTATGAAACAAATACTTTAAAAATTTTGGAATCTATACAACTTACTGGAGCTTTCTACATTAAAAAGTAAGAGACTGCAAATATTTTGAAAGATTATAGAATTAGAATAGAATAGAATAGAATAGAATAGAATAGAATAGAATAGAATAGAATAGAATAGAATAGAATTCAATAGACTAGAAAAGAATAGGCCTGATTTCCATGTTTGTAACATTATTTACAGTGTTGTATAAAGCATTGACAGAATTACCCTCCAACCTGTGTGTACAGAGCTTTAGGCACAATTGCAACACTGGACCTTTTGAAGCTTATAATTTACTAGTCTAACTGCCACATGGCATCCAAATTACAGAGAATTACATCCTAAGTAAGGCTCCAATTTCAAAATATAAGGTGTGTTTGCTGATGTTCTTATGGTTTAGGTTAAAGAGGGATGACTACTTTTATAAGAGACATGGATGGCTGAAGCTTGTTTCCAAAGGTGGGTTTCACAAAGACCAGATTTCATTCAAGTGGTCACCAGAATCAACAGCTACATGGCAAGTGGTGAGGAGCAGGAACATGTTGCCCAGAGAATTTGTGGATACCCCATCCCTGGAAGTGTTTAAGGCCAGGCTGGATGGGGCTTTCAGTCACTTGGTCTAGTGGAAATGGATGGATGTAGATGATTAAAGTCTCTTTCAACCCAAACCATTCTGTGAGTCTTTTGACAAACTTCTTGTAGTTGATCAGAGAGAATTTTTAAAAAAAATCTGTTCAGAGAATAGGAGAGGCGAATTTTGTTATAAGAAAGAAATCCATTAAAATTTTCCTGAAGAGGAAATCACTTGAAAGCAGACATCAAGAAAGTAAATTTATAGCAGAATATCAAGTCTATAGGGAGAATTTCTTTATTTCCATTCAAAATATTGTATCTGCTTGAGAGGGTATAATTAAACTAGAAATTCAGACTGACTATCTTCCTATAGAATTTCAGACAGCAAGAGTTTCTTTTATTAAAAAAGCCCTCATATTTTATTCTGAGATCAAAAGTAGAAGATGCCATATCATAGTGCATGGTGGCCCTGGCCTAGAAGACAGCAGTCATCTGTGATCACTATCATGCAGTGCAAAACGACAGATTTCCATGGTGATGAACCATCCACAGAAGGAAAACACTGCTCTCAGGCAATATGGGAAACACAACTTGACTCAAACATATTTAAGTCTTGGGGTTTTTTAAAATATTTCATTATTTAGTAAAATGCAATTCAGTGATTGGTAGGTGAATGTTTTTATTGACATTTTCTTGCAGTCCAACTCTTCATTTTCCAGGAACTTGAGCACAGTTCCCTTTTCAAATGTAGTCTCAACTGTAGCAAAACAACCTTTTTCTGTCAAAAGTGATTTATTATTCGATTGAAAGATCCTGAGATTTGTAGGAGGTGTTGTAGAAAAAATTATTTGGGTTTAAGAAAGGTTGTATTTATTTTATTTAAGTCTCTTTAATAGGGTGTCACCTACCAATCCTAAACTGTCCCACATGTAACCTAAAGCAGTTTCTTCATAGAGCTATGAAAATAGATTTCTAATGAATCATTTATTTCTAATGAGCCTGAAGTCAAAGAATGTATGATTTCAGGTTTACTCAGTTTCCTGATTCTCCTCCTTTCGAGCAAAGTTTCAATCAACCACCCAGCATATCCCAGAGAAACAAAATACAACAGCTTGCTCTTTATTTGTTTGTCCCCTGCTCACTTACATAACATTATTCACCTGTTTAATTTTCTAATATAATTTGTTATTAAAATTTAACCCTATTGTTGCCTGGATTCAAAAGACAAAACTTTCTAAATGATATTAAGAGTGATGAGATAAAAAGCAATTCCTAAATGAAAGTTTCAGGTGCACAGATATGGCTATATGTTCATGTGTGATACAGGATTTCTACAACTTTAATAAGGTTAATTAATTAGTTTATCTAGCAGGTACATAGAACAGTTTGCCCCAGTTATCCAACTTTGGGTCAATCCTTTGGAGTTGGTCCAGGAATTCCTAGCCCTACTTTTTGTTATGTCTTTTCAGTACTGGTGGAAAACAAGATGTCCTCGTCAAAAATTCTCTTCTTAAGCATAAGACTAAACAGAATTTCAAGAATGTGTTAGAAAGAGTTAGCCTGTTATTCTAAAATGTGTGAAAGGGCAGGAAAAGTACTAGAAACAAAACACAACTATATATTTAAAGTCTATAAAGCTAAAAATGTATGAAGAAACTAAAAATATTTAAGCATCATTAGGAAGAAAAATCTGCTACATACTTTGACTCTGTGTATTTGTGCCCCTAAAAAATGCAGCATCAGAATATGACATCATGAACATCAAAGTCACAAATTTTGTCTGTGAAAAATGCTGCAAAGCAAGCAAAACCTGCTCCAACAGTCAGGGAACAGAGGAAAAAATGCAAATAGATTTGCCTGCAGACACATTTGCCTGCAGATACGTAGCAATTGAGTTCTGCAGTGAAACACAGTTTTACTCTCAACAGCACATTTTCTCTATTTATCTGAATCATCAGACACAGCTCAGACTTTGAAGAGTGAGTGAACCTTCATCGTGACTTTCAAGTAGATGCTTTCCTTCACTTCAAAGGGGTTTTGTTCATAGTTAAAAATTCTCCAAAAAGTAGGATAACCCTAGAATGACTTGTTAATTACTAATTTCTAGTGAAAATTCAGGGATGAGAGTTGTTCACTTGGAATCTTTGAAAGTAAAACATTGGTTGCTACAACCCTGTGAATCTTCATCTTCAGGCAAGACCTACATGGGCTCTTTGCCTTTTCCCATTTCCTGAGGTTCAGTAGAGTATCTTCAGAGCAAGCTAGGAAACATTCCTGCAAGCAAGGGCCCAAAAACCCCAGATATTTCTGAGAAAAATATAATTATAGAAGTACCATCTCTTTAATAATCTAAAACCCAAAGTACAACTCTTGTCAAGGAGCAAAATATCTACATCCTTCCCTATTTCATATTGGTGAGGAGTGTTTGATGGCTTCAGGCACTGGAGATGGAAAGAAGCTGTGTCAAGGCATCTTTTCCTGGGGGGCTGTTATTCTCTAATTTGAGATATGCTGCAAGAAAAAAAAAAGAAGAAGAAAATAGTAAGCGGTGACATTGGAACCATTTATCACCTACTGTTATGAGAAATAAAAGGATGTTCTTTGAAGATAGTCCATTATCTATTTCTAGCTGGCTTCCTCCTGTCATATTTTCTTGCAGAAATAATAAATTTGGGAAGATCACATTGTGAGAATAAGTACTGCTATATATCTAAGTATATACATTGTTCTTTTATTTACAGTCACTTTTGCTCATTTTCTAGAAGAAAATACAGGTTTTACATTTGTTATTTGTGGTTTGCTCACAGACATTATTTTTTCATCTCAAGTAGAGAAAGGAAAGGTGGTTGTGAAGGAAACCTGGAATAGCAGAAAAAAAATACATCCAATATATTATTTTCTTACAAGAAAAATTCCAGCTAAAGCAATATCAATTTCTGTTCTGTAATGGTAGGAAAGGATTTCCATTAGGAAATGCATATTTGAATATAATAAATATTGTCCACATAAGGTGTGTGTTTCTCTGTATATATCTACATAGATGGCTATGGATTTATGTGCATATATCCACATGTGTGTGTATATGCATGTGCATACACACATACATGTAGGTGGTATAGCTCCATCTCCTTTAAAAATATTTCATCACTTTATCAAAATTTACTTATGTTTCAATATTAAAATAATTATCAGTATTTTGTAATAATTTTATATCTTAACTGCTTACTAGTGCTGTTCAAAAAATAATTTTGCAGATCCTATGATTCAGACAGAGTAGCAATAACAAGGTTGCCAGTGTGATGAGAGTACAACACTTTCTGTCCCTGAGTGTTTCTTCATCTGCATTTGTGCATCACACCATACAGTTCCACTTTTCAGATGCCATAAACTGCTTGGATAATAAAATTGATCATTTATGAAAGAAAAACAAGTCGCAGAGACTTACTTTTAGATAAACAACAACTAAAATTGAGATTAATTTACACACACATAACTCATTTTGTTCAGGAAACAAAATAAAGATCAAGTGAGGATTTGCCAAATGTAATGTCCTACAGAAGGATTAGTTTATCTTTCCTTTAAGGCAGAGTATGAAATCAATGTGTTAATCTACTTGAAAAGGAGGATTTGCTTTAGCTGGGCATCTTTTAAGATATGAAATTAAATCTTTAGTTTTGTTTATAATTATTATTCCTAAGGGTATCTTGGGCAGGGACCTTTTTCCTAGGATAAAAAATTTAAAAGAGCAAAGCAGGTAAGGGCATAAGTCCCATTGAATTTTCCATTGCAATTTATTGGGGTTAAGGGCAAATCTACAGAACTCTTCTGTCCTCCTTTTCAAATTCTCTCCCATATCTATTTTTTCCTAGCTTGTAGACATTTTTTCTGTGTTCTTTCAGTTAATACATGACAGCACCATACACAGGCCTCCTGCCTTTCTCTGACACACAAACATCCTGCCTGCATCACCACCAGCAAACTCCATAACCCAGAGTTCAGCTGAGCTTTGTCTTTTTTAAGGACTCAGGTGTTGTAACCTCTGTGTCATGGAGATTCTTGTAAAAGATCTGTCTTCTCTCTAAACCAGAGACTTTGTGGTTTGTTGAAGTAGTTTTTAGAGCTCAGAATGAGGTTTTTCTAAGATTTTCAGTATTTCCTCCAATCAGGATAAAATCTCTGCACTTACAACCTTGCATGGATAACATGTCATCCTGCCCACCCTTGTCCAGATAAGAGCAGCCATCGCCTCACCTCCTGTCCTGATACAATCTGAATAATGTATGGATGTATCTCAAGATTTAAATTAATTTTCCTCATTTCCATATGCACTTTAAGATAATGCAAAGAATAGAATTATTTTATTGAAAGTATGCTTCCTAAATTTGATTTCTAAAATTTGAAGTGGCATATTAGGAAAACGTAACCAAGTTGCAGTCTAAGTTTGTTGAAGTAGCTCCTATGGCTGTGCTGAGTTCTGTAAACAAACTGAGGAGCAACAGGGAAAAAACTCACAGACCTGAGGAGCTGAAGAGAGGGCTGAGGTCGATCTCTGCTGGTTTCTCAGCACACTCTGCTCTCTGGGTGCTCACAGTGGTCCCAGGGAGGAGCTGGATCATTGTGACACACTAAGATATCACAGGGATATCTTTCTAAATTACTTTAAATGTGTAATTTGTTTTTGTAACTAAAGATAACTTGTAAATTTATCACTACAGAAAGACTAGGTTTTTCTTTCTTTTATTAAATGTACATTCTTTATTTCCTTTATTAGAAATAGTGTTAAATTATATCACAAATCTCCCCCCACTAAAATTTCATGGTATTTATAGCACAAAACTACACTTTTTGAAAGAAGTAACATTTTGCTATCTGAGTTTTGCTTTAGCCAATAAAATTTATTGATGTATCACAAATCTTTCCTTACTCTGGCTGAGTGCCTTTAGGACCAGACATGAAAGTCAGATTTCCTCATCTTTACTAAGCCATGACTGTGTTTGAGGACTATTGCTTCCCTGATAGTGTTACAAAAATTCTATAAAATTGGAGAAAACTCTCAAGAATTTTCTTTCTGGTATATAGTGTATTCTCAGCCCATCTTCATCAGTAGTAAATAAAGTATAGAGATTTCCCTAGTAAGACTGGAACTAGTTACTGCAAGCTTTACATACATAGACATTTTGCCATTAAGAAAACTGTTTCTGCCCAAACCTGATAATACCATTTTCTCCATTTTAATGATTAAGCAATGAGGAAGTTGTCTGTTACTTTACAGTCTAGTCTAGCCTGTGTGTAGCATTTAAGACAGACCCTTTATTTTAATGTGAATATTTGCCTGCTATGAGCTTTTCTGTTGATGTTATTTTGAAATCATGACATTTGCTTGGTTTAGAATGCAAAAGCACTTAAATGACACATCTCATTTTTCCTTCTGTCATTACCTCATTTGAAATTAGAATAGTAGATTAATTGCCCCTTTAATGACAAGTGCTTGCCTAGATAAAGCTAAGATCAGGGTTAGCAGTGTGCCAGGCAATTTAGGTAGTCAGCAAACCATGAATTTCACACTGACAGTGCTAGAGGCATCAATCACATATATTTTTCCTTTTCTTTCCTGTAGTCAAATAAATGTTTATTTGGGTTATTTTAGAACTTTAGTTCCCCGAGAATGTCCAAGGTTTTTAGTTTTGCCTCCTGAGAACATTTTTTGCTTTGGCTTTCCTTTTTTTCCCCCCTTGGGGACCATCTCAGTTCCTCTTTGTTTTTGCTTTGTTTTGTTTTGTTTTGTTTGTTTTGTTTTTAATCCATGTAGTTCAATTCAGCATGATATAGGGTGTTCTAAACACCACAGGGATCTGTGTGACTGGAGTGCCTTTGGCAACAAGGTGCTTTAGATATAAGGCCAGGAAAGGGGATAATAAAGCCAAGCACCAATGCTTGAGCTGCTCTGTGACAATACAAGGGGCAGTAACACATGTTACATGTTCACTTCTGTGTCAAATTTACCTTTGATAGTTCAAAATTTTCCTCATTACATTCAACAGAACACGGTGCCAGATGGATAATGCAAGAGAAAAAATTGAGGGATGCCAGTGTTTGGTTTTAGAGTCAGATGGTTGATTGAGAAATGACTAGGAAATCCTTCACATATTCCCAACAAAGAATTTTCATGGAATTAGTCTGTGAAGATAACAAGGTTTTATCCTCAGGAAAAGATCTGCCAAATACAATATCCTCACAAAGTCTTTCTTCCTCAAGTGCCTGCACTTTGCTGTTCAGCAGCAGCACAGTCTGGCCTGCTGTGCCTGCTTGTGAAAGGTGACTGAGGGTCCTCTCCGAATGTCAGTGTGAATGGCAAGGCTGCTCTTGTTCTCCTTAGAAACATGAGGTGTTTAATTTAGGTGTCCCTGCTAGCTCCCAAACACGGAAGCTGCAGTCCATTTCTTATTTTGTTACTCCTGTTTATGTCTGAAAGGCAGGATGGGCATCTCCTTCATGAGGGGTTCTTTCCTCTCTCAGAATAAGGGCAGAGAGGGCTCAAGAAGACTAAATCACCCCTCAGCTCATAGGAAATGTGATGTTTGATCTTCCCAGCCAAAATACATGTCATGAGTAAACTTGGAGTCAATTCAACTATGTGTTCCTTGAGCAGAGCTGTGTAGGGCACAAGATGAGCATGTGCAGATTTTCAAAGCAGCACTAGTACATTTCATAGAGGGGAAGATGCTCTAAAATGATCAAGTGGTTAAATAAACTTCTCTGTCTCTGTAGATAATTAAATCTGGATTACAATTCCTAATGAAAAACATCAAATTTTATTTAAACTCTTTTCCAAAGCCTCGAAATGTATGGTTATTTATACATGTAGGTTGTCTATATATAAATAAAAAACCTGGAGAATGGACTTGTACATATGCAAACACTTTATCAGTGTTTATCTTCAGTGCCACCTACCATTCTCTCATCTCTAAAAGAACAACAGCTCTCATATTTGCAAGAAAACTGATGGCTGGCAACATCCTCTTGGCTTTTATGTGTGCTTCTTCATTTTTATTCTTTTAACAATACCTTGCCTGCAAAAGAGTGCTTGCAGATCTAATTCTAGGTTTGCTTTAGAAGACATATACCTTCCTAAGAAACAAAGTAAATGATACTGGGTGTTTGAACACAAGAATTGTCTTTAAAATTCAGTTCTATTAATTTCTTTCATGTCTTTATTGCACCTAGGCAACATTGGCATCAATTTCCATGGAAAGTGAAGTGTACAAAAGGTTTTAGTATCTTCTGAGTGGCTATAGCCTCAGAGATACCTCTAGAGATACAAGGTTTTCACAGTCCTTCAGACTTTCAGAGTGAAAATTCAGGCAAGAAACATAGGAAGTAATAAGCCACATTCACCACTGGGGTCTCTGTTGACTTTGAGGGAAAGATATCAGGGGTAACTTTGGCCCATCCTATTGAGGTAGTAGCTGAGGTGCTCCTGATGAGTTATTCAAGAACCTTTTTTCTAAAAATTCAAAGAACTAATAACTTCAGGATCTTTAATATAAATTCTAATACAATTACTATTTAATCCCTTTTAATGCATTCCAGTTTCATTAATTTGAAAGCCCTGATGTTATCAGAAGTCTACCTACTCTTGGTCCCTGAAGTAGTTTCCTGAGCTGAGGATGCAGTGTCACTATCTAATACCTCCTCATTCACCAACTCTATTGTTCTGCTTTAGCTTAAGCTTTCCCACTTAATATCAGCATGATATAATTGTGCCATAGGTGACAAATACATTATTCCTTCTTTTTATACTGAACTTCCTGTCTTAATTACCAAACTCATTTTTCCTCCACATCCCACTTGCTCGTTACTCATTTTCAATTATGGTACAGATTTCCCTTAGACTTTAATTACTTCTTGTGTTTAAAAGGATAAATTAATTTTCTTATTAACCCTTTGACATCTCATTAAGATCACTGAATAGGACAATTCTGTTTTCTTGTGGCAGGCCTACCACATTATGTCAGTTTGCAAAAATACTAGAAGGCTTAGAAGGAATTTGCTAAAAACATTAATAGTTCTTCCTGGTGTGGCATCAGCATCAGTGTCATATGAAATATTTTGCCTTCATAGAGCCATTAAACTGGAACTGTGTTTATTCCTGTCTGATGTGGAGGAAACTCTGGCTTCTAACATTAGTGCTGCTGTTTACTTTGCTCTTGGAGTTTAACTTTCACTTTGAGTTTAAGCAATGTTCATAGGATGAGGGAGAGCACAAAGGATCTCCTTTGAGCTTGGACCAGTCTCTGGTTGTGTGGGTGTCAGACAGAATTCAAGGTTTTTCTGCCTTCTGCATTCAGGAGCTTGTAGGAGTGCCTTGTTTATGGACAATTGAAATAATATCCCTTCTAAGGCCTTAAGAGGAATCCCATGCTCCAATTCCTCCTTGTCTTTTGGTATACAAATCTCTACACAGTATTAGACCAAATTATCACCCTAAATTTGTTATTACAGTTTCCAAACTGCTGAATTTTTCTCATTGAAACACATATGAAAATTGTTGTTTATTGTTAGTTATTCCTTCTGCAGTATTTCCAGTGCTGTGGTCTCCTTGCTCCTTTGGTTCTTTTGGGTTCCCCACTGCTTACAGCTTTGTCCACAGGCTGCAAGCTCCCTGGGGGTTTTGTGCCCCAGATTCCCTCGTCTGTAGTCTTGCTTTCCTGGGACCTCTGGATCAAGGCAGCTCATCATGGTCCCTCTTGATTCCCCAAATGTGTGGATGTGAGTCACTGACACAGAGCTGCCAGTGTAGCTGGGGAGACACTGATTCCTGATGCAAGAGAATCGTGAAACGAGAACCTTGCAACAATTAAAATGCAGTTACTTTATTAAGACATCATAGAACTACAGATAGTAAATATTTCATGTATCTTGCTGGATTCAGTGCCTAGGGCTAGCTGCATGTTTTTCTGCCTGTCAGATCTCCACTCACTGGAGACTCTCACATCTATTTTTTAAGAATGATCTGTCCCACATACAAGTCACATATTGGGTCTGTTGAATGCTATTAAGTATCATCCAGATGAACACTGATTAAAATGAGCAGATTTGTGGCTAGAATGGGATGAAATATGCATGGAAAAATTGTTTTATGGATTAAAAATTTATTTTTTAAGTGTCTTACAGAAACATCTGGCCTCAATTGGGAAAAAATATTATTTTGATATTTCTTTGTAGAACAAACATCTGTCATTTCGGAAGAAAAGTTCATTTCCCTTTAACAAAGACAGCAATGGAAATCCTAGGCAGAGCTTGAAATAATTATGACATTTGAAATAGGCCAATGCAGAAACATGTCTTCAGAATTCAGCTCTCTTAAAAAAAAAAAAAAATAGGTGATTTAGTGATATTAAACTTACAGAAATACTCAGGATATCTGTTATTTGATTTTGGATGGTTGGCACAAAGAGACTGGTATAAAGGTACTGGAGACACAGTCAGCTATTCCATATCAAACTCAGAAACACACAAAGTGAAAAGTATTTACAAATTACACAGTATATATATATATACATATATGGAAAAATCTAACTGAAAAATTTCTATTATAAAACACAGGATCCAGTGTCTGATTTTGTGTTTGGAACAAACACTGAGGGAAAGATTGATAAGGACATGCCTGTAGACAAAAAAGGGATGAAATTAGAGAGCTTTACCAGAGATAAGTTGTGCCATACGATTCTGTTACCTTAAATACATTAGTAACTAAATAAAAGTGATCTAACACAAGCAAACTTCAAAAAAACCAGCCTTCCCCCTCAAGCAAAAACAAAAACAAAAGCTTCAAACAAAACACCAAAACATTTATTGGATATGTGTCACAGGGAAATTTGTTAGTCAAACAGTTTTGTTCAGCAGACCAAATGATAAGTAAAATCTGGGAGAAATGTTGGCAAAGGACTGTATTAAACAGTAAAAGTTCCTTTAGGAGAGGAAAGTTTGAGCTCCTTTTTCCAATAATGAACCTGGCAAAAGGATAACAAAGGGATCAAGGGATAGTGCTGGTGTTTTCAGAGGATGTGGGCAGTGCCCGAGAAAAAGAGAATCAGGATATTAGACAGAAGGAGATGAGCTGGGGGACTGGAGTCAAAGGAATGAAATTACCTACGGTAGAACAAAGTGCACTTGAGGACCAATATGAAAATAAACAAGATGACTGTGCCAAAATTCCTGCTGCTGGCACATTGCCATCCAGATAATAATATCTATGTTGTTATTATGCTCATATCTATTGCTGTGCTTTGGATGATACATAATTGCAAGCTCTCTATTTCCTAGACCAGCCTTTTCCTTGCAGGTTTGAGGCTTGAACCCCAGTGTGAAGTTTGTAAATTCTAGTCATACTACTTAATACTTAAAAATAATATTATAATCCTTCTCAGAACAAATGATGAGATTGATTACCGTGGCTTGAATTTTGCATCCATTTTACAATTGCCTTATAAAACTGGCAAAATAATGTTTTTAAATTAATGCAATTTTTTTCCCCACTATTTCAAAAACACATATTATAGTCTAGTGGTCCAAAAGTATGATCAAGATTTTATTTACTGCAATTCTAGCTTTATCATAGGATCTTGAATCTTTATTTTAGGAAAAAGAAGCCACATTCCTTTGGCATGTTAAATATAGTCTAAAGGTACATAGAGTGATATTGCCAAATACAATTTCCAAAAACACATTTCCCAAACCCTGTGTCCCCAGGTTCCTAGAAATGACACTCTGTAATGAGCTGTAGGTGCTTTTTGATTAGCATAGGCATGAACATTCCTCTGTTTATCATTCTTCTTGCACCAATGTGACGTTTCTGCTGATTACTCACATCATGGTTAATTTGCAGCTGATAATCAGTCCTAGTTTCTTAATAAACTTCTCATTAAGAGACTGGAGCTGTCACTTTACCTCGATGCTACTCTTCCTAAGTATAATCTGTGACCATTATGCAAAAGGAAGGACTGCTGGACGTCACACATGTCATTTGCAATCATGTACAAAACCTTCAATAGGAGCTTGTTCAGTAAATGCCCTTCATAAATCATTACTGTAAAATAGAAAGGTATAACTAATCACCAAATTGCCACCCTGTTGCTGTATTCAGCTTTTTCGAGGAGGAGGAATATTCAGCCAGTAGACATTTTAAGAGATCTTTACAGAATGCTTTCAGGGAACTCTCTGAACATTTTGTGCTTTGCCTACACCGAAGCAAAACCAGTTTAGTAGCAGAGAGGCTCAAGCTGAGTCACCTGGAAGAAGCTTTAGGATTCACTCTGAAACTGTTGCCTTCAGGAAAAAAGTGATATGATTGAGTTTTGATGCCCAAGAACTTAACTTGCACTAACTGGTTGAAGGTAAATTTTCAAATTAACATTCTGAGCCCAGAGTAAGAGTGAAGTAATTCAATGTCATCTGCAAAGATTGCAGATATTTGTGTTAGTTCATCCTATAAAAGAATAAATATATGCTTATGGATAACTTTCACACTTCAGGGGATGTGCAGTTTCAGTAGAAGTTAGGTTACACTAGTCTGTCAATACTACTTGCACTGCCACTGTAAAATTGTCTCTAGTATAGAGTTTTCCTGAATAAAATTCTTTATTTCAGTCTTGTGAGGAACTATGTGGCTCTGAAATCCCACCCCAGGTTCTACCAGTCATGTGCTTGGACAATTCTTCATGAAGAAGGAAAAAAAATAAACCACGAGAGTTGGAGTGAGATTTGAAGTTAAGATGCAGTACTTTGAAGGATTTCTTTTTGGTTTTTTTTTTTTTTTTCATCTGAGTGGGTTTCATCTTGACAGGGACAGCAAAAGTAATAATAAATGCAGGGTCAGGCTTTGAAAGAGAATTAAAGATAAAATCAAGAAGACAAGCCAGCCAGAAATAATCAGAAACCTCTTCCTCTTCTGCAAGGGAATCCCTGCCTCTGTGCTTCCTATGCATACCTTCTATATATTCAGAAACCCCAGTAATAGCATGTCACTACTATTTTCTCACAGGGAAAGATTTGTAGTAGAGTTACTTCTAAAATATGCATTCATTATGTTTACTCATTTTCTTCCTTCCAATTATAATTTTTAATCTAGTTTAAGAAACAAAACAAAACAAAACCAAAACAAACCAAAAAAAAAAAAAAACCAACACAACCAAAAGCAAAAGAATCCCAGCTAAACACTCAAGAGTTTAGCAGGGAGTTGCAGTGCCTGTATCTGGGCTATGACCAGACAAATGGTATCTTTAAAACCTACTTATCTTCCAGCTTATGTGAATCTTCCTTTCTTAAATTATCTAGAGAAGCTCATTTCCAGTGTGCTCACATAAATTAAATGCTGCATCTCTGTATCTAGCCTAAATTTGTTCTCCTTTTAATGTCTTGCCACTGCTGTCTGAGATAAAGATTCTTTGCCTCTGAAAAGTTTTTCCTTTTATTCTTTCCATATCTTCCTGGAAACAGTCAAACTTAAAAAACAAACAAAAAGAAAAAATGAAAAAACATAAGATAATAAAGTAGTCAGGATTTGTACATTGTAATGAACTAATTCAAAGTTTTCCCTCTTGGGTTTTATGATGATTTTTGAAATAATCACAACTGATGTCAGTGGGAAATACAGCTTTATACATTAGGACATAATGTGTGAGGTGATGACTTTCCACGTTTTTCAGGAACTACAAAACCTTCAACACAGAAGTGTATTTCAACATCTCTTGCTTTCTCTCAGGGATTCTCAGACAATGGGACAGCAACATTCATTTTTAATATGTTTTAGGAAAAGAACGTCTTTCTTTCAGAGTTGTTCTCAGCAGTTATTCCTCCTGTTTTATTATTATCCTGCTGTACACTGGCCATTCCATGGTCTTTATTTTACATTATTTAATTCTCTTTTTTTCTCTACTTTTAGCTAATAACCTTTAGTATTTTATCACCACAAATTAAAGCTGATAAGAAGTGATTATAAAATGCTGCAATACTCTATTTCTCTTTACATTGTAAATTAAAATGTTTAACTCAGGAACAAGACTCTTGTCTAGTTCCATATGTTCTTTGATTGTGGCTATAAAATAAGCAAATTATTTCCAGAAACCAATTGCTTTTCATTAAGAAACAATTGAAAAGATTTGATTGTCTGTGAGTGTTTTGCAAAGATATTTTGACTGGATTAAATTTTTAGTTACACACCATCATCAAGTTCCTGTCACATTTCAGTGTTATTGATTTGAAACAGAAGTGGAATTTTGATATCATTTTTTCTGCACTGCATATTGTGTAATTATTCAGATGCTTCATTTTCATTTGTGCTTTCCTACTTGTTTTAAATGTTATTACTTGCTTCAATGCTTTTTCATTTTAGTGAATACACTGATAAGTATTTCTATCAATTGCAGATGTGATTTTTGCATAAGTAACTGAAATCCTGCTACCATGGTTTAATACAATATTAGACATCGGAGGAACTTGTAGAAGCAATTAAAAAGTCTAGGCATGTATTTGTTTATTGAGTTACTTAAAAAATGCTCTAAAGGGATTGCTTGAGCAGAAAAAAGGACATTAAAGCTGTTTTTCTGTCAGATTTTCAGATGTCCTCACTGTGGGTAAAGGGCTGTCAGTCACTCCAGTTTGCCTGTGCAGTTCCTTTTGGTTCTCCCAAAAAGGGATGAGCACATCTGGGTGCAGTGGGGATGACAGGGCAACTCCCCCAGCTGCAGAGGAAGGGCTGTGCTTCAGGTTACCCCAAAATATCAACCTTCAGACTAGAAACATATCTTGGATATCTTCATGTGTTTTGTGATTTTTTTTTCCTCATTGAGATTGGGATTTAATATGGGGAATACAAAATTGCTCCATGAGCCATTGTAAAATCAGTGGAGTATTTAATAAGAAACTAGCAGACTCAAACTTCCAACTCAGATTTCACCTTCTTTTCCAAATTTGGTCACAGAGAGGAGTTGTCTGAATAATTGTAGAGTGAACCTTATTATTACTACTGTTGGTTTTTTTCCCCCCTCCATTTTTTGGAATAATGAAATTACACAGTAGAAAATTTAAAATTTCTATGGTATTTTCTACTTCTACCTCTCTTGTGGGGCACTTGAATGGTTGGTGGGAAAAGCAATGGGGAAAATATATAACCTTGAAGTTGATAAAATAAAAATTAATGAAGAATTAATTTGTTTGAATGAAAATTCATTCTGTATATAAAATTGGAAAACACTTATTTCAAATTTAGCTATGGTATTTACTTCTGAACAGAAAATGATTTCAAAATAACTTGTGGAAGTAACATCTGGGCCACTTTGTGCCCCATCACACACAGAATTTATGTGTATTAGAAATCCCCTTGGGTACTGTTGCAGTCAGTGGAGAGACAAGTGCTCCTTTTGGTGGCCACACAACAAGAATGGGAAGATCCTTTTTGCTACTCAGCTCTCCACAGCCAAATATTGTTCAAAGAGGGCTGAGACAGATGATGGTCACAGAATTCTCTGCTGGGCCATCAGAGAGCTGGTGTTGACCAGGTGCTGACTGAGCCCCAGCAATGGCACAGCAGAAGGTTTGTGCCAAGGTTTAGGGCAGGTGGTCTCCAGAATTACTGCAGGAGCAGAAGCCTAATGCTTGAATTTCCCTTCCTGATCTCACCTTTCTAACATCATACTTTAGCCTATTATAGAGCTCATGTCTGCTAAGTTTTTATTTGTTATATAACACATATTAGTCCAGAAACAAAGAATTACAGGCTCCATACTTATTATCCATGTAGATGGATTATTTGTAGCTCAGTGGTTGGCATTATAGTGTACTCATTAATTTCCTTTGCTTTTCTCTTCCCAAAAGGAAGTCTTCACAGCTAGCAAGGAAGAACTGTTTTCAGAACATCACTTGGTAATACTTTTAATTTCCTTTGCATATTTTAATGCAATCAGCATAGCTTACATCTGTGTAGCAATCAAATTACAAAGTCAACATAATCCAATGAAAAGCTGAAGAACTAAATAATCAAATTCAGATTAATATTAATTGCTGTGGTTTCTGCACCTGGATTTAAAAAAAACTAAAAAACAAAACCAACAAGCAAACCACCACATAGAACTTCCTCTATTTAATTGCAATGTTTTAAGTAAAAAAAATCCAAACAACAAAACCAAATCTGAAAAATAACCACAATCCCTCTCCCTACAGGATCCAAACCCAAGACTTTGGATGATCTATTTTTTCCTTGTATCAGAAACAGACCTTGTCAATATACAGATTTAGATACATATGCCTCAGACATCTCAGTGGAGCTTTTTATCACTTTTCCTTTCCCTAGCAACTTTTATTAACTAATTATCAATCTTTAAGATGGAAATATTGTCCTTATTTGACATAACCATGGATTCTTATTGAATATTTGCAGATCTAGTTCTGAAACTAAATTAGGATTGCATGTCCATTACTGAAGCAGGCCCCAAAGTTAACAGGGTTCTTATTTTGACTTGTTCACAAAACCAACAGTGAATACAGAAAGCCAGGAAACAAAAAATAAATTATCATTTCCAGTTCTCCTCCCCAGAGGTGCCTTTACCCTTCCATTGGACAGCAGCTGCTCTTACAATTAATTCAACATTGATCCTTGTGGGTGCCTTCCAACTCAGAAAATTCTGTGATTTTGTGAAGTAAATGCAAGGGGTAGGATCTCCAGTACAGAGAAATGAGCTCCTGGGGATGGGGCAGAGGCCTTGTGATGCAGATTTAATAGCTGCAAATGGAGAAAAATCACTACTCTGCTAGCAACTCATGCATTTTAGTTTTCTGCCCTCATCCATACATCCTCTTTGGTTGCACAACGTGCCTGATGAGATGTATGTGTTGTTGCACACAATGGGAGCCAAGTTTTCTTGTGGGGGTAGTTTCACAGGAAAAATGATGCAAATGGGAAGCTGGAGAAATGTCATTTTTCTGAAAATAATAGTTAAAAAGAAAAAGCTATTACTAATTTTTATTTTTTTTTGACTACTACCATCAGGCTGGTTCTTCAGGTTTGCAGTCTAAGCACAAACTGGACTCTCTCTCCCACTCTGACTTGCCTGTTCTTCACCCAAAGCACAAAACTAAGCATATAATTGTTTTGTATGTTCTAACAAAAGTTTAATACCTAAGACAGATGGAACTTTAATATTGTGTCAAGATTTAACCATGGACGATGCTGAAGAAGGGTTTATTTTTCACTGTTACAGAAGTCCCTTACAGAATTAGGAGACAGCAACTGCAAATTAAGAATAATTAGATAGAAAATGCTTCTTACACACAGAGAATGAGATGTAGGAACAGGGCTTTGCTTCTTTAACAAGAGCTTCCATAGTCATTTAGGGCTCCCTTTGAACTAAAGGAAATGGCTGCAGGTATAATTACATCCTCTCTCATTTAATTACCATTGGAATTCAGAAAAGATAATAGCAAGCAATTGAGAAGTTATCCATTACTACATTAATACACTTGTGACCAGTAAGATCTCACAGATAACCCTAAATTTGGAGAGTTAGGTTTCAGCAGTTATTCACTCATGAAGAAGTATTAAAAATTGCTGAAATATGTACTTCTAACACCAGTGAGATTCATGACAATAACTTGAAAGTGTTAAAGTGCAAAATTAATTTGTAGCTTGAATTTCAAAATCAGGCAGAACTGTCAGTGGTCAAGAGGTAAAACAGATGTATTTGCTCCCTTGCCATTACAGGTTAACCTTCTCAATTACACACAGAGCACACAAAGCAAGAGAACTGCAAATATTGCAGTGGTCCTTTCTTTCCAAAGAACGACTTGAAAAATGAGGGGAAAGCTTCCTGGTCAAAGCAGAAGGATTTGCTTTTGTGTTTTCAATGCTAAAACTTGCCTCTTGACATTGCCACTTCAGTTTGAGTACAAACATATTCAGTATGAGAGAAACAAGAGCTTGTGGCTGTGAAAATTTGAAACAAACACAACCCAAATTTGCAGGTCAAATTCAAACTTTCCTTTGGTGGCACTGTGAGTATCAGCCAGTGCAACACTTTCTAGGACATGTGTCCTCTCTCTCTGTGCTTGAGGTCCTTCTAAATCACCTCTCTCTTTTCCGTGATGGGGCTGCAAGCGAGAAGAGAATAAGGAAGTTTCCATCCCTCCTGATTACGTTGTTTCAGTTCTACAACAATTTTCATCTGGACAGAAAAAGGAAGTGTAAGGAATAGGAATGTCAGGTCCTGAACCATGCAAGGGAATTCAGAAATATACATCTTATATGTATTAGTAACTTTAAGACAGACTTTATATAATGACAGGTCTTTGAAAATAGCATCAAAAATTAAGTGTCACAAAGTGTGTGTCAAATGCCAAGTTATTAGTGGCTGTGCATGGAAAACATCTCTAAAGAGCTGTGCAACCTGAAGGGAGAAAAAGGTTCCTTGAAAGGTTATCAGCCTTGGGACTCAGTCACAGTTCTGTCCAGATTCTCAACATCTTGTCTATGTGTTTAAGCACCAAAGACATCCCTCAGATCTCAGCCTTCTGTAGACCACTGCACTGTGAGAAGTCCCACAGCTCCTGCCCCTAGAGAACAAGGCAGACAGGCAGTAGCACCATCACTCACAGATGTGCTGCAGTGCCTGCAGGACTGCAGATAGCCATGGAAATAGATACACAGCTGTCACTAAGGCCTTGTGTAAAATCGTATTAACAAAATTTTATTCTTAAGATTTACTACCATTATTATTGGAAATTATTATTACAAAAAATGCTGGTTCCCAAAAGACTGGGGCCCTGGGGGTTTGGTAAAACCAGCACTAACAGTGACAGTGATTGTCTGACCAATGTGAAACACAAGTGATACTGTAAATTCAGATGTGGCACTGCAAACCACTGACAAAATCACAGAAGACAAAGAGGTTGCCTTGCACTTTGCTGATCTGAACCTTGTTTTACTGACTCAGCCTTCTCCCTTGCCACTGTGGGGTCAGCACTGGGTCTAGTCAGGGCTGCTGGATGTGCTCTGCTCTCTTGCTGGGCTCTGTGTGAGAGCATCCCTGTTTGCTGAGGGCAATGCTCAGCTGTCACCTCCATCCCAGATCATCTTCCTGTGTGGAGCAGCCTAGTCTTGCTGGTCCCTGATGAAAAAGGACATCAATCACCCACTCTTTCTGCCTGTGGATGTGTAAATCAATTTGTACAAATGGAATTGTGCCTGCATAAGCAGTTGGCACTTTCTCCTGGGCATATAGAACACAAAGGAACCACATGTGAGGGAGGAATCCTTTGCACTTTGACATCCTCCCTGGTTGGACTGCTGATCAAAGTAATTTTTAAATAATCTTTCTGACTGGCCTGAAGTGCTGAAGTATAAGGACAATAGTTCCTATCCCCTACCTAACGCTTTTCATTTTTCAAGCTATTTAATAACTGCAACAACTGAAACTATTCTTTCAGGTACCCTTGCAATAATTAATCCTTTATAATTCTATTGTGTCTCACACTGAGGTTCTCAAAATATTTTATGTATTTAATGGATAAAGTCTCATGCAGTTTCTATGTATGAAATCTTACACCTGGACAACTACAAGGCCAACTGAATTTTAGAGCACAAAGAACTTTAGAAAAAATCAGCAGTGTCTCCCTTGCATAGAAAAGGGAAACAAGGGTGATTCCATGGATCTTTGGTGAGATATGAAACTTTACAACTTTCAGGAGTTTAATCTTGTGAACCTTTTTTTTTTTTTTTTTTTTTTTTTTTTGCAAGAGGACAAGCTGAAGCACAGAATGATGAAACAAATAGCAAAATAGCTAATATCTGAAAAGAGGCTTCCCATTGCCCCTTACAGCCTTGCCTGTGAGGCACAAATTTGTCCTCTATTGTGGGACAGGGACACTGTTCCTGCCCTCATCCATGTGGTCTCATGGGGCTGTGAAGGTGAAGAGTCTCTGTGCCAAAGGACATTATGAAAAATCCTCATATTCTCTCCCTCCATGATTTTTCCACCAACATGATTTTGAAAGTTTCTTTAGGTCCTCCAATATTATAAATAATGTGATTTATGTAGAGTTCTGGCACATGTTGAAACACCCTTGATCAGTACCAGATTAAGAAAAGTTTAAATTTAAAATGTTGTATTATATACACTTCCAGATTCAAAATGGGCAAATATATCTGTGGTAAAAGATTTGCAAGGAGTCTTGTGCTACTTAGAAGCAAATCAAAGAGCACACAGGAAATCTCAAGCTGAAGACACAGCTGGCAGTGTGAAAACTGGAGTAGTGCCAGAAGTCCACAGCTCTCCTGTAAAACAATTAAACACTTGTCTTAGTTTGAGACATAATAGACCAAGTCCCAAACTACTGACTCTCCTAGGAGATTCTGTGCACCATGGAGATGCATCAGAGCCCCTGCTGACAGCATGGCAAGCCACACAGATTATTTTGCTGGTGCATCCCATTGCTAAACCCTAACAACAAAAGAAGGCCATAAACCCCTCGTCCATGCAGTTAAATTTTTCAGAGCACTTCCAGGCTTGATGCATCACTGAGATGATACAACATGCCCCATTGCACTGTGACACTGTGTCAGCAGCACAGATTGCCACCAGCTTCCTCCCTCACTTCCCAAGTGCAGGACTGCAGCTCAGTGTCACTGTTTTCTTTCAGGAAATTGGGAAAGAAAAGAAAAGAAAAAAGAAAAAAAAAAAAAAAACAAAAAAAGAAAATAAAAGAAAAAAGGAAAGAAAAAAAGGAAAAGAAAAGGGAAGGGAAGGGAAGGGAAGGGAAGGGAAGGGAAGGGGAAGGGAAGGGGAAGGGGAAGGGAAGGGAAGGGAAGGGAAGGGGAAGGGAAGGGAAGGGAAGGGAAGGGAAGGGAAGGGAAGGGAAGGGAAGGGAAGGGAAGGGAAGGGAAGGGAAGGGAAGGGAAGGGGAAGGGAAGGGAAGGGAAGGGAAGGGAAGGGAAGGGAAGGGAAGGGAAGGGAAGGGAAGGGAAGGGAAGGGAAGGGGAAGGGAAGGGAAGGGAAGGGAAGGGAAGGGAAGGGAAGGGAAGGGAAGGGAAGGGAAGGGAAGGGAAGCAGATTGCAGAACAGCAATCATCTCTCAGGGGCTGGGAAGCAGGTGGGAGTTTCTCTCTTACTGCTCCAGTTTTGACAGGCTGGGACAGAGGGGACACCAGGAGGGGCAGCAGGAAAACTTGTGAGATGCTGCAAGACTTGTGGCAGCAGGGACCTCCCTCCTGCTCAGGTCTGAGCACAGGGAGAGGTGACATTTTTGGGAGCACTGATTAAGGAAGGCAGTCATTACAAGCATGGGAATAATCAGTGTAACTGCGTTTTAAATAAGGCACAGGAAAAAATGGAATTATAATCACACTAGTAAGAGCCATCAGTTGATAGCACCACCAGGAGCCCTTGTTCTTTGAGGACCCAGTAAGCACACCTTGAGGGAGGTCAAGCTTTAATGATTTTAACTTTCCCATCTTAAGTAGTAGCACTGGTCAAGTACTTGAAGCTCAGGAGGTCCTCCAGCACCCTGCTGAGAAAGGCTTTGAATCACCAATTCCTCTGGTTAACTAACTGGGATGTGATCCAGCCACAGCAATCTAACAACCTTTTGATGGCCTAAAGTCTGAGAAATTAATTCCTCTGATGTCCAGCCCCAAAACTGGCCAAGCCTGCTTGCTGTGCACAAAAAAACCTCCAGCACTGGCAGAGGCCTGGAGCACCCAGCAGAGAAGGCAGCAGGTGCACACAGTTTGTTGGAGATTCAGTCATCAAGGTCTATTCATGTCAGCAAGAACAGGCGTGGATCATACTGCCAAATGTATTTACCAAGAATATTTTCACAGTTCTGAGTGCCCTTTAATCCAAAGTCAGGGCAGTCTCAAGCAATTCAAATGACTTCTTTGCATTTGGCTTTTTCTAAGTGTGGAATTCCTCTTATGCTGCAGTGAAATTATTTTCTCTTCTGGTTTTGCCCTCTGCCAAATATATATTTCTTTCAATTGCCAAAATTTCCAGTGTTTTTATAAGCCAGAGTGAGCTATTCCTTCTTTATACCTGCCAAGATCAAGCATTAACACATATGTCTTTGTTCTTCACTTAAAAGTTCTTTTTTCCTTTTACAAAGCCAAATTTGAACATATATTTTTTGTTACTATTAGCAGGCCTGATATATCTGAGCATAAAGCTGAAAATATGTACCTAAGGACTGAGAATTCTCTTCTAATTTAATTTTGGTGTGATTAGTTGTTGAATAGTATAGATTAATTTATTTTATTCTATCAGATTCCTTGTTACATAAAGGAAATGCTCAGTGACTTAGGGAAGACCTAGAAATCTGTTCTTAATGATGTTGGAAACATTGCAAATGCATGAATTAAGAAAGAGCTTTATACTTTAAAGAAAGCATTTGATTTTATTAGCCTGGGGCATTAGAAGGCATAAAAGATGTACTGAAGTTATTGCCCCACCCCCTTTTTTTGTCACAAGGAGCTGAAATGTAACATTAATACTTCTGACATACATTTATCTCCCTCCTGACAAGGCTTTAAAGAAATTCCTGACCTAAATGTCAAAAACTTGGCTATATTTTTTAATTGAAAGACCAAAGAGGAGATATGTTCCTAAGATGGTATATCCTAATTTTTCAAGAAAGAAAAAGACAAAATCAACATGTGTTAAAAAAAGTTGCAAGAAAATTTGGGTAAGAAAGAAGAGGTGAGAAAATCTAATTGGCTTACAGAGGTAGAGATGCACTGCTGCACTGGACGTCAGTGCCTGAGCACTGCTGAGGAGGGTTCAGATAAACTCTGCATGTGTGTCTGTACCCATGCTAAATTCTGGATACAAGGGTGCACCTTAGCTGAAGACACTCTTGGGGCTGGAGACAGAGTGGGGATTGGAAATAGAGTGCAGAATTGTGCTGGAAATAATGCTGCAGATGCCCCTGCTGAGCTGTTTTCAGCTCCTTCTTCCTTCTCCCCTCTGTGACACTGTGCTCTTTACACTCTTCAAATATTGCTACATCTTTGAAGCTCATCTTTAAATTGAAGTATTTAATGTGTCCATTCTGATTTGGTAATCTCTCATGGCAGCAATAAGTGCATTCAGTTAGATTGTTGGCACATTACAAGTTTTCCATGACTTCAGGATATTGCAGATCCAGGAAGTTGTTCCATTCAACTTCTCACACAAAACTGAGAAAAGGAAGCTTAGCTAATTATTTTGCCCCAGTAATTTATGACAGGTAAGGTAAAGAGGTCTGATGAGTGAACCCTGTTGAAGGTCAAAAAAAGTACTTTACCTCAGAACATTATTTCCTTTGGTATATCATATAGCCTTTTTTTTCCTTAAAAATAACAAAAGATTGATGAGCCACCATAATCAGCAATTTATTTTAAAACATTATTTGTTATCACTATATATGTATATTTTTATGTATATATGTATATCATTGTTATAATTATATACTATTTTTTTCATTATCATATAAAGCATTTTATATTAAAAATGAAATTAACTTAAATGGGATTATGTGTCTCTAGATTCAATATTTATCACATTTCTGAAGTGTGTCCTAAACTGAAATACACACAAAGAACATATTATTTTAACTTCTGTTAGAAAATATTGTTAACTTCTATGTTTGTCACTGGAGGGATATCTTCTATAGAGCATTTTAGCAAATTGAACAGGATTGATCATTAATTATTCTCCAATGTCAAGTTTGTGTACTTTGCATGAACCTCTTATTGTGAGCTAACCTTTATTACAAAAAAAGGTTTTTTAACCTGAACCACCCAAAATATTTAGGATTGATTTCACTTTAGATTTGATTGTTTGCTTTGGGGTTTTTAAAATATTTTGTGGGGGGTTTGGGGGGGAAGGGGGATTTTGTAGTTTTTTGGTGGTGATGACATTTTCCCCTAGAAGTGGCCCAATAAAATTAAAACTAGTACGTCTGTAGGAACCAAAATGTGAAGTGTGTTATCTGCAATCTGCTATGCACCACTAAACTAAACCCTTTTTTCATTTCTTATGCTTTGCCCCAACAGGTTTTAAATAAGAGATTTTTACATTTATGAGCAAAGCCTAAGTCATTGAGCATTTTACACTTTCATGCATTCATTGTATGCCAAATTTCTGCTCATATAGGAGCAGGCTGTTCTAATTTTAAAACTAGAGTTTAAAATCTTAATAATGCTTAAAGAATTTCAACAAGTAACCAAATAAAGAAAAAATAAATTTACATCTTTATAAAATCAGTATAAATTTTAAAAATATAGTTGATAAGGCCTTTCATGCTGTACAAAAGTAATTCTAATATCTAGAAAGCTTTTAAAGATGCTTTCAACTTCATGGTTTAAAGATATACATCCTTTAGGAACACATCCATATTTCTCTGTGTTCAGGGCTGGCAAAATGAGCCATGTCCTGCAGTTCTGAACCTCTTTGAAAAAGGCAATTGAAAGCTTTTGAGACTCAGTCTAAAAAATCAGACAAAGAGCTATCTATCACTCATTTTGCAATGTTATGAGAAAATAAGGTGGACAAATAGCTGGAAGCAAATTTCTGCACTTTTTTATACAGAATATATAGTATCTCCTCCCTTGGATTTAGCATTTACAAATGATGAGACATTTTTAAAATTCAGAGCAATCTGTTTCAAACACTTCTCATTTTTCAAATATTCCTAATGCAATTTCTCTTTTGTATACAAATTCTAAAGGAGAAAACAATAAGTGGTTTCTATTTCATTAGTGCAGAAAATGAAAACTATGTAGACCATTTGTTGCTATATATGATATGAGATGTTGGCAATTGTAGGAAAAAGATGTGGGTTTTTTTCAGAAAATACTTCAGTTTAATTTTAATCAATGGCTAGATTGCTAAATTTTGCTCTGAAGGTGTTTAACAGGTTCAGTCATTCTTTTACATGATGGAAATAAGAAAGGGAATGTTCCACATTGGACAGGAAACATGTCCCCAAAAATAAAAGGACAAGGAATTACCCTTTAAGTTACATGTGATCAGAGAATCTCAGAGGGCTGTAAGAATGTGTTCCTCCTGTGAGAAACTTGTTAGGACAGAACATGTCATCTCCTTTGTACACAGGTGATTGTCCATGACAGAGATACAGATAGAGAATAAAAGATTTTTGCATTCCAACAAGATGATTTAAAATATCTGTATGCTTCCATAATAACTGATGCTATCAAAATGAATTGTTTGCCTCTTTACTGAAGATCAGCATCCAAATAATATAGATAAATAGGCATGCAAACAATATACTGGGAAATACTTACAGTAGCTAATCTTTCTGATCAGATTTAAGCACTCCACCTTGACATGGGGTATCACATACCACACATGGATAAAGACTTAAGTAGGTGAAAATGGTGGAAATGCAAAGCAAAGAATTAAATTTAAAATAAGTCTATAAGGTCAGGTACATTTTTTGTATATTATTGCTTGGGACATAATACTAGGTTAAGTATTTCAGTGTTGAATAATTTTACAGTAACAAAAAAGTTAGATTAAAGGAAGTATACAAAAAAGTATATTTTTACAAGAAACTGTATAACATCCCAAATATTTTCCATCTATCATTGCAAAATATTGTATCTTAGTTAAAGAAACTAGTCAAGAGAAGACTAAGGATAAACACAAGGAGAAGGAGAAGGGAGAGAGATTCAGGTCAGATTAGCTCGAAAAAAAAAAAAATATATATATATATAATTAATTTCCTTTTTTATGTTAAAATCACAGATAAAAATCTGCACACACATATAAAAAATTTCTCCAAAACAACAAAAAGCATTCACACCAAATTTAGTCTCCATTAGAGTGGAAAGTTTTGGCAATCCAGACACAAGTAACTGGGAAATGGTAGACACTGCAGTAGCTGACCAATTAAGACAATTTTCCTTAAGGTTATTTACTACTTATTTCAGTACATACACCATCTGAAGTATATACAAATGCAGCTGAGAGTCACTAAGGGCTGTTTTGTTAGAAGTGATAATCAACCTGAGCATTACACACATGCTGCAGGCTAAACAAGTTGGTCTGCAGCACTACCAGAGGCACTTTGCTTTGCAAACCCTCATAATCATTGCCAATACATCTCTGTCACAGAAACAAAGCAGAGGAAAGGTACAGTCAAGCCAAGCTGAGCATGTAAAGAGTCATATGGGACATAGGAATAGCAGCCACTTCTGTATAGTGAACTTCTGTGTTCAAGCCAGATGTTTTACTGACAACACTTTCAGAGGTTGCATGAATATTTCAGTGCAAAATGAGCCCGGGATAAAAACTAATGAGTTCTTTTTTCAAAGCCACTTAGATATGCTATTACAGCTAACAACCTTCTCCCTTTCAGATACAGCTATTTTATTTGGATGAGACAGAATGCCTTATTCAGCTCAGGAAAAAAATCTCTATTAAAAATGTATTGGAATGCAAAGAAATTTGTGTAAGCATTTGTAACAAAAGACCCTTACAAACACAGAGACTCTCAGATGAAAATACCACAGCTCAACAAATACAGGACAAGTTAATGATATCCACAGAGCAGTGGAGTCTGATGTTGCAAGCCCTTTCTTGTCTGAGTAGTTTCCTCTATAGTCCATTGAATATCTTTTGTTCCTATAAGAAAACAGAAAAAAATTCCTTTGCCTCTTTAATACATGAAGTTGAATACTTCAGCCGAAACTCTGGAACTAAAATCTTGAGCTATGATAAGAGTTATTCTTCCTAAGGCAGATGTTAATACAGTAGAATTCTGCTTTTTAGTGTAAATTGCAACAGTTGTCTGTATTTCAAGAACAGAAGCAGTAAGCTTGGGCCACTGCATTCACAGATATTTTTGTCTTGGACATGTCAGATGCAATATTTTATGCATGAAATGAAATTTTACCACTGTTATGGTAGAATCCATTTTTAAGAATATCCTGTCATATGATTATCCAGTTCAAACAGGTGTGTAAATAAAGGAAATTAGACCTGTTTAAGAAATTCAGTAACCATCTGTCCATCAACTTTTCTATATTACTTCTTTCATGCAATTTATTTGTATGACATATTTCCAACAGCAACTCTGGAGGCTTTACCTGTGCAGGTCTGACAGTTGTTTTCCATTGTTATTTTTGGTGTTGCCACTAAAGATAAACTTAGGGTTAGTGATTTGGCACAAAATTCTCACTAGAGACAATCCCAAATCCAGAAATGTGGTGACTGGAGACTGTCTAAGTAATTTTTTTACAGAATTTTTATAACATGGCTTCTCCCTGTTTAACCTTCCAATTTTGTCTTTGCTTTTCAAATCCTGGCTAATTAGGGGATTTCTCTTCTTTGTGACACTGGACTTCCATGTCACACTTTAATTACAAGGACTGTGTAGTGTTCTATTAATTGTGGATTTTTGCTTCTTAGATTTGTGTGTTAATTGGTAATATCAGCATTCAACTTTTTCTTTTTTTTTCCAAAAATATTCTTCATTATAGTAATTAACTACATATCTGTGACAGCCAAAATTAACCATTTATGAGTTTATTTATTCAGCCAACATCTGTGAAGATCTTGCATTTCCATTCCTGCTTATGCTGTGAAAATGAATACTAAAAAATTGTCATGAAAATAAAATTATCTTTTGAGAGAAAGCATCTTCTGAAATACTCATGCATCTTGATTTTAAAATACTGAAATACTACAGATCAGTTAGGTGTTTGGTTTTGTTTTGGTTTTAATTATTGCAGCAATTTTGCATTTTTATTTATATTTGAAACACATTACTGAGCTTTTCTTTCCAGCTGTTATGTCTGTACATTATGATCACTATATATGTATTAAGCCACTCATATTCATATAATTTTGAAAGCTGTTGTAAAAGGTGAAATCAAAAATTGTCATAAAAGCAAGAATAGGCAATACTGAATAAACACATATAATTACATAATTTCTCTTCCTAAGTATGGGTGATTCAAACTGGGAAGTTTTTCTTGTAGTCTTGTAGTTTGCAATCTCTGTCCAATATATTTTACTTTCTTCCTGCCACAGATCCAATCTTTAAAATAAGGTAATTTTCTTTAATTGTATCTATCCTGCCTGTTTCATGGAAATTCCCTGGGGCAGGATATGCTTGTACTTACTTTTCAGTAGTGTCTAGTATAAGGTAGCCCAGTATAATACAGTACAAAGCCATTCTCTAGGTGGTCTCATCACTTGTAATGAGCTGGAAATTCACCTTTCACTAACTGCTCCTTCAAGTTTAAGAAGCTGGGCACATGTGTTAGCAATAGAAAATATAGGGAAGGATATAAAATAACAGACAATGTGTGTCTAGGATATTCTCTGTGAAAAACTGTTCGTTCAGAGCAAGATAATTTGAAAAATTGACGTTGGTAACTAGGAAGCCCTTTACAATCCTATTGTTGTTGTTGTTTTAAAAGGCACGCCTAGTTCTCTGGCTGGAGAGAATTGGGTTTGTAACTTACCTGGAAAGGTCAGATGTTGTACACATAGCTCAAAACATGATTGCAAGATGCTCAGAAATTGCAATAATACACTTGGAATAGAGCAAAGCAGCAGTTGGAAAATACATGTTACATATATATAAATATATATATATATATAACTAGATTTTTAGTGGTACTCAAATTGCTGATTTTCTTTACTACAATGAAGAAACATAACTGCTGAATAGATTTTTCTTTGTAATACGTACCAAAATATTACATAACCTCAGTGGAAACTCAGCTTTCTGTACCTTTCACTGTGACTAATTTATTAGTTTATTTGGGTTTTCTACTTTAAATCTAACAAACAGTCTTTCTAATATGTTCATATTGTGGAAAAAAAAGAACTAATTTTCTAGGCACCCAAAATATACTTACAAGGCTTTCCATGATCACTATTTTTCTGCCAACTCCCAAAAAACCTTTAATCACAAACTCTATTACTCTGAGTTATTAAGAAGAAACTTTGCTGCCAAAACCTGATGACAAGCAACTTTTTAGACCAGAGTTTCTCTCTGGTGTACAAAACTGCAAGCACCTTTGGGCAAGCTACCCATGCTTCTGATTATCTAAGTAGGAATAGTCAAAAGGTTCATGATTTGGTGATAGTATACTATATAACACAAAATAGTTTAAAATTGTATGCATCAATTTCAAGTCCATGGCTCCAGTGATACTTGCAAAGAGTGGAGAAATATAAACAGATGAAAAATAACAAGGGAAACTCAGTGCTGCCTGGTAGAAAGGATAAAGGGTGATGGAGATGCCAAATGCTAAAGGCCATGAGACCAAGAAATGTGGCATAGTTATATATTTACTTTATCCTGGTAAAAGGAAGGCTGTATCTACTTTTCTACAAGCTGAGCAATATGAAATATCAAACTACATTTTCTTTATATGCTTATTTTACTTTTGTCCTTGAATTTCATAAAGGGTTGATGTGATTATCATGCACCCAGTTCTCTTTCCTTTAATTGAATATGAATTAACATCCTCAACCATGAAAAGATTTGCTTCTCTGGAATAACAGCAAGGCTACAGTAGGTAAAGCCTAGCAGTCTGACTAATATATATATTTATTTATGCATGTGTGTGTTTGTACATATATATTCAAATCAGTATTCCAAGGGCAGCTATTGCTATTAAGGACATTTCACTTACAAGCACAATATTAAATTAGATTAGCTCACAGAACCCATAAACATGTTATGTCGGTGTGTTATAACAAAGATAATAGAAGCAATAACAAATAGAATTTAGAATCACATTTTAATTAGTCATATGAACAGTTTAACACAGAAATACTGACAAAGCAGAACTAACAGTGTAATAAAGCTGCTTAAAGGTGTAGATAGGAGCCATCCTTGCAATATAAATGCAGTATTTAATAAGATTTTTTACTTAAAATAATGATTTCACTAAATCACTGTAACTAAGAAAAGGCCAAATGAGAAGAATGCCCTAGTTGACTTTACCTAGGGGAACAAAGACCTTTTTTCTCTCACTATAAAAGTTCTTTTTAAAAAAAATATAATTCATGCATAAAATTGTTCATGTATTTTTTAGAATATCTGATTTGTAGTTCAAATGAAGAAAAGTCGTTGAGAGGTGTTATGATTCTCTCCTCTGGATAATTTCTTTATTTTTGAGTTTTTGAATGTATTAGTGATTTTTCTGTGTAACCATTTCAACTCTTGCCAAAATTGTTATATAGTCAATGTCCAGACAAAATTCAACAAATAATTCATTGACACATTCAGTTCTTATCACTAAACAAAATAATGAAAGGTAATGACTCAGCATTTTGTAAAACAGTAATTGTGAAGCACCCACATATATACTGTCCAAATGATCCAGTTAGATAAAATTTAAATTAATTTATTGATATTCTAAGTGTTTCCATTTAGAAACAACAGTATTTCTGCACCACACCAAGTGATGTGGTACATAGCCATAATTGTATGAAACACAAGGAAATTAATATATAAATTAAATAATGAATCAAAAGGAAGCTTTTTCATTAATTAATGTAGCTGAGTTTTACATAATAATGATTAGCATATGTCTATATCCTTCATGCTCACTCAGGGAATCAGATAAATTAAAAAATACCTTGTAAATAACAAAATATAAGGATTAAAATAAGAAAGGAAAAATGAATCTAAACAAAGCAATATCTTATGAAAAGCAGTGACACAATATTTTTAATACACCTAGAGGAAACCCCAGCTACCACACTAGGCATTGCCAAATGCATTTTAAGATAGAAAATGTTACCATTCCCTTTGTACAGATAATTCACTGGGGCAAAACTCAATGATTTGCTCAGGATTACATACACAGAAGTTGCACAACAAGGAAACTCAAAGGTGATACTTTGACCTTTAAACCTGCCTTTCCTTTAATAACCCATAATAATAAAAAACTAGATTTTTCAAAAAATGAGGAAATTCATACCTAAATGGACGGCAGTCAAGAGGTTTACTGAACATGACTTTCAAAGAAGTGGGTGTTTCTTTTAAAGAAAATTTTGCAGTAAAAAATTGCAGGTGAAATGTACTTTGAAAACATAGGCTAAGAGGGGTTTTAAATAGTCAAAGGCTCCATAATATGTTATTAGAACCCATTGTAACAATACAGCATTCAGACCAAGAGCTTAGCAGGAACTAAAAAAGGATTAAACCTTTATAAGGATAATGAGAACATCCATAGTTACTTTAGATAGGATATAAAATAATATTTGTAGAAAAAGAAGCACAAGCATTCCTTGAAGCATAAGTGTACCATCAGCTTAGGAAGGTAGGCAAAAAACATCACAAATAATAAAATTATTGTGCAGATGGCAACTTCCTTTGAAGAAACTTTGAAGAGGATTCCATTAAATACAGGAAAACATTGCAGATGGCCCATTTGTAATTGATAGACATTACAATTGCCGATGTGACCAAATGAGAAGACAAAAGTAAAACCTCTGGAATCACCCATATTACATCCATACTGCAAAATTCACCCATCTCAGCTTGGAGAGAACAGCTTTGTACTCTCTCTTCGTCCACACACACTCACCTTCCTTGAGTAGGTAGGCCACACCACACAATATTTGACTCTGGATGTAATTTGAGTCTCATATGCTACCTCTGCAATCCTAAGGAATAATTATTTTGTGTCTATATGGGTGTTTGGGGTTTTTTTGCTTTTAAGCACCTGAAACTGTAAGTATATGTATTTTGGGATGACATTGAGCTACACTGGAGAAGGGTATGTGAAGTCAAACGAGGCAGACTCCTCCACACTACCTCATATGAGCAATTTCTGTAGTGAACTGTACCCAAACTAACAGATTCTTCACAAAAAGGGAGGCTGAGAATCAAATAACATTTTGTGCTCAATGCACACAGTAGGGAACCCGACCTGATAACGAGCTGAGGAGCCATTATTCACCAATGCACTTGTACCCACAAAGAATCTTTCCTGTTTCCCATTCACAGGGAAACCACAGAGCCTTCTGACATTCCAAGTTATTCAGAGACTCAGAACAAAAATTGTTCTACACAGCAAACTGAGCTATGAATACCCCATGTCCCCCCAAGTAAGGTTTTGTGGCCTAAATGATGGCAAAATACCCAAGAGAACACCGGTCTGTGAACCATGGTGTCTTCTCTGTATTCAAAGAAATCAGTGCTGTGACCAGAATTGAAAATTTTCTTACAGGAAAAGAATTTGTGAGGACTGAGTTTTGCTTTCAGAAATAGTGCATTGACTTACCAATCTTTCTTAGTGCAAATGACCTTTAGCTGGAAGACAGAATCTCCTCCAATTCTTGTTTCTTCAGGGACCACTATATGCATCACCACAAATTGTCAGTCTCTGAATATGGGTTATTTGGGGTTTTTACATCAATCAGAGTAAACAAGGGCATGATTTGTACCTTGCAGTTATGACTTTTGGTCATGGTAATGGTAGCACACCTGAACAACCACTACATGGAAAAATGGTAGGGTAAAAAGCACATTTCTTCTGCATACTACAATTCACCAAATATTTGAAATTTATTATATTTTTCAGAACATTTTTGCACATTAGAAATTACATGGAAATATAATTTAAAAATTTGAGTAACAAGTTCTTGTTTAGATACGTGCCAACAATTTTTTTAAGTTAGTTTTAAAGTATTTAGACAAAAGATGTGAATTTAAATGAACTAGCTAGCAGATGAAAAGGCTAATAAGATTGTGATCTTTCTTCTTTAAGTGAAATTAAACTTAATTTTCAGCTGCTGTGAAAATACACATTTTTCCCCCATAAATTCTGTGAAATCGTGATTATACCTGTAGAAAAATGCTGAACATGTCTGCCAATATCCAAGCTGCTATAGGAAAAGGCACTTAACACACATGGTTTAAGAGTAGAGTTGGTCATAGTGGATTTGATCCATAGAACTCTCTGGATTCAACATCAGGCTGCCAGAGACCAGGAGGTAAAGAGCTGTTGCCCCTTTTCCATGTTTTTCCCAATGAGTCCTGACCAGCCACTGCAATAAGCAGATCTGATCACACTCTACAGCTGTTCCTGCCCCCTTTTAAAGACTGCAACAACTCACACTATGAAGTTGTCATAATAAACCAATCAGTTCTCCTTTTTTTTTTTTTTTAACTCCTAGTATTAAAGGCACAAATGATTTCATTGAAGTTATTTACATTTAGACTAGCATGCAGAGGAAACTATTTCACTGACTCATAAATCAAGTAAAAAATACAAGAGTCTACATTGTGTAATGATGTTTGTAATAATAAGATTTTGACTAGTCAAATTTGTTGTTTTTTACATCAGAAGCTGTTGATGCAGGGGATTTTGTTTTGTTTTTTGGTTTTTTTTAAATGGCAACTACTATTTTGGTTTTGATTTGCTAGCTTAAAAATCACAAATCCATTTTCACAGCTCACATAAAGCTCACTGTACAATTTCTAGCACAGCAAGGAAAAACTCAGAAGATAAGTAGAGAAAATGATTTTGAAACTAAGTCAGCATTTTTATGGAATTTGATTTATAAAATGCAATTTTTTGCCTTCAGCAAATCCTTGAAAGTCATTATGGCTTTTTTTTTTTCTAGTTAACTTTCTCCAGCATGCCTGCTGATGGAAATAGCTATTTACAATATTTAAAGTACTTTTACAAATGTTATATGAAAACCATAGTTACCTTTATTTCTCTGGTACTATTTTCATTAATAATTTGGGAAACAAGAAATTATATTTTCGCAAAAGCAAATCAGGATTATAGGAGATTAAACCCAGTCAAATTAAAGTCAGAGATGTAAATATGAATCAAACGAGTTCTGTCATGACTATACTGCACAGCAACTACCATTTTGTCTCAGAGAAAGATAGAATAAAATTTCTACAGGATACTATGGTCTAGAGAAGTTTGGAAAATGTGTCTGTAATGTAATTTGATGTTCTTTTCTATTCTAATTTTGCAGTCACAATTTCTGAGCATATCCCAGGGCTGCTCAGAATGACATAAGGCTGCACCATGTCCAGGAGATGCCAGGCCTGCCTGGATGTGCCTGCAGGTGGTGACACCCTCACAGCCCTCACTGGAGTATTCCCCCCTAGAACATGTACCTTGAAAAAAAAGAGTTGGAACAAGGAATTTCTGATGTGATTTCTCTGATAAATTTGAGCTTAGCATCCCCTCACATAGCAAACTGTGGCAGAATGTGGGGTTTGATAGATCTTTGCTGTGTGAAGGTCTCTATGCCTGCATGGAAACACTCTCCTGAGGGATGGAGGGATTAGGGTCTTCCCTCAATAATGGAGAAACAGAGCACAAACCAGAGAGGACTAGTGATGTTAGCACTGTGGGAGATGAGTAGGCTGCATGTACTATTGTTGCTGCTGCTTTTATTAATTTATTTAGTGTTCAGACTAGAATGTCATGAGGAGTCTTTTGTCACATCATTTTTTAGAGCCAGACACCAGAGAGATGGAAGTTAAACAAATTAAAAACCTGTTCAATGCCCCAGGCACGTTTTACTTTCTCATTTGGTTCAGTTCATTTCAGCATTATACTTTTAATGGCTCACTTAGTTAAACTTGAACTTATGATTACTGTTACTACTTCTAATAAAGGCCTGTTTTGTGAGAGCTTCATTGCTGTTGCCTCAGGATAACAGCTGCTAATTTGTTTTATTACCATAATATATTTTATTTAGATTTTTCTCCTCAAAACTGCTGGCTGTGCTGCTTGCAGTCATTGTTTTCTACTCTATGAGCTAGTTTGCAGAGCTGGCATAGCCTGCAGAACATTGTATATGGCAGAGCTGTGGACTGATGAGTCACATCTACAAATTGTCCAATTTATACCACAGGCTTGCTTCTTGACTTTGATAAAACTTTTTTTTTTCCCTCCTGTAAAACACAGTCAGCAATATCTGCATCCCTTGTTAGGGTTAGAGATGCTTGCTGATGAACACTTCCAGGTAAGACCAGCATATTTTCTAGCAAGGCTTATACACTGCTCTTTTATACCACTTGAGCATGAGCCAACCCAGTGTCCTCAGTCCAGTTATTAAGGATTTTCTTTGGTGAGTTCTAGTTTAATGGGTTTATGGGACAAATCCAGTTCTTATTTGGACTGGTGCAATAATTAAAAAGTATTAGACTGTTATCATGCAGCAGTTATTTCAGAAATGTAAAATAAACAGATGGACCCAAATTAATAACCCAAGGGCAGAAGGCAACCTGGGTTCTGAACCAGTTATTCTGGCACTTGTGATTTTCTGTCATGTGCTGTATAAACACATTATTATTATTTTCTGTTAGACTCATGTAGCTTGGCTGCTCTGTCTGTGCTTAGCAAGCACAAAAGACTCACATTGCCCAAAAGGGTCCTGAGGCAGCATAACAGAACAGCAAGTGTCCCACCACAATCCATCCCACAAGAGCTGGGCACTCCTCTGCATGGGGCTCCAGCCCAATATCTTCCCTCAAGGCTGCACAGAAAAGTTGACCTGCATTTTCTGATCTTTGCTCAGGGGAAAGAGATGATCTCAACTGTGTTTTATATACTTATATCTCTCCATGCTTTATCTTAGGATCAGGCTATAAACTGCAGTTCTAATTTTATTTATTTTGGTGATGTATCATGCAGGTAGTTGCCTGTTTATCTAAAGCTGTCCATCGAAGTCTTCACAGTAACTGAAAATGAAAATATAATTCAATGAGACAAGGGTAGAGGAGGAAGACTTTGTAACACTCAACTTTGGACTTGTACTTTAGGCTGAAAGGGTTTAGTCTTCCTAAAATCTCTTTTTATTTATAGGAGAGAAGTCAGTCTCTCCAAAACACCGGGATGAAGCCCCTGGCATCTATTCTGCCCAGCACTCATGTTCTTATGCAGAAAGGAGTGATCCAGTAGACATTATTCCCCAGCACACTATCAGGACCAAAACTAAATCTAACCTATGCAAAAGTTAAGCTTGCATTCACTGAGAAGAGATGGAGTAAAGAAACCTCGTAATACAGATTAACACTCCATACAGTAGAATCTTGCAGATTTATGAACACAGAGAAAGTGAATGGTAACTATCTTTTCCAGTGAGAGTCTGGAAACTCGGTTACATGCCTTAGGAACAGAACATGAAAGAATTTTCCACTGTTTATTGGTAACTAACCCTTCCCAAATCTTGTTATTAAAGAGGACTGATTGTATCAGTAAACCTGGCATGATGAATTTGTGGCTATTCATCTCTGACAAGTGATTATGAGCCTTAGGCCACCTGGTTTAGATAACCAGTTTGAGAAGCTTGGTCTCAATGAACTTTCAGGACAACTAAAATCATAACAAACTGCACCACTGACCTCTGCTGAAGATAATCAGAACTGCTCACTTTCTAAAATGGTTTCTTATCAGTAAGAGCTACAAGGGATTCTCCCTTCAGGTTAAACTGGAACAGCTGGAGATTGAAGCTAAGACTGTTTGGTGATTCATTCGAGGAAGTAAGAACAGAGATGGGAGAGAACAACCTGAGCTAAGAGAAAATATTGGCATAAACCCGCTAAAGAACACTTTTGTCATGGAAACATTTATGCTGCAAGTGGAAAGAAATATCCCTCTGTGTAGCCAAAAATGTCAAACTGGATAGTGCTGGAGTTTGTGACAAGAACTGTATTTCATACAGATATGAAGGAGGCATAGCTTGAAGCTTTGGTAAATCCTTTCCAGTCTTAAGTTCTTGTCACGGTTTCCAATGACTATCACAGTGCTCCCTTTGAATTTAGCTGCAAACCTCTCATTCTGCTCTAAAGTGACTTGTAGCCACCAAACATCACTGACACATATCAAATTTCCTTCCTCACAGGTGATTATGAAAGGAATCATAAATCACCTGTGCCTACTTTGAGTAAAGTTGAAAACTTCATTTTCTGATCTGTCAATACAACCCCAAGTTTTCTTTTCAGACAGCCAGTATTCAACAACCAAGACAGACATATTTTGCAGTGTCACTACAATCTATTTATAATCTATTATTCCAAAGCTGGAACTCCATTATGGTTCATAGAGAATTCAAACTTGGATGTTCCTACAGCAAAAAAAGATGGGGAAAAGCATAAGTTTACACCATGATCATCTAGTAGGTTGCACAGGTTTTCTTGATTAAATCCAGGACACAGAGAGCCAAAAACACACAGGAAGCAAACATCTGTGAATGAAAGACTGGGATGATATTTTAAACAGTTTTTAGAACGAGCAGAATGAAGATGATGTGATATACTACAAAGGGAGAAATGGATGGTTACAGAAGAAGAGCTGCAATTTCCTTCTGAATGTTCATTCTCTCACTGCATGTTTCCATTTTGCCTCTCTTTTCAACTTTTTTCCCAGTCCATTTCCTTAAAAAACATCAGTGAAAAAAGACATCAACAATACCATACATTTTTTGAAACATTTTTTCTTCATTTTATGCCCCTGACATTTCTCAAAGAAGTCTGAGTAAGACTCAGTGTTGAATCCACAATAAACAATTTTCTTTATGGAAAACAATATCAAAATAAGACTGTCATAATATCTGCATTTTGGTCGGTTGGTGTGTAAATTTTTGGAAAGTCAGTAGTAATCTTTATGTTTTAGTGAAAGAGGATAAAACAACTCTCTTCCTTGTTCCTCCAGGGAGCTAAAAGAATTTGTCACTGATAAGGAAGTCATTTAGAAGGCATTTCTAGGATATCAGTCAGGCTTATAAGCAGCACAGCAGGAACCATATCAAGGAGACCAAAGCAATTAGCAAGAAAAAGTCAATTCCCCAGTGAGACTGAGAGATGTCTGAATTCCACTACTAGCTGGTGCAATCTGAAGTTTTGACTCAGTCTTGCATGAGTTTATTCCTGATTAGAAAGGCCATCAAATGTTGTCCTTTTGAAAAGCAGTAGAAATACAAAGCATATTTGACAGTCATAGGCAATATATTTTAAATGACTAAGCAGTGCAGCTCCTTCAACTCCTCAAGGAATTTAGGACCTGTATTTTGGAGAGTTTAGAGTCTCCAAAATCTATTAATTCAATAGTTGAATTAACTATAATGCTCTGCATAATCCTTAATGGCCTACATCTCCAGGAAATAGTAAGAATAGGCATGTAGAGTCCTAAATAGGTTTGCTGCTTCTTCATCCTAGTATAATTCTCTGCAAAATCTTCATTCAAAATTCACTTCCCCAGTCAATGCAGAATTTTTTGCTATTAAGTCAGAAGCTTATCCGAAAGTATGTAATTTTACTTCCAAATATTTCCTATAACACTACTGTTTATTACCAACACCTGAAATATTTGTCATATTGTTGAGGATGTTCCTGCACTTGTGAAAAATTTATACTTACCACAGTTGTTGAAATCAAAATAATTTTTGAGCAAAGGATTCATTACCACATGCAGTCAAAGAAATTTTGCAATTTAATTACAAGGAGCTTGGGCTGCTCAAAAACTTTATGTCTAGACCTGAGCAGAATCCTAGCTCATCTTCCTAATTAGAGATAAGATATCCCCTCTATATCTTCCCTTTTCCATAGGTTGTTCTGGATCTGGAGATGGAGAGGAAATGTTGGGCCATAGTTAGAGTATAAAAGAAACAAAAAGGTGAGAAAAAGGAGAGAACATGTATGTAAGAGGGAAAGACAAAAGTACCCTTTCTATGTGCTGGATTTGTCACAACACTAGGAAATTTCCATCTGTACTATTATTTGCCCAGATCTCCTCAATGGGGCTCACCAGTGAAGCTGAGTCCTGAAATGCATAAACCATCATGAAACCTTTTCAAACACACTACAGAAAGATCTGCAAGAGAGTGACCATTTGGCTTGTCTGGTCATTATTTATTCTAAAGTATCTGATCTATAACATATAACTCTTTCTTATTCTGACTCCCAGACTTATGCTCACTCTAGTTTATCACATATAATTGTGGCATAGCTCTGGTACTATATTATTATTCTTTCATGAATTGTAGACTGTTTTGGGTTGAAGGGGTCCTTAAAGATCACCTTGTTTCCAATATCAGACCCTGCTGATCATGTTTCTTTTAATGTTGCCCATGTCACATTTGGCTTTCTGGTCTGTGAGTGCATGTTGCTGTGCCATGTTGAGCTCCTTGACAACCAACATGCCAAATTCTTCTACTCAGGGCTGCTCTTAATCCATTGTCTGTGCCCACCTCTCCAGCCTCACAAGGTCTCTCTGGATGTGGGGCCACCCTCCAGGTGCTTGGTGGTGTCAGCAAATTGTTGAAAGTGTGCTGGATCACTCTGTCAGTGTCACTGCCAAAGATGTTAACAGAGCCCACCCCAAAACTGATACCTGAGGGTTGAGATTTTTCATAATTTCAAACTGTTTTAGTCTTTAAGGACTATTTTTCTAATTTCTTGGGGTTTTTTTTGAGTTCATATCTTGATTCACTTTGTCAATTATTTGCAACTGCTAACATCTGAGATACTCTCAGGTCCCCTGTCAGATTTTCTGCTGCTGGATTACTCACAAATCCTGTGACATAATGTCATCCTGATAAGGATTCCTTGAATAGCACTAGTCACCAATGTTTAAGTGACTGAATTATGTTCATATCCAGTTTCCACAGACATTGAATACTTCCACAGGCATTTTGACAAGATTATATGTTCTACTCACCTTAAATGTCATATTTTGGTCTCTCAGGTACCACTCTCATCTACTTTGCACTTCCTGGGCTCCCTGACTGGTTCTATTAAGCATAGAGTAATTTAGGATAAATATTTGATCTTTGGAGAGTTAAAATCACTTTAATTTAAATTTATCCCATTTGTCTGTCTGTCATACTGGTTTTACTGTCATTCATTGTTTTAGGTTACAAGTTATGGTGAATTTGTACTCACTTCTCAGGTTTGAGCTGAAAATTAATGCAGCTTTCCTTTGCTAATCCTTCTAAGTAATATTGCACCCAAAATATAGTGATTGAGGCCTTGAAGTTGTATTCAGAACACATCTTGACATCTTAACTCTTTGCTTCCAGGTGTTGCTAAACTGTCATGGAATACACATGTTACTAGACAGTTAAAGCATATGAACTATCACTGATGTCCTCCCTCTGCTTCTTTTAAAATAATTAACAAAAAAGTAAACTAGTACTTTTTACCACACAGAGATAAATTTGTTCTTACCATGGATATGGTAATCTATAAGTAAATTTGCAATAGTCACTTAACCATTCCATATGTCAGTCTTAGGATATGAGGATGTCGAAGAAATAAATGAGATTTTTCTAAATCAACTGATAAAAATGGAGGGGAAGGAAAAAAAAAAAGCAAGTAGCAGTTATAAGAAGAATTTCCTTGCCTGAGTTGTGTCTATGCTGAAGTAGTTTCAGTTCAATGCAGGGATGACCTACTTGGCTTCATGAGAGAAGACTAAATGGCAATCTAGGATACCAAAAAATTGATAGACACCCTATATACTTGACAAGAAGCAAAGTAAATTAGCCTTATTCTTAGCTTGATGTTGCACAGAAAAACAATTTCTGTTATCCAAGCTACCTTGTTTACCAAAAATGTGAGAATCTTTTCATAATAGTCATTCAGGTCTATTGTTTTAGTACCAACTGTAAGAGTTTCTCCCCAGAGATTCCTGATTTTTTTTCTAACTAAACAAGACACTTATGATGTCTGCCTAAATCAATCTATCTGTATGTATTAGTTATTATCTGACATTTGCAGGCAGTAGAAATAGAGGCTTTTAAACCAGAGATGAAAAGATTACAGCTGCCCCAATGGAACTGTTCTATCTGGCATCACCTGTATTGCCAAGGGCTGCATAAGAACTGCCTTGATGAATTTATTAGATGTTTGTGTTTAGAATATATCTCTTGATACTGGATGTAAAAGGTTATTCTGCATCATGTTAATGTGCAAATCTAAAATAATTTGCAAATACCTCAGTCAGGCTGACAAATAGGGCAGTTGACAGTGCTGTCACTGGGGGGGAAATTCCTTACACAGAAAACAATCTGGCGCCAAAAATCTCAACTCACGTGAGACATTAAAATGCCTCCAAATTGCACTGTCCAGTACTGAACTGTAGATCTCTGAAGAAATGCTGCATAGTGACTGGCTCAAAATCACAGACATGTTGTGGGCTTTTTTTGTCATTATTTCACAACAGACATCAGTTTTGAAAAGAAATGTGTTTTGCAGGTATACCTCTGAGAATAACTAGGTATGGATAAATAAAGGCAAAGAAGAGAGGATGTCACAGACACAAAAAGGGCAATGCACAGTTTAAAATGAAGTTGCTTACACATAATTTTCCAGAAATACAGTTCAGTTGCATTATGTTCATAAAGAGCCCAAGACAAATTTTCCTTGTAGGTACAAGCTCTGCTCAGCATGTAGCCAGTAGGATCAGCTACAGGGACACCTTAGCTCAGACGTTTCTGAATCCAAAAGAAAACAAATGCACAGACGTGTAAAAAAGAAAGACCATACACGTTCCATCACTGGTGAAAACTCCCTGTAGCCTGATTCCAAACAGAAAGTATAATTGGACAATTAGACACAATATTAAAAATATTTATGGATATCAATGTAAAATTAATACTCTGGATATAACTACATATCTTATTGTGTTAATATGTAATCAATACATCATTATGACTATCAGCAGTATTACCAAACTAATTTTCTCTTCCTAGGTAGTTTATTTGCATTAATTCACTGACACAAGGTAATGCCATGTCATGCAGTGCAATTATTCAAATCAATAACCTTCCATTTAATGAAGACAAAGTATAACATTAATATTGGATACTAGATCTGAGTTCATCCTGTTTTTTAACCATCTGTGAAGAGGCAAAGTTTTCAAATTCTAATAGTTTATAAATTGCAAATACTGTAAAAGCTGTTCACATCAATATAGGGTATGTATTCTCCATTGATTCTCTCCTTCTCATATCCATGGCCTAGATCCAGAAGGGACAAAGTGGTGCCAGATACTGCTGCCAGAGTGAAGTATGCCATCCTCAGTCTGATTTTGCTTTTTATAAAGGAGGAAAAAAATGATATATCACTTCAAACAGTCAATCCAATAGATCAGAGCATATGTCAACCTAATTTCACTATGTGATAGACTCACTTAATTTGCCTAAGGGTAGTAACCAAGTGCTGTCTAGGATGTCCTAAGGCAGCATTGCCCAGCATTCAGGTCCAGAGAGACACAAATCTCTCTTGTGGTGGTGTTTTTTTGTTGTTGTTTTTTGTTTGTTTGTTTGTTTGTTTTTCAGCGTTTTTGTTTTCTTTTTGTTTGGTTTGGTTTCTTGTTTGGTTGGGTTTTTTTGTTAAATGCCCCATATGGCAATCCTAGTATATCACTTTTCTGCATTTCCCAAAGGATTTCTCTTAAAAATGTGACGATAAAAAAGAGATGTTTAGGTTCTGTACATCAAAGAAATGCACAGAATAGCTTTCCACTTATTATCTGCAACCATAAGCATGAGAAGATATATCTTCTTCAAACTGAGGATGAAAGCTGCTAGACCTGCATTATCTCGTGAATCTGAAAGTTTATCCTGAAGAACTCATCAAAATAACTGCAAAGCAAGCAGTGAAGAAGTGACATTAGCAGAAGGAGTCTTCTTAAATAATTTATACAGTAAATCTTCTGAGATATCTGTCCTAGAAATAAAAAAACCAGCTAAAATTCTGTGTGAATTAATGTCTCCATCCATCCATTCATTCCTTACCTGAAGCTCTTTCCAAAATTCATTGCACTTTCTGCCTTTTCTCCACCTCAACCCCTCCTTTTTATTAGCCCACAGACTAATTATTAGAAAAAAAACATAGAAAGATAATTATGGTAATATAATTCCAATTCACTCCAGAGTTTAAAAAAATTCCTTATCCATATCTCCCTAGATAGAATCTTAAAAGTGCATTAATCCCTTTGTGAGAAAAAAGAATTTCACTGGAGAGTTCTTTCCTATTTGATCCCACAATTTGATTTTTTCAGTCTTAAATGATTCTGAACAGAGGCATCACACCCAAATACCTGGGATGACCTGTGCCTGGTAATTTAGGTCACTGGCCTCACTGTGTTTTGCACATGTTCAATTTCTTTCAGGCATTTTGGACTTGCTGCAAAAGGTCAGCCTGTCTGACAACTGCTACACTGGTGTTACACTTACCATGCACATATGAAACCTTGTTTTTCAACACTACATTTGCTGCTCATAATCATTTATTTGCACAGGGCTGCAATGAGCATCATAGAAGCAATCATCAAGAAAGAAAAGTAAAAAGAAGGTCCAAAGAGTGCTTTAATAACAGCCAATATTTAAGACTTTAAATTCTTGAAAGATTTTGCTGTCAAGTATTCAGAATTATTAAACACAAATTAATTTTCTGCTTAATAAGAAGATAAAAAAAAAACAAAAAACCCACCAAAAATAAAGAGAAAGAAAGTCTTTCTTTTTCCCTACCTCTCTAAATGCTGTATATTTTTGCAAATTAAGTGTAATTTGTGGAAGAAAATAAAGCAGCTGAAAAGGATGCACAGTGGTTTACCAAATGATTCATTCAAGCATTATTGATCTCAGATGAATTAGCAAATGGCATGGTCTAGCTGAGCACAAAGTTATTCATCTTTGATTTTAATCTTAGAGAAAGCTGAGTTACATTATATTAATGAAAACCACAACAAAACCCAATAGGCAATTTCCTCACAAAATGTTTAACAACATAAATTAAGAAACTGGTTATGTTCACATAATTCAATAGAAAATAACAGATTTTTGACATTTGTGCTCCAATCTAATCAAAAGGATTTAGGAAAAGTACAATTTGATAAAAGTACTTTAAAGGGAAGGTGCAGCCCTGTGATTCTAACTTTACCAGGAGCCTGGGGTGTTCAGTGGCCATTATGGATTAGCCATCAGAGCCATAGAACTCAGACTTTCATAGTTTTGTCCAAAAGGAGATAATATAATTTCATTTCCAGGACAGTGAGGGTGTTTGTTTATTTGTTTGTTCGTTTTGCCCAATGGTCCCTGAACCACAGGTAAAAATTGCATTGTGAAGACCTTGTGTTGTATTTACATTTTGAGTGCCTCTGAGTGACTGAGAAGATATTTGAGAGAATATATGTGGCAGAAGAAGGGAAACAAACCAAACAAACAAGCAGATAAGAAGACTTGTTGGAAATTAGATGTATCAACAAACTCAGCCCAGGAACAAGGCAGAGCCACTTTGGTAGGTGCACAGAACGTGCATGAGATGAAGCACTTTGCAACAGACCACGTGAAGGAATCAGTGAGGAAGAAGAATGCTTTTATTTTACACGCAGTTGGCTCACAGATAGGGATAGGATTATTGTCTAGCACAGTGTTGTGCCTGACCTCCAGGTGCTAACCCAGTGAGTTACATGTCTCCAGCTCAGACTGTGTGATATTAATTCACCTTTTCAGAGGGTCTTCAGTACTCTGAAATGCCACAACAAAAACCACAAACCTTACAGATAAAAAATTAAAATCCACTCTCTAGGTTCATTTTTTCTTTGGCTTGAGAAATTCAAAATACAAACAGCCACTTGGCCAAAATATTCTGGGCACTTGGCTATAGCCAAGAACAAGCTTCATCCCATTTTTGAAACCTGCATGGTTCTGCAGCACACGATTTTTATAGTCATTTAAAAAAAAAAAAAAAAAAAAAAAAAAGAATGGGACTTCTGGAGGGTTTTTGTGTGGTATTTAGTTAACTCTGCTAATATAGATAAATCTTCGGATATAATCTTTTTATGAAGAAGTTCTGATTTCCACACTAAATAATCTTAAACCTTATGACTTATGACTAGAATCATGTTTCAAAAGTAATTTATTTTAGATGAGTTCCTTAATTCTTATTCTACAACATCTGTCTTACTCTTCCACCAGACATAAAAGGAATTTGTTCTTCCTTTTCCACATTGTGGCAAAGATACAAGTAGCAAAGAGCACCCATCTTTTACATCACAGCTGCTGTTTTCCCCCTAGATTAGTCCTTAAGTATCTTCTGACTGACCTAGATCTACTAGGTTAATGCTATATTCTTCCAGCCATTTTATAAAAGGTTTAAAAATATTTGGACTCTTCTATAAAACCCAGAGTTCATGAGTTTTATGATTCAATTTATGGTTAAATGACCCAAGGGTAATTAAAATGGGACATGTCTGGTGGTCTCAGTGCTAATGTCCATTCTGCAAACCACCCCAGAGTGGGTAGCTGCAGAGATGACACTGACCCAGTCTAGTTCACCCTGAAGGGAAAGCAGGCAGAGGAGAGATGCTGTGCTGCTGTGCCAGCATTCTGCTGGCCACTGGGCAGGGAGGAACCAGCCAGAACAGAGGGGCACCGAGCTCCTTGCTGGCATCTCACTCCTGGGGAGAACATTGAGGCAGGCAAGGAGGGCTCCCTGGATTAACAATGGAAATAAAGCAGTTTCCACCACATTACTGAAGAAGCTTTTTCAGTTTATCCTGTAGACAAAATGCTATTGTCTCAACAATTCTTGTTTTATTGTATGTGAAACACAGATACATGGAGTCAGATTTAGACCCGTATGCTCAAGGATGTTCAAAGAAAATTTTCATAGAAAGACAAGCAGAAAAGCCATATGAGTAATCCAACATCCACAGTTGTAGTAGAGCTGTGCAGGAAAAGCACTAAGGGTTCTCATTTCACATATAAAGAAACTGTCAAAGGCTCATTTAAAGAGATCTCAGAGGTATTAGAGGCCCTGTGCCCCCTTGGCTGTTCTGTCAGCTCATCTACTCCACCTGCTGAAAGAGTGTCTGCAGTGTGTTTTGTCAAAGGATGTAATGTAAGAGTGTCTGTTTACAGGACCTACAAATATTTGACAAAGACTAGCTTATAAATTGGAAATTTAACCCCAATCTGGTTGCACATACACTTCAAAGGAAGGACAACAGAAGTTTACCTGCAAAACTAGCTAAGAGGCAGGGTAGTCATGGGGTGCCTTCTGCTCTTTTGTTACAGCACCTGGGTGGACTTTTTCATCAGCTGTGACTTGAGACATACAGCTGATATATTAAAACAGTGGAAACCTTCACCTTGACTCACAAAATACAGTTTTTATTTCAGAATAATTCATTTTTAATCCATATGAATTTTGGTTCAAGCAAGCCATTAAAAGTTTTTCAGGTGAAAGATATTTTCTAGATATTTGCTCTATTGGCCAGAAATATACTGGTCTTTTAATTTTTAGTTTATTGAACTTTAACATCAAGGCACCACATAATTTCTAAAAAATTAGCCCAATCAGTAGATAATTTGCCTCATTTAGTACAAGTTTTACAAATGTTAGAGTGAGTAGCATAATGCTGTATCAATACCTGGTTTTTTTACCTTTTGTCATAGACAAAGCTGTTATAGGAGATGGTGTAAGGTTTGCTGCAGATTTACATCCAAAAATTAGAATCTGACACAGAAAACGGTAATGGAAGAAAAAATGGATGAAATTCTTGAGAAAGAGCTCTTAAAAAATTCAATATCACAACTCTTGCTCTAAGACTTGAGAGATGCAGTGAAAATTAATCAAAAGGAAGACACTAGAAAACTGCAGTGAGTCTCTATTTAATAAGACTTTCACAGCTTCTTTGCATGTGAAATCACAGTTCCTGTAATATATTGTGATTGCATTATACTAGGTTATATATATTGCAGAATGAGTTTTGTGTTGCTCAAGTTTTTGTGCAAAGCTTCATATAATTGGAACATCTTTTTTGCATATTTGGTTTTTTTTTTTTTGTAAATTGATGAGCAGAATTAATTCAGAGTAGTTATAGGAAAAATCTAGCTGGAGAAATCAGTTGCCTACTACTGGTAGTGGCTGTTGGATTAACAGAAGAAAATTACTCAGTGTGTAAACCTACTGAGAAGTTGAAAGAATTTAAACCAAAATTATTTCTTTTTCGTTAGTGGGTTGGTATTTTGTCACATAGTATATACTCACTTACCCCAGTACTAAGTGAAATTTAATGCATTGACAAGGTTTGCTCTCTTCAGTGATGGACTGCTAGGCCAGAGCAGCAGTCTGGAACCATGTGCTGGCCTTTCCTGCAGTTCACAGGCAGGGAGAGATTGACTGGCCCATGTGCCCTAGCAAAACTCTTCCCCCTGAATGGGAAACTTTCAAGTGGTTCTGAAGCATGGCTGGAAAATAAATGTGAACAAAACTCAGTCTTATCACCTGATAAGAAGAAAGCTGGAAAAGTCCACAGGAATAAATTCAATTTGAAAAATTACTGCACTGTAAATGCATAATATTATTTTTATGACTCAAAATAAATGTCAGAGGTGACTCAGTCACTCCATATCTCCCTATCTCTGCTGCTGCAGCTACATGGTTTGAGGGAGGTTGGATGCTGAAATGTCAGGGGGAATATCAGGTAAGAAGCCTGTGCCCTCTGTTTTGCTCAGCAGTTATCCTGCTTTTTTATTTCAAAGTTTCTACTAAAGCACGTTCAGTTAGGATTAATGGATTTTTAAGTCCTAATATATGGAATCCAAGATAAGCAGCATAAGGCCAGAGCAAGGTCTTTACCTCTAAAACTCAAAGGTCTGTTGAACACTAACTGCTCCCTTTGCAGCTGATCAGAGGAGAATGAAATTTGCCTTAAATGGGAAAAGCCATTTTTCACTTCTGTATCAGCCTGTGCCTGTGGCAAGATTTAGGCTGAGCTGACACTGCTGTGCACTAGAGATGTAGCTGGAGATGGTCACCTGTCAAGGACACTGCAAGACATGGATGTCTTGGCAGCTGTTCCTGAAGTATTTCTCCAATAATCTGCATGAGTGAATGATCCATCCCCTGTGTTCTGCTCACTCACAACTAGTCCCACATATTGGCACATAAATAGTGCTCTGAGATCTTCATCTTGGTTCAGTGTTTCTCTTCCCAACAGCTAGATATTGATTATCATTAGAAGATAAGCAAATGCATTGCTTCAAGAAACTTTATAAGAATAGTTCATTACTGGTGTTAACATTCTCTTCTGGAATAAAAATCCAAGCTCTTTTACCAATTTTAGTGAAATCACATGTCTTTAATAGCATGCATCAAATACTATAAAAGGCAATGTTGAAAAACATTTCTCTGATAATACTTCAGACTCCCATTGCCAGTTCACTGACAATGTTCAATACTTTGTAGAATAACTTTCTGAGAGGAAAAGTAGTGGTGACTAAAGTAATTGCCACGTGAAGATGAAATCTTGCTGTGTTGCAGGATATTGTCCTTCTGGTGGACCTTATAATAAGAATAGAAAGCACATAAAATAAAACAAAAAAGCAGTAAGTTAAGGCAATGCAATGCTACAGGGTTTATTTCCAAGAATGTCAGCAGTTCTCGATATTTTTAGTAGGCATTAATACCTTCAGATCTTCAGTCTTTTTGAGAGGGCAGATCTCCCAAGTGATATGAGCTGGATTTTTTCCAGCAAAATCAATTAATGGATCCTATCTACTTTGGCCAGCATAAAATATTTCAAATATGTGTTAATTTAATTTAGGAGAGATAGGTTTCATGCTTTTGACTTTGAGATGAAATTTAAATCAACCTTAGACCAACTATATTTTCTATACAACCTCATATTGCCACATACTAGTTTTGACTTTTGTTATTGCAAAGACTATGCACATACAAGAATTGCTAGCTTAACACCTTTGACTTTTAGACAGTACTTGATAATGGCAATCTATACCTGTGCCTATACTGAGTGTCCAACCCACAGCACTGAAGAACAGCAGAATGATCCTCTGCATGATTGAGTTTTACCTCTGCATGATGGAGTTTTAGCTCTGAGCATTTTGCTTCCCCCACTCCGATCATATAAGCATGAACTAGAGGTTGTACAAGTTGTGACCACCATAAACTGAACTGAAAACTCATCTAAACAAGACAATGGGAAATAAATAACTCAGCAGAGGAAGCTCATGGCTACACCAAAGTCAAGCCAGAATATGTATGTAACAGTGTTCATAACCAGGAGATCAGAGCAGCAGCCATAAGTGTGGCATTTGTTACTTATGACAGGAAAATGCTTTCTGCATGTAGTAAGCACATAAGTGCAAAGCAGAGTGATGAGTGGAACTAAATTGCATTGAGCTTCATGCATAAAAAGTGGTCTGAGATTATAGACACCATGTGTGTGCTGCATTCTCTGCCTGTGTTCATCTGCTCCTGGGAATTCCCTCCAAGAATACCATGGCTACATCCAGGTAAGTAAAGTATGTATAAACACTGTGTTAGTCAATTTTAATGCAGAAGAGTTCTCTCCACCCTGTGGAAGATTTTGACAGTGTTTCATGAAAGGAGATCAGAAGAAAGTGTCAGAGGAAAAAAAGTAAACTTGGCCACTCAAGAAATGGAGTCCAAAATCAAGATAACTAAATTAAAAAAGAAAATACACGAAATTGTCCACTAAGAAAGAAAAACAAAGCATACAAGCACAAAAGAGAAAAGACTATAAAACAGAGAAAAGAAGGGGTCTGGACCTTAAAGCAGATATGTAGCAAAACAATAGTTACTGTCAGAATGCTATTGCCAAAAAGGTAAAAGCCTCATTCTAGCTGAATAAAAATCTGATATTGGGCAGATTGTGAAAAAGATAACATAAAAATTTCTTAGAAACAGGTTAGGCAACTGTTATAATAAGTGTCTAACTCTAGCAACATTAAAAATATGTAAATAATGACTCTTCCTAGAGTAAAGAAATACACATGAGTTATGGAATAGATTTATTTCTATAAAAATATAAAGATTTACAAAGAAAAAAACAGGGAAAAAAGTTGGAAGAAGGGACAGCAACCTAGTGCGTGAAAAGCAGGTGTCAATCAATCTTTAAAGGTTCTAGGAATGAAATTGATCTAAGTTCAATATGGTTTGATCTAAATTTAATAAAAATTCTGTCTAAGAATTAGGAAAAGCTTGATTAGATTTCTAAGACTGTGGCTCTAGCTACCTGGAGTTACCTTCCCCAGACCATTTAAACAGCAGAATTTGTCCTGGGAAGGTATATATACGTATATATACATGCATATATTCTTAGCAGGATTGTAGCATTTCTTATATGCATAGCAATTTGATTTATCAGTTGTTTTAAACTCTTTTTAGCCATAAATTAATGTGTACATTTTTATGAAGTCTAAAGACAAATTGTTAATTTAAAGTATATACAGTTCTTTACTAAAAGAAAGAGAAAAAACATTCCAGGGCTGTAAAACTGGAATAGCAGTCAATTGTGAGTGAATTAAGATATATTTTGCTTTTTATGGATTGCATTGGGTGTAAATCCATTGTAGTTTAGAGGTTCTAGATCCAAATGAATGACTGGTAAAATTTAAGACTTCATTGAAATTGGTTTGCTAACAAGAAAACACTTAAATTAAAACATAGGACTTTAATCTGACTTATATTCTATAGTTGTTTCCTTATTTCTAGTTCTAAATGCATATTGTGAGATGTGCACATAGAAAAACAGCATGTAGGGATGAGAGATAAAATGACACCAGCAACAAAGGCACTGCAAAATAATTAAAATGTTCTGCCCTTGCTGCTACTGCTGTGAAGTGTCTGAATCGTATGATTCAAAATCAGAACCATTATCAGATGTGAATAGGAGGCATAATTTCAGCCAATAAGACAGAAATAATGTCTTTGAGATGACTGAACATTGCAATTATGGAAGCCTTACAGAGGGTAGAATTCTCAAGAGGATTAGCTAAAGAGAGCAGCAGAGCTGTTCAAAAGGTGATAGTTCTGCATCTCAAAATCTGATCCTCTCTTCAATAGCATTCTGATTTCGGGGTAGTTTAACCTGAAAAACTTCAAATAAAAACCATAGCCAGACAACCTCAAAAAACCCCAAACCAAACCCAAAACCAAAGAATCCAAGCCAAAACCCAAACCACCCAACAAAAACAAGAATATGGAACTGAAACTGCCCCTGTTGTTTATACATGATGTCTATTCCACACCAACAGAATCCACTGGTTTGGTTTCCACTTTTTTTTTTTTTTTTTGCAGCTGGATGCAAATAAACTTGGAAAATCTTCACTGACGAAAATAATGACAACATAAGTGCTCATGTGTACCAAAGTCAAAACTAGATCTAATACTACTTAAGACTCTGTTCCAAATCTTGTTTTGAATCCAGCCTACATTTCTCAGCACGATGGGCTTTCTCTCCTGCTCTTTCTGCTGAATGCAGAGCATTACTGACATGAGCAAAGCTGAACTGTGTTGGGCCCCCTTATCACCCATCAAGACTGAAAACACTTTTCAGAACATGATTGAAAGGCTTGTTGATCCTGTACAGTTCCTCATGTTAACCCTTGTCGTGGGTGAGATGAACTGAATAAAACCCTGGATTTGAATATTGGGATTTACTTAAGACCTTTCAAGCTTATGGCTTTTGCCCTTTTTGATTTTTTCACACACTAACAGATTTTCCAAAGCCACATTCTCTCAAGTCTTCATTTTCCATTGTAGGGAAAGCTGGGCAGAGTCATGTCAGCTGTGTGTCATTAAGTTTTTCCAGCTTGTTTTAACATTTCACAGCTTGTTTTTCTCCATTTAAACACTGTTTGCAGATGCACAACATATCCAAACTGGTGGTTCTGCTCATGTCCAGTATTAACCATGATTTAGTGTGCACCTCTTCTTTTAGTTCCAGGTCTTGCCAAAATTCACAACCAGTCTGTACCTGTTGCAGGTAGCAGACAGTAGGATTATGCTTGGGAGATCAAAAGTTCTGTTTCAGTTATTCACACATAAATACAACTATCTGCCACCAATCAACATTCATAATCTAAAGTATTCCTCACCTACTCCAACCCTCCTGATTCCCCTCTCCTTTTGAGCCTTTGGGACCTTTCAACATCTTGAATTTTATTTAGTTCTCAGGGAAATGCAGGGCTGGAGTTGGGTGCCTGGTCTCCCCCCAGAACTGAAGCTGGGGAAGGCACTACACCCTTAATACAGGACATTGCTCGTTCCTAGTAAGGGTCCAGAAAAGTTTTCTTTCCCATGGACTATGTAGAGTGAATGGGGAAATGAGCCAGGCTGAACATAGCATTTGTGAATACTCTTCCCTATGTCCCTTACACTAATGACCTCAATGTAATGGCTCTGACAAAAATTATGTATTTTTTTCTAAATTTGAGTTTTTCTGTTTCCAGTCTAAGAGCCCTCTTCTGCCTAAGCACTTTTGAAAATACTACAAGTCGAAACAAATTATAAAGAACTGCATAGAAACAGGCACATTTAAATATGTCCAGGCAAATTAAGGCTTAAAAAATCCAAATATAAAACCCTTGCAAATATAGCTTTAATTGTTGTATGGTCATACTTCTTCCCCTTGTAAGTGGTATTTCACTTTCTACTTGTATGTTCCACCCACAAGCAGCAATACTAAGAAATTCTTGACGTGGTTGTACTTCCAGGCTATCTTATCTCATATGATTTACTATTCATCCCTGGAAAAAAAAAATCATCTACAAACTTACTGGCAGGTGTGCACGAAGTTGAATTTATTCAAGAATGTTTGCCTGAAGAGGACATTAGAGGCAAATTCCAGGTATGATCTGCCTGGGATTTTCTCATGTTTTAGTGTGCCTTGACCTGCTCATCTCTTTTAATGTCTGCAGGCACCCCTGGGAAACTGCAAAGAGCTCTGACAGGCTGCTCTCGTCTGATAAAAGGCAGCAAGAGAACATTCAATTTCAAAGGTTTGTTTCTAAAGGACAGGCTTGTTGTAAGGTGGCTACATTAAAAAATAAAACTATTTTTGCTGGACCAGATTTTGCTGTCAGTTAGTCCTGCAATTTCAGGAACAGCTGAGGTTTGCACCTCTGCAACTGATAGGAAACCAGCTTTTTATGTATTAAGGCAGAAGAAGCAATTTCCATTACAGGTTTTTTTATCTGTATTTTTTTCCCTTTTCAAACTCTTTTCCTCCAGTTTTTTGGAAGAACTTGAAGCTGTTACTCTTCAAGCTGAAAATTCCACACTTCAGAGACCCAGATGCCCAATATTGTACCTCTTGAGCCTGCATTATCTCTGTGTATCAGAGTGCATCAAGTGTTTATCTCTGCTGTTCTGCTTTGAGAACTTGCTGCTTTCCTTTTCCTTCATAAATTGTTTCTCAAGTAGGAGAAAAAGTGTGAGTCTCTCCAAAGTGGATTTCAATGAATTAATTTATTTTTGTAGAAAGCTAAGAAAATATTTGGGAACTACTGCAAAATTTCTATTAAGTAATATTTTTAAATAACATTCAATACATTTTAACCATTCAGCTACTGAAGCCCACTACATTGTATGTTGCTTTTACAGGTATCAAACAGCTCAAAAGCCATAGAAATCACTGATATGAAAATTATGCTTCTTAAAAGTAATGGCTGTGTTGAGGTGTGTTGTCACTTCACCTGAGGACATGGAGCAGTCAATCCAATATCCAGAGCTGTTCCTCTCTGCTTCTTGTATTCACATGTTCTCTGTTGTCTCAGACTTCTTTGGGGAGCAATTTTTAATAGGTGTAATCTTAATATGCCAACTGGAACATTACTTAGCTAGTAACCCTCAGACACTGTTACAAATGCAATTGAGAATTGAGATATTAAAATAGGAATAGTAGTAAGCAATTCCTATATGTGTCCTTCCTGTGAGACAGAGATCACAGGGTGGTGATGTGCACTGTGTGAAGGCACTGAGGCATGTGGGTTGTGTGTGTGTGTGTAAGAAAGTTTCACTGCACTCAGAATGTCTTTTGCAGGTAGTTCACTGCCTGCTTCCTGGATTGCACCCAGAAGTTATCTGGAAAGGAACTGCACTGGACCTGTAGTACTTCACATCACTAAATCTCCAATCTGAGCACAGCTCTTGTGAGTGCTTTTAAATGAATGAAGTGCAAAAGCCTTGGGTCTATTTTTAGAGCAGCTATGGAATGGAATGGTCTTGGAATAGCTGCAGGCATATGCAGTCTAGGACGAGGTCCCCATATCCAGAGGGACACAATTACAGACTCAGCCACATATAGGTGTTGCTATTAGCACATTATGCTATTAAACCATGAATTCTCCCATTGAACCTTGCTAGCACTAAGGGGATGCACTTTCTAAAGTGCTATAAATACAGATGAATTTTTGTGCTTGCTAAGGTCATAAATGGAAGCACAGTTTTCCTTAAGTACACTAATGTCCACAAAGTTTCTTCCAGCTCCTGTGTTATTTTCATATTCATATTTGCAATTTTAAGCTATACTGCTGAAAGGTTTTTAGGATACCAGTCAAGGCCTTTTGAAAACAGCTGACTGTAGGATATAATACAAATTCAAAAGGCATTGTGCTGTTTAGAGTGCCTTGCTTTTCCTGTATTTATCGTTCTTATGCTATTTTGGCCTTGTTTTTCTGTTATTAGCCTAAAACAAATTATGATTCATTTGCCAACTATTAATAAAATATTAAATATTAATTTTTATTAAAAATAAAGGCAATATTAAGAACTTACAATGCAAAACTTAGCCTTAAGAAGCATACAAAAACGATAATAAAATCATTGAAACACTTTTTTCATCTATTCCAGTGAAGTACTTAAACTTGATTGATAAAACCAGAAGCTTCACTGAAAGTGTATATGTCTGTAATGAATTGCTCAGAAATATCTAAGCCACTACTCATTTAAATAGGAAAAAGACTTTCTTCTCTGGATGTGATCCTGTGTACTGCAAGGTCATTTAGACTCAGATCTTCCCATAAATGTGTTGAGAACCACATACAACAAGTAATAATCATAATAAGGCCACTTGACAAAAATGATTGCCTGTGTGTTGCAAATTAAAGTCTTTCCTGGGAGCTATACAAAATATATAGTGACAGCAAATAGATGTAATTCTTCAGTTCCTTGCTTGGAACCAGCCAGTGCTTATGTTCACACACAGAGAAAAAAAATACCCATAGCAGCTATTCAGTGTTGGAGCTTATAAAGTGGCTTGTCACTCTCACAGGTGCACAGGGATATTAGTGAGGCTCTGCTCCTCCCGAGGGCTCCAGAAGCAATTGGCCATTTTTCTCCTTTTTGTGTCCAGCAGTGTAGAAGCAACTAGACCTGTGCCTGAAAGAGAGAAGATTTTTTGCAGGGATGACCCTGGACTGAGTGGAGGAGAGCTGAGCAGACACTGCACTGGCATCCTGCATCCTGGGTGTTGAGAGCATTTCCTCTCCTGCTGTCCCAGGCAGCCAGGCTGATGCCAGCAGAGCAGCATCCTCTGCTCTGACACCATGAATGCTCCCATGGGTGCAGTTTACCTTCTGCAGCTTTATGCTTGAAACCACTGCAATACCTGCTTCAGCTGACAGTCTTAAAACTTGGGCCATATCTGACAAATCTTACATACCCTGCATCTACCCCTCCAGCCTGGCCCATTCTGTGATTCTGAGCACCAAAGAATAACTACATTCCCATAAACTGTGTGATCCTTCTCAGCATTGTCTGCTTATTTCCACAGACTCTCTTCACACTGGCATCTGGAATCTTGGTTTCCAGCATGCTTCCTACAGCCTGTCTTGGAAAACTTCTCTGACTTATGCCTTCCACAGAAGTTGAAGAATGCTGAATTTAAATATTTTGCTATTTTTGTGTCTTTGTGTACTAACTGCCAAGATGTTCAGGTCAAGTGGTGGATTTGGAAGTCAACGTCCATTCCTTTAGCTTGGTTGTTGAATAAATGATTCCCAGAGGTGCCTTCTGACCCCAACCATTCTGTGATCAAACCTGGTATTTAGTGATGATAAATACCTCAAATAAGGTATTTTTGTTAATACTTTAAATATTTTTTCACAAATAAGTTTTTCCTTCTAGGTCAGGACTATTTTAATCTATGTCTGTGATTTTACTTCTCAAAAAAACCAGTATGAAAAAGTAAATTTCATTACTGTGCTTTGATGGTGGCTAAGGCACAAGAATTAATACATTCTTACATGCACATGAGAGGAGGAAGATGATGCAGCTAATTTAATGAGTTATTTATGCATTTGAAGAATCCTCTCAAATATTGAATCTAATGTGACTTTAATGAGCCACGTGCCATTGGTAGCTTTTGCTTTGTTGAATACTTTCCTCAGGGTAAACTGAGTCATTAATAATAATTAGGAATTGAGTAGCCAGTTACAGGGTTGAGCAGGAAGTGAGGTAAAAACCATGCTGTTTGAAAGCAAAATATCTGCACATTCACAGAGAGGGAGTTTGAGGTCATTAAAAGCTGTGGGCTGGGATTAGTGAGCTCCTTCATGTGCATTAGTAATGAATCTACCTAGCTCATGCAATTGAAATTTCTGATTAATCATAAATGAAGTATCTGTAAATAGAATAATTCAGCATGAGGTAAACAACCGGATTTTAATTTCCAGTGGATGGAAATTGTAGCAGTAGATGGTAGATGGATTTAAATTTAGATTATATACAGAATTAGATAAGGATAAATCAATAGGAAGACTGATTGCATTTCCTTTTTTTAAAATCTGCCTGACACTTGCTTCATTCACTGAGACAGTTTTTGTTAAGGAAATACCTTCATGTACTTCACCTTTTTAAGAGTTTTCTACTTTTACAGATTTCACTAAGAAAACTGAGAATTTTGCACTCTCTTTTCCTTGCCTCGAGCAGCATCACCTCTCACTGGACCAGTCTGCTCAAAGCCCCAGCCAACCCTGGCCTTGAGCTCTTCCAGGGATGGGGCATCAACAACTTCTCTAGGCAAAGTGTTCCTCCACCCCCTCACAGTAAAGAATTCTTCCCAAGAACTAATGTAAATCTACTGTTTTTCATTTTGAAGTTGTTCCTCCTTGTCTGACCATTGCAGTTCCTGATGAAGAGTCCCTCTCTGAATTCCCTCCAGGTCCCTTCAGATGCTGGAAGGTTGCCAGGAGGTCTGCACACACCCTTCTCTTCTCCAGGCTGAGCACCTTTCTCAGTTTGACCTCATAGGGAAGGTGCTTCTGTCCCCTCATCAGCTTGGTGTCCCCTCTGGACCTGCTCCTGCAGTTCCATGTCCTTATGGTTCTGGTGGCACCAGAGCTGGATGCAGACCCAGGTGGGTCTCACAGGGGCAGAGCAGAGGGGCAGAATTCCCTCCCTTGACCTGACTGGGCTCCTTTTGATGCAGTCCAGGATTCCACTGGCTCCCTGAGCACACAGTGCTGGCTCTTGCTGAGTTTCTCATCACCCTCAAGCCCTTTTCCACAGGGCTGCCCTCAGTCACTTCTCCACCCATCCTGCAGGTGTGTCTGCAATTGCCCCCAGCCAGCTGCATGGTCATGTGAAATTTAAAGTAATATAGTGTATTTTTTCCAGAGAAGTCTTCTTCTCAAGATCATCTTTAAGTAGGCTGGGTACTAAAAACCTGACCAGATTTTGCCAAAACCTATGTCTATAAAGCATTCATTTTTTTTGGAGAGCAGCTTAGACCATGAGAAAATTAATTATTTTGCCTTTAGAAGAGATTTAACTTTCCCACAGTAAATAAATCCTGGAGCCACAGAGGGGAAAAAATCTTGAGTAGCTGCTCATTAAGTAATCATCATCCATTCCATCCACTAAATGATAGGAGACTGTGAGGGAAAATTGTGCAAATTCATAGAATTTCATATAATACCTAATACATATCCACCAGAGGGCAAATTATGGAAACATTTGAATTATTCTGTTCAGCAATTTTATACTTCTCTTGCTGTTTCTTAAAACATTATATCTGATAGCTATTAATGGGTAGTGTTTCCCTCAGGAGTTTTGCTGATGTTTATTTATAAGCCCTCATATTCTATCCAATTGCTCTGTTTGTTAGCTTGTATTTCATATAATTTCTGTACTAGTGCTTGGGACCAAGGAGATGGTTAAGGCCCAAATCCAATCTGTTTCATTGCTTAATTGCTGGATTCTCACAGACCACAGCATTTAGAAACTGGACTGTGATTAAACCTAAGCCACCTTAGCATGAGACAAGAATATGTCAGCCTCTGAGGTCCAGTGCAGGAAAATAACCCAACCCAGGGAGATCCACAGGTAAATTAACAAGCTTTTATAGTGTCTGCAGTAACTCATGGCTCTGAAAACTTCCTGCAGCCACAGGATTAGTTAGGGATCCTCCTTGCCTCTGCACCACCTTTCTTCATCTGCTACACAACCACTGGAGCTCAAATGCCTTGATGGACCAACTGCTCTGAGACAGAGGAAAACCACTGTAGCTCATCTCTAATTGCCTGACTTTTCTGTTTAGTAAATACCTAATAATCTCTCTAGTGAGCTCTTAATGGTGGCTTAGATGACAAAACTGATATTTCTAATGGCAAGAATTCAAGTATATCTCATTTAAACTGGTTCTTTCAGAATGAAAAGCCAAAGAATGTGATTTGCCAAACATGAAGAGAACAGCTTCAGCAATGGTAGCTGATTGCTACTGCATGGCATCTTTCAGCAAAGGATCTCCAAGGAAATTATAAATATTAATTCCTAAAATTAAACTAAACCAAGTTGTACCAGGCAGGCAGAAGAAGCACAAAATTTTTATCACTTTCATTCAAATTATACCACTAACATGACACCTAAAATACAAGGTTCCTCTCTGATTTGGAGCTACAATGTAAACTCATTGTCTCAGAGGAATGAGATCTGCATTATTCATTTGTCCAGTTTTGGTGTTCTGACATCAAGGTACTCCTCATAAACTTTCATAAGACTTTTGAAAATTATAAAACAAGGTATTACTTTACATATCATCTGAAAAAGGGATGATCCAGCACATCATAAACATAGTTTACTTTTAATTTATGTGACAGTCTAGTCTTAAGTTTGTGTTATCAGAAAACAAGCATAAGATTATTTAATTCAGCAATACAACTTTTAGGTAGAGTTAGAATTAATGTTTGATAATTTTTTAATTGGAGCGTCAAAAGTGGCAATCCTTATTCTCAGGGGCCAGAGATTTTTTCACACAGGTCGTGTAGAGAACAGTTGCTACCACAGAATCTATGTTTACTTTTGAACCTCCTCAAGGCCTCAGGTCTAGGTACTGGATTTTGCATCAGCTCCATCCCTAATTTCAACTTTTTTTTTACAAGACAAAAAAGATGTGTTGAAATAACTAAATGCAATGAAATGCTTCTTTTTTTTTCCAGATGACACAATGCCCCCTTTGCCAGACCTCTGAGGGCCCCAGTGGGGTGGAGAACTTGGAAAGGCTCCTGGCTCCTTCCCAGGGTGTTCATCAGCCCCTGGCACCAGCCTTGCCAGCCTGGAGGGATCCACAGCCCCCTTCCCATGCCCTGGGCAATCCTCCACCTCTAGGACAACCAGCAGGAGGCAATGAATGAAGTGCCAGGCAGGGAACCACAGCGTGGGATCAATTTTACAGCTCAAACCAGCAATTGACACATCTTGGTGAGATTTCCTTCCCAGGGCAAAGCCTACCACTTTTTCCTAGCTGTATTGCCTCTGTGCAGTGATATTTTCTGAAAGGTTAACTTTTTACATGAAGTAAAAAAAAAAGTAGCAGCCACAAAAATGAAAAATAAGACATCAAGTGTCTTGTTAGAATAGCAAGGTGTCATTTCATGAATAACCCATTGTCCAATTTAACATGTATTAGGAGTAGGCTTACATTAAAAATCTGCTTCAAAGCTGGCATTTTCTTTCCCCTGAAGTGAGGTCTTATTTAATAAATCTAGTAGAGAACTCTGCTCTTTGTGTGTCTTTAAATGGCTGTATACATAATATCAGTATATCTGAAAACAGAGGCTTTCCTACCTGGAATAAAAGTAATTTTTACCTGGCATCACATTGTTTTGAATATTCCAATAAAAAAGTTCAATATTCTGAAACACAACTAAATAGATAATATTTAAATCAGTCTACATAAGACAGAAAAGGAAATTTTCTAAATTTTAAAAAAGATTGCTATAAAATATTTCTATTTGAAACCTATTGCCTTAGCAAATTCTTCACTGCCTTTATAAAACAAAAAGGCTCCTTCTACAGTGTCATGCTTTAAAGCATTTTCTTTCACAATGCCTTTAATGGACTGATATTTGTAAGTTCATTGATGTGGTTTCTAATTAATTTACTTCAGTCAGGGCTGAGCCTCTTTTCCATCAGCTATTGGAAATACATGCACAAGTGTTCTTTCTGTCCTTGGCTTATTAGAAACCTGAAGTATATAAGAAATGCAATATTCAATAGTTATCATTTAAACTTTCTAGAGTCCATTCCAGTGTACCCTAGTGCTTCATTAAAAAGCTCTAAATTTTTGTTGATGTCTTTGCTGATGGCCTTTGTGACAGGCTGTTCAGACACCATCTGAGAAATACTACTGAAAAGTGCATGGAGCAAGAGGTTATGCTTAGAATGATAGCTTGTGGATATAGAAAATATGAGAAACAACATCTTTCAGTCACTTTAGATGTTTATCAGTATAAAAAGAAATGTTCATATAGTGCTGCAAGGTATAGGCTGCTAAAAAACAAAGTTAAGAAAAATGTATAAAAATAAAAATAACAGTAGTTATAAAAAAAATTTCTCTGACCACTGGAAGACTACAGTGCTAGCTATTAAACCTCATGAATGCAAGTAAACAATAGAATTTAGATTACTTCCAGCGAGTAGAAGACAGTTTTCAAAAACATGTACAGCCACTGCAATCTCAAAAGCAACAGGTAATTAGGGAAAAGAGCTGAAAGCTCCCTGCTTTAAAATCATGCTTTTAACTTCAAAGCATCACAGAGTCAGCTTTTACACACAGAGACAGAAGTCACTGCAGTGTTAGCTTAGGGAGCTATATTGTAAATAGTTTTCTTGGAAAATACACTTTTAAGTGTTTTGAGTTTGAGTAACTTATACCTTTTGGTATAAGTTACAACTCCTACACATTGCACTCTGCAAGGATGCAAATACATGAAAACATTTTCCCCCTTACATAAAAAAGAAATAAAGCACTTAGTGAATCAAAAAATCCCAGAAGGAAAAAAAAATTAAATATAATTTTCCATATTTGAACTTGTGCCCATACTACCTATCTGTACTACTCCTGGCACCACTAAGAGTCTGGTTGTGCCATCTTTCTTACCCTGCTCCAGGCAGGAATTTACATGCATTGGTAAGATCCACCAAACCCCCTGAGTCCTTTCTTTTTGAGCTGGGAAGTCACAGTTTGCTCAGCATCTCTTCAAATGTCAAAATCTCTGAATCACCTAATCACTATCATGGCCCTTCACTGAACTCACTCCAATGCATCTGTGCCTCCTGACCCTGGGAGCCACAACTGATTCATCTTCACTAGGTCTTTGAGCCACTGATTACAATAATAACTGCATTATTCTATAGTACAGTGTAGAATTCACACATTAGCTTATTAATGTCTATAGAAATTACTAATTCTTGTTTCCAATTTAAAATGGTCTCATTGTTCAATCCTAAAACACAGTTAGCCCCCTTCAATCTAAATTATGTGTTTCATATATGAACAAATGAAAACATAAATCTCACTTTTAATTTCCCTTGGACAGTTTTCTAAACATATTTTTCTCTTATTTAATTAAAAAAATGGCACTTTGGAATTTTCTTTCCTAGAGTGTTTGTCCACAAATGTTTATTTCAAAGGACGCATGTGTTTTTGAGTAGAATTTCTAATTCTCCTCACATCTATTCACATCACAGAGTATCTGAGCACACAACATGGACTTTTCATGCATGAAGCAGGATTGGAAGATGTCATCCAGTAGCACATAAACTATGCTTCAATTGCTAAAGGCATTGAATTTAAAAGGTTCAATCTCATGCAGTCTGAAATAAAACATATAGAGTCCATGTTATGCTGGTATCAAATAACATTAAAGTGAATAAAGCCTAATCAAGAATAATGCTTGATACTCCCTGAAAAAAAAGTGCTACACAATCTCTATGGGGAGTTTAAATACAATACAAAGAAATTGTTAGTACTTGTGATGTGGAAGGATGGCATTCTCTAGCTCCTAGTTTAAGTCCAAAATTTAAACAAAAGTACTGGAAATTTTTATTAACTCAAAACGGATGACTTCAAGTAACTTGCAATTAAATATGTCCATTATTCAAATTAAGATACATAATTGATAACTTACCAGTCATATTTAGGAAAAAAATCAAATTAGGAAATATGCTTGAAAAATAATTTTAAATATGAGAAAATATTCTGAAGAACTTTTAAGACAGAACATTTTGCTAAAGTTCTCTGGAATTCTCCAAAACCCTTTGTGGGAAGCTTTGAGGTTTGCCTCCACAATTTAGAAAGTTTTAGGGAGTCCTTTTTGAACTGGCATTAACACAATTACTTTGAATTAACTTGGTATATTTTGGAAATAGATTTAAGTCTCTGTATATCTGCAGATCCCAAAGAAAGAGGAGCAGGAGCTGCACACAACCTGTGTCTTACAACTCTTACACTGTTTGTGTGGCATGGGATTCTCAAAGGCACTTGAAGTAATGAAGTTCCTTTGCAACTCACTGGGATATGGTCATTACACTTGCAAAATCCTTTTAAAATCCTTTAGCCTCAAGTCCCTCTTTCACTTGTTTCATATCCATTCATCATATAAATGATTACCTGAAGTGATCTTCAGGCCAAATGATACCATTCACACTTTGAGTGAGCAGTCCTCTACTCTTCCCCTTGGCACACTCACTCCAAATGAACTGCTGTGAGGTACTAGAGGCAGCTTGACAAAACCTGACCAAAGCAGGAACTTTCTGAGAGTGTTCAGTAGGTATTAAATGAAGCTCACTGAAAGCAGGTATCAAAACCAAGTTCTGTTAAATTATTTTGATTACCTGCTTGGAAAACAGGGTAATGTTTTGAGCATGAGTCAAGAGCCTGGCTATGTCTTCCATAGATGTGCCAAAGTCCATCTTAGAATGGTTGAGATTTTTCACACCATGGTTCTACTTGAAAAGGTGTATCAAACCTTACCCTAAAATATCCGTCTTCTATTCCATAAGTAAAAGTTCTGGAAAGCACTTTAGCAACAACAGTGTCCCAAGGGAAAATATATTTTTCTCACTCTTAAAAAATATGTGTTTAAATTATTATTAAAATCTTAGCATTTTGGAGACTTTAAAAGTGATCTATTTCAGTAGTCATGGGACATTTTTCTTAATTTTTAACCTCAAGTTCAGTTTTTGCTACATTAAGCAAAATGTTTTTCCATCTCTATATAAATGAAGAAATTTTATTCTTTTTCTCTGTACTTTATATGAATCTTTTAAATAATATCACCTATATTCTTTTTGTTGTTTGTTTAGCCTAAGTAGCCCTGGTTTTCTCAAATTTTCCCTGAGAAATTTCCATTTCTTTTAGCCATCCTGAGCATCTTTACTGCTTCCATCTCATCTATTCTCATCTGATCCCATAATTTGTAAAATATAGTGATCAAAACTAAGAATAGTGTTCTGGCTTAGGATCCTTGAGTACAATATCAGATTATTTATTTTCTTTTACTTCAGGTGTTTTGCTCAAACATGTCAATATGGTGTTTGAATGTTTGCAAAAGCCAGACTCAACTGGCTTAAGTTCAGTTTCTGCTCACAATATAAGCCACAAATTCTTTTAGTGGTATTGTAAGCTGCATATTCATTCTCCATCCCATATACATGAAAATAAATTTCTTATCTACAGATAGAATTTCGCATTTTCATATGAAGTAGAAATTTCACATTTCCATTTTAAATGGTCTAGTGAAAAGTGTCCCTATTCACATCAGGGGACTTGAAATTAGATGACCTCTAAGGCCTCTTTTAGCCCAAGTCATTCCATGATTTTATGATTTTATGATCCTATGATTCTAAGATTCTATGATAAATCACAACATGTATTATCTCAGAGAATTTAAATTTTTCTAGATAATTTCAATTTGAAACAAAGGGTTTAAAGGGCAATTAATTAAACTACCCTAATTTACATCAAATGAATTGAATATAAATATTTGTGATACAGCCCACATGCTAAAGCAAATATTTGTACACAGCCACTAAGAATAGATTGCAGCATGGTTTTGCACACATCTGGTAAGTTTTGTCTGGACTTTGTGGTCTTAACAAAGAGAGTTTGAAATCTTATTAGCATTGTTTATGTCTATGGCTTGCCTACTTACCTGTCCTTTATGCTAATTTTAGAAGCAAATCAGATTGACTTCCTGTGACTTTTTCTTGACAAATACATGCTGGCAGTTAATCATCTCCTGTTACAATCTCCATCGAGGTTGATTCCTACCTTGGGGGTAATGCTGCCCATCCCCACCAGAACTGTTTAATACTTGGTGAAAACTTTCTGAGCCTTACTTCTCTCTTGTGCTTAGTGCAGAAGGTGCCCTTGGAAGCCAGCTCAGCTCCACACAGGCTGTGCTTGTTCTGTGTAGCCCCACTGGGAATTTCCCTGGCTAACTCTGAGGTACCCCCTCAGACATGGGACTGAGCACAGAAACTCATGGACACTATGTTGTATCTTTATTTTCAGTTTTTGTTTTTGTTTTTGTTTTTTTTGTTTCTGTTGACTGCTTTTCTGGATGCTCCTGGTTCCAGGGAGATTAAATGAGGCAGATTTTCTGAGCTGACAAATAAAACCAACAGTGCTCCATGGCATTCTTCTCTGCCTTGCTCTTGCACAGTGTCCCTCCATGGACATTTTGCTGGCTTCCTCCCAAACTCAACAGAGAGGGACATAGGCAACCTGAGAAGTTAATGAAGAGAGTGCATTGACAAGGTGCTTTAAAAGATAGTGACCTTTATTTAAAGTACAATAAATTAATAGTCTTACCTTGGGATGTTACCTAGACAGAAAGCTTTACTGTCTTGTTCCCTTTGCTGCTGTCCCCTTAGATCCCTGCTGCCTTACTGCACACACACACACTCAGCACACACCATCACACAAACATGCACATCTACTACAATATTTTCTGTTGCATTCCCCACCAGCTAGAAATATTAGAACTGTCACTGGTCTAGGTGATATTAACAGCTTTTAATTTTCTGTAACATTTCCTATTCCCAGGAGCTGAAATAAACCCATAGCCTTGGTTTGCCAGGTTCCTTTCTCACTACCACTCCTACTTTTAAATGCAACCAGATTGGTTGGTTTTGGAAGCTCATCCACCTATATAAGTTCTTAGAGAAAATTTCTGTATATAAGTAGCCCAGGTAAATTTTATCAAATCTGGACATTTGAAGAATAGCCAAATATTCTGATGCTCTTCCTTCCTCATTTCAGACAGGAGCAGTAGGTTTTTTGTTGATGATAACAAGCATGTTAGCCAGCTGATTGCAACTCCCCTTTTCAATGGCAAATAACATATTAAAAAACCAAAACAAAACAATAACAAAGACCTCAGCATGATATTTTGACAGATTTTTCTTGCCAGCAAAGTAACTGCTTTCTTTGTTTAACATTTTTATAGTGATACAAGGCTTTCCTCTTATGTTTTATGTCCAATGCTAAACAGATTAATTTTTGAGCTCTGACTCCCTGAGTGTTCTTGTATTTTCAGTCTAAATGTATTCACAGCCATGATTCTATATATCCTTTCTCTTGAAGATCTTCCTCCCAAAAGCTTAAACCCCTCTCTGGAAGGGTTTATAGACAGCAATATTATCCTCTCTCAGCCTTTGTTTCACTAGACTAAACAGGTCACACGCTACTAGCTCACACTTTGATGACAGATATTGCATTCCCTCGTTCATTTAAGTACCTTGTCTCAGCATCTGTTCCACTTGAAGCTTGCTTTTCTTTTTGGTCCCTTGCAAACTCAGTTTCCAGACCCACTGTTGTAGCTCAGACAGGAGCCCTCTTGACTTTCTCCTAAGACAGTTGATTATCTTTTGCATATTCTTTTAGGCATGAATTATATCCATGCTCTTTGAATGTAATCCTTTTCATTTTTTCCAGTGAGGTTGTTTTAATGAGGAGGATGAGGAATATATCCTCTTAGCAATCAGGATAAAATCAGATAACGTTAAAAATTGATACAGTACAGATATATTTTTCTGACTGTTATTTTTCACACAGAGGTTCTTTGACCTTGCTTCATTTAATTTTCCTACATAAATCATTTTGAGATGGCTGGTTAAAGCCAATCCACATTCAGATGACTGCCTGTATCTTGGAAAGGAAACAGAATATCAGAAAATATCAGATTATTTTTTTAAAAGCAGATTTATTTTTTTTTTAAATCTCATGAAGTTTTCAAATTTTCAGGCCCAGCTCTATCAGACTGCTCAAAAAAAAAATCATATTCACTCTCTGATCTTGATTTTTCCAGCTGAATACTGATGAATCTTATTTAGTTTTCAGTCACGTCTTCAGTGTCATTTGATGTTTAAGTAATAACTTCACATTTCGACGCATTGTAATTTACATTCTTACATCACAATATTTTAATGGGTTTACTTCTAAGAGTAATGGTTGACCTTTAAATAAACAAGCATGATGTGATTGCAAGAATCAAAGTTCAATTTTATTGTTATGCTATGTATGGATAAATTGCACGAGATTATGATATGGCAAGCAACATTGGAAAGGGACTGTATTTCATTTTCTTTCTTGAAAATTTAAAAATTCAGGTCCTGGCTCATATAATTGAAAAATGTATCATTTTTACTTACACCTATATATATGTAAAGTACAAATTTCATTTATCACCAAGAAAGTTTATATATTGCATATAATAAACAGGTTATAAAAATATAATTATTAATGAGGATGAATAATTAATTACATCATCTAGTTTAATCATGCTTACTCTTTTCTCACAGTAGACTTTATTTTTTTAACAGATGCATTAACTGGATATTTAGAAGGGTAATTCCAGAGTTTTGGGCTGCCCATGAGTTAATTTTGTTTTCCATTGAGAAGAATTTTAGAATTTGAGACAATGAGACCTTTTGAGCTTGAAACCTGTTATATTATCTACTTTTTTTTTCCTTTCTTTTATCTTAGTGGGCTCAAAATATTTAGTAGAATGCTTGACAGAATGATTAATAAAATAAAATAAATCTATTATTCTATATAAGCCTCTACATTCCTCAACTATTGATCCAGATTGCACTGGATTTCTTTTTCGACCAAATCCATTCTCCCAAATTTTCAGAGCATAAGAAATCCTTTCTCAATTTTACTTCCTTTTCTTGGAACCCATGAGTTTCCTGTGCTCAGGATATGCATAGATGCACGGTCAGCTGTTCATGTTTATCTTGAGATTCACTGAACCAAAGGGATCCTGAGCTGCCCAGCAGGCTCCTGGTACTCCATGCAAGCTCCTAAGATGTGTTCCTCATAAAAATAATGAACAGTAGAGAAGGAAATAATTGGCATTTGAAAACATCCTTTAATTTTGGAAGAGCTCTTAGCATTTTATCTCAGGAAAGTTGGACAGCAACTCTCATTTAAGGATACAGGAAATCATTACATCCTTCCCATGACTCCCATGCTTGGAGCCCTCCACTCCTGACTGAGTGATGGTGCTCACATTCCACATGCACAGGAAACACAGGAGAGTTTCATTAGCTAGAAGTATCCAATATGTGCTCAATACACATAGGGAGTAAATCTGTCAGCTGAAGTATGAACATGAAGAAACATCTTATCTCTGACAAAAAACTGACTTCTGGCTTTAACAGCACTTGAAATGGCTCAGAACACGATTAACGATTAAACTGCTATTTTTTTTTTTCCTTAAAAAAAGAAGACAAAAACTTTTTTCCACTCTCCTTTTCACACAGAAAATTTCTCCAAATCAGGCTGAATAACTGGAACGCAGGAAAAAAGTCTCTAAGTATATAAAGAAAGCTGTGGTGAAATGTCAGATACTATAATTCATCTAAGCTTTCAGAGAGGAACTGTGATGATACTCCCTGCCAAGTTCATGTGAAGACCTCTTACCCAAAGAGATAAATTGTCTCTGCTTTCGTTTGAAAAAGCCTGTCATGATTTGATGCATCAAAAGAAGTTGGATAGATTTTTTCTTAAGAATCTTTCAACTCCTCCAGTTAATCAATTACTTCATGAAAAAATGAAAACATAAGCACTTTTCACTCTTATTCATCTTGAAAGAAGTTAATGGTGATGCAATGTGACCATTGGTTAATCTAATGTTATCATTGCCCATTTCTAAAAAGGAAAAACATCCAGTTTATATTACACTACTGCTTAACAGTAGTCAAATGTCACTGACCCAACCAGTCACTGTGAGAAAGCATGACAATCCAGACAAATTATAACTATTGCAGTAGCAGAATGAGTTCTCTGCTGAAGGCAAAACAGATTATAAACAATCATTCAAGGAGATCCACATCAATGCTAGTGAAATTTAAATAATAACAGCATTAATGTTAACGCAGGAAACTGTTTGACACAAAAGTATCTGCTCTCAGAAAAAATTCCTCATAATGATTGTGAAAATCTAACAGTCTAAATATGTCAGGTAGACCTCATTTATTTTAAATCAGTGAATTGGATTTAGATTTTAATAGGTTGTAAATTCCTGAGTAAATAAAGAATTAAATGTGCACAGTCAATATGCAAAATCCTGAAGAGTCAAGCTAAATGGTTTAAAACACATAACTGAAAATAAAGGCTTCTTAAAGTTGGGTCCATCTTTATATCACAGTTCATTATATATACGCTTTCCAATTGGCACTGTTAGAGGAAATTATAGATATTTTGATCCTGCATCTAGCATTCTTCTGTTACTATTTTTCTGCCACTGTGGGTATTTTTAACATTAAAGATAAATTCATGCTTTTTGGCTGCCTTGTAGCATCTGTTTTATGGAAGCAACACACAGTGTGTGTCATGTACTACAGCCAAGGAACATATGCTGCCAATAAACAAGGAATGTATGAATTTGTATTTAACACTAGGAATCTAGAGGTTCTCCCATTAGAGATAATACACGAGAAATAAAAATGCTGCATGGTTCCTGCAGAAATTATATGGGCAATATTCAGAGCAGGACAATAGATTCCTGTATTTTCAAGGTTAGCCTTCAAAAATCCCTGCCTAACAGTATGTTGCCAATTTTTACTGCTGAAACCAACAATTAGGATTCTTTCCCCTGGCATTTTGGCTGATGCATAACGCCTAGTAAAGTGGATAGTGTATGTGTACAAAGTCTTTTGTCTCTGCTGTGCTGATTTATTTCAATTGTGATTTGTGATTAAAAATTCTCACCTTTCCTGCCCTTGCCTGCCCAGCCCTGAAGGTGTCCATGGAGCCAGCCAGCAGTGCAGCTGTGGGGTGTGGCTGTTTGGTTTGCCATGCTAGACCATCCCACCAGGTGATCTAAACACTGGGGATAAGAAAAGAAATCGATCAGAGAATGACCCCATTTCCTTCCTTCTACTGTGCAAAGGGTTGTGTGCCTTCATCTTTAATCCCATACCCCAAAAAGCAGACATTTAAGGAGGAAAGTCTGTTACCCCAAGTGAGGAGAGTGGAGCACCAGAGGAAGGTATCTTATATTTTATAAACAGATCAACTCTGTGATTATAGAATTTATTCTATATATATATCCTATATATTCCAATCACAGATTTTTATTTCAAGGAAGCTCATGGGCATGATGTAGAGCAGACTGGATTCTTCCCTAGGAAGTTGTTCATCTGCCTGTGATGAAAGTCTTCCCATATGTGAGATTGGGATGGAATGATTGCCAACGTAAAAGGCAGTATGTAAGGTTATATTTGAGAACAGGTCCATTTGCATTTGGGAATAGGAGACAGATTTTTCTCTCCTTTTAATGTTGAAAACAATAAAATTATTAATATTTTCTGGGTATTGAATGGGTATATACATTACTATACCTAGTAAATTCTTAAACTGATCTACAACCAAGACTCAGAATTACAGATTTTTCTATATTTTCCCTTGTATTTGATCTCTTATATCTTCTTCTGTAAGCATAAACAGTCCCAGAAAGACATACAGTTAATTAATAAACTAATTCTTAGAAGGATTCCACTTTTCAAACAAAGAAAAACATGACTACACCACAGCTGTGAGTTGTAATGTGGGCAGGGAAAGGGATTTCTTTCATTTGAAGGTAGAATGAATCTTGATTTGAAATAATGCGCCTACAATGCTGTGCATACCATTATGTACTTTTAATATCCAACATATTCATCTGAAAGAAAAATAATCTCACACATTACAGAGATTATGGACCATCAAACATCTCAGGTCAGTTTTTCAGCTCCACTGTGTATATATAACATGTAACTTTTACATTTTATCAATACTTGCCAAGAAGCTCAGTGAATTATGTGAGTCATAATCCAGAAACAAGTTAGATTCACATCTGTGCCTCTACCTGGTTTAAAGGTTTTTCCCATGTGGTTTGACTCCTAACTACATTTTATATGTAGATTCAACAATGAACTTAATTATAGTAAGCTTATTAGGAATGGAGCCTTTGCTTATCTTAAGTTTTGTAACATAGTGTATATTTACAGCACTGTATAAGCAGCACTTAATAATTAATTCTCTGCACTCTGTTATATTAATGTGAAAGCATAAAAGGATTATCAGAGGTAGGGAGGGCTTTACACTTCTGTGAAGAATTCAGAGATGAATCTCTTTGAAAATTAGAATGGAAAATTAAAGCCTGATGAAATGTGACCTTTTTGTGTTTCTTTCCACAGCTTAGAGATGGATATTTCTTTATAAGACTAGTTTTTTAGTTCTTTATCAAGTTTAACTTCTCTCAGAATAGTGGTTGATGATGATGGAAGAATAAGCATATTGTTCCAGAAATACTTAGATCTGGTATCTCTAATATTTTATTACTGTACACTTGATCAAACATGTCAATGGCCAAAAATAAGATAAACAGGAATAGCTTGTGTGATTAGAAAGACTGAGGAGAAAACAGACTGCAAAAGTAGATAATTGTTGATGCAGTTGTTAAGAGCACAGAAAATAGATTTTCCTCCATTCTCTCTTCCCTTCCTTCCTTCCTTCCTTCCTTCCTTCCTTCCTTCCTTCCTTCCTTCCTTCCTTCCTTCCTTCCTTCCTTCCTTCCTTCCTTCCTTCCTTCCTTCCTTCCTTCCTTCCTTCCTTCCTTCCTCCCCCTCCCTCCCTGTCATATTTTTATTGTCTTCTCTATCAAAATTTATTCAATGACAAATGATACCATCAAAAATATATAAAATCTTTAAAGCTTTAAGAATACTCTATGAGAAGTCAGTGTTAAATTTACACTGTGATCAGTGATGTTAGCTAGAAGAGGGTTTTTTTAGGTTGTAAATCGGTTAAAAAAAAAAAAAGTCACAAATGACATTTTCATGAGCATGAATTGAAGCAATGTGTTTAGGTCAGAAGAAATGGGTATCACTGTACGTTTCCAGCATGAGGCTGACATTTCTGTCATGCTGCAAAGAAATTTAAAGTGACATTCCTTTATTTTCCACAGAGACAGCTGCTATAGTTCCCAGCTGAAAATTGGCCTCAGCTGGCATGTAATAAATGGGAAAACATGTAGATAATAGTCATGAACTAGTGAGCACTGCTGGCTGACCAGTTATCAAATTGCTGATAAGCTGTAGTTTCAGCTGTACCTCAAGATGACACACATGCTCTTTTTCCCTTTTTGTATCTTATAATTTACATTTGGAAAAAAAATATGATTTAGTGAGTATTAAGACCTAACTCTCCGCCATTATATTTTTGGTGTAAGAGGGCTGATAAATATTCTTTAAAAAAAAAAATTGTTGAAGATTTTTTTTCTAGTAAGTATCAGGAAACTATCAAAATGTAAGTTCCCTTACAAAAAACAGCTGCAAACACAGATATCTGCTCTTATCGAGCTCAGTCCTGTGAACAAAACCTGTCAGAAATTTTGCAGCATGCTTCTATGTGGAGAATGATGCTTTGTCAAAACTGAAGTATTGCATGGAAATAAATTAATTTTGATAGAAATAGAATTACTTTGATGCACTTTCACCAGCGCAGTGCTTGGCTGGGGGTTCAGATTTCTAAGAAACATCGTTTCAAGCCATTTCTGCCCTGTAGATCAGATATGGGAAACCTTCCTACTGCCTGCAGCTGAGCCCCATCACTCACCTGCAGCTCCTGGGGATGTTGCTGATGTATAGCAAGGAATGCCTCAGGGACCAGTAAGATGCTGGATTTTATTTCCATGCAAACAAGCTGAAATATTTGTTTTCCTGAATTATTTTTTAAAATTTCCTTTACACTGAGAGTGTGGAAATAACTTATTTTCTTTCCAAGGAAAAGGAAATATGTAGAAAATTGTATACACATATTAGTCCTAATTACAAAGTTGAGAAGTAGGGGATAGTTGAACGAACAAAGCAGAAATTATTCAGCTGCAAATATTGATTTCAGTGACAAACATATAAAAATCTCCATTTTTAGAAATTATTCAAGTGATGATGATGTGGGTATACTACCTGTGATATTTCTGCTGAAGTAATTCAAATAATACTGAAGATGTAATTCAACTTTAGGGTGACAATATCTTTCTTGAGCTGTCTTTTGCCATGTTGGGTTTGAACTTGTCTCCTTCACAGCCTTCTCTAGCTCTGCCTCATTGTGCTTGACTCCACAGAGTGTCTCCTGCTCTTTCCTCCCATTCTTATACTCACACTGGCCACACCTCACAGTAAAATCCCAGTCTTTTCCCTGATCCCGACTCTTTTGTCTGAACTCTGTCACGTGTGATAATTCTTCCTCTGCATTTTTATTCAACTTAATCTGGTTTTCCTTTCTATAGGCAACCACAACTAAAAAGAGTATACAAAAATTAGAAAATTAATCAGTGGGTATATGTGTGTGTGTGTGTGTGTGTGTGTGCATGCACATAATTTTAATGTAAAAAGTGAATTATAAATATTGCCCTTACTTGACACTAGATTTCTCCTTCCACCCTTCAGCCATTCTTGTCTTTAGTGTAGATGACTGGGACAAAGGTCACCATGCAGCATCCACCACTGATGTTCACATGCCCAAATTCCACATAAGCCCTTGACTCCAGTGTTTGATACCCACTTATTGCCTTCAGAAGTCTTGTCTAAGCCATTAGCAAACACTTTACTGAAGATGTATTTATTAATTTTGCCACAAGGAAAAACAACAACCCAGCTACCTACTTATAGGGAAATATATAGGAAGAAGGGATTCATGCAAACCAGTTCTCTAAAGCATGTATTCATATCATGTCTAATGAATGTGAGAATGAAAACAGAATTTAGGTGTTAATGTAGTTTTTTTTATTGATTCATCAGACGAGTTTTCCGGCAATTTGAAACTAAATGAAAAAAAAAGACAGATAAGGAAATAAATAATATTTAACAGAAAAACAAAGGAATGATGAACTTAAATGAATCAATTTTACTATTGTAATATACCAGGTTTTTTAAACTAGAAGTTTTATTAAGACTCTTCTTGTCCACCGAAGATGCTCAAGGATATCTTTACCAAACTAGAAATAAAACCTCCATCATTTATATGCAATATGCATTTACAATGTGAAATTCTCAGATTCATTACTATCTTTTTTCCCCCTCTCTTTTTTTTTTCCTACTCATCTAACACTACATGGGATACCCACAAGAATGGCAACTATAATTTCTGGGTTTAAGCAAGGGTTTTTTTTCTCCGCAGGAGAAAACCCTGCTGTGGAATGACAGATCAGATCTGCAGAGCTCTGCTGTCTAATGTTCACATCAGAGAGAGGAAAAAACAGGTGGAGACCATACTCCCAGTCCTGGCTGCAGCTGGAAATGGAAGGTCCAAAGGGCTGAGAGCTGCAAGGAAGAAACTCAATTTTGAGCCTGTTGACAGGTTGGAAATCAATGTTTCCCATGCATTTCAGAGGGATATAGCAGAGAATAATACAAAGTTCAGGAATTATGTCATTTCCAGCTCTTAGATATATAAAATATTGGTGATACCACTTCAGTGCACCCCAATACATGTGGTGTTATTATATTCACCCCAGGATTTTACTGAAAAGTTTAACCTATATTATTGAGAAATAAATAAATTCTGAGTTTAAAGGGAAATGGATGGCTTAGATTAGATTAATAGGAACATGGTTTTGCCAAGAGTAAATGCTTTTGACTGTAGAGAGGTCAAACTTCAAATTTAGGAAGCCTCCACAGAGAGAAAAATGTCTATCCTTAAATACTGTTTCTGAGGTTTTTTTGTTGCAATACAAGTATCCACATGGTAGAAGCTGCACATTCGTTTCCTGAGGAATTCATGGTGTGATAAAGAAAATGAGAGCCTCTGAGGGAATAATTGCTTCACCATGGGAAACTCATGCAACTTAACTTGAACTTTAAATCGATCTGCTTTCATATTTGTTACTGCTGGCACACAGCATTATGAAGAGGAAATTGTGCAGCCATAAAATGGATGTTTTTTATATTATGCAGCATGGTAATGCTGTGACTATTTCTATAAATGTGTGTTTGTTGGGTGGGAGTTTTTTGCCATCTCAGTTTTAAACAAATTTACATAAAAACCAAAAACACAGAGCTAGGTGCTTTTAGTTATGAATGGCAACAATTGTTCCGAGCTCATGCAAAAGACTGGAATAGTGAATCTCTCCCTGTTTTTAAAAAGTTTTCATTATTTTAATTTGTTTCCTGGGCTGCAGAACTGTGATCATTACCATATTTCGATAGGTGCCCCTGTGTGCTCATGCTACGACTGGGCAGAGGGCTTACAGGATTACATGCTTGATTTCCCCTGAAAGCCTCTCTTTCCAGTAAATATTGTGGCAATTTGAAGGGATTACTTTCTTATGTCCTTTTCAATTTTTCCAGCCATTTTTGATTTGATAGCAGCAGCTGGTAGTCACTTAAGGGTGACAACAGCACTCTCATCATCTCCTTGTAAGGTGGACACACACTGTGCTCCCCACACCATGGCCAAGGGTCTCAGGGAGACAAGGGACAGGGCAGATAGGGGAGGAAAGCCAGCAAGTTCTTTCTGTTTAAGAAAATACTGCCTACTATATGCCATATATTCCAACTATTAGTTAAGATTTCTAGGTATTAACAATATGTTCAAAAAGCCCAGTTAATTCAGCTAGGAAGAAATTTTCATATTTTAAGCCATTTTACAGACACAGTTATTCAGGGTTAATGGAAGATTTGCTGTCTTTTGATCTCTGTTTTCATGTAATTTTGCTGCCTTCATCTTATTTGGCAGAGGGCTTCATAATTAATTCCCCATCCTTAAAAACTAAAATACACACATTCTCCTAAAATACACACTGAAAGGAAGGGTGAATCATGTGAAGCAAAAGGAGTAAAACTACTGAAATATTGCCCCAAATAATTTTTGTATATATACAGAACTGATATTTAGTAATGTTTCTATCTCTACAACTGTGCTTCATCAGGACATTCTTTGGAAGACTGGGGAATTGATCCTTATTCCTCACTTTGTTCGAAGGATTTATTTTTTGGATGATGAAAAAACAAAGAATTGGATCCTCTATTGTAGATTAAGAAGAGAGGTGAAGTAACATGTCCAACGTCACATTATAAATCTATGAAGGAGTTTGGAATTTGAGAAATGTTTTCTTAATCTCAGTACTGAAATTTAATCACCTACACCCCTCCTTCCACCTCTAGCACTGAGTCTGAATGTAAAGTGATTGTTCAGGCATTGTTAATGCTCTTTAGGAAAAGATCCTACTCATTAGTTTTCATACTAGAAAAGCAACTTCCTACTGTGAATAACTCCAGATTTCAGGAATATTTATATTTAAAATATACATAGCCAAAATAACAATACAAAGGCACACTACTGGTTTTGACCCATCACCAAGGCAGTTTCTGTCTAAAAATGCTTGGGCATCTCACCTATCTATTAATTTTCCCCACTATAACAGGGAACTGATTTGGTTCCTTTTACTAATAAATGAGAACCTCATAAATACTGTTGTAGTAAGAACCATCAAATTGCACTTTTTTTAAATCATTTGCTGGACTTACAGAACCATTGAGCAGCTCAGTGAAATACACAAATGAGAAATCTTAGATGCTGAGTAATCCTCAGAAAAGGCATTTTTTACTAAGCAGATACATAAAGCAAGTATCTAAACCCAAATGTCTAGGATAAAGTAAAGGCAAGCCTGAGTTTAGGCCCAGCAAAACTGTAGGTCTAAGAACATCCAGGTATAAATACCAGTGGTGATATTTCAATCTGCCCAAGTACACTGTAAAAAATAAAAAACAAAAATGATGTTAAAAAAAGCCAGTTTTCTTCTGGCAGGTTTTTTTCTTTTACTGGGAGTTCTATGTTCAGAGGCAATCTCAGAATTCAATGGAATTGGGGAAAAAAAGTGTTATTTGGATGTTTGTGTTTGGTGGGGTTTTATAATTTTCAAATATAATGTGAACAGTGAAAATACTTAGATTTTCCCACTTTAACCAATGGTGTGAATCATGGGTCACCCACAAATCTCTTGTTAACAGATTTTATCTTTATACAGAAAAAGAAGAAAATGAAGCAAATTCATCCAATGTTGATTTGGGAAATAATTTCAAAATCTTAAATACAAAGGGAATAAATATTGGCAGAAAAGAAGAGGCTGTCAGGCTGGATAGACCCTACACAACTTACACAGCAGGAACAATAAAATAGGCTTATAATGTTTCCATGCCTTTCCTGATTTTTGTGTTCTAGGGAGAAGTAGAAACAGAAACATAAGAAAATAGCAAGAAAAATCTGCTTGTATCAGCCAGAAAGACTGCAATATCAGATTTGCTTTTAGCTTTCTGTTATTCCTCTTACTATTAACTTATACCACATATTGTTGATTTAATACTGTTAGTCGTTTCAGATAAAAAACAGATCAAATTTCCATGTATTTTAAAATAAGTTGGAATTTGGAATTTACCCTTTTAGTGTTTTCTTGTCCTAGTCACTATTTCCCCACATGACCTGTGATGTGGCACTTTTCTGTCAGGCCATGATACCAGGTGTAGAAACACAGGACAGAACGAGATGCCTGCATTTCACACCGTATACAATCTGCATTTTCTAATTCTTGCAGGGTAAGTAAATAATGTTAAATGCCACAGGTACAGTATTTACTGTTTATTTTGTGAGTTGAAATGCCATTCAGATGTGTGAGTAAAGTTAGCAAACTTAAACTCAAGTTATCACAAAAGTAATATTCTGTCTTTATACTACATTAGAAGTGCTTCACAATCTTGCTAATATTTAATTACTTCAGTGCAAAGTAGGGCATGAGAGAATCATAACTGCATTTTGCACAGGGATTCTCATGTCCTTCCCTCCTGCAATCAGTCATTAGCAAGGAAACCCATGTGGTTAGAGAGAAAATCACAAATAACTCTCACCTTTAACTGTAAGGGACCATTACTTTCCCTGATAATTGGTAAAACCTGCTGAAGTGGATGAATGATTTAAAATAATTTAAATGAATCATTAAGTTATTAATTTCAAACCCTAATCCTAAATTTTTCAGTGCAAAAGAAATCTCCCTAGGGATACATTGTGAAGAACTTAAGTATCTTCAAAAGTCACTTTGGCCACACTCATGGTTTCTCTGCCTTAGACAAGTGCAAAGCTGTGAGGCTTTTTAGGGAAAAGTCTGGCTTTGCTGTGCTGGGGCAGCTGGGAAGTGAGAATTCCAGAGAGAGCAGGTGAAAGGCACAGGAAATTGAAAGGAGCATAGTTTGAGATCTGTAGGGACTCAGAGAGACCCAAACATCCCACAAGCCTCAACATAATGCCCAAGTCCTTTCTTCTCATAGACTTTGTTTTCTCTTGGTTTTTTTTTTACATCCAGGCTCCTTGACTCACTTATCTTGAAACCACTCTGTCCTTCCAGCCCTATGTCCCAGCTCTTTTTGGTTTTCCTAAATCCCTCTGCCCCCCAGAAGTTCTGCTACCCCCTCCTTTACAGCAATAAACTGCTACAACACTGAGGTCAGAATCCTTGGGCCAGCTAAGGGGTCCTCAGAATTACTCCAAGATTGACACAGCAGCAAAAAAATGGTTTTCTGAGAATGTAAGTAGTACTAAAAACGCTTTCCCACATTCATATGGCATTCCACATAATTTTATTTGACCTGACATTTGCTTAATAATCTTTTTTCCTCTGAAGCATCTGTTAAAATAGATTTTGTTTTATTGCAGAATATGATTAGAAAAGTTTCAGTCTCTGTTATGAAGAGATTAAAAAATCTTTAGTCTGACAGATTTTCGTTTTAATCTCAAATGAGAGATTGGGAAAGTAGTAAGTTGTAGCTGTCAGTCCATTGCACTTTTTCGGTTCCTTAGAAAGGAGCTTTCTAATGTGACTCAAAAATCAAATATTTATACCATTCATCAAACAATTTCTTTCCAAAGGCACTTTTTCTTTTTTTGTCCTCTTTACATCTAGATATTTTTCAAAAAACTGAATTTTTTCTCCTCCGGTCATCCAAGCTGGTAACAATTGGAAATTCTATCTCTGTTTTTCACATGCAGTCACAGGCTAAATCCATCAGTTTTTAAAATACTATCTTTCCTGCTCAATTAGCATTCCAGCTCTGTTTTACCAACTATGAAACAAGGATTTTTCACCGATCTGAATAGTTTGTCTCATACTTCTGGTATTTGTTTTATACTACAATGATTTGTCCACCTTCCCATGAGTTGCTATACAATATGCTTTTAAAACCCTGTTTATTTACTTCTGCAAAGTTCTAAAAATATAGAAGACAGTATTTTTTATCCAAGGACATTTAAAATAATATTTACAGCATACTGTCTTAAACATATTTCTGAAGTTTCCTACTTATAATGGGACCCTTTTACACCTACTGTTCATATCATTCTTGATCTCTCAGATTTCACGTGTTCTGTTCTCATAAAGCCTCTTTTGTCTTGACTCATACTTCTTATTCCTGTACTAGATATATTCTCTAGGAAAGCCAAGAGTAAATGGCATCTGACCTAAACCAGCATAAATAACAGCAAAAAACCCACCTCTTCAAATCCATGTTTCTCTACATATAACAAAGTTGATTTATCTTTGCATAAGGTTTATAATCTATAAAACCCATATTCAGTATCCCTATTAAAAATTCTCATGTGTAAATTAACTCAAACTAGTTACTTTGGCCATTCCCTCACCTTGTCCATAAGATTTATCACCCAAAGTTAAAAAACTCATTGTGTGGAAACATAGTCCACCTTGTAAAGTTGACTGTGTAAAATATTTAAAGGATGTGCTTCTTGAGCATAGTGATAAATTCTTGGGGGGAAAGCTGCAGAAAAAGCTCAAAATAACTACATGCCATGTAAAATCAGCTACCTAAAATACAACTGGTGTTTTTCTCCAAAGATGAACCAGTTGCTGTCACCCTAAAATCCTATTAGCCTGTAGCAGAGCCATTTATTTACTGGGCTTTTTCAGATCTGAGGTTTATGGATATTTTTATGTGATATGTGGCTACTGCCCCACATGCAATGAGTTGATGGAAGAAAGATGTCACTGCCCCAGTTGAATCTCATCTTTAGTGTTTTGACAGCTTTGAAGGCCACTGAGAGGAAAGACACCAAGTGGAAGAGCAAATTTGCATCCCCTTCTTTCAAACCTTCCCCAATAATTTTAACATCTAAAAAATTATGTGAAGAGGGTTTTTTATCCAGCTATACCCTGGGTCTCTTGAGGAGTCCAATTATATCTAAAATAGGATTATTGATTATATATGCAAAACACCTAAGAAATCATGTTTCAAGGAGCACCAAGATGTTGTTCATGGGATCTAGCAGAGTTTTAATCAACAATGCCATTTGCACTTTTTGCTGTGCCCTGTTGATATGGCTGCAGTGCTAATGGGCTGCACACACACTGAGTTTTGCAGGCATATTTGACTGACTTTGACTGTGTTGAAGACATCTGCTCCATTATCCAGAGTACAGTGAATAGGATGGAAACTCCCATTAAATTTTCATCTGTAATTGTAAAATAAAGACTTCCTTCTGGATATTAAGCCCTATTGTATTTCAGCTGTCAAACTTTCAACAGAAAACCCCATAATTAGGTCTTCATTTTATGACATGTGATTTCACTGACTGAGGTAGATTAGCAGAAGTTTTGACATTTGATTTTACCTTTGAAGAAATCATCATTTGAAAAGCTGTTTGTGGCACCTTGTGTGCTACAGGTTCCTCTCTGTAGAAATCAACAGTAACTTCTCCAGCAGTCTAGAGCTATAATTATTTTCACTTGTCCACTTGAATGTGTTTTGCTTATGCTTACTTTCATACCTGTATTGATTTTTATCAATAAACAACCCTTTCTTTTTCTTACTTTACATCATGTATTAGAAACTGAAAGTGAAAACACTTTGTTAAGTTTCCATTTCCATTTTTCATGAAGTTTAGCTCTTTTGCCTAGTAGGTATGAAAGAAAAAACAGGGCTTTGACCACACTGAAACAACGATTTTTCTCTTTCTTAAAACACTATAATAGTTCTAACAGATAAATTGTTCTGTGATTTTCATTTTTATCCCATATAATTGTTTTATACAATAGTTTGTAATTTTTTAAAATTTTTTTTGTTTGTTTGTTCTTCACAGTATCAGTTTCATTCCAGCAGTTTCTCACTTGTTATTTGCAAGGGAACTTAAAGAACATACAGTACTTTCTTTTTGCATTATAAATTATTGCCTACTTCCTCACCAGAAAACAGCAGAAATTGCCCAGAGTTCTTAAGCAAAGCATCTCTTCATAGAGCTCTGTTCAGCAGTTACTGCACCCCAAAGGCTGTATCAATTTCCCTTCCTCCTCCTTTGGTGAAAAATACTGGTACTTTATTTAGCTCATGGCTTTGAGCCTGACTGATCTCACTGGCCCTGCCTGTAGAAGAAAGGCTGCACTCTCTGGAGTGAACTGCCTATGGGGAGAGAGGAAGATAATTTGTAGAATTCCTGAGCAAGGGCAAAAGCAAATGCAAAAAGGGAAGGCCATAGCTGGTATGTCCCAGTGGTGTTACTAACTGTGTGAGTGCTTTTCCTTTATTCAATAATTCAAAGGAACAAAACTAAAAATCAGAAAACTTAAGTCCAGTGCTGAAATATCAAGAAAAAAAAAAAAAAACAAAAACCAAACTGTCTTGTCTAATTCTTTCACAAGAATAGGCAAGCAAGCAAGCTGCTTTCCCCTGGAACAGGTCCGCCCTGCACACATGGAGTTGCAAGTCCCATCTCCTCCCAAATGTTGAGAAAAGCTGCTGCAATTCCAGAAGAAGCTTAGGGGTTAGGCAGAAGTGCTGGAAAAGGGGTCTCTACAAGGCATCAGAGGACCAGGGAGGATGTGTTCTGCTCTCAAGCCTCGTTCAGAAGGTGCCATCCTGTACTGCAAAACAATATCAGTGGTAATACTTCTACTGACTTTAAAACATTATTCATCTTCTCTGTTCTTTAGCATCATTTTCACTGCACCCTAGCCAGTTCTATCAGACTGATGGGGATACTCATTGACTTATATTTTTCCAACCAGATAATAAATGAACACTGAGGAAGCAGTAAAAAGAAAGTACAGGCAGTGAGTGTGCAAAAATAGTAGAGAATTAATTTTATGCTAAGAACCTCTGCACTTCTTCAGTGCTGAGCTAATAACTTCAGCAGGTTATTCTGTAAATCTGAATGTATAGACAGCAGGACATACCCTGAGGATATCTCTAAGTGAGCTACTTGCAGTTTGCCAACTTATTAGACATCACTCATATTTCCACCAAAAGCTATTAGCTGCTGTTTAGAAATGTGTAGGGGCTTGATCTGTGCTTGTCTGTAGGTATAAGGAACAAATACTTCATACTGGGAATATATACTGGAATCCTCTTATTGGAGATGACTAGGAACTCAGAATAGAACAAAGAGAGAGCCTTTAAACTGTGCAGGTTTCATCTCTATCAGGCTTTTTGAGGAGTTCTGTGCTGACAGTTTTTCTAAAGCAGATTGATGTAGGCATATATGTGTTAAATGCCATTTCACAGTTCTACCTTATCAAAATTCATCCTGCTCTGCCACATGCACATAAACTGTAGAGACTTCCCCATGGACATTATTGGTGCCAACCTTGTTCAATAACTTTTATCTTGGGTAGACTTAATGTTTCTTCCTCCACCATTACTTAGAATAGCCAGGCTACAACCCCCTGGATCATTTTATAACAGAAATACTGACTGAGTCTTTATTCTGGAAGCATGCATGCCATAGTGGTGACATCAATGTTGATGACAGATGTCATTAGTTTAATGACCACCGTTATCTATTGTCATATTTAAGTGAGATTACTTAATGGAGTTAAATCTACTTTCCTTAATGGCTAGAATTAAGGAACTATGTCATATCTACATTAAGCTTATTACCTGTAATTTGTACAAAGAAAGCCCTAACTTGACTAATTACTCTTACTTAATATACAATTAACCAAAAATTTATTGAGACTTGGTCTAGAATCTATTTGTGATTGTCCCCTCACATGTGACTTCATTAATGTTTTATATTTAAATTGGCTGAAATTATCTGCATTGAGGAGACACTTCATTAGTGTACTGATGATAAAGCAACTTTGTAAATACATAATATATCTCATGTGCTTAAATTTGGTCATATGTTTTTTTATTGTGCACTGTTATTTTAGTGATTTGACTCTGAGTTCAACAAAATTATTGAAAAGAAAATAGCCAGCTTCTGTGAGTTCTAGATCTTTTACCTATGCCCACTGACTGCTTCTCCAGATTCCCTTCTTCTCCTTTTAGTCTTCATCCAAGTACACTAATAGCTTGAAAATATTTCCTGTGAAAGAATTTAAATAGTTCCATCAAATTAATATTCTTTTTTAATCACCATTTCTGCATTTTTCATTTTAAGTGGAATGAATAATATTATGCAAAAACTAGAGATAGGCATTGAAAAAGGTAGGAATAAATTTGCAGCTGACAAGCAGTATCATGGAAAACATACCCCTTTCACAGGCAAACAAAAACCTGTTCACTTTAGGCTTATGACTGTCTAGCATTTACTTCAAGACTATAGGAAGAAAATTTAATGCCAATGGATAAACCAGCCATTCCTCCATCTCTGGGTTCAGCTACATCTAATGTTAAATTTTTCTATTTTTGTGTCCTCCTTAAATCCAAGATGTAAAATAATTTTATTTGCGTGGATTGGAAGAGTTTGATCAGAGTTAATTGATAAGAAGGTCACCAGGGCCCCCCTGCAGGCTCCTTCAGGCTCACTGAGGTGCCATAGGCTGTCTCAAACCCTGTGTGAATAACATTGTCACCAAATTTTGTCCACAGAATAAAATTAGCTCTTGCAATACATTCATTTACTTGAAAGGATTTTTTTAATCATCCTTGTACTATTCCTTCCCCTCCCATAGCTCACTGAAGCTGAAGATATCCTTCATGTGTCCTTTCTCTTCCTTTTCTCCTCAAACTAGAAAACCTCTGTCTTTTAAAGTCTTGGCTCTGCACTGAATTGTCTACCAGGGAAAGAGAATCTATGTTCTGACCACATCATATTTGTTTTACTATATATTTCCCTTAAATCCTGCCTCTTCTCAGCATTTTATCACGTTCTGAAATATCTGTAGTCAAAGTGCACAATATAAAACCAAAAATAGAGACCATAAAATATAATAAAAATATCGATTTTGAAAACAAAATTAATAAAAGTTTTTCTGCCATCTCTTTGTATTACTAAACTTTTTGTCCCATTGTGCAAGACAATTCACTGTGGTTACTCAAGGAGGGGAAAAAAAGCAGAGTGGTAATGGGGAAAAGCAGGAATGTGTAGCCCACTCCTTAATATGCCTAAACCACAGGAGAAAAAAGGTGGAAAATAATTTGTCATTTCACACACCAAAAAAAACCCTACCAAAAACTGTTTTAAGTCAGCCTCTGAGGATTTTTATAAATGATGATTTTCAATAGATTTCGTTGCATAAGCTGAAAGTAGATACAGAGGCAAGTCAAGTTTGTGCTTGATGTTAGGGTGCTTTCTTCACCCACTTCTCTTTTTTGCTGAAGGATGTGACAAAATTGTAGAGAATCAAATAATTGTGCTTCTCTTAACAAGAAGAAAATTATTTGTACACCATATTTTCAGCATATTCTCTAAACAGACGGTTAAAATTTAATATGAATAAATATTCTGAATTAAACTTCCTGTTGTGTTGAATAGGACATGATTGTCCCTGAGTCTAGGACCAAATTAAAGGGTTTAGTCACAGTGCCATTTCCACATATTTTAAGGGGAAGTTTATCTGAATCAGGATTAGGGCACCAGGTATCTTAGTAAATTATCCTTTTATGTAGCACTATTAATGTAGGCTGATCCTTTCATCCATGAACTGAGAAATTAAAAATATATTAATAACAAAGCCTCCATAATAACTGCATTGATGGACAACACATAGTTTATATTTAATCACCTCTTATTCATAACATGTCATAATCATCCATCATGGCAGCGAGAAAATTGTCCAGCCTAACTCCTACACTGAATGTAGTAATGAAAATATAATAGAGGAAAAAAGTTCAAGGGGAAACCTCATTTCATAATTGATGTCATGGACTGGTGATCTTACAGAAGATGATGTCTGTATTCTGCACTAGGGCATTTTATTCTAGCACTGACACATATGTGAAGATGTATAGAAATTACATCTCTCTGACTTCTCATGGTAAGCTTCTCACATAAAAATTCATGGATTAACTCTCATGAAGCATTTGATTCCATTGAACAGCAAAAACCATAATCAGTTTGATCATTTTAGTTTTGTCTTGATTTCTAGTTTCAAATATGTTTTTAAATTCTCAAGAATAAAGGAGTCTACTTCCTTTTTCTCACTTATTATTTTATTTAATATATTGGTCAAAGTAGATTTCATAAACAGTCCAGTTTTCCTTTAGAGCTGTCCTAACCAGCACTCCTGATGTGTATTCTGTAACTATAACTTAATTTGCATATTTCATAGGGTTTTGCAGATGTAGATGACAATCAGTGTAGTTTATTAAGTTCTTGAGTGCATTACTTTGTAATATGTTATAAGCAATAACAAGTCCCAATCCTTTTGTTCTCTTCTCCCTCTCTCTGGGTTTACTGTGTCATGTTCATCTTTGACCTCTAGCAGTGTTTTAATTTTCCTAGTTAGGGCTCTGTTGCCAGCCTTTTCTAGGCAAAGGAGAGTTCATTTCATTGCACTTAATATCAAGTTGATAGAGGTAGCCTTATATTTTTTGTTGTCAGACTCACCCTTTGCTGTGGTTATTTCATTCTCATCAGTACCCACTTTATCAACACCAGGCCTAGTGTTACTCTGATAAGATCTCTTTACTTCAATGCAGAAGCTTCAAAGATCTCAGTGAATGATGGCATGAGTCATAGAGGCAGCAAATATTTCATTAGCAGCACAATAAAATCTGTCATACAGTCATTGGTTTAGTAAATTTATGTGCAAGAACTTCCACGAGCTTCAATGGGTACATCCACACTTGTGAAGCTGTCAATATTCTTCCATCAGTCAGAGATTTGGGAAGGAAACTATGACACTTACACTGGTGTGATCTTCACAATTTCTAAAATCAAAACAGAACAGAACAAAACAAAAACCCCAAACAAACAAAGAAAAAAAAAACCAACAACAACAACAAAAAAAACACCAACCAAAAAACCCCGACATGTTAATGATCTCACTCAGCAAGGACAAACAGAAAATAGGTTAAAAAATTCAAACTTCTTGACTGAAGAAGTTGTACCAAAAAGGTGAGTTTTTACACTAAGAATAATTTGCACTGCAAATTATTTCTTTTATATTCTCCCTTTTTCTAAAGTATATGGCTAATCCAGCCCGTGAAAACTTCCATTTAGTTTAGAAATCATGGCCCTTTATGACTAATTTCCTGTGCCAAACCATAATTACTTTAATTCTACATTGCTGGAGAGAATTCGAAAACAGGACTTCTTTAGAACAAAAATTAACTTATATAATGAGTGAAAAGATAAATCATATTAGCTTAATTACACTATATTAACATTTTTGTTGCATATGAATAAAAAATCAGACACTATGAAAGCAGGTTTCTCATAAAAAGAAAATTTATGGAGATTTATGAAATTTTAGGAACTTGTAAAATTCCATTACTTAACATCTCTATTAAGATCTTAACAAGCATACATAATGAAAGACCTAATAAAATATTTAATAAATGGACTTCTGTTTGAAGTCACTTTGATTCAATATGAGCAAAGGATTTGAAGTTAATTCAGAAGAAAGAGATAATCAGTGGTTAAAATAAAGATCGTATTTTTTTTCAGGACTGTTAAACAAACATAGAATAAGCAAACACTGCCTTAAAATGTTTTTTAAAATCACTCTAGCAGTGATATTATAAGCATTTATTTTACTTGAAGTTTCAATGCATATCTGACCATGGACTACCTGAAAATCTACTTGGATAAAAAATTCTTGTTTAATAGAAATTTTAATTTAAAACTGAACCCATTGGAGAGGTTATCCATCAATAAGGATGATTTACCTGTCAGGACTATTCAGGCTAATGCATATTATCTCAGGGTTTCTTTGTTGTCTTCCAGTAATTTGCCTTCTCATTGATTTATGCCTAAAAAGTTAAAACCTAATGAGCTTTTTTTTTAGTTCTGTCTTTATGAAATAGCCTGCAAAATGAAGTCGTGGCCCATGGCAAGATATATTAGTCCTCCTGTCACACATAAAGGTAATATCAATGTGGTATTTCCATATTTTTTATGCCCAAATCTTTTTTTGATGCTTCAACTAATTTTTGCAACTTGGTTATCTCAGAATTCTCCTGGAATGTGGAATATTAGCTGGTGGTGTAGTTAAACATGTGAACAGCGTAAACATTCCATTGTGCCAACGTTTTTTTCCAGTGAAGTACCTCTAGTCCACAAACTCTTTTCTATCATGATGGTCTAGAGCAGTGGAGTCTGCAGTTACTGTCCCTTTTGCTAAGGTGTGTAAGATGGGGAGGTGATGCTGGAGGATGAGTTGACGGTTTGGTTCTTTCAGAACTTCAGAATATTTGTAAGCATCTTATTGCCTGGATGAAGTTGTCTTCTAGAGTTTTGGTGATACAGTGTTATATCTAGTAAAATATATATTGCTCATGTGCACACAATCTCCGATCACTTGATTGATATGATTTAATGGGATTAATCTAGTTACTTAATTTAAGAGAACTGGAAAGTTTTTTCTACATGTCTCCAGAGAAACTTCAGTGTCTTCAAAATACATATGTACAAGAGCTTTCTTCAGAGAGAAGGTCTCAATTTGTTCTCCCTATCTGTTCCCCAGCCCTGAGCAGGCATCTGGTTGTACTATCCAATTTAACAACTGTGTATCTTGTCCATAAAAATTTGGAGCAAGAATAACATTGATTAAACAAGATACCTAGTGATAATAAGGTACACTTCCTTTCATTCCATGTTCAAAGGGAATATAATGTCACTTTTACTTTCAGGTTTGCAACCATTCAATTATAATGTCGAAATCCATTTGACAGAAATTATCAATCAGAATAGATCCTGAAACAGACAAATCCTTTTATCTTAGCAGATTCTAAAGTGTTTGCAAAATATTCAGTTTTGAGGTTGCTGAGACTATCTTTCTGGCATAAAAGGCTTCATGGAAAAAAGCTGTAATTAAACAGATTTGCATAATTCAGACAGGCTTTTTGATCATTGTGTTGAGGTACCCTGAATCTTTGCTGCTAAAAGAGCATCCTTTGTCTGGCTTTGTGTGCCATACAGACAATGGACATTTGTGGGGAAAAAATGAAAATAATCCACTCTACACAGAGTAAGTAAACTGTAGCATAAAGAATGTAAAAATATATGGCAAAGCACCCTGCCTGGTAAGCTGTCAAAGAAGAGACAGTAGTCAGGTCTGGATCTAAAATCTAAAAGCAGTTACAGAAGGAAGAACAGACTGTGGGATACAGAGAACAGAAACGTCTGTTATTGCCATTTCACTGTCTAAAGGGCTGAAATTGCATTCTGCCTTAGGCAGCTGCTTCAGATGGCCAAGGGCATTTGTCTCCACAGTGTCTAGAAAAAGCATTCATGGAGAAACCTGAAACATCTGTTGTTTGTCAGAGAATCACAAAATGGCTGGAGTCAGAAAGGACCTCTGAAGAGCATCTTGTCGAGCTCCTCTGCTGAAGCAGGTTCATTTAGAGCAGGTTCATTTAAAGCAGGTTGCATGTCCAGGTGAGTTTTGAATATCTTGAGAAGAAGACCCCACATCCTCTCTGAGCTGCCTGCTCCAGTGCTGCATCAAAGTGGTTTTTCCTCGTATTCAGACAGAACTTCCTGCCTTTCTGTTTGTGCCCATTGTCCCTTATCCCATCATTGGGCACCACTGCAAGGGCTGGCCCCATCCTCTTGTCCTTCTACATTCTATTATTTAGAACTGTCTTTAACTAATGTGTAAATATATTGAAAAACCATAAATGTCAAGGACTAAGCCCGAGGAAGTCAGCAGCAGTAGTGATGACAATAATAATGCAGTTGTCTGAGCTAGCATGCTAACAAAAATGAATAAAATAAATTTCTAGGTTTGAAATACCAGTATCAGTTCATGAGCTAACTACATCTCACTACTGGTGTTGTTTTATCTCCTGTTATGTGATTTTGGACTGAGGTGGTAAAAACACAGTATCTGACCTCCAGACATCCTCCCAAGGAATGAAATTCTTCCTCTGAAGGCCAAGAGGAGACAAAGAATTACTTTTCTGAAGCCCTTCATATCCACTCGGGAGTTAGGAACCTCTCCCTTGTTGTTGTGAGTCTTGGATGGTTGAAGTGGTGTTTCAAAATTCTCACAGAGGTTCACAGTCCAGTTCATGTGGACTTCAGAAAAGTGAAGTCCACAGTCCACTTTCCTGATGGCTTCAGGAAAAACACTGCTATTAAAATTCTTGCTAAACAGAAAAAAAAACATTAAATTTCATAAATAGAGTAATTTTATATCATCCTGGCATCACAGGATGTGAGTTCTCACAATGTGGTAAGTGATTTAGAAATTTTTGAATATTATCAACCTGAAAAAAAAGAAGAAAAAGAGTATAAGTAAAGCATGGACTGCAATATATTGCAGTACATATTCAAGGCTTTAAAGATGAGAAAGAAAAATGTATTGAGTACATATTTGAATTACTTATTTCACAAATTCCTGAGATGGTAATCTTCAAAACAGGAGCAAATGCTAATTTCCAGGATTTCTGTGTACGAGGAAGTCATTTTTAAATGTGCTGCAATGCTCAAAATATATAAAATTTGATGCTGCTTTTAAGAGCATAAGGACAGTAATGTTGTGGGGTTTTATTTTACCACTTAGTGGTAGGTATCGCCTCCAAAGGAAATTTGAATTTGTAGTTTTATAACCCCCATGTTTATGAATTGGAAACAAATATTGCCAAGACTTTCTGAGATCAGAGATGATGTTGACTACGGTAAGACTACAGTACTAGATGACTAACCTCATGCTAAAAAGGTGGTATTTGTTTCATATTTAGTTTCATACACACAAAAAATGAAGAAAATGAAAATATAAAATTTTCACCTTTAATAAGATTTATCAAATATATTTCCCAAAAAATGTTTGCATTTTTGTAAAAGGATTGAAAGCCACATTTTCTTAAATATTAGCAAATTTTCAAATATTTTGTATTTTACCACAAACTATGGAGGTTTTTTTAGCATTTTGAAAGGCAGTTGAAAATTATAACAAAAAGAGAAAAAGAAAACTAAAATCCCCACTTTGTCTCTAGGTTTTCTTAACCTTACTTAAAAGTGTAAGGTGGGGACAAGGTCTCTGACAGATTGGAGTGGCTCAGGGGATTGGTAATGGGCTATGGAGTTATATACCTCTAGGTCATCATTTCAAATCTGGAGTGTTGCTAATTAAAGACACAGCACACTCTGTTATTTGTATTTTTAAGGTCTATAAACTTCTTTGGGCTTCTTGGTTAATGACTTGAATTAAATTGATTGTGAAAAGGAACGTCTGTCCTTGAGTGACTTTACTGAAGCCTGAGGTAAAAGGCTATTTCTCAGTAGAATAGTAACAATTCTGTTGGTAGAGGTAAAAAATAAATATATCAGCTTTTATTAGGTTAATCGAACTGATGAGGGGATGATTTGTTCAGAAGCAGGGGCAACTAAGAATACCCTGGAATATTTATAGGCATCTCATGTTACCTGTCCAGTTACCCCCTGCTTTCTCCTACAACATTAACTATTCATTTGCATGAAACTCATATTCTTGTAGCATAATGCTGAATATGGAAGCAGAATCCAAGCAAAAGTCAGGCAGAAGAGAGTGGAAGAAAAGGGCAAGTAGGCAAATACCTTCCTGTAAACCGGGAGAAAATGGACAAAGAATATGAAAATTCCTGTGTTCTCAGTCCAAACTTATTTTAGTCTATTGCTGTATCTTAAGGAGTATCGAGAGTTTGAGGTAAAAAACAAAGGAAGTTTTTCTCAGACAGGAAAGTTGATGGAGGGGAAAACTGTATAATTTTAATTGCCTTAGATCTCAGAGTAATTAGGGACCCAGACTTGCACACATTTACGAAGTTGTCTCTGGTCACGCAGATGACTGAATTCACAAGTCATTTCAAAAGGGTTTAGATCCACACAAATGCCAAATTAAGAAACTTCTTAGATAAATGATTGTAACAACACTCCTTTGCCTGTCTTTCATGCCACTGACTACATCTTTTATGACAAAAAATTATTTCATCTCCCTGTTGGAATGTCTGCTTTTGTAAAGAAATCTCAGGATTTGACAGAAGACCACGAGTCCTCTTTGCTCCCCTGGGAATATGAGGTATCTCGTCTTTCAGAAGCTTATTGAAATTACATGTTTAATTTAAAAGGGCCAAAATTAATATAAATTCTCAAGTAATAAATAACATTAGACCTGAATAACATGATAAAACTTATTGCATTTTCATTTTCTGGATGGTAGACTGGAGCCTTAGTCACAAAATCAGGAAATTCAAACCCTTAAAGATTTCAGGTTCATCTTTTGTATGTGGGGGATGCAGAGGTGAAGGAAAAAGAGGATCACGTGGGACTTCAAGTTTTCTGCACTTTCCCCAAACATATTCTTTTCCTTAGCTTGAAAATGTTTACTAGACATGTAAGCAGCTTAATCAAATGAATAACACTTTCACTGAAATTTAAATACTGCTTTAAATAGCAAGAAGCACTATCCAAAATTTCCTGTCAGTTTCCTCATAAGTCTATGTCATTCTTGAATACAGGTTTACTAAAGTACTCAAAACTGTGCTCAAAAATATCCTTTTTCTTGACTTGAATTCCTCCACCATCTTGCCCTGAAGTTTCCCGTTACAACCTGCTCTACTGCAGATAGCAATTCTGCCCCTGATGTTCTGTAGCACTGATTTTCATTCATGGCTACTAATAAGCCTATTGCAGTCTTTTCCTCCATGCTTTTAGAAACATGAACATCTTTGAATAACATTGCTAAGTCTTCATGGTTTGCTTCTGGGGACAGACTTTGGCCCCTTCTGAAAATGGCAAAACACACAACCATTCTTACTCTGTTTGGCTTTGTCTGTATAGAATGAAAAGATAGGAGCAACTACCATATGTCCCATCAACTCAAATTTTCTCTGCCAAAAGTGGAAAAATAAACCTATTTGCTTTCAGACATTTCTTATTCCCTTTCATGGGATCCAGGCAGAATCTGCCACAGTGAAGAATGAAGACAACGTGTTTCCCTCTCCCCATGTCCAGCTGGAACCAGCCTCTGGACTCTTCTTTTTGTCAGGTCATATCTTCCCATCATGAGTCCAGATGGTACAATTTTTTCCCTCTTACATTTTTTCTTCAACTCCCAAAAAAAGAGCGTAAAGCAATGTTCTATTATTTTAGTGTGAGAGCTCTCTCTAGTGGCAAGGATGTTATTTGCCTTTATGATTGTTTGAGTTATAAAACATTCCTAAAGGCTGCCTGACTTTTGTCCACACTGGAAGCATTCGTACTGCATCAACAGTGACAAGTATTTTAAAATATTCTCCTAAATTTTTATTCCAGATTTTTGTTTTTGTAGTAGCATGGCTACAAACTGTTTTCAACTCAAGCCAATAGGATTAATGTCTGTTTGCATCTCAGCCACTGGAGCCTTTAATTGTTTTCAGTGTATAATCTAAAACACTCTGGTGTGGGGAATGGGAGGATATTGAGGATAGAGATGGGCATCCTTTGAGTCTTCATGGGACAGTACAGGGTGAGTAGGTTTGAGAACAGCCCTCATATTAAAGAAAGCTGGAAGGTTTGTTAAGACTCTTCAGTACAGGTGGAATTAAGATCAGGAGAAAGATTTCAGATGGATAAAGGTAGACTTCTTTCAACAGTCATTGCTGATAGCCAGGATAGAATTTCTCCAAAAACATTGGGGATTTAGTCAAATCCTATCATAGAAAAATGCTCATCAACATGCAACAAGGTAGAATACCAAAATTGGATAGAGTTGCAAAGAAACAGTGAAAAAGTTAGATACAGCTCTTATAAACAGGTAGAATATTTATGCTTTAAATTACATGTAATAAATATCTGCTCTTTTAATTTGGGGGAAAATTAAATTTAGAAAGTATTTTTCTTGAACCAACAATAAAAGCTTAGAAAAAAAAAATGCTAATGTTCCATTTTATTCTCTTAATGTTTGAAGTTTCTGTTTTAAAATTGATAAAAATGAAACTAAACTCAAATAAAATGTTTAAAATGTACAAATATTTCAAGCTGATCCAAACAGTTATTTTGAAATAAGCTTTTCACAAAATTTTGGTTGAGGAACCAGATCAAAATGCAATCATGTGAATAACTCTATGTAAAATGTCATTTTAAATAATTTTTGCATTAAACCTACATACTGCTGTATCTAATTTAAACTTTGGACTTCATTAAAATTAGTGTGGTCTCATTCAAATAATCCTCTGCAGTTGCAGTTGACTGGAAAATTACCTGAATGTCAAACTGAAATTTAGCTCCCCTACTTTACACACAAACTAAAATCCCCCCACAAACCCTCAGCAACAACCCTAAGGAAATAAATGCTAAGGTACATGGACAGTGCTAAAGATAAGCATGCTCAGATGGCAATTCACAAATAATTTTCTTATTTAAAGAATTCCCTTTGTAATGCATTTGTGATGCATTTGTTGATGCTCTTTAAACGTGAGAGCATGTTCTCATACATATATTCTCTAATAGTTTCAGATTTCATTCAGAGATCAGTGGCCAGGTCTGAGCTTAGGCTTGTCAGGAGGAAACTGGTTTGAGGGACAGAAGGTCTAGGCTTTGCTCACTGAGGAGCTCATTCTTCCCACTGGTGCATTTCATCCCCAGAGCTGTTCCCCTGCTACATTTCATCCCCCAGAGCTGTTCCCCTGCTGCATTTCATCCCCAGAGTTGTTCCCCTGCTGCATTTCATCCCCAGAGCTGTTCCCCTGCTGCATTTCATCCCTAGAACTGTTACTCCTGCTGCATTTCATCCCCAGAGCTGTTCCCTGCTGCATTTCATCCCCAGAGCTGTTCCCCTGCTGCATTTAATCCTCAGAGCTGTTCCCCTGCTGCATTTCAATCCCCAGAGCTGTTCCCTGCTGCATTTCTTCTCAGAGCTGTTACTCCTGCTGCATTTCATCCCCAGAGTTGTTCCCCTGCTGCATTTCATCCCCAGAGCTGTTCCCCTGCTGCATTTCAATCCCCAGAGCTGTTCCCCTGCTGCATTTCTTCTCAGAGCTGTTACTCCCTGCTGCATTTCATCCCCAGAGCTGTTCCCCTGCTGCATTTCATCCCCAGAGCTGTTCCCCTGCTGCATTTCATCTCAGAGCTGTTCCCCTGCTGCATTTCATCCCCAGAGCTGTTCCCCTGCTGCGTTTCATCCCCAGAGCTGTTCCCTGCTGCATTTCATCCCCAGAGTTGTTCCCTGCTGCGTTTCATCCCCAGAGCTGTTCCCTGCTGCATTTCATCCCCAGAGTTGTTCCCTGCTGCATTTCATCTCAGAGCTGTTCCCCTGCTGCATTTCATCCCCAGAGTTGTTCCCTGCTGCGTTTCATCTCAGAGCTGTTCCCCTGCTGCATTTCATCTCAGAGCTGTTCCCTGCTGCATTTCATCTCAGAGCTGTTCCCCTGCTGCATTTCATCTCAGAGCTGTTCCCCTGCTGCATTTCACCCCCCAGAGCTGTTCCCCTGCTGCCATCCCCTTGTGCAGCCCTGCTCAGCTGCAGTGTGGTGGGTATGGACAGCCCTGTAGGTTTCTTTCAGAAGCCCTCAAAGCCTGAATTAGCTTGTTCAAAAAATGCTCAGTACACTGAGCGTGTCTGAATGACATATTCTCCCTGACAATAGTAAATTAGCACATTTTTATCTCTAAATCATCTCAGATATTTCAATGATGAGCAAGTACTTGCAGTTTCATTTCTGCTTATCATTGCTGACTCTCAAATTATTCTGAAGCCACCAGCATTTCTAAAAGCAAGACACATTGATTTCCTCATTATATTAGGAAACGGCAAGTTAAGCAAATTTCAGAAGACTTTTCAAACTCCAGAGTCTGTTCAGAAGTGATAAGACAAGACATCATATTCAGCTCTGTAAGCTTTTGTGTGGAGATAGTTCTCAGAAAAAGTATTTCTGTCCTAAGGAAAAAAAAAAAAAAAAAAAAAAAAAAAAAAAAAAAAACATTTCCCTTTTCCAGCTGGAAAAGGAAGGGGAGGACAGAATCTTCAAATTTTAATTCATGTACTACAACTGCTTTACTTGCTTTTTTCTGTGTTAGGGAAACAGAATTTTGTATGCTAAAACTGACTTTTACACTGCAACTCACCATGCAAAATTCTCCTAACCTCGACTGTGCTTATCAAAGACATACAGGCAAAATAAGTAAATAAATAAATAAAAATTATTTTCACTATGGCAAATTACTTCTGTTCAGAAAAGAAAAAAGGAAATGATTTTTCACCAGTAAAAATTTTAATAGTGTATGTGAAATAGTGTACATGTGAAAATCATTCCAGCAGATTAAGTCTTTCTGTATTTGCCCAACAAATGGCTTACAGCACGTTCATTTGTTTCATAAAAACTCCCCAGTGAACTCAAAATAATTACTGGTTGTATCACATAGCGATGACTTTTGCTGTATGACCATTGCTGTTGAAAATATTAAAAATACAAAGCAAATGTTTGCTACCATTTACTGCACCCAGCCAGGTCGTATTGCCCAGGTGGTGTGTTGTATTTCAGTATTGGTACATGGTCAGCATAAAGCATGGAGATTACTGTGGGAATCATAATAGTTCTTACTGCTACTACACAATCTCTTAAAATTGTATTGTTTTTACAAGGAAATATGTGGGAGAAAGACATCTACCCAAAATAACATCTCAACTTCTACTTTTATTTCAGCTGATTCTGCTTATTATGTTCCAAATGCCTCACAGTCGTGGGTATAAGCAGAGACAATCCTATCTCCTATCCCCTCTGGTTTATTGGGGGCTGGTTTTGGGTTTGGTCATGAGTGTGAGTATTTGTGTGACTTGCGTGGGTTTAGAAAAAAAATTTCCTCATCTAAGTTTACTTGCGAAATAATAAGTGGTCCCAGGTTTGTTAGAGAGCCACTTGACTTGCTGTGAGTTCTCTGTGACCTCTGTTGGAGAAGGAAATATTACATGCAGCATTCACAGGGTCACTTTAAAACCTCACACTGCAAAATATTTTGAATAGCATCCTATGGAGGATAATTCTGTTTAACAGTACAATGTGTACAAACACAATAAGAGCAGGGTATATGCAAAGCAACATGGCTGAGAATGAGCAAATTATTCCAAAGGGAATAATATAGCTGTCTAAGCATCATTCCTCCAATAGCTTGACTTGTAAAACAGATGCTTGAAACCTTCTGGTTAAAGCAAACTGACCTTCTCTTGGAGTAAATACATGCAAAAACATATATTATTTATCTTGATCTTTGGATGAGTACTCACTCCTTGAAATGACAGTATGCATTCATTTGCTCATGCAGTCAGGTAAATCCATTCCAGTTTTAATAGAGAAAGACATGCACCCCATCAGTTTACACTGATTTGGTGGGAAAAAACAGGATGAGCTGCCCTGAAGGGCCAAACATCAACAGAATACAAGGTTTTATGGAGATAAAGCAACTTTCCCTCATGTTTGGAAAGATACAGGATAGGTAGAACATAGAGCTAGACAGTGCAGGTACACTGGCCTCTGCTCCTGGAGGCTTTGGCATGTGCTGTGCAAAACACAGGAATGCCTACAGCCACACCAGCTGTGCAGAAACTGTGCTGAGCTGACAAGGAGGTCAGCCAGACCCCAGAGCCTGAGATCTCAGCAGCACAGGTAACCAGGAAACAGCAGCAGCCTGCTGGAAGGTGTTTCACCTACACGTGTCTGTGCAGCCGCTGAATCTTAATTTTCAAAGGATGGAAATGACAGCCCCTGGGAAAATATAACAGTTATGTAAAGAACTGTAAATAACAAGAAGGCTGTGAGTGATCTGAGAGGTCAAAAGAATAAAAAAACTGATTTCTTTGGTGAGACATATGTTTCTGAACCGTGGGTGAAATTCTGACCCTGAAGCAAAAAACTACAAATTTGACATTAGCATAGTTTTCTTTGACAAATTAGTCTTTTGTTTTTGATTAGTGAAGAACTTAATGTATTCACCTCTTGATTTTTGAGTCTGTCAATGTTGCTTCAAAAATGAAAATTTCATTAACACATATGTTCTTCCTTTGTAGAGCAGAATATACACAAGGACAGGAGATTTAATAGGAATTACAAACTTTACAAAGTTTTCAATCTTGATATACTAACAGTGCAGAAAAAACAAAACTAAAGTCCACAATTATGAAATGCTAACAAAACCCTAACAAAATAGTGAAGTTCATTTTTTTTCATGTCATGGGTTAAAATGTCCATTCTTCTGAAGGTTTGTTTCTTCCAGACTTTTTTACATAAATGTAGATCTCAAAAGTAGTTTTACTTTTAGCAAATCACTTGATATATACTAAAGTATTCATCTTTATTTTTTCCTGTTTTAATCCAAATGTATAACTCTTACTTCAAGCATATGGCTGTCTTTAACCATCTTAATGCATCTTCAGTCAAATGACTCATTTTCTATTACAAAATAAAATCATTTTCTGGGCAGGTTCTTCACTCCTAATGAAGGAAAAAGGATCAGGTATTGGTTTTGATACCACTAGGTTGCCCACCTATTCATGCAATTTTTATTACATCATATTATACTTTTACATGCAAATTTACAGACTTTATGATCATTTGGATCATATGCTCTATTGGATCATTGCTGTTTCCCTCATTTAGATGCTACTTCACCTTTTTGAATGACATCTTCCTTCCCTCTTCTCGTTCTCAAGTCTTTCCCAGCAGCTATTTTGTACTGCCACAATGCTGCCAGGATGGCATCTTCAGTAACATTAAAAACTAAACATAGGAATGCAATTATCTTAGCTATCTTTTAATCTTCTGCATTTCCACACCATTTCTCTTAGTGAAGTTTAACTTACCTGAGGTTACTTCTTTTGCTTCTTTAGGGATGAGCCAATTGCTGTGGCATTTCTGCTGCGACCATTTGCTGATGTGGTTTTAATTCCCCTATAGCAGCAGGAAAGTGCTTTTTTTGCCTTTTTTCTGCATGGGGGCAATTGCAGTACAGTTGTTCTTTCTGCCCTTAGTATCTCTGATTTCTCTCAGCATTTCACAGTCAATGAGCCCATCTCAGTCAGACAGTTAGTAATACAGATTCTGCTTTATTTGTTCTTTTGAGGCCTGAGATCTCAATTTACACAAATTCTGTGCTAGTTACTGAGGTAGTTAAGCTGTTTATTTCTTTTACTTTGATCTCAAGGTCTCTTAACACATAAGAAAATTTTTCTGACAGCAAAATTAGATGTCTTTTCTGTATGTTTGGTATCATGATATTACAGTGTTCTCCTTGCTCTCTTCACATGACTTTCTGACAGATCTTGTATATTGACATCATCATTCAAGGCTAAAGAGTCAAATTCCTCTTTCTTTACTTACAGTTCTAGCATTTGTAGAAAACCACAATCATGCTAGAAATTATTACTGATTTTGATTTGAAATGACAATATGGATTGGACAGGGGACATTATCCTCCTAATTTGACCAGTTGTTCTAGCAGCAATGAGCTCCTTTAAACTGAACAGAGAGCCAGAACTGAATTGTTTTTTTTGACTCAACAATAAAAAGTTGCAACAATTTCCTGAAACAACTCATTTTTACTTCCTGGTGTCTTCTGCTCCAATGATCTTACATTATGGGCTAATAGCAACAGAACCTATGTATCCATTAGGCATCCAAAACTATAAAAAAAACCCAAAACTTTTGAGCATGGTAAGTAAAGCAAAGACAAAAATATCCAATAAGATATATTACTATTATTATTATTATCTCATCTAGCCTACTTCTAACAGGTAATTAAAGTCCAAATCATGATATGCCAGTGCTCATAATTATTCTGCATGTCTTTCAGATGTCTGCTTTATCAGTTCACTATTGATCTTTGCAGAAACAGAGTTAAGAAGAGAATTATCTTCAGTCCTGAAGTAGGACACGGCTGAGGGAAAAAAAAAAAAATGTTAAAAAAAATCAAAAAGAAGAGAAATATTGGCATAGATATAATACTCAGGAAGTTTTCCTATTTTACGAAAATCCCACTTTTTTGCAGATATTTTTATATTTTTCTTCGGAAGTTGAAAAATATATAAAAGCCTAAGATATATAGATTGATATACATGCCCACATACATATGAAATATAGATAAATATAGATAACTATTGAAAAAGGAAGGAAAGGGCTTCTGAAGTGCAGCAAAGAGTCCTTCAGAAGATAACTGGCCTGAAACAGAAACCCCATTTCCAGGGGATTCCATCTGCATCCCATACCCAAGCACAGGCTCTGAAATCAGCAGCTGATTCCTGCACACTGTTCCTGAGGTATAAAACCCCTTTCTTTGCTCTTCACATAGCACTCTAAGATTAGATTTTTTTTTTTTTTTTTTTTTTGTTTTAGACAAACAGGTCCTAAAGTCCATTTCCCATACACCATTCCTGGGGCTACAAATGTAGGATCTTTGGTTAAGGGTTTTGGGTGCAGGGGTTGCTGGGCTGCACAGGAGCTCTGCTGCCCCTGCCAATGCCCAAGTGGCTGAGTCCCAGGCCCTGGATCTCTTTAAAGGACATGTACATGTGGCATTAGGGACATGGCTTGGTGCTGGATATGGATGTGATAGTGATGGGTTTACGGTTGAACAAATGATCTTAAGGGTCTTTCCCAGCCTTAATGGTTCTGATTCTAGGTTTCTGATACCAGCTCTCTGAGCACACTAGCTTGTTCTGAATCCATCTGCTCTTACAGAAATAAAAACTATTCCCATATCTCTAACCCTGGAAATTAGTTTCACAGCTTCCTATGGTTTTATGCCTCAATCTTTGCTAGTTGTTTTTTTTGTTTTTATTTTGCAGGGGAGAGTTTCCTGAGCCATCCATCCACTGATCCTAGTTACTCACAAATTTTCTTAGGCCATATTTTGTTCCTCCTTCCTTTCAAGCTGCACTGCCATGGTTTCTGTTTGTAATAAAGTTATACTCAAACATGAAAGCAGGCATGGCCCCATCAAAACATTGTGTGAATGTTTATTTGATACTAAAGGGCGTGGAGAGAACAACCAAGTGAAAACCCAAAAAAGCAGAAATGTTGAACATGGAACTATGAACTGAAGTCTGGCTGATGGCAGATGTTCCTTTTAGAGAGATTAATCTGGTTTAAGTGCAGAGAGTTTAATTAAATAAAAAAACAAATAAACCTAATTGCTCATTCCAAGTTCACAACACTGTTTTTTTTAAGAAAGGCTTAAAATATTTTCAATAGAATATATCTTGTAGGACCTGAAAGAATTTTGCATTTGGACAGGGGTCTCAGCTGCTTCATACCCAACCTAAGTCATCCTTCAGCATTCCCTTGCTGTAGTTGGGTCTAAAATTCACCTCGGATGTGCTTCCAGGCAACAGAATTAATTATGAAGTTTCTGCAAATCTGAAATATAGACTATCCCAAATTACTTAAGAAGCAAAGGTAATACATGAAGAGCAGCATGAAAGTATTGGGGTGTTTTTGTGAAACAGATTTGCTTTTGTGGATGGCTGTTCAGACTGGTAGAATTGGAATACTGTGAGTTGGAATCCACCCATAAGGATCATTGAGCCCAAGTCTCTGCTCTTTGCAGGACTGCCCAGTACTAAACAGGATCACCAACAGTATTCTCTAGATGTTTGCTGGACACTCACAGGTTTGGTTCTGCAGCCACTCCTCTTGGGAGCCTGTGACCAACCATTTCTGGGTGAAGGGTCTGCTCCTAACGTCCAGTCTGAGCCTCCCCTGATGCAGCTTCACTCCATTTCCAGGTGTCCTCTTGCTGATCACCAGAAAGGGAGGATCAGCACCCCTCTGCTGGCCCCCCACCACCAGAAGCTGTAACTGCAGCAAGGAACCATTCAGCCTTTAGTTCTGCTTTTACTGTGTGCCACTGTAGCAGAATGGCAGCCCCAAAGCAGGACTTCAGTGTTCTCCAGTGCTGACATCTCAAATTTCACTGCTGCCTGTCCTGCTGTTTAAAATTCCGTGCACTGCATATCAGTGGGTTTTTTGGGTTTTTTACATTTGTTGTTGGGCAGATGAAAAGGAGAGCAAGGTAGTTGAGGGTAGGATTATGCCCTTAGTAGGACTTGCTGTATAGTCAGAGCCTGCTCCTGCCTTCTGTACAGTTGCTGAGTCTTGTCCTTTCCATCTTGCCCTTGAAACGATCTCTAATGAAATGCAGCAGAATCTTATTCCCATAGGAGATTGATTATTGTGCAGTTTCACACTCATTTAGCTCTCCCTTGTCTGTTAGAAGGGTATGAGCTGATTATTTGCACCACTGTCCACAGCCTTCTGCTTTCTCCATTAGGAAGCTTCTACAGCTTCTGCAAATTTTTAATGGAAATAACTTCTTATTTTTTGAGATTCTTTATTTTGTAATCATCAAGGAAAAAAAGTTGTTTCTCTCCTATAAATAAAGATAAGAAATTAGTAGAAATAAAATATCTAATACATTTTAAGTGAAAAAAATAGCACATAACAAGCAGGAAAGGCAGAGGAAAACAGTGATGATGGACAGTGTGGGAATGGGAAATTAAAAATAACTAAGGAAAAGGGAGACAGTGGAATGGAGAGGAAAATGAATCTTAATCTTATAATGAAATTAAAATCAAGTTGGTCTTAATGCCACTTCTTTGTATTCTGCCTCTTGTCATTGAAATATTAATATGACTTTTACTTAATGAGGGAAGCTGGAGAAAGAACATTCACAGAAATGAAAAAGAGAAAGAGAGAAAGCATTTCTGCAACAGGTGAAAACATATTCTTTAAAAGGGAAGGAGGCAGGAGGCATTGAGGGGGAAAGAGATTTTAAGGGTCTTGGGCTCCAGTTGTGAAATCAATTTTAGAAAAAGACTGAATGCCTGATAAAACTGTACCTAAATTACCTACACTCTTGATTATGCAATATATGCACACAGGATATGCACCCTGAAGCACATCAATTCTGTTTAAATCTTCATATTCTTATAATCTCCAATTTAATCATTTAGGCAGTTCCACAAAAGCTTACTGTGCATTATGAATAGGAAAACTTACTGGTGCCTTCTCCATGGAGACTGAACCATGCCATCCTTAAAATTTAAGTAGATATTGTGTTTGCATAATTAGATTATGTAAAATAATATTGGATATACAATTTATAACTGTTTATTGGCTAGCTCAACAGTAACTATGTATGGATATTGCTCTATATAGAGCGTATTTCACTCTTACTCAAGACTGGAATTTCCCTCAGTGTTTTGTATAGTTCTAGAAGTCTTTCAAAGCAGGTATTGATGTTTTCTAGTCTCATTAGGGCCCTGCCATCTGCTGCCTTGATGACTTTGCAAGGAAAGCTGAATGATTTAGGATACTTCAGAACAGTATCAAAGATTTTCTTTTAACTTCCTTGTTCTCTGCTCTGCTCTATTGATGATCCCTCTTGCTTTGCCTCATCAGTTGTACCTCCCAATCAAAGTCCCCACACGCCACTCATTCATTTTCACTGTATGATATTTCCTTGATTTCAGCACTTGTCTCTCATCACAATACCTCGTCCCTCATACAATACCAATGATTATTCTACACACCTTATTTTTGATTCTGGCATTTGACAACCTGTTTTCAGAATCATATTTCTTTAATCTTTTCAACAATGATGTTACTTGTTCCCTTTTTGATATCTCAGATCACTTATGAACGACTGCCTGACAGATACAACATACTCACATAAACATATTCTGATAAGTTTTTAATTGTAATTTATAATTTGTGCACATGTAATATAGAAGCTGTAATTACAGCAAGCTACAAAACAATTCTACAACCATAGTTGAAACAGTCAGTAAAATGGAATAATCAATGTATTAATAGCATATATGAGCAAGTGTTGCTCCATATATAAGCAAGTCCAGTTCCTGGATTTGTTCGTTTGTTTGTTTGCTTAGTTTTTTGTTTGCTTTAATTTTAAGTGGGAGATGGATAAAGGCTAGGAGTTCTTTTCTTTTCTTTTTTAATCTGCATTTCAATCAAATGTGTGTTTTAACAGAGGTAACTACTACTTATACTATTGCTGTTGCACACCAAAATATTCTAATACAAATATAATTTTCTCTAAGGGAGGAAAAAGAGGGAAAAAAATTTATGTGAAGTCTTCAACTAAAAGACTTATACAGCTTTATATATTTCCTAAAACTTTTAATAGTTTAAAACAAACTTTTTGAGATATTTTACTATCTTAAACATTTTATCCTCTTTTACCCTACTCCTGATGCAGTAAATGATGAAAACTATTAGAAGACAATGCATGAGAGAACAAAAACAATGATCAAAGAACTAGAATACATTTTCTGAAAGCGAGTAAGAACTAGGTTTCTGTTAGAGAACTGGACACAGGAGAAATATGACAGGTCTTCAGAAGTGTGAAAATTTGCAGTGGGGACAAATGGGAATAAGGTTTTATCTTTGTTCTTTTTAGGCAAAAGCAAGAGGTAAGGATTTCAAATTACTTCAAAGAAGATCTACATTGGAAATTGCAAAGAAAAACATCTTGAAACCTGAACCATTCAACATCACAGTCAGGATCTTGGAAGGACCCAGAATTTGTATTACATAAATATTTACATAAGACAAACATCTGTCAGGAAAGGTTTGGGTTTTGTGAACCATCTTCCTTGTGAGGCCAAAAAAGAAAAAAGACCATGGCAATATTTGATTCTTTAAATACAGTACAAGTAATTGACACCTCAGTCTTCTGCTAAAACAATGGAATGTAATTAATAAAACAACAAATAGATTGAGATTCAATTACAAGCAAGCAAAACAAGTGTGTTGAAGCAGAGAAGGTAACATGCCTGTCTTGCCTGCTGTGTTGCTGTATATAACCTTGAAATTCTGGAAATGAAATTTACTTCCACAGAGCTAGCAGCAGATAACTTCAAGGATCAAGAGAAGATTTGTGGCAGGATTATCCCTAATATGAAATGTGTAGGTAGCAATATGGTTCTTAGCTCTGGTACCAAAATGATCAAAGCAAGTTATCACAAAAAGTAACTTCAGTGAAATATGAAACAGTCAATCCAGAAGTGACAAATAATGAAGACCTCCAAAATCCCATAAAAATGGTAAGGAATGAGATACTTGAAGAGGTTCCAAAGGGATCTGTGGTATAAATTGTTATGTAACCAGCATCAGTATACTTGTTCTTGCACCATGTGAGAAAGTGTTTGAAATTAATCAGAACTTTTAAATAGATTTGATTTATCAAGCTAATGAAATGGAAACCTAAAACACCATTTACTTTTGTAATATAATTGAAAATCATATTTATTAAAATGTCAGCATGTGCAAACAGCTAGAAGTTTTGCTGCTTCTGAACATTTTTTCCCCCTACTCAGCTAAAAGGTAAATGTTTGCCTTACATAGTGCTATATGGATACTATTTGTGTCTTTATGACTGTGTTGAGAAAAAGTGTCTTGCATCAGTCAAGGTCCACCTAGTCAAGTATCTTGCATTTTGTGATTACTGGGATTGGATGCTCGGGATTAGCATATAAAATGTAATCAAACACAGAGAAATGCTTTGCTTCCAGCATGCTTCCCTAGTTTTAAGAAAATTTTTGTCTGAAAGAATTCTTAACACTTTTGTTTCCAAGACTTTCTTTCAAGAATTTGCTTAATTACTTTCTGGAAACCAGCTAAGAGTAGTATCAAGAGTATTCTGTGACAAAATGTTGCACAGTGTAATTGAGTGAAGCTGACATTTCTTTTAATGGCGACCTGACAAATTTCTACAAACCATCTCCATCCCATCTCTGTTGGGGAAACAGTGAATAAATAATTTCCAGAATAGATGCTTCATGGCTCTAATTTCTTTCCTCTAGTCACGTCATATTTCTAGTCATCTCTTCCCAGACTAAGAAAGAGACTTTTCCAGACAGTTTAATATTACCTGCTGTAAATATACAGAATTCCCTAACTTTGATTGTCTTCTTCATTCTTCACTTTATTGTTTTCAATCTAGTGTTTCATTTTTTGAGATGTGAGAATCATAGATATTCCTGAGATGTGGAGTCACCACAGGATTGCACATTCTCTTTAAAATAACCCAGACTTCTACTAGGAAAGCAGCTCTGTGCCAGTGTAAAAAAAACCAAAACCACATTCTTCAAGAACACGTTAGCTCTTGCTATGAAGACACTGTTGAAGAATAAATCAAAATTTAAACCTGTAATATCAGTTACCCATACATTTTTACAAAAGCTATCATAATGTGAAAACCAATTGCATTTCTTGAGGTACCAATGCTTCTTAATTCAAATCACACACAAAACACAAATTACTGATTTCTGCTCTTACTGCTCCCCATTATGTGTTTATCCCATTATGTCTCTGTCCTTATACAAAATGCATGAGCATCTACTTTCAGGTATTATCTATATACTACTGTAAACACCAACAAGTTTTCTTTACCCTCTTGTTCAGGGACGACTGCAGCAAATCTACTTTGAAATCACGTGTTATTAAACAGAAGCAAGGATATGCGTGCCTGGGAAAAGAGGAGTAAAGAGAGAAAAAAAACTCACAACCCTTCTCTTTTAGGCTTTGGAAAAAGTTGTTTGAGTTTTAGCTGAAAGCATGTCTCTTGTTATCAGTTAGTCCAGACTCATTGCTCAAACCTAAGTTTCAGTTTCTGGTTTTCTTTATATTAAATTGCACTAACTTTTTGCTTAGAAGACTGTCTCTCTTCTCCTGAGTTTGCATGTCTTCTCTCTTCTGGCAAAAGATTCTCTAGGAGCAGCACTATTTATCTGAAACAGTTCTGTATATGTCCTCTCTTTTGTCAATTTTGTAAGTTCATTTTTGTCTTAATGTTTTGTTCTCTTCTTCTGGTAATCTTCACTCCTCATATTTTTAGAAAATTCAGCTATGTCACTGTGAAATCTCTTCTTCTTAAATGAGGAGAAAAAACTGAACTTCTTTAATCTTCCTTCATAACTAGTATTAATTTAGCTTATTTCACTGGCATTCCTCTAAAGCAATTATAACCACTCTTCTTCTTAAGTGCAGATGCAAATTAGGATAAAGGCAGTAGGGATTTTCCTCCCCACTTTTTATTCTTAGCAATTTGTATTAGCTATACATCCCTACTTTCCTCCTTCCATGACTCAGAATGAAACATATACTGTGTCTTAAATTAGAAAAATGTAATCTCTAACAACCTCAGTACAGTACTTAAATGTCTTTAATCCCTGCTTTTACATTCCCTATAGCAGTTGTTCCCTCAATGTAGTTTCATCTGGCAACTTGGATATCTTAAATACAAATTTAAATATCCTTCCCAAAAGCACTCAAGCACACATGATTTTATAGTCAAACTTTTAGCCAAAATTTCCAGTGAATAAAAAATCTTTCAGATTTTATTTAGATGATGGTCATTTCTTCCCTGCTTTCTTACTTTTCTTGCTTAAGTTTTTTACTTAAGTCAAAACTAATGAGTGTCCTATAAATTTATTCACTATTAGCACTGTATCAAGCAGGCAGGTACAATAAATGTCTGTAAAATGTTATTTGGGACCACTCCATATTCAAACAGGAAAAATCTAGTTGCATTCATTTGTTAAATAAAAGGTTTCAAAATAATATATTTTTCCCTAAAAAAAAAAAAAAAAAAAAAAAAAAGTAAACCAAAAAAATTTAAATTAGTTTTCTGGCAATTTGAAAAAAAATTCTTTAATCAGACAGTTTATATATGCTTTTTAAACATAGTTGGTTTTATTTGGGTAATAGCTTAATATTCACCCATTTTCATTTCTCTACACTATAAATTTTAAAGAATTCCTGATAAGAGAAGTCAAAGAAATGCTGACCTATATTTCCTCAGAAAATAATTATAGAACAAAAGGAGAATTGTCTGTCTCACAGGAGTAATTTTGATTTTTTTCCTCATTTTAAAAATATTTAAATATTTAAAATATTAAAATATAAGCTCCAAATTCTAAATAACAACTTTTTCCTGTGAAGACAGCTTGAATTTTATTTTTATAAGCTTACACTAAGCAGTTAAATATCAATGGGAAGAAGAAAAAAGTCACAATTAAAAAAAACTCTTTAAACTACATGACCAAGGCATTTGATATGCATCTGATTAAATGTTAGGAGCTTATGGGAAATTGTGATGCTTCAACTAGTTCCCTGGTTTGGAAAAAATGTATTTTTTATTACCTCGCTCCACCAGACATGAATAGGTTGGGGTGGATAAACCTAGGGTGTTCTAGCTATCTATATTCATGAAAAGGTTTTGCCAAGGAAACAATTTTAAAGTTAGCCTTCCCAATTAAGGCTGAGTCAGGGAGGAGCAGCCCCTTGAGTCCTGTGCTATTATTAAACTGCTGGATATCAGCAGTATGTCCCTTGCAGGCATCACAGACCAGGTGATTTTCATCCTCTTCTACTCTCTGCTCCCCCTTGTCCCTCGAACAATTGCTTCTCATGTTCATCCTCTTGTGATCTGGGTCAGTGCAGCAGCTGCTCACAGAGCTAAGAGTGTAATACACAGCAGTCATTTCATTAACACGTTATTCTTCCTACTATTGTCATACCTTGGTTTTGTTGAAAAATGTCTCCAACAGAAACAGCCTGCAAATGTGATATAAAATAACTTGCAACACTTCTTGTTTTCAGCTGTACATACTTTTTAAAAATGTTTAAATCTTCACACTGTCGTTGCTAGAAAAGTATTTTTAAACATTTGCAATAAATAGATAGGCTTCCATTCCCATTATAAAGCTAGTAAGTGCAGAAAATTTACCTCACCAAATAAATTTATGCTAGGTACCCAATTCATTTGAAACCTGAAAATTATCACAGGTCACTTCCTGCCCATTTTCCTTCCAGCTCTGCCATTCCTCTGCCAAGCAGAACTGATGGTGTTTCACAGCCCTGTTATGACACGTGCCCAAAGAATGTCTCAATCTGCAACTCACACGGGACACAAGCACCCTGAACCTTGGGCTGAAACTCTCCATGGGAATTATATGCCAAAATAGGCAGTTTCTAAAATGAAACAAAATATTTTTTGTATTTTTGTACTGATCCAAAGTGTGCAGAACTGCTCATTGAAATCCTCTTAACTAATACACAGTTCAGCAGCAAGTTTCAACACTATTGTGATTAGGATAGTTTCAGAGGTCCTAGTTCTATTTCTGGTGTCTAATTGAGTGTATTTTTAACTTTCAATTTAACTTAATAGGAACTAATTAGTAAAATCTAATTAGATGTCTACTAACAATTTCTGAATCACTGTTTTTTCCTGAAGCCTTATTTTATGTCACTAGAATCCTAGTGGGAAGGCACGTCACCTGAAATAGATGGTACTATTTGAGTGTCCAGGTACTACTCAGTATCAGTAAGGCCTTAAATAAAGTGATATCATCACAGGCATATAAAAAAATCATAATAAAAAAATTGACCTGAAAAAAATGTGTTCTTCTATTTCACTATGGTTCTGACCAAAGATGTGCATATGGTTTGAGTTACCGCTCTCTCTTTTTTCTATAAAATTCTGACTCGAATTCACTGCTGCAGAAAAGGCCACTTTCTTCTGTTTCATTACATGCAACATATCCTCAATACAGTATCATTTCAAAAGGCTTCAGAGTCAATATATTCTTCATACAGTTTGTTGTTTTTTTTCACAAAAACTGTTTTTGGAGTGACAATAATAATAAGTTCGAGATGAGAAAAGGAAGCAAACTTCTGATCCTCTGCATTATTAGCATCTAACAATTACTTTTAAATTAATATTTTTACTCTTGGTTGTATTTTCATTGTGTTTTTTTCCTTCATGGTGTCTTTCATTTCTTCTAATCTGTATATGAATACAGCTAATGTGCTGCTATGTTTCCTCAGTTCTGCTTCTTCTTCCTGAGGTGCTCAGCTGATGCTGCAGCTCACTGCTTCTTGGTTAATGGGCACCTGTTCAAATGTGTGCACTGCTCTGCTGGGATATGATGGTCACTCTTAGTAGTGGGGGAACTTAAGCCAACAAAAAAATTAGGAAAATCATATGATTAGAGGCATTATTTTGTGTTTCACATTGTTCCTTCAGTGGTGCAATACCAAGAATCTATTCAATTTTTTTATATTTCTTATATTGTAATTACTAAAAATTCCATACCTTTAAAGACAATAAAATTATTAAATAGTATAATATTCTGCATGAGCTCTTTGAAAAATAGATTCTTTCACTGAGAATATTTCTAATAGACATTCTGCACAGGGAAACATGTTTACTTTAAGGTTGTCTGATGTATTCTAGGAAAAACCCACAAATATTAATTCCAGTATACCCAGATTCTCAGAAGCTCTGCTGCACTTCTAGGTACATGACTAGACTTGCAATCCCAGCTGTTAGCCTGTGTTGTAACAGAATTTCCCTTTTTAAGTGATTCAATCTGACTCAGACTGGTGTCCAGCAGCTTGGAAAGGCTGTTAACGTGATGTGACAATCTTGACATTAACTGCCTTGGTTAAGGCCAAGAAACAAATCACACAGACCTTAACAGATCAGAGACAACACCTTGAATTTTACATAGAAATGAACTGAAAAAAGTGGAGATTCTGGCTAAATGAAACTGATGCTTCCAGGATGGGCAAATGTGTTACGAATAGTTGTGTTGTTCTTACAGTGTCTGCAGTAAATTGAGCACCGTGCAGTCATGCAGTACAGCCCTCTCAATGACTTGCAGGCATCCTTTGAAGGCTACATTTGACAGAAAAGATGATAAATGCCAGGATAAATGGAGATTTAATGAAGCCTTTGGGCACTAATGACAATGGATTTCTGGAAGAGTTTTAATTCCATTGGCGTGTCCAAATTTACTCCTTCCCTTTACTGTATGCAAAACTGTATTTAGCTACACTCTGCTGACCAGAGGTTTTAAGCCCCATCACAGCTCAGCAGGTGAGTGACAGGCCCACAGCTCAGATCCAAGAGAGATGCAGACCAGGGCATTTGGCAAAATGCAGTCTGGCAGCTGCCCCAGCCATCAGGCAGCAGACACCAGTGAGAAACTAAGAGAAAACATGTTCTGTGACCAACATGATCACAGGCCATGGACTGCACAGGACACTCACCCTGAGGTCTTCACAAGGAGTGGAAGGAAGAACACTCCACCAGGCTTCAAACCTCCCTGTCTGTCCCTTGCCAGAGAATCACTCTCAGTCAGGCAGGCTCAGGGCATGCACTGCTCCAACCCCAGGATGTCCTTAAATATTTTTTTTTCTTTTTATTTTATTTTTTTTTAAATAAGATCAGTTACAAACTGAAAACCTTTCCACTTTATTCTGCCATTATACATTGTAGGAATGCACTAAGATAACAAAACCAGTGAGAGCTAGAAGTAATGGAGCTGGGTGGTAAACTAGAAAATTAGAAAATATTCTGGTATTTCTAACTGTTCTTTATTCTTACTCCAGTAGACAATAACAACCACAGGAGGACCTGACCTGCCAGTTTCATTCATTGTCTATGCCACTATTATAGCAGAAGTGAAGCAGACTGGACTGCAGTGTAGGACTGTGGTTTGTCTTTATTTTGTTTCAATATCTGGATGCCCAAATAAGCATAGATGATCATCCCAGCAGAGGTGAAAGGGACAGAAGAGCTGTCAAGAGGTATATTTTACATTTAAATTTTTATTTGTCATGGAATTCTGAACATTTCTTTCTATTTCTTGTGGCTGGTATTATAAGATGAAGAAAATGCAACTGGATGCCTTAAGTTCTACAGACTGGGGATAGGGGCAGCATGAAGGTGTCCATAAAACATCATGTAACTTCTGAGGGGTTACTGGTGCTGGCTGACACTGAGCAAGTCCAGAGCAGAGTGTGGCTTTGGATCCAAGAGCTGAGAGTCTCTTCTGCCATGAAGGGAGCAGAGGAGCAGCTGCTGCTGTGGTCTGACCATGCACTGATGAGTTGACAGATGTGCACTTGTCACATGCCCAGGGTCCTTCACAAACCTCACAGATTCACAAGGGTAAATAAGAAAATATCTGGAAGCCAAATCAAACATGCTGAGAGAGTGATTCCTCACAAGTTCTCACTCTGCACTGTGGTGACTTCATTTATTCATGAACAAGTGCTAACTGTTCTGGCATGTGAAAGGTTTGCTGACTTCGCTGCTGCCTGCAGACGTGACAGAAGGGCTGGGTCTCTCACTGCCTCATCAGCTACAGCCTCTGTAAAAGCAGCATCCTTCAAAACTAGTAAGTCATGTTTTGGCAAAAGCAATTAGGAATTTTGTAAGCTATCACACGAGGATTCAGCATTCACCTCTGCATCCCACCATCTTAAGAATGAAATATTGGAAACAACAGTGAACATGACAGCGTGGCTTTTCCTTGGCAGAAGAAATAACACTCCTGTATCACATGCAGATGTTGAGATTGTTCTTTAATTTATAATTTAAAATCATACAGCTACCTTAAGCCCAGGGCAAGGATATTTCATTCATGCTAAATAAAGTGATCCTTCTTTATAAAAAAGTATATTGAGTCTGGCTATTGAAAAACACTTGGGTATATGAAAGATGTCTATACAAAAAAATAAAATAGGACAAACTTAAGCAATAGATTCATTTATCTGTGCCCAGGTCAAGGTGTAAACAGGAAAGGAAAAAGGAAAAGAAAATAAATTTAATTGAAAATATAATTGAAGTGATCACAATATAAATGTATTATTAATGTTAACAATGTCTGCATTTTTATTATATTCACATATATTTGTAACAATGAAATGTTAACTATATAACCAATGTGTTGAATTTTACTCCTTAAGGAGAAAAACTTTTCCTTGGAAAGTCCTTTAATTAAAAACGAGAATAAGACGGGAGAGAAAATAGTATATGTGGGAATATGAGAGTTTAAAAGGTAAAGCTGATAATCTGACTCATTATATCAATAGGAAAGAAAGTGTTTTAAAGATCATAATCAGATAGGTGCATTCCACAAGATATTTTGTGGAAAAAAAAAAGTTAAGAAAGTACAGCCAGGCTTAAAAAATAAAGAAAAAGCACCAAAACCCTCCATCCTAATAGTAAACTGATCCAGAAAAAAAATTCTCTATGATTTTGAAAAATCTTAGTTTTGCAAATTGTTTGCTATTCTATTCAGAAATAAATTTCAAAAATAGTTTACTTCAAACTAATCTTTAATATAATTAATTTAAAACACAAGAAATCTTCTGTTAGGTTCTGGAACTTTTAGTAAAATCTATGACTTGCCAAAGGGACTAAATAGAATTGCAGCAAATGCCACTTCATGTACCTACTAATAAAGAATCCCAATATAACATTTAAAATGTGTCAGAAATTCACAAATTCAAAGATCTAGATCAGTGCTAACTTTGACATAAAGCTCTAGAAGATGTTTTATTGCATTGCTATTTACAACGATAAACTATTTCTATCACCTAAACCATATAGAAGTGATTTTTAAAAAATATTATAGATATTATTAACTGTAAGACAAGTTCAAGTATCTGGAAATATTCATTTCCAGCATGAGTAAATATCCCTTTCTTATAATGTACCATATACTGTATGTTGGAAGCAGTGGCAAGAAAACTAATAAGGAAATGGGTCACTTCTTCCACCTGACTAAGTCAGAAAGATCTGGAAGAGAAATTGCAGGACACAGCCTGAGCTGTTCTGAGCTTGTGTTTTGGGTATTATTGAGAAAAAAGTATGAAAAAGCCTGTAGGTGAGTCTGTTGAGGCCTATTTCTGGTTGGTTGGTTATGGATTTATTTCCTAGATAGTGATTCTTCATGAATTCATTTAAACAGTCCACAAGGATGTGGGTATTCTCTAAATATTCCCTTCACATGCCAGTTTCATTCATCTGTGCACAAGTATTTATGATGGTGCTCCTGTCACTGCATTGCTCTGCATTGGTGAGTAGCCACTGGCACCTTCTTCCCAAACTGTGGAGTCAGGTCCCTCTGTCCTTGTGATGGAGTCAAACCTACACATGCAACAGCACTCACCAATATGTGCAAAGACCTCCAGCTCATGTAATACCTTTTATGCAGTTTCCACCTTCTTCTTAAGGCACTAGTGAGTGCCAACAGGTATGTGGAATTTGGTACCAGTGTTCAAGTCCATGACCAGTCTAATCTTCTCTTAAAGCAGTCTTCTGAAACAAATACCTTAATGCAGGGTCCAGAAAGGAGGCCAGAAAATTCAACCTAATTTCCTCTTCCCATGATCACAGTGGAAGTCAGCACAGCCTGTGATGATTGTTTTGCAAGGCAAGCTCATGAGATACAACCCTGTGCACACAGTTCTCTATTATTTCACTTTTCAATAGAAAGAGAGGAGATTCTTCATCTTTATAGGCCATTTTCCCAGGAAATACAGCCACTCTTTGAAATTTGTGATGGTTACTGCCATGGACTTGACCCAGGGTGTATCCAGAGAAGCACAGAGACCCCACAGTTCCTCTGGTCCCTCGTGATGTGAAAACCATTCTCCATGGTTTGGCACTGCAGGCTTTGCTCAAGGTGGGACAAGGGAGCCTTGCTGACAGCCTTGGGGTAAATTCCTTGCCAGCTTAGACAGCTGTGTAACAATGCCATTTTGCTGCTCTCACACTGCTCATTTTCTTCCCTCAAATGTCCACCTGGGCTGCCTTGCTAACATGTGCTAGACAGTTTTTCTTTTCTTTACAAAAGATGGCATTTGGCAAGATGTCCAGTGGTTTTTGCAGACATCCTGGAATGAAAGCTGTACTTTTTCTCTGTACAAGACATATGCCATGGAGACAGCTCCTCTTGCTGCATCTCTTTGCTTCTGTGGTATTTTCACTTAGACAATCACATAATGAGAGGAGCACTGCTGCATTGTTTTAGAAAGCTCATTACGAAAGTCGACTGTGCTGCTAAAATTTATTTTGTGCATTTTCTTCATATACTTGATGATCTAATATGTAAGATTAACACTGCTACAAAAATAGAACAACCTGAGCTAAAAAAACAGCCTGAAAGCATTTCTTTCCATATTTTATATGACTGTTTTAACACTTATGCTTTTCTTTCTTTACCTGTAGTCTGCAAAATAGATGGGATGGAAATAAGCGTGGAGGAGAATAATGGAGAGCATTTAATTTTTTCATAACTATTTTTAAGACAAATAATTATTTAAAAAGAGTGTGTACTTAATTCCACATACTTACAAAGAAAGTGACAAAATATTTTCAGAGAAGAGCATTACTGAGAGTAAACCATATGCACAGATTTTATTAACAAAACAGTCTTTCATATTTTACTTCTCATATATATTCATACACATGGGTATAACCTGGATAAAATATAATATGGAGTAAAATATATATATACACTATTGAATATATCTCTGTGGGTCTTCAAATTGCTGAAAAATCGTATCCATGGTCTTCTGGGGGGCTTTTAAATGGTCTGTTTTGCCACAAAAAATCATCAGTGACATTTCAAATGCAGAGAAATTAAGAATTTTAAACAAATTCGAAAAAGAAACAATTGAGTCACATGTGGTCTCAAACTGAGAGCATGTTCTCAGGCTTTGGCCTCTCACATCTGTTTGGAAAAGTCCTGTGCAAGAAAGCTGTAAAATAGTCAAAGATCACCTCCTCCATTTTCAAGAGTAGTTCATGCCAATAAATATGAAATAAGGCAAAAATGCCAGAAGGTCTTTGCAGAGGAACAGATCTCATAGCCAAACTCAGAGAAAAGAGGAAATCATATAAAGGGAGGAAACAAGGATAGGAAACATTCTCTGAGAATCCAGGCATGAAGTTAGAAAAATTAAAGCCCAAGGGAAATTAAATATGGCCAGGGATGGCAATGCCAAAAAAACTTTCTACCTGTACATAGGTGAAAGAAGGGAGATTGAGGAAAATGCAGGGCCATTGTTTAACAGAGCACCTTGTTAGACAGCATAGAGAAAAGGCTGATTCACCAAATGTCAGATCATCTCCCAGATATCTCAGGTCCCAGAGGCCATGGCAAAGGCTGGGCCAATGCCAAAAATGTTTTAGTGAAAAGGGTGAGGTGAATGTTTAGGAGAACTGGACATACACAAGTCCGTGGGCCCTGATGGGGTGAAGTTACCTGTCTTGATGGAGCTCTCACTGTTATGATTAATCCTTGCTCAATTATGTTTATAATTTTATTCAACACTCAATATGGAACTAAGGTGCAAAATGTGGTGGTGCCATACAGGCAAGAACAGCTCCTGCTGAGGATGGGAGCTGATGGCCCTCAGTCTGAACTAAATGTTCCATTCTGAAGTAGTTGGCTGAGCTGTTTGTTGTGGGTTCTCCCAGTGCTCAGAGTACCCCACTGCCCAGCAGGACTCTCACACAGCCCTTACTGCACCTCAGCTTTAAATGCATGTTTGCTACAAAGATTCTTTTGCTGCTTTTGAATCAGGAAGGTTGAGCGTAAATCCGGTATATTACCTTAAAATGAGCAAAACTAGAGACACCATGAAAAGGCTTCAAAAACAAAAAGAATTGTTTTTCAAAGATTGCAGAATGGTTTATAAGAACTGCATAGAGCTTCTCTTAGTAAATGTCGTAATAAATGTTCATTGATTAAAAGAAATTGGTTCTATTGCTCATAATAGCATCTCATTGATTGAAAAGCATTGCCTGGAATGGTTTCCTCCAAAGCAGCATCTGTTATGTATTAACCTTTCAACCTTCAGAATCATGGGATATGAATTTCTTGCTCAAACTACTGGTCAGATGACCCATCCATGACATTTAATAAATTGCAACTCTGCCCATAGATTCAGGATTTCATAAAAACAGGGGAAAACACGTTATAGAGAAGGCACAGTTTTCATGATGTGTGGTATATCTGAGTTCTTTATGTTTAAAAACCAAAATGATCTAAACTCAGAGTGTAAATTCTATTTTATTAAAAGAATGAAACAAATTTTAGGATAATCATCCAGCCTTTAATGGTAAACAGCAATGTAATGGTTGAACATTGAATGAAAGAAAATCTGTCATGTCTAATTTCTTAGGAAAAACTATACAAGGATGAGGCAGTTTGATTTAATCTTTGATCTAGTTAAAATGAATGTAGTTACCTATTGCACTGACATTACCCATAGCATGTTTACATGATTATAGAAATACCTTCTTTTGCTATTATTTTTAAAAATATTTTAAAAATGGTGCAGTTTATTATTATCAGATTTCATGAGAGAAAATTTATCTCATAAAACTATAATAAGGATAATTTTATTAAAGAGATTTGATTGTTTTCAGTTAATCTCTAAAATATATTTTACATCTTTGTTTTGCATTCTGCATAGGAGTTACTTGAATATCTTAGATTGGGACCGGACTGGAAACCAAATAAAGTGTGAAGAGGAAGATTTTATTATTAAAAGCCTATTTATTTTCCTTTCAAATGAGACATAGTTCAAAACAGTTCACTGACTGTCCAGCTGTACAGTTGTGGTATAAGCAATAATTTAACCCTTTAAGATATTTGTATTTGTGACTTTACAGTACAATATCTGACACAAAACTATGTATAAAACTATTTGATAAAATGGTTTATTAACAATTAGGTCTTGAGTGGTATTCCAGGGGTTCCAGTTCAGGAGTTAAACGTAGTCTTACTTTGATAATATTAAATAGTATACAGACAGATAGGTTTTCAGCAGTTCACAGACCAGTTGTGTCTGAGTCCCACAAGAAGGAAAACCTACATTGTGCTGTTAATGTGCTTCGGTGCCAATTTCATGGCTAATACTACCAGTGTGGACTATAAGTAAAACCAGGAAAAACTTAGAGGAAAAAAAGGAATATCTAAACCAAATAGTACACAGCAGAAGTGAGAATATGAGAAATTAAGAAGACGCTGAATAAGGAAGTGGGAGGCATAAAAGTAGTGAAGGACTAATATATCCTCAAAGAGGGTCAGTCAGTGCAACTACTGCTCAAGCAGATTATCTGTGTGCAGCATAGCACAGAAACAGATAATACCCAGCAGCATAGCCAAGGCTCTAGATGGAAGCACCAGGGTGCTGAGCTCTTATAAAATCCTAAAGTATAAGGTCCAGATAGGCATTATTATTTATATTCTTAAAATGAGATTTACACTGCTAAATCTAATAGTACCAACCTGACCCCAGTGCTCAAATATAAGGTAATGATAGCCATTCAAACTCATCAGTGCTCACTTTACACATGAAAATTTTATGAGTGCTCAGAGGTGTTCTCTGTATCTAAAATGGTCTCTTAAAAACTCTGAAAAAAATGTGATCATTGCAATAAGTTAGTAATCACAAAGAAATTAGATATTTCTCTTACAAGTCCTCTAAGGATTGTGTCCTGGAGTTGAGCTCAGAGACACATATCACAAATCTGAGAATTCAAGTTCCCCCACAAAAGCAATTGCAGTGGCAATATCTTTTAAAAGCCAGTGAAGAAGGAACAGACTCGCAGAAAATGTTGTTCATTCCCACATTTCATAACTGTGCAGTGAGGAGCAACTGATTCTGTGTCACCCTCTTCTTTTTGAGGTTCAGGTCCACAAACCTCAGCTGTGAGAAGAATATTTCTAAAACTACCAGCCTGTCACAGTCTGGATATAAGGTGCAGAAATTCCCATGGAGACATAAAAAGGATTGTGCCAAATTTGCAGGTTGCTTTGGGAAGGGGTTTCTGTGCACTGTGGTTCAGTACCAGAAATACAATCCTTAGACTCCATGGTAAGAAACACATAGTGCATAAGCAGCAAAATTTTCTTGATTAGGGTAAACTCCAAATTTTGAGTCACAAGTGTCTTACTGTGAAACATGAGGTCAGGTTGTTCAATACACATTTACTACATGTGCATCAGGTGGACAAATAGAAACTTTGAACATGTATTTTCTTCCTGTCAGTGAAAAATAAAAATAAATCACTTGCTGATTATAAAACTTGAGCATTCTTTTAAGGTCATCATTGAAAAGAAAAGAAGTCAAAAATGTAAAATTCAACTGTTGGATTATATGCAACATCACAAAGAAAGTTTTTCACGTACTTAAATTATTTCTTTGTTATGTATTTTCACCTTGTTTCTAGACTGAATGTGTCATATATCAGCTTTCAACTTCTGGATCCTTTACTACTTTCTTTTCTGCTAGATTAAAAATTAATCTACTATCTGAAATACTTTTCCTGTAGAATAGGATCAAGACAGCTCTTAATCTCTTAGATAAATTAAACAGATGCAGAGTTTCTGTATTTCATAGCAGATTTTCCAGACCTTGAGCATTCTTGTAGGTCATTTGCTTGCTGCATTCCAATTTGTTAATGTAATCTTTGAAGTGTGGATTCCAGAACAAAGAACTGCATTGCACTGCCAACTTGATGACTGCACCATAATGGGCTATTGAGAGACATTCAGGTATTGATGTCAGAAGAGACATTATGGGTATGAGATACATATTTAAAAAAAAAAAAAAACTAGAAGAATGGTGAAATTCATGCTGAGAACTAGATCAAAGTCTAAATTGTGTCTAGATTGCAATAGTTTGGAGGTGTAATGAAGACTTGGGTTTTCTGCAGTTGCTTTACAATTTAAACAATAAATAACACCTAAATAATAGAAAATAATCCCTTAAAATCATTAACAACTGGCAGATTTTAGTGACTTTTATGTTCTACTGATAAAGTTTACTAAAGAAAGAAAGCATTCAACAGAGGCTTGTAAGTTGCCAGTTCTTGTTTCTCCATATAGGGTGATAACAATAAATGGTAGAAATAGACTGTCTGGAGAAACTCATATCTGGGAGGAAATGTAGCCAGAAATATGTTTGTTTGCATGTCTGTCTGTGTCATTGGTAAAACCTGTCTGTTACTAAAACATATATTTGTATATAAAAAGAACACATTTTTCTGTCTTTTTGTAACTTTTGACATAAATTTTCAGACATTTTTATCTCACATGAAGTAATAAATCCATTAAACTACCAGAATACTCCTAACTATATAATTGCTGTTGTTGTTTCTGTTGCTTTGTTTAGGGTTGTTTTTTTTTTTCCAACTGTAGCCAGTATTTCTAACATACATAGTTTTTCTTAAATTCATAACTACTTTTATATTACTTGTAGTTTCATCCTTGAATTTAGGCAATTAATCTTCTCATTCTCCATCATACTTATTAAATTTATTGAAGTTTTGCAGTTTAGGGGAAAGAAGTTTGTACAAAAATAGAGAATGAGACACCATGGACATAATTTCATGTATCTCTGACAATACTGGGGACGAAGCTGGTGCAGATAATTTATGCGTTTTGTATCAAATAACACAAACTAAACAAACTCAAAATTTGAAAAATTTCTTTTTTACTCTTTTGAGTATCAAACCTTAGTGTACTACAAGCATATAAGGGGGTTTTCCCATTCTATCTCATAATAATTGACATTACATTAATTATTAATGCAGAAGGCAGGCTCCAAAAATATGAAGAAAATAAAATCTTTAACTGCAATAAGCCAGTGTGCCCTTTCTTTAAATCTATGTGGGGACTGGGGAGTGGCAGAAGGTACTACTGGCACATTTTGTCTGTTCTTGTCTGTCAGGAACACCATTATTTTCTCTGGATACCTTAATATTATCTAAAAGATAATATTTAAAATTCTTTGGAATCACAACCTAATTTACTTCTCTGTAAGTAATTCCAGCCTGACATCCAGAACATGAGTGGAACTGACTTTCTTGGCGGTCTTATTTTTAAGATTACAACAGCTATCAAGACATAATGGTCTAGAAATCAGACATTAATTTAACAAAACAGCAATACATTATATGGAGAATATAAGATTGAAACTGTGTTACATGTTCCTTCATCCTTATTACATTTCCTCTTTATAACATGCACAGCTGCTTTCAAGGAAGTCAGTGAGAACACTTTCAATGAATGAATGTATGAGGGAATGAATAAATGAATGAATAAATTTCAGCCATGAAATACCAAATTCTGGGTTTGGTTCTACTGTTATTTGTAACATTCTCATTAAGTTCAAAACTTCTCTCACCTTGCTGGGCAGACATCTGTTAAACTGGTCCTAGATTTTATAGAATGCATATGATACAAAAATATGATAACATACTGGAAATGACACTATGAATTACTTAACTTTGGTTCATATTTCCCTGCATTCTGACACCATATATTAATTTGAACAAGCTGAGATAAGTTGAATTAAGATGACAAACAGAAGAGGACTTTGGGACCTCCAGAACTGTCAAATAGGAAAAAAATTGCGCTCCTTTGATTTCATTTTAAGGAACTAACATTATTATCTGGCCCTGAAGTATTGTGACCATAAACTGATAAAATTATCCAGAAATGCCTCAGAGACATCTGAATATTCCCAGTTTGAACAGCAATATGCTGAGGAATAAATTTACATTTTTAGTAGCTTAGTTCTACTTTATATATCCCCTAAAGGGCAATGTTGTTCAATATACTGTGTTGAAGCAAAATATGGCTGTTTAGTGTGTTTATTTAACTAGCTAAAGCTCGTTTGCTTATCTGAGAGACACTAATGCTGCACTGAGCCTTGTATCACTTGTATATTGTTACCTACAGGGAAAGGAGAGAAATCCTGTGGCTTGTTTGAAATCCTCTGGTAGAACAGGAAAATATCTGATCTTGAGCTGAGACTGGGGCCTCTCCACTGCAGCAGGTGTTTCACTTGCCAGCACAGCCTCTCCCACCTGCAGTGGCACAGCACGTGCCTTGTTCATGGAATGATCATAGAGACTGGTCACACAGTGATCATATGGAACACGCACAGTAAATCCCAATCTGCAGCACATGGGTGAGTATTTTGGGGCCTCACAGTGCAACCTGAGTCAGCACAGTCAGACTCTGCAGAATAGCAATGGGCATGTTCCTCTTAATTCCCAGCTCCTCTTCCTCCTGCAGATGAAAAGTGGACAAATTAGTAAAGACAAACTTTTTTAGGAAAATAATTTTATTGATAAGTAGTGTCCAGGGGATGCAAGGAAGACTGGGATATGCTCACCCATTAAAACAAAGCAGGCAAACAGAGAAATTGCCTATCCCAAAAAGTTCCTAATCACATCATAGCTGTATGCAACACGTGAGCAAAGAGCTCTGGAACAACCTCATTGATGACTACCTTACTGAAATAAGAACACTTTTGGGGTAGAATAGCCCTAGTTTTAGCTGCAATTTAGCTTTGCAATTCATGTCCTACAGAAACCTCCATACACACAGGAAAGAATTATCTTAAGTTTATAAAGTCTTTATTATCTTATTTATATTTATAGAGTTTTGCAGAGACTAGTTTATGTTTACTGGGAGAATGAATATATTTAAGAATTCATCTACAGGTACCTTTCAGTTACAGTGAAGGCATATAGTTTGTTTTAGTATTTTCTTTCCTATATGTGGCATGCTTTTAAATTTATATTCTTAGTATCTCCCATCACAATAAAAAATCTAGGCTAAAGCAAGAGAAAGTACTGCCTTTCATTTCCAGCATTTTGCACTTTATGCAAACATGCTGAAATCCAAGAAAATACTAAGCATACAAATACTAATACTAATGGCAATTTTCAGTCAAATAAAAATATTTGTTTACACAGAAAGGAAGCATATTTTTCACAGGTATTTGTGCTGGTTTTGACTGGGATAGAGTTAATTTTCTTTACAGTAGATGGTGTGATGCTGTGTTTTGGAACTGAGCTGGGACAGTGCTGATGACATAGAATGTTTTTGTTATTGCTGAGCAGGGCTTACCCAGAGCCAAGGACTTTTCTGCCTCTCACGCCACTGCACCAGAGAGGAGGCTGGGGGTGCACAAGAGTCTTTGAGGTGACACAACTGGGACAGCTGGCCCCACTTGACCAAAAGACTAGATGTCCCACACCACATGGTGTCATGATCTGTGTATAAAGTTGTAGGGAGAAGAAGGAAAGATGGGACTATTTGGACTGATGGCATTTGTCTTCCCAAGTCACAATTGCATGTGATGGAGCCCTGCTGTCCTGGAGAAAGGTGAACACCTGCCTGACAATGGAAAGTGCTGAATGAATTCCTTACTTTAGTTTTGCTTGTGTGTAGATCTGCCTCCCCTACTAAACTGCCTTTATCTCAATCTGTGAGTTTTCTTATTTTCATTCTTCCAGTTGTCTCCCCCATCCTTTGGGGGAGAGGGGCGAGTGAGTCTCTCAATGGGGCTTAGCTGCCACCTGGGGTTAAGTCACAACAGCATCTGTAAATACTTAAAAGATTATCCCAACATAGTAACCCTGCTCTCACATTTTATTTTTTTTGTTGCGTTTTGTGGAGAAAGAAAACTTCCCATAATTTCTATTCCTTCAGAACACTCACTTTGGCATGCAGAAAGACAAGCCATCAAGAACTTTCAGCAGGAAGCACCTGTTCCCCTTAACATTTTCTTGTTTGCCACCCATTAATTACACAGACCTATTCTACCCTGGAACTTCAGAGAAATACTGCAGTGGTCGTGCAGGAGATTTTGAAGTGCATTGTTCTAGACAGCTCTAATCTTCCAAGTCCTTCATGTCCACTTAGCAGACATATCCTCCAGGATTCTTTACATTTCACAAATGTTGGGTGAAATAAAGCAGACATTACATGGAGCACATAATAATGTGTCTTGGCATATGGCAACACCACTTCCTCATCCCAACACCACTTCCACTCTTCCAAAGTACACATCACTGACACTTTAAAGTCCTTAGGGTGAAGTTAAATGTCTCCTTTCTCTTTGCCATAGCCCAGTAAAATGCTCCGAAATGCGTGGAAGCAGGGAGTCAACTGAACCTTCAAAAGTGATTGATGGTCTTGCAACACTACTGGTGCCCTTATCTGCAATGCAAAAATATTTCCTCTCTTATTCCAGAAAGCAGACAGAAGTGTCAGTAATCTGATCCTATATAGTTATTTGGAGTGTAAAAATCAGGGTTTTGAACTGACTTCCCTAGAATTCTCCCATAAGTGATGACCTTCCATATGATGACCTGTGCCATGATTAATGTTCAGGGCATGGGAAGAGGATCACTCTAGCAGAGTACCTGTTTATTTATGTTGTCATGGTATGTGCTCCATATGCTTGCTGTGGCCTTATAAAACTTCATGCAGGGTACAATCTTCTTTATATTTTCAGTATTCCATATGGTAAATACAATGCTGCCAAGCTAATGAATACTTGGGAAGGACTACTGAAGTTTTTTTTTCCCTGTCAGTTGAAATCTCCCTGGTCTGCTAGTTAATTGTTTGTGGTAGGCTGTACATGATATATATAAAGATATAGTGTGGCTGAATTTAAAAAAAAATCCAATACATGCGAATGTACCAATTTCAAAGGAGTCCACCTTAAGACTTACTGCATTACAATGGTAGTAAGAGTTCCAGTTCAATAACATCAAATCAAAACAATTAGAGAGAACAAACTGGGTCAATGTGACATCTTGGAGAAGACATGGCCTTATTACTCATTGCTGGAAAAAAATCCTTTTGAAAGAACTATTCATTTAACTATTCAGAAAAAAAAATATATAATTGGATAAAAAAATTCATGCCTTTTTGTTCTTTACCTAAAAGATTATTAATAATTGGTGTGGCAATCATGTAAACACTCTCAGAGCTTGCCACATGTTAGTGCCAGCAATGCTACTTTTATTCAGACTGAATTGGCATCAGAACAAATGAGGAGAATATATATGATATTTTTGCAACAAATAATTGTGCATAGTTTCATCACACTCTTCTCCTCCTCATTCCTATAAAACCGTTTTTAAACATCCCCTTTCAAAAGCAGATTCTGACTACTTCTTACTACTATATGTGGGTTTTTTTGTTAATCATTTGCAAAATATAATGTCCAGTCTTTTTTTTGTGTTTGGACTGACGTATCTTAAAAAATCTCCAGTAGTTGTTGCAACAATGGTATTGCCCAGGCAGTTTTAACCTCTGACAACTTCAATTAGCAACTGGTTGTTTTTGCCTGTTCCACACAAAATTTCTGCCCAAAGGAATCATTCTCTTTGAAAATAATCCTGGATACAGATTCCTTAGACACTTAAGTGCTGGTAAAAGCATCTATTTTCCATCAGGATCTTATGCAGAAGAAAAACTGTTAAAGAAAAATATATCTCCTGAGCAGTGTCTATTCCTGTGTTGGGAGCAAACAGACTCACACAGGACATTCCCCTGCCTGCACAGAGGAAGGGCTTTTACTCAGGCATTTCCTGGACATGCATTTGTGCCTATGTAATACATAAAGAGAAAGCACAGATAAACTTGTAGTAGAGAAAAGCAATGGAAAGAAATTATTTGCTGCTTTTTGTTCCCAGCAAGTTGATTGTAGAGATGGAGCCTCTGTTTTTGGACAAAAGAGGATGAAGGGAGCAAAAGAATAGAGAAATAATGAACAGAAATTGCAGTAAGAGAAATTCCATTAAGATATAATAAAATAGGCACATAATGCAAATGGTGAAACACTGAACCAGGTGGATCTCTTCAGCTTAGAAGACTCATAGCTCCATTGGACACATCCCTGAGCCATTTCCTCTAACCTGAACCTAGCTCTATTTTGGGCTGGAAGATCCAGACTTTCTTTTCAACCTACCCAATGATCTCACAGGCATTTATCCACCCTGAAAGATGGCACAGATACAGTCTACTTACAGGAGAAGATTGCAGCATCTACAGCAGCAGCTGTAGCACTCTGCTTCCCGCTGCTTTAAATGCTGTGACATACAGAACACACCACAGGCCAGTTTGCCACAGGATTCAAAGGTTTATAATCCTTTATCATCACTGTTTGATGTATCTGGCATCCCTTGTGACAGGATAGAAAAATGTCTGCACATTGTGCATCCTTTCTATCAAAATTTGTGTGCATTCAGACCTTTTGTGCATCTTTTAGAGAGAAGGAATTGCAGAGAATGCCATTCAGCATTTCTCTAGATTTAACTTGCAAGGTGCCATGACACTGTTGTTTAGGGATGTTATGTTCTTGAATGAGCTTGCAGCACATTTGAGCATGATTAGAAAGGTAGTTTATGACATTCAGCACAGAATAAAACAGATTATGAATTCTGTCCAGAAACAGTTGCTATACTGGCTTTCTCCCAATACTATTTAAAACTCATTATTTAGCTGTTGGCTCCAGCTTCTGTGTTTTGTTGTTTGGTGGGTTTTTTGGTTTTTTTTCTAGCACTCTTTTGAGAATAATTTTAAATAACTTCTTCTGCAGAGGCTGGTAGCTGTTTTATAAAGGCCATTGCATCTGCTGATGAAAGTGTGGATGTGTAGAGACACCATACAATACTGAGAGGGATATACTGAGAGTGTAAAGATGAAGTCTTCTGAATTTTACATTTAAAATAAAATTATAACTTTTCTTTAAGGATTGCAATATACTTTCTATGAAATTCCTAGGAAACTTAAAGCTGTGGTTTCATTTGTGATTGCATAGTTTCAAAGAAATCTGTAATTCCTACTAATCTAATAAAAGCTGTTAAATTCTAGTATAAATGAAATAATCTGATTTTACTTTAAAAGTCACAAAAACATAAATAAGTATGAACTGAATGCAGTAGTCTAGTTATACAGCCCTATTTATAGCAGTTAGTATTCTGGGAATGTCCTTGCACTCTTCCTTTTGTTGACCCCTGAAGATACAATTGTAAAAATAAAAGCATGCTGCATGTTCTTTGCTTAGCCTCACATCAGGAGGGTTAGAATTACTAACTGACCTGAGCAAAACCTGTGTAGGTATAAATCTCTGCTTTTCAATTACTCTTTTTTGGCTAAAGCCCATAAAATTATGAAGTGTTTTGCTACACAGTGGATTTCAAAATACTATTTGATTTGGTTGATCAAATTAAGTTAAACGAAAAAACAGATACTTACAACCATTCAAATACAATTCCAGAATTAAAGAAATATGTTGAAGATATGGACATAATATCCAAATACATGAAATTTAGTAATGCTGGAAGAGTTTAATGACATCTGTTTTGAGAAACATATAGATCTAGAGGTCTACATCACTGTACAACTGTTGAAAGGTGCTAGATATGTTTAAAAATACCATTGCAATTTTTCTGAGCTAGATTTCTCACTACTGTTTACCTTATTCTCTATTTGCAACTTAAGTTGCAGGATTTTTCCAAAAAATTAAATCCACTTTCACCCAACACAAGCTAAAAAACTGAACTTAAACTCCCCAAATTAACAGCTTCCTTTATATATGACATAATGAATTATCACTGTTACATGACAAAATAATGTAATCCTGTGAACCCACCAATGTCAAAAGCATGGCTACAAAACCTGAGTAAAAAGAATCTCAGTATTTTTAAGAATTTGCCTTTATTCCAGAACTTGAGTAAAATCTTAAAAAATGTTGCCTGTTTCCCTAGTGCTAAAAATGCAGTTCTAGAATTTGCAAGCAAAAACAGTTCTGTGTCTATTAATACATTGACTAAAAGGAAATATCACTTGAAAGTCATTTGAGCTGTACATCAGTCAGGACACTTTATTGTTCATCCCTCTGGCCAGGGTTGACCTGATAAAAGAGTTCTCAAATGTTTTATTAACTATCTTCATAGGTCTCATTTTGTACCTATAAAAATGGGTTGCTCAGCTGGACAAGAGGGCTGGTTTCCTGTGCTTCCTTAATAATGAGTGACTTGGGGAAGTTGACAGGACTGAAGTACTTTTATTTTAAAAACCCTTCTACTCTTCATTTTAACCTTCTTTTCCCCGCCTCTGGACATGAAATAAATACTCTTGCTGAAAATTTTGCATGTAGGAATGCAAGGACATAGAAACAACAAGCAGGGTTGTTTAAAGCAATAAATATATTTGGCAAGGATATACCATGGACCACTATGGTCTTGATTTTGCAAGGAATGTGAAGCCTGGAGGTTTTCTTTCATTCTTGTTGTCAGCTCCTGCCACAAAATGTCTGTACTGCACATGTGGATATCAATCAGCTCCCCCATCCCAATCAGCTACATTCCCACTTTCAAAACATGAAGAAACAATAACATAAGCCTGAAGGAAAATGGTCAAAATAACATATTCTTCTGCATTTATCTGGCTGTACACAGTTCTTTACAGGTCATGAGAGACAACAAAGAGAAACTTAAGCATTCCACATTGTCAAAGTCTTGCTGTTTGTTTAAAAGTCATTAATTGTTAAATGCTTGGGACAGTGGCTGTTGCAAAAAAATATTTTCAACGAAATTTTAAATAAATGTATATAATATTCCAATAAGAAAAGACTAATATTTACCTATCTGTAGTAAAATATTTTCTTCTACAGTCTATTCAGGCCTGACATACAGCAGGCAGTCTGTAACCATAGCAATCAGCTGTATTGACAGAGAACCCAGCTAGACTAAGCAAAAAGAGGAATTGCAGAGCAAGGAAAGATCTGATTAGTGCAGCTGTGCATTCTACAGACAACATGAGTATATTGGCTCCTGTTGACTGGAGATGCTCAAAAGGTGAAAGATATTTCAGCAAATGTTAGCTAAAAATTAGAAATTCCTTGATCTCAACTCTGTTCACTTTTGCTGCAGCGGTCTGGGATTCACATTAATTTCTTGAAACATTTTATTTGCTTATCAACCTACATAACAAGATTGACATTACAGGCATTTGTAGAGAAAATAACATAGCCTAAATACTGATCATATTATGGAAAAAGGATCTCCAAATGATGTTAGGAGCTAAACACATCAAAGTTAACCAATCACATCTTTAGCAACTGGCTCAGGTATGACCTGGCACTAACTTGAAATTGTTTTCCCCCCTGAGGCTATTAAACATTAAGCACAACTGAATAAAGGCATAAAACACTGACTGTTGCTACCATTTTGATCAGCTATAATTAAGTTTGGGAAAAAAAGAATCCAACTAGCAAAACCATAAAAGGATAATTATAACAGTTTAGGGTGTCAGTGACATTACCAATTTCTTTTATTATGGTCATTCTTTCTGTCTCAGTATTAAGAATGTGTGATTTCTGAGCTGCAAATTCCCCAGCTGAAGTGAGATCTGGCAAGTACATCTTCCAGGCTGGAGGTTTGTTTGTGTTCTAATACAGAAAAGATCAAGTCCATCTACAACTGCCTTGTTGACAATTTATGACAAGGATAAACTCTTTCAAGGAGCATTCATCTTTCATCCCAGCATCCATAACACCTAATAAAAGAAAAACCCAATCCATATTTACTTTCACAAGTAATTAATACTGTAATTATTTTTACCAGCAGCTCTGAAGGATCTTAGTTTTAGGCATTATGTTTGGTACATTACGCTATGGTACCTTAGAAATAAACGTGTAAGGATCCCAAATTAAGGTCTGCATATGAATACATTGTAAAGGCCAGTGACACAAGAAACAAGGAGCCACCCTCACAGACAGTGATTACACACTATCACCTGGCTATTTTCCAGTAGCCATGGCCTAGTGGGAAGGACTGGCTGGCAGAATGTGTAAGACTCAACAACATCTGGAATATGAACAGGACGTACTGACTATTTCTCCTTCTTCCTTCCAGATATTTTAAATACTACTTATTAGTGGCAAATTAAAACATTATCAACAGGGAAAATTTCCTCAGGGGCCCATAAATGAGCCTGGCAGAGTGGGAAGAAAACAAGACCCACTTCATCACTACAGGCTCTTGACCGTACCACATTCTCACAAATATAAATTTAAAGTACATCTACCACACCCTATGTATTGCAGAGCAGATCCCAAAATCCAAATTAGCTGCATCCTTCTGTGTGTTTGTGTGCATAAACACAAAATGTATGTGCACCTGTGAGCACACACACAGTCACACACACATTAGGTGCCCATTCTTTAAACAAAGTTTAGAAAGCACAATTTCTATATTGCTGTTGAAAGTTTATATATGATTATATTGACTTCTTAGGATTAATAAAATGGAAAATGGATGACCAAGGATTCAAAATTCACACCTTCACACCATAGTGAAATTTAATTTGAAAAATGAACTTGCGAATGTATGATATACTCCTGAGTTGCACAAAGATAATTTTTTTAAAACGACAAAAATAAATAAAAAAGACATGGATAAAATTTTCTAATTGCATATTCCTCAATTAAGCATGGAAGTCATGAGGACATCTTTGGCCTGGAAATGAAGACAGAAGAGCTACAGGATTTACTTCTACATATTTCATTCTCATTTCAGCTTCAATTTTGCTAAAGGTACATGGTGTAAACTTAGGCAAAAATACTGATAACAGTGTTAGGAATTGCAGCCTGGAAATGGCTTACAGTGTGAAGAATTAAAGTTAGAAGAGGCTCCCTAGTTTAACTTCTTTTTGTCAAATGGTTCCTGAGTAGAAAAGATTATTTTCCAGCAAACTTCAAAAATTATTTTATTAGTTCACCAAAGATTTGAACACAACTGATCAATAATTAGTCCACTCCAGACAAGACTGGTTTGTAGGGTGTTTCTATTCTGTTACTTCTAGTAGAAGTTCATGTTAATCTTAGCACCTATGACTTCCTGTGAGCTTGCACTTTAAAATGTCATCTAATAAAAAAGCTTTGCTGGTCTATTTCATGATCAGCTGGTCCTGTAATAGTAAAGCCACTCTTATTCAGCTACTTGTATTTTATTTCTTTTTTCTGTGGCTCATCTATCAGGAAAAAATCTATGTACAAATTTCAGAATCCCAAGTCTACAGGAAGCATAATATAGAAAAAAATTAACACAGATAACATAGAATTAAGATCTCAACTCACTAAAAGCAATGACAAAACAAGCATGGTGCTACTCAATATACAGCCTCAAATTAAAAATCTCGTAGAGATCACATTGATTCCAGTTTGAAATTTTGCACAAGTCACACATTTTCCCAAAACACTTCCCACTCCCACTTCCCACAAGTATGTTGCACATACTTGAGAAAAAAATCCCTGTTTCTATTGCTGCTGGCATGGAACTGACCAAAATTCTCCAGAAGTTTTTCATGTGGTTAACTATGTTCACTAAAAACTGCATTAGCATTCTCGTGTTCATTTGACAGACTCCATTCTCAATCTCATTTTGTCTGTGTAAAGTAGATAAAAAATCCCTCTATTATAAATTTCCTTCTCCTGCATAGGAGCATACCCCATGTAAATCATACCCTTTAACCTTCTCTTTGGTAAGATAAACATACAGAGATCCTTCCTTCTTTTAGAATAGAGGCCAATCATACAGTCCTTTAGTCACAGCTTTTCTCTGAGCCCTCTTCAGTTTATTAACACCCTTTCTGAATTATGAATACAGCTGTGGGAAAAGGATCCTTTTGTTCTCAGAAATCCCACACACCTTTTTTCATCTGCTTAGACTATTTGCTGACTGGATTCAAAAATACCTCCATTGCCCTCTTCACTTGCATTGGGTAAATTTTCTGTATATCACAACTATCTCAGTCAGCTTTGATTGTTAAATCTAAGAAGTGTACAAAGTTCTCCTCAAAGGACATTGAATACAAACCTCATGTTTTACTCATACTTTTAATTTATATTCCCTTAAGTTCATTTGACAGTGAAGTTTCTTGTTGAGCCCAAGGTCATTCTGGCTTCCAGAGCTGCTCCTCTGAAGAACACATAATTTTGTACCCTGCTTCACAACCACTCAGAAAGGAGAAACATATTTCTTCAGCTTTAGATATGAACCCACTCACCTGTAAAGCAACATGACTTACCAGGAAGGAAAGTGCATGTAATGTGTGATCTAAGCTCGCACACACATGCAGATGCTTGTGTTTAAGCATATAGGTTCATAAATGACATTATTCATATTGTACCAATTTAGTGTAGAGAAAAAAAATTCAAACTGCAGCCACAGAAGTCAATTTTCACATGGAAGAATTATCTACATGCTAAAAAGCAGACTCAGTCTTGCTTGACTGTAAATGAAAAATCTTAGCTTTAGTCATGGACTTATAAAATTCCTTGTTATTTAGGCTTTCAAATATTTTCTGCCTCAAAGAATCACTGCCTTTACGAGTACACTTACTTCATAGTTATATAATAGTGTTGTTATCAATATAGTGAATATAATTTTGATTCACAGACATAAAGAATAGGTTACAGAAGATTCTATCAAAACATAATTCATTATTTCATTTTCCAAGAACGGAAAACAAGAAAAAAAAACAAGCTGGGAGTTTAGGTTTGGGGAAAAGAGGTTTCTTTGCAATTTCTTGCCTATTCTTCATCAAAATATTCTTACTAGGTTCAATTTTCAGGTGTGTTTCTCTTTGATGCATATTTTTTGCCTTTGATGAATCCCCATCTAATACATGTTTATCTATTCAATGTACCAGAACATTGGAAACTTCCTTTATTCTACCCAAGGAGTTGAGCTGCTACATCAGAAATGTTGCAGTTCTCAGCATTACAATGACTATGCTACTTTTCTGAATATCTGCCTGAACAGAGCAAATCTATCACGTCTGACTGACAGGTAAGACAATAAAAACAAAGACATTCCTGTGCTCATGAAATTAAAAGTGGTAAATAGCAAGTCTGTCAAACACACCATTCATGGCTCTTGTGTAGCCTCCAGGGTTTCCTTTGTCTCAGGCATTGCCAACAGCTGCAGGTTTAGGGGTCCACTTGTCAGCTAATCCACAAACATAGCCTGCACTGCTTAACACCCCTAATCCTTGCCTTCCACATGAGAGCCCCTGACTGCCTCAGGATTCTTGCACACAGTGTATTCCTCCTTGTGATATGTATTTTTTAAATGGTTTTAGCTGATGGAGCTGTTTAATTTGCTTCATGGGTTCCCACCTATTCATGCAAATATCTTGGCTCAATCATGCATTTCTTCAGCTAATCACCCAGATGTGCACCTGTGGTAAAGCTGTAAGAGCCTGGAAAAATCTTCCTACTGAGAAACTTTTCATTAAGCACGAAATAGCTACAAACCCCAGTTAAATCCCATGTGGACCTTAAAAGCAGGAAACAAATGAGGACAGCCAGGAATGAATTATTTAACAATCTTCAGTCAAGTGAAAAGGTGTCCAAAGCTACCAGGTTTCATGCTTGTCATCATTAATACAATTGTTCAAATGCATCAGGGTTAGGGAAGGTTTTGTGGCAGTTGTAATGAGACAATTTGGAAGAAGTAGACTTTGCCCACCTTAAAATACTCAAAGAATATCATTTTAGATCTATAATGAACTTTTTATTGGACATTTGCTACTACTGTCAGGACTTGAAAATGTATCAAATCATTACCACAAACAATATGAATGTAAGACAGGAGAAAGAGAGTTATAGAAATGCTTTGACCTGTCTGATGTGAATAGATTTCATAATTATAAGATGCCCATAGCCACCTACTCAATATCAAAAGATATCTCTTTCATATCTCCTTTCACATGCACAGATAATGTGGATATTCATTTTCTCTAGCCTCAGTTAAAGATGGAAATTTGTAAGTTATACTGAGTTAAAAGCTAGAACTGGAGTATTGGAGTGACCCATGACATATTTCCTTTTCTTTGTACATTTATATAAAGTGTAAGATATCTGTGCAGATGTAATCCCATACACATCAATCAGCACATTGTTATTTAAACTCATGCCCTAATATTTCAACCAACAGCTTTTCTATACCTGTTTTCTTCTCTACTCTTCTCTACTTCTCTTAAATAAGCTTTCCTGCATCATTTTTACCATAAGCTGGTCAGAAAGATTTTCATGCAGAAATGTTGGTAAAAATGTGGATTCTGCATTTTGTATGGATACTGTTACATTCTTCTCAGTCCACTCAATAATAGTTGGAGGTTTCAAAGAATGCAGCAGAGTAAAGGCTGTAAGTCTACAGCAAAAGCTGCTTTGTACATAATCTTCCATAAGTTTTAATCTTTTCTACTTTACTTTTAGTATTCAATATTTATTACAGAAAATGCTGAATTTAAAACTAATATTTCACAGAGATTTCAAAAGTCAATATTTACTTTTAAGTTTAGAAAAATGTCATCTTGGGTAAAATCTTAGACTTCCTCAAACCTTTTGCTTCTTGTCTACACTGCTATTGACCATTTTTGTTTACTATTTTACTATAACAATCATCATAAAATAATTAGGCATTCTGTTGGATGCCTTGTGATAAATAGCAGTGAAATTTATTAGTCTGTTTTATAAAGAAATATATGATAAAGAAATATATGATAAAAAAATAACTACTGCTTTCTTTGTCAGTGTTTTTTTTTCTTTATTTACTCTGCATAACAAAATTTCTAATTATTTTATGTTGATTATTATAGTAAAATAATAAACACATGCCAATGGCATGATGTCTCATTTAATCAGTATTAGAAAATATCAGCTAACAACAATGAGCGCTCAAAAAAATGACAGAGTTTAGTGGTCAATTTATTTACAAAAAATGTAAATACTACTGGCCTGTGGTGTAAGAAAAGCAATCTGTAAATGCCTTTAAGAAAAATGCAATAATAAATGCTGCAATTTCCTTCTGGAAAGTGCACATTTTTCTGTTGTTGTTTTGTGAACTTTGTCCTTCCAACTGTATGTTTTATATAGCTTTTGCCTTGGAACTCCCTTGTTTCAATCCCCTAAAACTGTCAAGTGTGACTCCACCTGCTTTATTGGTCCCATAAATTCATATGAAACTAGTAGCTAAATCCAATTTGTGTCATTCTGTCTTTCTTTGTAGCCTATTCTAAATCTCCCAGCATGTTTCACAAAAGTAGAATCCTATTAAGGCCAAATAACCACCACTGTATTTTATTCCATGGTTATTACAGTCTTGCTACTGTCACAGCTCTTAAAGACTCTTGTCTCTCCATGAATCTATGATGGTCAAAACCTGAAAATCTCATTACTACCTTTCTGTTCTTTTTTTCTCCATGTGAAATCCCTTTCTCCTATATTATTTTTGTAATTAACTTAGGTGTTATACACTTAAGCTCAATGCTTTTCAAATTGGCCAACCTGTAAAGTGAAAAACCTGCAAAATTTGGGTAAGCTTGGTCCATGAAGCTGACGTTCCTGTCTGTAGTTTTACCAAAGACCTTTGCTTTCAAAGTGGTTTAATTTGAGAATTAAAAATAGTAATTTATTTTTCTTTATTATTTCCAATTAGAAATTGGACATTGTGAATTTCAATGAAAGTTCTATTATCTGGATTAAAACTCATGAAAGAGATGGATTAAAACCCATGAAGAACTGTTATAAACATAGTAATATCCATGAAGTAGTGAAATATGATCAATCATATATATTAAATGGAAATCATTCATTGTTTAAAAAATCTTTAAAAAAGAAAAAAAGGACAACATTTTAAAAACACTTCTGTTTGTTTTCAATGTAAACTCGAACCTGTCATGATGAAAATGTCCAGGAAGATCATCTCCATGTAATGTCCTTGATGACTTTTCTGAGATAGATAGATAGATAGATAGATAGATAGATAGATAGATAGATAGATAGATAGATAGATAGATAGATAGATAGATAGATAGATAGATAGATGGATGGATGGATGGATGGATATACAGACAGCAAGAGATATAGACTGGAATGTGCTCACTGGAACTGTATTCTAGAAGCTCCAAAACAGAAACAACTGTTCCTTGGGGTTTTGTTGTTTGTTTGTTTGTTTTTGTTTTGTTTTTTTTGTTTTGTTTTTGTGTGTGGTGGGTTTTTTGGTTTTTTTTTGGGGGGGGGAGACCTGCAGGGGGGTGTTTACGCAAAAATAATTTTTAAATAACTGACTTAATCTACAATCATAGTGTGCAAATACCTTGGCATATCTTGGCAGAAAATTTCACATTGGCTAGAAATATAATTTCAGAAAACTAAATATTTTAAAAACTTGCAGTTCTGAATCATCCTTTACTCCTTTTGCAACAGTATCTCTTCCTGTCTCCTACTTCATTCTAGCACTTTTATTTCTATTACTTTCATGAGCTTTAATCACCAGCAAAGAGGAAACTAGAATCTCCAATTCTTCTCAGATGTATTACAGTCTGTGGGCTCTGGACTGTCTCTTTATGTTATAATCCTTCACAGTTATATCCTTAGAAACACTTTACTTCAGTTTTATTTTAGTCTTTGTTGTTATCCTCTCTTGAAAATCATACATTTCAGTGTGCTGAGGAGGCAGCCTTTTCTTTTCAGACTAAGATAATGCCATTTTAGAAATCTGTTTTATTTCTTCACATCAAAGGAATCTCAATTTCATTCAGCATATTTTGTACTAAACAATTCCTGCTTCCTTTTGTTGGTATTATATCTACTTGATTTGTTAAAAGGGATATTTAATTATACACTAAATGGATCTTCATTCCTTCCTGTAACCTGACTTTTCATGACTAATTTGCTGGCCAGTAGAATTAGAATTTCCCTTGCCATTCTTTTTACTCTTCTCCCATCTTCCATGCTCAGGAGATTAATTCAAAACAAATGGATTTACAGAAGTGTTACTTTGTAAATATCTTAAAGTACATTGACACCCACAAGATATTTTAAAACCTGTTTGTAATCATGGGGGACTACAAGGATTATTTTGATTTTATAGTCAGATTTTCGTCCTCATTTTCTATTGGTTTTTTGCACGTATTAAACTATGCCAAAACCTGTAGTTTTGGGAACTTACTCCACTACCCAGAATTACAGGGTAATGATTATAATTAGGACTATTTGAAAATATTTTCACTGGTAATGAAAGGGTAATGGTGGGTAAAATATTAGACTCTTTAATAAAATCCACACGTGCTTCTTTCCTACCAAAAGTATTCTTTAATTCCTTGATCCTCTGCATGAACTGTTGCCATGAATGTTTGAGATATCTTTGTGAGTTCATACAGAGTTCACAGGGGAAGATGTGTACTGGAACAACAGAGAAATGAAGAACTTTCTGCAATCACTACAAATAGTCAAATTTTCAGATGCTTTCTACTATAAAATGGAATGGTAATTTACACAGTGGTGTGCTGGTCCATGGCTCTTGCAGGAACAATGGCAATACACTCAAAACCAGTGTCAAAAATATTGAGTGATAAAATGCACTGTGTCAATGCTTCAATCTTAGTTTTCAAGACACTTTCTGCTTATTTCCTGCTTTCTGTTGTATGTTAGTAATAGGCAATTCAAAGAAGCTTGCCATTTCAGTTTTGAATTGGAAACATTTATTGACATATTGATGGAAGACAATTTAATATTGAAAATTATTCATTTTTGCTGTTCTCCATTTAAACTCCACCTTCCAGCCATTCATTGATCTTTCTGTCCTGACTTTGTTTGATCTTTCCTTTCATGAAACATATATTCACCAGTATTTGTCTCCCTGTTTCAGACCTTAAAATGCCAATTTTGTTTTCTTTAGCAGTGCTCCTTCAAAATACAGAGGATGAGATTACCTGGAGTGCTTGGTCTGCCCTGGGGCAGCTGGTCTACACTAAGAAATTGGAGATGTAGGACTGCTAATTTTGTTTGAGAATCATAAGCTACTGTCTAGGTAAAACTGGCCTAAAATTTTCTGTGTTCTCACTTTGGGGAGCACTTTAATATGGTTGGATACCCATACTCACTGCACTGAGAAGCAAGAAAATAGTTATTCCCAGGGCAAGAGAGGGAATATCCATATGTATTGATGTGCACTTTTACAGCATTTAGCAATTTCTGTTAGCAATTGAAACCAGAATTTGCTAAGATCATTGAGAATTAACTTTTATCTTCTGTTCAACACAAAATCTACCAAGGAATTCATATGAGTTAAAAAATAAATATGTCTTTCAAAAAGATTTGTTAAGCATGAAAAACAATAATGAATAAAAAAGAATTTCTAATTACTTAATGTTCCATTCTTATTCCTTGTCAGCATGGGTTAACACCACACTACATGAATAACTATTTTCTTCTTTTGAGGTGCTGGTATGATCAATTCTTGGCATCCAGCTACGAGCTGGTGACAGAGGAGCAGCAAGGCTCTCACTAAGATTTCCTCCAAGAACAGGGGCCTGAGGCATCACACCTTAAATTAAGAGAAGCTGGATATTCTGTTTAAATAATTACTTCTACACAATCTAGTTGGTCTCCTGGGAGTTTTACAGCAGAGGCCTTGGCCACGTTTATGTCACTGTTAGTGACAACTGTACTCTGACACTGTCACCTGCAGATTCATGGGTCACAGTTTAGGCTGAGCTTCAACCTTGCTGTTCCTCCAAAGCAATGGCACTGACTTCCTCCTTTTAGAGAGTCTTCTTCTTTTTCACAATATTGAAGATCTTTTCCTGCATGAAGTAGGAGTTCCTTCAATTTTAAAACATTATTTCATTGCTATAAGCTCTTTTATTTCAGGAAAACCTGTTCTGCTTCAATCAGATATCCTTATGAATGATTTCTTTGCCTCACTGTTTTCATTGTGTCTGTGACATTTAGTCACTGAGATGTAGTTGCACACATCCCAGAGTGCTCTGAGACAAGGATCATAGCTTTCCTAAGTGACATTGCTGTTAAATTAGTGTTCAGAATACTGTGTGGACAGAGCACTATTACAAGAACACAAACATACATAAAACATAAAAAGCAAGGGTACAAGTCCAGCTACATTAATGGAGAGATTTTTCAGTTTATTAAACTGACTTGCTAAAAAAACCTCTGCTTTTAATGCACCAGTTAGACAGAGACAGTGCAAGGCTTTCTTTCTTTTGTTTTAGTTGATTAATTAGTCAGTGTGTGTGCAGCAGCACAAGCATAAGCTGATATGTAAGTGCTAAATGGCATTGTTCATACTGTGTTAAGCAGGCAGTTCAAAAATATGTTTTATTGATCCAATTCCTTCCTGGAGGCAAAACTGATGATAAACATTAGTGGCAGGGTTATGACTACTGGGAGTTGGGCTCGATGTTTGCCTCAGATGCTTCATATTTATGAAGCCAAAGATAAGGTGCCAGTGAAGAGCCATTCCCATGCTGTATTTGTGCTCCTTTGTACCTCTTAGGTCAAATTCATTTGTCTGTGAAAATGACTATTAATATTAATATTTTCTTTGAAGTATCTTTTATGCAATGTGCCTTCTTAGCAAGGAAAGTCCATTCCTCCTGATTTTGTGCTGTATATTATAGGATTCATCCAATGGCTGTTGAAGTAGAACACAGAAACCATCATTTCAGCAACAGGGGGAAGAAGAGTGGTGAGATTGACCAGGTACTGGTGGCTGAGTTCCTGCTCGAGAAGTGAAGAGCTTTTCCACATAATCTGAGCAGGAGACATATCAGCAATATTTTACTTATTATGTATATATATTTTAAATTTCATATTTCTTTATCAAATAGGTCATATCCAATGAAAATATGAAACATTTCTCAAATTTTCACCTCTTCTAAATGAAGTTTGTGTAGGATCTGACATTAAGTAAATATGAAGTATGATGATATAGCTCCTTCATGGAGGTGGTGATCTCAGACCCATGAGTATTTTAAAACTTGCCACACTCAATGTTTTACCTGTGTACTGCATATGTATAAACGTTAATGATATAAAAATATGAATTTATATTGAAAGTTATTTACATGGAGTGCCACAGGGTGAAAATATTCTGCTTCACAGAGGCATAAGGTTTAGCCATGTCTGTCCTAGAAGTGTTTTGATATATGGGATTAGATACATAGTAATTCAGATGGTTAATTTTACCTCAATTTTGTCAAAAGGCTTGGAGTAATGTATTTCTGCAGGGGTTTGTATAAGAAAATACCAGCTTTTATTTCAGTAGGTAGTACAGCACAGTATAGTTCCCTGAATATTTATTTACCTATTAAATCATTACTTTGCAAGAAAGAGGTATCCTAGATTTCCTTGTTATATTGTTCTTAGGAGACCAGTGAAAAAGAAGAGTATAGGAAGTCAAGCCATAAAAGGGTTCATGAGTCCAAGGAGCCCAGGTGTTTGGCTATGAAGGTGGCAAACCTTGAGGTGACCAAGTCTCTTTACTAGTCCCTCCAACAGAAATTTTCTTGAAGATATTTTTCAGCAACTTTTAATTGGGAAACTTTAAAATTTTAATTTTAAGTCTTTCTTGTAAATATTTTAAATTTTTTTAAGAATTGTAAAATAATGTAATTTTCTTTGTGGTAACAGGTCACGACTGCTCTGCATCCCTGCAGAAGGACCCCATGGTGTGTCAAATAAATATATCACTCAGCTCAAGACCACAGGCTGCTCCAGAGCACATCATATTAGCTCATCTTTTGTTCTCATTTGCTTGAGAGGCCTTATGGTTCTGCCTGCAATAAAAGAGAATTGTCCACCTTAGCAAAATACATGTGTCAGATAAAGACAAAAACTGATTTTTTTCAGGCTTGTCATTTTAATGACCCAAAGACATTAGGGCAACGTGTGTCAGCAGAGTGAGCATCATGGAGACAGGGAGATAATAAAAATGGGTGTGAATATGTATGACTCCCTACATCCCTGTTTTCACTCCTAACTCTGACACCTTCCAGCCTACAAGTATACACATAATTCACCCTCAAAGGATGTTTAGAGATTTATTTCTAGGACTATAAGCAGGCACTTTGTCTCCTCCAGCTGCTTTGACAAAATTGCTAAACACAAAATCAACAACGAAGAAAAAAGCTTGATATCTGATGGAAGTAAGATTACAACAATAGAGTTTAGAGGAGGAGGGAAAAGGAAAACCACTTCTATCCTTTCTTAGGAGTTTGGGATGATATGAACTGCACATCAAGAGTGTGATAAAGTAATTTTGTACTGAATGACATTTAAACCTTCTCTTCCTGCTTGTTTTATATGTAAGGCTGCATATTTTCCCCCGTATTTTCATTTTTCCTCTTTCTTATACTAGAAAATCATAGCCAAAAAATAACCTATTTCCCATAGAACAAAGTATTTATGCCTAGTAATATTTTCAGTAAAAAGACTAAATGTTTAAATGGCAAAGGGATCTGAAACAAATATACCTTATTTGACCATGTATAATGAGTAGATGATTTAGCTTTATGTCTGGCTGCTACACAGGTTCATGTTGTACTATGTTAATTTTCCTGTTTTTCATCTTTACCATTTTGAGCGTATATTTTATATGTCATATAATTTCTTATTTCATTGCAGTATGTTTCTCTCAAATAAAAGAATAATAAGTTGACTACAAAATAGCACAAAACTTTATGCTAGAAGCTATGACTTAAAATATTTATTTTAAACAACTCTACTCTTTTTCACATCTTCATGTCCAGATCCTGAATTTTCTCCAGTGGGTCTGAAGGACTGGTTTCAGCTTTGTATCAGAGAGGACTACCAAAAAGCAGGGAAACAACTGCTATGTGACTGCACAAGAGCATCCATTTATAGCCTTCTTAACTATTAGGTATAGTGAAAAATATAAGTAGACTATACAGTCAAAACTCTCCCATTACATTTAAACCTCAGTTAAATGCATTAAAATGTTATATAACAGATAAATCTAAGTATTCTTTTAATACCTTACTTCCACAGGTATTACTTATCTTGAAACTGTCATTGAAATTCTCTAGGCATTTAGGGAAATTAGGTTCTACAGCTGGAGCTAATGTGCCACCATGATAAATTTTTCACTTTCAGTATGAATAGAAGTAAGCTTGAACATTTAATTGCTAGATTCTCAGTGACCTCTAGGATTTTTCTTGACCTGAAAAAATTATAAACACAAACTAGATAAAGTACTATTGAAATGGTCTCAAAGATTCTAATGGGAATAGTCATAATTTTCCTTTAAAAATAAACACATCCACATGTTCAGTTTATATATTTAAGTGCTTGTTTTATTTAGCTACCCATACCAGAGGCACCCCAGCTATTTTAAATGATGAATTGCACATGTCCATACACATGTTTATTGTAGCTTTTGATGCAGTAGCCATAAGATTTTTGGGAAGGCTCCTACTTCACTGTACTTGACTTTGAATCAGCATGATTGATGATAGTTGCTGTTTTTCATCAGCAGGGCCAGTTTGGAAAGCCTGAAGGACCTATAGCTGTAGGCTGCTTGGGAAAAGAGAAAGACAAGAAGTGATGGTTAGATGTTTTTGCAGTCCCACTCTGAACTGCAATTTGTCCAAGTCAGTCTTTGCATGTCCTTACTTCATCCTTGATATCTCCCATCCTCCAGTATTTCCTTTACTTCCTCCTCTTTAACCTCAAAGTTCTTGTCCATACCTCTTTCATGGTATGCAGTGTCTTCAAAAACACCCATGACCTGTAGAGAGCTGGTGTATGAAGAGACACAAAACATTATTTTACATGCAGAAATATTTAGCATCTCAGCCCTTTTTCTTGACAAAAGGTGCATGAATCCTTTAAGAAAAGGTGAATTTCAGATACAGCCATTTTTTTTCAACTGAGAAGTAAGAAATGCAGAGAGTTCAAAACAACATATGTGAAGATAAACTGAAACCCCAAATTATTATAGGACAGGGAGAAGCTAGGATCCCATCCTAATTTCATCTTAAGCCATTTTGCTTGACTATAAAGAACAATACACAGAGCTGAATGCCAGGATTTTCTGCTAAGGACTATGAATGTTAAAAGAAATATATTATATTGAAGCAATAGATCAAGGAGAGAACCCCAGAATTTATTCTGCCACCATCATCACTGTCAGGAGACGTCAGAATCCTGATGGTGAGAGGAAGGCATCACTGAATGGAATATTTTGAACAAATGAAACCTGGTGCCAAGGGAAATTACAGATTTTTCCAAGAATGTCACCCTCACAGTCATGGAGCTTTAGACCTTCAGAAAGAAAACTGAAGTTCTAGTAATATATATACTAAAAATACTTTGACACAAATGCATTAGATTTTCAGCACTGTGATCATTGGACTGCTCCCAAAAGAGACTTTTGTATGTATATAAAACTCTGTTTATACAATCACATTTAATATATATTATCAGAAATAAAAAAACAAAACAACAACAACAAAAAAATTCTACTTAATAAAATTTAATTAATGCTAAAATAGCTCAAAATATTTAAAAATACCTGTAAAGACAGGTGCAGTGAAGAAGGTTTATTACTCAAGTTTATCCACATTCAAATAAACCTTCCATAGTCCCCAAGTTAAAATCAAAAATTAAAAACGGAATCACCAGTCAGTGGAAAAGTAACTAGCAAGGAGACTGCTGAGTAAGGTAAGGAAAGATAGATGAATTAGTGTTGTTTGGAAAAATTTATTTTTCTTTTTTTTTTCATTTTTTAACCAGGAAATAGCACTAAATATAGCATCTGAAAGCTACAAGAAGAGGTGGCATTAAGTGTCTTTTTTAAAGAAATACATGCATATTCTAAAGTTTTAAAGATGACCATCATAAACTTTATCACTGCAAGAACACTCAAATTGAAAATGCTTATTTTTATTTAGAAATTTTATTGTATATCATCATTATCAGCTAATTTTTACTACAGTTTTTAAAGTAGTTTTTCTGTTTTACCAAAGATGTCTGAGAAGATACCCAAATTTTTAGGAAATCTTGGGATGCAGGCATTTTCCCCTTTCGAATTTGTTTTTCCTAAGTCTCAGAAAAACTTGATTTGCAAGGACATTTCCAACTGATGAAATTTTCAGCCAGTCCTCTCTCTGACTGTGACTTTGGGTGACTTTGGGTGACGCCTTTACTCCAGATGGGGTCACTGATATTTAAATTGTGTAACCAGCCGACCATGGCTGAGTAGGGAATCAGCTTGGAACCTTTTATATAGCTCTTCCATGAACACACTTTTTACTTTAAAAGTTTCTGAGAAGGTATCTTCATTTAAACTGATATTAATATACTTAATAACCACAGTGCACTTTGCTGTCATGACCAGACCTGTTCATGTTCCTGAGGGAGTTTGCTCAACTCTAGTTTGGCTGTTGCCATATCACACACAGAGTACAGAGAAGCTTTGAAACATGGGCAAAGTCTGAAACTGCAATATCAGTGATACGATGAACATACAAGAAATCCTGCTTAGAAGAAAAAATATCTCCCTAAGAATAGCTTTAGCTTCTCTCTGTTGTGAAAACAGTGAATAATAAAGGCCAGATTTCACCCAGCTCTGGGCTGTACTCTTATCCAGGTGATCCAAAAGGCAAATGGAGTGAGCTGAGAGAGGGACAACATCTAGTACTGAACACATACCTCCTCTGAAATAATTTTTCCATAACTCAACATGTAGATCAATGTATATAGCTCAGTACATAACTTTAAGGGAATTCTGCAACTAGGAAATGCACAAACTGAAAACATTTTTATTATCTTTTTAATAATAACAACTTTAGATAAACCTCACTGTGAGTGATATGTTTACAAAAGTCAATCTATGTTAAGGTATCATATTTCTAAACAATAGACAGTTAAGTATCAGTTACTGGTGGGGTTTATTGCAAATAAAGCTGATCCCTTGCCTTGGTCCTGCAGCAAAAATCCTTTTTTGATAACTCTTTACTAAAAAACTAATTGTGGAATTTCATCTAACAGAAAGAAAATAACAAGTCTTTCATTAAAGCATTCAATAAGAGAAGTGTGTATTGCACATTTATTTCTCAACTCATGGGTGCAAAAATGAAGTGAATTATTCATTTCCAACACAGCCTTCAAATCAAAACATTTCAACATTCCTCACTGACTAACATCAGTGGATCGTGTGAACCAGAACGCTATGTTACAATAACCTCATGATTTTTAGGCAGAAGGATCCTTGAATAATATTTCAGTCTCTGCTTTTCCCTGGAAACTTCCTTACTTTCAGCAGTCCTCATCTGCTTGTCAGCAATGACCTAACTCTAAAATTATTTGCTGCATTTGAGCAGGGAACAAAATTAACTCTTAGGAAAATTGGTGGCCTATACCATCAGCAAAGGCTGAAATGGGGCTCACACACATGTCCCAACCAGTGCACTAGCAGGGCTCATGGTCTTTGGGAAGTCTCCCTGGCCAGTGAAAAAGCAGCATTTTGTCCAGAGAAGCCACCTTAGCCATGTATTACTGTTATTATGTCAGTTTAATGGATTCCTTTTAATGTATTTCAAGAAATGCCAGAACTGTGCTTTGTCATTTATTTGCAAGTATAAATTTTCAGGGTAGAAATTGGTGTGTTAAGCATGTACAGCACAATGTGATTCTTACAGAAAGAAGCTTTAACATAAAAGACAGTAATTTTTAAATGTCCCTGCTATATTAACTTATTTAGTATTTTTATAGTGTATTATTAGTACTGGGAAAACAGAAAATTTTAGAGGAAAGGAAAGAATGGATTTTCTTGCAGTTTGCAGGGCACATTTCTTGGTCTTGAGGACTGCTCAGACATTCAGTCAACATCATCCTCTGAAGCTCTTAGGTTTTGGCAGGTACATTTATCCATGGAACAATACACAAAAAGAAACCCTGATGGCTTGCAAGGGGTTGGTGGAGGTCTGAAGGTTAACTTAAGCCAAAGATCCTGAGGGAAATTATTCTTAATGAAAACTGACACGTGCATGTCCCTGACAGCTTTAGAAAAAACAAACATATATTTCATCTGAATCTCAAATATTTAAGCTCTTCAGCAAACCCCAAACAAATTTTGCACTGCACAGAATTAACTACCTAGGAAAAATTAATTCACACGCTTTTTATTCCTACTGCTCTGGTACCCAGTGGAACTGTTTTACATTTATCTGACCCCATGCAATACCTTTCTTTCAAAACCATTACATTTAATAAATTTTCATAAGGAGCAATTTGGAGACTTGCCCAGTCATTGTCTAAAACGAAGTAAGAACAGAACTTTTAATATATGTGCATATGTTGGGTTTTCCTGGGATGCATTTTTTACTTCTCATTTTATATTTACATATATATATGTACACAAACATATATACATATATATATATCTATACACAATGGCACAGGAATGCCAGAGCAGCTGTCTCAAAGCTTTATTCCACCACAATTATCATCACAATTATCTTATTTTACAGAACTAAGCAAGGGAGATGGAACAGCTTCAGCTGCTACCACAGAAGATGAAGTTCTCTTCGTTAAAAATACTTTTAACAACTTTCTAGCCAATAGCATAATATTAAAAGCTGGCAAACATTTGCTCAGGCTGATTAATAAAGTTACACATACATCTTGCTTGCTCGAACATGAACAATGCTTGCTTGTAATAGCTTAAAAGCAATGGATAAAGCTCCATTATTAAGCTTATATATTTCTACTATCTTGCTTAACATATTTTCCTGAGGCCTATCTTCACACAGTTCACAGCCCTGCTGTTTCCTGTCTTTGCATCTTCAGCATTCTTGTATTTCTCCATCCTGAGGTTTGCTTTCACACAGCTTTCTGAGAGTTTTATACCTTTTCTATTCCACACAATTCCCCCTCTCAGTTTAACTTCAAAGAAATATTTTAATGACCTTGTTGTCTATTAACTATTTTGTGTTACATAATTTCACTACAGTGTATTTTCACTTATTTAGTAAAGTAGCATTATTAGCTTTTTAAACAAGGCTATATTTATTTAATAAATTGCTTTTTGGCTTGTTTAAGGCATCTTTGTTTTTTGTTTTGAACCACAGTAGTTCTAGGTTTCGAAAGATTTCGTTGATTTTTAGAATGAAAGGTTCTCTTTTACAGAATCTGCAAAAGTTGACACCCACTGCAGGGGGCAGGACCATGACACTTTCTAATGTAGAACATAGAAAAACAAAATCCCCATAATCTACCACATTGAGTAGAACTATAAAAGACTTGAGTTGTAAATTCTTAATTAAGCTTTTGATTTTTTGTAGAAAGATATTTGCTTGAAGGGAAAAAAAAAAGGGAAAATCATAATTATATTTTCCCAGATCTGATTGCAAAACTCAACTGAAAAGTTTTGTGGGAAGAAGGTGAGATGGTCTAAAATCTATTCTTTCTGCTCAATGTATAACTTCCACCTGTCTAGACATATATTTGTTCATCCTTGCAATAAATTTGACATCATCTTACAGCATCAACTATTTTTACCACATATTATTATTGCCTCCTACTTATAACATTAATCCTTACAAAATGCCATCTTACTGTATCAGTACATTATTTATGCTTCTATGAAAGGCAGAAACATAGCAAGCTGAATAATTTTTCAATGTTTGCAAAGATAAAGGCAGTAGCAAAGGCAAGCACTTGCTCCACTACAAGTCTGCATGAGCCATAGGGAGAACAGCTTTTGTGAGCCACAAAGTGAGCCAGGTCACACTACTGACAATTAATAATGAGCCTGAATAATTTTATCTGAGGTGGTTTGTGTTTCTTCTGCTGTTTCCTGCAATGTGACAGCCTGCAGGAACTCTCAGTACAAGGAGAATGATGGCTAAATGCTGGATCAGTATCACAAAATGTACTTTTTTGCAAGGTTAAATGAAAACAGAATTAGACTATTTTCCCAGCCCTTGGGACTGAGAATTTATGCAGTGACAGCCTTGAAATCCAATTTGGATTAACAGAAATAACAAGAGAAGTTAGTGAAGAATTTTGTCCTTAGTGAATGATTAAGAGTTTGTCAGTGACTAAAATCTTTTAAATACTAACAATTAAAGATATGTTTGTTGGAGTTTGTGTAAATCCCTGCTGAAGCGGGAAGGTATCTGAATTTTGTCACTGAATTTTGGTTCACCTTTTGTATTACCTGCCTGATCTTTTGTGTTGTGATTTTATCTTGGTGATGAATTTTCTTTTTATAACACATAGAGGATGTGGTGGAAAATTAGTGTCAGCTTACCATTTAACCTCTTCCTGTCATTCACTCCTATTGCCATTTCTGTACAGATTGCTATTTATCACTGTGGTATTTCAGCTTGAATTCTAAATTACACATATAATCAAAAATTAAATGTTATAATCTTTAAATAAAGGAGCTACCTACATAACCTCTATGACAGGCTCTAAATGTGTGTCTCTTCCTGAACTCTACTTTGTAGTTGAAAATTGTCAGGAATTCTTTTATGAAGTTTGTGGGGGTTGGTTTCTACAGAAATGTCAATTTGCTGAAATTTAAACTTTTCACAGATCAGGTTTCAGTACAAACATAATCAAGAGGAATTTCTCAACTAAGGATGGGAGCTTCAAACTGCAATCAGAAAAATAATTGGATATCTAATATAATTGACAACAGCTAATGTACACTGCAGAACCATGGGAAGCCAAGGTTCAAACCTTTTCATCAATGATTATTCAATTCTGTAAACATGAGGATCTATTTCAAAGAGCCCAAAATGCATATGGAGTGTGAGAAATCAGACTGGAATCCACACTTCATTTTGAATATGGCTCTCAAATTCCTGAACTTACTCTACTTCAAAGCAGTCCTGCCAAAAACGCTGCCACTTTCTCACTTGTACATCTCCAGATCACAAAATATGCAAGAGTATGTCACCACTTAGAGGAGAAGACATCCAAATCGTAATGTATTTCACTCACAATTACCAGACATTTCACAGCACTCAAATGGCTGTATAAAGTGACAGCACAAACCCAGTTCTTTAAATGCACAGCTCTCCCATATGGGTACACAAGTGGGTCTACAGTGACAAGTTTGGATTTTCAGTACATTAAGCTACTCCATGGAAAGTCTTTGTTCACACTTCATCATTCATGAGATACTTGAAATCTTCTGCAGAGTGAGAAACCACACAACTTTTCTGGGCTGCAAGTCTGACTTGGTGCACTGTGTTTGTGTGTATTTGTACATGTGCACACACACACACATGCACCTATGGGTGTACCTACAAACACATACATGTACTTATAGGTGCAGACAAGTTTGCATAAAAGATGACAGCAAACATTCTGGGGTTTGTGGTCTGGGTTTCACCATCTCTCCTGTTATGCACAGAGGCACAGTGATTAGTGCTGGAGTAGAGAGTGCTAAGTTCCCTCTGAGGATACACAGAACCTCGAGGCAGATATAGAGAACACAGCAGTGTCAGGGGATGCTGAACAGAATTTTTCTTATAAAAACAGCTATGCCATTTCACCTTGAACAACTAACAAAGTTTTCACAGAGATCTTTTAGCCTGACTTCAGTTTTTAACTCCTTTCTGTCTTCTTTGCTGCACCCTCCTTATAACAGGTAGTGTCTCAAAACAGGTATTTTCTAAAGAGTAACAATGAGAACAGTGAACTTCAGGAAGCTTCTGTCTCAGGAAGGAAGGAACATGACATTCAGTTATCAAGAAGTTGCAGCACCATAGAAGATGAAGAGGACAGATACTTCTTCCTGCCATTCATTATGCTTGATATTCCTCACCTTAAATCAAGCTTGATATAAATTCTTAAAGCCACCAAATTTTCCTAATTAAGCTATACCAGGTCTGTTAATATTTACTGTCCCTGTGGCCGCTTCTTGTATGTGCTGGATTCTTCCTTTATCTGGTGTTCATTCAAAGAAAATACTGTGGAAAACAACATAACAAATCATGCTGCCAAAAAATAAAAAATTACATTCAAGCTCTCATTTACAATAAGCACCTCAATGATTTTTAAGTTTATTGAAATTCCCCATAAGTGCAGAAAAAAATATTTTTCTTTCGTAGTAGTGTGTCTTCACTTTTACACAGGTATACTATTGGTCAAAGCTTCCAGCTGTGAAGAGATTTAGTTCCCTTCTGCCCTTGGTTCCTTGTTCTATTACACAGATATAGATAATTTTTTTTCCATTTAAAATACTTAGATGATTAAGAAATGTATCAACAATTTAGATTTAAAAAAATAACTTCAGAACTTCACTCCTTTCAGCATGAATTGGTACCATTGTAGTGCTGTTTAAAGAATCTCTCAATCTTTGCAATAGTTTGAGATTAAGATATTTGATAGAAGTTTATCTGAGGATTAATGAAAAAATATAGTTTGCTGTCCATCATGTTTGTTTTTTATCACTCACCATCTTGCAATGAAAACCCAACAAAAGTGTTCAAAGCTAGGGATTATACAAGTGCAAAAATTGCCTGGGGCCTACAGAATGACCAGGCTGCAATCATTTCCCAAGATCTGTGGATTTGTTCCAAGAAAATATTTTTTTTTCTCCCCCTAAGACGATTTTTATTATCATTCCATCAGGAGGACCTGCTATCCTGCAGAACAAGGTAAGCCAGGATAAAAATGCAGTATACCTTCAGATGAACCTTTTCATAACATATTTGAATAGCTGAGGAACAGATGGTAAAGAAGTAAAAAAATATAAATAATAAAAATTTTGGTGTGTTTGTCTCCTAGAACTTCTGGTACATGTGTTTTCTCTTCCAGTGCACTGCGGTGCAAAGTGTGGTGGCAGAATGCCTGTGGTTCTGCTTAGTGCAGGGAATGAGATTAAAAAAGATTCAACTGGAAATACAAGGTTCTCAAGACCAGTAACCACAGGTAAGTCACATTTGCTGTTTCACTCTTGTTCAGTTTAATCTAAACTAATACTTAATCTTGACTGGTTTTGGTAGATAATCTAATATAATCATGTCTTATTTTTGTTTTAAATCCAGAACACTCCATAGAAAATATGAAAACAATGCATTTCTACTGACACTTATTACCCTGAAGGAATAAGAACTTTGACTAATCTAAAATTGGTTCACGTCAAAATATTCTGGATTAGCAATATGATCTGGGAGTCAATATTACCTCATTTCTGTGTACTTTTAGTACTTTCTCACAATTCTACTGAAAATTTCCACTTAACTTTTAAAATACCTCCTCCTTAGAGTGAATTTTAACATGTTTATAGGTAATACTACAGCCACACACGTATCCTACTGGTCTACATTTTTTATGTGATTGCCTGAGTTACTTGCCATAAAGTATTAACAGAATATTCAAGAATATTACCATGGTGTAGAAATACTATTTTGTATGCTTAAACCAGCATTGCTCAAAAGCATAATTATAGTTCTGGGGTAATCTATATAAATAATTTTATAACTGCAGAAAACAAAAGCCATAAGGACCGCGCTGCATTTTTGATAACTTGCATAATTTCTGCCTTCTTGCACACCAGGTAGAGTCACAGGGTCTGCTGGTATCTCAGGTGACAATTCCTGCATGGACAAAATACAGATCAGCTGGTAAGCAAACTGACAAATTTTTTTCACAGCACTGCTATAATATGATTTGAAATTCAGAAAACCTATCTGTGATTTAAACCTTTGAGGTCATCTAATATTGCCTCAAAATTTTATTGTCTCTCTCTACTACTCTGGTCATTTGAAATTCAGGAAGCCTTAATCAAAATTCAATTGTTTTTTTAAATCAGATTTCATTAAGAAAGTACAAGTAGATGGAATATTTGTGAATTACCTTTCAAAATGGAAATGTAAAGCGTAATTTGATCACTATAAATGAGAAAACAGTAACAATTAAAAGTGAATAAACCTTTACCATGGAAATCAAGAATTAATTGAAAGGTCAGTACAATGACTATTGCAACATAACCATGTAAATAATAATCTAATACTCCTTTATTTCAATATTAAAATACAGTAGATAACTGACATAGAGGTGACAAAAAACTGCCTTTACACCTGAAATCGATGGAAAAGCATGTACTGATTTTAATGGAAACAGAAAAGTTCATTTATGAATTGGTCATATCTACAAGGCTATTTGGAAAATTACAAATTCACTCAAACATGAGACAAAAAGCTCAGACTTCCTTCTAAATAGAACCTACAATAAACTATTTACAGTGTTGATACATAAAGATCTGAAATTCAGAATTAAATTATTTTGTTAGTAACACCAAGGCAGAATCTCTGATCCACTATTGAAGAGGTAGCAGAGGTCCAGAAATTATTTTCAATTTCATTTATAGCTCTTTCTTACTCTGGGTAAAACTTTTAAGAAGCTCTTGATATTTGAAAATTCTCCCATCATGTACTGAATTGTTGTCCCAGCTGCTGTCTGTCCCAGCTCCTGAGACACTTATCCTTTCTTTTCTAAAGTCAGACAACTGCTGCCTGTGGAGAAGGAGTGGAAAGATGCATTTATAAGCACGACACAACTTTGCAGCTCACATTTTAGCTGCCTGGTACCACAGCTGTGAGAAAGAGTGATGTGGGAATAGAGCCTGTTAATACAGCAAATGGGAATCAAGTGCAGATGGGTACAGCTAGCACAAATCTCACTGCAGCTACTCCACTGGGCTCTATTTGCACATGAAAAGCAAAGGGCACTTTCCTGTTCTCTCCCTCCATCATCCCTTAACCTCATCGGGAATTGCTATAAATTTTAGAATGCTGAAAACAATTTTTTTCTCTTTAATTTCATCAAAAAGAGGTTCTGAATAGATTTCTGAGCTTTTTTTTCAACAACCTCCAAAATTTCTTAAAAAATTAAATTTCTTTCAATTAAGAACATACAATAACATTAATTTATTTTTTTTTGTTATGAAAGTTTATTCAAGGCATTCTTTGGGCTTAAAGAAAAGAGACTGATTAAAAGCCTACTGTAAGAGTAACTTCTGAAGTTTTTCAGAAATAATTTTGAGAATTCTTTATTTAACCACAGTTGCAGCAGAGTAAGAATAAAATGGAGGAAGAATAAGGCTGGGCTTGAGCATGGCTGTCTGTAGACAATGACATCAAATATAGGTGAAAATTAAAGTCATAATTTGACAAAGTACTCGAATTGGTATGGCAAACAGTTACCTGGTTAGAGACCTACTTAGAATCAGCAAGAATCCAAATATTTTGACAGAATTTGAAAAGATCCTTCTCCAGATTTTCAACTTTTTCTCAGAAGAGGCTACACTTTTTATTTGTGATTGTTCTACTTGAATGGTGAAACTGGAAATACACTGTTGAAGCTGAAAATACATACTGCAGCTAATCATGAAAATCACGGAAATGGAAATTATTTCTCCTTCTGCATCCATTTCTAAGGAACATTCTTGTAAATTAGGAATTGAAAAATGATTGTTCTTTAAGTGGATGTAAAAACATATTGATTTTAAGAGTTTTGAGTTGTTCTTGAATAATCTGTTCTAAGACAAGATTGTCAGTTAAGAAAAAAAAAAAGACATGGTTTTATTTGTAATATGCTGAGGAGCAAAGGACATGGAGTAACAGCCTCACTCTGTAGAAACTGGTGACTTTTTAATGACATCCCTCATTAGCCTATGCTGCTTCAATAATGAAATTTCACTTAATTCAACTCAGTTCAAGAATGAAATGAATACCTAAGATCACACACTTAGGTACAGATGTAGATACTGGTTTAGATGCATATACTGAATTTCTGGTGTTCTATTTATTTTTTTAAAAAAATAATACAAAGAAAACCTACGCACACAGACAGACACCATCTTTAACTTTCATCTCTGCTCTTGAATATTTCCCTCTCAAACTAGTCCATGACTTTTTTTAACTTTAAGGCAGTATGTATTAAGTAGCAATACAAAAAAATTCAAAACACAACATAATTGTTTCAGTAAAACAGAGATTCCACCCAACATCAAAGAAGCCAGGAAAATCATGGCATAAAACAGCATGAAAATCAGAGAATTTTCTTGCTCAAAGATATATTTTTTGTTTCATCTGTACAGTTATTTCTGTTTAATTTCTTTTTCACTGGAGTTTGCACAGCTCAGAAACAAGCAGTTTCATTAACAGCATCAACTGAAAGTAAGACTCTCTTCTCAAAGTTGTCTCTAAGATTTGCATGAAATGTAGAGTGTAATGAAATTCAATGCTGCTTTCGTTCCATGTGCAACTTTTTTTATGTAAAAAGACTATTCATTGGTGATTATTTTTACCACTTTTTCCCCCTTTGCCAATTAGCAACATTTTCAGCTCCCCACCTGAGCTCTAAAATTCATGGTAACAAGTTAAGTTCAATAATAAATCTGATAAATACTTCAGGGGTGTGAATGACTGAAATGAAATGGGTGAACAACCAGCACAGATGTGGTCACCCAGAGGTAAAGCAGAAAGAAGAGTAAATAAATAAATTATTAAAATTCCCAACTCTACTGATAAGTAATACCTTGGGGAGCTAAAATCTCCTTCCTGACCCAAGACCAAAAGTATCTCACAACATTTTTTAAAACAAAATCACAGAATTTGGGCAATTGTGATTCAAAGCCTGGTTTCCCATTCTCCAGATTTAAGTATGGCATTTGAGGAAATACGGGTTAGACCTGAAAGCTTCAAAAATTTAGCATAGCTGATGACTTATTTTGCAGTATCTTTGGAGAGAGCTGCTATTTTGCTTTTATTTTCTGGTTAAAACTGTTCTAGCCTTTCAATAAGGGATAGAAAGAAACCATAGGTGATTTGACAACAAGTCACCCAATTTGAAATAGATAAAATCCATCAAAACATGTCCTGCTGCAATTGTAATGTAACCAGACATTCTTCATACTTTTTATTGTTTGTGCATCACTTTTTGAAAAGCATATTTTCATGCCTATGTACACTCCTACTAAAGTTATGAGAAGGTCATCACCAGAAAGAAAGGTCAGAACAGGGTGGTTTTTAAAGTGTCACACCATTAGATGTGTCCTAATAAGAATTCAAATAAATTACCAGCTCCTCATTTTAGACATATTTAGCCAAACAAGATGTGGCACTCCTACCTGCTGGAACAGAAGGGGATTAAGAACATGGTACATTCAAGTTTTTCCCAGGACACCAAGGCCAGAAGGAGGTTCAGGCTGGATTGCCCTTCTCTGCACCCACCCCACAAAAACTTGTGGCATGGAAGTGAATGTGTTGGGTGTATTTCTAGCCCTGATAGCAAGGATTATTCTCATTTTTAATCTAAACCAAATCAATTTCTTCATCTGACTCATGAAGTGATAATCATAAACATGTTTTCCAGCCAACTCATAGTAAACAGTCATTACTTAAAAGAAAGTTTTTGCATTAATCAGGTCACACTCTTAGTACAGGACCTCATTTGGCCTAAGACACCAAATTTTATGTATCCAAACCAAACTTCTGTAACTTATAGTCTTTCCCTAACACATGTTTAGACTGGAAACTTGGTGAATATGGATATGCAGTTTCTCAGTTTTTATGGTCAAGAAACAATTATTTATGTGAGGAATTAAATCGATTTCTCTACTATCCTAAGATAAGAAAATGTTTTGCAGAGGAGTCTTTGCCCAAAACCAAGATTATGCTCAAAGTAGATATAACCCTATGTACTTTAATTCATTAGTTACATGCCCACAGCAGCAAATTAAACATATAATACCTCTCTAAATTCCCTTGCTTCTTAGACACTAATCTATTATTGGAAACATTACAAGGTAGAAACACCCTTAGAGATTCTACCAGCTTACCTCTGATAATGCAGACTTGTTTTTACTGTTATCTTAAAATATTTAAATCCTTTTAAGACCTGTTATAAACATTTCCAAAATGTCAGATGCTACAAAACAACTTTTATTAGTATATGTGGTACATCATTGCACTATCTTAATAAAGGAAAATAAAAAAGAAAGAGGAGGAGATATAGAGAGAAGAAAATGTACTCTCTATGTTTAGTTTAAGATAGACTACACCACACCTCTGCATTCTAGCAAGTTTAATATGTTGTGAAGGTCACACTGGTATTTCCCATTGCTGAATGCTGTACCCTGAAGATCAGCTTTAAAGATAATAGACTTTTAGTAATTCCATCAATCTGTTTTGGCACTATGTGAAAATACTAATGAAGAATATTATGTTTCTGCAAACATTTTTTCTTGCATATCAGACCTTGTTTAAATTCAAGATTCTGTATTGTTACAAAATTATCTCTAAACCCTTAAAAATACTCCAGCTTTTCTCCTGCTCAGGGTTTTTATCTCCTACTTTGTATAGAACAATGTCTGGAGTCCAGACCACTGCAGGCAGAGCAGAGGCATGCAAGCAGAGAAGTTTTCAGCCCAAGCAGAGAAGTTTGTCAATCAGTTTTGGTGCACAATACACTTAGGACACAGCCACATTTGAGTTTACAAAGCTGCCTGCTTGGCTTGCATCTCATCAATCAAGGGGATGTGTCTCCCTGGCAATATATCAACAAGTAAATGTCACTGCTTTCAGCATTATTTTCTACAGCTTGAGATGAGCCAAAGCCTGTCCATTAGAAAATACCTAATTTTGAGGAAGGAATAGTAAAACTTTTCCATCTCTTTTCCACTTCTACTTCCAAATTGTTGTCAGTGCTCTGTTGATTTTGTTTAAGTAGAATGCCAGAGCATAAACACAAGGAAAAAAAAAGGTTAAACAAAGACACAACTTGCAGCTCAGGGAATCGATCTTCTCTGATGCCTTATGTCATTCTCATGTGCCTCCGAGGTAACAAGCAGGGAAAATGTGTCTCTAAGAAAAGAGACCTAAGAGATGATTAGAAAATATCAATAAGAGAGTGAAGGAATTCTTCCACGTATACAAAAGTCCTTTAAAGTTCTTGCCTGCAGGTTACGCAGCAGGAAATGTAAAATCAAGCAAATTAATAGAGACTGATAGCATCAGTTCTTTCAAGTAGTGTGGTGAGGCATAGCATGCTCTGTGATTTACAAGCAGCTTTTCTGTTCTCCTGCTTGCCTTGTTCTCTTTGCTTTGTTACCCATTGTTTGGATCTGTTTTGTGATGTATTCCATAGCATCACTGGGAGAGTCCCTGGTTTCTTTGAGCATCACCAAGTGTGTTCTGAGGGACATGTTGTCAGTGAGACATGCTCTAAAGACCTTTTGAAAGCATTTAGCCTTCTAATAAAAACATAAGAAAAAGTTACAACTGAAAATGAAGCTGAAATTGCAAAAGACTGCAGAAAGGTTTGGCCTGGTCTACTCAAAATTGTGTTTTATCACTTCCACATTTTTTAAGTTTAAAGAGAACACTGTGTGATCTAATTATAATAAATTGAAATACAGTATTTTAAACAAAACCAACATTTTTGGAAAGTAAAAAATATTAAAGAAAACCCAAAATTTATACTAAGCAAACATTTTAGTTATGAGGCAGGGAATATAGGGGATAAGAAACTATGGCCCAGATGAGGTGACTGGCTAAGTGACTTTCAACAGTCAAGAATGCACTTTGCTTTCCCACTAGTAACCTTGATTTCAATCAATGGGAATTATACATGCACACAAAGAGAAATATGGTAAAGGTTTAAACTGAGTTTGCTTAAACTGTTACTATCTTTGTAATTTGTATAGGAAATCTATATGATTATCCAGACAATGTCAAACATTAAAGAATGATTATTGTTCTATTGTTTTTTGTTCTATTTTTGCTAAAACCTAAAACAGTGATTTTAGCATCACATTAAAAGGAGTATTTTTTGTATGTTCTGTATTCATCCAAGGTTATTGTAGCTAACATACACTAAAGGAAATATTCTTTTCATTGTCATCTATATTTTTTTCCTGCTGAGAAACACCAGTGAATAATTAATTATCACATTATTTTTTGTTCTCATAAATCCTTACTAAGTCCAGAATATGTTGGTGCCTCACACAAGAAATGATATACACTTAGAAATGGTCATGAACAAGGACTAATCTAGAAAAGCAGCTCTACCAAGCAAGGTCTCTGCCTCCAGAAGGGGTAATATATTATGCATTAATTTGGATTGAAGTTTTAGATTCCTTTCTGTGGTCAACCATCCAAAATAATTCAGAAAATTATTTCTCTGGTGGGTTTTTTTTTGCCTTTCTAGCATTATATGGAGAGCTCTGTGCAAGCATGCACTCAGCAGCTTTTCACACAGGTCATCTTGTGAGGGATCGATTCAGGATCTGAACATTAAGCACTCAGCAGAAGTATTGCTTGATTTAAGAGATTAATATAGCTCATTGCCAGAAGTCCTTGTCTTTTTCTCTGTGAATAAGAAGTTGCTAATGGCAGAAAAAGGGGCCTGATCACCTCTTTTAAGATAGGTTATATGTGCTCAGATGGGCCCTTCTCTATTGTCATTGGACTGCTTCCTTTACACCCAACAAACGATTTAGGGTACTAGGCTGTCAGCAATATCTCCTGAGCACTAAACACATAAGTAATTAACCAGTTAATACTGCTGAATTCTTTTAGGAATAAAGACTTTCCAAGACATAAGATCCGGAAAAATTTTACATAGGAAGGAGACAAGTTGCAGTAGTTTACAGACACATTAAATCATGTAAACATTATTGTCACAATAATTACCATTCCCATTGCAAATACTTGTACAGAGTAAGTGCTCCTCCTGTCACCCATCACGACCCAGGCTGCCATTCTGTTCAGATTTGTGCTGTGCCAGAGGCAATAAAATGACCCTTGCTCTAAAATCCTTATTGCCTTCATCCACATTATCTGAATTGACTGTTCTGCTTTGTGAACTGCCATGTCCTTGGAATATGTTATTTTTATTGGTATACTATTAACATGAGCAAACCAAAGTTAATAATGATGTGCCTGGAACAACATGTACTAAGGAAAGAAGTACTAGAGAGATGACAGAAACTGTGAAAGGGAGAGCCTTTACAACTTTAAACATGAGTAACAAGAAATAATTTTCTTTGGTTCTGATTGTAGTCTGTTTCCTGTCTTAGTTCAAGACTGGGAGTGGGAGGGGCGGTGGAGGAGAGGAGGGGAGGGGAAAGGAGGAGAGAGGAAAGGAGGAGAGAGAAATCTGTTTTATTGCCAGAAAACAATATTGTGGGAAAAAACATTATTTCCCATTAGAAAAATAAACAAACAAAAGAACAAACAAACAAAATCAGGCTCTCTGGAAGCCCCAAACTGCAATTTATTTGTTTTATCAGGAAGCCAGAGGTCAAGACAGCATGGCCAGAGGGCTGCAGGAATGTGCTATGCAGAGAGCTGCTATGGCACCTCTGCTCACCTCTCCCAAGGTGCCTGCCTTGAGTCCTTCAGGGTACCAAAAGGGATTAGAAATCAGATTAGTTAATTAGAGATGTTTTCACTACATGGAAATTAAGGTCCGTCTGACAGAAGAGAGATTTTACAGGACACGTTAACCAATATTCAGTTTCCTTCCATGTGTGTGTTTATTTCTTCAAGTGTTTGTAAGGTGAAGCCTGAAATTTTATGAAACAAAAAAACATAGACATAATTCAATGCAGAACTTTCCTGATTTTGGTTTTCTCAGTGAGAGAATCTATAGAAGAAAATTACTGGGCAAGGTGGTCATTGGAATGCATGTTTCTTCTGTGGTAATTTGAAAATACAATATTTATGTTTTCATATAAACCCAATGGTTTTTTACACGGAATGGTTTCTAAAAATAATTTCAGAAAACCTCTACTGTAACAAAGATACTAACGCATAGGTGTGAAATGCTGTCCTTGTCTGGACAAAGTTTGTCCTATTCCAATTGCAGATCCTGCTGTTCCCTTGTTTCCCTGCCCAGAAAATCTGTCCTTAACCGTGGGAAGAGGGAAGTGGTTTTTCTGCGGCACACTTTAGACTTCACTGACTTTTCACCTGTCAGAAAAAATTAACAAAAAATTAATATTTCAAGGCAGCGGACAGATTAGAAAAATAATTAGTGCCAAAATAAAAACACATTGAAGTGTTTCACACCTATTTAATCTTCATTTTATTTTCACTTTGTAAAATATGGGTTTAATTGAAATTATGATTAAATACAAAGGTGTACGGATTTTTTTTTTTTTGTTCTTAAATTGTCTCTTTTAAAATTATTGGTGGAATATTCTCCCAAAAATTCTTCCAACTGATTTTTTTAATGGGGAAAAAAAATAGTATTCTACCAAATCTAGTATTTGCTACAAGTTACCATGGTAGCAAAATAGCAATCAGTGCTTCTGTAAGATTAGACTAATGTCATTCTGTATGATTAGATCTATTTCAAAGCAACTAGACAGTATCCATCCTAATGCTCTTAAGTTATTAAGCATTTTAATTTCATTTAAAAATAACATACAGACTTTTAATTTCAGGAGATAATCAGAGCCTGCTTGAGCAATGACGGTGTCCTCATTTATATTACAGAGGAGGTGCACATGTGATCAAGTGAGTCAGATGAACTTGGAAGAGAAATCAAAGGCACAGAGACACAGAAAAAAGTTTATTTCGGCAGTGGCAGTTTGTTTAAACAAACAAATTAAATTTAAACAAATGAGACAACACAAACACAGAGCCAGGCAGGTTTGCTCCTCACAGAGTGTTAACTGCCTGCAACCCAGTTCTAGACCTCAGAGCATTGCCTCCACCTTCCCACAAAGCTCTCCATGAGGAGAGAGCACCACCACTTTTGATGGGAAGCAAGAGCTGCTCCTGTTCTGTCAGGATTTGTGTTTGTTTTTTTTTAAAGAGCTGAGCAGTTATTAGTTTCTATAAAGTTGTTTACTGCAAAGGCACATCAGTCTCGAAAGGCAACGAGTCCCAAGCATTAAAGTCCATGCTAAAGGCATTTGGCATAGAGTCCCAAATAGAAGAAAAGTCCTGATTAGAAGTAGAAGCAGCTCCTGGTGCAAAGCCCCGGGAGGGCTGAAGTTGCAGCCCAGTACAGAGCCTGAGCAGAGGCAGAGGCTGTGGGCTGGTACAGTCTCCAGAGGCAGAAGCTCCCTGGTTTTTTTCTTCTTCTGTTATTTTCTTCTTCCTCTTCTTCTACTTCATGTGGTGGTAGTGATGATGATGATGGTGAAGAAAGAGAGAGCGAGAGAGGTCTCACTCCAATACATGGATTCTTATTTACAAATTACCCAATAAGCTAAAAACACAAATCTGAAGCATTTCTTCTTAACCTGTTAGAATTCTAGTTTCTCAGTTTGAAAGTTTATGTATAATCTATGCATATGGCCTATCTGTCCTCTCTGAAAAATGTAAGCAAGATTCTTACTATATTTTTATTTTGTCTAAAACTCTGTTTTGGAGCCTTCACGGAGACTTGTTTTTAAGACTTGTTTTCTACACTGATATCTACGACTATGTTTTTCAGCTCTCACTGCAGCTTGTCGATCTCTCTCTGAGGAACTCAGAGCAGCCTCTGTTTTTCAAACTCCAACAATGTTCCAGCTCCTGTTGCAGAGCTTTGGGCAGAAGCCACTGCCTTGCAGTGCACCACTTGCACACAAAGTCATGGAATTGCAGAATGGGTTTAGTGGAAAGGGACCTTAATCTAGTCCCAACACCCCTGCCATGGGCAGGAGCACTTTTCATTACCCCATCCAACCTGGACCTAAACAGTTCCAGATGTTTAAGGAACACAGTCCCTAGCTTCTTTGGAAAATTTGTTTCTGTGCCTCACCAACCCCACACTAAAGAATTTCCTCCTGTTTTCTAACGTCAACCTACTCTCCATGAGTGTCTGTGTAAAAAGCCTCTCCCCCTCTTTTTCCAAGCCCCTTTAATCCACCCCCTCTGCATGTTATGGGATTTGTTGTGACTGTCTGTACAGCCAGCCCCCTTCCCTTAACCTCCATTTCAGTCATGCAGGAGGCAAAACTTGTGTCAGGAGCTGAGCCTGGGGCACCCATCCCTGCTGAGCCCCAGGGAGAGCTGTCCCTAAGGAGCCACAGAATAGCTTAGGTTGGGAGGGACCTTGAAAGGTCACATAGGACACTACTTGCCTAGATATTGTAAGAAATTAGTTTATAAAACTTACCTAGAAATCTAGGCAAAAGCACACCAGTCAGGAAAATTCTCCATGGTGGGACAACGTAATACAGTAATCTCTATGCACCACATCAAGTTACTGATTTTGTGTTTCTGGTTTGTTTAGAAGCACATGTTTATTACCATGTCTAATGTCCCCAACAGCATGTTAAGCTTTAAACACACTCAGAAAAATATCCTTAGAATGACAAAAAAACATGCTTGTTTCATCTGCCTGAGAAATGGCAGTTTTAGTGACATGGTCATCTGCTGGTTTTCTCTGTTCTGAGTAACTACATCTGGGTCCTATAAATTGGCTGAGTGATCCTCTGTTTTTGCTCCATTATGGTATCCAAGACAGTGATGTGGGGCACAAGAACCTGGACAGCTTTCTGAAATTCCAGTGCTCAGCAGAGGAGTGACCCACAGTTAGTCAGAAATCAGTGCTCACTGACATGACTACACTTTGAAGACCGTGGAAGTGCTAGGAAGGAGGTAGAAGCATGGAGGAATGAGAGGAATTGCAAAGAGTTAAAACCAGATTTATTTGGTCTTCACTTAAACTGCTGTTGCTGTCATGCTTTAATGTACTTACTTCAGGTACCATCATTTTCAGGTCATCACAGGTTGGTTTTTTTGCTGTTTCACTTCCTGGCTAAGTACATTCACACATCAGCATTCACTTCTCAACCTTATCAGTACTTTACCCGTTATTGCAAACATTGCCAAAATTCCTTCTTAAGCTCTAAAACTCAGAAGTATTCTTCTTGAAGTTTGTTGCTTCTATTTCAGACTTGAAAGACACTTGTGTGTCCAGAACATTGTCTGTTTTCTTTCCAATTATGATGTTTGGTCTATAAAAGATATCACTTACAAGCCTTGTCCTGCTTTTAAAAAATCTGTGTGTTCCTATGTAAGTTCTAACATTAGAAGCAGTGCTGTTTCTTGTGGCACTACACAAGATAATTGAAATTAATAGTCCTTGAGGCTCTTGGATTAGTTAAAAATCAGCAATGATCAAAAATCAAAGGTGTCTGTGTATATAGGATGCATGATGTACTCGTAGATATTATAAATCCTTTAGATAACCCACCTGAATACTTTTTCCTCTGAACCCAGACTCTGCAAGCAAGAGTAGCTGTCCAGACAGTAGAGATGGGATGAGTTTCAGGTTGACTGAATGCACTGCAATTTTTCAAAAAGTTACTGCCTACAGAATGTGTGGGCAAAACTGTGTTAAAGCAAGGAGAGAAAAATTAATTGTGAAAAGTGAACGGCATAAAAAACATTTGTCTGTCCCATTCACATGTGTCTGTGCAGATCTGGAAGAGAGACGATCTTGTCAGGCACTGGCTGGGGAACATGCCTGGGTAAGGTTTTCTCTGGCACCCCAAAGACTCCAGTGTCCATGATGGTGCATCAGGCTGCAAGCTGCTCTATTTTCTCTTTTTCTGGAATTAGAGAGAAGCAATCTCTTGAAGGAACATTTTGGATATCCTTGTACTTTTCCTAGACCTCCTTTTGTCTTGGAAGCAACCTGATCCTTGGGTTTACATTTCACTACTAACATAAAAAAACTCAAAGGAAATTTCAAAATTATTACAAGTATGATTGGTATTGATGAAGCAGTAATACTCTTTCTGCTTCACAAAGTGCATGCATTAATTCATCTCTGGCTCCAAGAACTGTGCTGCTAAAAAATTTAGCTGAAGTTTTATTGAGAGGTTTTTATGACTGACAAAATGTGTATTTCATATAGTCAGGGTGTTTCCGTCACAAATCCTGACTATTTTACTGCCAATATTCAATCTTTCATAAAAATTAGCTCCATAAAAACAGTCATAAAACAACAGTAAAAGGAATTTGTCTTTACATGAAAATATATATCTTGAAACAAATAGTTTTAAGCAAGGAAGAGGATATTTTCAAAAACTGCTTCACTCACCATATGATTTCTTCTTTTTAATTATAACTGTCAGACTCTGCCTAAGAACTTGGGAAATCAATTTGTTTAAATAGAAATTTTATAAGTATGAAAAAGGATTAGGAAAAAATGAAGACATTTCATTCTGCCTAATATGAGATATTTCCCTCAACTGATAATCTTGGTGATTAATGAACTGAACAACTACATTTTGTTTCTAGGGTTGTTTCTGTTGTTTGTTGTTTTTTTTTAAAGACTGACAACTGTCAGCTGTCACTTTGATGCACTGCAAAATTACATATGGTAGCTGTTCATTAAGATGATGATTAATAAAAAACACTTGCAGAACTTTCTTTTTAAACTTATCCTCATTTAAAGTATTATTTTGTGATTGGTTGTCAAAGAGATAGCTATAGGCAGTTTATAAACATTACAAACTATTATGCTTCTCAGAAACTGATGGGTGAAACAAGATGATGTTTGTATGTATCAACTCCAGGAGAAGTAAAGCTCCCACAATTTTTCATATAGTATTAGTCTATTACATACTAACATTCTATAGTGTCTTATATTTCTAACAAAAGTAAAATATATACAACTTTTTTAAATGCATTTGCCTTGGTTAAGTCACAGAATCACAGACTTATAGAATGGCTTGGGGTCAAAAGAGACTTTAAAAATCATCCCAATAATGGGAACACCTTCCTTAGATCCGTTTGCTCAAAACTTCATTCAATCTGGTCTTGAATATTTCATGTGGCCAAGTGTTTCACAAGTCCACGTTATAAAAGTTTATTTTGATGAAGAAAAGTTATTTGTACTGCATGCAAGTAAACTGGACATCTCTGCAAAAGAAGGATTCAGATATTCAATCCACCTATACAGGTACCAAGTGAAGCCTGTTGGATGTATCTGATCATCCAGCTGGTAAATTGACAGCTATTCTGTTGAAATTTACCATCTCCAGCAAAAGGAATCTGCAGTTTGCACTAATCCAAGTTCAAATCATATTCAGTGGATCACATTCAGAATGACATTATGGCCACTGTCATCAAGAGAACATATCTAAGTGTTCTTGGATCAGCAGCTGCTTGTGATACTCGAACTGGCATCACAGATCTGTTCCCTCATGTAGCTGAACTCAATATAATCTGTAATTGGAGTCATGTAGCAATGTCTCCTAAATAAGGAATAGTCCCTAAAACGCATAGCTGAAATAAAGGAAAATAACAAAACCAAAGCAGTAAAAGAAAAAAACACACTGTCTGAAAAAAAAAATTCTCCTTTTTTTCTGCATTCTAAAGAGAACTAACTGAAAGATATATTTTCCTTTTCTTCTGCACATACTTAATTTCAACATTGCTTGGAAAATTTCATTTCAAATTCTAGTTCTGTGAAAGAATAATGATCCTTTTAAGGTGCTAGATTTCCAGTCCTGTGAATTTTAAATTCTATCTTCACAGTGGCACAACAGCAACGGGATGATTCTAATATGAACTTTCCTATTTCCTTTTCTTCTTACTTTCTAATAAAAAAATAGTTTAGAGTGTTGTACATTTTTGGGAAGCCAGAGCTATTGGTTTCAATTCCTCCAGCGAAAGGTGAGGCATAAATGTAAGACAGCTCAGGGCTTTCATACCCCTGAGTGAAAAAGTCATTCCTCTTCAAGACTCTAGAACTTCTAGATTAGGTGCAGAAAAAAAAAACAAAACAAAAAACCACCAAACAAAAAAACCCCAAAACCAACCAAACAAAAAAAATATCAAACACCAACAAAAAACTCCCACCAACAAAACAAAACAAAACTGAAGCTCTGTTTTTAAGATACCACTGAATTCAATTCCTGTTTTTGTATTTGCTCTTTGCTCAGGAACTGCAGCCAGTCTTGCAGTGTTTTCTGACTTGTGATTACTGTGTCCTGTTGAGTTCTAGGCTGAACTGGCAACAGACAATACTCAAATACTCAAAACCATCAATTGCAAATATATGTCATTAGTAAGAACTTGAAAGAAGGCTTTGTTATGAATACAAGGTTGTTTTCTTGTGCAGGTGAATGGAAATAGTTGACTTCAAAACCTCTTTAAGATGTTTGACAATTGAATAGGAAAACCAGCTAAGGCCTTATGAAAACAATTTATTTCTAAACACCCTTTTAAGTGTATTGTCAGCAGCCATAAATAGCAGAGCAGGCTGACAAAATTTCTGGAAGTGCCACATACTCACTGTATCCTGCGACATCTGAGGATCAAACAGAAAAGGAAGAGCAACTTCCTTTCCCCAGTTACAAGAACTACTGTTGTGACATCACAGCAAAAATGCAGCAACCTCAGAACTCAGCCTAGTTTGAAAGTGGAAACTCGTTTCTCTTATTTGGACATTGTAATCTCCCTCTGTAAGATTAATTAAACAATGTGCTGTGGAGGTATTTGCCTTTCTGTCTTTTCTGACCCTGCAATCATTTCTGGACAATGATGAGTGCAAGCACACGAACACCCCATGAAGTTTTTTTTTCAAAACATCGAGTGGGAATCAAGAGGCCTTGAAGGACATTGGCCTTTGAACTCTCAGAATGATGAGGACCTAAAGAATGAGAGCTGACATGCATATCAATTGTACAGTTTTTATATAAATCTTTCATACAGATTCAAGTGCAATCAAGCTTTGCTGAAAAAGAAATAGTAATAACTTCTTATAATTTATTTTCTTCAAGGGAAAAAAGACTTCTCTAAGGTAAAAATTGTGAAGGCATGGTTGAGCTTATTTCCTTCTGTCTGGGTTTAGATGACTCTCCATTCAACACCCATGTTCGAAGCTCTTTTCACTCTCTTTTGAGGAACCTGGTGCTTAACTCTTTGCTATTCAGTGATGATCTCACAACTAATGCAGAGATATTGCCATCTAGTCTAGAGTTACTTCAGAAGGAAGTAAAGACCCCTCTGACTCTGGTATCTAAAATGCTTAACACCAGTTAATTTCCACAGCAGTTTGGAACAATACCACTCTTAAAACTTTGCTTTATTTTTCACTAGGTTAAAAAGTTTGGCAGAATTCTGTTTTCTCTCAATAATCTTTCATTACAGTATTTTATTTTTATGCCCAATGTCTATTTTGTATCATTAGTGAAAGTTTTAAGATGGTGACAGTGTAGGTTATATACATTTAGATACAGCCAGCAGAGTACAGTACTTGAAACCTTAAAGGTGGTGACTTTTGCAATCTCCCATCTTACCTAGACCATACAGCCTCCACTTGAATTCCACTAAATTATTTTAAAGATAATGTGCATATGTGAAATTATTCACAGTCTTGAGTTGAAATACAGGATGTGGCCAGAAAGGTGTATTCTATCACTATCTTGAAGCCAGGTGGGGCAGTGACCCTTTATCTCCGTGGCACATATTATCTGCTAATGGGCCATCTTTAAGACTAGGTGGAGCAATCATCTTTCTTTCCCACAACCCATCCTCCCTCCAAGAGATTATCATCTGCTGCTGAGCCATTCAGTCCCACTACATGACTGATAAAATTACATCATCCCATTAAAAAGTGCTCCAGCCAAGAGGAAGAGCCAAGCCTTTCCTACCTAAATAAAAAACCTGTAATTTTGGACGGCAAGATACCCTCTTTCCACTGGATTGTGGAGGACAGCTGGACCTTTCCACATCATCCCTGGACCTTCAGAGGAAAACTGCACTCATCTACAAGACCACTGCTTCAGCAGAACCACATCTGCCACCGCAAGAGGACTATAGCCAGTATTTAATCAGACTGCTACCAACACCCTTGACTGACTCTGTCAGTGTTTTAGGATTGTTTAGGACTGCATGTTTTTTAAAATTTTCCTAGTAAAGAACTGTTATTCCTGATTCCCATATCTTTGCATGAAAGCCTCTTAATTTCAAAATTATAATAATAATAATTTGGAGAGAGGGGCTTTACATTCTCAATTTCAAAGAAAAGCTTCTGCCTTTATTGGCAGACACCTGTCCATCAAACCAAGACAATCACTTTAATTGCAAGCACTTTTAAAATAATTTCAAGCTTAATTTCTACAAGTGAGAGTATTTATTTAAGGCATTAACCAAAGTTTTGCTGTTATTTTTAAAATAGCTTCACAATTTGAAGCGAGCATTTGAAAAAGAAGGCAATAATGTTTCCCTATTCTTGCTTCAGGCACATAAATGTTGTTTCCTCTGAAATGTCATGTATTGACCATCTGAATCTTGATAAATCAGAAGACAGATTGCAGTGGAGCTCTATGTATTTAAGTATCAAGCTGATCCATAACTTTCACAGCAACCAAAAGCCATTTCTTGTCAGTGCTGTCCAGAATATATCCTGACAGTTCAGTGGGAGTTTCAGTGCCATTTATTTTCAAATCAATACTCAATTACTAAGAGGAAGATTCACTCCCTTGCCCATTTTCAAGATGAAATTATGGACTAGAGCAATAACACTTAGTCAAGGCAAGCCACTGTCCATTAACTCATGATGCTACCAAAAAGCCATCCAGACACTTTATTAAAGCTCAGTCTTTTTTCAGCTTTTAATTAATCATTGTGAAAAAGGCCTTTCACATTGTGACTGATGACCAGAGAAAACAATTTTCTCCTAACTGCCTTTTAATTTCAACTCTGGGAGTGCTCATTGACTGAATCTCACAACAACCCATCAATGCTAGTTTTTAATGTGTTTTCTCCTTTGTTATTGAGAAGAATGGAGTGGCAATGAGGCTTTGTGCTCCTCTTCATAACTCAAGTAATTGATTCAGTAAATGCCTCACATTTGCTAGTGGATAAAAAGTGCTGTCAATGTAGATAGTAGGTACTATATAAATTACTCCATTAACAGGAAATAAAGCTATTTACAATTTTTTAAAGTGCAAAGTGTAAGTGGCTTTAAAAAAAAAGAAAGGACTACTACTTCTTACATGTCTGTATGGGCTTTTTATTTTTTCCTGTAAATACTAGTAATAGGATATAAAGGATCAGGAAAAGATTAGCAGACTAAGGCTGCCATCCTTCTGCACTGTGCACTTATGTGAGTAACCAATTCCAAACAATTCTTTCTTGAAGAAACTGAGCACTAAAAGTAACTCTTGTGAAAAAACTCAAAGTACTCCTCAACAGTGGTCATATAGCATAAATCTTACTTTACTTGTCAGTTATTTTGGACACTGGAGGATAAGAGATTAAAGAGACTTTCCTGAGAAAAGGGAATAAAATGAATTATAAGCAATAGATGCATTTTGCGTTTGAAGAAGCAAAGCAGTATTCCAGAAACAGAATTTTCCTCTCCATTTGACGGTGATTTCCAGGAAATGCATGCCGGGTAAAGCAGTGTTCTCATCAAAGAATGGCAGATAGACTATAACACTATAAGTGGATATGCTGTGTATACTACAGCTGTCCTGAAACAATAATCAGTAATTAATTCTGCATTTGGTGAGATCACCAGTGCCCATCATGCACCAGTGCCCTTAGAAACGTCTGGGAGGAATTCATCTAAAGTTGTATTCACACAATTATTCCTGGGTTGCCATGGCAATTCTCTAGAGACTCTCTGAAAAGGATACCATTGCTGAAGTGAACTTGGACACCTTATCCTGAATTCTGAAGTTTGAGGTCAGAAGCTCACTACCAGGCATCACATTTAAAAAGCTTTCTCTGAACAGGAGAATCAACAGTGTTCAGAACCAAGGAATGTTAGAGACTAAAATATTTTGTCTGTCTTTGTTAACAGAATCTTCACTGTTCAATCTCTACCCTGCTTTAAAATAAAGAATGTACCCCAAAAGTTCTTTTTCAGTGTCAAATTCTTTGAATAAGGTAGATAAAACTGAATCCCTGCATTATATGACTGTTGGCGTATAAACCAAAATTATTAGCTGCCAAGAAGATCATTACATGTTTTGTTTTACTGCACCTTACTTTACAACACTTTTTTAAGTTTAACTCAATCATTGCTTGTGTATTTCACAGAATAATCGTGGTTGGAGGCCATCTCTAGATGTCATCCTGCCCAAGCCTCTGCTCAGAGCAGGAGCACCTAAAGCAGTTTGTTTATGGCCATAGCTTATTGGTTCTGAATGTCTCCAAGTCTTGAGACTTCACAACCTCTCTGGGTTGGATTTGACCACACTTCTTACAATAAGAAATTTTTTCTTATATTTCTATTGTCCAACAGGAGTCCCAAGTTGCTCTCTGTAAAGCTGGTTTCCACCAGTCAGCCCACAGCCCAGCCTGCTGCATGGGGTTATGTTGTAATTCGAGAAATGAGGTAAAAGGAATGAATCAGCATACCTGACCACCTCCTTCCAGCTAGTCCCCGGTTCATGTCATCCTTCCTGTCCTGTGACCTTCCCCTGTGACCTTGTAGCCCACCGGGAGTTCCTGTATTCTGATCCTATCCCCCTGTGTCCTTATCCCATTGGCTGCTAGCCAAAGCCATTCCCCATTCCCTCTCCTGAAAACCTAGTTCCCAAAAAGAATCTACCTTTTCCGGCCATGCCATCGCCTTAGAATAAACCTGAGAAAAGAAAGGGCCTCTTTTGTACCCTTTTCCATCCATGCTAAGATACTTTGTCTGATCTTAAGTAATTAGGAAAAAGACAAAGTATCATTATAGCAGGGTTATTCTTCCCGAAGTGAAGAAGACTTTTTTTATTTTCTTTTGCTGAACTTAATGAGATTCCTCTCAGACTATTTCTAGAGCTTGTCAATGTCCCTCTGAATGGTAGCATGGCTATCTAGTGCCTCATCCACTCTATCTCCCATTTCGTATGGCCTGCAAACCTGTTGAAGATGCACTCTGCTTCATCATCCAAGGCAATAATGAAGCTTTAAACCAGTGTTGGCCCCCAGTACTGACCTTGGAGTATTGCACCAGTCTTCTTCCCACTGGATTCTGGAGGACAGCTGGACCTTTCCACATCATCCCTGGACTTTCTGATGAAAACTACACCCTTCTACAGGAGCACTGCTTCAACAGAACCACATCTGTCACTGCAGGAGGACTGTAGCCACCATTTAATCAGATTGCAACCAACACCCTGACTGACAGGGTGTCAGGTTGTATTCTGATTCTGTCAGTGTTCATGAAGACCATGAGTCCTTTCTCTCTTGTAATACAGAGATTGATTACTACTGGTATTGTCTAGTCTGTACTACACATAAATGTATTTTAAATTATCCCATAGTTTCCACTGTGTTTCATTCCTGACATGTTTGTCTCAACTGTCCTTAAAAGTTTCCAAGGAGGCAGACTCCTTAAATTTCTCATGAAATCTATTTCAGTCATTAACTATCCATTTTGTCAGGCAGTATTTCTTCTTGTCTAAATCTGAATTTGGCTTGCTGCAGTTTAAGTATCGGCAGTACTTCTTGCCTTCTTGAGTGTGGACATAGAAAACAAATTGACTTCAGCATTTTCCATTTGCATATTTGAAAGGTATTGCAGATGTGATTCAGTACACTTACATGTAGCCATCTCCATGTGGATTCCCACTTGTGATGTATATGTCAGATCTCATTATAGTTATTTATAAAATAAAGTGTGATTCCTGAGACAATACAGAATGTTCACAGGGAATATCAGATATGAAAGGTTCTGCTCTGCCCTCCTGGAACCTCAGCTTCAGGCCAGGCATGACATCTGGAAGCTTTTAAAATGTTCCTGAGCTCCTAAGTTTGGTTGACTGACTTAGGCCCTTAACCAGTATGACCAACAGTACTGTAAACAGCTGCAATGATAAGGAGTAGTGTTATTTAAACCCTTAAATATATAAGAAGCTCAGTGCATTGTTCTCCTAACATTTTAAACCCATCTAAACAACAGATGTTATTTCTGTGGATCACACAGAACACATTAGGATGAGCAAACCAAGATGGCTAATTCTCTAAGCTTTGCAAAGAAATCTTACTGAGTTATGGGGCAGTCTTGCATTGCCTGTCATATCTACATAAATAGAACATATTCCATATTGTTCAATTTACTAAACTAACAGAATAAAAGTTACCTATGAACTTGAATCACAACAATAAATTTGGGAAAACCACAATAGTAGTAATTAGAATAGTAATTTTAACACTGTGCAATAGGAAATGCATTAGTGTTGGTGATGTAGAACCCTACATATAAACAAAACATAGAAAAATAAATTAGCTTGAAATCTAAAAAAAATTGGAAAAAAATTACTCTTCTATAGTGAATTTTAGAATTAATTTTGGGGAAAAAAAAAGTTAGTTTAATTCTTAGTTTGAAGTTATATAAAACTTAGAGAAACTGCAAAGGCTTCTAAATCATTGCTTTCACAAATTGCCTTATTAATTTCATTGTTTTGAAGATCTGCGTCAAAATATGACTATGTGCATATTTTTAAAACATGGTATTAAAATAAATTTGTATTTAGTGCAATCAGACTATCTAGCAATTCTTAGCAATATTCTGTATGTGATATATTGGCTTTCAATAATACTATATTATTTTTGAGTTTCTGCAGTGTGACATTGATATAAAAAAACGCAACATAATTTATAATAGAGTATATATAAGAATATAAAGAATAACTATATTCTTTTATAAAGAATAAAAGCTTGCATTTTTAGCAGGTTATAGAAGAGAACATTTTAAATTCATTAAAATGACTTATGGCCTTTTCAAAACTCTTCCTTCCCATGGATCTTTCCCATGAATGTCAAATATCATATATGTTGATCTACATTGCTGTCATTGTGAATTTACCCTCTTTATTTCTAAGGGTTTTTGTCCTTTCAAGGTTCCATTATCCAAAAAAATCTGACTTGCTAGTTTAGTGGCACACGCTCTTGCTAAGGAGCACGTATACAAGAACAGTGAGAACAGGTTGATTAAATTGTTGAGCAGGAATCTTTTGTTACATAAATAATAAGATATTTATGAGCAAGATGCCACTACTTTACACAGGTTTTGTTAGACTCTTACAGTAGATTAACAATAAAGTGTGAAGAACTCTGTTTTGAGTAAACAAGGATGTTCCCAAGATAATTGCTTCATCCAGCCTGTGCCCAGAATGCACTGCACTAGATGCTTCCCATAGAAGCTACAGAATTGTGTTTAGGTGCTAATTTTAAGCACTGGAACTTAAAGACAAGCTAACAAGAAGGATTTGGGTTGTAGCTGTTCAGCTGGCATGAATACAGAGCAGCACAGGTCACTGGTAACCAGCTGAACTCTGCTGCTGAAGGGACAGAAATAAAATAAACAGTGCTGATGCTACTGCCTTAGCTCATTGGAAATAATGGTGTAGTTGGTGTCAAGACATTATTTTAAATATCAAGCAGACTGCATTTTCTGCAAGGCATAAAGGTCAGGAAATGTGGAAAATATATTCCATGTTGTACCTATTTCAGCATAAGATCTTGTAAAAATAATTTTACAGAAAATCACCTTAAGCAGAACGAAAAAGGAAAGTAGATCTGCATAGTGACATCTTTTTCCAAAATAAGGTACTTTTTTTTTTCTACTTTTAAGTAGAATTGCAAAGAATAAACTAATTTAGGAAATGTTACCAGTGCTGAAAATGTAAAATACATCAGCCTTAAATATGATAAATTTCCAAGTAAAATGAAACACAAGTGCTTCCTTTTACCTCTTAGCTTTCAGTTTACTCAATTTGCATTAAAATATTACCACTCAAAATCATGTATACATGGAAGGATTTGATTTTGAGGGTATTAAGATTTCAAATTATAGGAATCAATAAACTTCTGACTGTCACAGCACATAAACTGAGAGAGTTTTGGATAAGAAACTCTGTAGCAGGAGACATGACTAGCTTTTCATACAGAGAGAATAAGAAAAATGGAGCTTGTTTCTTCATTTCTCACTTTCCAGAAAAAGGAGGAAAGGCAGGGACATTTTCACCTTTGAGATGATTATTTCAGCTTTTCGGTGTCCCTCTAACACTGAAGACAACATTTATTCAGCAATGAATACTCGTGTGGGAAAGATTACCACCTCTCAAGTTAAGTGATAGTAAATGGAAGAAGTTGCATTAGTTACTATATGCTAGAAATTTAAGAATTACAAGCAAAATATCTTTTAGAAAATTTTATTTTTAAGACAGACGGTCCATCAAAGTTTATGTCCAATGAAATTTTGATGACCATGATGTCAACATGCAGAAATAATCAAACTTTCACCAGAGCTTCAATTCCCTTGCAGCTCAAACATACTCCTGAGGTAGAGCCTTCATTACTGGACTGCAGACCCAGACTGGTTTTCTCTTCTCTTCTCTACAGCATGAAGAAAATGGCTATAGAAAATATTTGTACCTAAGGGCCTGGAGGCAATTAGAGATGTACAGGTACTTTCTCAGGCTGATGGTTAAAACTGTTTCTGAGGAAACATAGACTTGGAGCCATGTAAACTGTCAGGTTTTGTCAGAAAACAAATCTCAATCTCTCCTTCCTAATTTATTGAACCAGATCACTGCAAATAGAGAGAATAATTTCACTATTTTCTTCATTGCAAAGAGTCTGGTCTTGGCCTCTGGTCTGAATATAGAGAGCACTTTTGAGCATGAACCAGGTGAAGGCAATTCCACAATATCCTTCCTACAGAGGACTGGCAGGAGCAGGAGGTCATATATGCTTATAAATGCATATATGCCAATATACTTCATGCTTTCTGCTCTAGGCAGGTCATTTTTAGTTTGAGTCAGTCTTGAACTGGCAGATGAAAAGCCCCCACCTTCCTGTGCATTACAAAAAAACCCCAAAACTTGTGCCTGCCTACTGCCCTGAACATTAATAACCCAAATGAAAAATGCTGTAACACAATACTCAACTTTTCTGATGCTTAATGCAAAGTCAGAGAGACAAATACATGGTTAGGGACTATTTTAAACTAATTCTTTAGAAACTACTTTTCCCCGTCTTTTATATGAAAATCTTTCTTTCAGAGATGCAATATTTTCAAGATAAAAAAGAAAGCAGTTAACATTCAAAATTAACTTAATTTCTTTGTCTTTGGCTTTCTATAAATGCAGAGAATAACTCACAGCTCACAGGATGCTAAAATAAACACAGACTGAAATTCCACGAATCATTATGTATGAGCTGGAATACCAGGAGACATGTTTGTTCCAAGTAAAGAATTTATTATATGAGGCTGATGTCCAATTAAATAAAAAAAATTACATAAAGTTTGAAATTGCTCTGCTTAATACTTACCACCCCCTGAATGGTGTATTGTTTAAATATGTTAGGACAGAATAATCCATTAAATATTTATTAGTAAATTCAATCATGGCAAATTATTTCCCCCTCATTCAATGTATAATAGTACAGCAATCAAGCCTCTTTTGTTTCACAGTAATCACTGTATCAACAATCAGTAATTATATATAAAGCTTCTGAAAAATTAGAGGAGCAAGGAAAGAGACATCTCTTTTGGTAACTAGTTCCCCTTCATTTCTTCTGAACAATTAAAATACCCATATACATTAACAAGATGAAACATTCTGAGACACAGGTCTCCAGCAGCAAGCATTGGAAACTGCATTATATTTGCTTGTTTTACTTTGTGGGTGGAAGTAGATTTATTATTTTTTCTTTATGAATAAACTGCCAACATGCTAAGAGAGTTTTTAACGTTGTTTATTCTTGCTCAAAAGTGAGATTGACTACATGGTTTAGAAAGAACTTCAGATTTCTTTACACTTTTACTTCAATAGAATAAATCTTTTCTAAGATTTTGCTTAACTTCAGAAAGCCAGAGATTCTTTTGGAAGACTGATTTGCTTAAAAGCAGCACAGAGTTTTAGCTCACAGAGGGCTGACTATCTGAAAGCCAGAGAGAGAAATAGAAGTTGGTATTTACTATCCCATTATTGAGATGGATCAGCTTCTCATCTTGAGCCAGCAAAAAGACAAGAATGATCACCAGCTTTTTCAGGTACTGCTTAGATGCTAGCATATAGTTAAATTTAAAGGGGCTATAAAATAGATGATATTAATGTTAACAATCACATCAAAAATAAAATCAGGAATTAACAATAACAATCACATCAAAAATAAAATCAGGAATTAATAATAACCAACAACAACAATACGATTAGTACTCCATGGACAAGTAGAATTCATGAAGAAATTTTTACCATGCAATGTATGTTATCCTTTCCTTAATAAAAAAAGTTTGTGAAAAGAACTCTTTTAATATGGTTATAATTAAGTAAATTATGAAATGTGACACATATCACTTGTAAGGTCATTTATTGCTCCTCTGATACTTGCTTTTCAATTTCCTCCTTGATTAACTTCTTTGTTTTGTATCTGGTCAAAATCCATATTTTTAGTTTTTATAGGCAAGGAGCCTTTTCAGTATCTATCACTCAGAGGACTGGATTGGAATTGGTAGGTGTAATAGTAATTTGAAGAAATAATTTTTTTTTCAGGATTTAATTCTGGAGTTGTTTATCATAATCTTGTCCCATCACGGAAGCTGAAGCTTAGAGGATGCAGAGTTTCCCATTTTCCTATGTAAAATCAGTATTCAAGGACAGGATTGTGAAACATTTAAGATATCTCCATTGTTGTGGACTTAACATGAAAGGCAAATGGAAAAAGCAAAACATTACAAGGTTGTTATTTTTCTCAACAGTATAACTAAAATGAGACCTTTTAAACTGATCTAGCTTTTACAGTTCATCTTTCTTTGGCCATGCAATTTGTTCAGCTCACTTTTCATGATGCTATACCTTCATGCAAAGCAAATTTAAGAATTTTGATAGAGCAATAAAACACAACTGAACAAGATCAAGTTTTTATTCTGTCACACTGTTTTTCAGAAAATTGAAATTTCTTCACATTCAATCTTTCTTCTAATTTTCCTAGTCAATAGTCTGGTTTTACCACTTGAAATACTGGAGAGCATCTTTTGCATAGAACCCTTTTCCATAAACCTTTAAAACAAGAATAAGTTATTTTAAACAGTGAGAGAACAAAGGAGAACTTCCATTGGCACAAATTAAGCAAAATGAACATTCTGTGCTGTGGCAGGCTCAGTTGGAATAGTAAGCTGGTCATGAGCACTTCCAACTTGCCTCAGTTCTTGGGAATCATCCCAGCTATGTTTCCACTCTGTTAGCATTCTGCTTCTAACACAGCTGCATTTCAGGTTGCTTCTACTACCACAAACATTTTTAAATCTCTTCAGCTCAGCTCTGAACTACATGATGGAAGATGATAGCATTTCCACTCACATCTGCACATTCCCATTCTAATCAACTGTCTTGGGCAGCTGTGACTTCAAACAAACATTTTTTTCTTGTTTTCTTGGTTGTTCAAAAGGATTCATGAAATATCTGCAGGAAATCTTTGAGATTATATGAATTCAAGCTATAAGATATCACAGGCAGCCCTGTGCATGTCCTGGATCTCTAAAAGGTCAAAAGGAGCATCTATGGTTACAAATCTCATTTATAACAAACAATAAAGATATTATTTTCAAGCAATATCCACTTCAATCTCTTGAATAATTTTCCATCTTTTAAGATTAACTTGAGTGTTTATGTTTTTTAAAATTATTTTTAAAAATGGGTTTAGAACAAAGATAAAGAATAATAGCAAAATAGACTTTTATTGGGAAGCAAAAGTTTCTCCCACGAGTGATTAAGTGCTTTTATTCAGTTCAAGGGTGAAGTAAAAGACATTAAAACTCTGGGAGGTCAACACTGCAGTTTTGTTCGCACAGACTCATTGAGCCTCAGGCAACACACTGGTGTTATAGACACTTTCAACCCTGCTAAGTTTGTGTTTTGTTTAGTTAATTTAACAGATGTGCATATCTTGCAATCATGATTTTGTATCTATTGTACTTTTTAATAGTCTGGAAAGAAAATAAATGATAGTGGGTCACTCCATCCCTAGGCAAGTTAGATAAAAATTTGACTATGTGAAAAAATGGTATTTCTTCTACTAACAAACCCAAAATTTCTAATGCTCCTTGACATTCTTCTTCTGCCCCTTTCAAAACTATGTAACATTCAGGAAAATATTGGATTTTTCTAACTGTATTTCAGATTTTAAACCATTCTCACATTTTTGCAAGAAAGGAAAAGCAAAACTTTTTTCTACTGAGCAGTTCTCCACACAAGCAGGGGATGTTCAATCTTATTAGTGTTCAAATACTGTTAAAGCACAGAGAAGGGTTTCCTGCAGAAATGAATCGCTACATGTTTTTCCTTCAAACAAGGCCAAGCCTTGTCAGTATTTGTTAGTTTTCCTCACTGGGATGCTGTGTATTTTTAGTTTTGTTCTAGTAAAAAACCAGTACATATCTCCAAGGCACATTTTTTGTCAGGATATTCTGATTTTTGGAACCTGAGTATTCCAGTGGTCTTCTACCCTCTGGCTTAAAAATATCTGGCTGTCTGTTTTAAGACCAGCAGGACCACTATCCCATATCTTAAAACCTTTGACACTTGAAATATATTTGTGAAGCTTCAAAGCATCAAAGCAAATACAAAGTGAATATCAAAAAGTCCAATAAAATTTCTTTTTTGACATACACCAGGGACATCAAATATTCAACAAGCAAGCAAGCAAAATAAATCAACATCATGATTTAAAATGATGGCTTATGTCATTTAACAGAAACATAGGAGCAATGCAGTATCTCTGTCCATAAAGCCATCAGTGGGCATTAAAGGAATGTGCTTCCTTGGAAATGCATTTCTACTGATCTAAATGTCAGAGTTCCTTGATCACTCATTTCATCCCCTAAATTTTTCACTAAAACACATGCTGTAAATTAGACACACAAGCATACCAGTAGAGCCTCTTTACTAAATCAGTGACTGCTAACGAATGACTTCAGCAAATTAAAATTGTGTAAATAGAAGAAAAAAACCCAAATTGCCCAGAAGTTCCATAGTTTATCCTTCCTCCTTGATCTATGCTTTAAACATCTCTTTAACTGATGAGGAATGTGAGGTGGGAGGAGAGCTGCTGTCGAGGCCAGTCTGGCTGGGCATGGCAGCATCCATCCATCCCGACAGAGAGCTGCTGGGCTCTGACCACAGCCTGCTCCCAGCAGCTCTGCCTCTCCCTGCCACATGGCTCTACTCCTTGTCTGCCATTCCCCATCTTTTCATGAGTTCTGATTTCCAGCCTTCATGTGGGTGTTGCTTACCAGTGTATAAATCCTTGTTCTTGCATTGCTGTCTAAGGTCTCTTCTCCTCCCTCTTTCATGCCATTTTTAGTGCTCAGAGAAAAGTAATTTGGTGATCAATATAACAAGTACTGAAAAGAGAGGCACAGTGAGATAAAGTCTCTCCTGACCCTCCTAGGGGCACAGCCAACTCTGTTATGTTGCAACATCAGGTGAGACTTTTGTGACACAAGTGTGGGAGGAAGGGCTCTGAGAAACCTTGTCTGGGGTCTCCCAGTCTTGGCTGCATTAATTATTTTGAAGAGAGAGACACTGGCTTTGTCACTGAACCACAGATGACTGCAAAAGGATGAAAATTTCATGGTGATAAACAGAAAAGAGTGTTATGTGAATGCCAGTTCCTTCTGCAGCTTTTGTGATCACACCAAAAACAATTGGTAACTATTTGTCATCAGCATTGCAAATATAGGATAACTGTCAAGAGATTATCTGATTTAACCTTAAAGCAGGTTCACATGTTCTCAGACTATCACTGGCAGAAGATTATCTAACTTCTCTTTAGAAATCTGCTATTGATGTTCCATTGCACTCCTCAATAATCTGTTCCAGTGCTTTAATGCTTTTATAACTAGAATTCATATTTGACAGAATTTTACCTAAAACTTTCTTAGGTGCACGCTATGTGCATTAATTCTAGTGTTATTGTCCAATGACACAGTGGATGCATTACACATCAGTATCCTTTGTAAAGAGCTTTTTGTGTACTGGAACTACACCAAAATCATCCCCACTTTTTTGTTAAAAGACTTCAAAAATTCTTTTCACCTTTTCCATAAAATGTTTTTAACAGCCTCAGCACTGTCACTCATATTGTGTGAACTACTGCTGATATGGCTTTAATCTTCTTAAAATACCATTTATAAAACTAGACAGAATGCTCAACAGGAAGCCTAAGAAGTCCCAGCTAGCATAGAACCATTAGTTAATTTTTCTACATCTACTTTATTGTCTTGCAAACAGAAGAGCCCAGAACAGAACTTGATTTCATTTTTTAAAAGGGCAGATATTTATATAATAGGCCAAAACCTTGCCCTTGGTTGATAGAGTGGCTTTTTCTAAAAGTATAAGTTTCAGAAACTAACTTTCAGATTCTTTGTGAGTAATTTTCTTTCACCTTCTCTGACTTTCGAAGTAATTTTTTTTTTCTGATTTTGGATAATTTTACCAAGTTATCCAGATTGTGTTTTCTTCCTAACATTACAGGTTTTCTTTCAATTTTCAACAATAAATGTGATGTAATTGTGCACTTAAAGAATATATATATTTTTTTAAAAAAAGTACTTCTGCCCCCATCTCTTCCTCCAGCAAGAGCATTTTCAAAGTTGTATGAGATTTATAAGAGTCAAGTCGAGTTGTGAATAAATCCAAAGATGGAGAGTTCACAACCTTGCTGAGCAACATGTTCATTTTTGTTTATGTTTATTGTGAAATCAAACAACAAACAGACAAACTGCCTTATATTAATACAGAATTATCTTTGTTGCTGCATGAGTCCTTGTTGTGTTTTAAACACAGTCAGCAACCATTATTCCTTATGTGTTCTCCAGGAAACAGCTCAGTGATTGTTGAATAGCTTAGGTATTTTGTGGCCTCCTGGGACTGACAATGAGTAAAATCAAAGTAACTAAACAGTCCTTGTCTCTCATATTTTCTTTCTTAGGAACATGCTAAGTTTCAGGCCCTTATTTCATTTATTTGCTGGTTTATAAAAAATTAAAAGGTAAAAAGTTATTAATATACCTGCCTTATTTATGAAATGCCCAATTTGCTTTCCATCGCAGTCCCATCACGGAACTTTAATTTCTCCTTTTACTTGTTTTGGAAACCTTCATTTTGCTACTTCAATTTTTGTTATCTACAATCCATTTTTCATATCGTTCATTTTCATTTTAGTCCTACATGATGAGTTTGGTTTGGGGTTTTGCGTTTGTTTATTTTAATTGTATTTGTTTTGATTGTTAACTTTTTGTTCTAGTTTTTTTCAAAATATTGTTTTTCTTTCATATGCTTAAAAATTTTGGTTAAACCCCTAGCTTTCCTTTTTCTTTTAATGCCTCAGAAGGCCTTAGAATATATGAATTGGTTTTCTGCCTTTAGTACCACATATTAAAGATGCAAATTCACCTTTTGTTCCTCAGACCATCTTTCCCAAAAATCCTTTCTACTAATCCCTCTACATGCTGAATTCTGTTCTTTTCTTTTTCTGCTTTCATTCTTTCCTATTAATAGAGTTACAAATGGTATAACTTCATGGTCACTTTCTTATTCTTTGGCATTCTTTGAGTTTTTGGAAGTAATTATATTTAATGTTGAGAAGTTAACCTGTGACAGGCAGATAGAGGAATGTCATCAGTTTGAGAGCATGCCCTTGTAAGTCACTTGGAGCATGAGCTTCCACGGATGGATCAGTTAAAATGTCCCAGCAGCACTGCTAGAAATGTAACTCTTTCTTCTCAACCAGCTGACAAATGGATTGCTAAATTTGTTTCAAAACTGTCAGTGATGCTTCTTGTACCGGATTTTGCACTGCACAATCCAAGGAATTTAAACTGATATTCTGCATGGAACCTTCACACAGAAAACTGCACAGTTAGCAGCACATCTCTAAATAGTTCATGTCAGGAAGAATAGAAAAATGCTTCCCCCTCAAAATTTAGTTTCTCAGTTTTCTGACTGGGGAAGTGCTTCAGTGCAAGATCTGACATTATTCAAGCTAGTGTACCTATCTGTGGCTTGCTTATATAATTACTGCCATGGTATATTGCATCAGCTGCTTGAAGGTATGAAACAAATGCAAATGCACAAAAATATATGCACATCCATTTGCCTTTCTTAAAGCCTGCTCTAGGGCTGGGTCTAGTACAGTGCACAATCCTCAATTCTTGCTGATATTGGGTGCAAGTTGAAATAATGATTTAGGTAGTATGAGCCTAATTCTCTATTACTTTTGGTCTTCTCATTGCTGATAATAATTTAAGAGACAATTAGTCATCACAAGCTGAAGTACTGGCTACTTCTGAGTTATTGTCCTGAGTATCAGTGTATAGTTGGCAGTGCAGGATCAGTTGCACAATGAGTTGCATTCCACAGGCATTACTTAGATTTCCCAGTTCATGGCTGCATGCCTAAACAGAGCATGAATACTAAAAACCACTTTGGACATCATTGCAAAATTAGGCATGGCAAATGGAACGTTTCACCTGGATTTTGTCCTGATGCCAGGCATTTGATATGTCTTAAATTCTCATGGGTATTTTGTATTTCTGACCCAAAGGAACAGAGTTCAAACCTTTTTTCCTGTTAAACGTGTCTTGGAAAGTGAACCTCAGTAAGTCTGAAGTGAGTGCTCTTATTAAGGCTGTCTAATTCTTCAAAATAATTTTAAAAACATGTTTATGAGGCCTCTCATATTCTTACTTTAGAGGTGTAACATTCTCTGTTTCACTTCCCATTTCTCTTTCTGCATCAGAAGCCATATCCATGTAACTGTACTCTAAAACCAAAATTACAGTTGAAGTCTATATTTTCACAGCAAGCAGCTTCTCATCTTTGAAAACTACAGACACCTTCATGAACCTGCATTTACATACTCTTACCTATGCAAATCTGTTGTTAGGTTTATGCCTTAAAATAAAGATAATCCATCCTCCCTAATTATCAGGCTGAGAAACATCAAAGACAGAGGTCATATGCCCCACCCAAGACATATTTTTTCTGATTTAAGACAACTGGTAGAAGTTTAGCTTGATGACTGATAATATATTTTCAGGATAACACTTTATCAAAGCATGACAGCAGCTGTGAAATCTCAGAGTTTCTCCTCTCTCCTCTATGACACCTTGATAAGGCAATTACAGCATAATTACCTTAACAAGTGGCATTACAGGAAATTATTGTCATTCTGCTGTTAAAATAACACATAATCATCAGCAAGTGTATTCTAGCATCCCCAATCAACATCTGATTAGCTGGAGCTAACTCAGAAAAGAGAGTGTAATAGGTGGGCAATAATTGACAGCTAACAAGAAAAGGGTAAAACATACCCGTGTGTATATCTATATCTATCTATCTATATATATATATATATAGGGAGATATAAATGTACATACATATATATTCACACACATGTGTATGTATATATATTTAGACTTTATTGAGTGTTGAAAGTAGCTGTCTACCTGATCACTTCCAAAATAGGCTTCAAAGTTTTTATTATTATTATTTTGCAGGTAGATAGAAAAGCCTAAATGAGACTACATAAAAATACTCAGGTAAACAGCCAGCTTAATTTAGAAATGAATGCCTTATTCATATTTAAATGGTCATACTTGTCAACCTGCTTAAATTTCTCTGTATCTCCTACAGTTTTCTGGTTTATCATGTCAATTCCTTCAAGGTTGATAGCATCTTGAAATTTATAACATTATGGTCTATGACACCACTTCCAGTTTCATGTTGCCTTCATAAAACTGAATTATAGAACCTACTCTTTTTTTTTTTTCATTGGTTGTTTTCTTGGCTCTAACTCTACTGGGCTGCACTCTGAAAGATCATTAAAAACTGGGTTTTTACCTATCATGTCCTAAGTTCCATTTACAAAGGTGATGCAAAATAAGATTAACCATGACAATATATGTGTTTTCTAATTCTACTAATCATTAAATTTCATTACTCTTCAATGTGAAGAAAATATTTTCTTCCACATTACATACTTCCTTGTTTTAGTAAGAATACCTTGACCCAAAGCCCAAAAGGAAATCTCATACCATGATGATCAATATAATGTTATTAATGTCCTTTAGAAGCCAGCAAAATGTCTCAGGCTCCAAACATCTGTAATCCAGAATTAATGACCATACTTTAGCTATAATCAAATAGAGCAAGATAGGAAGGCATAGCACAGTAACAGCAGCATGACTTTATTTAAATTGCTATGTGGTTCTCATGTTTCATTATGCATCTGTTATACTGGCTCACACATGTTTAAATGAGGTAGAATCTGCCTTTGTAGGAACCCAAAGGCTTTGTTAAGAATCCCCTCAGTCCAAGGCTCTGAACCTCACTGCTTGGCTTAGTGAGTTCATGACCCTGGAATGACTCCACCTGCAGTACTCTGCAAAATCAAGCCTACAGAGCTGGATTTTGAACAAAAAATCTGACAGAGAAAGAAATCATGTATTTTTTTTCATTCACTATCATATTGGTAGAACATTCATTCAGGATAAAGCAGTAGTAATCATGGATGAAACACCAGACAAGCAGGAATAGTGCAACCAATGAACCAGAGCAGTGATTGTGCACCTATACTCAGTACTGGGGAGACTTCACTTCAAGTCGTGCATTCAGTTTTGGGTCCCTCACTACAACAAAGACATTGAGATGCTGGAGCCTGGCCAGAGAGGGCAATGGAGCTGATAAAGGTCTGGAGCACAAGAAGCAGCTGAGGGCACTGGGGTTGTTTAGACTGGAGAAGAAAAAGCTCAGGGGAGACCTTTTCACTCTCTACAACTACCTGAAATGAGCTTATAAGAGATGAGTGCCTCTTCTCCCAGGCAACTGGAATAAGAATAGAGCTTCAGGTCAGATATTAGGAAAAACTTCTTCACTGAAAGAGTAGTTAAGCACTGGAACAGGCTTTCCAGTGAAGTGGTGGAGTCATCATCCCTGAAACTGTTCCAAAAACAAGCAGATGTGGCACCTCATGATCTGGTTTAGCAGGCATGCTAGCATTTGGTCTAAAGTTGGAGTTGATGATCTTGGATATCTTTTCCAGCCTTTATGACTCTATGACTCTTAAACTGTGCAATTGAGACTTGTCCATTCTCACTTTAGGTATCTGAGTACCCAATGGGATGAAGCCCTGCAAATTTACCAGCATCTCTGGGTTATCATTATGTGTTACTGGCTCCACTTTGACAAACTGAGTGTTTTCCTATCAGATAGATTAGTTTTCCTGTTGCTATGCTTGTGTGTACAAATCTTTTTCTGCATCACTTAGCGTTTTGCACAAGTCTAAATATTATGAGAGGGAACTTATCATTTCACCATGAAGTCTCAACAAGGACAGGCTCTGCAATGTTTTCAGATTTAGAGCTTAGTATTTACCTCACATTTACCTGCCAGTGAAATGACATCTGATTGAGGTCATTCATTAAGATTTTATGAGAGGTCAGAGGAGGCAGATAGGCCTCTCTGAGACATCTGCCTCGGGATGAGATCAACTACCAACTGGCTAAACTTAAGCAAGGACAGGTGTATCCTATCATAAGACATTTTTTTTCTCCCTATCACTGACTTAGGCTATAGGGAAAAAATTTGTTTCTCAAGACAGAAAGTTAAATCCAAGATATGGTTGTTGTCTTGCATCTCAGGAAATTAGAGGTTTATTCCCGGTGCTACAGAGCTGGAAGAAGTGAATGTGAGAAATTACTTACACTTCCCAGGATAATGCCTCATATTTCTGTGAGTAGAGACCAAAGTGTTTGCAAATGCACCAAGCAAAACTATACTTGAAGAAAAAAGGTGAATGCTGTTTCTTGCTTTTTTTTCTTTTGTGAATCTGAAATATGATTCACTGTCAAATATATTACTTGCTAAAAGGCAGTCTAATTTTAAGTTTGAAAATACATATTTTAAAACTCAATAGCAGGTAGAATTATTTTAAGTGCTCTTCAACAGTAGAACCTAAAAATCATTCTCCTTACAATAGTGCTTTAACTATCAGTTTGGGAATGGAAAGTGCTCCCCAAACTGGTGAGTAGAATATTCTTTTAAATGTGAGTTTGGGGCTTAGCAATACTTCTAAATTTGCTCTTGTAAGAGATTTTTTTTTTTTTTTAATGGGAACTGCTTCTTACTTTGCTCTTGTCAAAATAAACATCAAAATTTAAAAGGACAAACTATCCTGTTTAGAATAAAGAATGTAACTGTCCATGCATATGTAGTAAACTGTGTGAACAAAAGTGCAGCTGGTGAGAGAAATGATGCAAAATTGATGGTGCCTTTGAAAGCTCCAAGTGAAAAATTTATTAAATATGATCCAAGGTCATAGCTTTCTATGTAGAAAGAAAATGAAACCAATACAAAAAAGGACTTTATTTGCTGGAAAGCACCCTTGTATTTAAAATGAACGTGCTTTCAAATAAAAGCTGTTACAACTAATTGCTAGTTAGAAGCCTATCCTATCCTCATTTTGTGTAAATTTCTGTCATATTTCTTAGTTAAATTAAAAAAATAATTTTCACAGAGAAATAACGTTTTGATTTTTTCCAAAATTGTCAACCCTTCCTTTTCTCTCCTAGAAAAAGTGATTAAAAATTCCTAGACTGAAGACTATAACTTCATCTATTCTACAAAATCCTCAGTTAATGAGAAATTTTAGAAAAGCCAACTTCCTTTTATGCCTGCTTAGCAACCTTCCCCAACTTTGCAAAAACCCATCTGTGTGAGATCCTTCTGATTTGAAATATCTGGATTAAGTGAGGTCAATGTTTTCTGTCCCTTGCTGGGAAATAGGATAATCTTTTGTTTTAAGTGAACAAGATCGAGAAATAAGTTGCAGAGTAAAGGTGTACAGCTAAGTGAGAGAAAGAAAAGTGATGCTACAGTATAAGAGAGCTATATGTGTATGTATATGTGTATATATACAGGCTGGGAATGGGAATAATCCCATAGTTAAGTAGATCTGGAGGCTTGTGCAAAAATAAGGTTAAGTCTTTACCCCTTCTTTCACTGAAGGATCAATCAAATGAAAAAGTGATGGCACAATGTTGCAAAAAAAAAGAATCTGTTTAATTTTATGTAAAAGAGATTTGAATATGAGGAACTTATATCTTTTTCAAAACTCATTTGCTGACCCCTTTTAAAACCAAACTTGCTGTGAATGAGTCATGGACATTTAAATCAATTAAATCTATTTTCTTTGGTGAGTAATCCACCATATACACCTATTTAAAAGCTATTTTATTCATGAGCAGTGTCAGCAATGCAATTATAACTCCAAACACATATCCAAATTTCTTTACCCATATGATTCCATGATCTCTGTTGCTGAGGTAAATAATGCTATTACTGCTGGTATTATAGTCAAACAACAAAATTAATTAATTTCATGAAGAACAAGCAGAGATTCTGCAGCAGGAAGTTTGTAATAGATTTTTCAATGAGGAATTTCATAATAAAAATATGTTGGGAACAATAGGGCTGAAGACAACGGGATTAAATTTTCAAGAATTTTTGCAATCAGAAATTTCAAGCTGTTTTGTATTACAAATTTATCACTATATGAGTTTATTTTACTTTTGGAATGTAAGAATACTTTCTCTGTGGTGAAACTGTCGCATACAAATTTTTAATAATAGTTCTTCATTTGGATCAAAATGATGCGTGCATGTAAGGACCTGGGTGAAATCAGTATTGACCTGAAGGTGAGCTAGGTTTTGTTACAGGGCTAAATTTTTACCTTATAGACCATGACATCATAATACAAAATAAGATAAACAATAAAGACTACTAAAAGTTAATTCATCTTTAACCAAGAATTAGTCTTTGCACAATAAATAAATGCCAATATTTAAAAATCCAGAAGCCTCTCCTCATAATAAACTTTGGTTTAATATCAAGGAGAATTGTCACCTAATTGAGTAACATCAGTTATAATTTATGCTGTAGGATAGAAAATGTAATAATGCATATCCTAATTTAAAGAATGTTTTTAAAGTCTCTGTGTAAAATCAACTATTTTCTTGTTGCTAATAAGAGGAAAATAACATTGATTGCCCATGAAACTTTTTAACGAGTAGCAAAATTTCTTTAACATATTATTTAACAGCTTTGGATATATACTATGAATGTTGTCTCCAAAACAACTGAAATAAAAAGCCTTTTGAAAGGACTTATGAATCACAAAATACTATAACAGCCCATTGTGATATGTGATGAGCTAATAATCTCCATATAACCATATACACCCCTGATAAAAGCATTGAAATGATAAACATATAATTGTGTGAGTTGGCTGCAGTAGGTCACAATGAAGATTATACTAGAACATATCTACACATTTGTGTTCCTTTCATTTGCTGATGTCCATTGCACTCCTGGAGATCAGGGAGGTCACTGGTGGAGACCAGTGGCCAGTGGTGCTCCTCAGGGTCCAGTATTGGGACTGGCACTGATTCACATTCTGTCAATGACATGGACAGTGGGATTGAGGGTGCCCTCAGAAAGTTTGCCAATGACACCAAACTTTATGGAGCAGCTTTTCCACACACTGGAGGATTGGGATGCCATCCACAGGGGCCTGGGCAGGCTGGAGAGGTGGGCACATGTGAACCTCATGAACTTCAATGTGGCCAAGTACCAGGTCCTGCACCTGGGTCAGGGCAACCAAGCATAAATACAGGCTGAGCAGAGAATGGAACCAGAGCAGCTCTGGAAAAGACTTCAGAGTCCTTGTCTGCAAGAAGCTCCACCTGCAGTGATCCAGCAGTGTACATTCATGGGCCAGAGAACCAAACATGTCCTGGGCTGCATCAAAATAATGTGGGAAGAAGGCTGAGCGAGCTGATTCTGCCTCTGGAATCTGTTCTTGTGAGACCCTACCTGGAGAGCTGCATCCAGCTCTGGGGTCCCAACCCCACATGGAGATGGACCTGTTGAAGTGAGTCCCAAGGAGGCCATGAAGATGACCAGAGGGTGGAAGAAACTTTCCAGCCTGGGGAAGAGAAGGCTCTGGGGACACCTTATAGCCAGAGCTTCAAGAGAGCCTACAGGAAAGCTGGAGAGGGACTTTTGACAAGGGCATGTAGTGATAGGTAAAGGTGTCATAGATTTAAACTGAAAGAGGGCAGGTTTAGATTAGATATTAGAATGAAATTCTTTACTGTGATAGTGGTAAGGCACTGAAACATTGCCCAGTGGATGCCCCATCCCTGCAGGTGTTCAATGACAGGCTGGATGGAGCTTTGAATAACCTCCAGTGGAAGATGTCCCTGCACATAACAGTAGGTTGGGACTATCCTGCCTCAGTTTGAAAGACAAGTATCTGCTAAGGAAGGCAGGAGTCTCCCTTGGAATGGACAATGTAAACCCCCTCCCTCCCAATTATTATAATTTAGAAATTAAGGGGCTCTCAGGCAAAGATTTGGGAATAAGAATAGCACTTCTATTCTAGTATGTGTAATTTTTAAAAAAACCAAAACCTACAATTTAATAAGATAATTAAAATAAAATAGAGTAGTAAAAAAAACCACTGACAGAGTCAGAATACAACCTGACACCCTGTCAGTCAGGGTGTTGGCAGCAGTCCCATTAAATGGTGGCTGCATCCTCCTGCAGTGGCAGATGTGGCTCTGTTGAAGCAGTGCCCTGTAGAAGGTGCAGTTTTCCTCTGAAGGTCCAGTGGTGGTGTAGACGGGTCTGCTCTTCCTCTGGGAATCCAGTGGAAAAAGGCTGCCTTGGTGTTCCAAATCTCAGGTTTTATCCAGGTCAAGTATTAACAATGTCACCTACAGTTTGGATTCTGATTCATATCACTACAGAGTAAAAGTATTCTAGGTTTTACTTGTGTGAGTGGTTTTTATAAAATACATACAAGGTACGTACAAGGTACATGTTTTCTTCCTAATCAAATTTTCAGTTATGTTACATAGATGCCTATTAGCTACCATGTTAAAAGTTATTAAGTTAGTAATAATTTGGTATTAGCAACTGGACCATTTCTATAACTCATAATTCATAAGGCTGTTCCTAAATGTGTGTAAGTCTACACACTTTGTCATGTTCTGTTTCAAATATCATATTTTACAGTCTGAGATGTTTTTTCTTTCTTTCTGCAAATAATACATACAGTAAAAAAATTCAGCAAACAACACCAGACTTGCCTATTTTGTTTGCACAGCAAAGGAAGATGAAATATCCTGAATTTTTATTCAGCATAATGTTTATTTCCACCAACACAGAGGGGTTTTTACATTAATTTATCTGACAATTTCAAAGAAAGCCTTACAGCCTGCATTAGTAACATAACACTGTAAGCAATTTCAAAAGAGGACATAAAAGGGCCTTTGTGAAAGGGTCTTGTTATTCTAGTGCAATTCTGTAATGGTAGACAAAAAATACTTTGTGTGTTTCAACACAATGCTACGAGCTCCCAAACATGCTCTTTCAAATAAAGGCAAAATACCTGCTGCTAGAGGTTAAATCACTCTATGAGCCTCAAATGCTCCAAAACATCTTAATCACTAAAAAATTAATTGGCTAAATAAGCAAATAATTAAAAATTGAAGCTTCCCTCCTGTTCTCCTTTCACATCTCTCTCTTCTCAAAACAAATGCAAAAAATTAACTAAGGAAAAATTCTAGCTGAAATTGAAGAGGATATTTTATAGTGTTAAGTGGTGTTTATGGCAAAATAACCTGTAAAGTCAGAATGAATAATGAAATAAAGCATCTGCTGAAATAAAACCTGATGAACAAGATAAAGCTAAGGTCACTACACAAATTGTTGAATTCTCCATCAGTATATTTTATTATCCTCCATTTCAGCTCTGGATATATGTATATTATCCATACCATTCAGTAATATAAGCAGTATTTCTTTTCTCACAAATTGTATATATATATATATAATCCATGGGTTCCTCCTGCTAGGGGTTTCCATCCACCACCCAGTAAACCTTAATATACATGCCAGCATTCTGGTGCTCAGTTCTGTTTGCAACAGCCTCCACAAAAGTATGTTAAAAACAGAATCTACAATGAAGGAATTTCACTGAATAAAAAAACCCACACCACATTGACAGATCCTATTTGCATCATCCCTGCACTGGTGGCCTGATTTTGAGGACTCTTCTTTTTACTGTAAATCTGGCTGAGCAAAGCTACTGATTTCAAAAACTATCTATGCAAATAACAAGTCCACAGATCCTGGGATCTTTCATTCAACTTTCATTGCAACTCTCAACCAGCATTGCAACTCTCTTGTTTAATCCTTTTCACTTTCAGTTTAATATGAACATTTTCTGAACTCCCCTTTCAGGCCTTTGCAGCATTAGATGAATCTAAAGATAGCCTAAAGCCTTTTCTTAGATTTGTGCTGAATCTCTAACTGTATTGTATTTTAAAATGGCCACATTAATTTATTTTTTTTCATTTTATTCTACATCAATGTATTTCTTAAAGAAAATCACACTTGTGCTTAAATATATAAAGAAAAAGACCATCTTCCTGTTGAACATCTTATCCATAAATATCCTTTTAAACTAATAGCAGTCTGGTCCATGATTGAAGGCTTATAACCCTTCTTTTTCACTCATGACCAAGTTGCCTTTTATGTACTTTATCCAGTGCTATTGCACAGCAATGGAAAAGCTGTTTAATATTATTGTTCCAAGATCAGAGTTCAGATCTCTAGAATAAATTTTCTTCTTATATATGGAGGGAATGAAAGAGGAAAAGAACAGGCAGATTTAAAGACCAAATTACATTTCAGCAAGCTTTTATTTCAAACCAAAACAACAAAGGAAATGTCATGTTTCAATACATCAGTGTTTAAAATAGTTTGCTAGAATGGATTCACACATTTACAGGCAGTTTTTGTAAAGCTAGATTTCAACCTTCAAAAATAACTATATATTTGTGCTTTATAAAATACTGATTTCTTATACAGAGGAGATTCCCATCAGTAAAAAATCTGGCACAGCTGTACAGTGAAGATCCTAAGTGGGTAACATTCAAGCAGGGCCCAAGACCTTCAATGGAATATTGAACAAATGTAGGAATGGGGAATTGAAGGGATATAGGAAGAAAACTAGGAATGGGATAGATATCACCTATCCCTGTAAGGTAGTAAAATAAGTGAGATTTCTATTGGTTTTGGGGTATGTTGATTTCTCCCCATACATGGAAACCTAGAGAAACCAGTTTCACTGCCTGTTTTCAAGCAAAGAGAGTCCTACCCTAATATCAGAATTGATGCTGTTTATTTTTAACTTCAGAAGGAAGTATGAGCACTCTCTAAAATGCCACATCTTTAGTGCTGAAATTGTAAACAGGTGATGATAATTAACAATTATTTTCCATAAAGCATTGTCTGAGGTATTCATATTACAGATACCAATTCCCCTTGATTGCAAGCTGCTAGGAAATTACATGGGTATTTTTTTTTCACTCTTTTTAGCAACACAATTTTATCTTTGATGGGATGGTGAAGGATCCTCAAATCCTAAGTAAGAAAGATCAGATTTTTATAAGTATCATAAAATACAGACTTTCATGAATGCTTATATGTATTATTAGTTGCAATCTCTTTCCCTTTCTAATTGAACCTGAAGACTTCTGAAAAATTGGTTATTTTGTTATAGGATTTCAATGTTTATTAGTTTAAAAAATAGAAGTTGCTTTTTTGTTTTTTCTGTTTTTTGTTCAGTTGATCTGAGTGTATAAACAGTTTCTGTTGATAATTTCACTTTGTATAACTTCACTTTATATAGCTTTGTATTTGGCATATTCTGAACATATGCATGGGCAAACAAAAGGAATTTCAATTTTAAGAGAATAAATGCTTCTAAACCTTTTAGGCATAGAAGGATAATTGACTTCTAGTTAAAACCAGATACATGTAGAAAATATTTGCATTTTATATGGAAACAATACTGAAGGACTATCCAATGTAAATGTTACAGATGTTGCCAAGACAGTGATAGAGAAAAACAACAGGAAATAAATTGATAATCTTCTTTGATTGTAAAACCTTCTTCCTTCTCTTGGACCTTCAGGTGGAATTAGTGACATGAGATGTCATGATAGCAGCACTATCCTTGACCAAGAGGAATATGTGTAGAGATCATTATCTTCATCTCCCTTTCAGACTCTCTAAGGAACTGTGATAGCCCAATTATGATCTCAATCACTCCTCCAGGACATCTACACAGATTTAGTCCTACTATCTTGAGGGAACACTCAAGTTGGAAACCCTTAATAATCAACTTAAGAATGGCCATTTTCCATTAGAAACTCTATGTTCAGTTTTTCTGTCTTTTAAATAAACATATTTGTGTATTGGTTTATAAATTCCATGGAGAAATTATCCTTTATGTATGACTACAAAGCACTTGATATAATGAATTTACTGTCACTCAGGGCATCAAATATTATAACTGTGTATACTTTTTTTGCAAACTATAAAACATACAGGAAATTACTCTTTTAAGCAATTTTAACAGCTATAAATTTTGTTCAGCTCAAATGCAGCTCAAATTGACCATATGCACCACATGCAAACTGATGAAGTTGCATCCATATGCAAAGTGAAATCCTGCTGAATAGTTTGGAATTAGTTGAAAAGACAAACTTGAAAAATGACAACTATTGTTATCATAGATAAAGCAGCTTTTATTCCTGAGCATGAAGTCGTGTGGTAAGGGACATTACTTGGGTCAGCTGTCCTGGCAGTGTCACTGCCCAGTTTATGATGCAGCCCCAGCCTGCCCATGGGATGGCAGCATGAACAGCAAGACAGACCTGGAGGCTGTGTAAGCACTGCTCAGCAATAACTAAAAATGTGTGAGTTATCAGCACAGTTTTGGTCACGAGTCCAAAACATAGAACCACAGAGCTGCTATGAGGAAAATCAACTCTGTCTCAGACAGATCCAGTACAGGTATTTAAGTTTATTTAAAACCCAACAGCATTAGTTCCTCTCTTGAGGTCCATTATGCAGCTCTTCTTTCATTAAAAAAAAAAAAAAGTTAATAATTTATGTCATACATTTTTCTTGAAATCACCTTAGAATGACAATGGGATGATTCCTCCTTAATTTGAGATTTATTTGCTCAGTGACAAATTTTAGCCCTTTAGAAAAGCAGACCCTTCGAATATTTTTGGACAGTTTGTAAATAAACTGTCTGAAAACCTGGAAGACTTTGCTTACATGAAGAAGATCTTATTTTCAAGCCTTCTTACAGCATCTTCAGCTTCCATTAAGATATACAGTTAAAAAATGAGATACAGAAGGAATTGCATGAAGAGTCAATGGCCTGTAGACAAAACATAACGCATTAACTCACAAAAATCTTCCTGGCATTGCAGGAACTGAAGTGCTTTGTATGCTTGCATCTTTTTCTCAAAATTACATGAAGTTCTATCTTAAGGTAACTTTTTAAATTATTGGTTCACTTTGAACAGACAGAAGGGCAGATAATGAAACATTGTTTATAGAACATGGAGAGTTATAATCCAAAACTATAGAGAGCATATAAAGCTGAGACATAAATTCAGCATGGGAATGTTGACATTCTTGGCAAACCACACGGTGGACAGTAGCCCAAAATTCATTTGCCCATCAGTGATGCAACTTTTTTGATCCAGTATCTGCAGTGCATATAAACATCTCCCAGTGGATTCCTCATACTGCTGCTGTTAATTTAGTGACATTCAGCATCCCAAGGGCCACTCCAGGTGCTGCCATGCAGGTCCTGCATGTGCTGGATGTGCCATGAGCAGTGCCCAGAGTGCAGGTCAGCAGACCAGGGATAATTGTGTGCCTCAGTCAGAAAGGCTGAGAGACCACAGACCCCCTTGACTGAATTGCCTGGGCAATGAGAGTTTGAACCTTTTGTTCACTTATAGAGAGACCTCAATTCTTGTGCTTTAAATGTAAAGAGTCCGACATATGAAATCTAGGACACAACTCTCCCTAAGGAAAACGTCAAAACAGGTCTAGCAAAGCAATGCTCTGATTCTGTTTTGTCTATAAAGTGAGTCTAGGTGATGGTTAGCTTAGACAGCCATAGCTAAGAGACAAGTTATTCCCTGGTTGATTCGCCTGGACTTTAAACTGAGATTTTTAAACCAATTCTTGTTCTTTAACTTTTCCCATCTTACTATATTTTTGAGTAGAGGATGCTCAAAACTTCTGATTCATAAATGGTTGAGGTTGAAATTGGCCAGATAAATTCTGTTTTTGGTCTCCAGGGTAACAGCAGTTTCCCAAAATGGCTATGTGACATTCTTAACAAGTATATCAAACCACTGGTCATGTTTCATATAATGTATAATATGCCTCTAAGCAGAACACACAAGAAAAGCAATCTGAAATAATTTTAGTCTCCTGTGAGGCAATTTGTAGTTTTAGAATACAAAATTTTCGTCTTAACTTTGTACTCTGTTATATTTAGCCTGAAGTGTCTAGTTAGAAGAAGAAGTTACGTGACATGTAACATTTTAATAGTTGAGAAAATTTTTACTGTATATAAAATTACACAAAAACTACTTCCCTCACAATTCTATCCCACATTATTTTTTCAGTATTCCTAATGGTTTGGATAATGTTTTGACTAATATACTGTGATTATCACTCTTCTTGTTCTTGTCCACTGAAATACTTTAGGTATCTGCAAGATGCTTCTAAAATGTATTTTGCATCTTTTATGTTCTGCAAAAGATTATTTCTTCTGCAGAAATCCTTTGTTAAGGTTCTTAGATTAAATTAAGAGAAAAAACCACAAAGCATTCCTCATATCAAGACCCTTAAAATTCAAATCAAACTTTGAAATTTCGTTTTAGTTGTTAGTCAGTAGCCACACAGCAATGATTGAGCAATGGAATTGTGAACATTGTATGCTTGGCTAATCATTTGTTTTATGGAAAAGGGAAGACAGTCCAAGATGAATGGGCTCTTTGGTCAATAGCCACCAGGAGTAAAATCAGAATTAAGCAGGGGGGAAGGTAATTCCAGCAATGAGACATCATGACCACCAACTCATTGACCACCTACTGAAAATGGACCCCAGACTCAAAGACAGGGGAGAAATGTGCATGTGGACTACTTAACATGAGTCTTGAGGGCCATAACTAGCAAACAGGGCAGTGAGTATTAAGTAATGAAAAAATACATCCTTTATAACTGATGAATGTTGATGCCTTTGTGTTTTAGTAATATAAAGTTTTGATAATCAGGGAGCCCATATTTCATGGGTTATCTCTCATCTCTCTACTTAGCACAAACTAGAATAAAAGTACTCACACCCATGGACACACTGACTACAGCTAAAAAGGGAAATGTAGACCAACCTTCACATAGTCAAAATGAACAATGATGTAGTACAAAGAAATCATAGATCAGCTGTAGTTTAACATCAATATCCTTAAGGCTGTGGCATTTTGAATTGATTATGCTTATAAAACATTAATTTAACCACCTTATTCACTTTTTACTGCTGATAGCTGTTACTATTGCTTCATTAGTCTGATTATAAACATAGGGCATTTACAATAGGTTGTTTTGCCTTCTTTTTTCATTCCTTAATTGTACTGTAGGAGAATTTAAAGGATAATAAGGAAAATAAAATGTGAGCACATCAATAAACTGAATAAAACTTATCCAGTCAGGTCTAGAGAATGACAGTCTCTCCTTTCAGTTCCTTCTTGGTCTCAAAGTTGCTTATGGTAGTTACACTTTGAGGTTATACAGGCAAAAAAAACCGTTTCCAGAATGGCATGTCAAATTCACTTCTTACAGTAGGACAGGTAGATGATTACTGAGAATTAGGACTCACATCAGATGGATATTCCACTCTCACAACTTGTGGATGGCCCGTTGTCATGATGCAGGATAAGAATGGCAATAAGATCCACAAATAGAGATAGTCAAGCAAATTAGAAGGCAAGACACACAAAAGGATATTCTAATAGCTCAGAAAAACTACCTAAAGAGTTTAAGCTAAGTGACCTGTTCATACAGAAAACTAATTTGCATGTTTTCCCTAAATAATTTTGCAGAAAAAAATGCTGGTCAAAATTCACGGGTTCCTTTCTCCATAGGTTCAAATTTGCTGAAAGCAGAGGAATTATGGTGCTTTTAACTCTTTACATTAATTCTAAGATATATAGAAAACTACAATTTTTACTAAACTATGATGCAATAAATTATAGAATTAAAATCCTTTACAAAATTGCTTTAATGCTTCTTTACACATGGGAAAAGCATCATGTTTATTTGGTATCTGACTCTGAGAAAAAATGTTTGCTTGAGAAAGTCAATTCAATATTGACTATCAAGTTATTTTAAGTTATCGAAGCACTGTCACATATTTTTAATACAGTTCATTAATTTTCTATGTCAGCAGGTTAGAAGGGAAGAAATTTCTATAATCATGCATGTGGCATTATTAGATTTTTTTTATTTTTGCTGATTTCAGCATGATTAAAACCACACAACACAGCCCTAAGCAAAATATGTATAAACTAGCAGAAAAATGGACAAATAATTATTATTTTTTTTCCAAATATGAACTTTCTGTTTCTGTAGCAAGAACTCAAATGATTAATAGTAAGATATTTTATCTTGTAGCTTTAACATAAAATCAAAGTCTACAATATATGTGTAACACAGGACTGTTCTAAGAAATTTCATAGATTTAAATATGAAGCTACTAATATACAGAATACTGAAGTCACTATTTCACAGGCAACCATATGAGTATTTTTTTTAAAATAATATATAAATGCTGCAGCCCAAAGTACATTGATTAACATAGCCATTCTATCACAATTTCATTAAATCACATCTACCACTTCCATAACTGCTCTAATGAGCTTGGAAAACTTAGCACATGCTACCAATTTGATGTGTTTTTAAGTATGATACTGTGGTTTCTTCAAAAATAAATAAATTGAAATGAAGCTCTAAAACTATTATTCCCCAGCTGACTGCATTCTTATGGATATGTGTGGATATGTGTGGATATGGTGAGGGATCAGGGCTGAGACACAGAAGTTTCTTTAATCCCTGCAACATGTGTGGGCCAGTGACACTGATCTTTCTACATTTGTGTGGACAGGAAGAGCCAGGGATGGAGTGGAGAGCTCCCTGTGAGTGCATTTGGAGGGAACTGGCTGCCCTACAGGGACAGACCCCAGGGAACCTGACAGGCTCATCCTGGCAGTGAAAACCTCCACTGATGATGAGTGCACTGGTTTTGGGGTCGAAACAGCAAGAGAAGGATGACCACAACAACCAGGAAAAGGATAGAACATAAGAAGTGTATGCTTTACAGTGTTAACTACATTATTTTCTTTCTTTTTCTGTTACAGTTAGATTGAGAATGATAGTAAATAGATTCTTAAGATGTAAGTTATAATAAATAAATTCTGTAATTTAGACATAGATGTGCTTCCACTTCGACCATGAACAAAATCTTGAGCCTGACACACTTTCACATGAAATGCCAATCTTAAATTTAACTGTGCGTTGAAACCTTCAAAGTCATTACTATAATCCCCAGAATACAGTACCACTGTTTTTTCACCACTTACTTTTGTGATATTATATAGCAACCCAGGTAGAGTATTTCTCATAGGATGCTTTGCCTGCATTCACCATGGAAACGTTTTTAGAGGTAACATTGCTGCAGGAATGCTGATGGTCATTTAAAGAAATATATGATATAAATACACAAAAAATAACTGTAAGTATCCTACTCCACTTCAAGTTGGTACACTAAATGTTGATTAACTTCATGAGAATTCATATTTCTGCCCTTTAATATCCTTAATAAGACAAAGAAAAAGGCAAAATAGTTATCATTTATTCATTAATAACACTTGGTGACCAAACCAGAAATTCCACCGATGCTGACATTCCACTGGATAGGATGATGACAAATGGAAAAGAAATACCATTGTGCACTGTGTTTGAGACATTGAGCTCACAGCAGCACTGGGGGAAAGACACCCCATCCTCATTAATGTGTTGCAACTGCAATAAACTATTGGTAACTGAAATTTCTTTAGTTGCTTGTCAGTGAACCAGGCTTGAAGGGACAAGTTCAGATATGAGTCTGCAGAGAAAAATCTTTCCCTGCTTGAATATGGTTCTTTGTAGGAAGCTCTTAGCATTTACACTTTTTATACAGGCTTGTTTTGTTTTGCTTTGCTTGCAGCTAAAAGTGGTGCTCAGTAGGGATTATTTCTTATTCAGCTTGTTAAAAAATACAGTAAACATCCAGGAAGGGTATACAAATTCTCAGTTAAGAGAAAAATTTCTCCAGGCTGTTTTTGGTTTTTTTTTTCTGTCTCACATAACAGATCCATAGTTGTCTTCACTGCAAGAAAGAGGAACTATAACAATAGACAATAGCAATTTGTATATAAAATTTTTGTATTTGTTTTTTTTTTGTGGATGGTATTTTCTATGTATTCTGCAGTTTATATGAGTCATGTTCATTTCTCTAATGAGTGTGTAAAGCATGTGGGATTTGAGTCTTAGAAATTGTTTCATTTTCCTTTTAGTTATACCTTTTCAATAAAAACAGAAATTAACCTTGTTGATGAAGGGATTTTTCTTTTATGCACAATTCAAGACAGAGCACCAAGTGAAGCTTTGCATTGTCATCATGAAAACTTATTTATTAGCTGTTTTTCAGTACCCATGACTAAAATTGCTGTATTTTGAATGACTGTATCCCCTTTTTGAGGGAATTATGATTTTGATATGAAACCTGTGGCCATCAAAATATAGCCTCAGACCTTTGTATCCATAGAAAGTAGAGCTCATCTTGTTACACTGATTTGTTCATGTGGAATCAATTATCTGTAAAGGGCAAAGAGAAGGGAAGACACTGGATACTGAGCATGTGTAAGCTTATGAGGTTATTTGACCACTTAGTTAAAGCTGGTAAGGCAACCACACCTTTAGATAAAACCCAAATTTTATTGTCTGTAACAATTTTCCAGCTCAGAGATATCTATTCCTAGAGGTATACAGTAGTTCAGTTCAAGATATGGGAGTTGGTTTGACCTTAATTTATACTAGACATTTATAGTATAACAAAGAAGGGAATAAGGTAAATTGGACATGGTGGTGATACATAATAATTCTACAGCAATAACTTTCATATCAGATTCATTTTTTTATGAATCAAAATGAAATTTCCTCAGGACAAGGATACAGAACCTAGAAATCAGCAAGTGCTCATTGATCCTTGCCACATCCTCACACACCACAGGAGGAACGAGTTTGAGAGCAGAACACAGAATACAATTGAACATCTTGAAGAAGAAGTTAGAACATTTTACCAGAGATCTGATGTCAAAAAGTACTGCCATAAGAAAAGTTCTGCCTTAATTTCGAAGTGAATAAAATATATTTTACAGCATTAATAGTACTTGATATTTACATGGAGCATTTAATTTGTAGTTGTCCAATTATATTTACAATATGACTTAATGTCAGTGATCCATTTTATAGAATGATATAACAAGGTACAAAATACTGCTACACGTTAGAAAGTAGATAAAGACTAGTCTAGTAATGTTCTGATTTTCTAGCCAGTTGTCATTTTGCTAAATAATGAAAGACATCAGTGGCATCTAGCTGTTGGAGCACCTATAGCTCCAGGTATAGCCATTGAAAAGCTATTTATCTGTCACATTTTTTCTATTCTTCATCACTTTTTTCCTAATTGACAAAACAATAGTAATAACACTGTGTTACAATTATCTTTGACTTATGTCAAATCTTTGCAACAGAAGTGACTTTTAGAGACCTATTTCTGAATTACTGATGTCTGACTGAGGTTCTTTTCCCTAAAATAACTGCTCAACTATTTTTTTTTCAGAGTTGCTTCTTTGTTAATCTTAAAATGAGGGGGAAGAAACCCAATGATGCAACCAAAACCCACCCCCACAGAGGTGAAAAGCTATACCCCAAAAACTTTTATTAGAACATACAATTTTCATAGCTCAATAACACTCCACAAGAATATTGGAGTGTTTGTCCTCTAAACAGTTGTGCTTGCTGTAATCTTAGTGAAGTAAAGAAATCTGCTGAAGCACATGTTTCTTTAGGAGGAAATTTGCTAGGTGGTACAGATGGTTTTCTTTGACTCAGTAGATCAGCAGGGGACAGGAGCACCCTGGACCATTACAGTCCTGTTTCCTCGAGGGCTGTGCCACACATGCTCACCACTACAGGTAAGTCACAGTATGTGCTTCATTGATTAAACATGAAGACAGTAATGAAAGCAGCATTGAACCCTGCAGCACCTACTCTAAAATCACTTGGGATCTCCAGAGGGCCACTACTTGTTTTCCCACTCAGAGGATTATCTTTAAACCAACTGCTCAGTCATCACTGTTCTAAACAGCCACTTAAGAGCTGGCTTTTAAGGAAAAGCATGAAATGATTTTTTTTTTCCAGGTTTAACACACAATTTAGGTTCTAGTTCTAGTGTGATAGAAGCAAGCAGAGGTAATTGTAGCTGCAGCAGTTTATAGCACAGCTCAGTTTTCCTTTTCAAATTCATTTTTGTGTGGCATAACTGATCTGTCTCTGGTGTCCAAGAGGAGCAGTTTGCAGTGTGCCTCATCTTTGGAGCAGTGGGCAAGAAATTCAGAGATGTATCAACAGTGCATATGAGAGTGGGAGAAAAATGATGTGAGGGAAGCACTGCTCTGTAGGGGTTGTCCCCCAAGTATCTCTAATATCAGGTAGCAAGTTTTTTTCAGAAGATCAGGCTGGATATGAAAGAATATCAGGCTCCCATCATGCTACCTGTTCTGCAGTAGTGCTATGATAGCTGCTTTCAACACCAATACAGAACAGCCACAAATGTCTCCTCAAAGCTGAGCAATGAAACAGAATGAATATTTGCCCACATTTGGGTTGTAAACACCATTACAGTGTAGAAGACAAAAATTTCTTTTATCAGAAAAAAAAAACCTTTACCTGAGAGTTTTGAAAAATGAGGACTCTTACAGAAGTGACTGAAAGGGATGAAACCCTGTTAAACTATTTTACAATCCTACAGGTTTTAGTAGTACAGTTACAAAGTTGAGCAGGCAAGATGATCTTCATGTGCCTGTCCAGCCACAAAGCCAAAGAGCACACTGGATACATCACCAGCTGCTGCATGAATGGAATAGAATAGAATAGAATAGAATAGAATAGAATAGAATAGAATAGAATAGAATAGAATAGAATAGAATAGAATAGAATAGAATAGAATAGAATAGAATTAATAACTTTGATGGATTTCCATCCACTCTGAATGCATTTACTTGGCTACTACTGAAGGATTTTACTCAGGGAAATTAAAGTTGGAAGTAATTCGAGGTTGACTAGGAAAGTAACATTATGTTTGGGAACTAAAAAAGATCAGATTAAAGGAGTGCTAGTAGATAAGGATGAGCAGTTTATCTAACATTTTTTCTCACTAGTGGTAAAAGTTCTCAACACAACTAAAATACAAATAGCAAACTTCAGATAAGACAAAGCCATGAACTGCTTTTTTATAGTAGGTGTTTTTATTGTGATATTTGAGTTTGGAGCTACAGTTTTAATGCATTCCTTACTGCATAATAAAATAAAATACAATGTAAATTGATTTTCTTTTTTTTTTTTAATTCAGAATCAGTGCACATACAACAAGCAATTCACTGAGTGAAGCTAGACATTTCCTCTTTTAATTAAACCTTTTGAAACTATGGAAGGGGAAATTTTATGCTGCTTGATTTGTTTTCAATCTGTCAGGGCAATCATGGTGTGTTTTCCTTTCAGGATAGCTACCAGGAAGTCCTAGAATTGTTAGTAAGGATGTTGTAAATGTGACCAGCACACTATCACAAAATTTTTCCTTACAGTTTCTGTTAGGAACTATAAAACACTGGGATGGCAGTGAGAGATTTGGATTCACATCATGTTTGTGACACACATTTTTGGAGCAAGCCCAACAGGTGAGAATGACCCCATTCATTGCCCACCCAGATCCTTAGCCAATGTCTGGTGGAATAAAGAGGGTTTATTTTTCTTATTACCTCATCAGAGCCATAGGGGAGAAGGAGGTGCTGGGTAGGAGGAGTTGGGGAGGAGGTGAGAGGGGAGGGGCAGCTCTGCACTGCAGGAACACCTGGGTGTGCATTGCTGCTGGGTGGAGACACAGTCATCTCCTGCTGGGGCAACGTGACAGTGTGCCAGCTTTACAAATGGTTCTGTCATCTTGACACAGTCCAGCTGCTTGGTTTCCTGCCCCTATGCCTTCTTTCATTGGTTCTGTACACATCCACGGAGAAATTTATTAATGATACTTTGGGAAGCTCCAAACATGGTGTTATGATCAGGTTAGTCTAGACAGATCATGAAAAGTCTTCTCCCCACATGCAAGATATACAAAATATATAATTTAATTTAGATGTTTTAAACATCTATCTCTCCCATGAGTCTTTACCAGAGCTCAAGATTTGAAGTGGGATTGCAAGAGATCTTTACAGTTTAGTGGATAACAGGAAAATAGGATATGTCAGTCAAGTCAGGGCCACAACACCAAAATGAGAAGCAGAAAACTAGCAACGTTGGACAAAAGGCAGGGAGGTTTAGAGAAAACTCTTTTCCCCTATTTCATTCTGAGACATAAAAGACATTTTGTTTTGATATGACAGAAAATTTTGCCAGTACCCCACTTGCTTCTCTTGTCTGCAAAATTAAATCAGATTTTTCTTTATCTCCTGCACTCTCAAAGTTTCTATCAAATTTGGTGAAATTTTGGATTATGCATGTATGGAACTAAAACTCTCTTATAAGAGGATGCATAATTTATCTTTCTATTACCTATTGCATAATAAATCTGGAGGATATATCCAGTGGTGTACAGGCTGCTGTACAGAACTCAGTTGGGGTTTGAGAAGAACTTTTCTACCCAAATCAGGATGAGATCTTGGATTAAATATCTCTTTCATAAGGCCCTGGAAGTTGCCTGTGTCAGTGAGAGTCATGTCCCATGGGAAGAATTTTAACTTCCTGAATTCACATGAAAAGGGAAGAGTTTCTCCACAGCATAGAAAGCAGATAAATTGAGAGAGTGTAGAATATATGTAATTATTATTCTTTCAGCTGGTAAAATGACACAGAGAACAAAGGAGTCTCTACCTGTCTTTGGCAAGTCTTAGCTCAGTTTTTACACTTCTAGAAGCACAGCAAATGGACTGGACTTCAGGCAAATCCCTCAGGTGTTAGCACTCATCACATTACCTAGAGACTCTATCACTGACAAACTCCTTGGAGGTCAAAAAAAAGAAGAAAGGCCTTAACAAAGTAAAGCCCAAGAAACTGTTTTGGCTCTTCCTTCTCCCCCTCATTCCCTATCTCCACAACTGCAGACTTGTGAGAAAACATGGATAAACTATTTGCAAAAAGAAACAAGAGGAAAGTTGTTTTGAAATGTGTAGCAAGCTGTTGATACAGTAAATCCCTGGTTTATTAAACTAATAAAAGTATTAAAATACAATAAACATGTTCCAAATCCTGGAAATATTTATGCAGTTATTGAACTACAAAGGACTGATTACTCATGAGTAATCATGAGTTAAGCATGTAATTAAGTATTTTCACTCAAACTTCGAGTCATTTTGCTCACTGCTATTTCAAATACCTCCCCATATTTGACGTTAGCATAAAGTGGTGTGAACTTTTTTAAAAAGCTGAAAATAATTTGAATAAATTAATTAATATTTCCTTAGAAAAATAAACAAGCATTAGATAAGTATAAAGAACTTAAAGGGCAAGTTGCTTATTTCATAGGAAATTATGACAATTAAAATGCAATTTGTCTTTTTTATAAAATTTTAAGGCATTTAATACCCACATATTAAATCTCTTTGCTAATGACTTACTAGTTTTAAATACTTTGCAGTAATGACTTATATAATTTCAAGTGGTTATTTTCCATACTTCATTACTTTCCCCCAAATGATCATTGATTTGATAATTAGTTGATATTTTAAAGGCTAAAGACGTGATGTCCTTGAAAATGTTTTAAGTGTCTTGTTCAGGGCAAAAATAAATTATCATCTTTGAAATGCCATTCAGCAGTAATTTTAGTGGGCTTTTTTTAGTCTATTACAGATTGAGAGAGTCTTTCATTTTATATTAATTAGTAGTTTGTGGCAAGATACTCAGGAAATCAACATATTGCACTGAAATTTCATGCAGTAAGATATCTCCCTGTACTCAGCGGGTAGCTGTAATGTATCTTTGAACAAAGCCCACATTTCACTTGATGTAAAAAGGCTTCCAATTTTTACTGTGTCATTCCTCTTCTACATAACAAATTAACACCCTGCAAAACTTTTATCCCCTTCCCAGCAGGCAGGATACATTAGGACAAGATTTCTCAACGTCTTTGTGAGTTTTTAAAAGTTGTTTCATAAATGTTTTCACCATCTAGGAATTGATCTGACGCCTTTGGAGATGAACTCCTTGAAGGACAATATCTACCATACTGCAGGAGCTGGAGCACACTTCCTTTGAAATAATCTTTCTTCAATGGACCTAGAGAACATGTTTAATTAACATTTTACCTTGTATATGTATACCTATAGACTTGAGGGCTAAATTTGGATTAGGATCCTATTCATAAGAATAAAAGCAAGAAAAGGTTAATACTTTTAACAAAATACTAAAAAAGTTAAGCAAAGTACTAGTGAATGACTATTTTTTAATGAAATTTATGACTGTAGATTCTGATTGTGCCTGAAAGGCATTGAGTAAATTTCAGTGTTAAACAGCAATCAATTGACAGGAGCAAGTCATGCAGCTTGTCTTTGTCACTGAAGAATGGCACAGCACAGGGAGGTGACACTGCTGAGGTGTCACCCAGACTGGATGCTCTTGAGGGTCAGTTACAGGAAGAGGATAAATTATTGAATGTAGAATGGTTTGGATTCGGAGAAACCTTAAACATCTCTACTTCAGCCCTTCTGCCATAGCCAGGGACACTTTCACTGGAGCAGCTTGCTCAGAGCCTCATCCAGCCTGGCCATGAGCACTTCCACCACCACAGCTTCTCTGGGAAATGTGCCAATGTCTCACCACCCTCTCAGGAAAGAATTTCCTCCTAAGATCTATTCTAAACCTACCTTCTATCAATTTAAGGCAATTCTTCATGGTCCTATCACTACCTGTCACTTTAAAAAGTCCCTCTCCACCCTTCCTTTAGTCTCCTTTTAAGTACTGGAAGGCCACTCTGGAATTGTCTCTTCTCCAGGTTGTGACATCACAATTTTCTGAGCCTATCTGCATAGGAGGAGTGCTCTAGCCCTGTGATCATCACCAAATTGATGGAATTTGTTGCCACTGAAAGATTGTGTGATAAAATTCAGTCATCATCAGATATCAGACTTTTAATGATGGCAAGTTTTCAATTTCTTTGTGATGTTAATTCACATTTGTCTGTTTTGAAAAGTAAGTTAATCTTGTGAATATCTCTAGCAAAATCTCTAGCAAAACAAGCTACTTTTGAGTAAAACTTTTTTTTTATATCCACAATCTGTTTTAAATAAAAAAAATGCAAGAAACTTTCTAGAAATGTTGTATTATTAGAAAATAAATAAATAAATAAATAAAATAAAATAAAATAAGGATATTTAGTCTTCAAGATCTTCATGCATCATGATGATTTGCTAGACTGAAAACATTTATCAATATTTGAAATTAAAACAAGTAGACAAAACTAGAGGCAACACTTGTTGACTTTAGCAAAGAAAAGGATAAAAATATACAAACATTTGCAAGTTAATTAAATCGATTTTAAGTATCATTTATATGTCTAAGTCCCAATAAAACCACTAAAAACTATAACCATTCTTGAAATGAAGTGTTTGCTCCAGGAATTTTTTGATTGGGCTAATAGAAGGTACTGAAGCACATTTTCTGTCACTGTGGATTAATACAAATGTACTCAAACTCACTAATCTACAGCCTATGTTCTCAGTGAGCCACCAGCTAAAGAAAACTGGCTCTTAACGGGGGTCTGGCAGGCTTGGTCCATTGGTTTTTATTTACACTATGTTTAGACTTAACTTTTAATCTAGATTCACGTGTTTGAGGTTTTTTTTTCTCTGATTGTATATTAGTCTTAAATTGCCTCAGAAAAGGCTAAGAACATAAATTATTTGCCTCATTTTAAGGACAGGAGGAATTGGATCAGCTGGTGCAGGTCTCACTGTCTGTTACTCAGAGGTAAAGTCCTTTTCCTCATTGCAGCATTCCAAAATTATTTTGTAACTGGTGGAAAATTTGGCCTCTGTTGCTTTGATTTTAAATGAATATTTTTTCAAACTACATATTTAATATTTTAATTACAATAACAGAGGGCTTTCTTATTTCTGTTGCCAGTCACAGAACATGACATGAACAGGGGAATTCAAGTATAGTTACTTGGTTTTTAAAGGATACTCCATCATATTATAAAGTCTCCTTACAAAATCTCTCTGACAGAGTTTGCCTCTCACTTTTTCATCTTTGAATGATCACCAGTGTAAGAGAAATCTGATTTATATCAACTTGATGTATTAGTGAGAGATTACAAAAAGTGAGTTTCCAGAGCAGCTACCTACCCTCACCACTGAAATGGATGCTCTGGCTCCAGATTTCTATTTCCATCTGTTGAACCTCTGCTACAGCAAAGAACTATTTACAGCTGAAGATAAATTCTCTCCATTATAGGACAAGGACAGAGAACCTTCTAATGGTTTGGTTTTCCCTCTTCTCATTTCTGTCTTTTCCATGTGTATATAAGAACTAGATACAGCCTTCTGATAATCAGCTCAGTAATATACAGACAATTGTGATAGTTGTTCTCACTTGACCTTACCTCATTAAAAAGACAAGTCAAAAAGCCAGAAAGTTTGGGGCTTTTTAGAGAGAAGGAGCAATGAAGATTAAGAAATGTAGGAAATATGTGTGAGGCAGAGGGAGAATCAGGAAAGGACAATACCAGGCAGAATAACATATGCAGGGAAACACTTGGTTAGAGTGGACAAGAAGTGAGGGCACAGAGTAATGTGTGAGTTGAAGGAGAAAGCAAAGGAAACAAGGATAGAGAAGGGAAGTTCACTAGAGAAAAGCCATTTGCTTGCAAATGTTTGTATGTTTTTTATATACCATTGCAGTAGAGTATGAAACATCAGAGATAACACCCCTGATCAGTAATAAAGGCTTCTCATAATTGCACCAAATGTACTGAATCTGTACTCACTGACAGGTAGAGAAGGGGTTTTCCATCATTAATTCACTATAGAGGAGCAACACTAATGCAGATTCTAAGATGAACTGGGAATTTTAATCTTCACATCGCTGCTAAGAAAAAAAACAAACAAACCTGGATCTGTGAAATGCAGGGAATCTGTGATTGTGAGTTCACTGAGATGCCTATGGCCTTTGTTTTAGAGGTGACTGTCAATGGCAACCAAAGTACAAGGGTTGTTTTTTTTACAGAAATTTGAAAAAAACAAACTTTATTTGCTAATTGAATTCGATCATAAATTACTGTTGTATTTCTTATATTCCCAGAATTTTAGAGTTGCTGTTGCCCTCTTTAGCAAACTGGTGTTTAAACATCACTTTCTAAGTGACTGCTTATAAAATAATTATTCTTATCTAGTCTGTAAATGTCATTTTATGGAGGTTGTTATCCTAGTGAACCTTAATAGCCTCAGAGCTCACTCTTAACTCATCTCTGAAAAGTACAGGGCCAGCTGCTTGGGTAAAAACAAATGCAGTTGTTTAGCTATTAAAACAAATAGATTACAGTCAAATGTTGAACTGGTGTTTGAATGAAAAGTCTCTCTGCCAAATAAAAAAAATACTATTACATTGGCTTTAACAGGAAAGTAAAAAATATTTTTATATTTTTTACTTCAATTAGGCTTATGTACATCACTGAAACAGCTTTTAGACACCCGTGTTCTGCAGGCTAAAGTTGCTGGGAACCAATCCCCTACTGCAGTATGACAGGGAGCCTGCACCATGGGGATGAAGGATGCCTCTCCCTGCAGAAACTGCTTTATGGGATAGGCATACCAAAAGGTTTAAAATCAGCTGTGATGCCTTGATACCCCTGCAGTTTAACCTCCCTAATCCATCCCAAGAAGTGGACATGGGAGCCATGACAGACACATTGGAATCTTCCCACCTGCAAATATTGGGGATTACATTATGGGGATGTCACTAGGGAGAGATCAAGGCAGTCTGGAGTGCAGGGCATCTCTCAAATGGAGCAGACCTTTACTTACAACACCTGGGAATTTGGGAACTAATCTGTATGGGAAACTACAGAGAAACTGTTAAGTGCTCATTAAAATCACAAATCTTATGTGCCCAAAACTCTTCATTTCTCCCATTTCAGTTCAAAGCCCAGCCTTAAGGCTCACTTAATAAAATATTTTATTTCTTTATCATTAAGTTTTAATCAGGGCTAAACTGGGAAGTTAAAGATGTTCTGCTTTTACATATATAGAAATTCCAAGGAAAGCAGTGAATGGGCTCACCCTGGCCTGCCTTGCTGTGGGCACCTGGAGGGACTCAGAGCTTGAGAAGATCCACAGACATGATGGGCAGAGGAGACATGGGGGACACATAAACTGTGACATTCCAAACAGGCCATGGACAGACACAGCCAGAAAAGGGATTTCTCCAATTCTGGTGCCATGAAGGGGTAAAATATGGCTCAGAGCATTTCTTGGAGATGCAACATGGAGATCCATGTGTGCACCTGTGAAAAACAATGTGACAGCTTTGAAATTAGATCCCTTTATATATGAATGTGTGTGTACTTTCACTGTAATGACCAGGATTTGGTCTTTTACTGCTTTAAAATTTTGTCCAGGTGTGGCACCATCCTTTCTTATCCTCTTCTTCCTGTGCCCCCAGCATTTGCCATGGCTGAATAACCTCTAAGCTGAGGTTTCTCAAGGTCTTACTAGCCTTAAGTATGTCCAGAAAAATGGGTGATGGGGCCTTATACATTTATTGACAGTGTTTTCCTTTTTAACAGTAGCAGTGTCATGTCACCAAAGTGTTCCTAGAGAGAAGAGAAATCAGTATGTGGTTAAATTCTAAACTGATAATTTTGTGTTAGCACAAGTGCTGACACACAGTCAATCAGAAGCAGGAGTCAGACAGTTCTGTCTATGAATCCAGTCTTAATTTCTTGAAGAATTCTATTTTTCATTCAAGAAAAAAATCCCTGTGCGATTTAAATAAATATACAAATAAATAATTCTGTATATTCACCTCACAATGGCACCATGTGGTAACCTTTCCCTTCCCAACAATAATTTGTTATTTACACCAGTGCATATACTGATCACTAATTTCTCCTTCTACTCTAACTGTATTTAGAAGTACATGATACACCACAGTACACCCTCTGCCCCCCCCCAAGCTATGATACAATAATTAAATATAATTGTGTATCTGATCTAATAACCAAGACACTGTGTGGATTAATGGGAAGACAAAATGGGTTCAAAATTCATATTTCTGATCAAGGATCTGAATAAAGGCTCTCAGTGTTATTCAGAAATTCAGATTTCTGAATGATCTCACATTTCTATACTAACAAGAAAGCTGTGAGACATTAAATTTTCAAGAGACAAAAGAATTAAGGACCATTCTCAAAAGTGCATTGTATTATTGATAAAAAATGACATGCAGCATTAGCTGTCATGACACCTTGTGTTTGAGATCATCACAATGGACTGTTGGCAGCAACTTATTCTGCCAGCCTGGGCAAATTAAGAATGGAAGCAGATATTTGCCCCATTTTACAGCTGGAGAAACCAAAGGGCAGATAATTGTCAGGTTGTTTTTTTTAATAATTACCTGAAATAATAATTAGGGAAGTGACAGAGCTTAGAAGTGAGAGTGGATTTTATGAGCATATTTTTTTATTCAGATGTTCCCTTACTTGAAGAAGAGCCCAAGCACTGACCTAAGCCCCTGCTTCACCATCCTCCACAGCTCCTTTCACACCTTCCCAAGCCCTGACCTTGCTCTGTTATGCAGCTCCCCCATTTGCCCTTTCACATCACTCAACGTGTTTTAAACCAAATGCCCACATTTGTAGCACTGAATCATCTTTCCACAGGTACAGAATGGAGGAGTGCACGAACTCATTAATTTTTTGATTATTAGAAAGTCTTTGTATTAATCTTCTCATCTTCTCCTCCCACATTCTCACACATATTCGTCCTGGGGAGACAAAGTCCCAGCCAGAAGCTATAAATATTCCATTTACTTATGGCACACGTTAAAATTAATTTCTGAAAGCAATCAGAAAATAGGAAAATCAGATTATTTAGCTTCTTTTAGCATTGATAGGAAGACATTATCCATTAAAAGAAGCTTTTCTACAGTGGACATGTGAATCTACAAAAATATTATTTTAATAGCATATTATTTAATGCCTGACAACAATAGGACTCTGATAGAATATGAACAATAGTAAATGAGCTCATTAGTTCTCAAAGATTTTACACAAAGAATAACAAATTGTTTCAGAATGTTGGTAAAAATACACGGTTTTATCAGAAAATTAATCTTTATTGAATATTTGTGTGAGTATCAATTTAGTGATAGAAAGCTTAAAAATCTGAGTGGAATAGAAAGACGGAAATTCTCTTCATATTTATTAGAAATTCTGATTTATGAACAATAGAAAATTAAAGGATCACTTTATCCAGAACAGACAAAGGATGGAAGAAAGAGCACATTGCTCCATTCCAACTATTTGTTTGTTTCTTGGGTTGGAGAAATCATGCTATGGAAGTGTGGTGGACTACAACACAGTTCATGCTTTAACAGCTGGTTGTATCAGTTTAAGCAGTAATTAGTATAGTGGCTTTGTTTTATTATTTTGCCATAGTTATAGTACAAAATGTCCATACTCCTTTATTTGAAGCATTGGGCTGCCATGGCATAACAACAACTTATCAAGCCAAGTGGGGACATGAAAAGCCAAAGGCTGTGCATGTAGTTCCTAAACCCTCATTAAGGCTTTTATTTATTAAAGACTGTGGTCTCTGTGTGTATGTGACTTTGAGGAACATTCAGCTAACATTTCTAACTCCTTATTACTGATCTCACTAGTTCATTGGCTGGGGTCTCACTTAAAGAATGGGAAGAGGTATATGAGATCTGCTCCTAGCAGACAACTGAATGCTGATTATGTCATTAAGATTTTATCTCTGCAAATAAAAATGCAGATTATGAGCCTTAGAATATTTTCCTACCAATGCAAGTCTAAAATGGAGAATCATTTTATGCCTGCTATTGAGCTAAATGCAAGGCAGAAAATTAATAAAAATGTTGACCTTCCTAAACTAATATTCTAGTTTGCAGGTTAAAGACAGCATAAGAGAAGGATATTTCAGAATGGTTGCTTTGCCATTTCTTTCATCTTTATGAATAAAAGTTTATATTTTGTACTGAAAATAAAAATTTTCAAAAACTTTTAATGATGGAATTATTTTTACTAAAATATTAGTTGAGAGAGATGAAAACCTGTCTCATGAGCAGATCAATTTTAACAGCTTTTAAATAACTAAATGGTAACCATATTTTTATGCCAAATTATAAATTATTTTTGTTGCAAGTGATCACTTGCAACTTTTACATGACTATGCAATCTTGTCCTTTAATGAGAACTTCCATAAATTCTGAATTAGGCACAGTAAGCCTCTGAAAGATGTTCATTTAAAAACAAATGGAAAAGATGTGATGAACCATGGAAACACTCTTAGGAAATAAAAATAATATTGTAAAGCACTTAGTAAGTTATTTATCTGTATTAAATTTCCAAGTCCTGCTTTGTTATAAATTAAAGATAAATTTTAAGTGTGCTTTTATATTAATCCATATGCAGACATGTTAATCATTGATAGCTGTGAATGACAGATGCAATTCTCATGTTCCACTTGTTTTTAAGGAAGTTCCAGTCTTTAAAAAAAGGTTGTTAAAACTGATGAAAACCAATCTTGACATAAAAAAACCTAAACACATCTCTCATTGTGCTGATACTATTTTTAATCAGTGAAGTTGCACCAAGAAGAACAAAGATGAAAGTGAAAATGTTCTTGAGTGGTTTGACCTTCTACCCACGTGTAATGAGTGAGACTCCTCTTACCATGTATGATGAATAAGGACTCCTTTCATTAGCAGAGACTCTTAGAGACATCTGAGCTGGTTTGAGAAAAATGCTTCCAGACTTCTTCAAATAATTCACTAAATGGTGGTGAAAACCTATCCTTCATTTTTCTGTGTCACAAGGAGTGTCACTGATATTCAAAGGAGCTATAAGAAGTTACATTGGAGAGTCCATCTCTTAGTTTCACATTATCAATATAATATCAACAGTCAGATCTTTTAAAATAATGCAAAAAGTGCACGAACTCTAAAATGTGAACTAAGAACAGATTTATGCAATTTATGAGCAAAAAAGCTTTTAGTTTCTAACTGGTGCCTCTTCTGTTTGAACACTGTAAAAGTCTCCAAGAAGGAAGGTCATAAATATTCCAGACCCCATGCTTCCAGCATGCATAATCTATACTGCTTTTCACCCACATTCATTGCATTTGGATTGAGCTTTCCCAGGACCTCTCCAATCCCTGGAACCATAAGAAAGGATCTGCTGCAGTTATGGAAAAAGACAGAGCTGAGCTCGAGCAGAGCACAGCTGACATCTGAAATGATGGCATGAGATTCAGCTTTGAAAGTACTAGCAGGGGATGCACAGACACAGAAAATTATTATAACACCAGTTAGAGGAAAAGGAGCTTACAGGTTAAAAGGCTTAAAAGTCTATTTTACTAAAAAGGGGATTTTTCTTTGTATTTTACAGAGATTGAACTTACATATTAGAAAAATACAAGCAAAAAGAAAAAAACAGCCTAATATAAACATGATCACATTTTTCTGCAATGTTCAAGATGCCATTGCTTCTACATCATGCTGTAATTAATCCTTTCAGGCTCCCCTGTCGTGGTTGTACAACATAACTACGGGTTGTCCATCACCTAATCACTTCTGCAGGTGAGCAATTATTACAATAATTAATACCTAGAAAATTACCAGGACAACCCTGTACCGTTATTTATAAAGAAAACTTGCTAGTTATTGTGTAAATTTTGCATTGTCACTCAAACCCCATACTTGTATTGTTTTTTTTCCTGTATCAAAATTATTTACACAGTATCACATCTTGTTAAGAAAGAGAATAATTTATTCCAAGGTTCTTCAAATAAAAAATATTTCAGTGTAAATTATATCAGAAAGATCATTTGAGGCCTGCCAAAATAGAAAATAAAATACTTTACACAAAACTGCAATAACCAGATTAGCTTGGAGCAACAATTGATGATGGGAGAATATAAATAAATTGTATATCTGAGATACAATAGAAAAATATTTGTTATTACATTTGTTTATAAATATTGTATACAGCTGTAATATGTACAGAAGGGTAAATGGGTTTAGTTTCCATATTTTGATTTCCACCAACTCATTCAATTAGTCCTGGATTTTTGCAGTATTTCCTTTGATCCTCTTGCAGGTTTTGTATTTCATAATAGACAGAAAGAAGAGACAACAGAAAACAAAGCAATTATTCTTGTGTTAAATTTAAGGGCTACTGTTTTAATTGAAAATGGACTAATACTTTGAGGTACCCATTTTTTCTTTATCCTCCCAGACTCTGGCTTGTGTTGAGGTGCCAGCTCCATCACAAATATTCACAATTCTCTGAGTAACTTAGTTGTGTCTCCCCTCAAAAGAAAGTCATGCTACTCACAAGGTCTTAAATCCTTGAAAACTTACAACCTCAGCCACAATTAGATTTCCAACAACAAGATCAGAATCCAGGACCAGCAGGCTTTCCTTCAAATCCATGGAGCTTTTATGAAAAAAACACATTTCTTACACTTAATTTCCTAGTGTGAAATTAATTCGTCTCCTTTTTGCATTTTCAAAGTTAGCCCACACCTCTGAAAATGGAACCAGGGTGTAAGACAGCCTTCAACAATGGCTGGTGTCTGACTTGTTCCTGACCACAGGGCAATGACAAAAAGATTTGGGGGCTCCCAGCAGGATGGTGAAACAGCTGAACACTCTTGTGTAGGGGGATGGCAGCCCTGCATGTATCTTACCTTTGTGGGCAACATCTTAGGAATAGTAATGGAAACAGTAAAATCATAAGTGGCTCGATGACTTTAGCTGGAACATCTACATATTAATGCAGTGCTGGGCAAATTGCAGATGGTCTAAAAATGATCCTCATAAATATTTACCATGCTCAGGGAACAGGGTTGCAGGTATATACCAGTTGAACCCTTGTGTTTCATCAGCAGCTGGTAACACTGCCAAACACACAATGTGATTTACATAACTTTTTTTTTATTTTAATGAATTATGCTGGTAGCATTTATTATGTTCCCTATGAGACATAACAGTATATTCTTGTATTTCTCAAGCTGAATGGATCTCCAGGGATTCAGAAGAGATACAAACTCTTCCCTACTTGTGTACATATTGGGGGATTTTTTCACTACACAGAGATTTTTCTAACTGTATCTCTTAGCTGACCCTCAAGTGATAGCACAAAGGAGCAGCAGATATGTGCACAACCACATAAAATAAAATTACATTTTGCTTGGAGCTATTTAAGAAATCACACATAAGGCACAGGGAAATGTAAATATGAAAGTTTGGCAGCCAGTCCTGTCTATCATGCCCTGCACAGTCAAGTTGTCTGTTGGATAGTTTTTCTGTCAGGACAAGTCTTCTTTATGACTGGAAGACTAAAACAGCTTTCTTCCCATATCAAATTGCCCCTGTTACCCAGTGATTTTAATGGGATTTAATTAAGGGATGCAGGAGGTTTCACTGCTCTTACTCTACTTTTGGGGTTTTTTGTGTTCATGGAGGTGGCAGAGTTTTAGCAGTTTAGACTGTCTGGGAATAATCCCCAGTGAAATTAAACTTCCATTTCCCACTTTCCCAAATTACAGTTCTCTAAGGGTTATTTACTGCAACACAGATGAGGAAAAAAAACCAGATAAACCCACAAAAAAGCTGGCATTTGCAACAAAGTGAGTTTCTAAGATAAAGCAAACCAAGCATATCTTTGAACAGAACTGTGCCTGAGAACAGACCTGAATATTTCTCTCTGACCAATAAGATATATTTATATAGCAGTTTATTAATAATAAGCACCAACCTTTTATGCTTATTCCTGTCCAGTGTAACTCACTGATGTACTGTTATTTAACACTATAGTAGAATTCCTTTCTCTCTGAGATTTAATCATATGAGAAATTAGATTGAATTTGCATTTACACAGCAAATTTTATGATGTAAGTTTCCTAATACACTTCAGCTTGATACTGAAGTAAATTGTATTATCCCTAATGGGTCATCAGTTCTGAGGTTTAGTATTTGATCTTGCTTTATTATCTTCCCCAGCTATATTCCATACCTAATTTTTTCCTGAAATGAACATTATTGATTTACTCATTAAATACTGTCTGTTTGGTGTGAATTTTTCATCCAAGCAGTATGATGAATCCTTTTTAAAATAATGATTATATGCTGCACAAGACCTGAAATACTGTCTTCCTGAGATGGTTTTCAATGGATTGCAACTAAATACATTGTATACAGAAAACATCTTGTACCCTTTCTGCAAAATGACATCCATTGATTATATCTCCTCAAAAATGGGACAATCAATAAATTATTATATTCCTTTAAATTAAGCTCATTTCAGGGTGAAGGATTACTTTCTTGGTTTCATTTGAAGGTGGTGTTTTGTTCCTGTACTACTTCAGTTTTAAAGACAACCTGATGTCACAGAAAAGTGGTTAAAAAAATTAGAAATGTTTAAAAATTCAGGTTTTATCATGCCAAAAAACCAAACCAAAACAAAACAACAATAATACAAAAAAAAGCAAAGCCTAAAGCCCATAAAAATAAAAAAAACCCCCACAAAATAAAACAATCTTGGCCAAAAACAAACAAACAAACAAACAAAAGCCCAAAAACAAAAAAAAAACCAAACCAACAAAAAAAAAATAAACCAAAAAAACATAGAAAACAGATTGGGTGAAATGAGTCTCCAGTAGTTCAATTTACTGACACTATATTTTCCAGCTAATTAAATTTTCAAACCCAGTGAGTGTTTCTGGAGACATGAAACTTTTGCTATGTGGGACTTTTCTGATATTTTTCGTAGATACTCAAAGAATTTGGGTCAAAAACAATTGATTTTGCTACAGAAATGTGCACAATTTGTCAATAGTGTACAAAATTGAAGCAAATATTGCATTCAAATTCAGCAACAGACAAAAAAGAAAACATTTCCATAAACATTAAAAATATTTTTAAATAGTGTGTTTTTTGGTTCAGGTCAATGTATTTTACATTATTGAAGCACGCTTAAATATTTTCAGAGCATTTCAACCTTAAATATTTTGTGATTTTATGCACAGGTATTTATCTAAGGAATCCAAGGTTTTGCAAATGAAACCATGTGGAAATGAAGGAGAAATCCCACCCACATGGAGAATGGTTGGGCTGTGGAACAGCCTGCTCTTCCTCCAGACCTGAGAGTTTTTCCTGAGCAAAAGAATAAAACCCTGAGCAACCCCTGAATGCTGGGAAAGGTGGAGAGCACCTGGGCTCCCTTCCAATCTAAATTATTTTATGATGTGGTGATGTTCAATGCATAGCTATCAAATTAACAAGGGCTGCTTTAGGCTACATGTTTCATGGCATTTCCTGTCATAAAGCATCAAAATTTTCAAAATCACACAATTTTACCAAGTGTATAACTCTTTTTAGCACATTTGTTAGTATAGTTAGTATAGTATTATTAGTACTTGTTAGTGTGTTAGTTAGTATTTGTTAGTATTAGTTAGTAATTATTCTCAAAGCCAGTTACAAGTGAAAAATGGAAAACTGTTTAGTTAAACTCAGTCTGAACTTCTAGAAGTTCACTATATTAAGAAATAAAAACACTGAAGTGTCAGTAGGAAATGTTGCCTCCTCAGTAGTATTTAACTACTCTTCATGTGGCCAAAACAAATGAGTAATCAGCTTGTAATTATCTTGCCACAGTGCTATGGAGGTGTGCATTACTCTCTTTTGGATACTGCTGCTATGAAATAAAGGAAGCAAAATCAGTGGTCCTTGCAATCTAATCCTGTGATATTAATTGCCAGGAATATGTGCCTGACATGGTTTTCATTTGTTTCTCAGTGAGAGTTATCTCACCAGCTGCCAGTGAATACCTGATTACTGGAGACAGCCTCCAGATGTTCTTCTGTATCTAATTGTTTGTGTCACTAATGGCAAACACAGGAAGGAATTCTTCCCTTACACGGGCTGCATTTTAAAACACACTCAGACATTTCTGTTCTCATTTGTTTCCTTCATGGACCAGTAGGAGCCTGCTTGCTTAGCACAGCAGAAAGCAAGTTGCATAGGGCATTCTGGTTAAAAATCATTAGTGTGGCTTTAAAAATTATGAGTTTTCAAAAAGATTAGCTAGAACACACATATGTATGAAATAGTACTTTAATCTCTAGAGTACTATAACATCCTTCTTTGGTTTTTGGTTTTTTTTCCTGAATGATAAGATTCAGAAACAAACTTATCTAAAATTCACCTCATCAAATGTGCTGAAATAAGTCTTTTATTTAACAAAATGTACCATTAAGTGTTTTGAAGTTTTGAAAAAACAGCATATACAAGCTGGGGACACCAGCCTGCATTTCACCATTTTATGACTAGTACTCTTATTAGCAATGAGCCATGCCACTTTCCACCTTCATTTTTCTCCCCAAAAAACTTGTAGACAAGCAACACACAACAAGACGGCTGGATGGGGTTGAGTGATGACTCCTTGAGTTTCTAAGGAAAAAACCTGGAAATCCTCTGCTTTTGCACAGTGATGTGCACAGTCAGCAGAAAGAAGGGACTTTCTGTAGACTTCAGTAAACACTGCAGCCAGAGAGGAGCAGAATATCCAGTCCTGTCTCCTTCTAGCCAAGAAAAGACTATACTTTTCAGTTCAGCTGCCAATCACTGGGAAGATGAAGACACTTATGAAGAAGATGTGTGACTTCAAGAAGAAACACACACACACTCACACACACACACACATTTATATACTCTCTGCAAGTAGACAGTATGTATGTGCTGTCACTGCAGTAAAATAAAAGATCAAAGCATTCTATGTTGTAGGACAAAAGGGTTGAGACTGGAAAGACATAAAAAACATCCTGGATCAAATTCCATTTTCAAGTGACAAAATTACAGAGTTGTTCCTTATGCAGAGCCCCAATTCAGGACATCCCAGAGAGCTATTGCTCCATGCCTTTAGTGCCTTGATGATGAGAAAAGTTTCAGAAGTCCAAATTAAATTTATTCAGAGATAGTTCGGGTACATTTGTTATTATGTCTTTTAACTCAAAGAGCTCTTCTTGCCATATAATGCTCACTTTGATGAACCAACTAATATCAAGTTATAACCCATGTATATTTTTCATTTTGCTAAATTAAAAAAAGAATTGCAGTGTCATGTCTATTCTGATCATCCTCATAGTTCTTCCTCAAACTCTTAGGTTGTAACTCATCCTTCCTGAGTGCCAGCAGTGATGATCAATTTGAAGTCCTTTGCTGCCTTGAACTATAACTCTGATACACCTGTATCTCTATACAATGATCTACTGATCAACTCATTTTCTCTTTCTATATTGTTTCCAAAAAATAAGATACCATCTAGCAGCAGTAATTTCTACTGTCCCTAAATTCTTGACTTTGTATTCTTTGTTATTCAATTTAATTTTCTCCTTGCCTTCCCACTTATTTTTTCTCCTCCAGGTGCCTTATCAAGAAGTTTTTGCTATTATTCAGTTTATATATCTGAGTGTAACAATTTCTTCTCTAAAAGGAAATCCTAATGAAGAAAGAATTTAAATGGAATAGATGAGCATCCACTAAACCCCCATTAAATAGATAACCAATCTAATAAAAGAGGAGATATGTTCAGACCATAGAAGCAACAGATAAAAGAGAAATCATGTAGAAAAATTCTGGGATTCTAAAATAATCTACAATCCCAAGCCAGGACAAAATATTCAAACCTCTAAAAATATTGCGAATTAGAAAATCCAAAAGATATACAAATCAAATCAATCCAAAATGTTTTTTTTTATTTCCATTTTTTTTTATTTTCAATTTCATAACATCTGTACTAAAGTTATTATATATTTATTCTATAAGACCTGGCTTAGAGAAAGTTGTGATGAAAAGACTGAAGTATTTTCCCCAAGTCTAGTAATTATATCATTCTTCTTGGAATTTTCAGTGCTTTTACACAATTATTTTCACATTTTCACTGAAGTCTTACCCAAAAGGATTTGCTTGTCAACAAAGACAAATATAGATTCTTCCAAAAAATATTTCACGGAGGTAGAAGCTCTGGGAGAAGATTTGTTTTCATTGCTCAACACATCAGGCTGTCAGCTCTTCCCATCTCTGTCAGTCCAGTGATGGAGTTTTTCACTTCCCATGGATGAGTCCTAATGAACACAGAATAAGCTGCTCACACATCTCTTCTCAATCACTGTATGAAATTTAGCCTTTCTTTTTAACAGAAAGAATTAAAATTGCATAGTGGCCAACTGAGACCCCAAATTAAATCTATATTTAAAAGCATTTCCATTGCATTACCAGCAGTGGCAGACACAGCAATTTATTCGGGATCATACCTGTGAGATTCCAGCAGTTTCTGAAAATTGTTAGAGTAAATTAAAACAAAGATTTTTGTAATACATTTTTCCTCATTGTGAAGACTCTCAAGCTGAGCAAATGCATTATTAGTCTGGTGTAAGTTTAAGTGGGTACTTAATAAAGAAGCCAAAGCTCCACAAAGATCATGGCAGTCCTATAATTCTAATTTAGGTTGAATTTGAAACCTCCTACTATTTCCTGAGCTATTTCTCTATTATGTCTGTGATGTAGCACGACTAACACTGCACCAAAATCATGAAGGCTGTAGGCACAAATGCCATTAAATTCATGTGTCAATACATGTGTATATATATATTGTCCATATTTGCATGCTGAAAGTGACACTGCTCCATACCCAGATGAGTACTGGCATGTTCATTTAGTTAATTATGTACTTCATTCAGGGTTAGACTCTCAAGGGAAGGATGGTGGGTTGCTGTGCTCAGAGCTCTTGGGTGTTGCTGACTGCAGGGACCCCAAGGCAGGCTGGGCATCACAGCTCTGCCAACAGTGTGGGTGCCAGCCCCTGAGGTGGCTTCCAGAGCAGGAAATGTCAAAGAGGTCACATCCCACAGGTAAAAACATGCTCAGCTTTAAAGAAACGTGCTCAGCTTTGAAGAGAGGTGCTGCCTTTAGCCAGGTATCACAACTGTGGAACTTCAAAAGCCAAAGGGGGAGGAGTTATTTCTGTACATGCTGCTTCATCAACATGCATGTCTCACAGAAGAGGCAAGAAGATATATTCTCATCTAACAAAGCAAAACAGACATATTTGAACCCACATCTTGGAACTCAGCAGGAGTGGATTGAAGGACAGTGTCCACTAACCCTAAGCCCAAGGGCTGAACTACCTGTGCTCCGTGGCCCAGGGGAGGGCAGGAGACTGGAGGAAACTGGCAGTAGTGTTGCCAAGGAGTGAGAAAACTTGAAAAAAATACCTTTATTAAGAGAGAAACAATTGTTGGCTCGAGGTTTCAAAAGGAAAAAATGGAGGTGAAAAGGTAAAAGCACTGAGTGAAAAGACCACTGAAGGGTGGCATTTCAGTGGCACTGGAGATCAGCCTGTCAGGTACAAGACAGCTCCAGAACTGTTCAAAGTGCTAAACATATGTTTAACAGCAACTCTTGGGATCTACCATCAATAATTACATAGTCACTGACCAGGGGAACTACAGGGTTTGGTGAATGTTTGCAGTTGCTAGAGTCATAAAAGATTTACACAAATGTTAGCTTGAGATAAGTGAAGAAGTAATTTAAGACTCTGAGTTTCCTCCCTTTACAATCTGTGCAAAATATTTATTCCATGTAAAGTGTGTTATTTTTATGACTTGGCAATTGTTCTCTCTTCCTTAACAAATCTGGAGCTATTACATTAATTCTGCATATTTTCCAGTGCAAACCAAATGAGGATTAACTATTTGCAGGAAAGAAATTTTAAAAGCCCAAACCCTACCTACTCAATGCATTGTTCTCTCAATTTTTTGCCTCTAAATTAGAGGTTAAGTTGCCTAATTGTATTTTTTTTTGAAGTTAAAATCTTACTATAGGCAAAAGGAAAAAGCTTGGTATGCAAAGCCAGTAATTTATTATTAGTCTAATCTAGCTAACAAAATAACTTAACCCACTAACAATGATAAGAATGTTTAGCTCAAAACTCATGCAGTTCAATTGATATGGTCACAAACCTTCCAATATCTCCTCCTTTCTTTGGCCCTGCTTGCATTCCTGCTATAAGCAATGGAACAACTGTATTGACTGGGCTACAAGACTAGACTCTGTACTGGCCCTGCAAGGCCTCTGAAAAACAGCAGATTTATTCTATTACTATTTTTTCCCAGACTATTCTATAAATGTTTTCATAATCCTGTGTTTTATTATGGCATTGGACTAGAGTGAATAATAAATTGGATGAGGGTGAGTAAGACTTGTCCAAAACTTGAGAAAAAGCTACACTATCACTGACTTAATACATAGCTTTACTTTTCTGAATATCCACACAATTTCAATTACTAAAATATTTTTATTGATGTGTTTATTATACAGAACTGCACATATTTGGCCTTAAAAACCTTTACTGGCTTACCTTTTGGCAAATACTTCATCACCTTATCCACAGAGACATACAGGAACATATCTATAAGACATATGAGAAATTAAAAGCTGTAGAAAAACTTCTCTGGAAAAAAAATGTGTATAAGCTTCACCACAGAACTCAGAAAAATAACTATTTGAAATGTTATTGATTTATGAGACAGCTCTTCATCTAGTTATCATTGTTTCAACTCCAGTGAAGCCAATGGAATTACATCTACACCTACTGAAGTCTCACCCCACACAGCTAATTGACTCAGCTGAGAGTATGGTGCCAATTGAAAAATCTTAAATAGCAATTACAGGCAATGCTTCTAAGATTTTATTTCTTATAGAAGAGAATCTTGGAAAAATAACAAATTAAGTCAATCCATGATAAGCTGCAGAGTGCATTCATAATGCTGCAATTTAGAATTTCTGTGTTACTGCACAGCATTGTGCTAGAATGCTGTACCAAATATACAATTTAAGTGGGTTTTCATGTGTGCTGATGGCCCTTACCATGTGTTTTAAAGAAGTGGGAAGAGAGGTAGAGAGGGAATTAATATACAAAATTATGCCACAGAGGATACAATGAAACTGTTGTTTTCTTTCCTCTTCCATTTTTCCTTTCCTGTCCTAAAATGCATGGATTTGTAAGATTTATTAATTCATCCGTATCTTAAACATAAGAAATGGGAAGGATGCAACTCAACTGAGCAGCAATTGGTGCTGGCTGAGAACACAGCAAAGCTCAACAGCTCCAATAACTGGCCAAGGCTGCTTTTCCTCTGTGCAATGGCATTAAGAGCAGGATGATAGAATAAAATACTCTTCTCTAGGGAGTCCTCTGTACAGCCCTCACACAGCACCTGCAGGCCCAGTGCCTGAGGGATCTCACACTCTGCTTACTGACCACCTTCCATTGCTGTTTTCTTGTATGTAATACTTGGTGGGGAAAGTGGTTAGGTACAGAGTTGGATAACACAATTCTATAGCAAAATCTCTTTGAAAAACAGCCATAAAGAGGTATTTGCAGCTCCTTTCAACCTCTTGTACCTTAAAAAGTTGTACTGCTGTTCTGGGTATGTCCTGAGCCTTCTACTTCCCATCTTCATTCAAATATTTGTGTCTTTGAAAACCGCACGAATTGCAGAATCACAGAAAATCTCACATTGGAAGGAGCCCATAAGGGTCATACAGTGCAACTCCCTGCCCTTGCAGGAGTGTCCAGCACAAAGCTGCATCACTAAAAGCATCACCTTGACTTTCCTTGCACTCTGACAGGCTTGTGTCTGTGACCATTTCCCCAAGGACCCTGTTCCAGTGACCAGCCACTGCAGTTAAAAACCTCTGCCTAATGTCAGTCTGATGCAGCTTCATTTCATTTCCTGGAGTCTCACTGCTGGTCACCAGAGAGGTGAGCAGTGCCCCTCTGCTGCCCCCCGTGAGGGAGCTCTGCAGGGTGATGGAGTTAATGTCAGCCTGTGTGACTGCCAGTGTGTTGGACCATATACAAAATTGTGCTCCCAATAGCAGCAGCATTCCCCCATGCCCTTTCTTTGCTTTTCAAGCCTGTTTTTACTGATCTAAGGGATTTCTGGTGTGTATTCACAGAATATGCTAAGTTGGAAGGGACCCATCAGGATCATCGAGTCCAACTCCTGGCCCTGTGCAGGACACCCCAAGAATTTCACCATGTCCCTGAGAGCATTTTCCAAAAGCTTTTTGAACATAGAAAGGCTTGGCACTGTGACCATTTCCTTGGGCATCCTGTTCCAGTGCCCAGACACCTTCTGGGTGAAGAACCTTTTCCTGATATCCTTCCTAAACCTCCCCTGATTCCTTCATGCCATTTTCTTGAGTCCTGTTACTGATCACAGGAACACAGAGATCAGTACCTGCACCTCCATTCCTCTCTCTGAAGATGTTGAAAACCACAATGACACCCTCCTCAGTCTCTTCTTTTCCAGGCTGAACAGAACAAGGCAGGTGACCTCAGCCACTCCTCCTGTGGCTTCCCCTAAAGGCTTTTCACCATCTTTTCCCTCCTTTAGACACTCACTAATAGTTTAATGTCTTTTTTTATAATGAAGTGCCCAAACTGCCTGCAGCACTCGAGGTGAGGCTGCCCCAGCCCAGAGCAGAGCAGGACAATCCCTCCCTTGCCTGGCTGTGATGCTGTGCCTGATGTCCCCAGGACAGGGCTGGCCCTCCTGGCTGGTCCATGTTCAACTTGCCATCAACCAGGACCCCCAGGTCCCTTTCCATATTGCTGCTTTCCAGCCTCCCATGCCCTGGTTTATACCCAGGGCCGGGGTTGCTCTGTGCCAGGTGCAGAATCCAGCACCTGCCCATGGTTGGTGATTGTGCATCTCTCATGTGCCAAGGTCTCTCTTCCCACTGCAGTGTCACCAGGATGATGCCATGGCTCTGTCATGACACTGCCCTGAGATCAGCTCAGCTGGTTACAGCATGGTACCAATGGCACCAAGGTTGTGATCCCTGTATAGGCCATTCACTTAAGAGATGATTTGATGATCCTTGAGGGTCTCCTCAAACTCAGAATGGTCTGATTCTGTGATTCTATATGTCAGCATATATGTCCTATCTCTCAAAGTGGATCCAGGCTGCCCTTTTTCCCTGACACTAAACTCAGGTCCACATTATTTTTTTTCTTAAAAGCATGAGTCTTCCTCAAACAGGAAAATCAAACATAATTTTGACAGTCTTGGAAGTGAGGCTATACTTTTGGAAACAACAGCAGTTATGTGAGGTCCATTCACTCCTCATCTGCTTATTTTGGATTCTTTTCTCTTCCTGGAGAAAGGAATATTCGTTTGTTAGGTCAGTGTTCTACTCTAGTTCTTTGCACAAACATGTTTTTCAATATCTCAGTGGGGCTTGGTATCAAGGGGGCTGGAAAAGGGAGTACTGTGAAATGGCACCTGCACCAAGCCCCTGAATGCATAAACGTTAGACATGCACATTTTGACTGCTCTTCATTTTTTAGAGCATATCTTAAATACTGTGGTCATTTTCGTGCTGCTTCTTGAAAACCTCCCAAAGCTATCGATATACTGTTTGTTTTGTTTATATTGAACAGTATTATACCAACATAACTTTATAATGTAGTAAGGTTTTCACCTATTATGTTATTTGAAGAGCATATTAGTTCATTGCAGCTACAGTGTTGATCTGGGAGCTTTTTCTGTTTAATCATGCAAAGTATCAAAGACATACAAAGCTGAAAGCAACCTCAGGAGAGCACCATCTCCAATCCCCAGCAATTAGGCAGAATGATTGATTTACAATTCTCTTCTAAGTTACCCTTTGCAATACCAAATCTCTCTGTGCCATGGGTACATCATCACTGGTTTTGTTCTCATTTGCTTGCATTTTTTAATATATTTATTATAAACTTTTTATGCAAACTGTTTTCATACTTCTTCCTAAATCATTGGTAAATTTTGAACAAGGTGAAAAATAATTCTGAGAATTTACTGGTTATTAAAAATTTCCTATTTATGTTTACATTATTATATGACATTTTTATAATAAACTTCAAAAATCACCACTTAGCGAAATTTTAGTCCATTGAATAGGCAACATTGATTTTTTTCTTATCAATTTATTTTCTTTGTCTTGAAGCGAAATGTCATATGCAGCAATATGGAACAGATTCAAATTGTGGTGATTCTAATTTAATAATAAAGTATGATACTATCTGTTATACCTGTTATCAGTGTCTTTTTTTTTTTTTTTTAATTTGAAGTGAAGAACTTGCTTATCTCTTCAGCTGGCCTGTGCCACTCAGAATACTCCAAGCTGGCAATGGGCAAACAAGTGATCTGATTTGGAAAAATCATTCTAAATGTCAAATTTGTCATTCACTTTCTCATATTCCAGCCCTGCCTTCTGCAGAGAGTTAGCAACAAGTGGCTGAGTCGAGGCTGTAGAGTTGCTACTTGTTATAATTTTAAGGTAGAATTATGCTATGAGAAGATGTGGTGGAGCACATCACACCCTCTTGGAAGGCAGAGGAGTGAGGTTACTCTGTAGTCCAGTTTGCTGCACAGACAGAAAAAAACTTCAAAAGAAGAATCCATACATCAGAGACATTTTACTTTAAAAAAAAAACATACACAATTCCCCTGAATCTTTCATCTGCAGTCTCACAAATGTGCAGCTCTAATCAAAGGCACAGTAATGTATGTCCTTGTAAATAAAAAATTTAAAGACAAAAGATTCTGCTGTGGGTGGATGGAAAGATGCAGAAAAATTCTGGTATCCCTAGCCATGAGCTAGAGACCTGTTCATGAATATCTCACCTTCACAGCAGATGGACCAGCAGCTGAATTGGCTCCATAGCTCCAGCTCTGAGGAATACCTCAGAACCACCCTGCATTAATGACAAGGTCTGCCTGTCAGATATAGGCTTAAAAATTGTATCCATGAAATAAAACCTCAACCATTTGCTTTGCTAGATTAAATGTGTTTTTATTTTCTACTTTTAAAGTGATGCAAACATCCCTAAAGGGGAGGGAGACTCTTACTGGTCACAGGGAAAAATGCAAAAAAAGCAGAGCAGTGGCATCCTTCAGAGTACCTAAAACTGGAGACTCTGGAGCAGAATCCTCCTGTGTAGGCTATACAGGGTCAAGCAGGCCCTACTAACAGTGTCAGCAGTGTCAAAAGCTAGGATTCACAAAAGATTTAATCCTGATGAATTTTATCTGCATGATCTCCTGGAAACAGAGCACACATGGCTTCACTTGTTTTTCACAGATCCTCTTCACTTGCGTTTAATTTCTGCATTAACACAATATCATAATACTAATTTTCAATTTAGGCAGTGGATTTCGAACATTTCTTATTGCAACAAAAGAAAAAGGACTTTTAGGCAAATGGTGTTAATTATCATGGATTCATAGAACCAGTCACAGAATCAGTCATAGAATCACAGAATGGTTTGGGTTGGAAGGGATCTTAAAGACCATCTGCTTCCAACCTCCCTGCCATGGGCAGGGACAGCTTCCACTAGACTAGGTTGCTTAAACCTCACCCAGCCCAGCCTGGAACACTTCCAGTGTCTCACCACCCTCACAGTAAAGAATTTCTTCTTTATATTTAATCTAATCCTTTCAGTTTAAAGCCATTCCGTGTCCCTGTCACTGCATAACCCTGCAAAAGTTCTTTCCCAGCCTTCTTGTAGACTCCCTTCAGCTACTGGAAGTCTGCAATAAGGTCACCCCACAGCCTTCTCTTCTCCAGGCTAAAAAATCCAAATTCTCACCCTTTCCTCATAGGAGAGGGGCTCCATCCCTCTGATCATCTTCATGGTCTCATCTGGAGTCACTCAAACAGCACAAAGTCCTTCCTGTGCTGAGGAACCCAGAGCTGGACAGAGTATTCCAGGTGAGGGTCTCACCAGAGCTAGAGGGGAGAATCCTCTCCCTCACCTGCTGGCCACACTGCCTGTGATGCAGCCCAGGGCACGTTTGGCTTTCTGGACTGCAAGTGCCACTGTCAGGTCATGTCAATCCTCTCATCCCCCAGCACCCCCCATCCTCTATAATAATGCTCTGTGATAATCCTCTACAAACTGTTCTCAGCATTTAGTAAACATGCTAAAATGATCACATTGTTACACTAGATATTTTTATGGTCTGTTTATCACAAGTACTTGTGTTTGTGTGCCTGTAACTCACCAGTTGTATTTTCTTCTACTCATGCACCCAGTGTGTCTGCCTGTCTTGCCAGAAATATGAACTGTGTGTGCCTGGAGGAATTAACTACAATCCTTTTCATGAAGAATCCCATCTCTCTGGCAACACACAAGCTTTAGTTCCATTATCTGAATCTTTTATCTTCCCTTCTTTGACTGAAGGATAGTTTTTCATCTTTATATTTTTCAGTGAATGAAGTGCAGATGAAGTTCTCTTATGTGACAGAAATATTCCACCTTTCCTGTGAAATTGCCCTGGAGGCCTCATCAAAGACAACACCCTCTGAATTATTAGGTGCATATGTTAAAAATAGTCATTTGCATTCCATTAAAATAACATAGACCCTACTGCTAAAACTTCCATCCTGTCCTTTGAATTTATGTGCACTGAAAACAGCTCTTTTGTAAATATAATCATTATCCTCCTTTCTTAAAGGAATCATAAGAAAATACATTACCTCTTCCTATTTCTTTGATATTTTCTTCTTATGCATAAAGAAACACTGTGCCTTTCTGCAAGTCGTCCTTTTAGGATAAAAATTCTTATGAAAACATCCTAAAACTAAAGAACTGTAGTGATGTTGGGTATTTTTTGACCATTCTCTCCCTTTTTATATTAACATAAATCTTTCACACTCCTGATCTTTTTGTCACGTTTGTCAGTTTAGTTATGGCAGATCAGAAGTGCTGTTAGTACTAAACTTGAACCTTGTTTGCCACTGCAGAGGTGGCAGTCTGTCACTCGAGATTTTGCCACATGGCTTGGTTGCTGTGAGCACTGCTCTGAATGCATTTCCTTTACTTGGTTCCTCCAATTATTTCCACTTGCTCCTTCTTTCCCTCTTGCAGTCCTGCAGCTCCAGCTGCAGTCCCAGCTCTCCCTGCAGTGTCACTGTCCTTTTCCTCATGCAGGCTCAGGCTGATGGACACCAGTCCATTTGTCAAAATCCAAACTGGCTGTCCTGGCTGAAGCAAGTCAAGCTTTTGTTGCAGGTCTTTTCATGTTGTAATTGCTTGTCTTTCTGGGAATAAAATCAGGCCTTGAATGCCAGAACTTTGCAAACACTGTTCTGACTTTGCCACACATGCTTTGTGCTGTGCCTGGCTGCCTTTTCTTGCCCATGCTGCACATCACTGCCTTAACAAGCTGCTGAGTTCCTGCAGAGCCATTAAATCTTTGTGCCTCATCTCTCCTTTTCCCCTTCCAGGCTTGTCATAGCTGAATCACACAGCACGTGCACAGACAGTATTCCAAAATAGGGTTTCATGAAGAAAGGAGAAGAGAGGCAGAGATTATATTTTCCCACATCTAAAATGCAATAAATTATTTTCTACTCATGGGGTTTAGGGTTTATAACCTAAACTCAGTCTGAGAGAGCAAAGCAACCTATCCCTAACACTGTCTTCAAAATTGTTAAAAGCAGCAGCAGGACATAGTAATAAGCTTGCTATAATGACAGAACTCACTTTTCTCACAATTACACTTCTTTTCCCATACAATACTTTATATTTATATCTGATACCATAATAATTTACCATGTGCAGGAAGAGTCTGATATTCTCTGGGTTTTTTCTTGTTTAGGACTTTTTTTAAGAAAGGGCTTTTTAAAATTCGTGGATACGACAAATATTCTTGGATTGTTCTACTTTTCCCCTTCTCAAGGATGGAAAATAGCTTGCATGTGATTTTTCTGAAAATTTGTTAGTGCCAGACACCAGTCAAAGTAGTGAAGTGCAAATTCTGAAAAAACTTTGTAAAATTCTGGGTATGTTGGTTAGCACTGTATAATTCATCTTTCTTTTATCCTATATTCTGGGGCTGAGCTGCCTTGCAATATATGCTCCATCTTTGCCTATCTCAGCCATCACTAGTATGCACTTGCTTATCATCTTCCTTGATAAAGTCCATCCATCATTCTTTTGTCATTATTTGTCTTATGATAAATTCTGTCAAGATCGGTAGAGTATGATTAGCATTTCAAACTCTAAAATAGAGACAGAAAGATCTTTTTAAAGCCTGCTGATAGGTAAATGGAAATTCCAGAAATCTCATCTTGTGTATTGAAGGTACAGAGGTCCAACTCACCACAATAAGAGAGCTGGCCACAGAGCAGAAAAATTGTCAGGGACACTGAACATTAATTTTTCAGCTCTATCACTCTGCCTGTTGGTGTCTACTGTCAAAATTCAAGAATAAGGGCATCCTCACAAAATCATTTTGCCTTTCCCCTCTTTCTCTCACCCTAATTTTCATTGGGTCTGCTGCTCTGGCAAAGGTGGCAGTCTCCCCCTGCAAGTTCTACGTGGTGAAAGACCCCAGGGTATCTGCCAAAGCCCTGAACCCTCTCACACAATGCCTGGCAGCAGAAGATGCACACAACTGCTAATTGTCACATTTTGGCACACCAAGAACAAGATGGTCAGATGACCCTGGCCCCTTTCTCTGTCCAGAAAAGCAAATGAGAACCAGTTCATTTTCTGTGACTGTCAGCCAATTACAGCTCTTGCTCTGAGCAAATATCCAGCACTCTGCTCAAGAGATATTGTGCCTAAATGTTCTGGCTCACAATTACCAGCTTTAGTTATTAATTCTACGGTAGGTGAAGCTGAGAGATAAATTTGGTTATAGAAGATTTAACAGAGGTTATATTTATTAACCCTTATTTAATCATCTCAGCCAAGCAAACAGCTTTGATCTACAGCATAGAGCTGTAGTTCAATATTTACACCTTGCATGAAAATATGGCATTTAATCTAATCAAGTTGGCCAATGCTGAACATGCCACATTAAATGTTTGCTCTTCAAATCTGGAGTTCACTCATTCTGTCATTCTAATTCCCGGACCCAATTTGAAAATAGTTTGCATTACATGCTATCTTGCAGCTTTATGTGTTTGCCTACCAAACACAGGTTAAATGACCTTGTTGTGTGAATGTGACATTGTTAAAATCAAAGAATAAATGCAACAGTATTATGTACTAAAAGAAAAACTAATACATTGCTAACAGCAAAAAGACAAAATATCTCTCTGTTTGTAACAGTTCTTTTGCTACCAAAAATAATCTTGCTTTTTGTACTTCAGCAGAACCTTAGCGGGTTGTGTGATTATTGTAATTTTTTCTTGTCCTGTTCCAGTAAAATCCTTTTAACAGTGTGTTGAAAGATGAATAAACAAATGGGGAGACAGCAAAAATAAACAGTGTAACGTTAAAATCTCTAAAAAAATGACAGTCTTAAAACAAAGCAGTGAAGCCTGACTCTAATCTCACACAAACCAGTTCCAGCAAAGCAAGAGCAATTCTAATGATCTTGAAGGAGGTAAAATGGGAGAATGAGATCACAGTTGAAGCCTTATTTCCTCACTGCTTATTTTGTTTCTTGTACTGGAACTGGGACAGCAAGGGAAAAAAAAAGTATTTAAAAACCAATCAACCAATATCCTCCGCTCTCGCCCCTCCTGCCCCCCCCAAAATATTCAGTAACAAAATGGTACCACAAAGACAGAACCAATGAGAAATTTGCACAGAGTTAATTTTAAAATATCTGCATTTTTTACTTGCACTTAGTTTGTAGTACAGGTTGCCCTCACAAATGGACAACACCTGTGGTTGTGGAAAAGCTGAACTTGTATAAAGAGGCAGAATTGTACTGGTCAGCACTAGAGGAAATTCTCTGTGTTTCAAATGTTTCTTCCAAGGACCGGTGACCACAGTAGGTGACAGAAGTTGTGGACAGGGTGGGTGAGGACATGGTCACCCCATCCTGCCATAAGGACTGTGCTGTTCTGTGGGATGAGGCAGCTCCTGGGCCAGCACAGGAACCTCCTGCACTCTGGAAACTCTGCAGCATAGGCTCATCCTTTGAAACTGATCTTAAACTTGCAGGCCCCACTTTGCTCTATTATGTGCAACAAAACCCAGAAAACATTTCTGTAATTCTTCTTCTGCATACAAGCATATATATCAGTATTAATATAATTTTTTTCTTCCAGTACACAATGTGTTAATGTTTCTGTTTCCCTCCCTACTTTTTTTTGGTTTTTTTTACAAATATCTATAACTACATGCATACAGGATATCATAAATGTTTATAGCAGACAATATCAATGGCATTGACAGAATAATACAAAGATATTATAATAATAAATCAGATTATACATTACAGAAGGAAAATTCAGTGATTTTTACAAAACCAGAGCAAGCAAAAGACGTCCACATTTCAATTCACCTGCCCTAACTTAGATACCTCAAAGTTTCAATTTTGGAATCACAGCTACTCAGCCTATACTCCTCTAAGGGACAATGGAGATAAAATATCAATTAAAGCAGCTTTCATCTCATCCTAAAATAAGTCATGTTCTGGAGGCCTAATTCTCTCCATCCAATGTAAAGGTAACACATAGTGCTTCCAGTTCATCCATTGATAAATTTATGCACTTTAAGTGAAATAGAGCCACCCTGACCTCCCGATTCCTATGCTATGCATTATATAGTGGTGTGTATTGCATAGAAGGGAACCCAGAGAGTTTGGTTCATGTTTCTCTGTATTTTTCCATTGCTTCCCATTGGTATTTCCTTCCTTCCTTCCTTCCTTCCTTCCTTCCTTCCTTCCTTCCTTCCTTCCTTCCTTCCTTCCTTCCTTCCTTCCTTCCTTCCTTCCTTCCTTCCTTCCTTCCTTCCCTTCCTTCCTTCCTTCCTTCCTTCCTTCCTTCCTTCCTTCCTTCCTTCCTTCCTTCCTTCCTTCCTTCCTTCCTTCCTTCCTTCCTTCCTTCCTTCCTTCCTTCCTTCCTTCTTCCCCTTCCAAAATACCTGACTGTTAAGCAGGATGAAGTATTTTATTGTTGAGCATTTAAGAAGAGATAAATGATGGTTTGAATGTTAATACCCCAAGGTGGATCAGAATCTCAGCACTGTTAAATGGTTTCTGAGCCACTGGAGCATAGCATCAGTGCTATAAAGAAGCACTCCCTGATGGATTGTTAGCAATACTCTAACTCTTTTCAGGACAATAATATTGACTTCACATTAGATAAACATGAATCTACTAAACAAGAGGTGAATACACAGGAATCAGCCTCTTTGTGTCTAGCAGCTAAAAGGTGGCAGGACACACTCTATAGAGTTTAATTTTAACTGTAATTAGCTTTTGCAGTGAAGTGCAGTAAGGTAACAAATGAGGTACAGTGCTGCAACACAGGACTCAAGAGAATGGAGGAGGTCATACTCTTTACCTCGACAATTTTTGTTTTCCACAAAACCCATTATTAGTAAAACACAGACATTAAATGACACTTATGCTTTCAAAGAGGTAGTTGTGTGGAAGAAGAAAAAAAAAGAGAAAAAAACAGTGAGGTACTTAATCTGTAGTTGGAAGTTGCTCAAATATGAATGCTGACACTTTCCTCTTTAGCCGTAGACCACATATTCTGAAAAAGTAATGCAATAGCTCAGTAAATTGCTTAGCATGTACCAATGGTTTACGACCCCAGAAGAAGTCAGATACATCAGCGAATTTTTACATTTACAGGTGCAATTTTCTGTCTGTTAATGAGAAACAGAACAACTGAATGCTACTACAGTGTTTATTCAGAAATTGGAATAATTGTTTTCATTCCATTATCATTCTATAAATAAAGTCCAAAAATTTTATACTTCTGATAACCCAAAAGTAGTCTTTAAATTGGAGGAATGGAGAAACATAGGAATTTGAAATCCAGAATTTGAGGCAATTATTTGCTCTTAGTCTTACCATCACTTAATGCAGTATAGAAATTTGAGGGGTTTTACCGGTCTTCACTAGACTAGAAATACAACAGAAAGCACAGCTCGGACAGACCTCATGAGGCAGGCTAATCCACACCCACAATCCAACCCCAAATCAGCTCTGTCCAAGCTCTTCTTGATGAATATTTGTATAAAGCAGTCTGCAAAGTCTTTTATTTCAAAGATTAAATCTCCTTATCATAAATAAAAGAAAAAATATATATATGTTCATGAATTCCATTCACATTCTCAATGTCTAAAAGCTCACTAAAAAATTCTTTTCACAGAAAAACTGTGACACAGTTTAAATATTCACTGGTTGAATATCTTTTCTATGCTCCACTTGGGTTTCATTTCAACCTTACTTGCCAGCACTTTGAAAAATTCTTACTGATAAATCTGGATGTTAGATCCTTCATCTATTCATACCTTGCCTTTCAACTCTCATCCTCAAATGCAGCATAGCAAAATAAGTACAACATTAATGAATAAATTAAACTACGAAAATATTAGCTTTATTTGGAAATTTGAAACTGTCCTCTTTGTGAGTTTAGTTACTCTGAAGAAAGACATGGAGTTGGAAAGGCAAAAGAAAACTGTTTTCAAATGTCTGTCCACAAAGCTGTAATTTGCTTCAAAACTTAAGTGTAGGAAAAGGATGAACATTGGCCAAGAAAAAGAAAATTTCTAAAAATTTATTTAAAAATTTGTCAAAAAGATGTCACCTGTTTCATTACATCTTTAGAGGCCAAGTGCTTCTTTGTGTGGCTGCCAATCCAGTCTCCCACTTCTGCATCACATTGTTCATGGTGCCTTGCCATGAGCTGCATGGATTCCATGGCAAACTATCAAAGGGAATTTCCAAATGCCTGAAGGAACAAAGCATTTAAATAGACCAAGACAAAACAATTAGGTGTACCTACACAGCCCCAGTCACTCAAAGATCTTGAAAAGGCTTTAAAGACACTAATTATCTGAAGTTTGTAATGGCTAGGGATTATAGATTTGAACAGCATATAAAAATAAAGTACATGTACTAGAATCATGTACCTTTTACTAAATATTGATGCATACATTGAATTGTGTTTTAAAATATATGTCCCCTGATATTTCTTCACTGCTATTTCTTCATGCTCAATGTTATTACTTCATTGCTACTTTTCTCAGAGATATTTTCTAGAATATTATGTTATATAAGGCCATACCCTCAACTGAGATAAATCAGTATCATCCTAGTTTCAAATGAGCTGCCCTGAATTTAAACCGGTAGAAAATCTTGCAATTTTCTTTATCCTTTTACAAAAAGCCCCTTCATGTAGTATAGAACTTGTGTTTGAACACAAAGAAAAATAAGATTTTCAGTGTATGCACAGCAAGGAAAATTACTAGCTTTTGGATATTGCAGATTTAAGGGATCTATGAGAAGCTTATGAGCTCTCAGAATCTACTATATTGCTTTGGAAGCTGGACTAGGATAGGCATGATGAAGAGGTTTAGCAGAGTACATATTAGAAATTCGAGTAAGCCACAACCATGGAATAAAAATTATAGCAGACAATACAATATAATGCTTCTATGAAACATTGGAAGCATCCAAAAGAGCTCATCTCAAGTTTTGCTTCCAAGTAAATTATTAACTTGGTCTCCAAGTACAGACAAGTTTTCTGCCTCTCTTTCTTAGGGTTTTTTCCCCCTTTCTTCCAGCCAATCAGTTTTGGCTTAATATATGGTTCATGAAAAAATACATGGAAACTGTTTTATGATTCATTTTATGTTTGGAACAGCCTGAACAGTGACATGAAAACTTCTGAAAGTTTTTATTTTAATCCACTCCAGACTCAGAACAAATACAACTTTGTGTATTTTTCAGTGGAGAAGGATGGCACAAGGGAGATTTGGTCTCCAACATGACAGAGAAAAGAGAAGCAGATCTTGAGAATCAGCTAGTTAAAAAAACCAGCTGATTTAGAGCTGATGCCAAGCAAAGAGGTCACCTTGCTCTAAATGCAGCACTTCAGCTTGTGCTGCCTTTTCACAGCTTAAAAAAAAAAATTCCTGCAAAATGTAATTATAATATGCAATTATTAGAGTCCATGCAATCACTAGAGTCCTGCTAATTCAAGACATCTCAGAAAGGGTGAAAGATTGACCTTAGCTTCCCAATAAATGCAACATGTGCAGGAATGGTTATGGCCAAAGCAAATGATGAAACTAAGGCAAAAACCTGGGAGTCTGCCCAGGTATTGCCTTTTTCCAGGAGCAGTGGCAATGGTAACAACTGGTTTGAGAAGGACATTCCACAGGATCCAGTCTCCTTGGAGGTCATTTCAGCAGTGGCTGATTCCATTTTTTATGATGCTGGCTAAGACAGTCTTTGCAGGTGGGTGAGACTGTGGCTTTTTGCTGCCCTAGCTAACTTGCAGACATATAAATGTAAATCTGGCACTTCCTGCCAGATGTTTATGGCCCTGTGTTTTGGGTTTGTATAGCCAGGCTCAGACAGCATCGGGGCTACAGGGTTGAGAAGCTTCTGGCAGAACCAATCCCAGCCAGCTCCAAGACAGCTGGCCAAGGCTGGGCCAATCACCTCTATCGACAACAGATTTAAGGCACAGCCATGGTGAGACAGCTGTGCCCCTGCAGCCCATGGTGAGACAGCTGTGCCCCTGCAGCTCCTGGCACAGCCATGGTGAGACAGCTGTGCCCCTGCAGCCCATGGTGAGACAGCTGTGCCCCTGCAGCTCCTGGCACAGCCATGGTGAGACAGCTGTGCCCCCTGCAGCCCATGGTGAGACAGCTGTGCCCCTGCAGCTCCCTGGCACAGCCATGGTGAGACAGCTGTGCCCCTGCAGATCCCTGGTGCAGCCCATGGTGAGACAGCTGTGCCCCTGCAGCTCCCTGGCACAGCCATGGTGAGACAGCTGTGCCCCTGGTGCAGCCCATGGTGAGACAGCTGTGCCCCTGCAGCTCCTGGTGCAGCCCATGGTGAGGCACCTGTGTCCCTGCAGCCCCTGTCACAGCCATGGTGAGGCAGCTGTGCCCCTGCAGATCCTGGTGCAGCCCATGGTGAGACAGCTGTGCCCCTGCAGCCCCTGGCACAGCCATGGTGAGGCAGCTGTGCCCCTGCAGACTCCTGGTGCAGCCCATGGTGAGGCACCTGTGTCCCTGCAGCCCATGGTGAGGCAGTTGTGAACCTGCAGCCCCTGGTACAGCCATGGTGAGACAGCTGTGCCCCTGCAGCTCCTGGAGCTCCACAGGGAAGCAGGGATGCACCTGGAGGAGACCAATGCAGACTGGGTGGATGCCTGAGAGTGAGGCTGGCTCCTGGCAGTGTATGCACAGCAAGGAAAGGACCTGCAGACCCACAGAGAGAGGAGCCCATGCTGGAGCAAGTTTTCTGTTAGGACCTGTGACACTGTGGGGTCACAGGTTGGAGCAGTGGAAGGACTTCTTTCCTGAGCAGCAGCAGAAATAACATGTGATAAACTGACCATAACCCCCACTTCCCATCTCCCTGGGGGAGGAGGTAGAATTGGAAATGAGGAGCAGGAGGGAATAGGTGTTTTTAAGGTGTTATTTTACTTTTCATCATCCTGCTCTGTTTTTGTTAGTAATAAATTCAGTTAATATCCCTAATTTTAGTAATTTTTTTCCCCTGACCATATTTCATGAGTGATGTCTCCTGGCCCCAATCTCATCTCATGTAATCTTTGTTATATTTTCCCATACCTGTCCAGCTGTAGGGGAGAATGATAGGCTTTGGTGACTGCCTGGAATCTAGTTAAGGTAAACTCACTCCAGCCCAATATTTTTAATGGAAATCGAGGTAAAGTAGAATTTATGTCTGATTTAGGGTACATTTTCTATGCATATTTCATGTTCCAAAGATAGCATAACTGTTTTTATCTTATCATGAGGATGTTTTGTAGTTAAAAATATTAAAGAGTAGTAGATGCTCAGAACTTTGTGCTAAGACCATTACTTAAAATGTCCAAATCTCTCAATAATGTTCTTTTTTTCATAAAATCTTTCTGGATCTACAGTATGACAATAAGATTGAGACAGTAAGAAAAACAGGGAAAAATTCTGGAGTTACCCACTCCTGTAGGTGAACATTTCTAACATTTTGCAATGGAAGTCACTATCTAGTCGATATTCACTCAATAATCAAGAGGATAATCAAACAGATAACTGATAATGATCACACATAAAGGTAAGATTTACCACACATTTGCTGTGGAATTTTGTGGCTATAGAGAGCCAGAGGAAAATGTCACTGTCAACTGATATCAATTTGCTGTTTGCTAAGGGAAAGTTAAAGTAGACTTGAATGAATGGCTAAACTGGCAAAGCAACACTTGGTATGAAAATAAGGGAGGACAGACACGGGAATAAGTCCATGACCATAAACTGACCCAACAGCACTTATGGAAATTTAGCTAATTACCTGTAAGAGGGGAAAAAGTCTTGAGAGAAAAATAATTCAAAATGGATTATGCTGCTTCTTTGTTCACTGGGTGTAATATGCCATCTTATAAACTGCAACATGAGTGATCATTCTATAAACCTTTAATTCAAGAGTGATATCTACAGTACATATGTGAAAGTTAAAAGAAATCTAATAAAAAAGTATATAAATTCTTTCAAGTGCAAAGGCCTTCTGAAGGATGACAGGTACCAAGTGGGCTCATTTTATAACAAATGTTAAAATGTAAGGGAATCAAAAATGTCTTTATTTCTAAAATAGCCCAGAAAGAAGGATAGAAATGAAGATAAAATGAATAATTATTTCCATAATCATTTGCCATAGTTCATACAAAAGGATAATTTTTTTGACAAACCTAAAAAGAAACTATCATTGAACAGAACTTGAAATAAGGAAAATAATTATCACTGAATATCATCGGAAATATAGACAAAAACATTAAAATAACTGAGAGACAGGAAATCTGCTCTTTCCTGAAAGAAGCTTTGATGGCAGATTGCAAAACTCAACTTCTGGAGTTTAACTGTGCTGCTGTACAAGTACTGTGCTGAATGTTTGTGTGAAATATTCAGTGAGCAGAAATCCTCAGTACCAGGTATTTTAATTTAAATTAGGGAAAAAAAATTCAGCACCCTGTGTTTTGTCTTCTTTTCCATTCCTCATGATGGAATGCTTTCCACCAGTTTCCAGAAGTGGCCCAGGCTCAAAAACCCCCCGATAAAAATGTTCCTCAAAAAGAGGAAGATGTCTTTCTGGTTTTGTTTTTTGTTTTTTAACAGCACTTTAAGAAATGACACCACTTCTGATAACTTCTCTCTTCTACTCAACAGATTCTTCTTTTTCCCTGCCCAGAAGGTGCAGCTCCAGCTCCCCAGCTGGCCTGGCCAAGCTCGGGCTGGTGCAGCAGAGCCAGCCGCGCACACCGCGGCACCGGACGGGGGAAACACTGCCAGAGCAGCCTGCTGCCTGCTTCCCCCTTTCCCTGCCAAAAGCCTTCTCCCCACCCACTGTGCAGGTTGCTAAAGGCACTAAAAGCCCAGGAAGAGTTCGATTGTTGAGGGGGGCATTGCTTTTTCCTTCTTGTCTTGCTGTTAAATCTAATTTTCTCCTTGAAAAAAATGAGACAAACTACTAAAAGGAAGGATAGATGCAGAATCAGGAGCAAAAAATCTTTGTAGAGATTTACATTTCTGTCGTGTGGCACATTATTTTGAAATACTCTAGGAGAGCTTCACAGTTTTAGTCCCCTATATTTTTAATTCTCAATTATGAAAACACTTAACTATTGAACTCTATCTTGTCTTAGTGAAGCTACATTCAATGTACTTCAATATTCACGTGATAGGCTCATACTATACTGCCATTCTTCACTTCTTTTATGGCCATCTTGAAGTTACAGCTGCTCTATCTCAAATATTTGATATATTAGTAAAGTCATCTAAATTATCAGACCTTGGATTTTATTCACTGATGATATTTCTACTATTTGGTCTCTGTGGATACACTTTCAATGCAATATGGAAAAGGCACCCCGTTTCCTGAAGTGAAGAAAAGAAATTAAAGAACAGTAGAAAGAAAAATTAATTACAACTCCTTTATAGACATGGAACTGAATTACAGAGACTGAACAATGTTGCCAACATTGAGCAGAAATTCAGTGTAGAGGTAGGAGCCCAATCCAGACATCCTACATACTCTTCCATAGACACATACTATATATTTTTTAAAGAGTTGAACCTTACAGCATTTTTTTTCTAACAAGGCACAATCTGCTTGAAGTTCTCAGAGAAGTGCCACTAAACTTACAGATTTTAAGACCATCCTCCCCATGCATGCTCTCCTTTGACTGTAGTAAAATCAAAATAAATACTTTTAACAAGCCAAGTGCAGCTCTGCCTAACCTTATAAATAATTCTGGAGCAGTTCTGTTTGAGTTCCAAGGTAAGGTTAGAGTTGACTATCACTGCATTATATTGCATAAGGATATCACATGGTGTAAACTTTTTCCTTAATAGTCTGTGTGTTCTGGAAGCTAAGTCATAGGTGATTTACTCTCTAGTGAGTGTTGTTAGTGCAGCATATTACACACTTGGCTAGCCCCAGTTCTTATTCATGGCTTTTTATTTTTATTTTCAAGGATTAGGCTAAACCACGCATAGAGGGTAGGTAAGAATTTTTATTCTCTTTCATACTCCTGTGCTTGGAGATATGCAATGGAGAAGCACATTAAAAAAGAAGGTTAAATTGCAGAAGCTTCACTTTTTTTTACATAGATACTCAGTACTAAAGAGGAATATACAAGAAGGTTGAACTCTTCAGCTTCTTTGAGTTTACATCTGTGTCATGCTTTATGGATTGGAGAAAATTTTGCAAGTGTGAAGATCAGGAGTGGAGCTGTGAAATTCAATTACTATGCTTTGGGAAATTTGGGAATCTGTGCTGACTATCTAATAATACAAAATATAGTGACTGTCCCATTTTGCATTTTTGCAAAGTACATGTGATTTTTTTCTCTTTGTGAATTAATTCCTTTCTATAATTAAAAATAATAAAATCATTCAGGTTTTTTCATCCTCCAAGAAAAGAAGAACCCTTACTTCAAAATAGATAAGAGATCTGAAATACTATTTTATCAGAAAATTTGAAAATCTTAAACTTACTTTTTAACTTGCACAGAAAAAAACGCCCATCATTTCATGATAACTTTTTGGCTGATGCGAGGTAAAACAGGATGTGATTAGAATTGAAAGCTATCCAGTTTTATTTATCCCTGCTTCTCTGATTTAAAATGAAGCCTGGCTGTGTGCAGATGATAACTGTGAGCAAAGGTTGACATCAATTGGAGCTGTAGGACGAGCTGTCTCTGTGTGGGGGAAAATATCACCTTTTTTGAAAGATGCCAAGTGACACTGACAAAATAGGCAAGGCAGTCTAGATCAATGACATAAAAATAGTTGTATAATGATTAGTGAACTACCGCTCATAATAATCTCCTTCTATAGACTCCTCTGAGGATAATGTTTGATTATTTGAACACATCACAGTGTTAATCATGGCCAGACTGAATTTTACAGTCTAATTTGTATTTTTACAGTATGTGACATTTGAAAGGTAGAGGTAATTTTCAGTATCTTATTAGGTGTTTGAAATTCAGTTTGTAGCTTTTGCTTCAAACAGCAGCCTTTTAATTTAGCAGCTCTTTAGCAGAGTGAGCTTGATATGGAATAGTCATTAAGGTAGTCACCATATCTATAGGGAGTCTCATGGGAAGGTGTCTATCAATTTACACCTTAAAAGAAAAAAGGTATTTGCAGTCATAAATCTAGTTCAGTTCCTCTTTTTAGCTGAAAAACAGGGGAAGATTTATCAGACAGGAGCCTGGGAGCCAGCTTAAAATTCTCTAAGCATGGATGAATTAACTGGTTCAAGCAAAATACTAAAACAGTTATATACTGAAGACACACAGCCTTATACATCAAAAGAGCCCAAAGATTTAACAAAAATTAATCTCATATATACATCTGTCTTTCTCTTTCAACCCATTCTTCTAGGATATTGTCCAGTGAATCATGATATTTGGATAGCACACAGTTAAGCCTTACCTTTCACTCCAAAGATGAAGAACTATTATCTCCTGTCCTATGCAAAAGACAACAGAAGTATAGAGAGAAATGTCAGGAAAGGTATGCAGATGCAATCAAAATGTGCACCAAAAAACCTGAAAATTGAGTATCCTGCCCTATGTGGTGGGGCAGGGGTTTCATCTCACCTCATTTCAGGTGTCTGCAGCAAGTCACCCACTTCCTCCTCTATAAGCAGTAAGGAGGAAGAGGCACTGATTCATTTTGTCTGCTCTTTCAGGATCAGCTGGCCTGTGCTTTAGGGGGTTTGCTGTTCTCTCCTGACTGCAGAGGAAGCCCAGAGGACCTGATCAAGTGCAGGTGTAAGGTGAGCCCCTACTGCTGGTTTATTCATGCAGATAGGCTTCAAAGAGAGTGAATCTTGGTCCATCTTCAAGTTTTCTGCTGAGGAACACTAGATTATGACATTCCTTCTCCAGTCTGTACTAGAACTGTCAGTGCCAAGAGCAAAAAGCCTGCTCTCTGGAAATCTGCATACTCAAGCAATTCACTGTTTTACTTTGAATAATCTTTTTGACATTTTTTGGTTCCAAAACTCTCTAGCAGAACTATTCAAAGTCTCTTGAGACAGATCTGAGCTGGAGGACTTGGTGACATCATATTTAATGATCCTTTTCTCCTGCTGCAAATACTTCAAGCTCATATGCTTCATGTGATCACAGAATAGATTCAATAATAATGGGATATGTTATTAATTACAGCTGCTATTAGCTTGTAGTCACTTTGCAGCTATGTACTTACTTCTAAATCTCCCACTGTTTTCAGCTTTCAAAGCAAAGCTGGTCTAGAATAACTTTCTGTCAAATGATAAAAAAATCAAGAGGTGATAAATATCTACTTTGGTTTTTATTAATCAAATAGCTCATCTATTCCCAATTTAACTGTTTAGGATAGTCTCTAGATTAGCTAGTGAATATTTGGAATGTGAAAGGCAGTCTGAACAAGACCGAGGTAAAAATGAATGGTTATTATCTGGACTTTTTCTTTAGATTAACACTATTGATACAAGTGACCTTACTGATAAGATTCATCAATTTTGATTGTATGTAAATATGAACTATTAAATACACTGAAAAAATTATCAGAGCAAGTATGCAATATGAAAGCTGAATTAATCATAATTCTTCCCCTTCTTTTAGTTATCATCATGTCTTCTTTGTAGGCCATGTTTCTCTCTCATAAAACAGATTATCTCCGTTTTTAATTGGATTGGGTCTAATGGGCTCAGATTGATTTGTTTCAGTTCCACTTTGAGGAATCACAATCATTCCCATTACCACTGAAATAATGTCCTTTAGTTCTGTTAATTAGAGGTGGGATTGGTAACATTCCTTATACTCACACTGCCCTCACAATGGATGATGTCTGGCCACCAGCTTGTACAATTCACTTTTCACTGATACAAACCGTTTTCAGTGATGTAGAGAATGATACCAAATTTAATTCATTTGCTCAAACATTCTCCCTTCTGGAAATTGTCCATATTTGCCTCGAATGGCCTTTCTAAAGCAGATTACCAGGCCAGAGCAGCAGGCATTGTGAATGGATTTGGCAGTGGTAGGTGTGTGATCAAAGGGTACATTTCCACAACTCTGGCCCCATTCAGAGCAGAGGAACTGCTCAAGGAGTTAATTTACATGGACCCAGCTAATGAAGACCTCTCATGTACTGCTAATGTTACACAAGTTGGAAGGCAAGCAAGGGCTGAGCTGAGGATTATGGAAAAAGGAAGGAGAACTCTCAGCTTTCACAAGTCAATCAAATTTGTGAAACAAAGCACGACCAGAATATTTTCATGGGTGGTCACTTGGTGATTGGCCTGAGATTTTTGGCAACTGATATGAATAATGGTTTATCATTTATAGTTGAATTAGTAGGAAAATCGTAGGACCTGGTAAAACATTTAAAGTGTCAAAATTGACCATGTAATTTTTATCTTCTTATCTGGGTGTTTTAATTCTTCACTTCTAAAAAATTTGAATATTTCTCCCTATTTTAAATGTGCTGCTGTGAAAATAAATTATTGTGTACCTGTGAAACTCTGAGATATTTCAAAATTTTCTATGGGAAAAGTGTGGATACTATACTAGCTGTGGGTAAAGAGCATATGACTGAGAAAGTCTGGCATTATGATAGGGTTACTCCATCAAACAAAGAGGAAAAAACAAGGTAGTGAAGAGCATGAAGAGTACATCCACGGGGATGTGCCAAGCAAGCATTCTCTGAAAAAAAAAAAAAAGTGAGCATCTAATTGCAGCTTGATTATCTCATGGTGTACTAAATGGGAGGAAGTGGGATTGGACAGCTGCTTTAAGACTTCCTAAAATTTCATAGTTTATCTTACCTAATGATGCTGTTAATTTTTTTTAATTTAATCTACTTTGGTTTTTGGGGGTTTTTTTTTGTGGTTTTTTTTAATATATATATATATATAACACTAAAATGTAAGTAAATGTAAGTTTCATATGGAAATGAAAGACATTTAGATTAGTTCCATACCTTGTAACATTATGGCTTGAGTTATATTGATGAAGACACTGGTGAAGGACATCAGCAGTGTCTGCCTAAAGATAAAGACTATAAGCCACCATTTATACTGAAAATTGTTTCTCCATACATGCTTTCAAGTTAGCAATAGGCTTCTCAGACTATACAGCCATGTCTGAGGTTACAACTCGATACTTTGGAATCCCTTCTGTTTATCTTCCTTTAAATATACTCTCAAACAATTTTGTTGAAGATAAAAAGTTATCAGACTACTAAGGAGCATTTAGAGAAGCATGTTTGGGATGGAGAACTAAGTAGCAACACAGTTTAGATTCTAAAATTATACACCTTACATAACCAGGGAACAAAAAACTTTAGTGTGACATCTATTATGATTCGAATGTCTTTAACTTTGAATGCCAAGTGTGCCAATACTCTGCTTGATCAGAAATATTTGTAGGAATAATTCAACATTATATCTGAAAAAAATTCAAGAGTGTCCTCAAAAATGTTAGCTTTCAAGGGTAATATTTATAGGAAAAAAAACGAGAGTAATATAGAGACAGATGCATGATTTTTTGATAGTTACTAAGGTTTTTATACAATTTAACTCATTACGTTTTCCTACAGGTTTTTACTGAGAAAAGAAAGCCTGGAAGGTAGCTTAAAGGCCAAAGTCTAGTGCTATTCATTAACAAGATGTCCAAGTCCCTTCACTAAAAAGTAAATTAACACCCATTTCTTTCAAAGGAAACAAGATGCAAGATGCTACCTAAAGGCACCAGCAAGGCATTCCCATGTCAAGCAGATGGAACATGCTCAATGTGTCAGGGTCATAGATAGATACAGGGAACGTTTCCTGGGAAACTTTCCTTCCAAGAAGCAGCAGTGTAGGAAACAGACACATTTTCTGGCTCTTCCTGACTGTCCCAACCTGCCTTTTGCACACTGGGACCTTGCCTTCTGTAACTCAGAGCTGGAGTGAAGGTGTGTGAGACTGATCTCTTCTTTGCAGTGACCTGTGACAGGATCTGAGCAAACAGCCTGAAACTGTGTCAGGGAAGGTTTAGTTTGGGTATTAGGGAAAGGAGGGTGAAGGGGGTGGTTAGGTATTGGAACAGGCTCCCAGAGAAGTGGTCACAGCATCAAGCCTGACAGAGCTCCAGAGGAGTTTGGACAATGCTCTCAGGCTCCTGGTGTGACTCCTGGAATTTCCTGTGCAGGTCCAGAGCTGGACTCAGTGATCCTGGTGAGTCCCTTCCAAATCAGCTTATTTTGTGACTCTGTCATTATGAGCTCAAGAAGACCCAGCAAGGGAGAAGTAAATGCATCTCCAGTGAAGGTCAGGATATTAATACATGTGAATTGTCTTACCCCATTCAGAATAACCTACATCCTCGCCGTCACATGTCCATGTTTTTGCTGTCTTCAGGGAAAGCTAAAACAGCACTGGGAAAAAAAATTAAAATTAACCTAAATGCCAACCGCTGATGGACACAAACAACAGTTTGGAGGTTTTTTGCTTACTAGTGAAGGCATTTAGTTTACCTGTTAATAAATTGCAGCATTGGTCGTTCTATGGTGATAGGAAAAGGGTAATGCTTTAAAAGCTCTGAGAATAAATTCTGGAAATCTGAGAACAGTTAGGAGTCCCCCTGTTTTAAAAAATCTGCTTTCAGAGAGAACGATTTATTTTGTTGAAAACTCTTAATTAGACTTATGATTCTAGTTCTAAAGTGAAAAGGTTAATTTGATAATATTGACTGCTGTGGATACTGATAGCAAACTGTACCTTCTAATTTCAAATTGTTCCCCCAGGTAACTCGGTTATTACTATTAATAAATTGCAGGTTTTATTCGAATTTTTAACTGTTCTATCCATAAAGTTAGATTTTTAAAAAATTATTTTTAAAAAATACTGCTCAGTTTTCTTCATGCCTGTTGCTCCATGTACATTTGCTGATTTGTAAAAATGACATGAATATTTTGGAGTTCCACAATTTTTTTTTGTATTTCCTGTGTTTCCTTGACAATAGAATAAATCAGGACATTTTTAATCACAGTATATGGGGAGCTACAGACAAATTTGAAAATCTGTGCCTGATATAATCTTTCTGTACAAACTTGGTTGAATAAGAGCATTAAAGTTGAAGTGATCCAGGGGGACAGATCAATGATAGGAAAGCAGGAACTGGTAACATTTTTATGTACTGATTCAAAAGAAAGTATTTATGTCTTAATCTTCAAAAGATTTTGTTTAAGTCTATCTTTGTAATAACTAGACTGAATCTGCCTAACCTTGTAGACAACTAAATGTATTTCAATTTATGTGGACAAAACCACCTACACATTAATTCCTATCTCAGCTAACAAACCTTTCACCAGTACCAAGCCAAGAACCTGATGACCAGTAAATATAGTTTTTGAATGTGGTGGTTTTCCATCTTGCATCCTGATCTCATACCTACAAACAACATGGGCAAAGATACATCCTGTTACAGGGAAAATCTTCATATCCAAAAAAGAGGGAGATGAAGGGGATTATAGTCCTCTACCAGCAATATCAGGCGATTGAAGGAGCTAATTTTATTTTTTACAGGTGAAGTCAATGTGGTAGCACCTGCCCTGAATGAGGAGGAAGTGCTGCAGAGTGCTTGACTTTGAAGGAAGAGGTGCAGAGGTAGTTGTCCAACTCTGGATGGTTTTCCCACACAATGCTTAGTTTATTTCCAACAGATGTCTAGAGACCAGCTGTGCCTCTCACAGGTCAGCTCTACACTGCAGGGTTTACACCCACTTGCCACAGCTCAGAGGACTAAATGATACTTGCTTGATCTGAACAAACAACAGTTTTCAAAGGAGAAACTGTGAAAGCCTAAAAAACCCTACAGTTTGACATGAAGTCTGAGATTTTTGAGCTTGATAATGAAATTAATATTTGCTTTCCAGTCATGAGCCACAGAACCTGAATGACTTTATATAAAAATGGGCAGAAACACCTAGCAAGACATCTCCTAAATGCTTATTGTCCAGTTCTTCCCAGATGGATCTGTGGGAGAATGTTGGCTTCTCCACCAACAGGCCCAGCCTGACTCTGGGGCTGTGGATCATGATGAGAGGTAACCCATACTACAGCAAAACCACAGACACTGCCAAAATCCTCTTCTTTATTTTCTGCAGATTGCCTTCATTTCCCCCACCTCTTCATCAGTGTTTCAGCTGTTAGGACTTGACTCTTGTTTCAGGAGATATTAGTTCTACTCCTTAGCAGCATATCAGAAATGTTTGTATCAAGCATTATAAAACCTATATTCTTTTGGGATTTGAGAAGAGAATGGAATATACTCATTACAGTCACTATCAGAGACAGCTGCTGGAGGTTTTCCTGTGCTGTCAGGATTCTTTGAGGACACTAAGAGAGCAGGCTGGAGAAATTACCTAATATGAATACATACTTGATTAAATAGGTTAAAAAGAGTTCCAGCCTTTCATTTCATTTGTATTAGGAGAGAGCAACTTTCAGTGAACTCCTGTCCTGATGTTAGGTTATGGCATGGAGCAGGTTAAGCTGTTGGATAGACATGATATAATCAAATACATCTAGTACAGCTCTAGCAGGGGATAAATATTTTTGCTCTCTGAAGGGAGGTCAATGAAATCTCAAGAAATCTGTAATCTCCAATGAAGAAAGGCTGTGAAAGAGTTTTAGGGAGCACAGAATGTTGATTTCCAGTAGTCACAGAAACTCTCATTGTCTCTTCCACACAGTACATTTTATAGCTAGGAAATTCATGGTCTTAACCCTCTCAGGTTCAGATGAGAAATCTTGTAAGGAAAAGATGGGAATTGAGAATATACTTTCTGCTTAATACTGCTTTATAGCATAGAGCTACAGTTCAATGTTGGTATGATGCATAGCTGTACAAGTTGAGGGCTGGTCCCCAAAAATACCAATTTTACCAATAGAAATGTTGCTCTGATTAAAATAGAATTTAGGTCCTCATCCTGAAGCACAGACCTGTAATGGATGTTCAGTGTCCAGAAACTCAACTATCAGGTTTAGCTATCCAGCAGAAAAATAAATATAGAGCACAGAAAGTGCATTTAAAATTCACATTGTATGAATTTCAGAAAGTTTAATTTTATCAGTTTACATATTATGCTAATTTTAAAATTACAAGAAATACCTTCATTTTTAAACTTTCCTTTAGTTTAACTTATTTACTAGTCCTAATGCATCACAAGCAACTTTGAAGTTGATACTTCATCAGCAGTCACAGACCTTCCCACATTATGTTCATTGTAATTAAAACAAAAACTATTAAACATACTTGAATGGGAGACTATCACTAAGCTTTCCTCCTACAGAAAGACTTGTCTGTGACATCTGGAGCCTGATTTAGAACCTTTTATTAGAATATCATTTACTGTATGATAGACTTGTCAGTCTCAAAATCAAGAAATTCCACATCCTCTTTGCCTTCTGGATACTTTCTAAGCAGATTCCATAAAGATATTTCTCTCTGAAATGTTTATCTTCCGTTTTTCATCCTAATTTCTCCTCCAGCTATCCCAGCCTCTCAAAGAGGATTCTCTGCTACCTGTATCTCTTTTCCTTGAGAAGAGCTTTGGTTGTTGTTATCCTGAATCACTTCCCAGCAGGTTTTAGAATTTGCTTTGTCCCCACCAACACCTGTCTCTAACAGGAGCTGCATCTCATAACACATCTTTCTCAGACTAGACCCTAGATGGACCCAGAATGTGCTGTGTTCTAAAGATTTACTACAAATTAAATCAGGTGGAGGCAGAGAAATAGGAGGATGGTAATAGGGAACCATTATGCAACACAAAGACTGAAAAAATTAAAAGTAAATATACAAAAAGAGCAAAACACCACAAGATGTTAATTACCCAAACAGACCTGGACTTTTCTATAAATAACTCACTAAAACACATTTTAAGGGAATAGAGTAAAGCACTTTTTATTTAAAATAGGACAGGGAACTAAGGACTATGGCAGCACTACATCTGGCATTCCCATCCATGAGCAAACATCACTTTCCAATTGCTGGAATGCACTGCTGTATATTGGGGTGGGATCAAGGAAGAGATTAGAGATGTACTTAAATAAACCCTTCTCATGCTGACATAGTGCAGTAAAAGTGTTTGGTTCTCTCTCACAGTAATTAGCTCAGGTGCTGGCATCTGTATTACAAACATAGAAAGTAAGGTGAGCTGAGTGTCTGGGAGTCTTTTCATTGTTTTCAGGACAATTCTTTAAACTCCTTCAAGATATTTAATATTTTAAAATTCTTTCTTATTTCAAACAGAATTACAAGGGAACGAAAGAGATGAAGTCTGAGAAAAATTGTATAATGGTGTCATTTCTAAATACATATTTTTTGTATCAGTACTAAGGGGAACTTTCTGAAAGTCTTCCCTTGTTTTTTACTTTAGAGTTTACAATCTTCCCCTAATCTTGTGATAATGAAGATTAAGAGATTAAATTGTCCATATTAAGGTAATCAGAATGCTGTTTAATTGTGCCCATTATATTTTTCCTCCTTGCATAAGGCACTTGCAATCAGATCTGTGCTTTTCAGAGATCAAGGAAGGACCAAAGACTAGAGAGACAGAAAAGAGGTACCAAGTCATATCCAGGCACATCACTGATAAATAATACATTTAAAGGAAAGGTATATTTATTTTTCTATCATGATGGTGTTCTCATTGTTTTGATACTGCATGCACTTATGCAATTTACAGAGTAATTTTATGGTTGTTAGTAGAGATGAGATAAACCTGATGGGAAAAAAGGGAACACCAAAGCTCTTCCCAAAACTCAGTCTAAATGCTGAATATTATCTAACCATTTATATGGTTCTGATATTACACACTTAACTGCATGAAAGTATTACCTTTAGATATTAACCCACTGATTCCCCTGTAAGATTGAGCTGTATAAGAGCTGCTATGGCTCTTGTTTTCAGATCTTGGCCATGCTGTAGCTCTGTAAGATGTGGATAGTGAATACCTGTAATAACAATGGGAAAAAAAAGAAAGGACTAACAAGGAGACCTAGAACATGCCTTTGGGGGTGATAAATATCTACCATATTTCTCTCCCTTTACTATCTTGTAGGAAGAAACACACAGAATTGTTAAAACTATCATCCCCAGACCTACTCCTGTGGCTAGAACATGGTTTGAACTCTATGACCTACATGAATAATCATTGCTTTGGCCCTTAGTGTTGTGACACAATATCAGGAAAGGGAGTGACATCAAAAAAAGTCCTTCCTCCTTTCCACCTTTAGAGCGTCCTCATGAGCAAATATGAAATCCAGAAGTAGCACAGCAGAGTGAGTAAAGAGTGAAAAGCACCAAGAACTCCAACCAAAGAATTCCTCTGCACCTGGAATGAGGCAAACCTGGTTGTATGTATGGACTGGGGAATGAGAGACTGGAGAGCAGCCCTGCAGAAAGGAACCTGAGGGTCCTGGTGGATGGCAAGCTGAACACGAGCCAGCAGTGCCCTGCAGCCAGGAGGGACATCAGGGGCAGCATCACAACCAGGCAAGGGAGGGATTGTCCTGCCATGCTCTGGGCTGGGGCAGCCTCACGTTGAGTGCTGGGAGCAGTTTGGAACCTCATTAGAGAAAAAGATATTAAACCATGAGAGAGCACCCCAAGGAGGGCAGCAAAGTTGGTGAAGGGCCTTGAGGAGAAGCTGTGTGAGGAGGGGCTGAGGTCACTCCAGGTTCAGCCTGGAGGAGAGGGGACTGAGGGGAGACCTCACTGCAGGTACAGATTCCTGACAGGGGAAGTGGAGGGGCAGGTACCAATATTTTCACTCTCATGACGAGCAACAGGATTTGAGGAAATGGCACAAAGCTGAGTCAGGTTTAGGTTGCATATCAGGAAAAGGTTCTTCCCCCAGAGGGTGGCTGGGCAGTGGAACAGGCTGCCCAGGGCAGTGGTCACAGCACCAGCCTGGCAGAGGTCAAGAAGCCTTTGGACAGTGCTCTCAGGCATAGGGTGTGATTCTTGGAGTGCCCATTGCAGGGCCAGGACTTGGACTCATTGATCCTGATGGGTCCCTTCAAATTCAGCATATTGTATGATTCTATGATTCTGTTATACACCATGCATCAGGACCTCAGAAAGGAACTTCCTATTTAAATAAGTATCTAAAAATAAAAATATAAATCCCTAGCATTAAGTAAAGCATGTAAGTAACATGTTCATCATTGCTGTGTTGCCACAAGTGGAACAGCTGGATAGACATTGTTGTCATCTTTCCCCCTCAGCTTGGTGTGATGGTCCAGAAATATTGCACCTACATTACTGAACACTTGCAGCATCTGATTTCACCAGGTCTCTCTAACTTTAACAGCAGTTAGTGCACAATTCCATCAGTAAGCAGCTTTGAAAAGTTCCCATTTCTGTGGGTAACATGTTTTTCTTGAGGGCTGAGTGTGTCCCAGCACACACAGAGCAGCCAGCTCTGTTACTGGCTACTGTTCCTAGCAATCCTTCCTGCTGAGTTGGAAAGCACCCATCTACAATTATGAACTGCATGGAAGATGATTTTAGCATGCATTTCCCAGTGGATTTTTATGAAGTAATCTGAAGAGGAAACCATTAATTCAGCCAGAGATTAGCAATAGCAGCTGCACTGCTGAGGGCAGCACCAAGGATCCCTTCCTTCCCAGCACAGACAGCCATGTGGAACTCAAAAGCCTCTTCTGCATCTTTGAAAAGCCTTTCATTTTTCTTTTGTGCCTGTGTCCTCAATGTTTGGTGTTATAAATGAGCAGCCTGTGAGCTCCCCTGCTCTTGGCACAGCTCTGGTGCAGCGCTCAGAGCCTGGCACTGCAGAGTGCCTTCTTCCCTGACCTGTGCCCACCGAGATTACAGCAGCACATTATTTCCCTGGGCAGCTCTTTCACCTCTCACTGCAACCATTTCCTACACAGACACAGAATTTATATAAAAGGCTTTCCTCAGCTTTCATCAAATCTAGGTTGCAGGCCTATTTCGTAACATTAATTCTCTCCCTCACCAGCCGCCACATCAATTCAGTACTTTATAAACTATTTCAGGGATCCGATTTATCAGGCCTGACAGAGCTTCACACTGAAATAAACAGCACTGCCTCTGCTGAGCTCGCTCAGTGGCTCCTATTTATCATTATTTAATTCGAGGACCTAAAATTCTCTGACATTATTAATAGTAAGATGAATCACTGGAAAACTACAGAATCTGTGACCAACGAGGCTGAAATAATCCATTTTGGTGAAAATGTCTACGTGGAATTGCATTCCCTGATGGGTAGCTGCTCTGTCATTAGCGACTCCATATGCATGGGTGGTAAAGAACTGAAGCATGAAGTCCCCAAAGAGTGGGATACTTCAACTGCCATTCTCTTCCCAACACTTAACACCAAAGCAGAAAATAAGGGAATGCAGCACAGCTCTAATGCCTCTGTCAGTTGAATTTAAATGTACTAATTTAATCCTTTTTGTACTTGATTAACTTTAACTTGTCTGAGGTTGAACTTTTGTGTTAACTGGACCTGCAAATCCATTAGTTCATTATGAGGACTGTATTACTTAGGCACCTTGATGAGAGATAATCAGCTGCCTGGAATGTATATGAGCACTTGCTGCCTTAATTTGGCACCTCATTAGTGATATTTTTCAATTTTGTTTAAATGAAAGGGATTGCACTGGGAGTTTGTCCAGGGTCTGCAATTTCCTTTATGAATAGCCAGTCTTATTCAGCAGCTGTACAACCCAGTAGGAAGTTAAGAACTGCAGAATTTGTTTGGTACTCTCTCAAGAACATTCTGGGAACTTAAGGTAGCAGCAGAGACAGACCCTGAACTCTTTCCTCAAGGCAATGAGTGCTGTCAGACCACCTGCCTGACAGAGGTGACCAAAGAATATTATCAAACAGAGGTGTTTTGTAAAATTACTTTAAAAATCAAGGCTATCCAAAACTGTATCCCAACTGTATCTATATTAAAAAAATATATTTAATTATTTTTATTTGTCCTTCCAGAGAGGAAATTTCTAATTGCTGTTTTGTTATTAATTATCATTCCCACCATGTTGTGGAAATACCATTCTGGAATGTTGCAACACAACTTCCTGTTATTTCAGATGTTTTGAACTGAAAACGTGCAATACTTACATGTGAGGACCATATACATGGCAGGGAGTGAGCAAAGCCAAGGGACACACAGCACTGGTAAGTCCAGTCTGCTCTAGGGACAATTATCCTTTTAGCAGTAAAGCCACTTTGTGCTGTTTGGTCTTGTCTCTTGGAAGCAATGATTGCCCCCTAAGCCTTTTTATTTTGTAATAAAATGATACTCCAAGAGAGACCATGATTTGAACTCTTTCCCCAACGTCTCAAAAAAGAAGTCAAGTCCTGAACTTTCTTATCACAACCCACCACAATGGAGATCACAGATAACCACAATTTTATTTTATGTTTTCCACATGACTAATCTGTGAAATATGCTCTGAGTGTTTCTTCCAGGTCAGAATCTTTTGGTAAAATAGAGTTACTTATATATATATTTTTATATATATATATATATATTTAGATATTTAGATATATATCTTCAGATGCAGAAATGTGAGCAATATCACGATCTGTGGTTTCTTCTTGCCAGGAGAAATCTAGGGAGTATTACTGGGGATAAATAAAAATAGAGGCTTGGGAATTTCATGAATACCAAGTTAGGCTTTGAGGATGCCTTATGTTCTCATATAAAAAGCATAATTGAAAACTAATTTGTTGTTTAAACTAACAACAACTTCTAGTATTGTCATTTTTATGAAAGTTTGAAAAGCTCTTTAGAGATCAGCCAGTCCAACACCTCCTGCAGTTGACTAGATCAGGTTTCTCAGAGTTCTGTGTTTTCAGGGATGGGGCATTTACCACCTCTCTGGGTAATCTGTGCCATTTTTTCTCATTGGAAAAGATTTCTTCCTTACATCTACTCTGACTCTAACCTTTTCCAGTTTTATCCCTTGTCCTGTGAATTGTTTGAAAAGGTTTTATTCCTAGGTTCTATGGTTCATAATAGTTTATTTGGTTTCTGCTGAATTTGGGGTTGAATCCCACTGATTCAATCCACCATGCATTCCTCCCCACCTTGCTCCAGTTTGTGTTCCCTGAGCAGTGGTGCCAGATGTATAAAGGTGCAAAAAACTGTAAAAGCAGAGCAAGAAGCATATCCAGGAACAGCATATCTCCAGGTATAAATCAATAGATAAAAAAGTCCCAGTTCATGATTTTCAAAACATTTTATTAATAAGATTGAAAGTAGGACCCAATGCATTTATTAGTTGTGTTTTCATGTGCTGCCACTATCATCAATTCATAGAAACACAAATTCCTGATATTAACAAATCATGTATGGGAAACCCACCCTTTGTGCAGTACAGAACACTGTTGGTAAACTCCATTTTGGATTCTTATACATAGGAGAATTATTATGGTAATGATGTGTAAAAGGGGGACTTTTGGCTTCAATTATGAAGCACTGAGTTCCCAAAAGTAGTTCAGCCTGTATGAAGATCCACATTCTACCTAATTTTAACCAACCAGTTCATTAATACCTCTGAGACTTACATGCAAACTGTGGAGCCTTCTACAATTTCTCTTATCACCAATTAGGCTAATCCCTCTCCCACTCTGTGGTGCTTTTGGAACACGTACATTAGTGGTAACTGCATGTGCAGTTTAAGGTGAGACAATTACTGTTAGTGCAGAGGCTCAGTGAATGTCTCAGTGAACATAATTGTAACTATGTCTATTTATAAAATTCTCTCACTGTTTAATTAGGGGTGGGATTTTTCTTCCCTTTTAATTTCTCTCTTAAAGAACTCAAGGTTAACTCCCTAAAACACAGGGAGGGAAGGGATCGTGTGTTAACTCCCTAGCACACAGAGATGATACCCACAGCAAGAATTTACAGGTAACTGTAACTACAGTGCATGAAATTGTGCAGTCTTTGTCACAGCTCTGTCTTGCCATTATTCATAAAATTAGGAAGGGAGGGTTTTATTACCAAATAATTGCTTACAGTATTCTGTGTCCAGGCAGTGGCATTCAGTTTGACACATAACAGATCAGCCACCCATGAGTGGAAATAAAAAGTTACAACATGGAAAGTATCTTGGGGCTGGTTTGGTCTGTCAAGACCCTGTTCTGCACATTAATCCCTCTTAAGGTGAGCAAGTGAAGGAAAAGACTTTCATTCCTTTTGGTCTTTTTTTTTCTTGCTGCATGTGCAAAACATATTTGGGTCTTTTTCCTAGTGTTTGGATAATATCATAATAGGCCCATCTTTTCCCTTGTACCAAAACAAGTAGTAGAGCTGTAATTTCATTAATAACTAAAGCTGGTTCACAACCAGTTCCCAGTGGCTAGTTCTGCCTGCTCTCCTGACTTGGCTGTGGGCTGGGAATGTAGCTTGTTTTGCTTGGGATTGCTGAAGAGCCCAGCACAAAACTCTGTCCTCTGTCACAGGTTGATTTTGGATCAGATAGCCCAGTGACTGCCTCTCAGTAGCATTACATCACTATGAAAACAGTGATCTTTTGGATCAGTGGTCCCCTAACTACATCTGCTCTGAGAAATCAGTGATTTGAAAGAAGTTTGAAGTCACTCAGTTCAGGAAAGTGACTTTTGAACTTCAGTCCATTGATTTCAATAGGGAATTTTGAACTGGATTCCATTGTTTCGTTTCTTCTTCTTTCTACATCAGATTATTTAAAACTACTTTCCTTTCCTGTTTGGAATACAGTAGAAGGAAGCCTTCTATTTGTTTCATTAGATCCAAGTCTATTGCTTGGATATTGCTTAGGGAATTATCATGACACCGTTACTCGCAAAAAAATTGATTCAACACTTCAAATAAAATTATTATAATTAAAGATAATAATGCTGATCCTAAATAATAGGACAAAAGGCAGTCTACTGGCAAGACAGTGCTTTGGACAGGTTTCGTCAATCTGTGCTGGTATGTCATATTCATGCCATGTTTTATGTTCAACTATCAGCAGCATCCAGAAGCATTCAGCACCATCTCACCAGCAGAATCCTTCAGTGCAGCAAGGAAATGATGTGAATTATGGATAATACATGAACTGAGTTGTTTTTGTCAAGATTACATGAATATTCCCTATCCCTTCTGTCTGCACAGCAGGTGGTGTCTGTCACTCCATACCCTGGTGTTGGAGAGCACCTCAGTGTGCTCTGCTTTTGGCTGGTGATGTGGCCATACACCCCCATCCTCACACCAGGACAATTCTCCAACGTGATTCCAGCCAGGCACAGAGTCCTTCTCAGGATCATCCTAGCTCTGCATGCCACAGATTCTAACACATCTGTCCACAGTAGCCCAGGGACCAGTTTCCCGTCCCATGAGAACAACTGTTCTACACAAAGGTGAAAATAGTCCCCCATCCCACTGTGGGGGTGGTGAATGAATGGCTGTGTGAGGTTGCTTTACAGGGTTGACCCACAAAATTATTTTTTTCTGAGAAAATCTTAGAAGAATTACCTTGTAGTATGTTTAAAATAATAGTTTAATTCAATCTGATGAATGAACATATATATGAAAGCAAAATATTAGAATGAAGTGTTAGAAAGTAAGTAGAATATAAAATTATTTTTAACTTTTCAACATTGTTTCCATTTCTTTAAATAATTCAGCCAGAAGCAGACACTTGCAAAATCCCCCTGTAGGACTAAGGTTGGTTGTCCCTGTCAGATTTAAAGGATCTGGAAAAGAAGCTGCAGGCAAAGAAAAAAAAGAATTTTGGTGAACGTCACAAACTATCAAGAGCTCCTTTAGTCATAATTTGGAGTGAAAGAGGAGAATTGTGTAGAAAATAATGTAGATTTCATGTAGGTCTTGAGATGTTGTATGAAGTTCAAGACAAGCCAAAGTATTAAGATAACGGTAAAATCTGTGATTACATTAACTGAACATCTAATAATAACCCTGTGGTTAATTAAAATGTTTTGATTTCAAACTCCACTTTTTACCAAACTTTCTCCATCTAGCCAAAATCAGTATGAAATATGTGTTGGAAAGTAATTTGGTCAAACAATTCACTGAGTGGTTTACATTTGGACTCGATGATCTTATGAGTATTTTCCAAACTTAATTAGTGAATTATTCTATTCTGTAAAATATTTCATGTCACCAGGGACTTTTGGAGGTCACCTAGCATAGCCTCTTGCTCCACTCAGAACAAGCTTGGGCAGGTTGTTTATGTCTAACTGTGGACTTTGAGTCACTTTGAGCAAAGAGACTCTTCCACATGTGAACACATGCAAACACTCACACACAAATGTTTGCTTGAATAATTTATTCCATTAATTCTAAAAATTCTTATAAAGATTTAAAAGAGTGAAAATTCCAATCTGCCTGGAAAGGAAGAGCTGAGACATTAACAACTTGTTATTTGTTATTATTTACTGGCTAGCTATTAATTAAAGGACTAAAGAAGAACAGAAAATAGATACAAAACATAAAATATTTAATGTCACTAAAAACTGGAAAAGACTGAGATGTTGAGAGGAATCTTACATAGGCAGGTGAATGGGTAACATAATGGCAGATAAAATCTCTGTTGAGAAATGCACAGCAGTGCTCACTGGATAAAATAATTTGGAGACATTATTGCTGAGTTATGGCTGAACTTAGAAAAAAACTTAGAGGGGAGAAATAAAGATAATGGGAATAGGATACAAAATAGTAAGAAATCTATTATTTTTCTAGTAGAGAAAAGAATTATGAACTCTCACTTGGAATTCCATGCTCAGCTGAAGTCATCCTATCATGAAAATAGCCCCTGACCATTAAAATTACCCAGACCTGAGAAAGGAAAATGCGGTGACATGAAGAGATTTCTGTATAAGGCTAGACAGAAACTACTCCAATTTTAGTTAGAAAGAGAAAACAAAGACATTACAATGAAATAAAAATTAACTTTTCTTAATGTGCTATTATTTACCTAGTTAACTTATTAAACACATTCCTAAGTATATGAAATTAAGAAACTGAATAGACTTGTGAAAGGATTTAAGGCAGGTCTTCCAATCCAACTGTGAACTAGGTTTTGAAACTGCTGAACTCTAATGCATCTGCTTCTGGACTTCTAGTAACCATTATCTTGGATTTAAAAGCAAGAAAACAAACAAATGAACAAACAAAAACTTTTTATATTTAGTGGAAAAGGAGAAAAGAACAGAAAAATAATCAGAGAAAAATATGATTTTTTTTTCTGGGAAGTAAGGTTGTTGAATCACCAGAGCAGGTGTCAGGCCTCAAGCTACATGTAAGTACACTCTCTCTGTGGGACTTTGATGTTGACATTCACCCACTGTTTGCTGAAACTTAAGGGGCTCCCCCATGGCAAACTATTCACAAGATCCTTTCTTTTCAGGTTCTCTCATTATGCTAAAGATAACAGCATTGAAGTCAGCTTGAATAAACAAATTTGCAAACAGCTGAATTCTTAGGAATTATACTAATGACAGGAAAATGAAAGAAGGCAGATTGGGCCACTAAGGCTTTCCCTCAGACAAGCCCTGTCCCATCCCATATCATTCCTGCACAGAACACAGCCAGGAATGTCTTTGTGGTAGCCTGGCCTTTCTTACTCTCTGGATGTTCCAAATTTGGGACAAACAGCACCCAGAAAAATAGCAGACACAGTATATAAGGGATACATCTCCTCTCACCACCCAGGCACAGACTGCCTGATCTCCCCACAAGTTCCCCTTGTGCATTATGCAGAGCAAGCTCCCTGTGAAATCATTCATCTCACTTCGCTGGGGCCACACCATTAGGAAAAAATATGCAGTGAGTGGGAAATATCAAAACTGCTCTGGGCAAAAAGAGCAACTGTAGAGGCATTCTCTCATCTCATACTGATTTTTATGATGGGATAAATAACCCTCCACGTGTCCCAATTTAGCACCCAAATGCCTTGATGCCTTTTATCACCAAATGTTCTTCAAAACCACTATTATTTCCCCTTTCCCATGGGCCTATTTTTTTGTTTTATTTTTCAAGCCCCTACCTGTTTAGTCTTTGATTCTTTTCTGGTACTTCAATTTCCTCCACCCACTCACCCTATCTTCAATCTCCTTCACATTCTTTGTTTCTTATCTATACTGTCCTTCCATGCATCTCCAGCTCTCCAAATTCCTTGACTTAACCTGTGGTCCACACTTTCTTTCAGTACTTCCTCACAAAGCCCCACCTCTAAATATCTACCTGCCAGCAGGGAGCAGAAACTCAGTAAAGTGAAAGATGAACAAAAATTATGGAAAAACCCCAAAGTTTGAATGAGCAATGTTATGCAGCCATTTTGCCTCTCCTCCATCCTGCCAAATCCCAAAATAGCCTTGTTCACTTTTCCTGAGCACTCCCTTTTTTCTCAGGAGAAAAAAAATAATCACAGCTTCAGGTTCTTCAAATACACTTCAGCTGCTTTGCTTTCCAGTGTAGCATATTAATGTCAGTGAATACTTCATAGTGCTAATGATTTTGTACAAAATAATGTTTTAATGAACACAACACTTATTTTGTCATGGTTCCCACTAAGGAGTCCTAGGATGCTTAGCAATGCAGGAACAATTTTCAGTTTATGTTTTCTGATCAGTCTGAAACCATAAACTGCTCTGCTCTGAGCTGGTTCTGCATATAGTAGGATTAAGGCAAAGCAATTCATACTGCTCTACCTTTAATCTATATCAACAGGAGGGCCAATTTAGTTTGTCTAGGGCTGGTACTTAAGAAGCCTGATAGATGTAACCTGTGAGAGGCAAGCAAAAGAAGAGCAAAGAGGATATTTAAAATAAAAAAAAATAATAAAAAGGGAAAAATGGAAAGAATATGTGAGAATTTCCAGGTCTGGGGAAGGGATACATTTAAGTGATGTGATGATGCTGTAATTTGTCTCTATATTCTAAAAGACTTTTTATATTTTTACAGTAACAGACCTTTACCTTTACAAGCTTCAGCTTGTAAATATTTTTTTAAAGCCTTATAATTTTTATTTATTATTTTAAACCATTTTCTGTTAAACTTAATCTGGTTGCCATTTTAGCAGGTGATTCTGTAACATTTTTATAATGCCTCAACAAGGTGTTACCTTGTTTTGATATTCTTGCACAGAGCAGCAGGTATTTGCTAGCAGCTCCACTTGATGGCACAGAGGCAGAGTTTGCTGCTTCATCTCCTCTTGCTGAGGCAGCTCTGAGTGACATGTCCTTACCAGCTAGATAATGACCACTTATTAGACCTGTGGAAATTAATGCTATTTGTCTGGAAGTAGTAGAAAGACAAGCCTGTGATTAAGTGCTCCACTTCCAGAATGCATCCTGTTGCATCAGAGAAGCACCTCTTTGCAGCTTGGCAAATATTGCTAAAGACAGGGGGTTTGCAGGGCCTGAACACTGGAGCTTGATTCTATGATAGAAGAGCATAGTATAGGCAATCATATGTATTAATATATCATATATAATGATATATAAAAATAACCACTGCTCAGACCTGTGCCCTTCTGATTGTCAGTGGCCACAGCACAGGAAGATAATGTATAATTTGCTGTTGTCCTACTCTTTCAGATTCAAAATCCTAAATCCTGATTTATTTCATAGGGGTTTCTGAGTGGTTTGTATTTCATCTCTTTTTTATAACTGTATGAGCACTGAAGCCCACTTTTTGGAGTGTCAAAGATGTCAGCTGTGGAGACAGTCACTTCCCGCTGCATCTCTGTAGCTCCTCCTGTAGCCAGCATGGCCAGATGAACCTGAGATCACACAGGTGATCCACAGGATACACATCACAATTTTAGCTCTAGAAATAACACATTTGTAACATGATGTGGAAGCACAGAGATAATTTTGATTAGAAAGGACTCCCTGATGTCATGCAATCTAACCATCTCCTCAAAGAAGATTTAATCCAACCAGGTTTCCCTGCCCCAGGCAAGTCTTGAATGTTACCATGGAAGGAGATTTTCTTTGGGCAACTTCTTCCAGTGTTTGGCCACCATCACAATAGATGAAAATGTCTTTTAATGTAAAACTGGACACAGTGCTCCATTAGTTACTCAGAAAATGGAGTGATTTCCATTGAAAGTTCCCTTCTAAAGAGTATATGACTTTATTTCAGACATCTGAGAGGTGGAATGCAGCTTATAAGCCATGCCTATAAAATGCCACAGATGTTTTCTCCACTCAACCTTTCTTTGAGTGTTGGAGAGCTGGATCCCAGTGGTGAAAACAGCATGTGCTCCTAAGAAACAATATTTATCAAATCATAAAATGCAGAAGAGATTTTGGTTTTTTTTTCTTACCTACTGATCTCAGACTGAATGCTCTAATTTTCTGTAGTGGTGAGGGGTGAGCATAAATTTTCTTTATGGGTGAGCATTTTGTTCACTGTGAGCAGGTCTGGGAAGTTACCATGCCTCACTGCTCCTGATGCTCTTCAGAGGCTGTAATTGCCTGCCTGGGTGCTCAGACATTTGGAGCAGAGAGTTCTACCCCACACTTTCCCAGCACTGAACGAGCTAAGTTGGTCTGACCCAAATTGCCACTCAGCAATTTATCTTTTTAGCACCTTCATAAGGGATCTCTAATCTCTGACAGGAGATTGAATTAATTTACTGAAGTATGTGACCACACTTAACAACCTTTCTAACTTACCCATTTTCTGGTTTGGAGCCAAGATTTACATAATTATTTCTATTTTTGAGCAGTCAGGGTTGACACATTTCCCAAATGCCTACGTTTAGCCATTTTTAGCTTACACTTGCCCTAGCTGAAGTGTAGTCCTTCATCTCTGGCTTTTTAAGTACTTGACGGACTTTTGTTCTTCAGGGATTGCAAAATATAATTCTATCTAGATAGGCTAGCAGTCCACTGAGACCTTTAAATAACTCTGCTCTGATTATATCAAACACATCGAGGGATCTTTAATACTCTTTTTGATGTAAGGCAATTTCAAAAATTACAAAAAAATAACAGGTGACATAGTTTAGAACTATTTTTTTCTCTAATCAAATTTTGTCAGAAATATTTAAAAATGTCTCCGTTTGAAAGTAGAAAGGGGATACTGCCTTTTTCTCTTCCTGTTTTTCATAGTTTCTTTAACTTTTTTTTTTTTCAGATGGTACCTGAAGGGTGCAAGCAGGTACAAAGGAGGTTGCTTTTCAAAAAGAGTGCACACACAGACACATTTTCTCTAAATGCTGTATCAGAATGCTATTATTCATAGAATAACTATAATTAAAGTGCAGAGGGTTTAATATCACGGGGGAACTTTTAAAAACACAACATAAACAAGACATTCCTCACAAAGCCATTAATGTTTCCTATCAAAGCATGCAGGAAACTGGTGGCTGTCACTGCACCTGTTGCTGATCCTGCAGCCCCATTGGGCAGTACCTGCAGCACTTCCCATCCTGGCAAACCACAGCAGATCATGTGGACCCAATACAGCTGAAAAGCATGCAGGATTCCACATTTTCCTGGTGTAAAAAAGTATTTAGCATTTTTCAGCACTTGTCTGCTACTGCTGTACAAAAGAAAAATAATATAGAAAAGCTTGGCTTTTTTGTTGGGTGTTTTTTGGATGTAATTTCTACCTAAAGCGACTTCAACAGTTCCACTCTTCATTTAAGAAGTGCTTTCACCAGTGAACTTTATTTGAGCAAGTGAGAAAGGCAGTAATATCCAATCTATAAGATGTCCTACATTCTCCAATCCAAAAAACATCACATTTTTCCAGAAACCCTGTTACTATTTTTCCAGCTCCCTTCAGGCTGAATCATAACTGTTACACACAAGAAGGCTGAATTGAGGTTCTAAAGAAGTGTAGATCAAATTTCTTACTTTTTTGTTAAATTTGGGAATTAATACTTCTTAGATATACTTGACTTTATGAAACATATTTACATCTATCTACTGTTATATTTATAAACATCAGTATATTTAGCCAGATACTATGTACATTTATTTTCCTTTCACATTTCAGGAACAAAAGTTCTAATGAGACAAATTACTCTGTTAAGCTCCTTTGCATGGGGGAATAGAGCCAGATGCCAGAAATCACTGGGGGGGAAATTAACATTATGATGGTATGAGAGCACTTTAAATTGCTCTACTCTCCCAGGGTAGAAAAAGGAATTTAACACTCTTCCTTCTCATATCCATTTTTTCTCAGTCTGAAACCCTGGCTGCTTAACTCAGTGGTAAATAATATTGTATGTTAAATTAAAAAAAATTAGAATTCAGGAAAAAAAATACAATCAAGAAATAAAAACCTGGGAACTGGGAGATAAATATGGTCTTCAGCCTTAGTGTTGGCTCTGCCTCTGCAATTGGCAGACAACATGTGGATAATGGGAAAGGCAAGTAATGGAGAAGTCCATAATACAAAACAAAACCATGTCATTATATAGGACATTGGCAGAACATGGTTACACAATAAATTGGCAGTGTTCTTTCAGTTTGAATAAAGAATGAACACTTGTGCACTGTATTACAAAATTGATAAGTGCCTTGGAGCAAATAACTTCTTCCCAGATCCATTCTGCCATCTGTGATGTTATGTAATTACCTCTAAGGTTTTTTTTTACTAAGGTTTATGTTGCTAACATAAATATTATTTTATATATATTATGTTATATTATTATAAAAATCCTTATCTGCTTCAAAACTTGGGGTTTTACTGAATGAAAAGCAAAAGAAGGGAAAGAGAGCTTCCAACTCCCCAATAAATAAGATTTAAATGACATGGGATATTTGTCACTGTGCCACATTTCTGAACTTACTAGGTAAACACAGAGCCATGATCTAATATTTTAATCTAATGGAAAGCTTGTCAATCTACTCTGTTTACCTCAATACTACTTCAAAGCCTATTGATGCACAATATGCAAATATGTCAGATGTAGAGAGGATTTGGTTCATTTGCATGTATCATACCACCAGAGTAAATTTTTTAAGTGTGTTTACTTTCTTATTATTTTTTAATGTCTCAAAAGTGTCACAATAAAGGTTTAATTTGATTTAAAGTACCTTTCCAGGAAGACTTGTTCCAACCCCTCTGTATTGATGCCAACCTTCTTGCTCCAGTGCAGAAATCCATCTGTGCTGATGCTGGCCCTGCTGTGCCCTCACCACTGTCCAGAAGATGTCCCTGATGGAAACCAGCATGCCAGGTGTGCCACTGGTGGCAAACAGGTACCAGGCAGGACAGGAAAAGGCATTTCCATGAAGCTCTAGGATACCAGCACTGTAAATGTGAACATGGATGTCTCAAAGCTTGGGTTTTTTTAAGGAGCCCACACTTTGATTGCAAGAGTGGCCCTACTAAAATTATCCCCTGGTGACCTGAGCAGAGTGAATCATTGCTCTTCCACGTGCTGTCACCAGGCCAGGCCCTGCAGACACCTCCATCCATTATCACCTAACAAAGGTCCCTGATGCCCCTTGACAGATCTGATGACTCCACAGCACTGCAGAATGGGCTCTGAGCCACTGGGGATCCTGGTCTTGGACAGCAGCCCTCTAGACCACTGAACATTTCAGGTTAAGACCTTCAGTCTCTGTAAATTACAGCTGGATCTGATTCCCAGTGTGACAGAGGTTAAGGCCTACCTGGTATTCTCACCCCCAGCATCATTAATCACCCTCCTCCCAAAAATCCACATCTTAAGTTTTAATAAGAACTATTAATAAAAATGCAGCATATTCTTGCTACTTGATCAGAATCACTGATGCAGCTTCTGCTGTAGCACCTCTGGGGTTTTTTATATTCTCCAGAGAATAGGGGAACTAGTTCAGGCTTTAATAAGAAAATTACCTTTATTTTGGATGAGAGATTTCAAACATTAAATTTTCAAGAACTGTTTTTCTTAATCATTCTCAAAGAAATGGGGAAAAGAGACTAGAGAATGACAAGAATTTAGTCAGTGAACAAAGTGCACGTGATGTGTGCAGTGCTAAAAAACCATTCAACCACACATTACAAATTTCCTAGAATTTGCTACAAAGGGCTCTTCTCTGCTGTACAATCCAGGGATGGAAAGACCAATTTCCTGCATGGCTTTTTACTGGTAGGACCAAAAGCAATCTTTAAACCCACATGCTCATCCCATCAGAACATGATAAGCCAACATTTGACCTACCTAGCACCTTTATCTTTCATTATATGTGCAGAACACCTGCCCAAGTAAAAATTCCCACAGCTGAGACATATGACAGGAAAAGGCAGACTGGGATCATGGGAATAGGGCCATGGTGTCAATCAAGCTGTACAGAAGCCATGCTGAGAATAGTGACAAAGGGAAAAGTGATGAATATGTGTTTTTGGAACTAGGATGAGTTCATGAAGGAAGCTGAGGCTGTTTCAAGGAAGAGAAAAAAAAAAACTTCAGCAATCATGAAATATGTTAGGAGAGAATAAAACTGAAAACTATAGTAAATCACTCATGGATTTAATCTGGACATGTGGTCCATATTGCCTTATACTAGTGCAGAAATTCATCCATGGGCAGGACAAACATTGAGGGCTACTGAGACACCTTTTGATTCTTCTCTGGCACTGTGGCCACTGGGAAAAGAGCTGCTTGGAACAGCTTCACCAGGTAGTTCTTTATGTTATTTTACTTTATGGTGTACATTCTGCAACACTGAGATTTAAAACCCTACTCTGGCTTTACTGGGTAGTCTTGATGGCTCCTTGTGAACTTTTTCCTTGATTTTCACTTTTCCTTCTCCTGCAGCTTTTCTCAAAATCAGCAGGAAGCGTGTTGTCCTGGCTTTCATGGATGTTACACTTGGGCTCCCAGAAATTCTGTTTGCCTTTTATTAAACCCACAAGACATGCAATGATGCCAAGGTTTTATTTCCTAATGAGAGGAGCCCCTTCATCCCTGGGCATATATTCTTTTGAAATACCAGTCTTTTTCACACCTCTGCATATTCTTAAAGACAGGTTATTGTACTGACAATTTCCTAATTTTCAGCATAGACGGAGATTTAACTAGAATTAGGGGTGTTGTTCTTTCAAAAATTTTAATACCAATACTATTTATATTTTCTATGAATAGAAAATGGGAAAGATCTCACAGCCCATTAAACAAGCAGTTCAAGTCTTAAAGTACTGCACTGAAACATTCAGTCTAGAGGAACAGTGGGTTTAATTTTCACTGATATGCTAACAAACTTGAGGGTTTGGCCAAGATTTTATTTAGAATTTTTTGTGACATCTCAGATAGGCTACTCTTCACATTCAGGTTGCTTTTGTGGAGTTTTTAGGTCCTTGTAAAATAACTTCAGGGACAAGGTGCTGACTATCGTGCTTTTCTTGAAGCAGTGCTGCTTTTGTTAACCTGTAGTCAATCTGGGAATTAGTTTATTGCAAACTCTGCAACTCATAAGCCAGTTCTTTGGGCTGTAAAGTGCTCTGAAAATAAACAAGCTGTAACCTCAGATCACTGCTTTGGTCTTACCTCCCAGCTAGACCTCAACAGCCATAAGAGTAGACTGCTGAACTCAATATCAAAAATAGATTTACAGTAGCTAAGGACTTATTTCAGAATTTTACAGTTATATATTTTCAATTAATTCATATGGATTCAAAAACTTGCTGACAGACTTCTCTGAATCAAGGAATATGGCATTTCATTATCCAGCTACACACATGTTGGGTTTTGTTGGAACTGTCACTTAACAGACTATGATGTCTCTAATTCTTAGAGTATCTGGGAAAAGCAACTAAATGGAGGCATGACCAGAACCTTTTTAGACAAATGTTTATGATCTGTAATGCATAAAAATATTTAAGGGAGAGCATTTTACTCCAGGAAGGCAAGGCAGTGACAAAGCCTCTACCACCCACACATAGAAAAGACCTCAGAATGTTAGGGATCTGAGTTAGCATTTGAAAGCCTCAATAGTAGTGGCCTGGCTGGTTTGGGCAATTAGCACAGAAATCAAAAGGAGAGATATTGGCTGCCATCTGGCCCTTCTCTGTTCAGCTGTAGGCAGAATGATCTCATCTTAGCTGTTACCAAACACAGAAATAAAACCTTCCTGCACTGAATATACAAGTCCCCATAGCTTGAGCTCAAGAGATAAAATCAAGAGTCAAGTGGCAATGTCCAAGCTCCTTAGCTTGGACATATGAAAACATATATCAGACTTTGGCCAGTGGGAGATGCAGACATCTGGGGAGGGATTCCCCTGAAAAATAATCAGGTGTTTACTGCAGGGTGAGCTGGCAGATTATCCAGGCTCCATTGACAGCAGTCTGTCCTTTGACTATAACAGCTTGGACATGTAGTTCAAAGTTTGACACATGTTTAGGGATCTCTACATGAATCTGAGTCCTAATTTTGATTTCAAACAACCAATGGCAGGGTCAGGACAGAACTAAAGAAAGCAGAGCTACTGCACTGCAGCTGAAGAGAAAATAGAAAGTCAAGAGCATGGGGAAAGCAGATGAACAATCTCAGCATTCTGCTGTTTAATTAAAATAAAAAAAAGAAAAATTTAACAGACAGCTCTCCATCCTCCCCATATCTGAGTGTTTTGACATCCACAGGCTACAGTTCATTCACCATTCAGCAAAAGAATGGAGGAGCACTCCATATGGTAGAGAAAAAGTGGCCTTAGTCATGTCTCAAAGAAATTATGAAACTTGTTATATCCTTACAGAAACCAGAAAAAGAAAAGTACACTCTCTGGGAAAAAGGGAAAACCAGGGGTCCCAGGGATACACTGACAGGATTAGTCAGTTCTGCTACCTCTGAATATAGAAAATCAGGGTGGTTTTTACTCTCTTTTCAGTGTAATACACTAATAAAATAACAACATTCTGTAAGGTTGCTATTAAGTAAGCTGTAAGATATTTTATACAAGTTTATAGATTAAAAAAATGACAAAAATGTAAAATTATTACTTTTTTTGCAGGGTTTTGGTTTTTAGTTGTTTTGTTTTAAGTTTTTTTTTTTTTTTTTTCTCATAGCATGGCATGCTGCTGAGATCCTATCTGTATCCCAGATAATTTTAACTTGGCTATGTGACAATTTCTGTACACAATATGCTCATGCTTTGCACAAATGACTATATAATGTTTCATTAAGGACTGTAAATACCCATCAACCTAATCACAGAAATGCTGTTTCAGTGATTTTAGGGCCATTTAATCTGGGCTATGATGGCAGGGATGAATAGCTTTATTTCATTAACAGTTGCCATTGCAATTACACTGAGGTAAATATTTTTGTGGAAAAATTATGCAGCCCTTCCTTTTGCCCTGACACATTTGAGCAATATGAGTATCCTTGTATGAAGAGTCTTTGCAATTCATAGGAGTGTTTTCCTTCAGAGACCTCTCTGTATCAGCTTTCTGCTCTGCTCATGACACCAAGATCAGTTCCAACCATGTCATGCTAATTTTTCACCTCGTCTGCATCTCTGCTTGAATTTTTTTGTGATGACCAAATTCCCTTTCCAAAATTATTCTCTGCCATGGGATTTGTTCATTTTGGCATTACTAGTCAAAACTAAACTAGTCTGGTTCTCAGTCTTTGCTGAAGAGCAGACTAACTGAGGCTGCACAGAGGTTAATTATTTTGACACTTGAGATTTCTTATGTTTGTTGTTTCTATCGACTCCCTCATTCATATGAAGCTATTGGTCGTCATAAAATCCTTTTAAGAAACACACTGAAGCAAGAAAAATGAGATTTTCTTTCAAAAAAAATCAGATGAGGGGTGACTTCGAGGCACATCATTAGAACATGTCCATGGGCAACAGAAAGGTGACTAGAGAAGGAAGCCTTGTCAAAGGTGGTCTTTTACTCCTGGACATCTTTGGTCAGGCTTTCTGCATGCATAATCTTCATTTTAGCTTTTAAGGAGTTTTTAATAATTTCTCATATGTATATGTATATGTATATGTATATGTATATGTATATGTATATGTATATGTATGTATATGTATATGTATATGTATATGTATATGTATATGTATATGTATATGTATATGTATATGTATATAATAATTTCAATCCTACAACAATTCTGACAATGACCACAACCTATGATGTCAGAGGATTAGCTTGAAAATGAGGAGAAAGGAATTACTATCAGGGTACAGCATCACTGGGACAGGCTTTCTAGGGAGTTGTGAAATTTCTGTCCTTGGAAGCTCTCCCAGCTTGCTAGGACAAACCTGTGACTGACCATTCTGGTGTTGGCACAGTTCTACTTGAAAGGGCAGGCTGCATCAGGTGATAACTGGAAGTTCCTTGTAATCTGTGTTTCTATGATTCCATGCTCAAAGTTCTAATTAATTTTATATATATATATACACACACATATATATAGATATATAATACATAAAGTAGGACAAATTCAAGTTTTGTGGCTCTGATGCAGCTCTTCTATTTTAACAGAACTGAAACACTGAACTTGATAATAAAGAGTTGGATTTTAAATAATTTCAATAATAATCACAATTATTAAAAAGTAGAGTTGGAAGAAACCTTTTCTTGTAACCATTCAACTATGATTTACACATCCACTACAGATGCTGCATATCTACAACACTCATTACCTACTTTTTTCCTAACTTTATCTCCTATAACTTTTCTTAAACCTCAAGTTCTCCTTTAAGGTGAAAAGAGCTTGGTGTTCCATGTGCTGTGTTTGCAGAAGAGGGAATAAAATGTCTGATGGAGGGTTTAAGCCAATGATAGGACCATGTACAAGAAACTCCTTTAGCATTATTAAAAAAAGAAAAAAATCTCCTTGATCTGATATTCACCAAAGTCATAAGGAGTTTTTATGTAGATTTCAATAGATAATGGATGTGATTATGGATGTCTTGAGTATATGCACAGCTAAAGTTACCCTAAGGCTTAGTATATGTTGGGTTAGAAATTCAAAGTGCTTTTGAAATAATTACTTTATAAAACTACAGTAATTATACCATACAGACAAAAAGATTTTAATGTCCACACAGAATACTAACAATGAACTATATAGTGGCTAGGCTTATGGAAAAAAGAAAGTTTTTGAAAATAAAATGTGCCATAAGAATTTGCTATTGGGCACTTTATCCTTTAAAGAATCCACATTTAAAGATTTGTGACCATGAGAGGTACTACTGATGACTTTGGCTGCATTTTTAATAAAGATAAATCTGTATATGGTAGTGTAATCAAAGCAGAGGGATACAGGATATTGATCTTACTTTGGAAAAGCTAATGGAGACAAGTAAAGCCAAGACTGAAAATATCCGAGGGAGTAGTGGGGCAACTCTGCACCATATTAATAAGAAAACCCATCCACACCTTGGGTACACCAGGGAAGTGTTCCTACACATTGAGTGAAATCTCTTGGGAGGGTAATAAATCCTACACAACAAATTATATACTAACAGCTTCTTAGGGGAATTGAAATAAATCCTCAGCACCGCTTAGTGCGTAATCTCCAGATCAGATTCCCATTCTTCTTTAGAGGGAAATAATATATTGCTCCTTATACTCTCTGCCAGCCAAATGCTATATATCAAAGTTATGAATGTAGTTGAAATATTGATCCTGAGCCAAAGTGGAACTAAAGGAAAGTTTAATATGTTCCCTATATTAGAAAAAAAAAAGAAAAAAATACTAAAAATATAATTTCTGGTCAAAGGCATTCTAGATAAAAATGGAAATTAAAATAGGAAACAGAAATACCCCTTGACACTTGTTTTTATTCCTGCAAGCTGAAGAATTAAAGCTAAGAATTTGATTGTTTTACATAAACAGCAATAACAAGAACTAAAGCATGGAGAAAAGATTGTTGCAGGGATAAAAATAAATAGCGTTGTACACAAATGTGTTTAACAAAGAATTACTTTGAAAAATTAGAAGATTTCCATTAAATGACTGTTATAAACTGGGATAAACAGGAGGAAAAAATGCAGAGCAAGATAGTGTTAACTCTTGAAGACAAGCTCAGAAACTGAGCAGGCATATGCAAGAATGATTTTTGACTGCAAGAGGGTTGTTAATTCATTCAGAGGTAAAGGTTTCCCTGTCAGAGTTATTGCAGCAGCCATGCAATAGAATCTATATCTTCTGTCCCACTCTGCTGTGCTGTTTTTGGCTGGGATGGAGTTAATTTTCTTCTTCCCAGTAGCTGGTTTGGGGCTATACTCTGGGTTTGTGAGGAGGAATGCTGATAACAGAGGGATGTTTTGATCAGTGCTGAGCAGGGCTGACACAGAGTCAAGGCCCTTTGTGCCTCCCAGCCCACCCCAGCAGCAAGGACATGGGGCAAAGAGGCTGGGAGGGGACACAGGGCAGCTGGCCCAGGTGACCCCAGGGACGTCCCACAGGTGACACCGTGCTCAGCAGTAACAGCAGAGGGAAGAGGGAGGGGGAGCTCTCAGAGGGATGGGGTTTGTCTGTCCCCATCCTGTGTGACATCCCTGCTGCCCCAGGGATGGCTGAGCCCCTGCTGTCCTTGGGAAGTGGTGACTGAGCTCCTCACTTTGCTTCTGTGCATGGCTTTGCTTTTCCTGCTGGACTGTCCTTTGTCTCTACCCAGAGTTTTCTCACTCTTACTCTTCCAAGTCTCTCTCCCCCATCACATCAAAGGAGAGAAGTTCCAACAAGACTTGACTATTTGGCTCTTTTGGCAAACTGGCTCAGAGATTTAGGTTAGGCTCTTGCCAGTGTTGTTCTCTGGACAGGATAACAGAGGTAAACATGCTGATAAGTTGTGCTCACGCTTTCCAGGCAGGTTTGCCCTTAATTTATTTCAAGTTTTTTGTTATGGTTTCCCTGCATGGCCTGCAAGTTTCTGTAGAAGGAATGCTCTTGTCCTCTTTGGTGATAGCCTGAGCTAATGGGGGAGAGCAGAGGCATTGTAGCCAGTGTTACACACGGGGTGTTTTCTGAAGGACAATTAAGCCTATTCTTAGATTTCAGGATGGAATAAAAAGTCTTAGAACTGCTGAAAAACAACTTAATAATGTTTTTTAAAAAATGTCTCACCAGAAGATTAAATACTGCAGAATAAAAATGCATGTTTTAAAGGCAAACATTAACAGCTTTGAAAAGCAAACAGCTATTTCTCCATCCTCCAGCAAAACCACTGTCAGCTGGTCTCCTCTGTGGGGTTAACTGGAAACAAAAAGTTGTTGCAACAGAGATAGTGCTTGGCAAAGGAGGAGCATCTTTCACCCATTGCTGAACAAAGTTTGACACTTTAGAGAAAACAGCTGATCTGTTCCTCATGCAAAGAATTATGCTGGGAATAAAGGATTTGCCTATAGCAAAAGAGAATTAAGAAATGGATTTCAAAGGGAATAAATAAGATTCAGCATGAGTGGGGTCTCTCTTACCACCCTCTGTGGTCTCTCTTAGCACTTTGCTTACTAATAAGAAAGGAAGTTTCTAAAGATGCTGAAGGGTGAAATAAAAGTAGGATAATCCCCTAATTGAGGTATAGGGAAGGGAAGGGAAGGGAAGGGAAGGGAAGGGAAGGGAAGGGAAGGGAAGGGAAGGGAAGGGAAGGGAAGGGAAGGGAAGGGAAGGGAAGGGAAGGGAAGGGAAGGGAAGGGAAGGGAAGGGAAGGGAAGGGAAGGGAAGGGAAGGGAAGGGAAGGGAAGGGAAGGGAAGGGAAGGGAAGGGAAGGGAAGGGAAGGGAAGGGTGTGAATCACAATCCTTCAGGAAATTCAGAAAAAACAAACTGCTCAAATGGTGCAGACTTTGGGCTTTCCAGACAGGAAGTAAGAAGAACCACACAATTTGCAAACTTCTGTGTATGAATAAGTCTTTGGGCTTTGGATTTAGTCTGGCTAAAGCAGGATCTACAGAGCAAAAAGGGGGAGAAATTAACCCCAGACTCTGGGACTCTTGGTATCACCTGTCTAATTCTTCTATGCTCTTCAGGCAGAGGATTTAAGTTCATGCATGGGAAGAAAGAAAGCTTTGTGAAAATATTAGGAGGCTAAATATTGCAAGATTTCTTGTCAATGAAGAATTTGCTAAGAAAATGCAGTAACAACAATGAAAGGTTAGATAATAGAACATCAGTTTCTATAATGTGAAAATAAATAGAAATAATTTTGTTACCAGAACACTTTAGAGGGCTAAAGGTTTCAGACAGAAGAAAAATTTTTTAATTTCAGTTTTTAGTGGAAAGAGGAAACTTTGATAGTGGTACAAACTTCCTTCAGGTCATTTTAGTCCAGCTAACATGATTCCTAGCTTCAAGTTAACTAAAAGATGCCAGGGGTACTGGTGATGCCCAGGTGTTTACTTAGCAAGCCAAGACCTGTTATCTCAGCTGTTACACATTACCTTAACTTCACTAGTCCCAAAAATTGGAGTGAGGGAATCTGGTAGAGGCAGATTTGGCTTTCTGCAATGGTGGAGACATAGTTGTCTTCACAGTGACTTAGAGAAGTCCAGCTGAAGATTAATTACTCTTGTCTGCAGCTACTGTTTCCAGTGGGCAGGAAAAGGGTGACAGGCTAATACCTTTAAGTCTCTTCCTCAGTCATTATAATTCTACTGACCTTTGGCAGACCAACTATAAAAATAATTCCCAAATACTTTTCATTTGGTTAGTTTACTTGAGACTCTGGGTGACTCTGTGTACTCTAATTTCTCTACTGCACTTATTCCTTACTGTCTAGCTTTTTCAAATTTTATTGGTATCAACCTTCAAACCAGCCTTATGGACAATTATTGCAGGACTACCTCAGCTGAGAGGACTCAAAGTACTCTTCTGTGGGCCTTAACTCCAAAGATCTCAAGTTCTCAGAGATTAATACATTTTCAGAAATCAAATTGTCCCTTTTTACTTCTCTCCTTAGATAATCCTAACATTGTCATTGAGAATAAGGACAATATCCTTATTCTGTCCTAAATGAGAATAACTTTTTTACTTGTTTTATTTTATTTTAATTTGGGTAAAGTTTAAGATTTCTAATCATTCAGTTATTGAAAATATGTAGTTACAAGCCATATCTATATTTATTATTATGCTTCATGTTATTCTTTAAAATGTTCTAAAATAATTCCAGGGCTTTAAGACCAAGGAATTTAGAGGTGGGAGAGAAAGCTGCTGGATTTTAGTAGAGCAAATTTGTGTATAAGGGGCCATGGTGCACATTTGTGCTGTGTGTTATTTACACTAGTAGGTAAGAAAATTGTGCTGCTGTTCACTTGCAATTCATTATTATCTATCCTCCTCCTGCCTCTTTAATTTCTATTCCTTAGAGTCACCAATGAATCATGTTCATAACTCCTTCTGTGTGCTCTCCCCAAGCCATTTTCCCTAATGAAAAGAGAGAAATGAACAGATGATATGAATGCATATTAACCCTTTGTCATAGTTGAACTCTGCCCAGCACTGCCCAGACCTTTATTTGGGAGCATAGGATGGGGCAGAGAATCAGAAGGATAAAAGTGAGAAAACTTGTGGGTAAAGATGGTTTAACAGGTAAAGCAAAAGCTGTGCACACAAGCAAAGCCAACCAAGGAGTTCATTCACCACTTCTCATGGGCAGGCAGGTGTTCAGCCAGGAAAACAGGGCTCCACCACATGAGGTGGTGAGAAATGCCATCATTGCAAACATCCTGCTCTCCTCCTTCTCCAGCTGCTGCTGCTGAGCAGGATGCAGGATGGGGTGGGATATGCTTGGGTCAGGTGGGCTCAGCTCTCCTGGCTGGGTCCCCTCTCAAATCCTTGTGCACCCCCAGCCTCCTGGGGTGGGCTGGGAAGCAGAGAACGACTTGGCTCTGTTAAAACTTCCAAAGAAGTGTCTGATGCAACAAGGTTCAGTTGTTATAACAGTAGCACAATGCACGTGAAAGTTTTATACTTTTTAACAAATGAGGTTCCATCAAGACTGACGAAGAACTTAAAAAAAAAAAAAAAAAAAAGAAGATGCTGGAGATGTAATCTTTACCATCAGAATTAGATGAGACTAGTAATAAAATGCTAAAATAATTGCCCCACCAGTCTCTGCATTGCTGCTGTGACTTATTCACTTCAGAACAGAGCTGAAAATGAGTCTCTTAAGGTGTCTAATTGGAAAAATAGCACTGGTGAGACTAAACACATTTGTCAACAATCTGTCATGGTCTGCCCTCTAATGGCAGCAAGCCTGAAATGGGCAGTAGGCAGTGAAACCATGACTGCAACCTGATAAAGCTGTGGGACTACAGTTGTGGAAGTACCTCTTGGGCTTTTCAGTTCAAGTACAACAACTGCAGCAGTCGTGGAAGAACTGGGCTCCAGAAAGAGAAAAAATGCTAAATTAAGAGCAGATGACTTTCATCCTGAAGGTACTGACCATGGCAGTTCAAAGCAGTGTATCTTTGTTAAGTAAAGTACTTGCATAAGCTGGGTTTCATAATATCCTTATTCCCTGTGCAGAATTTTCTGCCTTTTTGCAAACTGCATGTTCTTTGATCCAGTCCTAGATTTCACTAGCTTAGTTGAATGAGGGGAAACCTTTAGAGGTCTCTGGGTGCATCTGACTGCAGTTTAAAGGACCTCTGGTCATACATAAAGTTCTAAGTTCTGAAAGGAACTGAAACAGCCTCAGGCTGCCCTGAAACTGGAATGTGTGTGTAAAAAGCTGTTGAATCATCACCTTTGGCCTCCTTGACTCATCCCCTGAAGAAAGAAATGTTTAACCACAGAAAGAATCATAACCTAATGTATGGTCTTTTTTGATGATCTTACAAACCTAGAGGGAATGCTAAAACAAAAGCTTATGCTATCCTAGTCAGAGAGAAGCCTGTGAAAACCATCTGTTGTCATGTGCTCTCTGCTTTAAATTATTCTTCCATCATTTAGGAAAGAAAAGGTAGAAAGTGTTCAAGAAGATGAGTATCAGTGAACTGATACATTTCCTCTAGGTGGCCTTATCAGAAAAACATAGTGAATGTCCATAGTAGATATGTAACAAATACAGGCTATGCCTTTTACACTGGCTTGCTTAGACTGAAATTGTGTATTTTTAACTATGAAAATTACATGCTTTTGGATTTTCATGCATACTTGTTTGTCTAGAAATGACAAACACACAGTGAAAACTCATCTGCACAGGCATGTTTGCAAAGAGGATCTAGACATTTGCTGCTGCCTCTGAATCCTTTTATTCTCAGTCACCCATTTAACTGAAAATTGCAAGAAATCTTGTTGTTCACGTAGGAGGCAGACAGTCATGTAATATAGTAACACACTCACAGCTACAGGCTCTGTTATGCACTGGCAGTAGGAAGACACATACTTTTACTCACATCTCTCCTTTACACATAAAATATGTGGTGCTGAATACTTATGGCATTAAACTGGATTCTATGTCCCTGACAATTATGTTTTCCTATGTTCATAATCTATAAAAGAGAGGTAAAAAAAAATATAAATCTTCCTACCACATTTTGTGGATAAATGAATATTAATTGTGTTATTACTATGCAAACCAGCATCATAGAAATTTTATAGCCAAAATGAACTATAGTGATTATAGGCTGGGCTTGACAGAGGTCATTGGACTTTTATTATTTAATTCCTCCTTTCAGTTCTGTGATTCTGTTTGAATCGGAGAAAACACTTTAGACTAATATTCAGATTTTATTTCAAAGTCCTCAGTGAGGCTCTCCCACCATCCACAATGAGTTGCTACCACCAATAGCTAATTAATCTGTTGCACAGTTTGTAGTTTCTTTCTTGCACTAGCTCAAAGTACTTACAAACTGGGTTTTTGTTACCATTGAAATTGCCTGTCATTTACTGAACAAAGTGCACAGCTTCAGGAACTTGCCATAAGGGATATTTTCTCTTCCTCTGGCCATTCTAAAGGCTCTTCTGTGCAATATCAGAAGAACACAAAGACAGTTCTCTGCTCCTGCTCTGGGTTCTTTTTCTAATGAACACACCTCTGACCAGGAATTTGCATTAGATTGGCTAAGCCTCACAGCCTCTAAGTCCTTTTTTAGAGTCAAAGATTTTCTGGAAGTAGTAATCCATTCAGAGATTGTGAACTCCATTTACTGCTTTAATAAAACGTTATATTTGCATATAATGAAACTCATATGATTTGTTTATGCTCTCTAACAAGTGAATAAACAACAGCTCTGTTATTTGCCATTTAACCTACTTTTGTGCCAGTTACAGTTGCTTCTGATGAAAACTTTATGACTTTTTACACATCAGAATTTAAAATATATGTGCTTAATGACAAAAATAAGTAGGTCAAAAAACAATTAAACTACAAATTGAAAACCACACCATCATGATAACTCTCTAATCATAACTCTCTAACCCATAGATTAAACCAAGTCTTTTACAAGTAGCCTGTGTTGATTTAGTACTGTCCATGTGTTTTTGCACAGTGTCCAAAACCGTGTGGAAGCCTGACAATGTCCTATCAACCAAGCCTGGATCTTTCCAAAAGCTTATTTTCAGTGAGATCTGCTTTCCATGGACAGATGTCAATTGGCTCCAGTTTCACTGAAGTAGTGCAAAGAAGACTGCAAAGCATTATTAGAAGATCCTCTATTCAAGATTGCTGCTTGATGGTAGTGGTGGTGGTATTTTACTATTGATATATATATATAGCCACTATCATTATCTAATTTTGTAAATGTGAAAATGTGGCTTCTATTCTTGACCTTGTGTTAAATTGTGAAATTTACTTTTTTTTGATATCCGTAGACACAGTGTAAAGCTGGAAAGTGACACTGAATAAGATATAAACACAGCCAAAATTTAGTGGTTTTAATGTAAACTAAGCATCTGAAACTCTTGCATCTGCAGTGCAAGGCCTGACAAGGTGAAACAAGCTCTCTGCAAAACTGCTGTCACTCCACGTTCCCAATTCCAAACTGAAATGCTGAACCAGATTTTCAGATGCTGAAACTTGATACAACTCCACTAAAGCCATCCAGTTTAAGATAAAAGTGCTAACTCAAACACAATGAGGAACTTCTGGTTGTAATGCAGACTTTATGATGGTCATAAACAGATCTGAGAATATGGAATTGGGAAAGAGCAGCTACCTTGCTCATGCAGAAAAGTAAATAATGTCCTCATGTTCTGTAGTCAGGGATACAGAAGAATATAGGATAAAGAAAAATTAAGATGAATTCTTGTTTCAGATAAAGTAGAATAGTTTTTAAGTGGTTTGGAAGGAAAACAGGTTTTAAAAAACAGAGGTTAGATGTAGATAAGCAAACAGTCAATTTTTCAAAAAATTTTGTTAAGGAGAGTAACAAAAAATTCCAAATAAAATCACATTTTTCAAATAATTAAAATTTTACTTTTCCTTGCTGTTACAGGAGTTCCTGCTCCTCAGCATGAACACTGAACTGCAGAGACTTGTCTGTGGTTTTTTGTTTGCCTTTGGCCTTTGGTGATCGATCTTAATAAGAGAGTTTGAGTGTATTGCTCCCTTTGCACCTTTTCCTTCCTTCTCCACACCTACTTTATGACCTGGTAGTGAGGGTATTCTTTAACAAAGGGGTAAACAGAAGTCTGATCCATCTCAGTATGAAAAGGAAATTGAGCTGAGGTCTAAAATAGCCCAGACAAGTACAAAAGCTATTAAGCCAAAGACAGGAAGAAAAAACTTCAGCAAACTTTTACTTTCTTTTTGTAAAACAGGATGAATCCAAACTTGGCAGGCTTCCTAGCATGGACTAGGAGTGATAGGAATGAAAAAAGTACCAAATATGCAGTCTTGAACCAAGTATCTTTGCTTTAAAGGCAGGCTGAAACTTTATGCATATTTCCCATGGATAATTTAAAAAAACCTTTGCTCACCATCTAGGTTTCCCAGCTTGTTTTTGATTATATTTATCCTTTTCCTTGGCCTCTGAAGGGATGGGTAAGTATCTGAGATGTTCTGAGTCAACTTGCCAGGGCTAAATTTTTGGGTGTTGAGATGACTAAATTTTAGGGTATCAAAGAACAGATTGTGATGATTTTCCTTTGGGCTGAAATAACTCCTGCATCTGACATTTAGGTGTTTAAACCATTTGAACTCATATTTATGATCTAAAATCTCTGAGTTTAAAGAGATTCCTTTAAAAAAAAATTTAAAAATCTATGAATAAATTTGCTTTGTAACTTGTTGTCTCCTAAAATACTTCTTCCATGATAGAGTTCGAAGTTTTTAGAGCAGGAAAATAAGCAATATTCTCTCATTGCATGAGATCTGACTCACTGCCCTGCAACTAGCAGGCCTGATGGAATCAACTTCTGCCACATACTGTTCCTTTATCAATACAGGATAAAGGAAATAATTTCTGCAGAGCCTCAGATGTTCTCAAACTATTCATTTTACAGTCAATGTCAAAATAATTATTTTCTTAAAAGTCTTTAGTGACATCATTCATGTACGGAGAAAGTGATTACAGTTGAGAGAGAGTCCTTTGGAAAAATATCAAGGAGCATTTCTTCCAGTATAATGCATTGCCTAATATGTCAGCTACTCAAATTTCATTAAAGCTGGTTCTGTCTCCTGCAGAGGTTTGTACAGAACCATGGCATGGCCAATGGTTACAAGAAAAGCAGCTGACAAAACTATTTAACTATGATACACTGTGCAGCTGCTGGAACTGCCATTAAATGTTCACAATATTCCTTTGTCAACAACACAGCTCTTTTTTTTTGACTGTGACTTTTTTTTTCTGCCTGATGATCTTACTGAATTGAGGAACTTCCATATTTTCTCATATATTTAAAATGGCCAGTCTGGATTTTTTGAGTATAACTATTCTATGGTACAGGGGAAGTTCTGGAGGATTGAATTTTTTTGTATTGCTGCAAAAGCAACAGTCAACACATTCATGGGTATATATTATGTAGGGACAAAGAATTAAAAACTATAAATTTGTTTTTGTTTAGTTTCTTCTTCTTTCTAGTTGAACCACAGGCCCTTTAAAAAGCAATAGCAGGATTTCAATATGGTTAACTTTGGGCTGCTCTTAAAAGCCCTAGAAAATTTACAGTTGGAAAAATTATAATAAAAAATAATAAGAAAGTATTAAAAAATAAACAAAGAATCCACCTCCTTCCTTTATTAATGAGAAGCAGTTCCACCTTTCATGCAAATGTAGCCTTTCTGCACTTTATCTAGTGGCTCTTAGGAGATCCTTGTTGGCCTGCACAAATCTGGATTTCTCTGTGGGGGACATTTTCCCTGGAAACTTGAGGAGAATATCAAAGAACAGCATGCAGAAAATTTAAATTTCTAAGAGACGTGCATTATTAAACAATTCCTTGTACTCATGTAAAGGATTTTTTCCTGCAAATAGATGTAGAGGACAAGAACAAAGTTGAATGGGAACTTGTGGACCTCTCTATGAACCACTTAGCCCCAAAGCTTAGTAAAGCATTTGTCCTCCTGGGAATATTTGACAACTATTTCAAAGGCAGATATCAAAATTGTACAACTGTACAAAATTGCATCAAAATTTCGCACTATTCATGTGAAACTGTTGCTGCTCTTACCTCAGAGTAAAAAGGACACATTATGAAACATTCTTTTTTATAAAGTGAGAGGGGATTAAACAGCCAAATCTGGATGATAAGTGGGTTATTATTTCTTTTCTTCACATTCTTAGGGATCTTTTTCAAGGTGTCCTGGCTCTGGCCAGGACAGGGCCAGTTTTTGCAGTATCCAGGACCCAGAGGTTATTCCACAGCCCCTCATGCCATAAGCAGGGATGGGGTAAGGGGTCCCTTCCCTGCAGGCAGAGGGAAGGGAGCACTCAGGGCTAACCTTGTGTGGTGGGTGTGAATCATTTGCCTCTCTGGTACAGTCTGTTATCAATATTGCTGCTGTTAGTGTTCCTTTCTTATCTCATTGCTGTTCCCAGAAAATTGTTCTTGTCTCAGCCCATGCCTCTCCTGTCCCCAGTTCTCCTCTCCAGCCTGCCACAGGGGAAGGGGGAAGGGAACTCCTGGTTTGGAGTGTTTCAGGGGAAACACTAAATTGGGGAAAACCATGGCACATATTTCATTAAGAAGGATTTTAAAATAATTATAGACTGCATGAGAATTTGGGAACTTTTGCAGAAGTGATGGTGGGCTGGAATTTAAACTACCCATGCAGTTATTGAGAGGCACTAACTAAACTTCAGGAAGCTTGTCTGTCAACCATGTTAATATCCAAGGCCATGGACATCAGATTGAGATTGACTTTAACACATGCATCACCCATGTTTAGAAAAAGCACTTTTTAATCCCTTGAGACTTTTATATGACATTGTACATGAATTTTACTGGAAAGCACAAAGATTTTTAAATAAAAATGTAATTTCTGTGTATTACAGATACATCCAAGGCCTCTTCCTTTGCCATTGTAAAACACAACTTCTGTTTCATCACAAGTTTTTAGACCTTTAGTCTGGAATAGGCTGAATGCCTTCCTTGACCTTACAGAAAGCAAATTTTCCTTTCCTCATTTAATGCCATTATTTCTTCAAATTTTTGTGTTCACAATTTAGGATATTTTAATATTATTATATGTGGCAATATTGAAAACAAGGCTCCAGTTCAAATGTAATTAGTTAGTACATAGCATAGGCATATTGCCATACAGAATCTATAGAAGCCTGAAGTAGAGAAAAAGTCAGAATATTGTCCATTTCATTCCCAAGAAGATAATAATTTAATTTTTGTAGAAATAAAGACCTAAGAAGAAATATTTTAGAAAAAAAAATTCCCCCCAAACACTAGAAGTTTTCTGTACTTTCAGTTCCTTTTCCCATCTGTGGCGGGTTTTGTTTCCTATTGCTGGTCATTGCTTTTACCTTGATTTACAATTGGCCTCTGGGAACTCTAGCTAATGAATTCATTAGCTGCCTTCAGTAATTAACTACTTTAAACTCTAGCTATTTTTGCCACAAAGTACTGGTGTAAGAACCCATGAATGAACTACTGAAGAAGATGAAGTCAACAACTTGGTGCCTTGGTTATTTCAGCAGTGTCACATGGAACAGGATTTTATCATTCAGCAGACACCTCTCTCACTCTGGAATATTCCCAAGGTCTATTATAAGGATGCTCCACCTCACGTTTCTATCAATACACTGCACTGAATTTAGCAGACAGCCAGGCTTAAAAGAGAGCCTCAGAGGATATCACTACTCACTACCAGCATCAGGAACACTATTTTTGGACTGTCAGTCACAATGACAAATCATATCTCCCCAGTCTCTCTTCTCTACTGCATTTTTATATCACTTCTTTTTCCATGTAATTCATGAATCCTTACTTTCTGGTAAGTCTTTTATATGACACTTTATCAAGTGCCATTTTATGAGTCTGATAATATAACACATATCTTTGACTCCCTTCTATTACGTATTTCTGTGACAGAAGATTATTTTATTTATTTATTTATTTATTTATTTATTTTCAAAAATAAACTGGGAAACAATTGGAAAAGGGGAAGAAGAAGGATAAGAAAGAAATTTCTTGTAAAGCAAATCCTGAAAGGAGGTGCTAATTTGAAAAGACAAATGTCTAACTGAGGAAAGTGTGGAGGAGGAGAGACAGCTTTAAAAAAAATAAAAGGCTATAGAGAATACCTGGAAGGAAAAAAGAAACCACTAATTGAAACAATCTGAGAAAGCTTCTGTCTTGTTAATATTGAGCTAATTCAAGGTATTTTTATTACTTCATCTGACCTCTTTCCTCTGTAGGGAAGAAAGGTGGGCAATAAAAAATTTTACGATCATTCTATTTGATCATAACAAACAAGGGCTGCTGGAAAGAGGAAGGCAATTAAACAGACATGCTTGTTTGTATTAATACAATTGTCCTCCTTGTCAAACAATCTTGGTTAAGTCAGCTAAATGATTTCACAGCTGAGTACTGGCCCTTTGAAAAAGAACAGAGACGGCCTGCTTCCTGGTATTAGTGCACCTGACAATCAGGACCTCTGGCTGAAGGCAGCAGATTGCCAGCAGCACTCACACATTGCCCTGCCCCTGGATCCTGCAGCCTGTGACATGCCAGGATTCCAGGTGCTGACCTCTGGGGCTGCTGCCCTGGGCACACAGGCATCTCAGGCTGGCTGCAGGAGCAGCTCCCTGCAAAGCAGCCCAGAGGAGTTTCTGCTGCTGAGAGGAGCTGCACCAAGGCAAGGCAGGAAGAGCTGAGTGGCAGGTGAGAAATGCCAGTGAAGTGTCTGCAAGCTGACACTGAAGGGTCCTATAATTACTTTTCCTGTGCTGTTGCACTCACACAGCACAGACACAGCACTCCACTGCCTTTGTGGAAGGAGAGGCTGTGCCAGGGAGCAGGAATCCACTCCCCCATCACCCATTCTGGGTCCTGAGTCCAGGCATCCAAAAGTACCTGGCATTACCTCCTTCCATGTGCCTGCCTGGTCTAATTCTAATTCCAGCCAGCAGCTAAGCAGCACACATCTGCTGGCTCACATGATCCTCCATGGGATGGGGAGGAGAATCAGGCAAGGAAAAAAACCCTCATGGGTTGAGATGAGAACAGTCTAACAATTGGAATGAAATAGAATGTAATCATACTAATTATAGTAAGATATAACAATACTAATGGTGATGATGATAATATAATAATTGCAATTAAAAAATAAACCCCAATTAAAAAACAAGTACTGCATAGCACAATTCCTCCCCACCTGCTGAGTGATGCCCAGCCTGTCCTGAGCAGTGCTTGGTGGCTCACAGCCAATCCCCAGCTCATGTACTGAGCTTGGTGTTCTGGAATATTCCTTTGGCCATTCAGGTCAGCTGTTCTGGCTGTGCTTCCTCCAGGATTTTTGTGCACCTCCTGACTGGCAGAGCACGGGAAACTGAAAAGTTCTTGATTTAGAGTAAGCCCTTCTTAGTAACAACTAAACCATCACTGTGTTATCAACATTATCCCTGTACTGAATCCAAAACACAGCACTGTGCTATCCACTGGAAAGAAGATTAATTCTATCCCAGCTAAAAGCAGAACACTGGCCCTAGGCAGAGGTGTATCTTGGTCTCTAGAAAAAAACCAAAAACCTATCCTGGAGATGTCAACACAAACAGCCTTTAACAGGAGAGGCTCTCTGACCCCTTGTCTGCATAACACTGTATTTGGCAATGTTGAGATAAATTTAAAATCCTTTCATTTGCACACAAAAATAGTTTTATTTATTATTTTAGCAGAACTTTAGCACATTTAAAACTAACTTGATCAATATATTGTAAGGTAATGAGTTAATAACTAATTCTTCTTTATATGACAGATAATGAAGAATCACAAAACTATTTCTAGTGTCAGAAGAAATATTGTTTTAATCAAACTTCTGAATTTTTGGGTTCAAATATTTTTATTAAAATATCTTTATATTATTTCTAAATGGAACCTCAATATATAATTCAATCACAAGATCAGTGTAAAAGGATAGAAATGGTTCTTAAATACTGAGTTTTAGTAATCTGAAATTAGCTAGTGGAGCACAACTACAAAGATAAGTCAGGTAGATAAAGAAAGGAAGAGAGAAAAAGTAACATGAAACATATAAAAGGAGAAAGGGAGGAGTGTTTAATCTAGTTTTATTTATTGAGTTCTGCCTGTATTTGCTCATATAAAGAAAATAATTTATAAGAAAATGGTTTCTTCTGCTCTGCAAAGAAAAGGCCCAATACTAAATGGAATTAGATAATGTGCCAGACATAAGCAGCATATAAAATCCTTAGTACTTACAAAAGAAAAGAAAAAAATTTAAATATGCAAGAACAACTACAGGAAAACCAACTGGAATGCCTCTGTTAAATTTCAATTATTTCTAGAAGAATCTATGACAGTCACCTTTCTCTTAGATCATTATACCAACAATATGACAAATTATTTCAATGGAATAACAGCTGCAATATGGTACTGTGAAGAGTGAGTCAATGCAGAGCAAGTGGGTCTATGTAGTTTGCAACCATCATAAAAAAAATGCCAAAGGCATATCAGCTATAAACTCATCCTGAAAGGTCTGCCAGACTATGGTCCTGAACATGACAGAAGCCTCTAAGTGTTCTTAAGACATTTCTTTGGGAGGAAAGAATAAAAACACCTTTTGGTTAGTCTAGAAGCAGTGTCAGAAAAAATTTAACTTCCCTGAAAATACCAAATTTATCCAAACTTTAAGTATTAGATTTTGGGGAGAATGGTTTCCATTTTTCTTATTGCTAAAAGGAAAAAGACTAAAAAATAAAGAAAAAGCAGGCAAAGAGAAAAAGCACTTTGAAAAATATGCAAAAATAGCCAAGTGGATATGCTTCCAGGTTTGTGCATGTTCCCTCAGTTAAGAATGATTTTACAGCCAGATGACAAAAACCCTGACAATAGGGCTTAATGACAAAGCACATGAAACCCTATGCAAGGCAGTCTGACTGGCATTTCAGCATTATTGTATGCAATGAGAGCTTTCCAATCAGCCAGAACAGTGGGATCCACCAAGGAATCATGATCAAGTAGCTATTAGGCCAAACGGTATTGTCAGAATTCCACAATTTATGCAGCTTCTTTCAGAAAACTGAGTCCTGAAACTTCTGAATATCAAAAGGGCTCAATATCGAATAGAACATGTATTTAAGGAAAATTGGCCCCCAAATTGCTATGCTATTGTCATTTGTTCTTTTCCAGTTCACTTAGAGGGTAAAGTGGAGACTATTTTTAAAATTCAATATGAAAAAAAATTACAACTGAAGTTTCTTTAGAAAAAAAGTTCATTTAACCAGCTGCATCCTTCTTTTGTACTCTGCTCAGATGTTAACTTGGATTATAGCTTCAATGTTTTTCATGCTTTTTTGTTGTCTGTCATTTAGGTTTTGGAAAATTAAGCACAATTTTAGGTTTTAACTGATTTGTACTCCTTTGGCCAAGCTTGAGCCCCTCCAAACTCTTCTGGAAAAGCACCACATCCACAATCACTCTGGCAAAGGTCTGCCTGGATCCCTTTCAACTCACACAAAAGCTGTGCAGCATGTTATTTAATGCCTTATCCTCCTCTCATTGGAGTTTGCTGGAGAGCTCCAACTGACTTTGCTGGGAGCAAAAAAGAACCCCAGATGCCAAAATGATTTGACTACTGCTTTAATAAGAAGATTTTGCAGTATGCAGCCTAATCCATCTTTACACAAGCACGCACTCTGGTGCTCTGCTGTCCCCTGTTCAGCTGGACCCCTCTCACTGGCCACTGCATCCAGGGGATGCTGAAACTCAATTTTTCTCTGCAGCACTACAAGTGTTTCAAACCACAGCCAGGAAAAGGCTCTTGGATTGGAGAAAGACAACAAGGTCTCACATGAGGGTAAATGAGCATATCACACAAGGTTTTTTTGTGGGTGTTCATGTAGAAACTTGTCACAAACTGCTGCTCAAATATTCAGCAAAAAGACTTGAACAGTTTTACAGCCCAAATTACAAATTGTGCTGTATAAGTTGGAGCTTTATTTGGCATAGGAGACTTATAAGCTGTTTGTGATGCCATCTATATTTTGCCTCATAAGTGACTATGTAACTACAAGAATAGTAATGGTAAAGGACCACATGTAGAGGCAGTCCAAGGCACATTGCTCATGTTTAAATAGCTTGCCTGGGAATTCACTTATCCCACCAGGAAATAGGCCCATTAAAAGACAAAAGCAGTTCCCTCCTTGCATAGATCCATTTATGTCTGTATCAACGTGACTGCTAGAGAAGGGAGAAAGCCTGAGAGTGAGGCAAATGAAAAGGAGTGCCTCAAGATGGACCTTTTGTGCCCCCAGCTGCAAGCCTGCACCTCTATCATGTGGAATCTGGGGGAAGAGATGTGGGTAGGGAGTATGGAGTCAGGGAGAAGGGCTCTCATTCTTGAGAGCCCCACTGCTCCTGCATGAGCCTCCTGCAATACAACTGCAGTGTGAGGAAAGGCTCTTCCACTGCCATTTCACTGAAAGGAAGAAGGAAATCAGCTTCATATTTGACTTATTGTAATGAAAAGCTAAAATTTGTGCATGAAAATAAACAACAATATTGAAACATTTTACCAATATGAGCAGGTTATTTTTATAGATTATTTCAATAATTTATGCACTCAGCAGCTTTGAACTTCATACCTTGAATACTGGGACATTGTATCACTGTACTCTTGCTTTTCATAAAGCCACATGTATTATCATAATTTCATAATCAGAAAAAACTGTAGTAATAGAGTCATACAGAGATTCTCACTCTTGTTAATGAAACAATTTTAATTTCTCTTAGAGAATTAAAATTACACAATTCCCTTCCAGACAGTTTTAACTATTCATTTAAAGAATCCTTCCCTCCACAAATATCTTATCCTTTCTGCAAAGCACTAGTTATTTTAAATAATAACAACTTTACTGAATGTGGTTAAAATCCACAAATGTTGTAGAAATGTTACACTACCTAAGCATGCTAATTAATAATTGCATTTTTTTAAATAATATTCCTCCAAAATTAATGATTTTAGGGTGTTCTAAGGCACGTTTCTTAGCCAGACTTTAAAATCAGCCAGATTGTTCCTGCAAGAAAAGACGAGTGGCACATTTCACTTTTTCTACCCCTGGGAATGTTTACTTTGCTCTCTGGAGCTGCCAGAGTTTTCACTTTTGAAAATAAAAGACAATAGAAATCAATTACTAATGAATGCAGAAACACAGAAAGAAGATTCTTGTACATTTTCCCAAATAAAAGTCCAGAGAAGAATTCTGGTTAATAAACAATTCCAAGTGGAATCATCCCTTTTTTTATTGGCCACTACTTACATAGATGTGTACAAAGCAGTTCCACATTAAGTCTCCCAAAACCATCACAAAAGAGGAAAGTCTCCTTGCAGTGGTAAGTCAATGCATTGCAGCACTGTGGCCATGAAGGTTGTGCCATCAGGAACAGAAATGTTGTCTGCAGAGGGTATTATATCAATTGTCTTGTTTTCTTTATTAGCCTCATGCAAATATGAAATCAGAGACTGCTGATCCAGAGCTGCAAAGGCCCATCACTTACCCAAATGTGCAATAAAACCTACTTTAATTAATTTTATGGTCTGTCTCCTAGAGACAGAATGAAAGGGGTAGAAAAATGTGAACACCTCCAGCTAAAGAGGCATTTGCATGTATACAAGGAGTAACAGCCTGATAAATACTGCCTGGGTGAGCTGGAACCAGCCAGAAATGGTGCTGGGCTTGCTCCTGAGGTACTGGCTGGTGGCAGAGGGAAGGAGTGGCAGCCAGAGGAAATTCTCACTGGGAAAGAGCTAAAGTAGGCTGTGGATTTGGGATCAGCTCACTGCATTTTAAAGTAATTATTTTTCAGTGAAGACATCATCTTCTAAATAATCTTCCCTTCACTGGGACTCTACTTTTCCTCTCCTCCAGTGCAGACAGCAGTGGGTGGTAACATTTTTGGAAACTGTTTTGGTCTATTAACAAAAGAATGAAATGGAAATATCATAAATGAGGGAGTTAATTTTGCACAGGCTGTGCTGCTGGTCACAAGTTCTTTGTGAGAGGCATGATGTTATTTATATTCATGCAGAGACACTCAAAAGACAGCTGGCCAAATGATGTGATTAATGAGCATGAAATAGGTAAGTAGCCATTACTTTTGTCTGTGATCATTGGTGTAAACAGCAGGAAGAAATGACCATGCCTAGAATGGGAAAATACATAAAAGGGGTCTCATGGGAAGAAATTAAATAATTGACTTTTTTAATATACTTATTAATAAATGAGTTTTGTTGGACAAAATTCTTAGCTGCAAATTCAGGTGGGGCACTGATTGATATTTGTGTCTGCACAAAGTATCCCTGTCATTAAGGTAAGTGGATGTTTCCCAAACTCAGTAGCAAAGGTTCCATCACATATGCCATTTCAATAAGGGAAGCATATTATTAAAAGAATAATTTTGTATTTCAAAGGAGATTACAGTAAGTTTTCTTTCATTCTCATAGATGTAGTGTTGCAGTTTCCTCTTGCAACTTTCTCCAAGTCTTGATCTCCAAGCAGAAGAGCATGAAGGTGGCAATACTGGCTGGCATAAAACTAAAGCTAAATTATCTATCTTGTGCGTGACCTTGAATAAATATCAACTTGATGAACAGAGGAAAAGGAGGAGCAGAGATTGACAGTGACAGTAACAGTACTGTTGGGTGGAAAATCATACTGTTCACTAGTCAGTAGTTTAAAAGAAAATAAACAGATGAAGAAACAAAAAGTGATTCAGCCTAGTGGTTTTCATACTGCCCCAAGGAGAAAACAAAATTAAATTCCATAACTCAATAAGAATCAACTTTTCCTGAATTGAAAAAAAAAGCAACCAAACAAACAAAAAAATGAAGCTAAAGGAGATACAGTGTTGTGTTGCTCAAGAAAATTTACAGACAAGTAAATTACAAGAACTGAGTCCTCTTCTGTCTTCACCTTAATGAATAAAATGCCATTCAATATTTCTTTTTGCCTTTTAGTAGTCCCTTCCAAAAATATTGGCTACCTGTAAATAAAAGGTTATTACACAGCTGAAACATTAGAGAATGTAAGATTAAAGTGGGATATTCAAACAGGGGTCACAGGAAGGTCATTGTGTGCTGTGCTGTACCACAATCTCTGATGCTTTATTGGCCCACTCTTATTCTTGTTACTTTTCTTAGTTCTTACACTGGAAACACATGTGAAGCAAGGAATATGTCTGCATATCTATAAGAATTGCAAAGAATGTCATGCAGTGATTAGAAACAATCTTTTCTATCTCCAATTAGCCAGATACAGCATTTTAGCATATTCTGAACAGGACTGCATTTGGTGATGTGCAAACTCTGTTTGAAATGTCTCAACAAGTCTCCAATGCAGAGTCTCAGAGATGATAGAAATCTCCCACAAAATTATTTATCTGTACTGCACAGACTGAAGCAAGCTTTGTCTTTTTTATTTGGGACAGTTTAATCAGATGTCTTTGAATATTCTGGGCAGAATAAAGTAAGCCTAATAAACATGCACTGGTTGAAAATGTCTTTGTGAGAGCTCAATATTTGTTTCGCTTTTTTAATGCCTTTGAAAGAAACCATTTGAAGCTCTGTGGTGTCTGAACTTCTCCTGCACTGAAGTGCATACAGAGATGAGAAGAAAAGCCAAGCTGACTATTGTGATCATGCTTTTCTTTTTGGCTTGAGAGATAAGGCTCCACAGAAATCTGCCATGTGGTACTGAATTTAAGAAGATGAGCAAAGCAGTGGCGTGAAGCTTCAGGCTTTCAATAACACTGCTATATTTATATGATGATACAATAATAGTAAGGAAAAAGCCTCTGCCCCAGTAAAAAAAAAAAATAAAGAGATTAATTCTGTACCACTGAGTACAATGGGAGTTTTGTTATTTACATATACAGAGCATACAGCACAGAGAATTCTGTCCTTCACTAAGTTCAGTACACTCAGATATGAAGGTTAAAAAGACATTCAGTGTCAATAGCTCTAATGTTCACATATTGAGATTTTGGCAGATTTTATACCACCTTTTTTCTTTCTCTCTACAGTTAAACAATCTAAACTAAGAAAATATAGTCAGACCTTGTTTTGTTTTGTTTCTTATCAAAGGAACCAGATTTACTTACATTTAGTCATTCCCCGAAATGGGTTCAATAAAGCAAATGGTTCTACCTACATTTTTTAAAAATGCATAACAGTGCATATATTTACATTTACAAAATTGCATATATACACACACATAATTTTATTTGTATATATGCAGTTTGATACACATCTAGATGATGCATTGAAAGTTAATTTTTTTTAGATATGTTGCATGCCTTTTAGGGTTTCTAACCTGTGCTACAACCATAGGCACTATTTTAGGATTTAACATATTTTTCTATAGAAAAACATTAGCTTTTGAGATTTAAATTATTATTTTAACAGTTCCATAATTCAACAAAATATATGAAAGCAGTCCATAAGTCAGCAGCAATTTCTTTCCCACATTGTTTAGATTATTCTGGTTAAGTCCAGAGAGGGAAAGCATATCAAAAAGAGCTGAAGTACTATAGAGATCAGCTGAAACTTAGAGCATTTTTAAGTCCTGTATGTGCATCATCTTAAAAAAATTAACCTAAGGAATTAACAAATAAACTATTACAAAAAACAGATAATTTAAAATTCTTCTTAGTAAGCAATCTATACAATGCCAGCCACCACTGAATGACTCATTCCTTGTTTTAATGCAAACTGATACTGCATATCAATTAAAACACTGGCTTTAATGTTTCTTCACAAAGTTATGAGAGAAACATATAGGAATAAAATAGCAACAGAAAGAGGTTTTTCCAGTTAGTAAACCAGTTTAGTTTTGTTAAGCTACTCCTTAAGATTTCTACCTCTGATGTATATCCTGAAAGGCAGGAAATGACATTTAAACACAAGAAAAAACTTTTTTATTCCAAGAGTGATCGAGTTCTCAAGCTGGATTCTCAGAGAGGTTCTTCAACCTTGGAGATAATTAAAACCTATCCAGACAAGGTCCTGAGCAATCCAGTCTCACTGACCTTGCCTTGAGCTGGGGCACTGGACTGGACAAACTCCTAAGGATGCTGCCAACCTCACCCATCCTGTAATGTCATGGCTTTTGCAAAATCAGTCTGGTGTGGTTCATAGCACTGGATGAAAACAAACACTTTTGTTGCTTTTGGATGGAATGCATCCACCTCAGTATTATGATACCAAAGGGAAAGCCAAAGGTCATGAAGGTTCCCATCCCAGAGGGAAACAGGCAATCCATTCTATCCAAAGATGAGAGCAAATACTCACTATGTGAATAAAGATACACTCCAGATGTGACTATTTCTCTTAATAATCCTAAAGTCAGACTAGAAATAAAATGAGCTCTGGACATTTTGGAGAGGTTTGAGCTACAAGTCAGAAAGAAACTCCATAGTCAACAAGTGAACCACACCACAACTTCAAAAAAACCTAGGCAAAATGAAATTTTGAATAGCCAAGAAAATTAAAAATAACAGTAAAAAACCCCAAATGAGTGATAACAAATAATGCAAGAAGACAGCTGGCTTAAAAGAAATATGTATGTGGAGTTTCAGAAAAGGGGGGAGGGATAGTTTGTTGAGAAAGTGGTGCAAAATTGCTGTGTGGAAGCAGGTTCTCCTCTATTTCAGTGCTCAGATTTACAGGAGGGAAGCATATGGGGATATAGGACTAGCCTTACTTCAGAGCTTCTTTCCCAAATTCATGGTGGCTGTATATGGGAAAAGGGATTCTAAAATAAACTTTCCCTTTATCACTTTTATAGGGATGTAATGTATGTTTTAGCTTTGCTTAAAGCAGGTACCAGAACCTTTTTGGGGTGATTGTACACAATCTACATGGAGTGTATATGAATTTAATGCAAATAAGAACTGAATGTATGATTCTAAACAAGAATAAGACTCAAGCATTACTTTTTGCTGATATATTTCTTGTCTGATAAAATTTATTTTCTATAACCTATCCAAAAAGGTTTTGGTTTTTCATGAAGCATGCAAATACAGTTTGATTTCTATGTGCCAATTTCACTTTCCATAAGCCAAATAACATCTCACCCTATAAATGGTTCCACTGCAGTGGTGTGGCTCTTGGGGTGTCCTGCACAGGACAGAAGTTGGAGTCAATGACTCTGAAGGGTCCCTTCCAGCTCAGTGTATTTTATGGACCTCTAATTCAATGCTTCTCCCAGGAGGGCACAATGTTATCAGAATATTTATGTTGCAATCTGCAGGGTTGATATACAGACAATGGTATTAAATGCTGGGGTTTTTTTAAATGCAGAATCACATCTGGGTGGAGTTTTTTTTTCAGCCAAGCATGGTCAGAAGACTGTTTCTGTTCAACTTGCCAGGCCACATAAACATAGAGTTTATGCTCATTTTGCATTCATCATGAAACAACAAATAAGACCTGTGGAACAACAAATAGTACCAGTTTTGTTACAAAATTATAAAGACATGGATGCACTACTATACCCAGGTTCTACTGATAAAAAGTGCACCACTGCTCCTTTGTGCCTGGATGACAAATTGTGCACAGAACCAAGTTTGTCGCTGAAGAAAGAAATACTAAAAGTGCCCTTGTGGCACACTAATAAATGCCTTTGGTGTACAAACAGCCACTGTCCAAGCAGAGAAGCACCTGGCCTCAAGGACTCACAAGAATTGGGAAAACAATGTGAAAAATAAGAACAAAGATGAGAAGCCCAGATGATTGACCTCCAAAAGCAGAAAGCCACCACATGGGAAGGCAGCAGAGCCCCTGAGCATGGATGAGCGTGGTGCTGGCACAGGGGCAGCAGCCAGGGGCTCGTGAGCAGCCAGGCACTGCTGCTCTGCTGTGAAACCTCTCTGCACAGGACACACCACTGCAGGTGCTCAAACTCTGGCTCTGCTGACAAGATTTCTTTCTCCACCCACTAATAAAGAGAGTACATTTTGGCTGCCAAGATGTGTAAGATGTTTCTTACATAAGGAACTTTTTTTACCTTCTTCCACGCAGACATTTTATATACAGGAGTTTTAGAACACAACTCCTCTTTAAAAATACCCACTGAATGTTTACAAGAAAAATAAAACGTTAGTTAAACTTGTTTTCAAATGTTTTTAATGAGACTGAATAAACCACTTAGGTTTTCAGCAAGGCAAATATATGTAATGGTACACAGAATTTATAAGCACTGAATGTCGTCTGGAAATTCTACACAGAAGGAAACATCCACTTCTTTGCAGGTGAAGACAAAAAAAATAAGTTTTAGGCATGTTTACAGTACCCTCTGATGGAAATAGGAAGCATTACAGCTCCTCCATAACATTTATTAGCCTAAGTATAAAGATAGAAAAGATATATTTCACAACCTTTTATAACTTGCTATAAATTAAATAGATAAATAAAGTTATTCTTTAAAAGATTAGGAGTTTTATACACACACACACACCTTAATCAATAGAATAACCTCTTATTTAGGTTTGGCTTTCCCAATGAAACAAACAAACACAGTGTGAGTTCTACTAGTTGATCAGGGAGAAACCTTCCCAAAGATGGGGTTTCATTTTATAATTCACCTATCTTTATTTCTGTTTCATAAGAATTAGAAAAAACGTGGTATTTTAACATTCTGTTAAACATACAATACCTATCAGTATTCACTCCCATTTGTTTGTTCAGATGAATCAGTAACATGCCTTAGAAACACTGGTCAAAATTGCAGAATGTCAAGCAATTTTTAGTAAAATGTAAACTGAAATCATCAGACAATTAGCTTTAACAATTAGCACTCCTTTCAAGATTTAAAATATCAGAGAAAACTTGCCCTCATTTCTTTTTTCCTTGTCACTGACTCATAAACCACTTCAGCTTTCATTACTAATTGGCAGGTCACTGCAAAGGTGTTTTACACAGCAAGATTAGAAGGGTGAATATTTTTGAACTCTGACCAAAACTCCATTTCAGTGTCTAGCAAAGATTTTTTGAAGATGAACAGTCAGTGCATTACTTTTATTTGACTGTGGTGGATAGATACTATTTCTACAAAGCATTCAAGCTGCTGCCTAATTTTTTTTTATTGGAAAACATCACAGACAGATGACTGAATATCACTACACTCTTAAGTGCAACAAACTGCCAAACATATCGTTAGAGTGAAGGAAATAATTTCCTTTTCTTTGGGCTCATATCTGATCCAAAAATAGCTGTCAAAGTTATTATGTTGATAAATGTAAATCTCTCTACCCACAAGATACTGAAAGAAATTTAAAAAAACATGCATTTTACTTACATTTACATATTCTACTTTGATAGGGGGCAATCACTTTAATTGAAAGAATGAATTTCATACCATCAACTGTAAGACTTTAGGGTGAGACTTCAAATAAACTGAAGACAACACTTCTATTGTTGCAGTCACAACTCCATACCATGGGCCAGGCTGTCCCTCCTGGTCTTGCCTGAAAAAATACTGAAGGAAATCTAGGTTAGGATTTTCTAGATATTCACTGTATTGTTGAGGTGGTCTAATAGCTCACCACTCTTTATTACAATAATTTGCCTGCTTTCTCAGTCAGCAGATACCGCAGCATTTTTATTTTTAAGTTTCCGTATGTTGGTTTTCTGATGGCTTAGTGAACAGACTCAGCTCCTCCAGGAACCTGTCAAGAACAAGGAATGGTGCAAAGGAAGAAGGGGAAGCCTGTGCCTGAGTAGAGGAGAGGGAAGTTGTCAGGCTCTAGAAAAAGGAGTGAGCTGTGAGAGCAGGCAAAACACATTGCTAAATTCACCCTAACAGAGAATTACCCATCAACATATATTCACTTCCATGTTTATATTGCAAAAATTACACTGCAAGATCTATGAGAGGAAAGATCAATCATGATATAAATTCTGCATACTCACCTCATCCATTTTCAGGTCAGCAGAAAAAGGCACTAAAGATTTACTTTATGTTATCAAGCACAGTTCCATGAAGAATAATGTGACAGAAATTTAAGAAAGAGGTGAGTGATCAAGTTCTTTTGGAAGTGGTCAGCAAAACTACATTAACAGGAACTGTTATATTAGAATTAATGAAAACTGAGCATACAGAAATCCTGGGAGCTCTGGAGTTCCTAGAAAGGGTAGAACTGTGACTTTATTCAGCCAACCTCAAGTCATTTAATCTTGGTTATGAGTTCATCACCATAGAATATTCACGTCTGGAAAATTAAATGAAGGAGATCTATTGTCTGTGGAAGGACTTGCAAAGACCTTAGCAGAGCTAGCCTACAGAAAGCTATAAGTATTTGGAAAAGCTCATCATTTTCAGTTATATGTTAGGCATGTAAGAAAAGGAGTTACTCTACTGAAATGCCATCTAGGCAACAGAGCAGGCCTGCTTCTTCTCTTATATATTTCAATTATGAATGTGTGTCAAAGCAACAGTTACCAAAAAGCATCCATTGCTCTAGGACCTGCACTAACACATCATGGATTTGAAGAATGTGAAGCACTGATAAACAAAATGGCATAAATTTGGGATAAAGGAAACACTTTCTCCATTTCAGACAGGCAAATAAAGTGGGGCAGTTGGAATGATTTGTTCAAGGTCTCAAAAGATATCTGTGGCAAGGCTAGAATTTTTTATCATAAAATCATGAGAATCATTGAAATTATTCTTACCGTTTATGACAAGCATATACAGATAATTCCTTCTCTAACAGTACATTCTTTCCTGTTGCAGTTCTACCCTGAGTAAGAATAAAGGAAGTATTCCTAATGAGCTCAATAGATTCACATCACTCTACTGAAAAGTTTCATTGCCATGTATTGAAATTGCAATCTAAATAATTGATAAGGGCACAAATAGTTTTAAGACTGCTTGTTAAAAGAAAACTGTTCATAGGCATTTACAGAAGAGAACTGAGTTTTATGTAATTGATTAACAGGTGTGATGATCTAAAATAAGTGCCACATGTTATAATATACCCCTTAACACCTTAATTTAATGTGCAACATGTAAAAATCAAAATTAATATATAGCATTATGGTGTATTCCCCTGGCTCTTGGTATTGGTATGCTGCTATAACTGACACCCTCAAATTCCTACCATAAATACCAATTAAAACTGCCTTTGAGAAACAGTCACATAACACTTCAACTTTTACAGTTCAGAAGACAAAAGATGATTAATTCTCTAACTGAAGAAAAGGATCAGCTTTAGCTATCCAACTAACAAGTGACTTTTTCATCTCCTGAGATCTGAGAAAATTCTCAGTCAAGACTTTTACACTGGATGCTCTCACAAGTCACCTCTGTCACATAATGAAACATAGAATGCCATTTGCTACAGCAAGGATATGCAATGAAAAATTCTTAAAAAACAACATATTTTTAAAACATAGCTGTCTAGAATTTGGAAGTGAAGGTACCCTCAACATGGATCTCCTCTTTTTCTTACCCACATTTGAAAATTTAGGCTAAAATGCAGCACAAAATTATCTCTGTGTTACCAAAAACATACATGGAAACCAAAAGAAGTCTTGGAAAATAAACTGGGGCACTGTCACAGTCAGTGAAAAAGGGAAGAGGAAGGAAATTATTGTTCAGGGCTAGCAGTGAAATCTCATTGAAATAATCAGTACAAAATTGGATCACAAAAAGCTCTCAGAATTTCGGTGTTGTTCAAAATCAGTGGTAGAAGACAAGAATCAGGTTTTCACAGGTTTAAAATCTACTGCATAGAAACTAAACCAAGCCATATTGTTTTCTTCCCTAAGAGTGCTGATGAACTCTCTGCTAGGACTGCAAGCCCCTCTAGGCTCTGTCAGTCCCATTATTTAATCCTAAATGAAGTGTGTCTTATCAATTCGTTCTGTGCCATGACCCTGGTCAAGGTTAGATGAGGGTCTAGCTAGAAAAGTGCAGGAGGTAACAAAAAGCATTATTTTTCTGTGACAGGCTAAGAAAGCAGTCATGTGCACAGAGGTAAAAATTCTTCACTGCAAATACATTTCCCCCAAGTATGTTCCATTTACTCACTAAGAGAATATTTTCATTCTTCAATAACATTATAAAGAGCTAAAACATCATAGTAGGCTTTTTCTCTCCTGTACTTTTTAAAGATGAGATAAAAGCAAGGATTTTATATTTTTTTAGTAAATCCTGTTTATGGAAAATCTATTTAAATTAATGCCACTCTTTTTCCAAACATCTTTTAGAGTCAAAGAAGAAAGTGAGTCACATGGCAAAATTATCTTGCATGCTATTATCAGGAGAGATGAGTCAGCCCTCCTACTGTTTGTTGATGTATCTGTCTAGTGAAGAGGGGAAAAAAAGGGAGAAAAAAACCCTTCTCTCTGGAAATTTATCCAATCACAATAGTTTGTAAAAAACACGAACTAGATAAAATGACTTCTTGGGAAGAGTGTCAAAGTGTTGCAACCCCACTATCTGTTTTCCCTTATTGCAATGAAAGCCTAAGCATATCTTCAGTATTCACCTTTTGTTTCCTCATTATTCAGCCATTGGGTGAAAAATGTTTATTTTTAGGTAGGACATAGTGGATGCATACCCAAAAATACACTAAGGTTGCACATCATCAGGAACTATAAAAAGATCACTAAACTGCTAAACCATTGCAACTTTTGTGCACTGGAAGGTGGTATCAGAATCTGAGACATGTGAACCAGTCTTGCACGTAAAGCAAAGTTTTCTACAATTTGATATTTCAACATCAAACGGTTCATTAAATGAACTGTTCTGGAAAAACAAATGCTTTGAAGGAAAAAAAAACCCAAACATTTAAAAGCACTAGCAGTTGTGGTAACTGATTCCTTGAACTTCCAAAAAAATCAATTATCCGGGCCAAAACCCTTTACTTTTAGTGGGCCTGTGACTGACAGAGGACTATGAACATCCTTTGTCTTTTGTTGCCCTTCCTTCTCCAATCTTTATTTCTCAAACTACCCAAATTTTGCCTACGGACTCACTCTTCAATTGCCTGCTTTATGAAGAGGCTTTGGAAATCTATTTAATTCTGTTTCTGTGGTGGCTCCCCACCTGTGCACCTCTAATACTTGTCCTTTTGTGGATCAATACTATGGAATCAAGGTTTTCCAATGGAATTTTGGGCACCAGAATGGTATTTAACAAGGGAATGTTTGTGTCATGAAATTAAGCAGTTGGAGAGATGTGGACTGTTACAACCACATGGCAAAACACAGCATCACACAGACTCAGCCATTCCAAGGGAGGAAAACCCACAAGAGGCATTCACAGTTTTACTTATTCGGGGTCAATAAACAATTCATTAAGTAGAAATGTCAGGAAGGACATAATGGAGAAGGAAATTCCTCGTTGTGTGACACTGCAGTAAAGAAGTCTTCATGTACCAACCAGCTTCTTTCTAGGGAATCTTATTTAGGGAGAACAACTAACTCTAACCACATGCCACTGTACAGGGCAGTCTCAGAGTTCAGAAATCCCATAAAGCCTTCACTTATGGATGCATCTAAAAATTGAAATAAGAATTGGCACTATGATAGCTAAATGCATATGAATACTTTACCTGTCGATTTATTTGCAAGAGACCCCTCCAAGCAATCAGAAATGGTCAGAAAGGGAGACCCAGGACTGGCAGAGCCAGAGGACCTGAAGAGTGGAACAGAACCAGAATAGCACTGTCAAGACCCAGTAGTAGTCTTGCAGCAGATTTATCAGCCTCTCATTTACTCAAAGAATTAAAAAAACTATATAAAATATTCAAATTAAAATATAAAATAACAGGAAAAAATAAATTACTCATTAACGAAAAGCAAGTGTTCAATCAAAAAGTGGTTTTGATGTGCAGTATCATATCATGATGAAACATTTTTAAAAAATTAAAAATATAAATTGTTCTCAGTTCTTCAAATAGATAAAAGTCGTGAGAAAGCAGTACAATAATGTCTGTGCTATGTAGAAGGTAACAATTAAATAACAAATCTGCTACTATAATATTTTTAATTATTTCATACAATTTTTATTGAACCAGAAAAAGAAGAAAATCTCTTTCCCTTCTCTAATTTATAAAGCATTTACTTATTTTTCATGACATTGAAGACACTATTACTATTCCTTTTAAAATTATGCAGTATGGATAGTAGCATAAAAATATTTTATTAACATAATTAAATGAATTCAATTTTTCTGAAAAGAATTGCTTTGAAGAAAGAATAAAGCAGATAAAGGCACCAGTGGGTCATAATAATATTCTATCTAGATGCTGCTTATATTATCAAAATTAAGGTGGTTTTTTCCCATTAAAAGCACCCATGCCCATGTCAGGCACACACAGAGTAACAAGTATTGTTATACACAATATTTAGCCATAGGGAAGACTCTTTTTTTTTTGAGCTATCTGCCTGAATTATTCACAGGAGCTTTATATATAAATGTATATATAATAATATAGCATTAATATAGCATATATTATATAGGATTAATATATAGTATATAATATTATATATGCTGTATGCTATATGACATATGCTATATGACATATATATATAATATATATTTTATGCATATAATTGGGACGATATCAAAGTCTCAATTCTTTCATGGAAATGGATATATAAATTAATTTTTTTAAAAAGTGCAATAATAAACTATGTTTGATTCTATTAATACACAAAAAGTATCTGTTGATTTACCAGAAACAGAAAACCAACACTTCTTCTTGGTCTTTTAAATATACAGCATCACACAAGGGATGAATTAACTCAGTGCAAATATCTCTGTGCTTTTATATGTATATAATTAATATTTAATACCATGGAAGATGGACTTTAGTGACTCTTGTTGCAACAGTTTAAGAGAGCACTTCCTGTGACTGTTCCAAAGCTGTCCTGGAGGACACTGCCCTAATTGCAGAGTCACCAAAAGAAAAAAAATGAGTCTGAGCTGCAGCAGCTCCAGCTGCTCCAAAGTGAGAGGCCTTTGTTCAGCCCCAGCCTGACCAAGGCTCTGTGCACAATGCCAGAGAGGTCCTGGGGGCACAGAAATCCTCCTGCCCCTGCCCTTACAGGGACACAACCTGCAGCAGGTCTGGGAGCACAGGCAGCTCAGCTGAAACACAGAAATAAAATTCTCCAGAGGTCTTTTACCACTCAAAGCAAGCTTCAAAATATCTCTATCCCTTAATGGTTAACTCTAGCTATACACATAACTAGATATATAATAATATTTTGAAGGAAAATATTATTTTTTTTTAAGAAAGGAAATCCCTCTCACTCCCCTCACAGATTGGAAGGTGTCTACACTGTACACTGGGCTTTCTGCACAGTTGATTGGTTATTTATGCACAGCTCAGGCAGGCAGTCTGTGTACACACAGCAGAAATTGCCATTGGTTAAAAACACACAATTATATCCAAATATAGGCCTAAAGAGAGTGGCTGAATATGGATATCAAATGTGCATTGCTCTGGATTTAGTTACAAAATTTGGTCAGCTAAATCATATGATCCAATTTCAAACCAATATTAGAAAATCAGAAAATTAATATAAGGGCTGTAAGATAGCTAAATTTGAAATAGAGGAGGAGCAAATGAAATACAGATCAGTAAGGGATAATAAGAAAATAAGGGAAGTGAGAGAGATACACAACCAATGTTTGAGAGTTTGTGTTGCTCATTAACAAAAATACTTGGATTCTGTTTGCTTGGGTTTTCTAACCCTTGTGGGTCTGCAGAACATCCAGTTTGCAGCTCCAGCAATCAGGTTGTTACACACTGTTCTCAAATGCTGCAGTGCATTCCATTGCTCAGAACAGGGTAAAGCACAGACAGATTCATGTGCTGCCCACAAATCAAAGGGAACCCTTCTCTCTAAACACCTCCCTCTAACTTTCATTCACTCCTCACACTCAGGAGCTGCACTAGCACGAGGGAAATATGTTTATGACCTACTTTATTTTAGAAAAACAAGTATGGGCAATGCATAATATTAACTCTTTGACAAAACAAAGTTAATATTCTCTCACTTCATCTCATCTTATTAAAACCATAAGATGGTATACCCATTTCTCTCATTCCAGCTGAAGGCAAATGTAAAAAATAATAATTTCCTATAAAAGCTTAGGTTTTGGTCTTTTTTGAAGACTTTTTAAATAAGTTTTTATTTGTTTGTTTGAGTTTTCTTTCCACATATAGAACCAATATATTCTTTTAAAAAAATCTGCTATTTTCTGTTTACAGAATTTCATCTCACTGATGGAAGGAGTAGACTAATTAGGGAGAAATATTTTAACTTTGGCAAAAATCTCTGAAAAATCTAAATATTTCAGCCTTAAGATGCAAAATATAGAACTTTCACATATAGAATTTATGTAGGGATTGCTGCATCTCAGCTGGGTACAGCTGTTAGGAAATATATTTCTATGAAGCTATTTTATGCTAACAAGGCTCTGTCATGGGTTTGCAGCACTACTAAAGTTGCCTCAAGCAAGCAATTAGAATTGCAATTAGAATTTCCTTCATTTTTTTCATTAATTTTCTTTAATGCCTTTCATTTTTTGTTCTTCTACAGCTATTTTTTAAATTTGTGCTTTATTTGCTGTCATATTGTGGGGTTTTGTTTTTTTTTTCTCTTTTTCCATTTATGTTATTTGAAATCAGAAACAAGTACTCTCTTTCAAAAGCTGCATATTGTCATGAATCAGCATCTTCTGACCCAATTAAATACATGAAAATACTATTTTACCCTGTTCAAAAGAAAAACTAAAAATGGGAATTGTGGGCAGCATGGTTTTTCTTTCATCCATTGTAGTAAATTTTAGAGTTTTCAAGGTGGAAAGGCCTACTATCAACAAGGGGTGACAGGGGGATGAGCTAGTGTGAGCACAAGGAGTTTGTAAACCACTGATGTGTTCATTATTTATGTATTTTACAGTGCCCACCTAAACCTCCAAGTCATTTAAAGGGGTCAAGGCAAAACAAGGAAGAGTTCTGCAAGTGGAAGAGTAAAAGACCTGGATTATCTAAATTTATAAAATATGCACAAGACCCAAAGAAGAGCAGCAGGTCTGATGATAATCAGTATCATCAACCAGCCCAGTGATCTCCAGACAAGTTGTAAGGGGTGAGGAAGGTCTAGATCCTCATTAGGAAGGCTCTCCTCCTAAGGGATGAGGAAGGTCTTGGCTAAGATAAGGCAAAGATCTGGATCAGCAATGAGGCACAGGCATAACCCAGGCTAGGACTGAGCCTGAGCTTAAGTGCAGCTCTGATCCAAGGGCAGATGCTGCATGGATGAAGAGCCCAGGTGAGACTCTCACAGATCTCTCTCACACAGCTCATTTCATGGCAGACTGACCACAGCACATGAGAAGATTTTAAAGAAGTGTCTTGGAGCTAAACTGTGAGGAGTGGAGCCTGCTGGTGCACACAGGGCCGTGGCATAAATCCTGAAACTCCTGCTGCTGGAGATCATGCTCCTTGTTCAACAAGACTCACTATCTAAGACACACTTGGTTTCTGACTCTGCTTGGAGTCAGCTACAAGTGACTCTCCAGGGATTGCCATGGCACAGACAATGCTCTTTGAGGTGCTGCAGTGACTTCACCAGCATTAGAGCTGCCAGGGTTAGAGGAAAAGCTTGGTGAAGTATCCTGTGGTGTTACACCACGTGTCTGAAAACATTCTTCTGCTACACAAGCACAGAGGGAATCACAGCATTTCTGAAGGTAAGATTAAATTTCTAAATGTGTATCTCTAGCTTCTCCCTGAAGGTATTTAAAATGAAGTTCATCTCTTGGCAATGGTATGCATCTAGAGACAGGCTCTTGCAAAGGGATGGTGCAACACTATGAATCAACAGAGAGGAGAAAGGGCAAATTACAGGAGGTAGAGATGGGAATGTAATAATTGATGTTCCATGTTCACATCTGAGAAATTATCCTCTAATCTCAATTTCCACCTGTAGGCTTGTTTTAAGAAGTAAATTACAGAAGCATAATGATTCTAGCTAGTGATAGGTATAATTGAACATGCCTATTGTCTGGTGAGAGGAGCAATCAACATCTGCAGTCTTAGCTGGAAACACCTGAACATATCCAGAGTTCCAGCATTCCTTTAGGAGCAACAGAGGAGGCTTGGCACATGGTCCTCAACACTGTTACCATCAACATATGCTCCTATGATAATGAACATAAAGCTTATTTAGAGGGAAAATTACATTTATTCAAAATCGAATGGGCAGCTGAGTGCTTCCTTGCACATGGCTTTTGGGATAGGTTTTAAGATCTCTTCCAACCCAAGCCATTCTGGGGTTCTTTGACTATAAAACAAAATGTAAAAATATAGAGATCACTTATTTCAGCTATGGGCTTTAAAAACTAAGTCAACAATTTTCCTTAATTTGGGAGAGATGGTTTGACTTTTCTGCATTGATCTACTTACCTTATAAAACATGCATTGCATCGACAGAGAATTTCAGAGTGGCTATATGTGAAGACATCTTTGGACACCCAAGACTTGAGAGGCTTTATTAGTAGTGCAAAAACTGGAATCAAATCACAAGAATGTGGAATGTAATCCATATCTTCATCAGACAGAGGTCTTAATTTGGTGCAATGTATTTTATCTATACAAACATGATTTTCAACTGGAAAAAAAAAATCTACAATTTTCTCTCATGAAAAATTCATCTGCATTATTTTACCATAGCTGAACACAGTTTTCAGCAGCGTTAGAAACATTAACAACAGCAAAGTCTTATTGAACTTCTGGAGGACTCCAGAATATCTTTCATGGGGTCAAAACTCTGCTTGGGGAACACAGCTTTTGTGCTACAGCATGTGTGTGAATAGCAAAATGGGATTTCCTACTACAGAATATAGTATTTTTAGTTTAAGCCTTATCTGATCTCCTTTTTTCAGTGGATTTTGGCTCCAGTTCTCTTTCACCCTGCAGAAAAAGCAGTTAATTAAAAGAACTCTGAACACAAATAGATTCAAAGTATTCCATCAGAAGTCAATGACTACAGCTTCTGCCTGATCCTTAATCATCTGCATTTCCTGCTGAATGAAGCAGGACAGAGTGAATGCCAAAATAGCCAAAGACTAATTTTTTGCAGTTCTGGAAGTGAGTGATTTCAATTATTGAGCAAAGACATAATAATTTACATATTTCTGTTGGTCTTTTTTTTATTTTGATATGCATGTCTCAAATGATTTTTCATCTAGATAAGCTATCCATAAATGAAAAATGAGTGCCACTCAGCCACACTCAGTTCTTTGAAAGAGTTTAGTCATGCATATTAGCATCTATGTATTCCTTGTCATCCACAGACATTAAAGACAAATCCACTTCTACTTAGAATTCAAGGCTGGAACCCCCTGCCCATGCAGTCCCTGCAGTTTCCAGTCAGCAACCATCATGAGGAGTTACAGCTCTCCTCACACATTGCTTTTGGCATACACACACCCCTGGTCACACACTGCTCAGGTCAGACATTGCCATCCTTATCACATACCCATACAGAATCTAGCTTTCCATATCTACAATAAACTACAGAGAGATGTAGACTATGATTAGGATAACATTTCCTGAAAATTGATGTTTAGAAGAGTCGTTTAAGATCCTTGTTTATTTTAGAAATTATAAAAATACCTTCTTTTGGATTTATATCCTAGAAAAAAACAAGGTGATTGATCCAGTAGGCAAAGAAGGAAAAGAGGAATGTTAGGATAAAAAATAAAAAATTGTCATTTGTCTTCAGTAAAACACCTAACCCATGAATGGCAGAACCCACTATTCTTATAGCATTTCTACCCAAAAGGTCAACTGCAAGCAGGATGCTAACTGAGTAATCAGCACACCCTGGCATTTAAAAGAAGTAGCAGAAAAAGGCCTCATTGTTATACTCTTCATAATGAAATCATGGAAAGGCATTAGGCCAAAAATGATTACAAATAATCTTTGCTGAACTGCCATAGGTGCAGGTTTTACCGTGTGGAGAGATTAAAGCTGTGTGCAATCACTGCCTGCAGGCTGCATGTCATTTCACATCAATTGGCATGATGAATCTTTTACATAATGTGAATCACAGTCTAATTGTGAGTTTGATTGCATCTACTGTTCTGATCACACAACCTCAGCACAGAGGCGAGCAGGGAACTGAGCTATTGTACGGAGTTAAAGGAAGAAAGGAAAGCTGTGTAGCATGAAATGAAAGTGACATCTCACAGGATATATATTACCAAAAGTTGCTGAGCAATTTAACAACTACACGTAATATATATCTTGACAATATCAAAAAAGGCAATTAGAGGAGCATGTCTTCCACCAATAGAAATACATCATTTCTGAAACCAGCAGGCTGCAGCTAGGAAACTCAGACTGGAAGCCTTTTGCCAGAGAAGATGCATTTAAGACAATAAACTCTCCATTAACTGCAATGCAGGCAGAATGTAACTAACCCAGGATTCTTACAAGAGCTGGCAGAAAAACTGGTACTATATGCTTCAAAGATATTTCTAAATATCAGATTCAGTCGTGGATTTGTTGTAAATCATCTTGCAAAATAAAGCAAAAATCGATCCTCTATGGAAATTATATTGCTTCTATTACCATAGGAGCTGAGGCATACAAAATCTGTAATATATTTATTTCCCAATACCATTACAGCTATTGTCTTCACTTTATAAAAGTGAAATGGAATATCAATTTATTAAGGAACTTGTCCTAGACACTACAGGAAATCTACAAAACAGCAAGTGGTTTTATCCAGATGGTCAGATAACAATTCTGTACATTAGTTACTGGAAAGGTGCTGGACTGTAGCCCTTGCCTGATTGTCATGGAGCCATCTGTATGAGGGACACAAGGCATTGTGGCATTCACTAAGAACTATCATATTTCTCAGTCTTGCAGGAAGAAAAGAGAATCACAGAATCACAGAAACATTTTGGTTGGAAATATTGTCAATCTGTCTTAAATTTGTCTGCAACCCGCTCATCATTTAAATACATTATATGTTTAGGACCACAGCACTTCTTTTTTCTTTTTTTTTTTCTTTAAATCTCATACAGTTTTTCTACAAGGCAATCCACTTTTTCTCTGAAATTCATTACAGCTTAAAGGAATCATTTCAAACTTGGATTATGTGTAAGTGGTTGGTTAAGGGCTTATACTGCTTAGTTTAATTTTAGGTGATTGTGAAAAGCATTTGAAATGTTTCTAAAACAATAGATATCAATAGAAATAAACAAGTGAAGGATTGACATATCAGTTGGCACAAATCATAACTCCAGTAGTGGAACTGTGACATTTTACTTCTGCTAGACAACTGTTCCAAGCATCCTGGAAATAAACTACCACTCAGTGCAGAAGTTTGCTGTGCCAGCAATTTTTTCTCTTACAAAGTTGATAGCTTAGCTCTAGGATAGGATAGCTCCAGGATAAGCTCTAAATGTTTATGGGGACAATAAAGGTATTTGCATTAAATTTGCATCTTTTTAAAAAATGAAGCTCTGATCTTGGATCTGCTAGATGCCTCTGATGGGATATTCAAAGTTTGTGATGTGCTGACAGTCAGTCAGCACCTACTTTAACTTTTTCTGACCCTCTACAGAGTATAATGTAGAATAATTAAGTTGTGCAAATCTGAGTATGGAACTGTCATTGCTCCTTGGGGATTTAGAGTCTACTTGTCAACAGGAAATTAAAACTAGCACATCTCAGTTGACACTACAGTGCACAGTGATTTTTACCTGGGAACTATTTCACAAGATAATGGAACTATATTTCACCATCTAGAATCCAAATATTTAGTACATGGGACATACAAAATCTGACAAATAAGATGTTTCTGGACTTTATGGACTCTCTTTTTTTTGAGATACCTCAAAAGAAATCAGAAACAAAGTCCATTGATGTCCTTTTTGACAGTTAGGATGCTATCAGAATGATGTAAAACCCAAGAAGATGCATGTAACAAAAAAATCATGGGATAGGGCAAATGCAAAAAGCAGAATTTTCTCTTGCTTCAGACAGAGGGAAGAAAAAAATCTGAAACTGGGTAATTAGACTGCCATGAGAATTTCCCCTCATTTGATATCACAAATAACCACCAGCTTAAATACTAAACTTAAGAGATATAAGGAAGGTGTTTAAGGTAGAAACCATTGTTGCTACTGTGGATTTCATCAGGACAAGAGCATCTTTCCTCAATAACTTCATTTTTGCTATCTTGCAAGGAACAGAACACAGAACAGGTTAACAGCATAAAAATACAGGTCTGTCCAAACTTCTGGACTTTAAGAGAGCTCAAATTTCCCTGACACATTCTCCATTTTCCTCATGTTAAAAAACACTACTACAAAACACTCAAGAAATCATAGAGGTGTACTCTTATACAGAAAGATCATTTCTGCAAAAGGTATTAGATGTAAATGCCATCTGACTTGTCAGGTGTTGAAGGAAGATTCATAGCTCCAGCTGTAAACAAAGTGCAATCATTAATTTGTTTTCAAACACAAAAAAAGAGTGAGATTCAAAGACAAGTCAGTTGCTCATGCCAGATGGCCAGGTAACAAATCATAGAACTGGGTACATCTTGAACCATTCTTGCTGGCATAAAAGCCATGGAGTTCCTGAGAGGTAGCCAGTCAACCCAGACAGGCTCATTACTGCAAGTAGCATTAAATTAAACAGTGACATAAAGAGTCACACAATATCTCAAACTCTAACACATTGATTAGCTGATTACTTAAGCAAAATACTGCAGAGAGTTGTGTGTGCCAGTGTGCATGCATTTAAAGTACTACACATGCACAGGTCACTCACATACACATTAAAGTCAATAAATTAAACATGAATCGTTGGGCACGCTAAATGAATTGCAACCCATAATCATCTAAGTAGCAACAAGGCATTCATTTAACCTGACCTAGATGGATTGTATAAAGAGTTATTAAATATAACAGGAATACAAATTGCAAGTTAGAATCCTTGGAGCTCTTTTCTGGTTGAAGGCATTTTTATAAGAAGTCAGTAACTGAAACTATGCATATGTCTGATTTTTTTGGACCTACTCCACTAGACAGTGGTTTATTGGGGTAGTTTATATGCAAATCAGATAACATGAGACTGTAAATTACACAGCCATGTGGTGATCCACTCTGAAATTTTGTGTCTTGTCTGGGATAACAGGGTGGTAGAATACAGTCAGTTGTGTCAGGTATCTCCAGAATTGCAAAGCAGGTGTATTTGCTTTAACTAAGTGAAGAGGAAAAGGTTTATTGGAACTTATTCTGGAATGCACAACAGCTATTAAGATTTGTTTTATCTTCTTATTCAGAATGATTTCATGGTTCAGAGAGAAAAGGCTTCAGCTCCTTCAGTTGAAAGATTTAGGGTGGAATTCATCTGATTAAATGCAGAGACCTGCTCTTATCTGAGTCACCCCAGTCTCCAGAAATAATCAGTAAAAATCTAGTCACTATAGACTACAAAGTCTAAGACAGAATTTCTCTGACTTTAAAATAGGCATTTTAAATACAACTGATGGATTGAATCCTAAAAAGGTCTGTTTCTCTACAATGAATATAAAGGAAGGTTCAGAAATAGCTGTTACATGTGTTTAAGGAAGATGAGGTGACTCCTATTCCTAAAATCTGCTCTGCGTTTTCCTGCTAACCTGCTGTATGGCTCTGGAACCCTAAACACCTAAAAAAGAAAAGAAAAATGAGAATGTTATTTCAGATGTCATTACTCTATTTATTACATCTATTAGACATCTTTCAGGCATCTATAGTTATTCACAGTGACTTGCAATTTCCAGCTTTTTGTACTTGTGCTCTATTCTGTGTGTTTTGCCTGTATATTTACATTTACAAATACAATATTTATATATTTACAGATTTGTATGGTCTTTAAACGATGACACCACAGACAAGATGTAACAGGACAGAACCTCAGTATCAAATGTGCCTCTTTGGAAAAAACCATATGAGTATTTAACAATTAATTTTTAACTGTTGGTATCATCTGAGGTTAGAAAATTTTTCCTTACAAGCTAATGTTAATAGGCCAGGGGCTTTAAAAACAAAAAGCACCAAACTATTCTTCACAGTGTTATAAAAGAAAAATTGAATGCCTCACTATATATCCCCAGCTGTACTTGGGAGGTGACACTGAATATAAATTTCATGGGAAAGTTACCTGAGGTAACAGCAAAAAGGAATAATAAAGAATTCCTGCCTAAATTTACACTTTAAAAAGCACATTGTGAAGTGGAGTGCCGAATTTATTTAAAGAAACAACCAACCAAAATAAAAAAAAAACCAAAACAAAACAAACCAGAACCAAACAAAAAATAAACTAAACAAAAAAAAACCCAAACAAACAACAAAACAAAACAAAACAAAACAAAACAAAACAAAACAAAACAAAAAAACCAAAAAACACCCACTCATAAAAAAACATCTAATGAAAACAGAGTCATTTTAGACTTACAGGATAAGGATGTTCACATCAAAACAGGGACATAGGCAGGGTAGAGGTGTTCAGCTCATTCTTTGCCTTTGTCTTCAACATGAATGTTGGACCAAGGGGATCTCAGTGCCCTGAGCTGAGGACCATGAGTGCAACAATGATCAGCTTCCAGTTTACCCTGCTCCTGGATCCTGACAAATTTCTGGGCCTGATGGGATTCGTCTGAGAATGCTCAAAGAGCTGGCTGGTGTCACTGCAAAACCTCTGTCGAGGATTTTTGAGCAGTTTTGGGAACCCAGGGAGGTCTCAGCTGACTGGAAGCTGGAAAGCATTGTCCTGATTTTCAGAGAGGGCAAGAAGGAGGATCTCAGAAACTGCAGGGCTGTCAGTCTCACTCCAGTGTCTGCTAAAATAATGGAAATTGTTATTATAGGAAGTATGAAAAACCTGGAGAACAATGCAGCCATTGGTCACAGTCAGCACACAGCCTCACTGGAGGAAGTGCTGCTTGTCAAACCTAATTTCCATCTATGCCAGGGTAACTCACCTAGTTGTTCTAAGAAAGCCCACAGCTGTAATCTTTTTGGACCTCAGAAAAGCTCCTCCCAGCCTCTTGTGTTGCCCAGAGTTAGAATTCTGCAGAGATTTTGCACAGCTGTCTGCTAACTGTGGCCACCCATGGTCCCTCCAGTGAAGTCAGGGAGCATAGTGTGATCCTATCACAGTAATAGAACAGATAAGAACCTACTGAAAGTAAAATCTGAGCAATTTCAAGTCTAAATCTAAGTCTAAATGATGTACTAGACAAAAACAAACAAACGTACAAACAAAAAATATTGTATCTTCAAATATTCAAATAAAATACTTCTTCAAATATTGTATCTTAAGAAGTGCTTATTTTAATTCATTTGCAAAAAAAAATGAAGAAAATATGATTATTAAGCTTAGAAGAGTTACCTGAAATTGGTTGTTACAAATACAGAATGCAAAAGGATTGACTGAGGAGCACTGAAGGACCATCTCTGTAAATTGGTTAATTTTTAATTTCAGTGGCACTTTCAAAGAAGACTTTTACTTATGGAAGTCCAATGAAAGGCTAAATTAACCTCCAAAGGAAAATCTCTTGGTAAAAGAGAACAGAGTTGTGTTGCAGAGAAAAAAATGAAAGTGATATTTAGTCAATTTTCCAAACTGCCTGCAGTTTTGCATCAGTAAAACAATTTATATTGTTAATGACTTAGAAGTCAAATATAAACATATTTATAGAATCTTAGGTTATGAGACACCTTTCACTAGGTTAGATTGCTCAAGCCCATCTACCCTGAACCTGAACAATTTTAGGAATGGGATATCCACAACTCCTCTGGGCCACCTGTCCCAGTGCCTCACCACCCTCACAGTGAAGAATTTCTTCCTAATACCTAATCTGAACCTGCTCTCTGTCAGTTTTAAACCATTCTCCCTTGTCTTGTCATTACAGATCCTGGTAGATGTCTCTCTCCATCTTCTTTATAAGCCCCTTCAATAACAGAAAGGCTGCAATAAGGTCTCCCTGGAGCCTCTTCATATTACTAGAGAAGATGATAAAGAAAAGTGAATCAGAAAAGTATTCAGAAAGGTGACAGAATATATATTGTGGCAGAAACTTAATGCTGCACATTTAAGGCAAGTATAACTTTGACTATCTGAATACACTGCAAATTATTATTTAACAGAAGCCAGCCAAAGTAATCAGCTATGTGCCCCTGCATGACCTCATCCAAGTTCAATGTCCATGCAAGCAAATTAAGTAATATTACACAATGAAAAATGAAATAAAATTTATTATAATGTCATTATAGTATGTCATTCTTTCACCAAGAGTTCAGGATTTTACCAGGTGAATTCATTCTATATCCCTAGCACTAATGCACAAGGAATAAATAATTTTTCCATTAAGTTTGCAGAGCACAGCTCATCAAACAGCATGGTTACCAAATAATATTCCATTTAAGTTAATGTTAAAAATTTTATTACCCAAATTGAATTACTGCAGGTCTCCAAAATAGCCTATTCTGTAGTCACCCTTCATGCCAGGATATTATTCTGAGCTAAAATGTATGTTGCTGTGAAATTAGACTGGACTTATCCAAGCCATATGGTTTAAAGCTATCTTGAGTGTCTTTTTAGTACAATATAGTCATCCTGAGTGGAACAGCTCACAGATTTAGACATTTAAATTTAGGTGTTTACAAGCGAGCTAAGATCTCACTACAATCAAGAGAGATCTAATGAGATAAATTTACTGAAACCTAGGGGTCTATTTAGTCAACTCTAAAATAAACAGCTACTTTTGAATAGTTATTTCAGCCTATCCATAGAATTTTTCTCAGCATAACACTGAGCATAGTGCTGCCTTGTAATGCAGTCTCAGGATCCTTAGTTGAGAGATCCCTAATGTAACTCCAGTAATATCACTCTGTTATCTAGGCTTTGAAATTTCTGTTATCTAGCTTATCTGTTATCTAGAAATTTCTTTGGAATTTCAGTCTTTATGGATTGAAATGCTGCTCTCTTAATTCCCTTTTTTTGATTATCATAAGAGCACATATAGACAATAGTTATTAATTTCCATCTCAGTTTGAAACCTTAGACTTGTAGCTCAGTTTATACACAGGATATAAAGAAAAAGACAAACAGTAAGTGGAGAAATATGACACTGTTTCCTGGATAAAGGTAAGTATCCACTAGGGGAGAAATAGTCTCCTATAATGCTTGGTGCATAAACCAAAGCCTGACATTTCATAGTCCTTTACTCTCCTGGATGTGGAAATTCTCTTAGTCTTTCACAACAGGCCAGGCTGCCCAGGACTCTCCACAACCTCCCTGGGCACCCTGAGCCAGCACTGTCACACCCACAGTGAGAAAGTTTCCTGATGTTCAGAGGCAGCCTCCTGAGTTTGGTGCCTGGCTCCATCTTCTCAACCCTCTCTCTTGGGGTATTTATGTACACTGGTAAGATCTCCCCTGAGCCTAATCTTCACCTCTTGGAATTCTACTTAATATTAACAACTAAAAGTTATATTTCTAGTCAAAACTAACCATATCAATACCAAGTGCTTAGGTATTTCCTCATCAGAGCAAAAACTAAAGAGATGAAATGAGGAGCTAAACAGGACACAGTGACTGAGTTCTTTATGCAGGCTTGCAGCATTTAGAAATGGTAAATGCATGTCAATATCGATTTTGGAAGAAAATAATTTCAGTCCTATAAATGCAATGACTCTATAATAAGATCACTTTAAGAGAAAACCAATTTTGATAGCAGCTGTGAAGGCTACTGGAACCAACAGACCAAAATCTATTTTCAATGAATAAGCATAGGGATGAAAAAAAAATACTTATTTTACTAGAATTTTTTCTATATATTATAAGAACATGAGTTAGAGAAGTGACAAGTTATCAGGTGGCTATAAGTCAGCAGATGATTATCAGCTGAGGAGTTTTACCTAGTTAAGTCAAATGCACTCTATTTCTCTGATTGCATTTAGAGCAGCATATTGTGCATATGATTGCCTGCCAATGATTCTGCTGGCAGAAGGATCAAGTCCTAATTTGTTTCAGGGGGCTGCCAACAGGATGGCAATCCAGTCTTGTATCTTAGCATTGACTAGATTACCCTGACACCAGAGAAGGGTATTTCACCAGTTATGTGCAAATAATTTGCAATGCATTTTAAGCCACATTTATATATGCACTATGCATTATATATTTTATCTTCCTGATTCATTCCTTCACTTTCTGCTTGTTAGAAATTGTGGCAGCATTTTGCCTCCATCAGGGAGAGCAGGTGAACAGCTCCAGCCATTCTATGCACCTGCATTAATGTTAAATCAGCTCTCATGAATTGTGCATGAGATCCAATACGTTACAGTCATTAACTGGCACAAAGTTTCAAAAAAAGCTTCTTTAGGCAAGACTTTCCTTTACCATGTCAAGCCAGAAATAAACACTACAGAAGGTAGTGAATCAGACCCTAAAGATTTTTTCCTTTTACTTGTACTAAAGGATGAACATGTTAAATTAGGAAACTTCAGCTGCAGGAGAAAGGAAGAAAAGATGAAACCGTGACATATAAGGACTACCTGTGATTAGCTTAATATATAAATTGTTTGGTTATCCATGATCCACAGCAGTAACTAAAGTTTCAAAGTACATTCAGATCCATTACAGGAAGAATAAGCCTTGTAACCTACACTCATTCCCTTAGTCCACTAATTGTGTTTTCTCCCTGAAAAATTTTAATGCTGCCATTAAATGAGAGAGTCCATGATTACAGGGCTGTACTATTTTCTCTTCAGCACCATAAACTGCTGTAGCTCAGTGATGTGCTTCCCTCTAGTGTCCACAAGATCACATGAAATCTGTAAAATACTTGGGATATGAACTGAGCTACGTTAATTTCAGTTAATTTCAGGTTACACATTCATTTTACTTAATATCTCAGACTGAGACTCCAGGTGAAGATAACACAGGATCAGTTTCATGGATTAGATTCTTCACTCACCAAATTGCAATGTAACATTTCCCCCTTCTCACATCTCAGTTATTATATGAAAATTTAACTATTCATCACTTTTCTTTGTTTTTTTTTAATCTTTTTCCTCTTTGCTTCTTCTTTTATTTTTCCCATTCTGTTATATTTTAGTGATGCCAGCCACACAGGTGACATTTCAGCTTATACTATTTTTGTTGAGATCATTTAGGGTGCAGATTTATATGCAACTGATTTCATAGGCAATTTTACATGACACAGTTAAGTAGTCAGATTATTAAACAGCATATCAACCAAAGAAGTGGACTGATTATTATTTCTCCTGATTGCATATCTCCCCAGGCAAATCTGTATTACTGCATTTCAGAAACAAAACAAAAAAAACCATACACCCCCCCCAAAATCCCGTATTTTTTCTATTATTGGATCAACATGGAATTTTGAGTCAGTAACACAACCAAATTACTTGCACTTGGTTTTTTCCTGAATTTTGGTGAAAATTTCCTTGTCCAACTTTTTCCCATGCTTACTTACATTCTTTATTGAGCATAGCTCAGCTGAGAGTGATATCTGTGTGCATCATTTCAGCTCTCATTCTCCAGAAAGCTCTGCCAACAGAGCCAGTCTGGAGGCAGAGTTGACAGCATCTCACAGGCCATTTGCTGACAGAGCAATGTAACTGTTTAATGTATATTATTATCTTTTTTCTTTAAACTGACTCATAATTAAATGCATTGTCGCAGTTCAACAAGAAGAAAAAATATTCTGAACCAGATCAACAAAGTCAAAATTACTACATTAACATTTTCTCTTTATAAAATCAAACTAATCTGGAAATGAGTAATTTCTTCTCTAGCAGGAAAATTTCAAATGTATAAAATTTTGATTTTCAGTTGCAAAATTTGCTTCGGCAAAATACATTTTTACATAGGGATACAACAATCCTCTCAGTAGCCATATATACCATGATCTCTTTTCCAAAAATGATTATTTAGCCTCTCAGGAGTTTTCTTTAGATCACAGTGCTCCTTCATACTCATAGTCTAGAGATACCAAGTTTATGATGAAAGTATGTGTGTGTGAAAAAGGGAGAGAAAACGTCTTTGAAATGTAGACTTGCCTTTAGGTAACACATTTCTGTCTTATTGGCCTTTCCTGTTTCTTTGTGTACTAGTCTGGGAATTTTATGAAGTCAGTATTTTCCTGTACTTGCTGAAATAGCAAAGTTTCAGAGTTTCATAAAACACAAATGCCATTGCACTGAAAAATGGTAAAAATGGATATAGGAGGCAAGGAATTTCAAGTCCCAGATCAAGTACCTGAGTTTTAGCAGCACAAGGGTATGATGCTGTGAGAGATGGAGAGAGAGAGAAGATTAAAGTGCATTTACAACTTTAGAAAAGATTTTGCTACTTAATGATTCAACTGAGTTTTTAGAAATACTACTGCAGGCTCAAGAGGATTCAGAAGAGAATTTTTGCAGGACTAGTTCCAGTTATCTTTATAAACATTGTCTTTGTCTCTAGAGCACAGTGCAAGGTGTGCTAGAGGAAGAGCTGTAGAAAAACTTCTGCTCTTTTCCTATTGATGTTCTTTTTTGGAGGTGGTTTTGTTTGGTTGGGTTTTTTAAGCATCATTTGTTTCTTCCTCGCTTCAGAAAATAAGGTTTACATGACTTTACCATGTGGCAGCCCATCTGTCCATGTGGCAGTCCTCTGATAATCACTTCAAGCCAATTTCAGCTAGTAAGGGAGAAGAGCCTCTAAGAGACATGAAGAATTTGTAATCTTTGCAAAAAAACACTGGCTTGAGAAGAAAGAGAGAAAAATTGAATATCCTTGTGGAAGGAAAGGCTACTGAGTATGAGACACATGGGATCATGAGCTCAAGATGTGTTTTCAAACAATCCATACATGCAAGCAGGGCTAAGCACAGTGGCCCTGTGGGCAACCACAGATATGGCAGAAACTGGCAATGCTACAGAGCATTGCCAGGCAGTGATAAGTGTCATGGAAAAACCATGACAAAAAAGTGCAAAAATCTGCAAAAGATCGTGTTTCCTTGGGTCTGCTGCTCATGGAACATCTCATTAGCAGTTTTCTACTTCCAGAGAAAGGCTCAGTGGAGGATCCAGCTTCAAGTGTCATTCATACTGCTTTCTTAACTCTATGAGGCTTCTTTTTTCCTATTCTTGTGAAAAAATTTAAGAATGTATGAAACCAAGTCTCTTGAAATCTGCAATACAAAACTACATTCAACAGACACTTTTATTTTCCTTGGTATGGAGCTGTGAAATTTCCTTCCCCTAGCAGTGCCAATGAAGTCAAGAACAGTAGAAAGTCCAAGAAGTAGAGCTGCTCTGAAAATAAAAAGAATATAAAAATAGAACTCGGGGGGTGGGGAGAAGAGGTTTAGGTCTTAACATGGGATATCTGTGCTCAGTTTCCATGACTTTGAACAGATCATAAGTCTCTGGAAGCCTATTAGCTTAAGAATGGCTGCTAGTTACACCCCTGCAGTATCTTTGAGGAGCCATGATTAAGATACCCATCCCTACAATCAGAACAATAGCATTTCTCTCAGGAATTATCTGCAAAGAAAAATGCGAGTTGATGATAATGAAGCAATCAGATACTGCTGTAATCAGTACCTTAAATTGTATTTGGGATGGCTGATGCAGCCAGTCTAGAGGCAAGCCACAAAGACCTGGGGAAGACATTTCCTGCAAAAACTTTCCTCTAAAGCTGCTGGTGGTGTCCTCAGGCAGGAGGTTATCTGAGTCTCAGTCTCACACAACACACACTGGCCAAGAGAGCCACCACAACAGTGTTTTGTTGATAAATATTCATTTTCTATTTCTATTTTCCTTTCTGTTTCAGAAGTTCAAATAGCCAAATTCCAGCTGTGCTGAGCTGTGCTGCCACCTCCAAAAGCACCAGTCTCTTTCTGTGTCCCACTGGTGGCTGTGCAGCTGGAGGCTGGTTCAGAGCTCTGCAGACAGAGAGTGCCAGGCAAGCACCTGGGGCTGGGGTCACCTGGCAGGCTAAGGAGGATACAGACATTTGTGCTCCCCTATCACCCATTTCTCATTGATACTCTCTTGTCACTTTTCTGGGTTTCTAACCTTTGAGTTGAAAGTCCAGTGGTTGTAAGGGAAGGTCCCTATAGCTCAGCAGCCCCAAAAATATATCACTGCCATTAGCAGGCTACAGGCTTGAGCTGGCTTTTCAAGGTCTTGGGATTGAAGTTTGGTAGGTTTGGTTTGAACTCAGCCTGCCTGGACTTTTCCACCAGTTTAGATTTAACACCAATTATTCTATGTGGAAGAAAACTGCTATGCCTAATTAGTTTTATCTTTGCTTATGTTTCAATGGTAAATCATAATTTTTCTATACACAGAGTAAAAATAATTCCTCTATGTAGAGGGAAATATTTCCCTTCTCAGCAGGATGCTGCAGTGGTAGAGCAGCACAGGGATGGCATGACAGGACTGGGAGCACAGGATGCAATACAGAGGAGAACAGGCAGAGGGTGGTAAGAAAGGTCAGAGGGCAGCACTAGAGGTGTCAGGGATGCAGATAATTCTTCCATAGTTAGTTAAAAAAATGGACACACAGAGCAGGACAAAACTGGTTTGAAGAGTCACCAGAAAAAAACAAAAGAAAAAGCATCTAATATTTGTAGAACAGTTTGCATACAAAATTTGAGTGCAGTATGATCTTCTAGATATTAACTACAAACAAGGCATCCATCTGTGTCAGAAAACATAAAACCAGCTTAAAGTGAAGGAGAAACCATCAATGTAGTACTGACAAAGGGGTAGAAACCCCATCATCACCATCAGTCCTCCCAGGACAGAAAGTGGGGGCAATGAACCTTTATGCAACACCCTGCTCCCTGCTCTCTTTGTGAGAAAAAAATAAACCCTTTATTTCTTTTTTTTGACCCCTCATTAATTAGACATAGTAATTTCTTTGATCATCCTGTTGAATTTAAATTGTATCAACTATAAATTCTTGGCTTTACTCAAAAGGTGTGTTTCTTTTTCTGCATTAAATTTTTTGATTTAGCAGACAGACAAACAAGTGCAATGATGACATAAAGTCTCTTTCTTTGGATGCCAGACTTAGAATTGAGATCCAATTGCAACAACAGAGTAGAATCCACTCTCTTCTACCTTCCTTTTTTTTTCTTTTTTTTTTTTTGGTCATGACACAACTCTGCTACAAAAGTCTTTTGTCAAGAACTACAAGAGTTAAGCCTTCCTTTCACAGCATCAGTGTGGATACTTTCACATCAATAATCTAAATAGCACCACTAATTCAGCACCAGACTAAAAGACTTCTGGGTTATTCTAATTTATTTTAAATGGAATTAAGGGAGATTTACTTCAGAACATAAGAGAAACCTTTGTATAAAAAGAATAGTTGAGATTGGAACAGATTAGATGTGGAGGTTGTAGAAAAGCTTTGTAATTTGAGCTTTTTAATTACCAGTTAGCCAGGCTACTACGAATGAATAGCTCAAATGTAGTCAGGCCTGAGCTGGGGCAGTGGGATGGAGTAGATGGCCTCTTCAATCCTCTTCCTGCTGCATTTCCTGAGATAATTCTATACTTACTGCTTTAATATTTCCTAATTCACTGATTTCCCTTTGTTGTTGTGACTTTGGCTAAGGCTAGAAGTATGTTTTTTTCATTTTGTGGCACAGAATCCAAAAGAACATGCAAACCCACAGTGATGTACAGAGAAACCATCTCACTGAGAGAAAAGCAGCATTTACTGCTAATGTCTAAATCAGCCAACTACTCCTGGATGTATAATTTCTTCATTTGATTTCATAGGACCTGATGCACTATAGAGTTTTTATGATTTCTTTGAGACTCTGAGCATCTTGTAATGATGACACAGAGGAAGAATTGAGTTAGGAAGTTTCTTCTGCAGTGCATGTATGGTTGACATTAACAGGGCAAGGTTATCTGGGTTGTAAGGACAGCAGGTTCAGAAAGGCATTTAGTCAATGACTATGCAATGCAGGAGTCACAGTGAAGGAACAGAAAAGGTTATCAGCTGAAAACAGGACACAAACTGTGACCAGCAGCAGATAACTGAGACAAGAGCAGGGGTCAGAATTCCCTGCCTGATGTGCCATTCAGGACCCCCTGTTCAGCCTATGGAAGGGTCAGCCAGCAACTGATGAGAGAGCAAACACCATGGTCAGGGTCTCACAGGAAAGATAAAATATCTTACACAATATTTGAAGAGGCTTGTGGCATGGTATGAGACTTATTATGGGGTATTTTGAAGGAATTTTTAGAATGTGAAGGCCTTGCTGTGGGATACTTAGGGGAAAGGGCAGAGGTGGGGGCAGAGATCATGGTGGCTTGGGGAAGAGCTGGCATGGAAAATTGAAGAGGGCAGACTAAAAGAGGGCAAGCCACAGGGAAGCAGGTGGTAGGCCAGGATAGTTGTCCTGTGCTTGCCATCTCCATTAAGCTCTATTTGTATTTCCTGTGCAAGCAGGCTCTCATGCTCTCTGCTCTGTGTGCAAGGGCACGACTGTGTGTGCAGGGGCACGAGCTCTGCTGCTGAACTTCAGAACCACCTGCAGATGCAGGGCTAGCATCCCGACACACCCAAACACTGAGCCTGACAGCATGGATGGAAGAATTCTAGAGATAGATCAAATGCTTTTAGGATTTAACTCTACTGGTGAAACTGCAAAAAAGAGTCACAAAATGTCTCTGCATCCAATATGCCTCACATTTGTCTTTTTCTGCACTGAATATAAGCACCAATGTAGTCAATATACAGTAAACAAAGCAGATTGAAGAATATTACTGAAATTACAACTAATTCAACAGAAAAATTTTATATACTTCCGGTGTATGAGAATATCTTCAGTGTCTCCAAAGGCTCCATATTGATCTGATTAAAAAAGACTTGAATCACATAAGAAAATACTTAAAATAAGCTCAGTAAAGGCAGCAGATTGTTACCTAGACAACTTGACTCATCTGCAGTGCTAAAACCAAACATTAAGTCTAACACAGCTGGGAGAGGTGTGACCAGCATAAATTCTTAGGGCATTCTCTTAAAATTGACAGTTAAAACGAAGGTTCTAGATTTCAAACATGAAAACATGCAAGATAAGATGGGTTTAACCAGTGGATAAATAAAAAAGTACTTTTAAAATTTTATTTATAGATCATTGAATTACTATTTAAGATTTTTTTTTTTTTAATTCTATAAATTGTATTTCCCCAGTACAACATCCTTATTTCTTGTTATTTGCAATCTTTTCCTAGGACAAGGAGACACCTTTTTTTTACAAGTTACATGCTATTTTGAAATCTAATATGTTAAAGTTTAATTTTCATGTAGATTAAAAAAGCCAAAAATTGTGTGAGAACAAAATACTCATGCAGGAACAAAGACTCTTGCAAAGACATGTGCATTATAAGGTATGAGGGGTCCCTCTGCTGGGTTTTTATGTTATTCCAGCCCTGAGATACAATGCACACAAAAGCTCACACTGCAGAGTTCAGACTAGTATTGAAGGGAATGGCAAAGAAATTAACACTCCTGATAGTTCAGTTGAAATAATTCTTAAACTGTGCACTGATAGGCAAGACAATAAAGGGTGTCAAAGATGTCCTACATTTCTGAGGAAAATGCATCAACCAGAGGCATGTCCCTCTAAACTGCTGCAGGACCATTTAGATTTCCACTGCAGGAAAAGTTGTACAAGTTGTAATACTCCTAAGTCACCATTTTCAAGAACTCCATGCTAGTTGAGCACTGAAGATACACCAGTCAAGGATTTAGCATTTAGTCCTTCAGAATGTTACAAAAACCAATACAGAAAAACAGGCAGGTTGCAAAGTCTCCTTTCAAACTACTCAACATCCTAATCCCAGGTAGAATTTTCAGCATTACAGCGTGTAAGAATATGCAATTTTGAGAATAAAAGAAACATAAAACAGGCAAAGTAAGATGATATGGGTGTAGCAGACTGCTTTGTCTACATGGAGTAAAAATAGACTCAAAAATATCCTATTTGCAAAAGTTACCAGTGATGGACTGAGAATGGGGGGTATGCTGCTGTTGGTGTTGAAGAATGCTGAGCCCAGCCTAGCTCATTAACCCCAAAGTTAGACACTCTTAGAAGAACAAGGTTTCCTGACAGAAGCTGGCACTGAGCAGGAGGTGGCAAAGTTCCTGATAAAGGAACCAATTTGTGATAGCATTGATTACTTATTTAAAGCCCCTGAGCTGACACAGCTGGCCCAGAGATATATGACAGTTAAATATAAAACTTTATCCTATAAAAGCCCAGTCCCACTTTTTTGAGGCAGGGTCTTCTTGGAATGTGTGTGGAATTACTCCCTTGAGTGAGGATGTCCCTCAAGGCTTGTTCTTGAGTCTGAGTGACAGAGATTTGCCTGCAGTCATTGGTTTGGGTTACATGGGTATGAATGACATCAATCTCTACTAAATAATCATTTTTGTAAGTTTAACATGTCTGCTTCAGTACTCAGTACATTATAGTTAGTTCCAGCTCTTTTATACTGTGCAGTAAATGATGCTAATTAAGATCTTCTAGTCTAATCATTACCACCACCACTTTAAACCAATAATTTAACTTATTGATATATTTGATTTTCCATCCTTAATCCTGTGGGATTAAACCGTATAAAGGCTCAGTTACACTTATATAATACTTTAGATCTAAACCTCTGATTAAGAATATGGCTAGAATTCAGCTGCACCTAGACTCCTGTTTGCAGAGGAACTCAGAAAGCAAGGAGGTCCTTCCAGCACCCTGTAAATAATGGGACAACTACTCAACAAACTTTCTGAAGCTCCTGTTCTGACCATGATAATGAGTGAAGACAATCTGCACCAAAATTATTTTCTAAGTAGATTTGTAAAGGATTCTCCTGGCACAGTGCTACTCACAGGTTTGAAAACAGAAACAGAGATAATAGTCCATAATGTTATCAAATAGCCCATAATGGTATCAAACAGAGCTATTCTGCTGGGAATTGTGTCATAATGGGAGGCAAGGAAATGTAATAAAAAGTATAAATAAAAGCAGTCAAGTACATAAGATTATTTGTAAATAATAATTCAAGGGATTAGCCAAACTAAGGGCTCCAGAGGACTGAGGGTGGAGGTGTCTCCTTTCAGTTAATGGCAATGCTGTGTGATGTCTAAGAGACACCAGTGCAGCACAGAATCAGCTGCCTCCCTGCAGTGAGGGTCCACTGCTGGCACTGACAGTACCCAAAAGCACACTTTAACAGGAAAATGAAAAACTATGCATTTGAAACAAAGAACCAAGTAAAATTCTCTTCTGTGTATATCTGAGTTCTTCCAGAGAGTGACAGTTCCTGAAGTGCTGCTCCACAGAACCTGCCTGATCTGGGGCAGGTTGTCTATTCCCAGTGACCCTTCCCTGCTGCAGGAACAGCAGATTTCATGTACACCTTTCAACATGCTAGGCTGAGGTTTTCCCTTTGTACAACACCTAGAGTTTAATTGTCCTCATTTTATCGTGTCATTTCATGGATAACGTGCTCTCTTTGAGAAACCATTGCTGGTTTCTTTTGTGCTGCAACAAACATGATGAAATATCTTACAAGGTCTCATTTCCTCTTGGATGCTGAATGCTTTGTTCATTTCAGCTCACAAAATTTTCTGCAAGAGGGACAAGGTGGAAAGAAGAGATGAACAGAAAACCTGGTGGATGCAGATGAAAATCACTCACTTAAGATCTCCTTGAGAAAATGTCATTTAAGCACAGTCTGTTGTTTAAAATGAACGTTTTGCCTGGTTCATACTGAGCAAGGAAACATCTCTTATTCTGTTTTTCCTTTTCAGTCTAGAGCAGCTAGAGATAATATATGTATTTAATTTGGATTCTTTTCAGGAAAAGAATAGTTTGGAGAAGTCTTTAGCCCAGTACATATTACACTCAGGGTGTATAGTATAGGACCAGTTTAGAGAATATGACACCTTATTTCCTGGAGCATTTCACAAAAATGCCAAAGGGAACATCCTGCAGAAACTGTCTTGGCTGTTTGCTGGGTAGTTCTCATCTGGACTATTATCAATGTACCTGCTGGGGCTTTCTGTGAGTTACTTCTTTTCCCACATATGTATAAGCTGATTTTTGCAATATTCAGAAAGAATATTTCATATCTGCTCAAATTTATTAGTTAGAATATATTATTTATTAAATCCATTAATAAATATTCCTTTATTTATTTTTTTTTAAACCCCAACAACTAAACAGCCAAACACCCAAATCAATCCCTATAAGAGAGAAAAAATCAGTTTTAAATACTGTTTTAAGAAAAAAATATATTTGATCATTCTTGTAGGTTATTGGATACATATATAATTTACAGCTATGTAGGACAGAGTGTTGGTATATCTTCCTAGATAGAAAAGAAAATGTTCAGATCTTGACCTTTTAGTGTTAAAAATGTCAAGTAATAGCAGGAGACTCTTTGCCCTAATAAACCACCCCGTCACATGGAGCTTACTTATTGTTACTTCACCAACATGGCAAACAAATGCAGGTTTTGGGTCCTCAGCTGGCCTGTAATACCATTCTAGCTTCTGTGAATATATTTTCCTCAAATGAGAACAAGGAAGGGAAATGGTGTTGCCTCATCCCAACACAGATTCACTTCTTGTCCCAACATGGTCAGGGCATGCACTAAGAGGTAATAACAAATAATTACTCTGTGAGGTGTCTGAACACAGCCTAAGAGAAACAGGAGCACAATTTCCATGGAAAATGCATTCACCTGAAGTATAGAATTGGACTTCTAAATATTAAAGCATTAATGTAAATGTAAATTCAGTCCTGTAGTTCTAGTTACTCTGAGGATATTTATTGAAATACCTGGGACATTATAATCTTTTAAATTAAATATAAGAATACCCCAGCATGGTGAGATTCAAGCCCTAATTCACTAAATCCAAATATAAAATAAAGTTATTTCCTGACTGAAATTATTGTGCACTCACCTGGAATGCATATTCCACATTTACCATATTCAGAAAAGTGAAAACAGATGTTATATAAAAGGACATAACACTCAGAGCAAATATTGGGAGCTGCAAGATGAAACAAGTATGAAGATGAATCATCAGGAATGTTTTGCTGAGCCTTTGAAGTTGTATTCCCATTTATCTAGAGCACTCAAATGGCAAAAAGCACAGTGACCATGTGATAGTTTCAGACTGGCTAGTTGCATTCAAAGTTAAAATGTTTGATCTTATATTTTGTAGCTCTCTCTGGTTACACTGCTGGGCTTGTAGATTTCCAGACCTTTGACTAGAATCTCTTCCTCTTTGTAACTCATCCAACAAACTTTAATATCTTAGCAAGGCTGTTGACATAGTCTTCCAATGTAGCCTTTAATCAAACCGGTGAAACAGTTTCAATTCACGGGCTGCGAGTGGAAAATCGACTGGGCAGGGAGCAGGCTGCCATCGGCAGCGCAGGGGGACAGTGAATTCCCAGCACTGATCCTCAGGAGTCACGGGACCGTGGAACTGCAGGATCATTTACTTTGGAATGGGAACACACAACCAGTCACTGATCCAGCACTTTACCTGCTTCCTCAGCCTGGGTCTGTGGGCAGCAGCCTTTGCTGGGCTCAGCCTGTTTTAATGGCCCAAGCAATGGGTCTCACCAGAGTGAGTGACTATACTCTTGGCAGAGAATATCAAAGGGGGGAGGGAAGGGACCACTACATTGGAAGGTGACAGAATTCCATTCCAAGGAATTCCAAAGGACTAAAGGTATGGACTGATATCAAGTTCAACAAAGGCAAATGGCAAGTCCTTGTATGTGGGATGGAATAACCACACTCAACTGCCCATGCTGAGTGCTACCAGCTAGAAAGGAGCTGTGCAAAACACACCTGTGGTCCTGAGGGGGTGTGAAAATGAATCAAAACTGCACCCTTCCAGTGGAAAACATCCTGACTTCTATCAGCAAGGGTTGGCAAGCAGGACGAATGAAATAATCTCTTCCATTTGGCATTTGGAGTTCTGTGTCCAGCACAATAAAGGAAATTATCACACTGGAGCAAGTTCAGCACAAGGGTCACCCAGAGGATTAGGGGCTGGAGCACCAGATGAGGAGAGGCTGGGAGAACTGACCTGTAAGCCTGAAAGAATGAAATCTAAAGGGAGGTCTGCAGCTGCTTAAAGAGAGGATACAGAGAAGAGAGACCCAGACTCCTCCTGGAGGTGCAAGAGATGAAACAAGTGCCAAAGGACAAGCATAGCAATAAAGGAAACTCTGACTAGTATGGAAGAAGCAATCACAATGAGGGTAATCAAAATAATGCCCAGAGAGATTCCATCTCTTCACACTGGAGATAGAAAAATCTTAGCTGGACACACCCCTGTGAAACCTGCCCTAAGTCTCACCCCACTTTGAGCAGGGAGTTGGACCAGAAAACCTCCAGAGGTCTTTTCTCATCTATTTTAATAAGTAGACAAATTCCTCAATATGCAAATTTATTCCATCCATTCTAGAAGTGACTAACCCTAAGTCCTTCTTTCTTCATTGCCTACCATTAGAGAAAATACATAATTTTATAACTGTTATCTTGTAGATGGCAAGTATTATATTAAATAAATTCAACCTTTACTATTTTTCATCCAGGAAATTTCTCATTACAAAAAAAAATACTCTACACAATTAGTATATATTTCCTTAGTGTTTATACATTGTCTGCACAATGGACTGAGCAGCTGCCCAGGGAGGTGGTGGAGTCACCACCACTGGAAGCATTTAAGAGTGGACAGACACTCAGTGCTATGGTCTGGTTGACACGGTGTTGGGTCATAGCTTGGACTTGATGAACTCAGAGGTCTTTTCCAGCCTAGCTGATTCTGTGAAATTGTCAGGGGCACACTAGAAGGAAGGGAAAGTAAATGTGTCAGACTTTTTCTCAATGTAGAGTCATGAAGTGTGGAGGAGCATGAAATTCCTCAAGTCTCACTGTCACATCATCATCAGAGATGTTCCATTTATTGCCAGGAAACTCATTAATGAAATTCTGAGAATTGAAAAAAACAAACAAACAAAAAAATCAACTCAACCTGGAACTGGCAGGAATGCACTGTACAAACAATTATCCATTTCATCAAATGGAACTATAAAACAAAACAAAAACTGGGTTGGCCATTAGAAAGATTCTGCAAATTATTGTAAAGTGAGGTGTTTAATTTTGGGAAGTGGGAAGGGTGGGAAGGGTGGAGAGTACTTTCCAGCTGCTGGTCAGAGTAAAGTGAAACCATTCAGAGCTACTCTGACCAAGAAAAATGAAAGTTAGGGATTGAACCTTCTGATTTTGCAAAATAAAGAGTTAGCTCCCTTAGGCAACTGGAACAATTTGAACCATAAGTAATTTAAAGATTTTTATATAAAATTTCTTAGCTATGTACATGTAGGAAGGTTGTATATAACTATCCATGTCACACTACTGGCATTGCTCTCAAAGCCCATGGTAAAGACAGCTAAGTAATTACTATATAGACATAAGTTTTTCTATTTCTTAAATCAGTGTTTAAAAATTACCATTTTTAAAGTTCATTTACTAGTTTTCTTTTATCAACAATCAACAATTTTTAAGGTCTCATTTACCTCTGCAGTTGAAACATGAAAAACCCAGTCACTATAAAAGATTGGTTTGAAAAATTTCATCAACTGCTGTTTTCAGATCTTCTGGTAAATTACTTTTTTTTCCTTAATAGTATAATAAATCAACATTGCAAATAATATTTTTATGTATGAATAAATACCTATATATATACACATTGGTTTAGAATATCTTGAAATAATATGTTCACCATTTAAAATATGTTCTTGGGTTTTCTGGTAGCAGCAAGAATGAAAATAAATGTACCACATTTTATCTTGGATTTTGAGATGGGTAAATCTATAACTTTATGCTGTGAAATATTCTAGGATTTGGGGAAAATTGTATCTGTTGCTAGCTAGAAAAATCACAGAGCTTTAAAAATACCTAATAATTAAATGTTATTTCAAATATCTCTTCTAAAAACATGAGAAAAAATGTGCTAGAAATTTAGACTCATTGACAGCACTATTCAGAAACACACATTTCATACTTTCCAGTTTCCAGGCTGTATGAAAATCCAGATATGGCTTTTTAAGACCAGAATTTATAAAATGCCTATGCCATGATGATGCATTTTCCTATAATACCCTGTTTAAAAAAAAAAAAAAGAGAAAATAAGACTGTAATTGTTACTGCAAGTCAGGACAGAGCTTCTGACAAATCTAAAAGATTGAGTGACTTGTAGAAATTTTATAAATGTTCATTTCTGGGAACTGAAAATAAACTGGCTTCATGCTCTCCACGTGTACTACTCTTCCCATTCATTTTGCACTGAAGTTAAGCTTTCCTAAAGTAAATTGCAGAGTGCTTACCATATTTAGCAATTAAAAAAATATCTTCTTTGATTTTGCCACTTGAAAATGATTTAAAACATTAATTTTTTGTGAAAATTCTCATTAATTTAGTTCAGTCTTTTTATGCTATCAGTGGATGGAGATAGTCCAAAATCCTGTATCAACAGTTTCAAAACTACCATGTTCCTCTTAGCACAGTGGGGAAAAATCTGGTTTTTTATAGAAATGTATATGCCTTGTGTACATCACTCCTCAATTTAAGCATACCTGCATAAGTGCCATAAGCCTAAAATATTTTATTACAAATGAGGCTGGCATCACATGGATTGTGAGGTTGCCCTTTGTTAAGCAGAGGAGAATTTCAACATTAGGTCTCCTACATCAGGTTGCAGGTTTATTTGCCAGGCCTCACATAAATCTGGGTGACTAGCCATGAATTTTTAAAGAAATGAGTAATCCTAAGTTTTCCCAAAAACCAAAATGAAGGTGCTTAGTCTCTGAAGACTTCCACTTACACTCTACAGCAGCATCTGTTTTTTACCACCCACTCAGCTATTTTATCAAAGCTACAGACACAAATGGAAAATTGAAGCCGAAGTCACTGCAGCAGAAACCACCTCAGATGTTTCCATAGTCATCTGTTATGTTTTTATAGATTTAAAAATCCTCATTTCTGGAGTAGTACTTCAGAAACAAGGACATTAAATTGTCTTTGGCAAAAAAAACCTTTTGATTTTAGATTGTATTATTATCCATTCATTGTTTCCCCCCTGTCTTTTTTAATCCTGAAGCTTTTCCATGCAACTAGCTGTTGAAAGACTGAAAGTGCCCTGCATATTTCTAATTTCATTGACTTTTTAAATATCAGAAGTTTTGAAATTATAGTTTTCTTGGAGGAGGTTGGTGGAATTTGGTGAATAACAGAAACCCAGGATTTTGAGCTTTCTGTGCTTTCTGGCACTGACCCCCTGGAGAACACTGCTTTTGACCTGAGACTTTGGAGAAGGCTTCCAGATTTGAGTGATGGAGTTAGAGTCATGGGTGTGTAGTTAAATAGAAGTGTGTGATTTCACATGGTGAAGGGTTTTAAATTTGAGATTTTTATAATATAGTAATAGGCATGGGACAAGATGGAGGATTTTGGGTGGTGTCTCTTTGGTATTCTTCCTTCTTCTTCATGGTTTCAGGCAGTAGTTTCTGGTTGGACAGTTAGTGCAGCACTGAGGGTCATGGGAATTGGGTTATTGGGTTAAAAATATTATAATATAGGTGTTAATTCTCTATTGGACTGTTTAGCTTTAAGAGACCTTATAGCTAACTGGATTGATCTCCATTTTGCTCACTTCTAGCTGGTAGCTAGGAGTGCTGCTGGACTTTCTGTACTTTAGATAGGAAAAAAGCTCCCAAACATGAGAAAATTCGTTTCCTTCATGTTTTTTAATCCTGGCTCTGACTGAAGACAGAAGAAACTTCAGACAAACCACTAATTAAGTGGTGGAAAACACTACCCCTGTTACAATGGAGTTTTTTCAAGTTATAGGTTAATGCATACTGTCCAGCTATTACAGGGCTCATTACACACACATTTGGAAGGGAAAAAAGTGGCTAAAACATTAGGCAGTAATGTCTGCTCTATAAAAAGGGATTACTTTGGAACAATTCTAAAAAGGACTGAATTAATATTGGAGTCCTACATCATACACTTTTGTTCAAGATTTGAATACTGGAAGCCTTAGAGATGCCTGAATTTATCAGAATTTCAGCTGTTTGAATTCTTTTATTCAAACCATGTAATGTTCTTCCCCTGTACACTACTGAGCCTGACCAACATCTATCTCACATTTAAGCAAAGCACAGATCCAGTGTCTGAAACTCTCAAGGGAGACAGTTGAGTATTTTGAGAAGACAAAATGACACAATTCTACTTTAGTGGGAAGACAAAATGGATCAGCTCAAGAGAGAAGTCACTGAAGTTTAGTTTTAAAGCATATCTGGGGAAGAACAGCAGTGCCTCTTCCTCTTTGTGTAAGAAATGAACCCATATTGCTGGAAGGCTGTGCAGCTCTCACACTGCCTGTACTGGCTCAGCAGGCACTCTGGGCAGGCACAGGATTTAACTAAAGTGTTAACACAAGTAGGATGGCCATTATGTTCATCCCTAGTTGGCACAGCCTTTCTTAAATCTCCAGGGTATAATTTATCCTAAACTGAGGGATTCCACCTATGTTTTCTGGCTGTTTTTATCCTACACTGTAAATCAAAATAATTGGGTTTTTTTCCCAAAAATATTGCCTTTGTACTCAATCACAGACTGCTAGAATGGCTGAGATTGGAAGGGAATCTCTGGACATCACCTGGTCACTAAGCAGCAGACACTACCATGGCAAGGAACCACGAACAAATTCCCCTTTTAGCTCAGTCTCTCACTGTGTCTGGTGCTCCAGATCTGTTTTATAGCAGCTGACTTTTCCAAGCACAGTTTCCAGAAACTTTGTGCCTAGCTCAGAGCCCAGAGTCCACATTAGGAAATATGTAAAGATAAAGAACTAGATGAGGCTTAAGAAGTTTCTAGAGTTGAAAATTGGCAGTTTTGCTGTAATAAGTTCTCCTGTTTGTTGTTCTCTTGTTTCTGTTTTTGGCCTTTTTACTCCTTTAATTCTTTCCCAAAACAGGAATGTCATCTGCCAATCAAAAAGCATAAAGTTTTCTGATGAGAATTTAGTGGCTTTCCACCATTTTTATATTCAATTATGTCACTACAGGTTTTTATGCATCTTTTCATAAATATATTTCTGTGTAAAAAGCATAAACGACTGCTTTTAATTTATGCTTTTAACATAGAAGTACATTTTTTAAAATGGCATTGACCTTCAAATAAGTGAGAAATCGTATGGAATTTCATAGGAATTAAACAGTTATTTTTAAGGTTTTGAATTTTGAATTTAGAAATATAAACTGTCACACTCTAGGGAACAGCTGGACTATATAGCTAGTTAACAGACTTTCCAGAAACATTTTTGTATTATTTTCTGACAGAATTGAGTTAATTAATAAAAATGGAATGCTAGCAAGGCCTACATTCATTCACACAGAAACAGAGTAAATTTAGAGAAAGATTTAACAAAATATAACCTTTAAAAGGTCAATGCAAAGTTAAAAGATGTATGGCCCTGATTTTGCAAATAATTGAGGATTTCTGAAGTCATAACTATTTAAGGTATGACTTTCAAGAACTGGATGATTAGTACTTCCAGGAAGACAGGCTTTTTGACAGTGCCTTGGTCTGGATGCCAAAAAAATGACATCTCTAATGCTTCAGTTTACAATATTGGTGAAAGAGCTTATATAAACCACAAAGCACTTCCAAACATGAACTCGGGAATATCTGACACATGGAGCTCAGTTGTTGCATAAAAAATTGTACACAGAAAGAAATGAATGAGAATTTTAAAACAGATGCATAAACCTCAGGAATAGAAAGCAGGGATTATTAAATCCTATGGAAGGAAATGATACCAAAAGTGGTTTGGATTAATCATTTTCAAATGAGTTCAGGCCTCACCACAATGTCTAAGCAATCTGATCATTTGTACAATTTTTTTAATTAGGCAGTGATGTGGTTGGGAGAACTTCTGAAAATGAAGCAGCTCTTTATACTGTAATTTTCTGACTTTCAAATCAGAATTCAATCTGGCTGAATTTAATCTTTCTGAAAAATATTTCTTCTAACTGACAAAAATGTAGGAAAAAATATGAAGGAATTTCTAAAACCACCAAAGTTTCCAGCTCTCGCACACACTGGATTTCATCATATTTTGATCAATTTATAAAGGTCATATTTTATTGCAAAATATAATTTATCACTACTCCAATTAGAAAATTGTTCCAGAATCCAAGAGGTTGTAAAATGACAAATAAATATTGGTATGTTTGGGATGGTCCCTGTATTTGAGTATCTTTCAAAACAGCTGTGCTAAGTGCTCTGGAGGGCCTGCTCCAGTGAAATCAGGAAACCATCAGCCTCTGCACAAGTTCTTGAGATGCAGAGAAGTTCCTTCAACTTCTTACAAACACGAAGGCACAAGATCTCTGGAGTTATGTGTTGTCATGGCTGTCAGTCTCTACAACCTGCTCCTGACACCCAGTTATGCCACAGCCTCAGAGCTTCAGTATTCAAACAATGCCTTCCTTTCAAAGCAAGTTAAACATTGGTATGCAACCAAAATGTAATTACATTTTCTTTTACTTCTAAAATGTAGTGTGTTGAAACAAGACAACACTGACAGTCAAATAAAATATTCCTAAAACCCCATAATCATAATTTCAGGTTATTAAATCAACCACTGGTCTTCTATGTTCACCCTTTGGACTCTCATATGCCTCATGTCCTAATAGTCATAAATGTTATAAAATTGTTAACTTCACTTTCACTCAAAAAAAGTGACACAATTTAATAAAGTTGTGTTTGGTTTTTTTTAAGAAACCTGAATTTCTTATCCATGAAGCTCAGGTACCCATAGCAGTGACAAAATACTAGCATTCTCTCCCCTTCCTGGTAAATATTTCAGTTTTAGGCTTTGTCATTCTAAACTATGATGAATTTGCCACACAACTGCCTTGAGAAAACTGAAAAAGGAAATGAATATGGTGCAAACATGGTTTAGATCCTGTTGCAGCCTTCTCCACTAGGAATGGTAGGAATGATTACAGGTTGATATGATAGGAAAGCCATGATTATGGTAGGAAAGATATGATTATCATAGGAAAGAGTCTGTCAATGCTCACACTGTTGAGTCTCCAGAGACTTTGCTGTTACTGGCTCTGGTACTAACACAAGCTCTCACTTAGGCTTCTCTATTTTACTCTCTAACTGTATTTAGGTTGCTTTCTGCAGACAGAAAGCCTTCTGTTAAATTTCCCAATGGACACTCTTCTAGAGATAAGAATTAAAATAATAAAAAAAAATGATTGCACAAAGGTCACCAAAATAAAAAGTCTGAATGCCCAGATCTTCCAAGTTCCATTTCAGTGCCTTAAAGCCAATACATAACTGATATCTTTATGAGGCCTAACAAAAGCTAATAATTTCCTCACTATCCATCTTCTTGAACTAGTGATTTTATTTTTTTTTTTTGAGAGCTATGATGCAATCATTTCAGTTACAGGTCTATCCCTTGAAATTCCAAGTGGTAAAACCAGATGCTTAATTTCCAAGCTTGGGTTCCTTTTTCTGAAGAGCAGGAAATGACTTTCAGATGTCACTTTCACTTTCTGCAGTCATGTTTCCCATAGCAAGGTGTGTCTTTTCAAAAGAAGGTAAAAAAAAAAAAAAAGAGGTGGGGCAGAGTAAGAACATCCCTCCCACACATTAATCCCAAATGGAATGGGATCTCCTAGCATGAGGAATTTTTATAGTTCCATAGTGACACTGACACTACTCCATTACCTCATTTTTAGAAAATGAACTATTGTTTCCTCTGTCAAACCAGCAGAAAGTGGCCAAAAGACAATAAAGACCTTGGTTCTTATGATCAATAAATTTTCTGTGAAATATATTTAATTATTTAATTATTTTACAAGTCTTTGGTTTGTTTGCAAATTCTTTTAAGAGAAACACAGCAGAGCAGAAATAATCCCCACATCAGTGGTGAGAACCTTATAAAAGGAAAACCACAATACAGGAACAAAATATTAAAGTAAAAAAGTATTTCAGATGCCAACCCCAACCACTAATGGAGTTCAAATGCAAAAAAGGAAATTATATTATCCTGAAATGTGAAGCCTAATGTTGAAAGCCAAGCTGGGTGGAAAAAAGTGGCAAATTTTCAAACAGATATTTGCCAGTCATCTTTCAGACCATGCAAAGTCTACAATTTCAATAATATACAAGTAGCATTCATGCTGTTAAGATAGTCTAATTCTAAAGAGTAAATATATTTTTTAAAAAATCTGTTACTGAGAGATTTGTAGGTTCAAATAAGGTTATTTTCATCACTATGAAAAATGCATTGTTTTCTCTCTTCATTTTTTGTGATTTTTTTTCTTCAACAGAACATATCTGCATCCTGGCATTAAGAGATGATTACAAAAACTCACAGAGGTAAACTCGAGGCTCACAATATGGTTGTTTCATCAGTCATCTGAGAAAGAACCTCTACTAGCACACACAACATGAAAAACCTTTTGAAAGCTGATGTGTTTTTAGCTGCAGTCCCACCACACCTTTTCCCTGAATAAACTCTCCAAAGTGGTTGAGCCAAATTTTATTGGAGGTACAATAAAATTCTAGAAAGAATACTTATGATTTTGTCAGAAGATACCACACAATAATCCTGGCTATAAACAATTCCTTGAGATTTAGGTCCACATCTGCAACATCAAGCTAGGTGGTCAGGGGGCTCACACTGAAAGGTGTGATCACATTGAAATGGCAGTCGAGTCTGAAAATGTTCCAGCTCCAGCACTGCTGCCCCCTTTGCCCTGTTAGCACTGCTCTCTATTCAATCCTGACATGCACTATGCTAGGACAGCAGAATCCTCCATTTCACCCTTCCCTGCTGGCTGCAGGTACCTCATGGTGAATATTCAAGTCCTATGTCCAGAATCTACTGCTCAGATGTTTATGAGACATCTCCAAGACATGATAAAACAAGGCCTGTTTTACCACACACATCTAGCTACTTATTCTCAGACAAGGCAGAAGTTGTCCTTAATTCCAGCTGTTAGGTTCATTTCAATTCCTGATGATTCATGTATGGCACATGGAGAACTGACATCCACTAGCATTGTTACAGTAAAATTATTAAAGATAGGCAGATACTCTGTAAAGGGCCAAACTGACAAAATATTACAGATGAAAGTTACAAATATGATCTTTATGTGATTTCCAGAAGCTGGAAGTTAGGTGTCTGAGGACTTCTAAAATTACAAGCAAATCCATCCAGAAAGAGCTTCAAAAACCTGGTGCAGTCTCCTTTCTGTCAGCATGTGATACAGTGCTTAACATTTGGCCAAACTATCACAGAGAAAGTTCAGGCAGTAAGATGAAGGAGCTCAGACAGGTATGAAATAACAAGAACAACACAGTTGGATACTAGACCTGATTTGAGTGTTAGTGGGATTTAAAATCCCCCAGGGAGAAAATATAATGAAATTTTATTGTGCTTACTCTTCTTCTTTCTTCTCCTTCTTCTTCTTCTTCTTCTTCTTCTTCCTCCTCCTCTTACTACTCCTACTACTCCTACTACTGCTACACTACTACTACTACTACTACATTTTCTAATTTTCTAGGGACTAATTCTCTTTGAAGTTAATCCTCTTCAGTACCTCCAACCTACTGTAAAATAAAAACTTCTGCAGATTACTTCATAGCACTTGGTGCAACTTCTGGAATTAACATCTATATATACATCATGTAATATGTGTTTGCATATGAGCGCAAAAGTAAATTTACTCTCAAAAGTAAATATAATAGTTATAGAACTGTAAACTAAGAAGTTCACACAGAAAGAGTACAGTTAAACTTTTTTACTGTTCAATTACTACCAGTATAAACCACACTGAGTAAGTTATATGAAATTCTACATTCATATTGTGAATACAGAAGACAATACAATTCATATAAAAGAACAGTGTGCTCTGTACTCTATCACCCACATGTGAATATTTACAAACTGTTAACAATAAAGTTGTTGTAAGATAAAATAACATAAAAATTAGCATTTTATTCTACAGACTTTAGGGTATTTTTCTGTATAAATAGAACCTTCAAAACGTGCCACCCACATACAGCCTGGAACATCCCTTGCCTGGAAATCAACACACCTGAAAGGATGGAATGCTGAAAGAAGGTAGTTTCACTCTGCATCATCTGCTGAGAGTAGGTGGTCAGAAATTAATAGAAGTGGAAGAAGACTATTTAAAAGGGACTCACCTGACAGAATGGTACCCCAGGAGCCCTACAGAAGTGCACAACCAGGAGATGAGTATTATTCACAAGGTAGGCCACTTTGATTTCATTACTGCTTTTTCTAGATGAGTTTTGTTTAGTAATTTAATTTCTTCCTTTTTACTTTACTACTGCAACACAAAATGAATTTATGAAAAAAAGTCCAATTAAAATACAACCTTCTATTTAGAAGAAACTGCTCTAAATCATGCTGTGAGTTTCAGGTGGCAAAGTTACAGGAATTATAGAAAACTGCTGGAAAACTGGAGAAACTAACTTTTTAATTTGTTGATTAGTAGGAAATAGTTTATTATTCTAAGTAGAATTTATTACAGCAAAAAAATGCCAGTTTTCTAGATACTGTATGAATTTATGAAAAAAAAATTTCAGGAAAATAGAAATGGATTTAAAGAAAAACTCCACACATGTTACTCTTCACATATTATATAAATGTAATTATATATAATAGATATAATTATAAACAAATATATATAATTTTTATATATAGTACTTTAAAAAGGGTTTCCTCATATTATAACAATATGATTTATTAAGGCGATTCCAACTGGCTGACAGATAGTTAGAGGTGCTTCATAAAATGAAACAGGGAACCATTACTGTTAGATCTGTGATCTTTTCTTATATGTACATATATATACACAAATAACGGGATGAGAATGCTGGAGCAGCTGTCTTGAAGCTTTTATTCCATCATAATTATCAGTCTCATTTTACAGAGCCAAGCACATGAGATGGAAACAGCTTCAGCTGCTAGCACAGCAGACGAAATTCTCTTTGTTACAAAGTCTTTTAACAACTTTCTAGCCAATAGCATAATGTTAAAAGCTGATAAGAATTTGCTTGGGCCAATTAATAAAGCTGCACGTACATCTTGCTTTAGACAATGCTTGCTTGTAGTAGCTTAAAAACAATGGATAAATGTTCACTATTAAACTAACATATTTCTACTATCTTGCTTAACATTTTCCCAAGGCCTATCTCCACACAGCTCACAGCCCTGCTGCTTCTCGTCCTTGCAACCTCAGCATTCCTGCATTCTTCCATTCTGAGACTTGCTTTCACACAGCTTTTGAGAGTTTTCTACCTTTTCTATTTCCCACACAGTTTTTCTGTTTATTCATTGGATAAATATATTTAACTTTCAAATGTCCCACTGATGCCTTAAGTTTGGAGTTTTCTGTTCTGCTTGGGTATGCTTTCCGTTGTGCTTAGGGTGGTGAAGACAAAATAGTCAGATTCCAGCTATTGATTCAAGGACAGTTTCTTCAAACTTTAAGCCCTAAGTATAAACAACGTGAGAAGAGGAGGGCGGGCCATCCAGGAGAAGAGGAGGATAACACCTTACAATTTGAGACTATTAATTGGATGGCTGACTCCTGTATGTAAATGGACTGACGTTTATAAAAATGTAAAATCATGTGACCAAGCTCTCTTTTGCATCCACCTTGGAGCCACTCGGGCAGGGCAGGGGCCACGCTGGCACTGCTGCTGCCAGGGTGTGGCCTTTGAAGGCCTTTCAATATACTCATTTATTTCCCCTAACTCTGTGTGATCTCTGTTCCAGCTCCTAAAGGCAACACCACCATAGGATCTGAACTTGCTAGGTCAATCACAGAGCATCTGTAAAAGCAGAGCATAGTGAATAAGCAGGAGCTAAATATCACCTACACTTGTGTGACTTAAAACTGTAAAACTTTCTTGATTTTATAAATCCTCCTGTCTTCTCCAAATTCCAGAACTTGACAATGTATTGCCCTGGGAGCTGCTTCTTCCTCTTAACTGCCTGCCTCATTGCTGCATCCCGTGGTAACCCCCAGCGCAGCAGCCAGCAGTGCTTGCAGAGTGTGCCGTGGGGTGAGCTCTTACAGGAGATTGAGCAACTGGTGAGTCAAAGTGTAAAACACTGACACAGTCCATAGGTGTCCTTTTCCATCCTTCTTCAGTTTAGGTGCAAGCAATTCTCAAATGTGTAACTGCCAGATTACGATTTTTTCCCCTCACATAATTAAATAATTAAATTATGAGTCAGATGTTCCTTCTCTCCAAACCAAAGAATCTTAAATTTAGATTTTTTAGTTTGCACTCATTCTGTTGAATATATGACAGTTGTGTGCCTTCCCAAGAAGAGTACAAAGTAATCTGGGAGTCCTTCTAATTGGCAGCAGCTGAGACTGTAACACCATAATGTACTTTTACCATTATGTAATCCCACTGAAATAAAAAGACATCCACAGTTACATAGTTTTTGGTACAAATACTCTCTGGAGCTGTTTTTGAAATCAGCTGTATGGAAAGTTTCCCACTTTGGCTTCTTTGGTGGCCTGCTCTTTTCTCAACTGTTGAGTTCCTCAATAGTTCCTCTGTACATACCAACATCCCTGGAAAATTTGAACAAAGTTGAAACAAGCAGCTATTCTTCCCATTTCAGACCAGCTTGGGAGGCAAATGAATCTTCTTCAAACTCACGAGATATAATGTCAGTGTCGTCACTTTTACCCTTCATTGTTAAGAAACCAACTGAGAAGTCACTTCTATGAATTTTTTAGATAATAAACCTGGTTTATCACATGCTTATAGTTTCTATATTATGCTTTCTTTAAGAACAAAAGAGGCTTTTCCTTGGAGTCTGAGGAGGTGAGCAATGAAGATTTGTGTTTCCCTGAGCAGATGCTAAAAGCAGTAAGTAGAAAAATACATGTACTTGACATTACCTCACTGTAGCAGCTCTACCTCACACAGCCTATGCATCTTGTCATGGGACTTCTACTCTAGAATTGTGCCACATTATAGTACAGGCTTAAATGATAATTCTGACTGTTGACTTTTTCCTGGAGTGGTTATTTATAGAAATCAATGCTTTCTTCCTTCTTCTACTATTTAAGTAACGATGCCACTTTTACAAGAAAAGGGTTAGATCTTTTCTTGTTAGTCCTGCTGTTAAAAGGTGAAAAAATAATTTGGGGTCAGTCTGGTAGCCTGGAAACCACCAGAACAGCATGCTGGCCTCAGTTTCAGTCAGAAGCAGATCCCATGAAGGCAGTGCAGGGGTAATTCCATGTACTACTCAGCACATGCACCACTTCATGTGCACAGCTCACTTTCTGTCCAGACCTGCAATGCCACAAAATAAGGCACTGGTTGAGAATTGCATGCCCAGCAATTCATTCTACCTGTTTCCACTCCATCTCTTCAATGGATCTTCTAAAATGCACCCTGGCAACAAAAGGGAAGGATGGCAATATTGGCCTCTCCTGTATTTCATCTTTTCCGAGGTAGAGGGAGCTGCCCTTCATCAGACAGGGACTGTGCTTGGGAGGAAAGCCCTGCACAGTCTGATGTCTTGGGCCTGAATTCAAAAGATCTGCTTTTGCCTCTCGGCCTTTTATTGACTATTGCTTATGCATTGTAAATTTTGAAGTATATAAATGCAGCCCAAAAATGCAAGATATACTTATTTTACAAAATAGGGGTCCTCCTATTCAATTCAAGCAACTTGAATTGAAGTAACTTATGAATTGTAATTGGAAATTGAACATAAAATTCCTGATTTCCAAATAAATGCCATCTTTGCAATGCATATTATTATCTGGAATTTTTGTACTGAAAAATTTAGAAAAGCACAAGAAAGTGGTGAAAATTGTTTAAGAACTTATGATAATTGGACTCAAGTACTTGAAAAATCAACTCATATTTAAATGCAGACTTCAGAAACCAATTTTTTTTTTGTCATTATAGGTTAAATATGATAATGCAGCCATTGTTCATATAGTGCATGAAATTGCTGAGTTTTTCAAGAGAGCAGACACTCCTTTTCAGGACAAGAACCTTTTTCTGAGAGGAATGTATGAGGCTCATGCTCAGCTCAAGACGTGTGTAAGTATAATTTATTAATTTATATTGCATGGTATTTCAAGTCAGGTATTCATGGTGAATAAAACTGATAAAATGTACACTGAAAATGTAATAGAAAACTTAAAAGACTACATTTTCAAATAAGGATACTTAAATCATAGGTTTGAAAGTAATGGCAGGCATCTTTCAACTTGTTTACTGACCTGTATGATACAGGCAATTTTAAATTCACACATTTTATTTATGGCCTTATTTAAAGACATGATGCCTAAATGTGACTTTCTTCTGCTTAAAGACTGCACTAGTTCTAAACAGAAGTACTTACTGTTTTAACTAAATATCAGTTTCATGTGTTTTTCTTCAAGTACTTATGACTTCTGTCAAGAGAAGCTAACAAAGAATTACATGCAAGTTGTAGGCAAAAAATCTTAGGTCAGCATTCAGCCTATTTCAGCTGAGCAAACTACTTAAACATATATGCACAAATAGTTAACTCAGTTGGGGTCAGCTTAAGAACTATTTACAGAGGACAAAGCCTCAGATTTGCTGTGGCTTCCCTTGCACCTAATGCCTGTGCTAGACACCAGATTTGCCAACAAACCTGCAGGAGAGCAAAACTGGGCATACAAAGGCACACTGGGCATAGACCCTGCCCCTCTGTGCACCCTCCACAGGGCAGAGCTGCCCATGGCTGGACGCTGGCCTGAGCAGGAGCACAGCAGCACTGACCTCCAGCCCCACTCTGCTGCTCCTGGCCAGGACTAAGTGTGTACAGCTATGGACAATAACCACTGCCTAATACATATATATACACCACAAACACATCAATAATTATTTTGTGTTACTGATCGAACACAATCCCATCTGCTCATCTGTAACACTGAATGTCAATGTTCATCAAGTCTGAAATCTGCTTCCTTCAGACAGCACACACTGACAAGTATACTGCCACAAAACAAAAAGATCCATAGACCTTTGTGCTGCCCTGAACACTGAAATATTCATTTCCTGATCTCTCTGCAGACACAGTGTGTGCTGCACTTAGTGCTCTCAGTCGATGACCATGTCCATCAGAGGGCACTGTTTGAACTTTTATTTACTAGTCATTGTTCAACCTAACAGTTTACTTTTCTTTTTCCTTAAAATAACAGCTGAAATCCAGGCGTAACATCAGCCATGAGTCTATAGTGAAAGACTGCTTCAAAAAAATGGATGAACTTGTGGCCAAGGTAAGTAGGCTGTTTCTTTCCAGCTAAATTTAAGAAGTCTAAAGATAAAAAGTAGATTCTTATGCAAGTATTCACACTGCTGATCAAAGCTGCACATACCTGTGAAATTGTGCCCCACTTCCATGCATTATGGATTTTCACCCACTGAAAATCTTTTGGTCCACACTCATGTCAAGGCCAATGTCTCGTGACAGGCTTTTAAAAAACACTTAGTTTTAATTCAGCACCAAACCCCATGACAGTCTGTGTCTTTTTAGAAAAAAACTTTACATCACATGGGTCAGGATTACCCATGTGTGTGTTGGTGGAAAAGAAATGGTTATCATATACACCAAAGAATATTTGCACTTTAGACAAACTTCCTAAAATTAGTATTAAATTTTTGTTAAATTTCTTTTAAGTAATTATATGTTTGTTTCCCAACTCACATTTTGCTTGCTATACTATTGGACATAATTTTTACAAACAAGTTAATAGACAATTCTAATAACTTTTTTTTCACAGTCAAATGATCACTGCATTTGGCAAGAGATCCATGCACATTCCAGAGAGATACTCCAAAGAATTGAGAACTACTCTTTCAAGAGAAGAACAACACATTAGCAAAGCCAGTTGCCATCACATACTTCAAGGATCTACAGTCATGCAAGATGTAAAAATTAAAGGAAAGCAAAAAAACCACATTGTTTTCATTTAGTAGTATAAACAGATTAACTTATTTTTGTCAAGATATTTTTCTAAACTACTATAAAAACTTAAGCCTTAATAAAAAGATGCAAAAACCCTATGGAAATATATTTGTATTTATTTGTTTTACAAAAACAAAGGTGGCATTTTTCATAAAATAGGTATCATAGATAAAGCCCTTCAAAATGTGCTTTCAATCTAAAAAGTGAGCATATCAGTTACACTATTTGATTTCACAGTACATCCACCAAGCTCTGGAAATACAAATCTCTGACAGCTTTTCCAATGCACATCTCATATTTGCACTCTTGCACTTTTACCACTGCAGTCACAAGGCTCCCTAACCATTCATGTGTGAAAAAATTAGCCTCTTTCCACAACCCTGTGCTGCCAGGCCTCCACAGCCATTCAGGAATTCTGAGATTGCAGTTTGATCATCCAATATACATTGTATGTATAGATATTTTTAAAGCTAAAACAAAATAAACAAACAAAACAAAATAAACAAACAAATAATCTCTTCATTCTATTGTAAAGACTGGGCCCCTCAACAGCAAAACACCTTTAAATGCTCTCATGGTATCTAATAGGCACTGGCAGCACTGCATGCTGGCACATTTTTCCAAACAGCTCCCTGATTATTTGAGAGCCTGTAGAAGAGGATAACATCTATGAAACTGACAGTTTTGAAGGAGAGAAAGGAGGGGTGCAGTGGGTGCACAGTGCTTCATAGTATCTTTCAGCAATGAGATATTCCTTACTCCTGTGGCTCCTCATTTCTAGGCACTGATTTTCAAGCTGTCTCTTCGGACAAAAATGTTAAAACAGATCAGCAGACTGCAAAAGATTGTAATATTTACGCTTCACTTAGATTGCACAAAGATGAAAAGAGTAAAAATCTTTGTAATAGCCTATGAGTGTCAGTTTCTTACCATTCTTGGACAGTGGTTTTGTTGTTTGGTTGGCTGGTTTTAAATCTGATTCAAGTCTTTACAGGCAGCCTAGCACCTCACTCCAGTGTGACTTTCCCAAATTCACAAGAGCCCTTCATCTCTCCTTTCAAAAAATGGCTTCAGAAAAAAGCCCAAGCTTTTATGTCTTACAAAGAAACATAGGAGTAACCAGTAAATCAATATTAACCCTTTTGGACCAAGTTTAACAACAAACACAGTTGTGTTCTTTCATGGCACATTCATTATACTGCCTTGTTCATGCACCATCTGAATTGGAAAGAGTTCACTCAGCTGAGGCTTGATCAGTGTGCAGGCACTGTTCCAGCTGAAAAAAATACTCCCTGAAGTCACACAGAAATCAGTACAAGAATCAAAATTCTTCAATGAATAAATTCCACTAAGTCAAATAATACATTAAAATAATGAACAGACTTTCTCCATCTTTGAACTGAGGGAATGTTCTGCATTCATTACCTTCTAAGGCAGATATTGTTGCTTTGATATGAATCCGACCTTTCCATCATAAATGGTGCAATGCCAGTGTGAGCATATTATGTATACTGGTAGCACTAAATACTTAAAAAGAAATTATAGTAATAATAATAATAAGAAAGCCTTACTGTCAGTTTCCAATGTGTTCCCTCGATTATAATTCAATTGAAAACATACACATATTTATTCCTTGACATGTAGACATTAGTAAACTGAGTTTGGGAACGATTGTTATTCTGTCTGAATATTTATTTTAATACTGGTCATAACCTGTTTTAATCAGATTGGAAAGCACAATAAGTAAGTATTTAAAATATTTACTGCAGAAAGTATGAGGAGACAAAAACAACTTCGGAAAAATAAAGGAGTGAATAGATGCACTGGGCTTTCAGTTTAAGCTAATGAATCATTTGATGAATGCATTCTTTTTACAGCATCTATCTCAATCTTCTGCCATAGAGGAAGAATGATTAGTATTAGGAAATTTTTAGGCATCTTGCAGTGGCACTGTGCATTTCAAATAGCCAAGGACAGACACTTTAGTCTCGGATGGAAATTTTGGCTATTTCTAACTTTCTTTGGTCTTGAATAAATCAACTTGTGCTCTCTTCATAGGAACAGGTTTTTCTGTGTATTTGCAGATTTGCAGGCAAGTTAGAGCAATATATGAAACTAAGACATCTGTTATCTTCTGTCTGGGTACATCAGTCACTAGTCATGGTCACAGCCCACTCTGTATGCCAGACAGACAGAAAGTTTGGACCAGCAGGTATAATCAGGGACCATTCTGAGGAAAACTCTCTATGGCACAGGGCAGCCCAAAAATACCTGAGCTAACTCTAAAACACTTGGCCATAGCATGATCAAAACACAGGCTAGAGATCATAGCATCAGTACTTCACTCAGGATGTGAAGAGCAGAATAACAGCAATCTTGGTTTTATACAACAAAAATTTAACAGGACTCAAAAAATACCAATCCATAACTCACTATTCATGAGTGGTTTATTCAAATCTTTATTTTTCCTGGAGAACAGCATTAGAATTGATAAAGGTTTTTATGCTTTGGGGGAAAAAAAAGACAGAAGCTATTTAACATCTTCTAAAGCACTAATTTTGTAGTGAGAGAGAAAAGGGAAGGCTGGAGGAAAAGGATTTTTAAAAAGGAAGAGAAATAAAAACATGAAAGAATTATCATGTTAAACAGCCTACACTTTTTCTAGGAAAGCTATAGATACAGGATTAAATATATGTTATCTTACTTAGCATATGTTTATAAAGTATTTCAACATGAAAGTATTTCAAAATATAAATAAAGCAAGGAGACTACACACTATGAAACAACATCTTTGGGGTAGACTAGATTTTTTTTTTTTCTTCCATTTGAAGTCACTAGCATGCACAAATTTAAAAGTATTCTTTTCTATCATAACCACTTATGTCCAGCAAATATGATTTTATCTGCCTAGAGGAATTTTTTTTATCAAAATTTAAACACAGTTTATTTTACCAGTTGAGTATTCACACTTAAAATTTCATCTTAAAAGCATCTTTGTAAAGCCTTATTCCTCAGTAGCAGTTTGATCATTGCAAGAAGTGTGTAGCAAGGTGTAGCAGTTGTAGCAAGCACAATCTTTTAAGTAAAGAACATATTTTAAGATACAATACTGGAAATCGACCAGCAATACTTTATTATATTAAACCCCATTTTTACTGAGACCCAATTAATGAATCTCTAATTCCAACCTGTGAGAGAGATGAGTGGTCACTCTTTCCAGCACATGTGTAGATCCATGATAAACTTTGAAGGTTTTGACACCTGCATTCTTATTTCCATAGACTTTTCCCAATACAATGCAGTGTAATTAGATTTTTAAACTCTTCCCTCGTCTGTATAGGATAATCAACATCATCAAAAGGCTAATGGTACCCTCCTTGTAGTCTGAACTAATTATTTAATGAAGCACATAACACAATTTGGTTTCTCACTCAGATTCAGCGTGAATATTTTAGTGTAGCTGATATGGTAAGAGCTTGCAGCTGTCCTTGACCCAGCTATGGCTCAGGAGAAATGAACCTGAACAGGAATGGCAAGAATTGCAAGAACAAGTGAAAATTGACATATTTATGCTATTAGCATATGACAACCCAAGTATACACTAGTTATTTGATGTTTGACATTTTAATCCACTCCATTTGCAGAGAGGCATCTCAAGAGGGACAGGGAAGAGCAGCACAAGGCAAAGTCACAAATAGGAAAATTCTGCTTACTGCTGATTTTACTCAGCTATAGTAAATGAGCTGTTTAGGCAACAACAGTGGTGCATCAGCTTTTTAACATGAACTCACGGCTGAAAACAAGAAGAAATGAGTGCCATAAACCAGCTTCTAGACTTTAATGGGACTACATGGCTTTCAGTTTAATCTGAGCTAACCACAACATCCGAAGAAAGCAGCCCCACATTGCCTTTTTATGTGATCTTCACTCAGACATACCAGAGGAAAAAACCTTGCTACAGCAAAGCCTGTCACAGGCTGGGAAGCTATCTGTAGCTCATAAGAAAAAAATAGCTGCTCTGAATTAGACTCCAGAGAACTCTCCTTCGTCCCTGATCACAACAGAGAGCTTCCAATTAGCTTAAGCTTGTATGAGTCAGAGTCCACACTGCATATCAAAATACTAATAATTTATGGTGCTTTGATGAAGGGATAATTTTATATTGTTTTATTGGACTTTGTTAACAACACACTCTTCACGTGATAACATTACTGCTGTAATCATCCTAAGTCTAATTTGCTTTAAATAATTCTGAAATAATGATAGAAAAAGATGTTAAGGATTTTATAACCAACATGTTGCTCTCTTCAATTTACTTTTACTACTTCATCTACTGTGATACTACATTACTAATTTCCACTTGTTGAAACCACTGAAGTCCAGTACAAGTTAATAGTCCCATTGTCTCTAGCTAGCTTGGAATACCAATTTTTTTTTTTTTCCTAATGGAAACTGTTCACAAACAATGCTCTTTCTGATAAATGGAACAGGAGTTCTGCAATAAAGAAGGTGTACTTTATAGCTAAAGCTCTTTCCATGTGTTTATATTCTCACTCCATCCTTTTTCCTGATTCCCTTGCATCTTCCCTGAATATACCACAACTGCACATCAGAAAAACATAGCAAAGTCTAGCTGAGACACCAAGTTGTTTTTCAAGTAAGGTTTTTCTTGCAGCATGGAGTCCTGATGGAGTCTATCATCAACAATGTGAGTTCGTAAGACAGTCTCATCAGAAATACAGAGTTTACCTGGAAGCCCAGCTTTCTGTCTATAAGGTCAGGTCCAGCCTAGAAGAACATGTCTAGCCTTTTTCCAGCTTGGCAGACTCACAGCACTTTCTAGACTCAGGCTTGAAACTTCGATGGACACGTGACTCCCAATGTCTCCACTGCTAAACTTGTATGGGGGAAACTTCAAAAACCATCTAGATGCAAAATCCTGTGCAATATTTTCTAGGATGGCCCTGCTTGAGCAGAGAGGTTGGACCAGATAACCTTCCAGCCTTACCCATTCTGTGATCTGTGACTTTTCTCTCTTTTGTCAGAAAACTGTTAATGTCGTTGGATAAACTATTGCTCCTGTTGATGAGAATGAACATTCTGCTCCTGCTATTTAACCACTGTCCATCTTTTTGTTTTGTGGATAACTCCTGCCTCTTAAGAAATACAGATAATTTGGGTAAAGTTTCTAGTGAATATTGAACATTTCAGATAAAATCATGAAAATACTAATTGTCATAAGGTACTCTCTTATATCTGAATTCTTTATTTCTGGTCAAAGAAATTTTCTTACTAAACTCTCATGTCCTGAAAGATATAACTAGATGCAATCTTCACTTTTAAGTACAATATCTAGGTGGCAATATTATGCAATTTGGAAACTACTTCAAGATTGTTATCTCACTATCTCATGAGGTTTTAACTTAGAAAGCTTAATCCAGAGCAGAGCGGAAATTGGGCTGCAAACCTGATGATGTGACCTCATTACAGGGCTGAAAAGGCTGTAAAAGAGAATTAGCTCCACGCTAAAAGGAACAGAGTACAAATCTCCCATTTGCCCTCCTCATGCCATGTGTGTGCTGGCCCCGTGCCCAGCAGCCTCTCCCTCCAGCACCCACACCACACCTTTCCTCTTAAGGATGATTATTGCTCTTTGCCCAAGTGTTTGCTGACTGATGTTGCTCCAGGGTGCCATGGAAGGGATTGCTGCTCCAGACTTGGTTACATGCTGCCAGACCTACTCCACAAGTGATATTCACTTTCATTTTCAGTGCTGGCCTAACTGTAGCAAAATCTCATCCTTCATCATCTAGAGCAGCACCCACTGTGGCCTCTTGTCAGGAGCCATGGCTTCTGGGACATTGTGGCCCTAACACCTGCAAAGAAAATGCCTGAAATTTCAGTAATTTTGGTCTCTTCATGACCCTAACAATTCTCTTCCATGGATAAGGAGGTACTCCTTGGGTCTGAATCTGCCAGCTAATAAATGCTTCCTCTTTTCTCATTAATCACAATCCTGCACTGACTCATGATGTTCAACCAGACAGCTGCACAGTAAGAATTTCCCCATAGGAGCCCAAGTTTCTAAAACTACACTGGTTCTTTCTTATAGCAAAATTATTTTCAAGCCAACTGCGACTCAATTGGCAGTAGAACCATGTGTGTAAGCCCCATAGCCTGTAACTGATATTGTTCCCTTCCATGGAAGATGCTATACCATACTCCAAAGTACATCCCACACTGGGACACAGGGGAGGACATAAGCCACATGGACCTTCTGATTCCCTGGAAGAAAAAAGTTGAAGAGAATTACACCATAACTCTTTGTGAATGCAATAGGAAAGCTGTGCCAAGCTTCCTACAGCACTGAGATTTTAAAGACAAGATGCTGTGTGAAGCATTTGGCCTCAGCAGCAAATAGACACACTCAGTGTCAAAGAAGCACTGCCTTCCTGGAAGGGAAATGATCTGTATTGACTGTAAACATTAAATGTGCTCCATCTATGTCTGATCCAAACAATCACTATTCAATTTACTCACAACATGCCATCTACTTTCACATAATGATCCTAATGGTACTACTCAAATGTATTTTAAAAGGACTTTGGTCACTTGAAAAAACAATCAAATAAGTCAATTTTTCTTCATTAAAATTCTAAGGGCATTCAAGGAACTATTATGGAAATAAAGAAAAAAGAAAACCAAAAAGGCAAGAAACCAGATATTTAATATGTTTATATGGACATTTAATATGTTTGGGCACTGCCTCAAACTCTTAAATTCCTCAACTCTACACTCCACAGAAGTTTACAATATTATTAATTCTGTAAATAGAAGCAAATCAATCTGGTTTTGGCTTTTATTCAGCTCTGTTCCATATTTTAAATATTTCACTTAAATTCTCAGTTATGCCTGCAAAATGATTTCTAAACTGTAGGTTCTGTATGTTTGGGTTGTTGCTTTGTTCTTTTTTTCTTTGACTTTTTTTCAGGAGGGAGGGTGGGGGTTGTGCTATAGAATGTGAGATTAGAATTTTTCTGGTGTTTCTCTGTGCAAAGGATCCATACAAACACATTTTCCAAGGAATTCAATGTTAAATACATCTCTGCTAACTTATTAAATTTCACAGACTAGGGGAAATGAGATGTTATTAATTCCCCTCACAGGAAGAAAAGATTGCATAAGGCATCCAGACTTCTTTTTGCAAATCAAAGTGGTCCTGCCAGTTATTAAAGAATATTTTTTTAATTCTGTAAGAGAAACATTACATTTTTTAATCATCTGCTATGATATTGAATCAATGTAATAAAAATATTTAGGAGCAAGAGTATGAAAATTGTAGCAGTTAACCACTATATTAAAACTAACAATGGGAGTGAAAAAAGCTGTCATTCTTGTCTTCAGTTTAAGAAGAAAGGAGGAAAGAGGTGGGAAGAAAGTTGAAAGTAGTGAAAGCAAGCAGAAAAGGAAAATGGGTGATAAGAAAATACATAAAAGGAAGGAAAGGAATGCAAAGACTGCTCTTGAAATGCTAATTATTTGGATGGAAGACCTTACCTGACTTCGATCTCTAGATATTTGTAACCTCTCTCAGAACCTACTGGCTGCTAACCCATAGGTAATGATGATCCCACTCAGCTCTCGTACCAAAATTGCTTTTCTAGTCTCCTCAGTCCTGCAAACACAACTCTGTGGCACTGTACTCCCCAAATAGTTTTTGAAAGAGACAAATATGTCCTGCACACTCTGGAACACATTCCATTTAGAGCAGTTTTGCTTTTCCTCCACCTCACTGCCCCCCAAATCAATGTCTCCATTAGGCTTAGGCAATTTTTAATTCTCTTTCAATCTGAAGACACCACACTGAACAAGAGCCTTTGAAGGACTAGGGTCACAGCACTTACATTAAAATTTGCAGTCATGTATCATTCTGTCCATCTGGGCAGTCTATCACTAATGGCACCTGAGGTATGCACAACCACCTAAGTTATTTTAAGCATTGTTGGAGCTGTCATTTTCAGGCAAGGTGCAAAACCGCAAAACAAAACAATGCACAATCTCTTGCAGAGTGAAATTTATCCTCAAAGGTAAAATAATCCAATAACAAATATATGTCAAATCCATCACTTAGCAGCACAAATTAAAGCAATATAAATTCTTAAACTTCAGCAAAACCATTTGGTAAGTAGGAAGTTGAGTATTTACACTGCAATGGATAACAAAGTCATCTATTTAACTCTCATGTATTACAAAACATAAAGATTGCAAATTATAAACCACAATCAATTTAATTTTAAATAAACTAAAATTCTCCAGTATCACAAGAACTGTTGAATATTTGGGGGAACTGCTGCACAAACTAGTATTTGAGAGGACTGTATTCTTAATTCATCATATCAGTAATCATGTAACTACATTTATATTACATCAACTATACTGCCACATTAACTCTGTAAAATTCTATTCTTTGTGGAAGGGAACAGCCATTGTGATCTTTGTAAAGCATCAGAGCTTACACTTAGGTGGGAAATTACACTAACCAATCAAATTAATTAGATCAGATCACTACCAATGGTAGCATTTTTTTAAATATAGTTATGAGTAATTTTAAGTAGAAAAACATTCCTATGATTTTTGCTTGATTTTCTTTTGTACATAAAAATGATTCTCAAGATCATAAAAAAGGGGAAAATACTATTTTCTCCTTGAGCAGCCCTAAGTAGCACAAATCATCTATATATTTTATCTCTCCTAGTTCATTCAGGCTTTTCCCCTTGCAGTTATTTCCATCAATTCTGCTAAGGGAAGAAACAGAGAAAGCTTCAAGCCAAATTATCCATTTGGCCCCAATCCACATAAGCTCTCAGCTGATGTGCTCTGTGTTTGTGCCTTTCCAGAAAGAAGTGGCTAAACATTATTCTAACCAAACTTTGTCAAGGCATACAACAAATCTTCAAAGAATATATATATATATTCTTCAGCACATGACTAGGAAGTGATGCTCAATGAGATAAGTCTTGCTCGAGTACATTGAAGCCTTCCTCCACAATCTGCCACCAATCAGGAGGACATTTTCTGGATGGGGACACTCCAACACTCCTGCTGAAGTCCTTCCAAGGATTCACTAATCCAGAAGTACTGTACAAAAGGATAATACCACCTATAATCAATTAGGGCATTAATCTAATAGAAAGTTCGGCATTTTAGACAACGTTCTACTGTTCACATTTTTACACTGAGCATCAAAGTAAACAAATATAATTTGAGAACTATCCCACTAATAGTAAGAATTCTCCCTGACATAGCAAATTCTTCTGTGCTACTTAAGAGAAAGCTGCAGAACTACCACATTCTGAGAATACATGAATAATCTATATCCTTTTAATGCAGACTATGAACACGTGTACACAGCCCTACCCATTTCCCAATGAGACACACAGCTTTGTGGCTCATAGTACAGCAAGTCCACAAATTATCCTCTGGTGCCAAATGATGGCTCACTGTGGAACTTTTCTAGGTGAGAAAGGCTTTCATATTCTTCTTCCCCAAACCTGAAGAAATAGCTTAGTCAATCGTATGATTGATTAATTGTCTAATTAGCACAATGTTTCCTTTTATTGAAGTGTTAGGCAGGCTTTTTCCCTGTTTCTGAGGATTTTTTTAAACCTCTGAGCAATTATGATATATGTATGACTAGCATGGCTCAATTTTTCCAAAAGGAGTATATTTTACATTATATATCTTTCACAGTAATACACATCATCTTTGGTCTGCAATAATTGAGTTGTATTTAACTCATTTGTGAATTCTCCTATCCAATAAGACACAAAGAAGAATGCACTTTTCAATTAAAAAGTGGACTCCACCTCACATCAAACCACAGAAAGATGAGTTTTTAGGGGTTGAGGACTTGATTGTTTTTTTTTTAATAATCAAAATTTGAAAGTTAGATCACCTTCACATACATAGCATATTGTTTGATGGTAGCACTAAGCAGCAAATTTAGGAGCTGGCAGCAGGAGGAAAGAAAAACAGTGACACATAATGAACCTGTTGAGTGCAAATTAAAAATTTGCATGTGTCATTTAAGAAATCATGCATTAATTTACCAGAGAAGAAATAATATCAAGCCTAAAGACCAGACTGACATATTTTCCATATAACTACTTACAGAACATTTTCCATAAAACCCTGGAGGCCTAAAAACTACTATAAGCTGAACAATAGTTTTTGGTTTTAAAGCTATGTAGCAACATTCCAATTCAAAATGTTTTGGCTAGGAATTAATTTGCTACTGATTTATCATGTTTTGCATTTAGATTCCATGATAAAAACACAGTGGAAGGAATGACTTCTACAAAATACTGTTCAATCATTGTCTTTTATATTTTAATTAAGAACAGTTATAATTAAATAAATATAGGAATTAAAATTGTGCTTTTCATTTACAGAATGCCAGAATACCACAAAAACTTGTATTTTTATTTCAGTGGAAATTTACTCAATGCCTTAAACTTGTACCTAATGTTTCAACTGAAGAATCACTTAAGCAAACTCAAGCAACAGCCATTTGACATTCAAGAAAAGGTTGTATCTCATGTTCAATACATGATTTTCCTTCATAATGAATATATGGTGATGTTTTACCATTCCTCACCGAAAACAACAAAAAATCTTCTGTAGTAGACATGTATCACCAGGAAATATTGTGGTATGGGAAGCAGGGGAGTATTATGAAAAACAGCCAGTTCTCTTGAAGAAATCACTGTCACCATCTGCTCAGAAATGATACCTAAATGATTTATTAGTTCCTCCTTTTCAGCTTATCTGTGCATTCCATGACTAGCCTGCATAATTTTAAAATGCCAGAATTTCTGTAAATCCTTCCATCTAATTTTCTGTTCTCTGCCTGGTTTTTAATAATACTAAAAATTTGAACATGCAGAATTTATTTGTCTTTATGATTCAGAAGTCTCATAAAAAAAGACAGCTGAGCAGTCTCCAAGTGCCTCAGATAAACTTGAAAGTATGGGCTCATGTATCATAGATGCCAGAGAATCCACACTCAAGAAAGGTCTAGCTGTAGAAAACTGCTCCAGTTGGCTGGAAATCCATTCATTCAGTTCTGGTATTCATGCTGCAATCTCATTCTCTTTGGGCATAACTTGTTCTTCCCAGCTGAACCTGATTTCAATGGAAAATGTTGTGCCAAATGCAGTACAGCATGCACTTGTGGCATGACAACCAAAAGATGAACTGTGGTATAGTTTAAAGCAGCTCCTGTAATGATGCTGGTGCAGAAAGGAGAGGTGAGTACCAATCCAAAGCACGTGAAAGGATTTTTTAGGTAGTGATAAGATTCAAAGATGGGCAGATATGCTTGACCTGTAAGGCATAGGGAACAAACAGGCCGTATGAAAGGGAAGCACCAGACCACCTGCAATGGGCAGTACCAGAGAGCAGTCAAACCCACCTGTCCTCTTCCTATTCCATCTAAAATGGTTCCATTTAGTCTTACAGTAGCAGGACAGCTACAGCACCTGATGTAGTGTGCAAATGACCTGCTGAGGCTTTATTCAGGTATGCAGTTTCTGTTTATCAGATTGCATATCTCAAGAGCCTATTCTCCTGGTGTCAGTGTGATTTATACTTGTGTACCCAGCTGTATTAACAATAGCCCACAAGCTAACACTGTTTCCCCCAACAATCTTCAACACTTAAGCTAGGCAGTCACTCACTCACTCCTTTTAAGATTATAGGCAATTGTATTGCTGGAAGATATTTGAGTATATCAAGACAGCCTCAGGAACAAACAGTTCCACATCCTTTCCTCTCCTCCCACCTCTAAAAACCTGACACAGCCAAAACACAATTCTTCCCCGACAGCTCTGCTGTAGAACAAGGAGTAGCTATAATGATGAAACAGTGAAATCATTGGCAGATTGTTAGTTACATGACAGGGCATTAATCACTTATAAGTTTATGTGTACAATAGAGCAATTGATGAAAAAATATTTTCAGAAAGAGGAGCCCCTTAGCTTTGAGGTTGTATAGGGAAGCAAGAGGGACAAGTCTAACCCCAGACAAGGTGTGAATGTTTTAGCTACAATAACAGCCATTTTTCAGAAATGGCTGCACCAAAACAAACACAAGCAACAAGAAGTTGTTGCCTTTCTTAAAGTGCTCCTGAGATGACAATAGTTCTTGGTCCACGATGCTAAAATAGTCATAATAGCTTCTACCAGCAAAAGATCCTCCTAATTTTACAGGTTTTGGATCAAGCCCTAAATCACTCAAAGACCTTAATTCAGCTTTTGAAGAGCTATTCTTAAATAAATTAATGTGATTTCAAATCAAACCAGTACCTTTTGAACACAGTGTGACTTTATGGATGTTTACATACTTCTGCAACAGAACTTCACCTTCATTATAATCTGTGACTCAAGACTTCTCTTCAGATTCAGGAAAGAGTATAGTAAATTCCCTACAGAGTCATTAATGGTATGCAATCTATTTATCAATCTGTTGTCAAATGGTACTCATTTTAGTCTCAGTGTAGATTTGCAAATGTGAGCTGCCCACACAGTAGGTATAAATATCCCTTTTCAGGTATGGCTTCAAACACTTACCTATGAGTAATTTTGACTGAACTACTCAATTGACTGTACTTCCACATATGTGTGTGAAAGCTGACAGGATGAGCACGTGTACTTTTACGATGTGAGTTGTCTGTGATGGGATGAAGACATTGAAAGAAACCAGTAATTAATAACAGCAATTAAAATATAAAACTCGAGTCAGCATTTTGATGCTGTTCCTGACTCTCTCCCTGACTTGCTTTATTATTTTGTGCAAGGAAGTTGGCGCGATTCCGCAAATACTTTTACTTATGCAAAGTACCACAAACGACTCTTTACAGGGTAATACAGCTTTATTTGCTTAGTACCAGAAAGTACCACAAGCAACAGTACACAGGGCAATACAGCTTTATTTGCTTAAATTGCCAAAACCTGGTGCTTTTACTATTTCTGTAACTACGCTGCTATGATCAACAGAATTATTCTGCCAGCGTGGTGTTACAATATAGGGAGTTTAAGAGCGCATTTAAGTACTAGTATTTAATATTAACCACTCCCGAAGCAAAAGCATCAGTGCTTAGCAGAGCGAAGATGAAGGCAGAAAGATTGCGGCTCCTACCCACAGCATTCCTCCCAACTTTGCCTCTGTTTGACTCAAACTCTGTCTCTCAGCCGCCAATACTCACAGAACAACCTCCTTTTCCTGCCGGCGCTGCTGAGAAGCCTCAGCGGGCAGACACCTGAGGGAGGGTGAGAGGCAAGAAGCGAAAGAACAGAGCTGGGGCCTCTGGGTGTCCCTGCCCGCCCCCGTGGCACGGCCGTGCCCGGGGCCGGCAGGAGCCGCCGGTCCGTCCGTTCCCGTTCCCGTTCCCGTTCCCGGCGGAGCCGCTCCCCGCCGGAGCCTTCCGAGCCCGGGCCGGGCAGGCTGGCGAGCCCGAGCCGCCCCGGAGCCATCGCGCTGCGGGGAGCCCGCACGCCGGAGGCGAATTCCCCCCTGGAGCCTCCGGCGGAGCCGTGAGGGCGCCGGCAGAGCCCGAGCTGAAGGGGCTGCCCAGGGGAGGCGCAGGCACGACGGAGACACGCGGCGCTCCTCAGCCGCTACTGCGGGGAGGATGAGCCAGCTCTAGCCGACACAACTCCCGCCCCCGCGCTGCCAACGTGCCAAGGCGCCAGCCATGTTCCCGCATCGCCCCCACCTCAGGCGCCGCGGAAGGAGCGGGGGAAGGGGAAGGAAGGCGGGGAGGCGGCGCCGGGATCCCGCCCCGCTGGGGCCGCACCGCCCCCTCCCACCTGCCCGCGCCCCGCCCCGCCCGCCGCGCTCGCGGCGCCGGCTCGGCCGCTGATTGGCCGCGCCGCCCGCCCGTCAGCGCCGCTCCCGCGGGTGCGGGGGCGGGGCCGCGCTGTCAGCGGCGCGCGGGGAGGGCGCGGCGGCGGGGCAGGGCAGAGCAGAGCGGGGGGCGGCGGGCTGAGAGGAGCTCCCGCGCTGCTGCTCTGCTCGCTCCGCGGGTTTTCCCGGGCTTTTGCACACAGTCGCCCCCTTCCCTCAGGTTTTCTGCGGAGGCTTTCCTGTCGGTAACCACACACCCACACCGGGCTGCTCGGGCTCTTTTCCCGCAGAGGCCGAGCGCTCGGTCCAGTGGAGCGGGGGCAGACCCCGGCGGCCAGGGGCTCCCTCAGCGACCGCGCTCCGCCTCGCCCGCCGGTGCCGCTCCCGCAGCGCCATGGATCACCAGCCCAAGTTCTTCGAGAACCTCTCGGGCGCCGGGAAGGCCATCGCGGTGCTGACCAGCGGCGGCGATGCCCAAGGTAGCGGCTCTCGCCGTTTGCTCCGGGAGCACGGGGAGGACGAGGGGAAGGAGCCGAAGGGGAGGGAGCACGGTGGGGAGTGGGGCAGCAGCCGGAGAGGGCGAGGAGCCCCTCGAGGGCGGTGAGGGGCAGGGAGGAAGGGCCTCCCCGGCTGGCAGGGCGCCCATGCGGGAGGCCGGGGGAGCAGCGTGGGCTGCTCCAGGGCTGGTGTCGGGAAGCCACGGTGCGGCACATGGAGGGAGCGGAGAGAGGGCTCTGGGAGCGATTCAAGGGGATTGCAGTGGTGCTCGGGTTCCTCTTTCCGTGCTGGCCTTCGACCCGGCTTTCCTACTAAGCGCATTTAAAAGATAAATAATTTCTGCACGGCCTGGGCGCTTGAGGTTCAGACATCCCCTCATCCCTTCTTCCCCTCTCCTCGCCACGTTTCCTCTGCCCCAGGCTGGGCGAGGGGGAGGGTGGAAATGCCGCAGTAACTTTTACTCCCAAGGTGTCTCGTTCCCTGGAGGGATGGTGGGCAGGGATGGCTGATGCGAGGGGGGAGGAGGAGGTCGTGCTGCCCTGCACGGCGGGTGGGAAGCTTGGCTGCGCTGCTGGGGCTCTGCCAGCCCTCGCCTCATCTGCTTTTCACTTCGTTTTGGCACCAGCAACACGTTTATGCTCCTACCCGTGGTTTAGAACGCTCAGATGGTGGTTTACTCTCTCCCCGTAGGAATATGTTAGAAACGTATCTCGCCTTCTTAAATCTCTTCAGTGTAGAGGAAGTCGTAGCTACTACAGGACGGGGTGAACAAAAGACCTGCAGACATTGAGGGATGGGAAAGAGAAGAGGCTTGATCCCAGTATACCTAGTCAAGAATCCATTTTTTTCTACACTTTAGTTTCCCCTTTCCTACTACAAAATCATGATGGGTCCTTTCCAACTCAGCATTTTCAGTGATTCTATAGTAATAGTTGGAAGTTTCAGTTAATTAAGATTTCAAACGCACAATGCTCTGTGCAGTTCGAAAGGACTCTTACTCTGCTTATACCAGAAGAGTTGTTCAATGATACTTGCTTTTAGCACTTTCTCTTAATTAACTGTTATTTTACTTTTTTTTTCCCCTGGGAGTCTCGAAAGTACTCTCACTTGAAGAAGAAGCGGCATTCATTCGCGTTTGTGAAGAGAATGGGGGTGGGAGCCTCTCCTTTTTCTGCGTGCGCTCGGTGGTTCCAGGGACCGGTCTCTCCCCAGGTTTTACAGTGGAGCTGCCAGGACCAGCCCTGGGCCGGGGCAGCCTCCCCTCCGCGCGTCCATGCGGTGCTGGCTCGCATGGACCAGTGTCTCCGCTCCCTCCCTCCCTCCGCCGGTGTGTACGTGATCCGCTGCGAGTCGCTGCAGATTCCGCCTCTTTGCGTCATCTGGGCTGGGAGAAGCATCCTCCCTCCCCCTGCCCGCAGGAATAACGGGGAGCCCCCGGGTTTACCTAGGATTATCCGAAACTCTAATCGGGATGAAAGGGATTTGTTGCCATCGAGGAGGAAAATGTTGCAGCTCGGGAGGAAAAAACGAATGGATGCGTTTAAATGGCTTCTCTTTTACCCCCTCGGTGGGGCTGCACTTGTTCAAGTTTTATTCAGTTTACACTCAGTGCCATAAATTCCACTGCTAAATGATTCTAGAAGAAACTGAGAATTGGAGCATCTCTGTCTTAATGGTCTGGTGGCCAAACAGCCATTTTAATTTAAAAGTGTGGCAGGGCACTGCCTGAAGCAGCAGTAACGAACTCAGCGAGAGGCTGAGCCCTGCAACTTGCTTCCGTGTGGCTGGAGATTATATAATGCAGCAGCAGATGCATCTCCTTTTATAAAGTATTAATCTGCACTTGCCACTGTGTGAATTAAAGCATTTGAATGACTTGCAGAATCACGAGTAACCTCTAGACTTTACAGAAGCATGGAAGGCTCCAGAGTAACAGCCTGTGAAAGTTGCTGTCTGGCTGGGGTTGTCACAAAGACCAAAAAAAGTAAACTGGATGCCTTCCAAGCTGTTTCATTGGCAGCATTGTTGTCCTAACTGAAGTACAAGGAAATAAACCCCCCAGCGTTTTAGAACTTGATCATTTCACCAAATCACACACACAGTGTGTGACCACAACCCCTTACTATCTTGGTAACAGCAGAGATGTGTAAAATAAGCAACCACAAGTCACTTTGAAGGTTAGGAGTTAAACAAGGGGCAGAATGAGTCATGCCCTGTGAAGGTCATTTGCCCTTTGGAGGACAGAGTACAAATGTGTGAGAGAAGTGAAGTCCTGAAGTACATGCAGAAGGAAATATGCTGCTGTTACTGCTATTTGAAAATAATCTGTTCAAGCAAAGTGTAGGTGAGGCAAAGCTACTGACTAGAAGTAGGGGAAAAAAAATCTAGTATTAGCAAAAAAGTTCCAGTCTTCCATTTTATTTTGTTTTAGGTTTGTCCGACACTAAGTCTTCAAAGTATCTGTAATCCAAACTAAGCTCACAAACAACTGTGTGGAAAAAACACCTGTTAAACAGAGTCTTAATAGGTGCCAGTATTTACATTGGACTATAAGTCTGAGCATAGAATAAAATATACGTGAAATTATTGTAAGGTGAAATTACTCCCTTTGCTGTTATTTGTACTTCTCATAATTTAAAAGTAGCATTATGTAAATTCTGCAAGGCTTTTTATTTATAGGGCATGTTAAGTTTTCAGTTTCTTCCCTGCATTGATTTTACTTCCTTGAAAGTTTCATTTTTCTTTTTTGTTTTTCTATCTGTAGAATTTTAAAGACTATAGAGTGTGTATGTGTTATCCTGGGATTTATTTTTTTTTTTTGGGTTAAGTTACAGAATTTATCAGTGATCTGTTTAACAGGAAAAATATCTCTATTTAGTGCACTTACTATATATAAGTCCTAACTTGACTGTCTATCACTTCAGCTAGCCAGCTGTTAAATTGTGAACTAAAAATGTACTTTCCACTGTAATCAAAAGTACCTTGAGAGGTAAAAGAAGTTCTGACAATCAGTTCTCAATGTTTATAGGTTGGTTCAGTTTCTGGACTATTTCTAAATTGTACTGGTTGCAGCTCAGGAAGTTGGTTTAATAAGTCACGGTTCTCACTTTGTGGGATTCTCTGGCCATTCTGCTCCAGGTCATGAAGTACACTGGTTGAATTTTCTGTGGGTTGGCAGTGTGTGCCACAGACAGTTTTGGCCACCACAGGTCACTGGCGTTCACACAGCCTCCGAACAGCCCGTGCTGGGATGGTGGTAGGTGCGGCTCTGCGGGAGGCAGAGCCATTGGGAGCTGCTGACAGGAGGGGATTGTGCTCTCCCGGGGAAGGACTGTGCACTGCTGGGGAAGGATGGGTTTGTGGCTACGGAGCCACTGCCGGCCAGCTGACTCAGGGTCATTGTGTTTGAATAGGACCGTGTTGTCTTTCAGATGAACTCAAAGATTCGGTGCTGAGGAGGACAGCATAAGTAAGGGGCGTAATGTCTGGAATACCATAGCCCATCCTGCTCAAGTAAGGAGCTGTGTGTCTACATTCAAAACATTCCAGGCTTCCCAAAGTTCCAAGGCTTAGTAGTGTAGATATATGACTCTTGTCTTGGTGACATAAACTGGGAGAAGAAATCTTGGCACTGAGCAAATAAAAAAGCTCAACTCCTTCAGGAAATACTGGGTTGAAACACAGTTTAAAAAGAACCCTGAAGAAGCCTTTTGGAATGCTACAGACCATGACTGTGGAAGCAAAGATTTACATATTTCTGCTCTTGAAGCATTATAGGCTGAGGAACATCATAAGGTGTGTTCAGTATAGTAATGCAAATGTATTGATGTCCTGGTGGCAAAATTTCTTTTTCCACCGTAAACTTCTCAACTATTACAGTAAAATAAATAAGTATTTTTTTTAAAAAAGTCACAGACAAACTAAACCAGCCTGTACTCTTCTTATGTCATCCAGATTAGAGTTTATTTGTTAATACTTACATAATTTAAACATAGTCACAAAGAATTTTTGAATTGTAGCCCCCACTAAAAGGCACCTTTTCCAGCTAGGAATAGTGAATGCAAATAGACATGTATATGAAATATGTGTCTATAGATACACTATTATAAGTGCTATTTGTACATAAAATTAAGGAATGTAGTTATTAATGGATGACTGTAACTCTTTTGATGCATTTAATATTTTTGAGAAGCTGCTTCTATAATTAGTGGATTCAGTGATTGAAATTGGTCTCCTGAGGTTTTTATTTTTATTTTTAAGAAGGAGGTACATTTGCCGTCTAGATATTCTGCTGTTGTATATGTTTGTGCAGTAGAATGTTCTGATCTAATACACTGTTAATATTCAGAAAAATGGTGTAATGCTTTCTTCAGATATCTAGAATAATTATTATTATATGCAATAAAATTGTAATTAAAGGTAAAACTCAACAAACTCAAGTTGTGTTTTAAATGATTTTTCAGTTCTTGTATTTGACTGCTTCTCTTTCAATGGTTATAGGCTCTTCCTGACATAACTATTTACATATTTGAATAAAATCTTTCTGTTTTGTAATGTTTAGACATTTTCCTTAGTCATTTTTGTTATCTAGTCTTTTAAGTCTGAATCTTTATTCGAGGGTAGCACTGAAACATATGTGCTAAGTCATTAAGCCTGTGTTAAAGCCAATGTTTATCTTTAAAATTGGTGGTACTTAAGTATTTCTTGATGCTTGTCCAAGGTGCATAGTTTTGATTTTGCTTTTGAATGGTTTATGTTACAGTTATTTATTTAAAGGCATGTCTAGCTGTCTAAAGCAAGGCAAACTTGGCTTAAACACAAACTCATGTAGAGCCTCTCTCTTGTAGTGGTACGTATGTGTATGTGGACCAGGATGTAGGCAGAAGATAGGGATACTCTTGGAGGCAGAGAGAGTCTGAAATAATTTAAATATTTCTGCAGTACTGTTTGTAACCCTGTCATAAAATCTTTTTAAGGACGATTGAATAAACAAGATCAAGAAGGACAATAAATTATCAACTTTTAAATTAATTCAGATGTTATGTAAGGCCTTGAAAGTAGTAGCATTTCACTTAATCTTTTCTGAGTCCAAAAGAGCAAAATAAATATTTCCCTCTTTCCAAGGCTTAATGCAAAAGCAACTGGTAATTCAGAAACATTTTAAATAATTCTTATTTTATTAAAAAAAAAATACTGGTTTTACTTGTGGCTTTCTTTTGAACCTGCTATTCTAATCCTGTATGTTTATCAAACTGCATTTATTATTCGGGACTAAATCCACAGTTAACCCGGTAAATCTCTTTTAAAGTAATAAGCATGAGTAATAACATTTCATGGTTATTACAGTAATTCACAAATACTTTTGTACCCTTCCACAAATAATGAAATTTTATTAGACAATCCTACAGAGGCTTCATGAAATTTTTATGTGTTTTCTTCTCGAATTACTGCAATTTAGGCAGCCAAATTGTAGAAGTCTAAAGCTGCAATATGTTAACTGTATTTTTTAGGTATCAAATTCTAACATCCTTTAGTCCTCAGCGCTTCTGAAATGTAAGCCAGGAGCCTGCTAGTGTACAACTAAGTCCTTTTTTCTGTATTAGGAGATAAAATATACAACACAAAATAACAATAAAATGTAAGTTACATAAACTTACAAAGTTGCAGTGGTAGTACTGGGAAGAGGATATCTGTCTGTAATCTGTGGGACTTTTTTTCTTTCTCGTGTAGCAGGCAAATTGTGAATTTTACCTATTTTTCATGAAAGAAACATGGAAACTGGAAGGTATTCACTAAGAAACTATGTGGCTGTGTTAAGAATTTATATACAGACTTTCCACAGACAAACCAAACTAAACAACAGCAACCTCCTCCAAAAAAAAAACCCAAAAGCCAAAACAGAACTGCCAAAATACCTCTGTACCAAGCAACACCAACAAAAAAGCCTCCCACACAACGTGTGCTTTAATAGAAGCAAGCTGTGGGCTTTGGTGAAAGGAGTACCTTGTGCTGAGTGTTCCTGTTTGTGGAAAATGGCAGTGCTGTGATGAACTGTCAGTTTGGTAAAATTAAAGGCCTTTGTCTCTGAGGGGTGTTCATTTTGTTATGAAAACTGTTTCACTGGAGATAACTTTGCTCTGTTTAATCTGAGATTTATCATGCTGACTTCATTACAGGCTGTCAGATGAGATTCTCTGTTTTTCTTTGGCATCATCAGTTCTTTGTCTAAAGCTGTGCTTTTAGCTGTCTTGGCATTTGAAAACTTTTTGCAGCTATGCCGCAAGGCCATCTCTGGCTGAAAGAATTCTTGCTACAGTTTCCTGAAACAGAACTTATATGAAAACACTGTTACTTTTGATTTTTGTCTTAAGTGTAAGTGACATCTACACAAACAGCGAAAGCAACTTTTTGATTTTGGCAAGCTTAGTTTGTTGTTTCACGTTGAGCAACTTCAGGGACTTCCTGGTGTGTTCATAAGTAATAAATCTTTGAGAAAACCTCAGGCTGATTCTTTGGACAGGATGACTTCTACAACTCAGTATTTTTTGCAGTAAAGGTAGATACTGCAAGATTAGATCTTTGTTACTTGCAGTGTTGTTTATATATTCTAGTTAACAGTTTTTTATATCTGCAGAGAGGTGAACACTTAAAACCTATGTCAAGCAGCAGAGCTTACCTGCTACTTGGCTATTATGACATTAAATGCACCACATTTGGAAAATTGATGCCCAATACTTTGGGTTGTCATCCTTCTTGCATCTGTTTTTTACTGACTGTCAGTGTAACCTAACTATTTCTCTCTTCATGCTTTGTGTGATCTCCTATGTCTGTTTTAGTGGTATGGAAGCAATCAGTTGATTAGTTTTGGAAAGTTCCTGAATAGTGAGTAAGGTAATGCAGTATCTGAAGGGATGAATTTTAACACAAATTCATTTGGCCTGTGTAGAGGGACCAGTGGAAATTCCAGTGTTGCTCAGGAGGTTAAGTGTTCTACCATGGGACTTAAATGGAAGGTTTTACAGGAGTACAATTTGTCAGATGTCTGTGAGCAGGGAATTCCAATCAGAGCTTGCATTTTTGGGACCAAAGTGGTGTTTAGACGCTTTTCTGTCAAATGAGTCAATGTAGCATTGTTTATGTGAATTTACTGCTAGTTTTATCTTTTTAAATGAGCATCTGTCCAGGTCAGCTTCGGGTCTACTCCCCACAAAATGCTGTATATACACCTGTATTTGTTTAGAAATCCCAGAAAAGCTGTTCAAATATATTTTCTCATTTGAAGAAGCTAAATTTTAACTTGTTGAATGTTTTGTATTTCAGACTGAAAACGAACCATTATTACAAAATTAATTTACTTTGTTGTTCGGTAGCTGTAACTTTTACTATGGTATGTTGCAGTCAGCAGCAATTTAATCTCTGATTAACACACACACTGGCATTCACATAATTATTGTAACAAAGAATAGTTCTGAACCCTTCATGCTCATGGGCTGCTTGCACTGTCATTAAGCAAATTTCTGTTTTAATGGATGCTGGTCATTGTCTTTCTTTAGGAATGAATTAATGTTCCCTTTATTTTCAAGGCACTGAATATTATTGGTATACAAGAAATGCTGGATAACTATAACAATGTGATTTTGCTTTTTCTTCCCAGGTATGAATGCTGCTGTTCGTGCAGTAGTACGCATGGGAATCTATGTAAATGCCAAAGTCTATTTTATTTACGAGGTTAGTTTTTATTTCTTTCATTCTGTATTTTGTCTTCTAACTAAACTCAAGTTCTTTGCAAGAAACACCACGGAGAGTAAATAGTATAAACTAAAAAGTGTTGTAGGTTCCATTCGTTTTCATTGTGAGTTTTATTTAGTACTTTCTATGGAAATTAGTACTTGTATGGAAATTTATGTCTCACAAGGTATATTCTAAAACTATGTCATTTAAAAGTAATTTCTTAAATATATGGCATTCTCTATGTGTCACCAAAGACTTGAAAGCAGAGAAAACCAGAGGTTGTCACCCTGCAGTGAGCTACATATCTGTGCAGTTTTTGAATGTTTGCCCCTACTATTGTACTTCATAAATATTTTCCTAAACCTGCTTAAACTACTGATTCTTAATCCTTTGACTCCATTTTTCTAGAGTATGATAAGGATGTATCCTCACCCTCATTTCACAGATTGCACAGCTTGGTTTTGATCAAGAGTAATGTGGCACTGGTGCTATCTTTCCTGGCTTATAGGTAGAAAGTTGCAACTGAAGAAACTCAACCAGCAAATAAAAAAAAAAGCCATATCAAAAACTTGACCATCAGTGGTCTGTCCTGACATCAGAATTTTGTGGTTGAAATTTTTAACCGTAAATGCAGAAAGATTGTACATTTCTGTGGCAATTATGTGATAAGAAAAAAAGATGGGACAACTTTAATAAGGTGATGCTCCATGTATTTGTCTTCCTGGGAGACTGGTGCAGTTAGACTTCCTTATAAAGGGCACTTTCAGTTTTTATGCAATTTTTGTAGATTAAACAATACAGTAAATATATTGATTCTGTTCCCACTGGAATTCCTGTACAGCTCAGTAGTAATTTGAGATTATTACAAATTATAATAAAAAATTGATCCGAGAGACAGCTTGGTAGGTCCCCAGTAAAGTCTAATTTTAATATAAAAATATGAAGTACTAGAATTCATAGAAGTGCTCAGAAAGTACTTTAGTTTTAATTTGGTGCATGGCAAGCACAGAATTTATCTTTAAAAGTAGCTGTTTATCCATTTTTTTCTGTCTGTTTGTTCCTATAGCTCATTTACTAATGAGATGCAAAGTATTGAAATGCAAATAAAGCAGAGGACTGTGCTCCAAAATTCTTTCCTACTACTGTGCTCTACAGCAAGTTGCTCTGAATACTTAGTGTGTGCTAATTACATGGCCAATCTCTGGAATTCCTTCAGTGTTCAGCTCTTTTGCAGGCTCACTGAAATGGGTCAGATAGTTTTCTGGAAGTAAGGACAGGGTTTTGGACATCTTTAATGCCAGAACTTGGATTTGAATTTATTTTTTAATTAAACTTAAGTAAAGAATTAGCCTATTTTTTCACCTTTTAAACATATTTGGTATCACAGAGTGATAGATTGCAAGAGAAATTTGAATATTTGTTTTTTCTGAACTTACAAAATAGCACTATTTTAAATTTTCCTGTTCCTGTGTTTGGTAGAGTTGGCCAGTGTGAAGTCACAGATATTTCTGAATGAAAAGTGATTGTAAAAAATAAATCAATGTTGGAGATTTTGAGTTTCCCATATATATTGTCCTTCTGTCTTCAGAGAAACAGTAGAGCCTGGGAGGAAATGCACATTTCCAAGTATGGGCTCTGAAAAAGTTCTTGCTTCTAGATTTGTCCATTCAGTTCTGTGTTTCGTAAAGTACCAAATGCAAAGCTTTGTTCTTCTCTGCCTGGTCATAATTGAAATATGAAGCCAGTTTTCTTTCACAATGCCTACAAGTACTTCAGAGAAACAGGATTGCAAGCTTTGAAATGAAACAGCTATTTAATTTTACCCCTTTGAAATGGGAAACAGATGAAGGTGAGAAGTGTAATGAAGGTAAAAATCTTCTTCTGACACTTGTCACTAATGTTTCCTGTTATAAGCCTTTGTTTGATGTATAAAGATGTATTTTTGGGTACAGTTTGAGTTATTTAATGCTTTTAATAAGGTGTTCTTCTGAATTGCAGCTTATTCAATATGACATGAGTGTGTTAAACAAAGAGAATAGTGTAAGCCTACCTTTTGAGCATTTTAACACGTAGGTCAGGGTAAAGTGGTATTTGTATTGAAGCTGCTCTGAAAAAGTGAAGGAAAAGCCTGAAGTGGCCTTATCCAAAAGAAGAAAGTATTCTTATTTGGATCCAAAAACCGAGTTAAAGGTCTCAGCCTTTTCAAGCTTACTTTGCTGTAGTCATCATATGCTCTATTTCTCCTGCAGCTATGTCTGACATATGAACTTTTTTTGCACTGCAAAACCATCTGTCTTCTACAGCTGTGGCCAGCACTGGTTCCACATTCTAAGTAAAAAAGTAACTCTGTTTTCCTAGCTAAATTTTTCTTCATCCTGTTTTGAGAGATTACTAAGGTAAATGAATTCAAATTGATAATGAATTAGATCTAAGTAATTTTCTACCCTTTTTAAAATTGGTTTGTGAGAGCCCCAAGAAAGAAACGGGTATGTACTGGAATTCTTGGCCTATTTTAAGTCCCAAAAGGAAAAAAGTAAAGTAAATGAAAATGAAGACTAGAAGATAATTTATGTAAAAGCTATAATTTGTTATATATCTTTTTTATAGTTTATATAATACCTGTGAATTTATATCTATAAAATTAAAAAACTCCTTTTGTGTCTTAATTCACTGAAGTTAGTACATTTCTAAATTTTACTGTTGCAAATCTGTACAGTTGCTCTAGCTTCACAGTTTCGTATTTTATAATATTTTATTTTAGTCTGTAGTTACCCTTCTTGACTACTATCTCATTATTCCCTAAATCTACTCCAGTCTGAATTAAAATTTTAATATGCATGAATACCCATAAATTTTAGTCATTGTATGAAAATCTAGGAGCTGGAAGTATCTGTAGAGTATCAGGCTGTCTAGGGGGCTAGTAAAATTTTTTTTTTCACTAATCAGAAGCTATAAAAGTCAGGCTGATTTTTGTTTTGTCTTGTTTTTTGTTTTTAATTGAGAACGGGAAGAAAAAATGACGCCTCTCATTTATGGCAACTCATTTTAGGAACTTGAGGTCTTAAATATTTGTACAGATAACCTGCCTTTTTCCCAGTATTGAAGCACATGAGATGTGTGCTCTTGCTACTAAGCTGTGGAGCTTTTAGATTCTTCATCTTGGGTAAGAGTCTTTTTCTCAAGAGGCCAGCATTGGGAATGCAGTGGTACAGCAGTCATGGATTTCTGTGAGGAAAACTTCATGTTTTTCTGGGGTGGTTTGTGCACTCAGTGAGAATACCATTTTATGTTGTTGAGCAATGGCTAAGAATTCTCACTCAGTAAGTAAACTCACAAATGTCTCGCATGTAACATATCAGAAGATGGCTTGTTCTTTTTCAAAAGCTTTTGTTTTCAGAGTTCAGGCTGGAAGCTGTGTTTGCTCCTGCCACACTCTCCTGGAGTTGCAGTGTCTGTGAATATGTCCTGTGAGCATTGGACCCACAGAGATTTCTTCTTGTTTGTTGAATATTTAGATTTTGGGTACGTGAAGGACTAAGCATAAAATGGAGCTGTGCTTGCTGTATTTTTGACAGTTCATTTTTTCCATTATTGCCCCACAGTTTTAGTATCTCAGTACCCAAGCTCCTATATTTTTATGATCTAAGTAAGAATTTACGTTTTTAATGTAGATTGATAGATTCCCACCCTTGTATTAAGGTCTGTAGTCACATCATGTGATTTTCAGTAGCCAAACAATTGGAACTGTGGTGAACCTTCAAACATACATTGTTCAGTCCTCATCAGTGTTTACATAACTAAAACAATAAATGGAAATCTTCATCATTAATACTTCAGTTGTAATTAGTAATTAATTCTTTCCCCAATAGCTTTTCTAGAAAGATGTTAGAATTTTATAGTTTGTGTCTTTTAGTGGTGTGGAAAACAATGTGGCAGTTCTATCTGCCTTATTCAGAAGTAGCATCCATTTACTTGGCAGACAACTGAATTAGGAAAAGTTAATGTAATAGTTCAAACAGATCACGATTCCAAAGGTTCCCTGCCCTTACTTTGTAGTGGGAGGAATTGTTAATACATCCCCAGTTCTCACTTTCTCCACAGATATGGACTCCTGACCAAAATGCCCAAATTCTTTCTACTTCAAAGAAACGTGGTGCAGGAACATAGCTCATCCTCAGCCTAGCTGTGAAGTGTTTTATGTCTTACTGACAGTTCAAGCTACGATTTTATCTCCCTGCTTTTTTCTGTGTTTTAGATTTGTTAAGCTGAAAATTGGGAATTTTATTCCATCAGTCTTATTTATGTATATATTTCCTATATGTAATACTTTTTTGGATGCACTTTTGTTTTTCCTCTCAAGTTAAAATGGAAGGTGAATGATTTGAGCACACATATATATTTTTTTGTCAACTGCATATATTTTTGTCAACTCTCAGTGCAGCTTACTGGAGTCAGTGTTACAAACTGAATTAAGATGCAACATTACACTACACTTCCAGGACTTATTGCCAGGATCTCTTGAGTTATTGTAGTTGTCAATAGAAATACTTCTAGGAAAAGCTTGCATTCTGTTACTGAATTATATAAGGAACATAGAATTCTATTAAAAAAGCAAACCAGTAAAGCTCTGGTGATGAATGAGCTTAGTAATTTATTAGCCATCATCAAGCTTAGTTGTATCCACTGTAATGCTTCTTTCTGATGATCTTTGCACTTTAACTGAGGGAGAAATTTTTTTTAAGTTGATATGTAGATTAAACATTATTCCTTTTCCACTTTGTTCTAAATCTGAACAAATCGTCTAAATGATGGTTTAGCTCTCTAAGTCATTGTGTGTATGCATTAGCATGCAAATAGTATGTCATATATGTAGGGGCCTACAAGGGAACTGGGAAGATAGTTCACCAGGAACTGTAGTGATGGGACAAGGAGTAATGGGGTCAAACTGAAAGAGGGGCAGTGTAGGTTAGGTATATGGAGGAAATTCTTAACTGTGAGAGTAGTGAGTCACTGGAACAGGTTTCCAGAGATGTGGATGCCCCAACCCTGGCAGTGTTCCAGGACAGGTTGGATGGGGCATTGAGCAATCTGGTCTCGTGGGAGATGTCCCTGCTGAAAGTTGATGATCTTTTAAGGTCCCATTCAACCCACACCATTCTATGTGTATACATTAGATACATGTCAAAGTTATCTGGAGAGTGTACAAAATATTGAACAGGTCTGTTGGATGCAGAAATTAGACATAAGTAGTTTTCCATCTGGATGATTTTTGCCATTGCTTGATTATATTTTCCCTAAGTTAGTCAGTCAAGTCTCACTGAGGAGAAATTTTCATGCTTTCCCCTTGTAATCTATGCTGGAATCCTAAAATGCCCAATTGAGTAACTTGTACTCTTGCTGTGTCCAGGTTATCTTTACATTCTTATTTCTCGTGCTGGTAAGGACTTAAAGTTTGACATAAAAACCCAAATATATTATATGAATAGTAAGCCACTTTAGGCTTAATATGTTTCCAAGTTACTGCTCATTGAGTAAATTCTGCATATACTCTTGCAGAATTGAATCTTGCCAAATTGATTTTTTCCAGTTTATGTCAGTTTTGCTGTTTTCTGAACTCCTTTCTTATTCTAGTTCCTGACTTATTATTGAAAAAATTGCACAGAGAAAAAATGTTAGCTTGATTGTTCCTTGGTGTGAGGAATATGTACATGTAGTCTAAAAATGGAAGCATAAACATTGTCATGGTTATTTTTCTTTAGTACTTTTTGTTTGTTTTTTTTAATGTTATGATTTTCCCTGTGGATTTAAATAAATGTCAAAAAAGTTCAATGGCACTTCCAGTTTTATTCTGATGGCTGTCAGTTAGGGTTTTCTAGACTTAAGACTTGACTGCTTTTTCTATTTTTTTTTGTTTATTTTACTCATTTATTTATTTATTTATTTATTCATTTGAATCAATGTTTCCTCTAATGGCAAGGAATCTGTAATTGCCATTCTGCTAGTCTTTTTGTAGAGAGGCAATAAAGCAAAGCCAGGCAAAACCATTTAGCTGCTTGCAGGATAGTTTTCCTTTTTTCAGGTAAGTGTAGTTCTTCTCATATTACAACGTGCAGTGGTTTGAAGACCATTTAAGTTAAGGCATTAGGAATTACTTAAATGCATCACTATTTCTTTCCTCATACGTGTCTTTTATTTCTTGTGTGACTGCCTCAAAAAAAAAAAGATGAAAAGGTTGTGTTTCCTGATTTCTTGTTCTTTCATGAAAAGGTTTTGTTTATTGCTCTTTATCTTGTTTTGCTTATTACTAGGGTGGAGAGGAGAAATGTACAATGTGTTACAAAGATTTCCTAAGTTCATGGCCTCAGACTGAGGTTATGTTTTTAAGGGACATATTTTATCATGCATTTCAAAGTTCTTTGTAGTTTAAAAAAAAAATCTTGACTATTTATTCTTAAAGAAGGATCACCATTACCACTCTAGTTTAATAGCTGTGCAATCTGAGTAAAGTACTAACTTATCTTGGAGTTGTTTTTGGAACTGATCCTTTAGGAAGAGGATTTGCTTTGTTTTTTCCCCCTTAAAAGAAACAGTGATACCTGCTTGAGTATTGTTTCACTTAAACTGAGTATTTTTTTATTCACTGTTTTTAATTATATTAAAGTGCACAAGGTGACTATTACTGTGGTGGAAATTTGATGTAGTTATTAAAATCAGATTTATGAAATACTTTCCCTTTTACAGGGTTACCAGGGAATGGTTGATGGAGGTGATAATATTGTAGAAGTTTCATGGGAAAGTGTTTCAAGTATCCTGCAAGTGGTAAGTGCTAGAGGGGTGAGAATGGGACCCAAAACCTCTTTATTCAAACAAAAGAACCAAAATTCTAGATCCAGGCAACTGCTTTAATTATGTATTTGAACTGTGTGATGGCTGAGTGACCAGCATGTACCACTTCAGCAGAGCCTGATTTCTGCAGTGTGGGTGGCTGACACTTGCTAAAGATCTTGGTGTGGTCTTGAATTCGGAGCCCAGAAAAAATCTTGAGAACCTTTGTTCTAGATTTGCAACATCACATGTCATTAGCCTCCTAAAGCCATATTGACAAGTCTATATTTAATAAAAAAGACATTATAGGGGCCAAAACATGAAACAGCTGTGTTTTGTAAGGCAAATAATTTCTTATGAAACCCTGTTGGCTTTCTGTGTAAGTGGATTTAGAATTATAGTAATGGATGTAATTAAAGTGCAGCTCTGCAGAGCTCATATACTGCCAATGACTTTGTACATTTTTATTACAACTTTCTGCACTGTGGCCTTTTGGATCTCCTCAGCTTTTGCTCAGCATGATGATGTTGTTACCTCTTCCAGAGCAGGTGCTCTGGTGAAGAGGCCTTACTTGCTTGCCAAGCTTTCTAAAATCTACCTCCAGGTGAAGCGCGGGTTTCTTTGGAGTTTTTTTGTTGAATTAATGAACATAAAGCAGTTAGCGGAGGCAATTTTTTTTTTTAAAACCAATGGCCTGGAGTACTGTAAGGTATTTTGTCCCCTGTGTTTGATTATTTTTCTTTTATTCTTTATTTCCCCCATGTCTATCTTGCAGAATCTATAAGCAGAATCATATCAAGTTGACAGAGACCCATAAGGATCATAAAACTAAGCAATATGGCTAAGAGCATCATCCAGATGCATCTTATGATGACGAGAAAATTGAGTTCTCTCAGCCAAGCCACCCAAGAGCATAGGCAGGAGCAAGATGTAGGCTCCTATACGTGTGTAGTGTAAAAGAAAAACATCTTTCTGAGCTTTATTGCTGGTAATTCAACAGACCAACAATGAACCTCAGCATGTATCTTACAGAATGTGTTTAGTTGTTTTGATGAGAAAGCTTTTTCAACCCATTGTATATTTCTGTTTATGCAGGACAGATAGCACTTTGTTTCAAGTACAGTTTCCTTTCCTCTTACAGCTGTTTTTCCTAAGTATGAAAATACCTAGTTTTAGAGATGTTTTTCAGTCCTAATTTTTTTTTAACATCTCTGTGTGCACACATCTACCTTTTTGTCAGCTGAATTCTGTTCCACTTTCTTTTTTCTTTCCAGTAGCAGCTATACAACACAGATGGCAAACTGGTCTGAGAGCTGAAACATTTATTGATAGAATACATTGTGCCAGTACAGCCACTGCAGATTTGAAGCTCAAAATTAGATGGATGTGACAGATTTACTACAAGTTAAAGCAAAGGGAATGTTAGTACAAAAATGATGTAATCATCTCCAGATTTGTTTGCAGGAAAAAAAATAGGGTTTTTGGTCTTAATTCATACTAATTTTTACTGTGACAATCAATAAGGCAAAAATTAAACTTCTTGAGTGACTGAACAACATAAACACAGAAGACATGTAAAAATGTGTGACCAGCAGAACAACCAGCAGTTTTCAGTGACAGGGCAGTTCAGTTATTTTTAAAAATGACCATCACCATTTCCAAAAGAAGCTTTTAAATTCATATTAATAAATGCAGATAATCAATAAAACAGAAAATGTAGCATTAGTCTGATCTATAAGGAATTAAAGACAGTTATTTCCATTATTCTGTGGAATGACAATGCTAATTTTGAATTTCAGGAATACATGTTTTCTTCTATTGTTTATGTATCTCGTGATATTAGAGGGTAGAATACCACACTGAGGCAAATTAATCTAAATACTTAACTAGTTAGTATATCACTTTCACCATTCAATATAATGGCAACCTACTGATTGCAATAATCTAAAATTAATCCCATATAATTTAAGGTTTTCCTTCCAGAGTAGCTCTTTATCAGTCACTTTTGAGTGGTTTTCTTTTTGTTTTTCCCTTGTGCGTGTATCTGCTCTTGAACATGCATTCCCACAGGTTTGATAATATTTCGTTTATCGTTATTTTACCACACTGTAAAATGAAAAGACGGAGGTTCCGCTACAGACTCCGTCACTAACCCATTTTGGAAGTGCACAGCAATATAGCAGAGGTGAACCGGAGGCGCTGTCCCCTTCCGCAGGGCGGCACGGTGATCGGCAGCGCGCGCTGCAAGCCCTTCCGCACGCGCGAGGGCCGCCTGCAGGCCGCCCTCAACCTGGTGCAGAGGGGCATCACCAACCTGTGCGTGATCGGCGGCGACGGCAGCCTCACCGGGGCCAACCTCTTCCGCGAGGAGTGGAGCGGGCTGCTGGAGGAGCTGGCGCAGAAAGGTGAGCGTGCCCGCGGCCCCGCGCCGCCCCTCAGTCTGCAGGGAAGGGCTGCAGGCTCTGTGCAGAGCGTGCCTCTCAAGGAAAGATCAGATGCCTTCATTCTAGGAAATCGCGTGGTTCTTTGTAAAATAACAGCTTTGGTTTCTGTACATCCGCTCATGCGTATCATAAAGGTCCAAAGAATTTACTGGGCAACAGTCTGTGTGGCTTTTTTCCTCTATTATGAATCATTTTCAGGATCTGAACTTCTTACCTTTTGCTTGAAAAGCCCTATGGCCTCATATCCTATCTGAGGTGGTAATTCCTTTCCTACAACAAGCTACACATTTGTACGTTATTAAATTGTGATGCTTTCCTGCCTGTGTGTCACTATTTGTTTAAGATCAGAGCATTAAGTGGCTGTTGATGGAAGTACAGCCAGCCCAGTAGTTGTCTTTGATAGCATCCAGGAGAATGTATAGGGAAGACTAAAGTACAAAATAATGCTGTGTTGATGCTATGTGTTACTCATAATACATAAATACTCTGATAGGTTCCATCCATGTCCGTCTTCAGGGCTTCCTGAACCAGAAGCTGTTAGCAGTCCTTAATGAATTTCTCTTCCATTAGTGTATACAGTCTACTTGAAAGCATACGGAGTTTTGCTGAAAACATTGTGTAGCAAGAATTTCTGCAGCTCCTCTGAATATTGAAGATTGTGAAGAATCCTCTTCTGTATATTTTGGTCCTGCTGGCTTCTAGACCATTTGATGTCCATGGTTTCTGTGTTAGAATAAACCATGAATCACGAATCCTGCTTCCTCTCTGCATGCCACTTGAGATTTTATAGCTGTCTTATTTTCCCTTCATCATCTCTTTTTCTAGATGGAAGAGTCCTAGTTTGCTTAGTTGTTCCTTATATGTAAGTTCTGTATCTTTGATCATCTTTGTTGCCCTTCTCTGAACCTTTTCCAGTTCTACCCTGTTTTGAGGTGGGGAGGACCACAACTGCACCCAGTATTCAAGATGAGGGCAAACCATGGATCTACACAGTAGTATAATGATCTTTTGTTTTGTTCTCTATTCTTTTTCTAATATTTTCTAATATTTTGATTTTTTTTTTACTGCTATTGAGCATTGAAGCTGATTTATTAATGAAAACAGCATTATTATATTATGCTGGAAATTGTGTTATTTTGTTTGTGATGTCAGGGTGCATTTTTTTCATGTGTCTTAGTCTGCATTTATCTGCAATGAATTCCATCTGATACTTTACTGCTCACTGTGTCTTGCTAGTCTTCTTCATTTCTTCTCAGACACTCCATATGTTTAGATCCCAAATAATTCCATTTGATCAGTAAACTTTGGCACTTTGCTGCTCATTCCCTTTTCTAGGTTATTGCTGAGTGTGTTGGACAGTGCAGATCCCTGTAGAACTCCATTGGTTACCTTCCTAAGGCACAAGCATTTGTGTTTACCACTGCCCTCTGCCTCGTATTTTTTATCCTCTGTTTCACATTATTTACTCTATGAAAAGCCTTCTGTCTTATACAGTGACTGCTTAGTTTCCTCAAAATCCTTTGGCAAAACACTTTGTCAATGGCTTTTTAGAAATCTAAGTAGAGTATGTAAGCCAGATATTGAGTCACATTTGGAAGTCTAGAAGAGGTTTGTAATGCATGGTATACATTCATAGAAAACATTTTGATTCTTCATCACAGTGTTATATTTATGTTCATGGACATTAGTTATATTTTTCATTATGGTTTCTGCTGTTTTTTCTGTAATGTAGACATTAAACACACTGATACATAGTTCTTGAATCTCATATTAAAAATTTGACATTATATTTATAACCATCCCATTCACATATACTAAGGTACTCTTAAGTGCTTAAGCAGCTAAGGTATTTCATCCTTGAGATCATTTAGAACTCTTGGATGATGCAGCATTTTCATTGCTGTCTTGGGAGACCCTGCTAAGATGTAGAATAGGAGCTTTTCTGTTCTGTTTGCTTATTAATCATGAAATCAGAGCCTTTCAGCATTGCAAAAGAGAAGTCTTCAAATTTGGATGCTGGTTTCTGATTGTTTCCATATGCCCATAATCACATCCAGTTTGCATCCTTTTGCTTCTTCATAGCATGTTATACACTAAGACTAAAATTTGAATGATGCTGTTTTAATTTGAAGTCATCAATTTTAAGGTTGATTACAAAACTTGAGAATTATCTGACCTTTTAAGATGGACTGAAAAGCTCTTATTTCCTTCCTTTCTGTAAGGAGCTCTGTGCAGGATTCTTTTGTTTGGATGTTGATTGGCTTTTGTTTGTAGTTTTGACTAACCTTGTTACCTAAAATATCTAAACATAATTTAATGTTTGGATATGTTTAATTTATAAAAGTAGAGAACCCAAGCAATATATCTAATTTTTAAAAAATAATCTTACAGTTCTGTCTCTGAATACTTCTTTACAGGAAAGATTGATGCAGAGGCTGTTAAGAAGTATGCTTACCTTAACATTGTGGGAATGGTTGGATCCATAGACAATGACTTCTGTGGCACTGATATGACCATTGGTACTGACTCAGCTCTGCACAGAATAATTGAAGTTGTGGATGCCATCATGACCACTGCTCAGAGGTAAATTGAGCATATTATAGAGGGTGATAACAAATACACAGATGTTTATGCTTTTGTATAAGTTCATTTTAAATAGAGGTTAGGTAGGTGGGGAAATAAAAGTTGTTTTTGACAGCACAGTTGAAGTGTCTGGGTTTCTTTTTTCCTTAGTAACTGCTTTTTCATCATTCCTGTCATGGCAGCACTTTAAGTATGTGATAATAAGAGTGCATCAGCCTTAGGGGCAGACTTGGTTTTTAATGATTTTTGTTTTTTTCAGACATAGTCTGTTAGGGAAGATCCAGACACACTGTGAATAATACAAAAATAGCATATCTTATATAAGTTTTATTTCAGTAAGAATTAAGCAATTATTATTATTTTTTTTAATATAGCTGTATCATTACGGTTCTTAACTATGGGACTGCATCATTTACATTTCCAGTAAAGGTTCACATCTTCTCTCCTAGCTGCACATACATGCTTTACAAGAAAATAGTGAAAATTAATTATGCATTAGGAGATACTTAATTTTAAATACATTGTTTTATGTGGCAATAATTTTGTTTTCTTAATGTTTTTTCTGTTTTGCTAAGGAATTCTTAGTTCAGTAACCATAGTAAAGACAAGCTATTTTATGATACTAGGTTCAGTTGATTTGTTTTCTTATTTTTACAGCCATCAGAGGACATTTGTTCTAGAGGTTATGGGGCGACACTGTGGGTAGGTATTGTCTTCAGCATTTTGTGTCTTATGCAGGTACAATTATGAAAGAAATCTGAACCATAAAAGTTAATAATTTGTTCTGTTTATTAGGTATCTAGCTCTGGTTAGTGCCTTAGCCTGTGGTGCAGATTGGGTGTTTATTCCTGAATACCCACCAGAAGAAGGCTGGGAAGATTCAATGTGTGTTAAGCTTTCAGAGGTAATTTGTTAATGTGTTTGAAATTCCCTGATGTATTTACAGATGTTTATTTGAAAGCAATGATTAAAAAGTGGGATCAGGACTTTAAGCAAGTCTTTGGTTTTGGTGTCACATTAAGTTCTCTGTGATCTTGAACATTTTTTTTCTTGCACTCTGTGATATGACCCACTCTAGGAATAAATTTTTACCTATATAAACAATATGTGTACATTTCCTCTGTAATTTGATTTTTACATCATCAATGAAAAGATGTGTATGAAAATAAAAAGTGTGAGAATATGTCACATATAAGTTATCAAATACAAGAAGTATTTCCTCAGCAGCTTAATGTAGAACAATTGATTATAAAATTATGCTGTAAATTCCACTTTTTTTTAACTGCACGAATGTGTTTTTATTTTTATTACAGAACCGTGCACGAAAGAAAAGGCTGAATATTATTATTGTAGCTGAAGGAGCTATTGATTGTCACAACAAACCTATAACATCAGAGAAAGTTAAGGATGTAAGTGTCAACATGCCTATGATACAAGATTTTGGTTCATAAGATGGAGTTTATTGTTAACAATAACATTTCTGTAGAGTAAATCTGTTCCTGTAAGGTAGCTTATCACACAGTTGTATTTTATGCTTGTGCTTTATTACCTAAAATTCCATAGTCAAATTAAAGGGCAATGTTTTCAGTGGCAATTAATTAGAACTTTATCTCCTTTTAATACAACACAGCCAAAAGCATTTGCTTCACAGGTGCCTTAATTGATAGCTTGAAATCAGCTCAAATCTGTATTTATAATCCTATTTTACTTTGTATGTCTTACAAAATTTTGATACTGGTCTGTCTAACAGTGAGTAATATGATGTGCTTTGGACAAAGTCTTATCCAAATGGTTGCTTTGATAAAAATTTCATTAGTGTCTAAGATTAAAAAAACTTTTAAGCTGAATTTTTCCATTTTTTTTTAATGGGTCATTATGAAATCTAATTGAGAAACAGTAGTAGATTTTTCTACCAAAACATTGGTAGAAAGAAGCTATAATACTTTGGCTTTACTTGGGGTTTGTCTGTCCTGTGATTATGAAGTTCAGTTTTCCATAACTGTCAGTTTTGGAGAAACCTTTGACTTCATTTAGAATTGCAGTTTTATGAAGTAACATTTAGCACTAAGTAGTGTTAAGTTTACATGATGCTAACATATATAAAATAATGATCATGATAAACCCAGTGTGTTTTGAAATTCTGTGCAGCTTGTGGTTCAGCGGCTTGGTTTCGACACCCGAGTGACCATCCTGGGTCATGTGCAAAGAGGTGGAACCCCTTCAGCTTTTGACAGAATTCTTGTGAGTATTCCCAAAATAACTGCTTGTGGCACCACATAGGACAACTGCATTTTGATTATTTTTTTTGGGGGGTGGGATGGTTCTCTACCTGGTTAACTTGACAGATTGAACTGTTATCTCACATTAACTGTCTGAATAGCTCAAATTCAGAGTAGTGAAGCACTTTGTGTGGAGGGCTCTACGTTTAGGATCAAAATGTGAAGCTTAATCATCCATACTTATGGGTATAAACAGCCCACAACTTTTTCACCTTACCAAGGAGTGATATGGATCAGCTTGAGTTACAGAGAAATCAGGACCATTTCTGTGATTGGAAGCCTTGTGCATTTCAGTGCTTGCTTGAACACTCACTCATTCTCTTGCAGGCCAGTCGTATGGGTGTGGAAGCTGTGCTTGCCCTTTTAGAAGCTACTCCAGATACCCCTGCCTGTGTTGTGTCCCTGTCTGGAAACCAGGCTGTCCGTCTGCCTCTGATGGAGTGTGTGCAGATGGTGAGGTTCTGGCAAAAAGCCAATTTATGTTATTTATTTACTACAGCAGACTACTATGTACAATAATTGCCTGTTCTCATTAGGACATTGATGGAATGTGTACAGCACTTCTTTCCATATTTTGGAATGAATAATGAAGTTCATGTATATTCTCTATGTGTTACTATTTATTTGCAAACTATTAAGGATTAAGAAATACATATCTTCTTAACTTGTTCTAAAATTTCATCTCAGATCTTCTGTTTTTATTGTTACAACAAATTTTTCAGATGCTTGCATCCATTTGCACATCATACACAAGTTAAGTTTCTGCACTAAAACTGCTCAGTTTAAACAGTAAAAAGAAAATGCATAATACATATGTTGGTTTCTTTGTCCCATGAAGGCTTTAGGTATTTGTTTCTACTTTCTTCTCCTCCTCCCTCTAATTTTGCTGTGAGATGAAGTAGCTTATAAATTGAGGAATTGTTAGTATTTATTTTTCCCCTGTGGAAATATATTAATATGTGGAATAAATTAAGTAATCCAACTCCTGTGTTTTTTAAACATACTGAGTAATCAACTTGTTTTTTCCAGACTCAAGCAGTCCAGAAAGCCATGGATGAGGGAAGATTTCTTGAGGCTGTGAAGCTTCGTGGAAGGTATGGCCAATAGCTTATATCAGTTTATTTGCTGTAGAAAAGCACTCTTGCTTTGCTGTTATGCTGGCAGGTGACATTTTATTTTAAATATTTTACTAATTGTATGGTTTTATGGTTTTGAGAATGAGAGGAGACAGAAGAGTTGCCTAAATAAAATAATTGAAATTCTTACCTGCACCAAAGCATGCAAAACAAAGCAAACTGTAATTCACTGCTGTGTCAGACTAGTGACTGTTCCTAGAGTAACTGGCCACAAAGCAAAGAGCTTCTGTGCTGTATGACCTGACTGGTAGCAGCCATAAGTTTGTTTATTCATGAATTGGAGGCCAGTCCTGTGAGCTTGTTTGTAAGGAGTTGGTAGTTTTCCAGCAGTAATGTTGGAGGAGGTATTCTTTAGTCCTGTCAAGAGAGTGGTTTCTATTTCAAGTCATTTGATAATAAAATGCTTTCTCCCCAGTCTATAAAACTAATTTTTAGCTGCAATTTTGTTTTATATTTTATGACTCGTATCTTAAAGAATTGAACATTTTTCATTGTTCTCTCATTTCCAGTTTTTGACATGTTTTGCATTTGCAATAACAATGGTGTTAATATTTCATGCCAGTTTTTTTAAAGTTTCTGAAAATTTCAAATGTTCCTTTAAAATAACTATGAGTTTAAAGTTTTACTATTTTATTTGCTTATCTTACTTACTCATTTGTTTAGGAGCTTTGAAAACAACCTTAACACATACAAATTACTGTCGCACAAAAAGCCAGATGCTGAGCTTCCAAAGGTAAGGGGGTTTGTTAAATGTGCAGTGCATGTCTGCTTTTGGGGTCCATTAATAACTCCCTTCAAACTTCTGCTATAGCACAGTGTATAAATTAGATATTATAAAGATGCTTGAAGCACACTGGTTTATTCTAGTCTACACTAGTTTATAAATAACATCTTTTAAAGTGAAATAGCATTGTTACTAGAAAATTGCTGCAGACAGTTTCTTTCTGTCTTGGATGTACACCTGGTCCCAATTGTTATAATATCTGTATAATATCTAATAGTTGCTGTTTTGCCCTCTGTTTCTTTGCACGGGGAGAAGGAGGCGTGATGTTTAAGATCATGATAAAGACTCTGAAAATCTTGAGATAAAGGAAGATTCTTTATTAAAAGAATTCTGAGCCTTTCTTTTGAAGGATAAAACCACTCAAGAATAAGGGCAAATCCAGGGATTCATGGGAAGCAATACTGAGGACAGATGCATCACCTTTATGTGAAATAATAAGTCACTGTGCATAATACAGTCATAGACATTTAGTTTCTTTGTAGTTTCTAAGATTTGTATAAGAGGAAATTTGAATTTATTTAGGAAGCAGACACTAAATTTTGTGTGCAAACAACTCTTACATGGGATATTTTTTGTTCTTATTAAAAGTTTACTGACTAGTTTTGTGTTTGATCATAGTTGGTGACTAAGTAGTCTCACTTGTTAATTCCTCTTTTAATTGTGGTTTGTGACCATTTGTTACCTTATTTCCATAATGAAGTGGCTGTTACACTTTCTAGAAATCTTTTTCCCAGATAAATAATTTGAGTAATGATTACTGGTGATAACTTCTTAATATTTTTAAGGAGCAAAATTGTATTGATAATACAGTAAAGACCTGAGTGACCTTCAAGATATCAAGGAATTCAGGATTTTTTAGGTGGATATTTAACATTTTCTTTGGCAGATCAGGTGTTTGGGTGGTGAGGTTTTTTTTATACAGCAATGCAAATCCAGGTCTGTTAGCACTGGGCTTTTGTATTTTTTTTAATATTTTTGTCATACCTTCTGTGATAAATGGCATTAGAAGGAAATGTAGGCCACGTGTAATTACTAACTACTCGGATTTGACCATACTGACAAAATCTGTGTGCCTTCAGTAAAAGAGGTTGAATAGGAATTAAAAAGTAGATAAAATGTGCATGTCACAGGAATTGAGGAAAGAGCTAAGCTGATCAGATCAGGAGAGCCAGCTGAATGCTCTGCTTCAGCAGTACTTCTGTACATATTATATTTTGCTCTTTGTGATTACATTGCATTTTTCTGCAATTATTTTATTGTACCAGAACAAAAAATCCCTCTAATATACTCTGGTTTGTATTTTGGGGGCTTGTGGTTGGTTTGGGGGTTTTTGTTAGTTTTTGTTTGCTTGTTTTGTTGCTTAATCAGATGAGATTCCATGATCATTACTTAACAACTGTTCTGTTTTTTGGTTTTATTTTGTTCTCATCTTCCAGAATAAAGCTAAATAACTTCTACCTCTGCTGTAGGACCAAATTGTTACAGTTGTCATTCAGAAATGTTTTAAAAACTTCCATAATCTGGAAATGATTGGTGTTGGGAACCAGATGCTGAGTGCTCCTGTTTGCTAATGTATTGTCAACTGCTTGAAAAACCTGGCCAATAGCTTAATTTTAAAACTTGTCTGTTCCACTCAGCATTGTACTGATGATATACACATAAATGCTGTGGTGCTAGAATCAGTTCCTACTTTTTTTTTTCTTTTGCTATTGTTGGTGTGTTTGCAAAAAAAAATTCCTGCTTTAGTAACATGAAGCTGGTTGAGTAACAATGGCCAGGCTGGGTGGGGCTCTGAGCAGCCTGCTCTAGTCAAAGGTATCCCTGGCCATGTTAGGGATGTTTGGAATGAGATGATCTTTATGGTCTTTCCAGCCCAAAGCAATCTGTGATTCTGCTCTGGGCTAGAATATAAAAACCTGAGTAATTTAACTTGTAAATCTAATGGAATTACGAGTAAGTTTTATTTAAGAGCAAACATTTTTTTTAATTGTCTTTTTGATATTCTCCTAGTGGGGAAATGTGTCTGCACCTTCCAGTTAACTTCAAATTTTCAACATGTTTAGGAGCTTTTAAATTTCTTTACCTTCATTCCAGTATCCAGCAGCTGCATGTAATGTACAAATTAACCATGGCATAGAAATTGAAGTCCTTACTAGATATTATTTTTATCTTGCAGACTAATTTTAACGTGGCAGTTCTAAATGTTGGTGCTCCTGCAGCCGGAATGAACGCCGCAGTGAGGGCTGCAGTGAGAGTTGGCATGACTGAAGGTCACAAAATCTTTGCTGTCATCGATGGCTTTGAAGGGTTCGCTAGAGGGAAGGTCAGTGTCGTGTGTGTGCATTACCAGGTGCTATGTACCCCATCCCACACCAGCACCTCTGTTCGTGTGCTTGGAAGGTGTCATAACTGTTCTGTCATAACTGCTGAGGGAGCTGGTTCTGTAAGTGCTTGTATTTCATAAAGATCCATAAAACCTAGATTGCAACTGTATTTCTCAACTATTCAGGTCTGTAGAGTCATTTATGCTGAGTGTTACTAATCACATGCTACAGAGCTACTGAATCAGTTCAGATGAATCCTACCTTTGAATTTTGGTCAATGTTTAGCATATTGTAGTTTTTCATGGAGAAGCAGAATTATCTCTGATTCTGAACAATGAGTTGTTGCACATGTATTCCTTTGCTGTAAGAAATTTTGTAATAGTGCTTATTGAGGCAGGAAGCTTTTTTTCCTTATGTAAGTTAGATTCTTCTATTCCCCTGTTTTTAAATGTTGGGCATCAGTTGGTGTAGTGGAGAGAAACTGAATGCAAGACTAATGATTTCTGTTCCTGGCTGGAGCCACAGATCCCCAGACCTAGATTGAGCTTTTTCTGCTTCACATTCTATAGGAAAGGATGTGAAAATAGGATCAAGATATGAAACACAGAAACAGGGTTCATCTTGGTCTGGAAGAAGAAAGAACAAATGGAACAGAAAGGGATTGTAGTAATCCAAGAGAAATGGAATTAAACTCTTGATGCTGTTTTCTTTCTGGGCCCTCATTTAGTTTTAGTGATGTCAGTGCCCAACAATTTGTTCCAACAGCTTTTCATGAAATTGTACCTGGTGTTTGATGCAACTCGGGAGAAGTAATTGGATAATCTTAACAAAATCTTAACAAAAACTTAATAAAATATCCTTTTTTACTTTTATTCAAAGATTAAGGAAATTTCCTGGGGAGATGTTGGAGGCTGGACTGGTCAAGGAGGATCAATTCTTGGTACAAAACGGTAACATCAATATTTTTATCAATTGATAAGATGAACTGTAGTGCTTTATATAACCACTGTATGATTCCATGCTCTTTTCTTTCCACAGAGTGTTTTTAAGTCCTCAATTTCTGTACATTGGAGGTTTTTGAGTTTGTTTTTGGTTCAAATCCTTGTGTTCCAGCTTGGCTATCTTTATAGTACTGAACCAGCTCTGAAGAGTGGGAGTTGGGACCTTAACTTAAAAAGTTCCTGGGATCTTTACACCTGCAAAGGGTTGCAAACCTGTAGTTTCTTTGCACTTGATTCTTTGCACTTGACATGATTCCTTATTGTTTGTCTGGAAGAGCTACTTGTATGGATAAATATGTAAACCAAAAACCATTGTGTTGCCTGCTCACTTTGTGGTTTCAGCTTAGTAATGAGTTCTTAGTGCTTCAGAGTCTGTAAATTGTTTTCATTTTTCTTTTGGTTTAATGATTTTAGTACTCTTCCTGCAAAATATTTGGAGAAGATTGCTGACCAGATGCGCACTAACAACATTAACGCCCTTATGGTTATTGGTGGATTTGAGGTACACTGAAATATCTAATTTTGTCTAAGTAGAGTAGAATTCCTAACAAAATTAATAGTCTGATTTGATTTTTTTACCCAATCTTCATGTAAGGTGCATTTGGCTCTATATGTATGTGATACACGACAGTGTTTAGAATCAGAAGTGTTGTCAAACAGTGGTTCTCTGGAAAGCTGGCATTCAAGACAGTGACTGATCTGCTAACCAGATGTGCTAAATGGATAAATGAGATGAGATAGGTTTTTATATTAAAATAAATTAATTACTTCTTTAGTGCAAGTTTCAGTCCATACTGTATCAATACTTAGAACATACTTGCAGAAGTTCTTGACTCTTAATAGAAACTGCACTATGGTTCCTTATTTAAGCCACTCTTCTCACACACTGCATGTCAAAAGCTCAAAATCTGTAATGGATCTACAGGAGCTTTCCCCCTGCCCCCCCCAGTATTTCAAGTTTGCTTTGTTTTAACAAAAGAATTTTTGAAATTCTGATTCAGGGAAGTATTTTGCCTCCTCTTTGCAGAGAAGAATGTGCTCATTGCTTCTTGATAAAGAATGTATCTTCTTTTTTTGTCTAAACTGTTAGCCATTACTCTAATTCAGGAATATTAAGATTTTTAAATCAGGAGTAACTACCTGAAGATTGGGGAACTAGTTTGTTTTGTTGAAAACCAACCTTTTGTGTCTAAATTATTAATTTTCAAAAGAATATCTGTTCCATTTATTGTTTTGAAATGTATGCCTGTTTCTAATGCTTTCTTTTTTGTCTGTGTTAGATTTTAGTGGTTCCTTAGTGCTCTGACTTGCTGAAGTGTGCTGTGGTAGAAATGGCTCCCCCTGTGGCCCTTCTCATTTTATCACTCCCAACTCTGCCCTTACTTTATTCATCCTAATTTTTCACCCGATGCCTGTGCCCAACAGGCTTACCTTGGACTTCTGGAATTGTCAGCTGCCCGGGAGAAATATGACGAATTCTGTGTTCCAATGGTTATGGTTCCTGCAACTGTATCCAATAATGTACCGGGTTCAGATTTCAGCATTGGTGCAGATACTGCTCTGAACACTATAACTGATGTAAGTCTGCTCTGGTGTGTGCACATACTAACAAAGCAGTTGTTTAAATTTACTCATTTGGCTACAACTGGATATTTTTGTAGACCAGAACTTTGGAAATGTGATCTGGGAAATTAAAATTACTTGATACAGCCACAGTCATGACACTGTTTTAGAACAGGGAAAGTCTAGAATCCCAAATGCTTCCATTTAATTTCTGCTTAAACTACAATGACCTCTAAATTTTTTAAGTGCAAGATAAGATGACATCTGTTGTTGTATAAGAAAGAAACCTAAAGCTGAAACTTGGATGATCATTTGCACTGTAGGGGAGAAAAGCATCCCTGTTCATATATGTTGAGTTGTAATACACCCAGCTGCAACAAACACTGAAGGAAAGTTGTTCTCTTCAGGAGAGTCTTAGTTATGTAACATCTTTACTCCTCTAAGAGAATATGTAAAATCCATATTTCTCTGATAATAGGCATTACATTTATTCTGCTAGTAGCAGATTTAATAAAACAAGCTGAGACATGTTAAGAAGTATTTTTTTAAATAAATCAAATACAATAATACAACATAAAGTAAAAAGTGAATGTTCAATCTCTTATGAGGAAAAAACTTCTCTGCTTTGAGTGTGATAGAGCACTGGAGAAGGCTGCCCAGGGAGGGAGGTTGTGCAGTCTCCAGTGGAGATAATCCAAACCCACCTGGATTGTTCCTGTGTTGCTTGCTCAGGTGATCCTGCCTTGGCAGGGGGTTGGACTACATGGTCTCCAGAGGTCCTTCCAACCCCAGCCATTCCTCACTTTCTCTAAAGTTACACAGAAAGCATAGTTGGACAAAAAGAGTTTAAAGATGCTTTTGAAAATTAAATGACAATTCTCTTACTACTTAAATGTATTTGAAAATTTTTATCATGATAGCTTTTTCATTTCTTCAGATGCCACCAAAACTTCGAATGCACTACTATAATTTTCTTTTCTTTTTTTCCTTTTTTATTTTTTTACCATTCCAACATAAATAATTTTAACCTCATCAAAAGAAACCCTTCAGTTAAGAAATATCAGTTTCCTGAAATATTGCCTTGAATAAGACTGTAAGCTAACTAATTGAATGAATTATTTATAGACAACTTGGGTTATAAATGTTGATGTTGTTTCCAGTTCTGGTAAATAAAAATATCCCTCCAAAAAGACTGATTACTAAGGTGAGTAAAATGATTGTGCATAACATCTGCTTTCCTTCTTCTCTTGTCTTCATAAACTTTGTTAACCAAACTGACTTCTTTTTATAGGTTATTTTGTGCAAAGGGATGTATATCATAGTCAGTCAGTCCATGTTGCTTTTGTTTGCTTTCTGTTTAGGTTTCTAGGTATCATTTGCCTTCATTAGGTAAAATGTTCGTATTTCCATATTTTCAATGTGGTATTTGAAAACTTTTCAAAAGCTGCTTTTTTTTTTGCTTTTTTTGTTTTTTTTTTTTGCTTTTTTTTTGCAAGTGGCTTTCTTCTAGTTGTTTTGTATTTAATTTTGCCTAGATTTTTCTCTGTATTGATTATGAAAAGTAATGGCTTTGCAAGCAAGATTTATGTTCAGTTGAGTGGAAAATTAAATTTGAGTTGACTTTTTTTTTTGAGAGAGCAGACTTCTGCATTTGGAAAATATTTCTGATTGGTATCTTTTCAGTTGCTGCTCTGATTGTTTGAACATGATTCACCAAAACCCCCAGTGAAAAATACATCCTTTCATTCTTGTGCCATGCTCAGATCAGGTGCAGTAGCAACTGTGCCCCCTGTTAAATGTGACCAAATAAACTCAATACATTGTGTTAAATTGTGTTAAACAAAGTAGAAGGTGAACATGAATATCCATTTTATCTAGTTTATATATAGTTTTTGTTCCTGTTACCACAGTTAAGTCAATAAATGCATCATAGTTTACAGTGTTCTCAGAGCAGTAGAACCTCTTCTGAACACCAAGTGTCATCACATTTAGTTTTTCTGTGGTACTGTTCTTACTTGCATGATCTTGCCTGCCTCTAGTAAGGTAAGTACAGTTGTGCTGGTAATGAGGGATTGTTGCTGTTTGGCATCATTAGACACTTGTCAGTTGTTTAAACTTGTCAAGTAAATAGTACCCTGAAACATTTGCTGATAAAATGTGTTAAAATTCTGCATCTAAAAAGAAAAGCAATTAAAACCAGACTTAACAGATACATAACTTCTGAAATAGAGATTGATAAAGAGTGTGCTCCTCACAAAGGCATAAACAGTGGGTACATTTCTGAATAACTAATTTAGATTTTGTAATCGTGGAACACTTTTAAATTGTTTAATTTTTTCCACTTCTGTTATAAAATCTTTGCTTCAAATTTAATCTGTCTTTTGAAGAGTGTTTTAAATTTATGATAAACTGTATTGTTCACTTCATTTTTCAGAATATTAGATTAACTGCTAATAACAACATAAATATAAAATACGTGGGAAAAGCTGGATGTTTCTACCTGAGGAGGATATGCTTAAGGCTGATCTATATAGGCATACAAAATAAATCTTTTTGGATTTCAGGATAAGAACATGAACGTCGAATTTTCTATTAAATGAAGCATCACTTAAATAAGTATCATAATAAAAATATCTATATTCTCAAGTATATTGCTAATTCAGTGAAATTAATAGGATGTTATTTTGGATATCAGACCTCAAGAATGTGATAACCATGGGAAAAGGTATCAGCTAGGTTAGAATATGGAACCTGGAAAAGGGAGAGGCTAGAACTTTCTATTGTGTCTCTTTGACAATCTGACTTCCTTTCAGCAAAGGAAAAGGGGATACAGACTGATGATTTGGTTTTGTGGGGGGAAAAAAAATCAGGCATCCCCTGAGGAGCAAAAAAAGCTACAGTCAGCTGCCTTAAGGCAGTCTCCACACATTTCCCATGGAAAACATGCCTGTACCCTCCCAGAAGCATGTGTGGCTCCACATTACTCTGAACTAGGCAGCTGAAAATTAGCCTTGGCCACTAGCTAACCTGTTAATTTTTCATCTCCTTCAGTCCTAGTAATAGCTGATGTGGAGTAAGGGCAGTAACTCCCTCCCCTTCAGTGGCCATTTGTATTTAGATCAACTTAAAGTCAACAAACAGTAGTCTTTGCTTGACTGCATGAATTTTTATAAAGCATCTTTGGTTATGCTGGTTATGGCAATAACCTTTTTAGTAACACAAATCCAATAAAAGGATAGGAAATAATTAAACCATTTTATTAACATAGTGCAGTATCCCTCTATGACCTTACTGTAGTAATTAAAAAAATACTAGCATAGCAGTTATTCAAACCATTGATCAGTTATTTACCCTTTATATTTAAGTGACCATATTTTAAAATAATTTTCATATTTTGCCACAGTAATGCAAAGATGTTGCATATAATCATCTAATGCTCATGCTTGGTGAAGGTACAGTCATTGATATGTTGGCTGAAATCACTTGCATCAAATAAAATGGCAATATTTAATGCAAGTAAAACATATCTTAACTGCATCTTAACATACCATAAATGCAGACTAACCAGTTATGTTAGTTATTGCTCTACATCTCCCTTTGACTTGGTTTTCCAGAAGTCTTAATATAAAACCTTTTAGAGAAACCCAGGTTCTACAGATCTCCAGGAAGCTGTGTGGTTTTACCAAACCACTGTTACTTTGTATGTCTTTATTCTCTTAGTAGAACTAAAAGTTCAAAGCAGCCTGACTGAGCTGAGCTGGGCCAGGCAATTGCTGAAATTTCCTAAGTCTCAGCCACTCAAAAGGCAAATCCCAAATAAACCACTCCTATTTGTGGCTCCTGGCTGTGCTGCTCAGCTCCTGGGTTCTGAAAGTGCCATCTTTTAGACTGTGTTTCAACCTCAAGCTGAAAGTATAGCACTGAGCCATTGCATTTGCAAAACATGTGAAAAGAGAGCAATTTTTAGAAAGTCATTTTGCATTTATGCACCTACAGCCATAAATATCCTGTATTCTCACTAAACAGGATCTGCTCTGTCTAGGACAAAAAGCCCAGAAGGAGAACTCTCACAGGTAGGGGGTTTTCCCATAATTTTCTTCTAAGTTGTTCCTTAATCTGTCCCTGTGCAGAAATGCCTGGAGATAACCTCAGTAGGTATCTAATTTTGATCTGCAGTAGTTTGCTTCTCTGAACCGATTTGAGACATCAAGAAAATGAGACTTCTATGAACATCAGTTTCTGGGAGAAAGAGATGGAAAAAGTATGTACTATGTAATTTGGCTTTCTGGTGGAGAGCCATTACATAGGCAGTTTGAAAAACTGCCACACTTCGTGAGAGAGGCTGGTTAGTTTAGATTAAAAAGAATTTGAATAATGTAATGTATATTTACTTAAAACAGCTTAAGATGCAAAATCTTAGCATTTATTTTGACATCCACTAGGAACACCTAATCCTTTCAACATAATTATGTATTTTGTAGAGTTTGGAGTCTTTCCAAGGACCTAAAACTGCTTTTCAAAGAATCCTTGAACTATACTTGCAGACTTTATTAACTCATTAATGTGCACATGTTCCTGGATTTTTTTAGGCCTACATCCAGTCTATGTGCACAGAGGCAGATGTGTGATGTTGATAGAAACTTTGAAGGCATGGGTGAACCTTTTTCTTTCCTTTCTCTTGGTGGAAGTAGATATGTCTTGACTTTCTAGGATAACATAGTTTTTTTAAAAGTGTCTTTCTTTAAGCATTTTCTTCAAGTTGCAAGGGTTTTGCTAGTTAGCTTTCTGAGCTCCTTAGCATGTATCAAACTGTTATTTAAGTCCTTTCTTGTGGAATGATTTCCTGTCTAGCTTTTTGCCATCCTTTCCTACATAGTTGCTTCAGACCTCTCTGCTGTGCACACTTCACCTTTAATCTGTATTAACTTGTACTAATCCTCTGCATTCTTCAAAGAGCATTGTGCCAATGCAACCCCAGTGCACTGTTGTGGTATGTACAGGATATTTCCACCCCCCAAAATAATCTCACCAATTGTGTGTACTTGGGCCGATGGACAGCCACATTTACCCTCACATGCCAGGAGTCATTAGCAGAGCAGTGCAAAGACAAGGAATGTTTCACTCACACTTGTACCACTGCTTCAGGCCTTTGAAAGTTGTCTGCAGCTCCAGGAGGCGCGTACCAGCTTTGAGGAGTTTAGAGTTCCTATATGTGTGGTGCCTGCTACTATTAGCAACAATGTGCCAGGGACAGACTATAGCCTTGGTACTGACACTGCCTTGAATGCTATTGTGGAGGTAAGAATGTGTATCTTTTAAAAATTAAGATGATAAAATGCATAAGAGGATACCTAAAGACCTTGAAATGTCTGGTTTTCTGAAATAAATCAGTAACTGCAGTTTTAATGGTTAATAGTTCAGTTTTCTAAGACAAATTAAAGATGAACCTTAGAAAAAAATATTATGTTATATGCTTAATTTTTCAGTACTCTCTTTTGTTTTTCAGGACTCCTGCATTAGTGCTTAGGGTATTTGTTTTAATTGACAGTCAAATATTTTGCTTTTTTCGATTTCATTTTATCTTGTGTATTACTTGGGTAAAAGAAGAAAGCACATGCTTTATAAATAAATGCCCCATTTGTTGGATGACCTATTGACTGAGCTCATGCAGTAGAGCATTTTAAATACACGATTAACACTAAACACATGAATAATCCCATAGACTCCATTAGGCTTAGCATACATAAAGTGCATATAAATGCATGGATAGTATAAGCAGGTCAGTCTGTCACTGATGTTCAGCTGAACAGTTCAGGGTCAGAACAATCAGTGCTCTAGTTTTGGTCTACTATAGTTTTTCCCTTGGATACAACTGTTTAAGAGCTCTTTCAGTCCTGTTTACTCTGCTTAAGACACAACAAAAGGAACTAAGCTGACATCTAATGCAAACAAATGAGTAAATCTTACCAGCTCTGAGTTTTATCAAACCCATCACTAGCAAGCTATATAACTGATCATGAAGTAATTTGCTAAAGAAGTCAAGTAGACTACAGATCCAGGGGCTTGGGAAAAGCAAGTTTGTTTTCCTGCTTTAGACAGTGTTCTTACATAGTGAGTGAAAAAGCTCCAGTAGATAACTGGAAGAGCTGTGTTAGAAAACAGTGGCCTGGCCTTTGGGAGCTGCAGTGCAGCATCCCTGGTGTGAGATGTCCTAAGGTGTCATGTGGGCTCATCATGTAGCAACTTTCATAGGCAAGACATGGGAAGTTCACCACTCCTTTAGCTTTTCCCCCCTTGGCCTGACGTTTACAAAAGTAGCTAAGTCTGCTAATTGTGACTGATGCACCTTCAGAAGTGTTAACTTTGATAACACAATGGGGCAACAAACGATTGCATGTAGTGCTGCTTCCTCTTACTTAGTTGTTTTTGGTACTAGTTTAATTACAGTTTCTATAGACTTCAGTAATGCTTTCAGTAAAAAAAAAAATATGGTTGCATCATTTGAATTTTACTGTCATTAGGATGTTTAGTTAATGCTAATAGTAGAACACTTGATTTGATGTTTTGAACATTACAATTCCTCATTAAGCTGGGTCAGTTCATATGAAAGCTCAACTACCCAATGGAATTCCAAAAAGAGTCCTCATGCCTTGTTTATGATGTCTGAAACCTGCACTAGGCTTTTGAGGTTTGGCTTTTCCAGCCTGTAGTGTATGAGTTAATATTTCATTCAAGTCCATCTGTGCCAATTTCATATTTGGGTATTTCTGTCACAATCATTCTGAGAAAGCAAGAATAGTAGAAAGTTTTTACTCCATATCTTGTACAGTCAAGAATAGAAACCCTTCTAAGTACATGTCAAGTGATTAGTCTAATAGGCAATGACTGATTTACCTCCTTGCTTAGTACCTGGAGCTTCTCAAAAGGCAGAAAATTTCATTCTCATATCAACCTTTTTAAGAAATCTTGGGGTTTACAAATATTTCAAGTCTCTCAAAAAATGGTGGAAATCTTCACATGTGTATTTATTGTCAAAAGACAAGATTGTTTTACAACATAAGTTAAACACATAGTACCTATCCAGTTTCAGGCAGCTTTTTAAAAAATGAGTTAAATTGCTCCAGTGCTACAGTATTCTGCAAATATTTTCATGAAACAGTGTTTGGAAGGAAAAAGTAAAGTGCTTGGGGACACTGTAAAACCCAAGAGACGTAAAATGTCATCTTTAAAAACTAGATAGAAAGTCAGCATAGACTTTTGTGATGTAGCTTGTTATGGAGACATTTTTTGGCTTGGGATAACAGAATATCCATATTCTGAATAAATGAATGTGAATGCTGCACATTCGTGTGTATGCAAATACATAAATAAAATATGTATAAATTACATCACATGTATCTTTTGCTAGCTTGACCTAAACACATGCATATACTGGTCTTAGTCTTTAAATTCATTAAACTGTATTTAATGTTAGAAGTTCCAGAGTTTTATATTACGTTTTCTCATGTATCAGTTAATGAATTGTTCTGTGATGTGTTAGGTAAGGTTTTAAGGACCTTATTGCTCACAATCTGAATTTCCACCTGAAATAGTATTTTCAGTAAGCTGAATGAAGTTATGGTTTTAAAATCTGTGAAACAGAAATACCTCAAATATTACAGCTCCTACAGTTACTCATTCAAAAAAATCAGTGAGGCATGAGGATTTTTTAATGTTACTGTAATTCAGGTTGCAAGATGACAAACTTCCCAGGTACTTTCATTTCCATTGTTGTTAAATAGAACTATTGTTGGGACATTACATCAGTTTCACAAAATTCTTCCTGTCAAAAAGTGTGGTATATCCTATTTGTTTGTTTCTAAGACAAAGAAGAAAATAGGACCTCTTAATTTCTCTTTCTTGCTTTCTGAAAGGAAAATACCTTAATCAACAACTTTAAAATAACTTCAAGTGGTAGAAAAATTCATTCCAAGAGGTGAGCTTGTCAAATAGATTCTTTAGTACTATTAAAACCTAAAGGTGGATAGTAAACTAGTTCCTAGGTTTCTGCATTTTCCAGAGTTACAATGTTTTCTTAAGATTCCTAGGTCTTGCCACACTGGAGATTGCCTCTGACTTTGTTGCTTTCCACATCTCTTAGGCAGCTCTGATAAATATTGGTGTTAATTGTTTTCATGGAAGTAACAGATCTCCTTGGAGAGAAGATTTGCTATGCTGGTCAGAGTAAGGTGCAAGTGGCGATTTCGGTCTTCTTACAACAAGTATTGTATCTGCTAGTAAAAAACCAAAAGCATTTTAAAACATGCACCAGCAGTGCTTGGAAGAATTGTATTTATGTGGAAATCTTTACTGGAAAGTAATTGGGCAATACATGCTCAGGACTGAAGTTCAGTACAGATGGGAATGCAGTTTAATATCAATACTAAGAAGAAGTAAGCTTAAGTAATGAAGAGTTAAAGAAGAGAAATTTATTCATACCACAGTTCCTGTAAAAGCTTCATTTTATCTACTTGTATCTGTGTTGGAAAACACAGATATAGAGCTGGTTAATGCCACTACAAACCAAAGTGAATTCTTGTTTCAGTATTTGCAGGAAGCAAATAGATGTTAAGAGTTGTTAGTAGAAAAACATTTTATTTCTAGTGTTCGGTATGTGATTTGTAAGAAATCCTTTGGATAATTATTATAGTTGCATAGTTACATTTTGGTGACACAAAGTTGCATGACATGCAAGAGTGAAAGCAGCGTGGCTGTAGAGCATACTCAGGCTGTGGTGTCTCTGAGCAGACGTGTGACCGCATCAAGCAGTCGGCCAGCGGCACCAAGCGCCGCGTGTTCATCATCGAGACCATGGGCGGCTACTGCGGCTACCTGGCCAACATGGGGGCCCTGGCAGCAGGAGCTGATGCTGCCTACATCTTCGAGGAGCAGTTCGATATCAGAGAGCTCCAGGTACGCAGCACCTTTCGCTCATTTTTAAGTAAAGCTGTTGTATGAAGTAGATAGCTCATGAAAGAAAAAACAGTTGTGGTTGGACTTAAAATTTGTGCTTGTCATGACAGTCCCTGTGCCATAACATATAAAAGGAATGTAGACACAATCACTGTTGTGTGTTCAGTAAAATGACAAAAATAATTGTATTGGCCATTAAACACTATCATATTGTTTCATTTTTAGTCCTCTGATTGAAATTCAAATGAAATTATCAGACCTGGGTAGTTCTAAAATAAAGCCAAAAACAAGAGAACAGTATTTTTTCATTATGGTAGAGTTATGCTTACAGCCTGTTCAGGACAGGAACTGACTGGTATGCCAGGTTTATTGGATGCTGACTCTGTTACCACAGCTATTCAGAGCATGTCTGGAAGTGTTACTAAAATAAAGCCCTCAGGCTTTAAGGATTACGGATTATGGCATAGTGAACTTGCCTGCTGTGAGAACTTTACACTTCTGAGATGGTTAGTGCTAGCTGCAGTCATGGACAAACACAAAGCTAAAAGGATAGAAATTACCTGAGAAGCACAGAGATGTGAAATGAATCAGAACTTATCCCCACACAGTTGTTGGCCGGACTGGAAGTAAGGGCAGGCTGTAAACATCAGTGCAGTGTATGTATTTTTATGTATATCAAGCTGGATGCTGTACCAGTAGAGCATATAAAAAACACCTATGAGCTAATAAAATCTGTTACTAGAAAAAGATGTTAGTTTTAACCCAAGATGAATAGCCATACACAGTATATTGTCTTGAATCTCCAAAAATCTTGATAATTTGAACACATAATGTTTATGTGGAATATTTGACAGAAGTTCTCAGGAAATGTAGGCTCATTACAGTTGTTTCAGATACAGAGTTCTGTATGGATCTTTAAAAATCCTTTTGTTTCTAGGCTAATGTGGAACACTTGACTGAAAAAATGAAAACCAGTATCCAGCGTGGTCTAGTGCTGAGGTAGGTAAAAGTAGTTGTAGTAGCTGGCATCAGTGATACTGAGCATTCCCAGCCAGGTAGGCTGCTTGGAATGACACTGCAGGTCTGTATTCCTTGATTATTCCTATAACTTGAGACTTTTAGAAAAGCTGTTGCTCCAAAATGCAATTCTGGCATCTGTCTGGAAGTTCAAGTCACTTACTTCTTTCCATGAAAATATATTTGCTCTGTAATTTAATACTTCATCCTACTTTCAGTCTGTTTTCTAATCAGGTTTGTCTTTTATTCTGGATTCTTTCTTACTAAAGATATCGTGTGTCACATGCACTGTGGCCTTTACTATAAAAACCCTAGAAATCATGAGCCTGGTACATGGAAGTGAGTGTATGTGGTCAGATGAAAATGTCCAAGCCAGGATTACTGCTATCAAGAAAAGGGAGAAGAGTTTTAGTACTGTCATTCAGTAGCTGTAAAGACATCCAGTGTTTTAGAGTAAATGTGCTAACTATCTGGCCTTAATTGTTACAGAAATGAGAACTGCAATGAGAACTACACCACTGATTTCATTTATCAGCTGTATTCTGAAGAGGGAAAAGGAGTGTTTGACTGTAGAAAAAATGTATTGGGCCATATGCAGCAGGTAAATACAACCCTAAAGTTACAGACAGGACTAATTTTGTATGCACAAAGTATATACACTACATTATTCAAGCACGTGAAACTAGTGTGACTTAAGATTAAGGAAAAAAAAAGTGTGGATTTTTGTTTGTAGGCAATTCAGAAGGTTTTTTTGGCATCAGGTTTTATTGCAAACCCTTTTTAAAAACCTAGGAAGAAAAAGCATTAGATCTTTATGAATTTCATTTTTATTCTTCTCCTGTCTGTATCAATAAATAATTCCACTTTTTGTCTTACACTAATTGTAATGCCTTCTTTATACAGTATCTGCCCATCCATAATGTATCTTCCTCTTTGAGCCCTCTTGAAGAGCGGGGATTTCATTAAGAAAATCTGTGCAGATGGGTGATTTTGTGGGAGAGAGAAGTGAGCTACTCCTTTGGCCTAAGTTACCTGCATTGCTTTATCTCACTATGCAGCTGCTTGGTGGACAGAGGGAGTTCCTGATTTGGCTACACTCATCTCTGAGGCTGAGGTGGAGGAAAGTGCACAGTCCCCTCCATTCTTCTAAGTCAGAAGTAGTATTGATTCTGTGAGAGTTCCACAGGTGCTGAACACGAATTTTGAACACCTTAGACTGATTTACGGGGTGGGGCTTTTCATTTGTTTTTCTAAGTAGGGGAAATGGAAATAAGAGGTAGAGCAGGCCATTAACAGATGTAACTGATAAAACAGACACCAATCCTGGTTTGATAAGCTAACCCAGAATTCAATATTCACACAGGGTGGAGCACCTTCACCATTTGATAGAAATTTTGGGACAAAAATTTCAGCAAAAGCTATGCAGTGGATCTCCAAAAAACTGAAAGAAACCTACCGGAAAGGTGCAGTCTCTTGTTTCTCTATTTGATTGTCTGTCAGTATGCAAGACTCCTTCACTTTGCAAACATATGAATGTTTGTTAGTCAACATCTTCCCATCTTGGTGTTTTTATTATTTAGTAGTGCCTTGTTGTGCTTCCTGCTGTATGAGCATTTCCACTGGGGTGAGGTCAATAATTCAGATATTTCATCAGATGTTTCATCGTCCTCTTAAAATAAGCCAGTGTGATTGCAGGTTTTAATGCATGCAGGAATTGATGTTTGTATTACAGAACAACAGTTATATCTGGTTTTTTTGTTTCATGCTGCCTTCATGGGAGACAGAAGGAGGTAATATGTCATCTTTAAGAATTTTTGTACAGCACTACTTCCTAAAATCTGATCTAAAACTGGATGCTAAAATTCAATCGTTTTGTTGTTTAATTGCACTGTTATTTCATTGCTAATCACCAAAGTTGATTAAGTGAAGATCTAACCCTATTAAAGCACTAATTTGATGTTTTATCATTCTATTAAATAATCAGTAGCTGAAATTAGGCTACTGTAAGTTTTTTGTTCAGTTTAATTACAGAAAATAGTATTTGCCCTTATACATGTAAGAAAGATGCTGAATTACTTCATTCTTTTTAGGAAAAGTATTTGCCAACACGGATGACTCAGTCTGTTTGCTGGGAATGCGGAGACGCAACCTTGTTTTCCAACCCGTGGCTGAGCTCAAGAGTGAAACAGACTTTGTGTACGTATGCAGTGCCTGCTGGTAAACAGCTCACCACAGCCTGCCTTGCACCACTTCACACAAACATTTCCCAGAGCCTTACTGATTTGCCTTAGGCCTGAATTCTGCCAGATCCACTTAGGTGTTGCTTCTCTCTTGCCTTTGTGCTTTTACTTCATCCTCCTTACACTTGAGAGTCTCTTGGTGAAGTCTGGGACTCTGCTGTCCTGTTAAGTGATTGCCTTAATGCCTAGAATTAATTTACTTGTTTCAGTTCAGTGGGGCAGCATTTTTGTGCCAAATTTGGTATTATGTTTAACATCTTCCAGTAAGACCTGTTCATTTATTTGGGATTCTGTCCTTTGATTTTCCTCATTTTGGGTCATCCCCTCACGATGGTCAATGCCTGATCCCATTTATAAGGAAGGTGTTTGCCTTTCCCCCTCGTGTATTTCACCTCCCTGTTTCCCCCCCAGACACAGGATTCCCAAGGAGCAGTGGTGGCTGAAGCTGCGACCACTGATGAAGATCCTGGCCAAGTACAAGACCAGCTACGATGTGTCAGACTCAGGCCAGCTGGAACACGTGGCCATGCTCCCAAAGGAAGCTGAGACAGGAGCCATCTAAGCACACCACACTTAGATTGTTGTCATAGGTGCACATTGTGAGTAACAATGCTTTAGAATCGTTAAAGCTTTGTTTTGTAACATTTAAATTATTGTTCCAGCACTTTATGTGAAACAAGACGTTCAGCTGTCACACAGATTTTGTCCTGTTTGTGTGTTATGTTTGAAACAAACCCTTGCATCTAATGGAAAACACCAGTTACTGATACTGCCCTTTAACAGCAAGTGCAACACCGTTCTATGCACTCCGTAAGTTACTCATCTACTGCACTTTGTTTCAGAGTACTTACACCCCAAAAATAAGTGTAGATGGCTAGTTCTTGTGTCGAGTTACAGGATGTGCTTAATGTTTCTGAAGTGAAATAAAATACTGTTGCAAACATCGCATGTGTGTTCGCTTGCTTTTAAACAACTTGAAGGATCCTCTATAGACTCCAATGAAGGAAAAAGAAACTCCCCTTTCCTTCCTCAACTCTGCAGGAAGTAGTCAGTCACACCAGAGTAAGTGTTTTTCACTGCTGCTTCAGGATGAGGCTAGGAGTTGGAATCCTCTGCCCTTGTACAGGAATGATAGAACTAGTTCTTGGGGTTGGGAGTGGGGAGGAGCAGCTTTAGCAACTTGAGATTCACAAGGATGTAACCTGGCCCTTCCCCCATGTTTCCTTTTTCTCAGAGCTTAAAATTATTAACACCCTCAATATTGATCAAAAAGGGTAACGAAGCTGACAGCAGAAAATGTTTTCTCGTGCCAGTTTATGTTAACTGCAGCTTGACCACAAGGTAAATACTAAATCATGGCACACTGAAATCTGACTGAATGTTGCCCAAACTGTCAAGCTAAACTGAACTTTTTATATAAAACAGACTCCCATGACTGATTAGGGATTCGCCCACTGCACTGCACCCCCAGCTTGGTGGAATGTACTGTCACAGACTGCTCAGGCTGGAGGTGGCAGCTGCAATTAGCACACCACAAAATAAACTGTCAGTGTGAGAGACAGCTCTTTATATACCCAACAGCAGACATGACTTCAAACAAAACACCATTTAAAACTAGAGTTTTACATATACAAAAATATTTCATTTATATAGTATTCATATGTGATTGGAGGTGTAAGGCTTCAGTAGAAGATTAAGGTCTTTGCCATGCAGAGCATGTAATTCTTGCTCTCAAATACTGTATGGTTAGAAAATTCTTCACATAATTACTTTGTGAAGGGGAGCTTCTAACTGGTTTGGTGATCACTGTTAAAAAACAGCAATGAGTATTTAACTTGGACCATAGCACTGCTGAAAGTTACTAAAAAACACCCCTAATGCTGTAGCCACACAGATTGGTTTGTTTTCTCTGGATGTTCAGCTGCAAAGTCATCGTTTGACCCATGAGGGATCTTTGGTGATATCTGCATTTTCTGGGCCAAGTACAGCTTGACCACGAGTGCTCTTCCCGACTGCAAGATACCTTGAAAAAAAGAAAAAGGAAAACAACCCATAAACAACTGAGAAGCTGCCACATCCTGTTAACCACATAAAAGTGAATAATATTCCCATCTCAGGCAGCGTGTCCTTTTTAGATGCAACTTGTGTTTTGCCCAATCATCACAACGGTCTCTCCTCAACCCTGCACCTGGCTGAAGTGGAATTCAGAATTCAGACACAAAATGCTACAAGTGGAGTAGAACTAGCTCATACAGTCTACTCATACAGTCTACCCAGACAATTTCTGGGCCTTTCAAAGGTAATTCAAATTTCCCACAAACTCAGAGTGTAGGACGAAGTTACATCTGCTAAACATACAATAAGCTGGATATAATTACCATATCTTTTTCTAGGTTACAGAAGAAAATAGTGAAAGTAGTATGAAAGACCAAGGGAAGAAATCCAGTAACTTAAATATGACAACTGAGCACAGACTTACTTGTTTGATACATCAACCAGGTTATCACTGTTGACAGCAAAAAGTTGTTCTCTGTGCGACTGCTTCATTTCATCTGAAATCCCATATAAGAAATGACCCATTCCTAGGGAAAAGAAAACAAAACCACACACTGCTCTGGTGCACTGGAAAGGAATAGACTACCAACAAATCATCATTCTGAAGAATACCTAACTGAATCAAGCATCGTAAGTTAAAACCAGGGTGAGGCAGTAACAGTTTCAGTTTCTCATTCAGGAAAAAAAATCTATTTTGGCATATGATTCTGTTTGTCAAGAATCTGAACTTAATGGTGGCCATGAAACTTAGACATAATTCATTCTGAAGAATGCTGGTTCTTTCAAACAACTTTTTAAACAAACTGCATTTCATGAAGCTTCTATTTTTAGAATATTGGTTTTTTATTTCCCATCAGTTGTGATGTATCTGAAATGTGAAGGTTTGCTCACATTTCTGTACTACATACAGAAATCTGCATTCAAATGCTTTAATTTTTTGTAGGGAGTACTTGCTCACAGTGTTTTAATACTAAATATTATCACTCCTTCAACAATCAGAGAACTCCAAAATAATCACAGAAAAGCTTTTTGTCAGGCAAATAGCCACAGGGAAATAAAGGTGGCTGGGAGGATTTGAGTGAACTAGTCCAACCTCCTGCCCAAGGCAGGGCTGACTTCCCAGCCAGGTAAGGCTTTCACATCCATCTGCAGGGCCCAGTGACTCAAAAGCATGAAGGGACAGTTCCCAGGCCCCTGAACAGAGCTCTCCTAGTCAGTGCTCGTTCAGATCTGTGTTCAAATGCCAGAGAGTGTTTGTCATCCCTGGCTGACACCTACACCCAACGTGCAGGCTCTGCACTCGTGCACCTCACACCAATGGCTTAATTGTCTAGACCAAAACCAGATTCTGACAGGTAACATTTGAAGTGTTCTTGTTTAAAAACGTTAAGTGTTAATACAAGCACATTTTAAAATAATGCTCATCTTAACCTTGCAATTCTTTGTGTATGGGAAGGAAATGTATTTTAACTGGGCAAGTTTTGGCTTGAAATTCAGCTACGAACAAGGGAGGGAGGGAAGTGAAGACAGCAAAGCCACAGGTCAGTAAACTGAAAAGCTACTACTACCAATGCATCATGTGTGTGCAGATCTGCAAAGAAATTAAAAACAACCCCTTTCACCCCAGCAGACAGCCTTCTGTGTTTTAACTTCTACAGAAAACATGTGCATAAAGGCCTAGTGACATTCACAGTCAACATGCCTGCTTGAGTCAGGAAAATAATCCCTCAGCTCTTTTTGAATCAGAGCACCAGTATTTCTTTACATCTGTCTGCATATAATGCTCTCCAAACCTAAAATAATTTCCTCAATCTACCTCCATCTGACACAGAGAAGCAGTATGAACACGAACTTCAGCACAGCCTGAGTGGATAAGGTGAACCAATGGAGTTGTTGAAATTGCCATTCTCTCTCATCTGCCAAACAAATTTTATCATCTGACACGGTTTAACAACTTGTTTTCTTCCCTTCTGACCTAAATTAAAAAGCAAATAAACACTGACATCCCTGGAAGGATGAAAATGTACCTTTGTCTGAAGGAGCTATTGGTGCATCCACAGCAGCAAACACTGATAGCTTAGCTTCATCAATATCTTGCTGTGTGAAATCCCCAGATCTGGCCCATTCAACTGCTTTTTCAAACGTTTTCAAGGTGGCTAATGAATTTGGGTCTCTTAGATGAAAAAGAAAACATAAAAATTAATTACTTCAGTCTTACAAAATGAAAAACTGTAAAATTCCTTTGTTCTCACTTGATTCATAATTTACTATGCATCACACAAACATACATGGGGAAGAACAGATTATAAACTTCTTTTCTTGTACAAAAATAGGTTTTGGGGTTTGGTTTTGTGTTTCTTTTCCAGAAGAAAGTAGTATTACAAACCAAGCAGATTTAGAATTTTAGATGCACAGGTACAGAATTTCAGCTGCCTAAAAGTATGGTGTAGAGAGAAGTGGTGTAATGAAAGCAAGGTCAGGAAACCAGCACTGTTCACAGTGGGCTCCAAAAGCACCACTGCCTTTACTGCCCATACCAGGAATATTTATGATATGCTCTATCTTCTCTCAGTTGCTTTTCTTGCCACACCTGTTTTTACTCTCTGTAAAACAGGTGCCACAGGTTAACTACTACTGGCAAGTTAAGGACTACTGCCAGGACAAGTCCTACCATGTTGAAGCTTCACAGAAAGGCCAGATTGCTCAAATCTCAGTTAGGAACCCTGACCAAGCACTGTGCCAGGCTGCCTTTGGGCTAGGAAAACAACTACAGCCAGGACTCCATCCACACAACACTTCTAGTGGGGATTACAACTATAATACCTCCAGTTCAAATTTCATCTGAAAGTGCCTTGGTAAGCCAAATAAAAGGTGACTGCTCTGGACTGGCAAAAAAGAGGAATGGAAAAGAAGGAGCAGGTAGTTCTAGCTCATCACCAGCAATGCTTTCTGCTGAACCTCTAACGATTTCAGCCAGTCACTTGAAGGAAGCTGCATATTTTCAAACTCAGGACCTTAGGGAACATCACCATTCTACTTCATGGTCTCAAATTTAGAGTAGTCTTGAATTTAGTTTTTTAGGGCCTCCTTAACCCAGAAATAAACAAGTGAAAGCTGGTTATACATAATCTGATACTGAGACAGTAAACACCAAAGTGCAGAGGTGCAGTAGTGGTTGCTACCAGCAGAGATAAATTAGGCTTTCCCAAAGACACAAACAAGAGAAAGCAAGGATGGTTTTATTAGGCAATCTAACTTCATCAGCACTGAATCACTCCCTTAATTTCATCCCTTTTATTTCACTTCTTGAAAGACTGCTACAATGGAGTCAAAAATACGACACAGCCAAATTCAGTCAGTGGTCCCCTCAGCCATCAAGAGGAAAGAAATGCACTGTTACCTGTAGGAGTAGAATGTGAATATACCATTGTGGCTAAGTTTAGCACCTCCACCATAAGCCCCTCCTTTCTCTCTAATTTCTGTATGCAGGAATTTAGCTGTCATCAACCGTGCAAGAATTCGAAGGCTGAAATGAGAGAAATAGAAGCAGTGAAGATGTGACCTGGGCAACAGTAATAGTCTCAGCTGCCTCTAAAGCTCACCCAGATCCCCATTTGGAATGCACTGCTCCTTGTAATCTATGACAGTTACAACAGCAATACTCAGTATTTAATAACAGCTGAATAATGTCACATCACTGTAAGCACTGTACTGCATGTAACTTTGTTACATGCAACAGGACTGTCAATTCAAGACACTCCAAGTAGGCAGAACTGTTTATTCCAAGGCAGGGGATAGCAGCCCCTCATTACTTAATCTCAGCATTTACAGGGCTGCTCTGGGCCCAGCCATGCAACAGTTGCTTCATAAAGACTTTATGACAAATGCACAGCACATCATTTTCTAACAACTCTCCATTTTCTGCAGTCAGCCCAACCCTTTCCAATTTATTTTGTCCTGTGCAGTGCACAGAGAAGCTCCCTGTTGTTGTGCTTCCCACCTGGCATAGTCTGCAGCCGTGTAGGGAACTGTTCGGATGCATTCCCCAATATAGTTCACTGGGAAGGGAAGTACAAAATGGGTCTTCATCTGGCATGGCTTGAAAGTAGGATCCTAGGAGAACATCACATTATTGTCACAGTTAGCAGCGGAGACAATTTATCCATCTGAGAACTCTCACTTTTTCGAGAACTAGGAAATTCTGCCAAACATACACACACCACTGCTAAAGCACTTACCCTACCTTGCAACCAGAGACATTTTGCTTGTGTCTGTATCAGCAATCCAGTACAAAGAATTGCCTTGGAAAACTAAGGGAGAGGGACACTACACATCAACTACCCATCCCAGCCACCCCTGCTTCTCAGTTCTGCAGATTTTGAATCACTACCAAGGAGTCTGGATTTAGCCACAGATTTAAGTTCAATGGAAACGTGTTCATCACTCTCCACTTGAGTCACACGTGTACATATCCCACATCATAACCCAATCCATCCATTCTAGACATTGAAAACAGTCAGGAACTGTGTACCCACAAAAAAGGTTAACTATTTATGACAGCAGCTCTAGTACAAATTCCTTCTCCTGCAACAGACTCAATCCTTACAACCTCACTCCCGAACTTCCAGTCCTCTTCATGTCTCTGGGCCTCTGCAGAGCTCGCTCCCTTGCCTGTTTCACACATACATCTGCTTTGTGCTCACTTAAGCATGAGCAGACCCTTATACCTCCAGTGCTGGTATTTCAGAGCTCCCCTCCTTTCTTAAATTCAGAACCCCCATGCCCAGACCCTCACACAACTCTGGTTGGGCCAAGCAGAGCAGTTTATTTACAGCACTGGTTGGCACTGGGCTGAGCTCTCCCTGCTCCTCTCTTCTAAAAGAAGAGTTCAGGGTATGCTTTTTATTCCTGTAGCCAAATACAGATCTTCATTTTCACCTAATTTTCACTAATGATCTTCTGTCAGGTGTCATTCACATTCAGAATCATTTAGGGAGTAAACTAAGTAAAGGAAGGGAATAACTGGAAGTGATTGAGTTTGATGGTTAGTTGTGAAACTGAAGGGCATGAATTACATTTCAGTGCTGTGCTTCTGTAACAGCTTAACATGGACCATTACCATCAGTAACAGCCTTGTAACACCAATATCTCCCACTAATAATGTACTTACATTAACTAATTTCCTCGTGATCTGCAAACCAGTACCCATTTCACTTCCCACACGTTTCACTTTTGAAGATTTCTACAAGAGAGAGCCAGTCCTCATATTAAAAAATTACTTGAAACTTAGACTACTACAAATGCAACCCCTTCCACTCAAACCTGTTTAAGTCAATCTTCAAACCATGCCTTCACAAACATAAGCAAGGTACTCAATTGCTTCTTTGTATTTCCTAAACAAATGTCAAATTAGTTTTCTTCCAAGAGTGATCTGGCACTGACGGACACCAAGACCCAAATTAAATGAGGCACATAAAGTTAGACACTATCATTTCACTCATGGGTAAGGAACTGGGAGCTTATTCCAATTTCATCAGAAATTAAGACAGATCTGCAGAGTGACAGAGCAGATCCTTTGTCAACTCCACTGAATCAAGCATATTTTGTGCCAAATGTCCTGAACACCCTGATAACAAAACAAACTCACATGCAACTGAGGAACTGCACATCATGCCCTATTTGCTTTTGGCCAACATTTCAAGTAAAGCTCAGCTAAGAAAGAATTACAGTTTTATGCAACAGGGAAAGGAAGAAATTCTTTTTCCACGTCCCACGCCGAAGCAGTAACCCCAGGGTGAGGCTTACAGCTGATCTCCTGCATTTCTCCTGTCCACTGCATTGCAGTGAAGACACTCCATGGCAAAACAGAGCAGCTGATCACAGAGATGTCTGGCACATTTCTTCAGGCATCTTTACATAGACACAACATCTGAGTTCAAATTTTCCTGATTGCACAATGGTATTGACATGATCAAGTCCACTGTATTTGATGCCCTAATCCCAAGTGACAATTTCTCACCTCAATCACATGTGGACGAACAGGTTTTCTCTCTTTTTTACTTCTGGCTATGCCCTTTAGAAATTTCTCTACTTCTTTAGATGCTTCTGGTATCTGCTGAGGTGCTGCATTCACAGAACATCTGTCAAAAATACATATCAAGTTTTTAAATATGGTTTTGTGTTTTCAAAGAGTCTTTTATAATTTGTACCACTTTGTCTTTCTAAACATTTTCTGTTAAATCATCAGAATGTTAGGTAAGTGATCTCAGGTAATCATTAACAGGGAGAAAGGCAAAATACTCAATCTAGCATCTGATGTGAATAAAAAAAAAAAAGTACAGTCCAATAGATTTTCTTGCTTGTTCTTTTGCTTGACCCAGAACACTTTCAGACCAAAAAGTTGAGCAGTAGCTGCCAAACCACTTCTGTGCACAAGACAGGACTAGCTTTGTTTTGAAAATAAAAATGTCTCTGAAAGAAAATAATGCCCCCTGTATCTCCTCTTTACAGGCAGCCCTAACATGGTTTTGAACACTACAGAAATGCACATAATTTATCATTTCATGCTTTAAAACACAAAGCTTTGCAACTTATGTCTCTTCAAACAGGCCCATTTTTGGAACTAATGGATCTGACATTAAACACCTAAATGTGCTCTCTTTACTTTTTCCAATATATGCATAAAGCAAGTCACTGTTTTCCTTTCAGGCGTGAAACAAAAATCCAAACCCAATTATATTCAACTCTTACAAAACAATATAACAGTATTTGTCTAATGGGCACCTTGAAGGGAATAATAAAAGGCAGATTTTTGACTATTTCTGTAAAATTGCACAGGTCACTTACCAGCTTAGGGCACAACTATTACCAATAAAATTTGCTGTAAGTTTCTCATACCATTTAAAAACTGAACAAAATGAGCTACCGTAGCTACTGCTCTGTAAGCAAGGGGAATTTAAATTAACATTTTCCACGGACGTCCCATTTCATAAAACCCCAGTACACCATGAGGTGCACTGAGAAAAGCATATTCACAGATCATGGCCTCTCTTTAACCAAAAGCCCCTTTTCTTTTTAGCTCACCTGATGTTGTCACTGTTTAGTAAATACTTCTTAATGCGTGGTAGTTTGCGTAGTATTGGTTTAATATCAGGCATTTCTGCTATTCTCTTCATCAACTTCACCTGTGCAGGGAGGGAAGGCAGGAAGACCACAGATTAAATCAACAGGAAGAATTAACAAAAACCAGCCTGTAACTCCACAGTCAAGGATCTGGGCCTTGCTGAAGGGCATTATTAACTTCTCACCTGATCCATCCCACTGAACATTTCCTGCAGCTCTCCAGAAGGTGTAAGGTTTTTGCTGGCTCTAATAGAGGCATATAAATGCCCACAATCTGGAATGCCATTTGACAGCTCCTGGGCAGTCTTCTTAACCAGCACTCTGAAATGTTCTTCCTCCTCAAATCTTGGGCTGAAAAAGAATACAAGCAGGTCTCATGCAAAAGGACACCAATTAAATTTATTTTACTGAATCATTCATCATCCCGAGTTCAACAAATGCTTTTAAACTGTTGGTTGTCCATTTAATCCACTATATAGTCATGCTTTTGATGCAATATGTAAATTTAGAAAGACCTCAGAGATAGAATTATGAAAATAAATCCCAAAGTAGGATCTCTAAGAAGAGGAGAATGGGGGAAAAGTGAAAACGAGAGCCCCAAAACACATGCAAACCCACAAATAAACAAAACCCAATGTACTGTACTTGTTAAATATTTCACTCCATAAATTCATCATGTCTGGCAGATTTCTATCCAAGCACAGAGATGAAAAGAGCACACCCTGAAGAAAAAAAATAAAAACACAAAAAACCCTTCACACAAGACAAGCACAGCAGTGGCCAAAGAAACGCACAGTAACTTTTCGTGAAGTGATACAATGATGCCAACCTAATGCTACACATCACTCTAATCGCTCTAAAGCAGGCTGCGCTACTGAGATCAGAGCAGACAGGAAATGTGACTGCTCTTCTTGCAAAGCAAGCCTGGAAATTCCTCAATTTCTTCTTTTCAACAGCAAGCGGCAGTTCAGACACAAAATTTCATATTTTTTTCCCATAAAGTACAAGTTCTGTTCTGGGGTGCACCATTCTCCAAGGGAACTACCTTAATTTAACTCCAGGATCCATAGGGAGCACACCTCCAGCAAGTTTGCAAAAGTCTCAAGAAATATTGCCTGTTATGAACTGTTAAGAACTGTTATGCCCAACACGTAGATTTAGTGATGCTGCCAACAGTGACATTACATGTTAATAGCAATTTCTGTGTGTAACACCACACCATTCTGTCCCCTACCCTCTGCTTCCAAAATATTCTGGAGCACTCAAAAATGTGGTGACAGATGCTAGCAAAGCACTGCCTTAGACAGAACACCCACATCAAGCACCCTCCCTATCACAAAATACTAAGTTACTGTAATTATCTAATTTATATCTTACAAAAGAGGCAAGAGTCCTTTCATACACAGAGTTTTCAATGCACATTAGCTTGACCCTCTACCTGGAGGCCCTGACTGACCCTTAACTACAGAACTGTTACTGCAAGGGTAACATCTGCAAGGTTATGATTAATTTACCTGTTCATAGACATCCAGGTGTGAATCATCTGGAATGATATGTGGGCTGACAGACATACCACCTGTTTTCAGTTCTATTTTCTGGGCTTGTTCCCTGTAATCAAGGGCTCCACATCCCATCCTGTGAAAAACAAAGAGATTTGTTTCCCTTTTCAGTATATGCCAAAACCAAAATCCATGTAGCATTTGTAGAGCACTCTGTTTTAGGACAATACTAATTTAGCAACTAAACAATTTAGAGCATTATCAAGCAAACACAATACTTCATGCCTTTAAAAAGCTTCCCACCAAGCTTTTTAAATTAAACCCTCCTGCTAAATTAAAATACTGTATTAAAAAGCATGCTTTATGTGCAGGCTTGCTACCAACATCCTTAAGAACTACATTAACAACATCACATAAGTTGTTCTCATTAATAAAAACATATTCCTCCAAGCCCAGGCCATTTGCTCTCTCTGAGCTCCTCTTTCCCCAGTGATGGGGTCATTCTTTCTGTCCCCACATGGCAAAACTGCACCAGATGTCTATTCAAGCAAAAACTTTAATCTCTTCTAGGCTATTTCTCATTTATAGAATTTTTCCTATCTGTTGAGGGAATGCTTGTGTTGACACCAAATAGGCAAAAAGGCAATGCAGAGGCTGGTGGAGAAGGGGAAACAATTTAGCAACACTGGGGAACAAAGACAATTTTCTGCAGGAAACCAACTTAGCCTTTCCCTTTTATAGCAAGAACAGCTGCTGGAATAACTATTACAGGCAGTATTAGTATTTTTGCAAGCCTGTTGCCAGAGTATTTTACAGCCTGTTGCTTCAGCTTCTAAGAAAGTAAACCTCTCACTTGGTAATGATGTTGCAGAAGAGTGGCACATATGGCTTGAGCTCCTCAGGAAGTGTGTTCAAGCTGGAAACAGCTCGGAAATAAACCACCCCATTGGTTGGCTGAGCACAGTACTGGACAGGAATTTCATCAGCTAGGAATAAAAAAGCAAAAGCAAAGAATAACCAGCAGCTTCCTACTACAAACACACAAAAGCAACACGATTTCTTACAAGAACATCTCATTAAGAATAACTTTCTGTTGGTGTTTCAGAGCCACTTCTTGTTTAAATTATGTAGATTTTACAGAATGCTGGATAAAAGGGGTTTTTTGTTTGTCCATGGTAAGGTAATGGACACCCAGATAATCTGAGAATTCTTCTAACAGAGGTCATATTTTAGAGGTAACATTCAAATAAAAGAAGTTGTAACTTGTTCCTGAACAAGTCAAAAAGATGTTCTTCCTTATTTTTGCCTTCATCCATTCAAAAATTGAGGAAGGCACCTTCTTTTACTGTACACTCTTTCTAAGCCAGGCCATTAGAACATAGACAGTAAAATTTTCACAAAACCAGGTCATTTTGTTGCATCAAAAATAAACAAACAGTCTTGACACTTGGTGATAATTTTTGAAGGAAAATTTATGTTAGAAATATACTACAGAACAGTATTTACCTGCAAAAAAATTGACAGAACTGTAACAAAATTCAGATCTACCATCTCCTATCAGCCCCTGGGGAAACAACTAGCAAAGCAGGGAAAAACTTGCACTGAAGTTATGAGGAATGACAGTAACCTTTTTTTCGCATGGCTCCTGTATGTTGTATTCTGTAAAAAACAGGTAGGGAGGGACTGAGGTAAGGAAGGCTTGCTGCCCTAGCTGCCAAGAGTTCTGCAAGCTGGGTAGGCCCTTGGGAAGTGGGGAGATTGCTCAAGAGCACTGAATGTGCCAGCCAGAGACTCCTCTGACTGCAGGGCAAGGTGGGAGTATGCCTGCAGCAGGGAGCTGCCATCAGGAGCTCCGGCAGCCCTGGCAAGGCCAGGAGGCTGCTCCACACTGTCCCTCAGAGATGGTGCTGTGGATCCACTGCCATCTCTGCCCACAGTGCTGGGCTGCAGTGGAGGGAAAAGCCCAACTATGGGCCACAAAGCCAGTCCATGTGCTGGGCAAGGGGCCACAGCTGGGCCAGCAGCCAGGGACAACCCAACAGCACTGTTTTTTGGGACACCAGACAGTGGTGACACCAACCTGTGAGCGTTGTCTCCACCAGAGTGAAGGGGATTTTGGGCTCGATGTCGGACACTTTTAAAGCTGGGAGACAAGAGGTATCCTGAGGTTTGCTTTGAAGAGCAATTAATTCCAAACCTAGTAAGGAGAGAATACCAAATTGTCATTTTCAGCTTGTAGTGAAAGTGCTGTCAAGACCTAACACCTACTGAGATGATGCAGACCAGAAAAACTCAAGAGTCAAGTCTGGAGTTTTCTATTTGCAATTTTGCAAATATTTTACCAAGGCAAATTCTGCAGGTTATCATGTAACAACAGCAAAGAGAACACTCTTGCTAGATTCTCTTTTAAATCCCCTCTTCACAACCTGTTTACAGTAACACGTAATTTAATCTTGAAGTGACACCTGCCAGTCTGTCCTGTCACTCAGTTCTGCAAGCATCAACCCAGAGCTGGCAGATAAGCAGCTTCTTTCTAACCCAATCCACTCCAGTACTTATTCAAGTGCTCTGTCAGAACACAGATGCAGCTAAATTGTTGTGATTACTTTCATATTTCAGACTTTCAGACACTAGCTGGTCACCTCTGAGTACTCTCCAATTTATCTCTGTAAGTAGAAAACCTCCTCTGATTTCGTGCTCCCCTATCTCCTGCCACACACCAAAGCTTCAGAAGATTAATGCCACACTTTTAGAGGATTTCTGTGACTAGACACTGCTTTAACAAAATTAGATGACTGCCCACAGTTTTCAAGCATTACTTGTTCTCCAGAATAAGTTAAACCCAGCATTACTTTTAGAGTTGGCTTTTTAACCAGAAAATATACAAAGTATAATTACAAAATGTAGATTTTACAGGAGCATGGAGCAGGCCTCATGCTCATAAACAAACAGCTTCAAGGTACATGATATGCAAGTATCTGAAGAGAGGGTGCCAAGAGGATGAAGCCAGGCCCTGCTTGGTGGTGCTGAGCAAAAGGACAAAAGGGTCAGACACTGATGCACAAAGAAGTCTCAAGCAAGCACGAGGAAGAACTTTACTGTGCAGTGACCAAGCATGGAACAGACTGTCCAGAGAGGCTGTGGAGTCTCCCTCACTGGGAATATTCCAGAACCCCCTGGATGCAATCCTGTGCCACGTGCTCTAGGAGATCCTGCCTGAACAGGGAGGTTGCCCAGACAGCACATTGTGCTCCCTTCCAACCTGACCCATTCTGGGATACCATGAATTCATTTTCCAATCAGTGCAAGTTAACAGGGGAAAGAATGAACAGATTGGTATTTTAAAACAATTTCCCTTCTTCTGCCCTAATGAAGACATTGATCACTCTATTTTTGAGTGTTAAAAGTAATGGAATATACCAACCATACACTGCAGTGTAAGCACTGCACAGCACACAAATCCCATCCCTTTCAGAGCAAATGCTGGAGAGTGCCTGAGAATTTAAGGTATTCTACAGAACAGCTAAAAAACCATTATACAAATAAAAATGTGAAAAAGCAAGTTAACCTTTTTCGAAGATCTGTGTTTTTTCTTCTTCAGAAAGTGCATTGACCTTTTTTTCCAGCTTTTCTGCTTCCATTTTAGCTTGTTTATCATGGTAGTCTTCCTCTGGAGTCATTGATAGAGTCAATTTGTGTGGATTATCCTGCAGAAATATATCCCAAAACTAAAGCATTAATTCTGAGGGCCACTTTCTTGCCTCAGATTATTGCTCCATCAGCAGGAGATAAACAGCCTGTGCATCACCTTGCTTGCATATTATCAAAAGTATCACAACCACAGACTGAACCCTTGGTTTCACACAGAACAAGCTGCTGTGGGGAAGAGGCTGGTCACCACAAGAACAAGCACCAACAGCCTTCTGCTAAGTTTCAGTCTAGAGTCAGAATCCCTTAACAGCACAGTGCTCATTAGTTTAATTAAATCCAGGTTAAACAACTGCACATAACACTAGAGAGCTACATGCTGTAAGTTTTATCTGGAGGCTGTTCTAAGATGGGGCAATTCTGTTAAATGCAGGAGGGTTTGATTAACCTCCTCTTTCAACCTGCCCAAGCTTGAGTGCACAGAGATCCCATATGATGTAGAATGTGCATGCCTTATCCTGCTCAGAAATGCTTTACACATCAGCCTTGTGTAAGGAACTCCAGGCATTATGCAAGTGTCATAACTGCTGTTGAATTCTTCTCTGCTTATACCAGACTATGGAATTTTAATATCAAAATTACTCAAGCAGCTTCCACTTTCCATAATAGGAAAGGGAGGCCAGTCAAAAGACAGTGACCTCAAGAAACACCCATTTCAATGTAGGAGTCAAACAGCAACATCTGGCACTGACAGACACCAATAATTTGGGACAATGTACTCAGATTCTTTTTTATGAGTTTATCTCCCCCGTGCCTGTGTGAAGAGACTACAGAAACCTGACTAGAGAGTTAAAGAGGAAAATGCAAAATTAACCAGCCATAGTAAAATGGACAAGAAGAATGGCATTCTCTCCCTTGCTCCCTGCCCAACTGCTTTAGTAATTTCCCAGCACAAGGTACAACAGTGCATAATCTTATGATGTAAGAACATCCAATTATTCTCATCTTTCCAACCGAGATGTGCCTTTGCCTCAGCCCCCTCAACAGAACTGTACAGTAAAGGACATTCACAAAAATACTGCACCTGTATTTCTTCTCGACAGAAGCCAATACTTTAACAGCTCCCTACTATCTCCTTTACCTCTAGTAAAGTTCTTAGGAAAACTGATTTCAACTGATGCCACTGTCTCTTGTTGCTTTTGAGTACATTGGAACCAAGATTTACTCCAATCAGGATGACAGTTACTTATAATAAACCTGTCTTTCAAAACAAACAAGCTGACTAGGGAAGAAAGAAAAGCCCAAACAAAAACCTACCAAAAAAGCAAACAAACAAAACCCAACAAAACAAACCCCACAAAAAACTCACACCAGTTTTGCATTGCTATCACTGGATTTTTTTTTTCCTGGAATTAATTCAGGGCTTCAGAACTATTCAGCATTACAATGCCTTTACTATTTTTTTGGGTTTTTTTCTGCAAAAACTCAAGAAGAACATATGGAGAGGAAAAGAAGAGACGAGCAGAAAGTAATTGGCACTGATAGCAAAATACAGACAGCAGTTCAATGAACATGAGGAGCACCAAGACAATCTCACTTGTAACCAAATCCATTCCAGGGAAAAGGAGATACACCTTGCTATGTCAGTATTAAGGAACATATAACAGGTCCAAAATTCACTGTTCACATCTTAACTTCTCATCAGGAAAGAGATGTGCCCTTCTATACAAATCAGTTTGGTAAAACATAAGCATTTCATCAGTGTTCTACTAAATATGGTTCCAAATGACCAGCCAGACAAAAAAAAGACAATTTTTTTTCCACTTTGAAAAGTGGAAAGCATTAAAATTAACATGTTTCATTTGAATATGTTGCTGTTCAATCTACACCTAGAAACAGGCAATATGGTGATAATAACTTAGCCTTCAGTTTAACTTCAAACACAAAATTGTGATTTAAAAATTAACACAAAATAACTTTCCCTAAGTTTGCCTACCTTGAAGTAAGTTTTAACTTTTTCCTGAAGAAATCTGGGATTTTCTTTAAGACACTGCCTGAACCGAGAGACTTTATCTGCAATCTTCAGAAGCTCCACTGGATCCCCATCCTGATTCCAGCACGAGGCTATGTACTGAATGGGAAAGAATAATTAGGTAAGTAGGACAATCCAGTTGCATTTCTCTAACTGACAGCATCCATGTTCCAAAACCACCTCAACACTTATACTTGAATATCAGACACAGAATGAGTAGTCCTAATGTAGCTGTAGGGGAAAAAATCTTGTTCAGATAAAGGTTCTATTCCATCATCACCTGTCCCCTGTTCTCTCCATTCTTGCCTCTAACTTCACCATATCAAAACCATAATTTTTTAAATTATTACTCTTTTTTTTTTCATAGCTATGCATATTTGGAAATATATTGTAATATTCTTTAGTCCCTCACATTAGGATTAATTTTTCATCTCAAGAAAGAAGGAAAACAGAAACAGGTGGTAGAGACAAAGTAGTACATACATATCACACTTTTGTATCAGATAGATTAAATGACTTATAGGAAAATGACTCAATCATGGAAAGTATGTAAATTAGATGAGATTTTGAAGAAAATAATAAATAACCAGAAATATCCCCAGGATATTTATTTTTTAATTTGAGTTTGCGCAAATTGCTATTGAAAGTTCTCCAAAACACCACAAGTACAAGATACCAGAAGTTTATCCATTTTTACTCTGTGTAAATGGGGAAAAAACAAAAACAAAGCAAAGTATAAAAATCCCAAGACACACATTAAAAAAAGCCTTTAATAGGCTTTATCTAGAGAACAAATGCACTGTAACTGTCAAAACCACCCTCTTGTGAGCAGCTTTTCCCAAATATCAAAACAGATGTCACCTATCTTGACTTCCACAGGACCTTTGGCAGTCCCACACAACATCCTTCATCATTAGATTGGAAAGATATGGATTTGATGGATGGTCTATTGGATGGATAAGGAATTGTCTGGATGGTGACATGCATCCAGAGATACCAGTAACAAGCACTGCCTGTCCCTCAGGGGTCTGTACTGGGTCCTATATTTTCAACACCTTTATTAATTACACAGCCAGTGGCTCTGAGGGCACTGCAGCAGGTTTGCAGATGACACCAGGCTGAAAGGTGTGGTGGACACTGGAGGGAAGGGATGCCATCCAGAGGGATCTGGACAGGCTTGAGGGGTGCATGAACCTACATGAACCTCTTGAAGTTCAAGCAAGGCCAAGTGCAGGGTCCTGCACGGGGGCTGGGGCAATGACCAGTAATCAGTACAAGTTTAGTGATTTAAGGTTTGAAAGCAGATCTGTAGAGAAGGGCTTGGGGATATTTGTAGATGAGAAATTGGAAATGGGCTCTCAGCCCAGAGAGCCAACTGTATCCTGGGATGCCCCAAAAGAATCAGGGCCAGCAGGGCAAGGGAGGTGATTCTGCCCCTCCATCCACTCCACTCCCACTAGATCCCACCTGAAGTACTACATCCAGCTCTGGGGCCTGCAGTGCAAGACAGACATTGACCTGATAGAGTAGATCAGAGGAGGACCACAAAAATGATCTAAGTGCTGGAACACACCTCTACTACAAAGGCTGAGAGACTTGAGGTTGTTCAGCTGGGAAGAGGAAGAGGCTTTGGAGAGAATTTACCGTGGCCTTCATATGAAGGGGGTTTGTAAGAAGGTAGATTTTTTACACATCCTGTAAAGACAGGACAAGCAGCAATAGTCTTAAATTTAAAGAGGGCAGATTTAAATTGGATATAAAGAAGAAATTCTTTACTATGAGGGTGGTGAGACAGGAACAGGTGAGTGGAACAGGTTGCTGACAGAAGCTGTGGGTGCCCCATTCCCTGGAAGTGTCTGAAGACCTGTCAGACGTGCTCTGAGTAACTGGATTTAGTGAATGATGGCCCTGCTTGTGGCAGGGAGCTTGGAACTGGATGATCTTCAAAGATCCCTTCCAACCCAAACCATTCTGAGATCACTTTAGTTATAACTAGGTCCCTATAACTAGGCCCTCTTCAAAGCCAACTTCTAAAACATTACTCAGGGAAACAAACTGAAACAATCTCTTCTATGGGAGTGTGAACACTTAATGCTTCAAGACTAGTCTTTAAAAGCAAGAAACATTCAAGAGCTTTATTTTCTAGAATGAAGGCATAGGCTAGAAAGAAGGCATAGAAGTTGAATCAATTTCAAGGTTTAATGTTGAAGGATAAAGTTATATGCATAAATATTTCATCAGATAGAATTACTCACAGCATCTGAAGACATGCCAAAACATACTGGCTATTAAAGTCAGGCATATTTTGCCAGTTTCATCATGAAACATGACAGGCACTTAAACATCCACAATTTGCCTATTTGGATGCATCACAATCTGATTTGAAACAGCCTTTGTTTCTGCTCTCCCATTTACAAATCTCTTGTTAATCTAGGCCTCTACTTCTTTGCCTAACTCTATATATCTAGGAATGAAATCCTGCTCATGCAAAGAATATGCATCACCTGAGAGACAGAAAGCAAAAGAGCCACCAAGGAGCTGAAGCTGCTGCAGAGTGGAAAGGAACAGAGGAGAATAAAGAATGAGTGGCTGCAGGAGACCCTGATTTCCACAGTGAATGTAACTGTAGATACTGCACCTCACACGTTACAAATACAAGATGACTTACAGATTTCTTTAAGACACAACATTCTGCTGTGGAATGGATTTTCTGTAACAGCTCGGTATTAAAATTTGAGGCCAAGAATTGCATCAGTGTACATTTTCCCTCATGAGTCTAGAAATTAACTTAGAGCAGTACCATCCTAAGATGCATAGAAAAATACAGTCCTTCTATTTGGCTTTTAGAAAATACACAGGCATCTAGCCAAAACACACCGTTTCCAGAGGCAGTATGATATGCCCCCCACAGAAGTAACCAGTGTTACTACAATCAAAGCTGCTATTCAGGCAAAGACAACAGGCTCACTGCATGATTAACTCATACAGTGGGAAGTCCACAGACAGTCTGACAGCTACTGAAAAGAAAGATGTACACAATATAACAAAGGAAGATCCTTTAAGTGGAAAGTTTACATATCAAGAGCTGATAAAATGACCCTGTATTTTAAAAAAACATAGGATGCAGATTTTTGTTTTTAACTGTTCTTAAAAAAACCACACACAGACTTACAGATGTCAGGGCAAGTCCAAAACTCGTAGACTGATGCTTCAACTGTATTTCAATTTTGTGAAGTAGAGCTTCAATCCTATCTTCCTCAAATCCTTTCCTTTGGGAAGGAGTGATGAGAGAAGGAAATCATATCCATTAACATTGATCACTTAAGTGAAGTTATGAAAATGAATTATTAGATTGATAAAGGAAGCATTACAACATAAAGTCTTTCACACTGAATTAAAATTGATATGAAATGACACAATCATGTTGTGTCATTTAGAGAAATTGAACTAACATCATTGAATTCCTGAAGATTATGCTCATGAGAACAAGCTGCCATAAAGAAAGTAGAAGGCACAAGTTTTAAGAGTATTGAACATATTACTTCTGCTTTGGTGCCTTTATTGTAATATAACCAGATTTTTAAGGCATGTTATTATATACAAGTCTGTATTATTACATGTCTACAAGTAATATTTTATTATCACATTAACTAAGAGTATTCTTAAAAACTTAGCATTACTCACTCAATAACTTCATCGATTGTTCTATCAATTATTTGTTTCACAGTAACAATGTCTTTTTCAGCAATACCCTGTAGACCCACACTGAAATAAGCTTCTCTTGTTGATCCATTGAACCTAGAGTAAAAGATAACCAACTCAGTGACAAGTACCAGAACTAAGCATTAAAGCTGCCAACAAAGGCAGGAGAAGGAAAAAAACAAAAAAAACCGCCCGTTGTTTCCACACATACAAACACACAAGATTTTAAAAGCTAAAAGAATTACCAAAGAGTCAAGAAATAGAACTTAAAAGCATTTTTGTTCAATTTCAGTAGTAGTAACCACTGTTAAGAAAACCTACAGCATATGGTTTTAGAGAAAGAAAAATAGCTACAGAAGTAAAGCTGGTATTTCCCATTCATCTTCCCATTCATCGATACTCCTTTCAAGTAAAGGAGTCTCTCTTTTTAAGGTGAAAATTTTAGCTGCATGTAACACCAAACACATAAATTCTACTTAAGCAGGTGAGTGGAACAGTATTACTAAATTATATAATATTATATAAACAGTATTACTAAAGCAGTATTTGTAAAGTAAGTGGTTAAGGTGAAGTTTTCCATATTTCCTACAACTGTTACCAACTGTATGAAAAAAAATTGTAACAGTAAAGACAATTTTGTCCAAGCTGTCAGGCAGGGTTAATCACAGAGCTCATCTTTAGAGAGACAAAATGGCACTTGCAGAAATACAAATACTTAGCAGCTCAAACCAAAGCCAACAAACAAAAACCAATAGGTGCTCATGCACTCATAAACAACCACTATTACACGTCTAGAAACCACAGAAAGAATTCAGCAGCAGGCTCAGGCACTGTATTCTGCAACACTCATCTCTGGACTCAAACTTATTCTTGCAGATTCAGTGACTACAGTCACTAAGGCAAATTAAAGCCAGCTCACTGAACAGTTCAACTCCCATCCATCCAGCCAACCTGGAAAAGGACCAGCTGACAAAAAACACATAATTCCTACTCCAGTGTCTACAGACGGATTTCTACTGCCACGCTCTGGAATATTAATATGTCTATATGGCACTGGCATGCATGACACAGGACTTGCACAAAGCCGATTACTTAATGTAGAGAGAGGTCAAGCCAGGCAGAGTAAGACATTAAAATCACAGGTGAGCATAGTAAGGTTTCTCACTCGAACACCTGAGAGAGTCACTGGAGAAAAAGGCATGATTTTTGTCATCCTCAAGTCTAAAAATCAGTCAGATGAATCATGTCTGGAAAGTACTTCCTTCTTTGTGCTGACAAAAAAGGCCAAATGTGATGAGCAGCTGAGCCCAAGTTCAGTGCAGACAGTGCCCACTCTCAGCTTGCAGCACACAGCACACTCAGGAAATGGGCTGGGAGCTGCAGCTGGAAGCAAGGACTGGGAGCTCCAGTTGGAGCAAGTGTCAGCTGAAATACCCTTTTGTAATGACCCTGAGCTTAGCTAGAGCATGGTGCTAATATTCACTGAGGAAGTGGGTTCAATCTCTGTATGGGCCATTCTTACTTAACAGTTGGACTCGATGATCCTTGTGGGTCCCTTCCAACTAAGAATATTTTGTGCAATATTCTGTACTGAAGTGATGGCAAGTTAACAGCACCTGATTGCACAAAGGCACATTTGTGACAAACCTACCTAATACTAAAGCATAGAAATAAAGCAATAAAAGCAACATGGTTACAGAGAAGAGCTCACAAATACTTCAGAGTAATACTTAAACGTCCAGGATGAAACATGTAAAATTAAGGCACTGAAGGTACTCCATGTTTTATTCCATCTGTCCATTTTTATGGTCCATAAGCTGTAAACAATACAACTTGGCTTCTATCCAAGTACTCTCATGAGCCAAAAGTTACATCTGAGAATGCTCTGCAGCTCACCAGGAGAAACTCTTATGATGTTTTAATATTGAAGTAAGATTACTCTGGTGTAAACTGCCTGTATAAGAGATGAGCTCTTCCAACTCAGAAGTGCTTTTTAGTTTTCTAACACTGCTTATAGTGATGGAATGTGAAATGCAACACTTACCCAACATCAGGAGAAAAATCAGTACCAACACCAGACTCAATTAAGGCTTTGTAAAAAGGAGAATTCGGCCCATCAACCAATAGTGAAGACAACAGGCTTAGGGTGAACGTTTCAAAAGTGTCTGTAATACTGAAGAAAAAGAATTAGCTCTTGAAAACCATATGTGACATCATGTATCACTGAGTCCATTAAAAAAGAACTAGAAAACAAAGGCAGAGGGAGCAAGGGAGAAATAACTGTCAGCTGTGAGCCCTGCATCAGACCTTAGGGAAATAGGAGAGTTCTGCATCTTTCACTTGTTCTAACTACCAGGAAAGCAATTTAAATTGGGCTGCAAGGGGAGATAAGTTAGTAGCAGGGTCACACAAGAGTCTGCACACGGCAGGGAATTGAAAGGAAGACAATGTTTTCAAATGTCTCATTCACTGAATAGTTCTGTAAAGTAACACCTGGTTTTTCCTGTAAAAGCAATTAAACTTTTTATTTAATAAAGCACGATTGATTGATTTCCCCATGGCATTATTTTCTTTAGAGATTAAATTTACCAAGAGGGACTGGGGACAAGAAACATGCCTGCACCTTGCTTAAAGATCTAAAAGAACCTCTTATTCAGAATTTCATTTTGATATACTTACTCTGTCAACAAGTAGCTGACACTGACAGTGGTCTGCTTGGAAGGATCAGCAGCAAAGGAGTCTAAGCCACAAGTTACCCTGTGTTCTCTCTACAAAGAACAATAAATTATACACTGAAATGATAAATTAAACTCAGAGAAGGAGTTATAAACAAAAAAAATGACTTCCACCTTCAAAGCATCATCTTTCCAAGTATTTAAAATAATTTTACAGATACTCATGAATAAATTCAAGATCCATGAGCAAATACACAAACACACATTATCTTGACAAATATGAGGGGCATCTCAGTTTTTAAAAGTGGACACTACAGGAGAGGTTGAAGAAAGTCTGGCCATAAGTAACACTCTGAGCTGCTTCTGAAGGAAGTATTTATACCTTTGGACAAGTCAGGGAGGAAGAGAACATTAAAATTATTTTTGACACCAATGTTTGGGAGATTAGATACCATTAGAAACCGTATTTCCTGACACTAAGTATCAGTATGTCTTTCATTAGCCCTAAATGCTTTCCATTAATATGTACTTCAGTACTTCAAGTGAAAAAGGACTTGAAAATTGGAAATAAGAGAAACAAACAACTGCAGCCAATCATTATATTACTGAAACTCAAAAGTAAATGCAGTTTGTCCCCCATGAAACCAAGAATAGAAATACTAGAGCTCATTTCTAAACACAATTCTAAACAGAAGAGTAACTGCAGCAAGTTAGGTTAAAATATTAACCAGAGGGGTTTTTGGGTCTAGTGGTTTTTGTTTGTTTGCATTACTTACAGGCTTTTCCCAGAGTTTCTGTTTTGGGATGTCAGTATTTGATTCAATTCTTTCAAATTTTACCAATGCTTCCTCGTGTATTTGCTTCAGATGTTGCTCCAGTGGAAAATTACCATAAGTGAAAAATCTGCATTTCAAATAAAATATTGGGATTAAGCATTTGATTTAATATTAAATTTACAATAACCACTTGTATTATACTCTGAACATCATGTGCTTTCCAGTAATTCTTTCACATTTGGAGTGGTAAATTGGTTCTTCAACCTATGCAACAGATATAAAACTCACAAATCTCTGGATAAAATTCCACATTTCTCAGCTTGTAGGCCACAAAACACCTTTTCATTAAATTCAGTTTTATTATGTCCAAATTTGTTCAGTCTCAAGAATATATACAATGCTCCAGAAAAAAATACTAGCAATTGAAGCCAGAAACCCAATGCTCCCATGTTTCAGAGGACAAAATTCTTATGGTCTTCACACCTGAAGTATAAAATACAATGACTCATGTCCTAGGTTCTGTCTGTAAAACATGGCTGAGTTCCATGTGTCACTCCACCAAACACATTCCCATACCTAAATACTTCCACTGGACCAAATATGAGCATAAACTATGCCTCAGATAAATCTCATCCCTTGATTAAAATCTCAGCACCAGTACAGCTGAATACTTGAGATAATGAGAAAAAAAAAAAAAAAAAAATCAATGGATTGTAAATTCACTGTCGTAACACAAGCTGATGTTCCACAAGTGAATTAGAATAACAGACTGGCCACAAAATTAGTACAGAAGAATTACTTTCCTGCATGTAACTTTCAAACTGGCTTCCAGGTTAAATACCTTATTAATACCAACCAAATCACTACCTGAATCAAATGACTATCTATTATTCAGAACTCTATTACTACAGTAATATGTGATGCAGGAGGAAATGAAATCATTCCCTTGTAACTTCTAACTTAATCTGTGTTACTGCAAGAGGACAGGAACCTCTGCTCCTAGAATAAATTTATTCCATAGAACAAATCTGAGCTACTTGTATCTTAGCTCCCTAACATTATTGCTAAATACTTATTAGTATGCTCCCTTTTCCCCCCAGCTCATATGAGTTCAGGTCAATCAATCCCCAAAGCACATCCTCATGAACAGGCAAACAGACACACCTGATAAAATCAGCTACCTTTCTTTCCTGCTTTCAATTTACTCTTCACTGCTCTTTCTAAAAAAAGCTGTTCTAGCTGCTGTAGGGCACAGGTTGCTACCTTTGTTGCTGGCCACATGGATAAAAACACTATGCTTCTGGTTTTCTTCTAAAAAAACACAAACAAAGCACTAACCCAATACCCTAAGAAGTCAGTCACCAATCTCACACACCTGGAATTGCTTGGATGATAATGTGTGGCATGGAACTGCTTAAGCTGCTCCCATGTAAGGTCAGGAATACATAATGGATCTCCACCAGAAATTACACCATAAGTGTGATCAGGAAGGATTTTGTTCTGCAGGTGCTGTGCAAATATCCTCTCATTATCTGTCTTAATAGGAAAACACCACATTTCAGTGAAAGCCATCAAAACACATTTTAAAGCCAAAAGGTGCTCAATAATAAGATCTCAGAGCTTTAACTTACACAACCTCCTCACATAAGCATGTAGTCTCATGTACTTTAATAAAACTAGCTATGTTTCCATTCTAATGTAAGAATATTTTGCAATAAAATCCATTAACAAGGCGCCTTTCTACATGTAAATAAACTTTTGACAGGCTAACTTAAAAAAAAAACAAACTATGCAACAGTGTTGACTTTATTGAGAACTTAAATTTTCAAAAGGAGAAAAGGGAATCTCTGGTGCAATGCCTTTGATAACCTACAGCTGAGGCTACTGCATCATCTGTAAGAACTTAAGCAAAACATCCACAAAACTTACAAATGCTCCTTTCATTTCATTAAAAACAACTCCTTTGAAGACTAGAGGTGTCTGAGGATCAGCTGGGTTCTCATGTTCTAACCTCCAACCTTCTTGCCTGAAAAAAAATCAGTAACAGAAAGTGCTGAGAGTTTGAAGGTTTTGTTGACTGGGGGGGAGGGCTTTTTTTTTTTTTAATTAAGGTTTGCATACATCTCAAACTGTCTTACCAGAAATCTAGCTGACGTAAACATGGAAAGAATGCTGCATCCAAGTAAACCGACAGGAGGTTCTGAAAGTCCTTGGGATTTTGTGTTGAAAATGGATAGAGTGTGTAATCACTAGCTGCATATGAATAAATGTAAAAATTATCAGAATTTAGAAAGTCTAAGATGCATTTTGTTGATTTTTAATTTGGCATCCATATAAATAACCAGAAGAGATGTACTAAACGAAATGTATTTTTGCTGAGGAATACACATATTTAACACCACAGCTATTTTACCATGAAAACTTTGCTTTAGACATTTATCCATAAAAATAATTACATATATTTTTGACTATAAACCTCCAGCTATACTGGAGCTCTGCAACTGACAAATAAACATGACTTATTTTGTTGTCTTGCCTTGCTAGCTTTTTAATATCTCACAACATTCACACCCAATAATAATGAGTCCCAAAGCCAAATTAATTAGAGCCATTAGACAGCTCTACTGTAATAAAACCTCATGCATTTTAAGTACACAGTATTTAAGTTATTATTTCCTTTGGACTTACCTGTGAATGCATTCATGAAAGTGGACAGTGACCTGTTTAACATCTTAAAGAAGGGATCTCTGCAGGGATACTTTTGGGAACCACACAGCACTGTGTGCTCCAGAATATGTGGGACTCCAGTGCTGTCCATTGGAGTGGTTCGGAATTGGATACTGCAAGAGAGAGCATGGAGAGGGATGTGGTCATCTGGGAGAAGTGCACCCACTCCTACCTGCACTTGTGATTTCTGGGAGCATCATCACTGGCTAACAGCAAACATGGCACAAACCAGGATGCAGAGTTTGAGTTCTTCAGACTTCTGAGTGCTCAGCCATCTTTTTCAGAGAGTGTGCAGCCTCTGCACTTCTATTTCTGGAGTTACTACAGAAGTTTTCAGCACACAAGTAAACACATTTATTTTCACCCAAAAGGCTCAAAAAAAATCTTCACGGAAGGTTATGATTGCATAATCTCTGTCTTTGAAAGTTTTCAAGGCAGGAATTGGATCTGAATTAAACACTGGCCCTGTTTTGAGCAGAAGACTGAACAGCAGACTTCATATCTCTTCCAACCTGAAAAATTCTAAGAAGCCCTACAAAGGAAGTACTGTCCTCCCTGTTAGCACAGAATAATCCAGCCATGATGCTAGATTACAACTGAAAAAACACAAGGTGATGTGGAGACTGAATGTGTAACAGCTATACTAATGTCTTACCTGAATAGATTATTGGAGTCCTCCCGAGCCACATGTAAATATCTGGCTCCTGTTCCATCGTGGCTAAGCTTCACTGCAGTCAGGAACAGCTCAGGAACAGCTGTCACCTGCATTGAAGAAAACATCTCTACTGCAGTGTGATTTCAAATAGGTCAAATAAATTGTGCATGATATAGGAACTATACTTTGTTGGTCCTATATATAAAATACTGGACTACAGTACTAAATAAATTTTTGCTACAGTGGTTTGAGGGGAAACAACAATTACGCAAATGAAAAATAGAATTTAAATGAAATTTATAAACCAATGATATAACCCATTAAAGAACCATTCTCTTATGGTACAGGTAAACATTCAATCAGAAACAAAAAAAGAAAAGGCATATATTCAAATGTCAGTGGCCAAGGCAACAAAAGAAAAAACAAAGACTGTTCTACCACCAGGTCTAGTGTCACTAACGATCAGTTCACAAATAATCTTTACTCTCTACTCCTGCTTTTTGCTTTAAAAAAGTTTTAAAACTTTCAACACATTTTTACGGTAGGTTTTCAACAAAGGTATTAAAAGCAGCTTAGGAGAAGAAATATTACTAGAATGTGTTTAAAAAAACATATTCACACAGTGAAGTTCCGTTATCTGTCAGGACATTTAGAAGGCCACAGGGAAAGGTCACATCTGCAGCAGACACACGAGCTCGTGGGGTGCATTATTTACTCCAGAATTAGCCCCCTATAAGAACATGTATTAACGGCACCTAAAATATCTGTTTGCGGAGAAGTACCTACAAGAAACTCCTGTACCATTTTTATGACTACCCACCCAAAGCAAGCATTTAGCGCGCAGACGCCCAGGTGCCTTCCAAGCACGGAAGTTTACATACAGAGGAAAGAGCGGCGGTGACGCTCACCTGCTTCACGGTGAAGCCGTGGATCTGCTCGCCCACCCGGTACTGCAGCGCTCTCTCATTCGCGGCGACGCTCTTGCACCGCCAGGCCCTCCGCCCCAGGGACCTGCAAGGACACAATTCCCCCTGAAGCAGGGCGCTGTGCCGGCGGTGCCGCAGCCAGCGCCGGCCCGGCCTGGCGCTCCAGCGCGGGCTGCGCGGGCCGCAGGGCCTGCGCCCGGCCGGGCAGCGGCTCGCAGCCCCGCGTCCCTCGCCGGCGCTGCCCCGGCCCCTGGCGCTCCCCCCGCTCACCGGCCGCGGCCCAGCAGCCCCCTGGTAGCGGCTCCACATGGCGGCGCGGGCCAGGCGGGCCGGGCCGCACGGCGGGGCGGGGAGCAGCGGGACCGGCGCAGGCGCCGCCGCCCCGCCCGCATTGGCGGCGGCCCCGCGGCCCCGCCCGGCCCGCCCTGAGCCGCTCCGAGCCGCTCCGAGCCGCTCCGAGCCGCTCCGAGCCGAGGCGCTCCAGCCCGCCCCGGGCCCCCCGAGCCGCCCCGAGCCGCCCCGAGCCGCTCCGAGCCGCTCCAAGCCGAGCCGCCCCAGCCCGCCCCGGGCGCTGCGGCAGCGGGTGCGCGGGGCCTGGCCGGCTGGCTGTGCGGCCGTGCCTGCCTGTGATCCATTTGCCTTTCTGGGCAGGGTTGGCACGGGAAACTCTTGGAAATACCTTTGCGTTGTTCACAAGGTTCCCAGGAAAATGGAAAGCTCTGCTGGTTGTGAAAGGAGCGACTTTGGAGCTTAGTGTTTGCTTTACAAAAATAAAAAATAAAAAAAATTAAAAAAAAACAGAAAAAAAAACAAACCAACAAAACAAAACACGATACCCGAGATCAGTGTGCTCCAAGGGCTGCATCGCTGCTTGGCCAATGCCTTGCCAGTGTATCCATATGTTAATGAAAGACGTGGTGAGGAAAAGGAGCAGGGTCAGGAGCAGAAAGTGAGGAAGTAAATCCGCTTTAGTGACCTGTGGCTCGTGCCCAGGTGTACAGAGCCCTGTGTGTGTGTGCAGAATCCCGTGTGTACAGAGCCCTGTGTGTGTGTGCAGAATCCCTGTGTGTGCAGAGCCCTGTGTGTGTGCAGAATCCTGTGTGTGTGCAAAATCCTGTGTGTACAGAGCCCTGTGTGCGAGCAGAGCCCTGTGTGTGTGTGCAGAATCCTGTGTGTGTGCAGAATCCTGTGTGTGCAGAGCCCTGTGTGTGTGCAGAATCCTGTGTGTGTGCAAAATCCTGTGTGTACAGAGCCCTGTGTGTGTGTGCAGAATCCCGTGTGCACAGAGCCCTGTGTGTATGTGCAGAAGAACAGCACCTGTCAAGTATGGCCACCAAATTGTCAATCCCTTGTGCCTGGATATAAGAGTCTGGTTACCCGATTTAGGCATAAAAAGCCTGATGTCGACTGTGTACATGGGATTTTAAATGTATTAAAGGGCAGGTGCTCGGCATGTGTTGTGCCGCTTGACCTCAATTCTTTGGCTGTGATGTCAACAAAAAAAAAAAAAAAAAAAAAAAAAAAAAAGTAAAAAAAATAATTTAAAGTGTGTCAGGAATTTTTGTGCTCACCATCTCTGATCTCTTCCTCCTCTTCTCTTGCCTACCTCCAGCTGCTGCTGTGGTCAGTCACTGTATGGATTTTATCACCCTCTCGTGACTCTGGGTGCACTTTAGCCCTCCTGATCCTGCGGCTCACACGCTGTCCTAGGGCACATCCACCACCCCCCAGTGGCCACATGGCTCCTGATTGCTCCAAGATCCTTCATTTTCTCTGATTGCTTCATTTGTATTTTCCATGTAATTTTCCCATTTCATTAATTTTTAAATTAAATAAAAAAGCCGATAACTTGCCATAGTTAAAGTCTGGATGTTGTTCATTAACTCATATAACCTGTAATCTATCTTAATTACTTATCTTTCATGCTTTTTTAAAGTTAGTGAAAAGATCCAATAGCTCACACAAAGCTTAGATCCTGGATACTACCAAATGTGATTTGTTTGTTACCTATTTTCATTATACCTGATTTCTTTCCTGCCTTCTACCAATTTGCCTCCTCTCTTTGTCCTATTTTTCTGTATTTGTTTCAGATTACTTTCTTCCATAGAATCTGGCTTCAGTATGTTTCTCTTCAGTGCTTTTTTTAGCATATGTTTCCAGATGTTATGTCTAACACAGTGAAGAACCAGTCATGATAGGAACTTCAAGATTTTTGAAATTAAAACAAAACAGTGATGTAAACATATAATGAAAATATTCTCAAAAGAATGAACATATTAAAAAAAAGTATTTCTGAGCCGTGCATACTACCATCAGTTTGCACTGCATGGTTCAGTTTTCAAATATTTCTAAATGTTTTCATATGCTTATGGTTTACTACTGGTTGCAACAAGGTTAATTTGCAGCAATTTTTGTATTCAAGGCTGTACTGTTGTTTCTGTTGACTGTTCAGTTCCTTGATTTTACTAACAGTTTCCTAATCTGACCATAAGCTACTGTCTCTCTTTACAGATTTCTTGTCATCAATATTTAGTTTCTTCATGGCTCATAACATTCATCTTAATGGAACATCAGGCTGGCATTCTGCTGCAGACATTTATTTACTTTTAGTTGATGTTTATTTTGGAAGGATGATTTTCTGGCTGTCTGTTTTTATATCACTGACATAGCGTTTGACAGGCAACCTTTCACAAACTTAACCAGTCTGAACAAGCAGAGTTTCAAAATACATCAAACATAATTCCTAAACTTAATCACAAGATGGAAGTCTTTTATATGATCCCTTAGACAACTTATTTTTCTTTCTTCTGCTATTGTCTCTGATATGCTTTGTACATCAAAGCTTTTCTTCTCTGAAGCAAAACAGAAACTGGTACGTTACACTACTTTTTTTTCCCCGTTCTCTTTATGTAAGATTTCTGGGGATAGTGTAAGAGTAGTATGTTATATTCTTTGTGAAGTATAGTCACACACACATATATATGACTTCTAATCTTAAGAAAAGAATAATTCAGAAATACCACTAGCATGTGAAAATATGACAGATTTAACATTAGTTTTGTTGACTTGTCTTGATAAATGGCATCAAACTATTTTGATTACCATGACCAGATTTTGCTTTCAGTTATTTAGCGACAAATTCTGTGTAACTGCAATTGCATCATATGAGCTTTTCCAATGGTGAGAATGAGATGATAATTTAATTCTCAGTGTTTGAGTAAAGAGATACTTTTGCTTAGTATTATTTTCCTTCAAAAGATTTTGTTTACAATCACATGTTTATCTCAATTAGATATGTGGTCTAAAAAGTCCTATGCCTACACAAGCTGTTTCTTTCAAAAAAATTCAACATAATCTGTTCAGGAATGGAAATGCAGTTTGGTGTTTAACTAAGAAATTCCATTCTTTATCCTCTGCAGCAGAGGTTGGTCCCACCCACTTGACAAATGTGTCTTACATTCATAGACAATGAGGCCCAAAGTTTGCCAAGTTAAAATATCTGAAAAAGAGAGAGATTCTCTGCCTACCAGCCCTTTTCTGAAAACGATGAGTAAAGGCTCTCTTCATGAGTGAAGTGGGATCATGAAAATGGTGTTAGCTGCTGGGTTGAGAATGACCCAGATGCCAGCCCTTCTCTATCCCAGTTCCCTGAAATCACCTCCCATCACCCTCCTGAGAGAGAGTCTGCTAATAATAGGTCTTTGAGAGGATGAGAGCATGATCCCAGCTTCAGCTGTACCTCGAACAAGACAGAACCCTACTAGCACCCTTTGCTTATGCATCAAACTTTTTTCTGGAATTTATCATAGAATCATAGAACAGTGTTGGAAGGGACTTCAATGATCATCTAATTCCAGCACCTCCTGCCAAGGGCAGAGTCACCTTCCACTATGCCCAAAGCCTCATCTACCCTAGCTTTGAACACTTCCAGGGGTGGGGCTTCCACATCTGCACTGGGTAATCCATGTCAGTGCCTCACCACCCTCACAGTAAGGAACTTTCTCCTAAAATCTATTCTAAATTTGCCGTCCTCCAGTTTAAGACCATCATCCCTTGTCCTACATGCCTTTACAAAAAACGCCCCTCTAGCTTTCTTGGACCCCCTTTTGTAATGTTCATTTCTGTCTTTAAGTGCATTCTCTTCAATAACAAAACCTCAGCAAACAAGGATTTTGTATCAAAATTGTCAGACAACATTCAGAGGGGCACTGAAATCAATATTTTACAAAGCCACGTGGAGAGGAACCCCATGCCTCAGCACACCTTCTCATTTACCTTGTCTATATTTTTTTCCAGACAAGTTTACAAGACGCTGAGACAGAAGCTGACGGTGGTAGTGCTGATGCTTTTCTTCTTCCTTCCTAATTACACAAGTGTCTCTTTAGCTGAAAACTTCAGATTTGGGGTTTCCCAGGGATTGTCTGACTGCTAGCAGCCTCCTGTCTGTAGCATTTGGGAGATTATGAAACAAATATGTGTTAAAGAGAGGAATGCTCACACCCCCCCCAAAAGATTTTGCAGTATAAATCAGAATGAAAACAAAGCCAAATGTTTAGGGTGGTGATTTTTGTACAATTTTTTTCAGGAGATCCCTTAAGGTGGAAATAGGCTTTGCACTGGGCTGGGTGACCCCCTGCAGGAGTGCAGCTGACACGTGCAGACCCTGCTTTGTACTGTCCTGTCAGAGAACAGGGTACTGCCATTGCTACAGTGCCAGACTAGGTTTGTTCCCAAACAATGATTTGAAAGAAGGAAAAAGAAAACACATGTGCCTTGCTAAAAGTCTGGATGATGTGGTATATCCAAAGTGCTTCTGTGTTTTAGGGTCATTGTAAGCAGACCAGAATATCTGGTTAGGGTCAAAACAAAAACCCTACTTAATAGTTTGCATTTCAAATAATTTTATTCCTTTCTTTAAAAATCTCAAAATACTAACATTTTAATTGCTTCTTGTGCTAACAAATAGTGTGACAGTGAGCAATTCAGGGACAGGAAGGTAAAGGGGCAATAAGGGTTTGGGTCAAGGTTGACAAAAATTATGTGGTCCTATAATTTTATGCTACATATAAGTGAGGACACATATAATCACATCAATGGTCTTTGCACAAAACAGAATATTATGAAGGAAAAACATTGCTACAGAATATCACAAACATAGAAATGGAAAGTTGCTCAACACTTCAGTTTCTCAGGAGTTAAGCAGAACTTTGTGCACAACTTGAATGCTGCCTCCAGATTACAATTTAGAGCAGTGTTCAAACTCTGTATTTAACAATGGCAGCTGAAGGAGTTTTATTCTGTTTGGAAGGACCTTCCTTGGCTGGTTGCTTGTAATACCCAGAAATATTCTACTATGTGTCTTACCTTTTCTTACCAGATTTTTAATTCATCTGTTTAGAAATGTTTTGGGAATATCTCCACTTAACATTATTAATATTACTTGCTGTAGGGAGGTAACTCTAACATAGATTATCATGAGTTGCATCAAAGTCCATATTTTTCAATGGAAAAAACCAAAAGCCTTATTGATGAGAAATTTCACTGACGTTGTCAGAGACCTGTTCATAAACTATAGTCCACAACACCAAGAGGAGGATAAACATATTCTCCATATTTCAGAGTGGTCTAGATTTTATGAATTTTCTTTTAACCATTGTTGGCTAACCTTTTTGGATTATATCTAATTTTTCAACTTCTTTGTTGAGCCACAATGAGACAAGCCAGGGTAGAGATAAATGCTGTGCAGATGTAGTCTCACACATAACTCTAACAAGGTTCATCAGTCTTGCTCCTGTCACCCTGCTGACAGAGAGCCTTTATTAAGTCCTTAACAGTGCAGATACACAAATAGCACAGCTACAGGCCAAAGCAAACTCTTTGTGTGTGAATAACAATGTCTGCATAAAGGAGTTGTGGAGTTTATGCTAAAATTTCATTTTCAAAGGGAGCTCACTGCTTATATCTGCAAAACCACATTGTAGATCCTGTAGAGATGTAGTAATGGAAAAAAAAAGTTAAATACTTGCCTGGGTTTACTATAAGTGAAACATATATTGAGGACAGGTGAGATCTAGTCATACTCTGATGCTATTCAGAGTAGATGGAAAATTGCACTGCATCCATTTGTGTTTCAACTGCCACACTCTGGAAATAATTTTTTCATGTTATCTCTTACCTTTCATTTTGGGAGGAGGATTGAAAGGAGACAAAAACCCTCCAATTTCTTGCAATTTTTACATACGTAAGAGTCAATGTTACAGGATGTCCCCATGATGAAAAGCATCTTCAACTGCAAAGCCAGAGAAGGTTGTGTAAATTAAAACATTTGGCCCTTGGTCTCCTGAGGTCACTATGCAGCCTTACAATATAACTGAGGAGAGGGAATTTCTGTTTAAACTACCTGAAATAGTAAAAGAGCTGTAATACACCTTACTGGAGTAGTGTTTTCATAATATAAAACTGTGCTTCATCACTCTGTGTGTGGAAAAAGGGCCTTGGAGGAATCTGAAGTGCAAAGCCCTGGCATTAAGTTGATGGGTTGTGCAAGGTGATGGCAGCCTAACCCAGTAAAGTCCTGTTCCAGTTGCCTTTTAGAAAAGGTTTTTTGAGCAACTTATCCCCATAATTTTACCAGGTTTCATTTCAGGACTAGGTTATTCACTTCAAAAGCCTGAGAGTGAATTAATGCTTATATGAGCTGAACCACCAGGGAATGGTACTGCCAGAGTCTGTTCTCCAACAGCCAGAGGAGCAATTCTTTACTGATCTTCAGCTTTCTTTCTTATGTTTGAACACATAGTGTACTCAACTGGGTGAATTCTGACATGCTGAAGAAGCAGTGACAATAAAAATGTCATATTTGCATCTGTGACTACTTAAGGTATCAGAAGTTTGTTATGTGAAGAGACAGGTGCTTACATAAATTGCATACATGACATTAAAGTAAAGCCATTCCCCATTATCTGTCCCCATATTGCAGTGTTGTCAAAGCCTCTCATTCCTACTCTGATTTTTCATTTCTTGTGCTAGCAATGTAAAATCATAGAACCTTTCAGTTTGGAAAAGACCTTTAAGATTATCAAGCCCAACCATTACCCTCACACTGCCAAGTCCATCACCAAACCATGTCCCAAAGCAGCACATGTACACATCTTTTAAATTCCTCCGGGACTGGCGACTCAGCCACTTCTCTGTTCCAGTGATTGTCAGCCATTTCCATTATGATATTTTCCCTAATACCCAATGTAAACTTCCCCTGGTGCAACCTAAGGTGATTTCCTCTCATCACTGGGAAAAGAGGCTGATCCCCACCTGGCTGCACCCTCCTTTCAGGGCGTTGTAGGGAGCAATGAGCTCTCCCCTGAGCTGCCTGTTCTCCAGGCTAAACACCCCCAGCTCCCTCAGCTGCTCCTCCTGTAACTTGTGCTCCAGACCTGCCCCAACTCCACAGCCCTTCTCGGACACCATTCAGCCCCTCAGTGTCTTCCTGGTCAGGAGAAGCCCAAACTGAGCACAGAATTCAAGGGTGGCCTCACCAGTGTGGAGTACAGGGGAGTGATAACTTCCTCAGTCCTGCTGGACACACAACTTGTGCTGGGTCTCACTGAGGTAGAATTAATTCTCTTCATAAGGGCAGGTATGGGGTTGTAATTTGGATTTTGCTGAACACAGGGTTGATAATTTAGCGATGTTGAGCAGGGCTCACACCCAGCCAAGGCCTTCTCTGCTTTTCATGCGGCCACAGTGGGCAGGAGGCTGGGGGTGCCTGGAGGAGACACAGCCAGCACAGGTGACCAAAGGGATATTCCAGACCATAGACATCATGTCAGTGTATGAACTGGGGGGAAGAAGGGGGAAAGAGGGACATTTAGAGTGATGGGGTTTGTCTTCACAAGCCACCATTACAGTGATGGGGCCCTGCTCTCCTGGAGATGCCTGAACGCCTGCCTGCCATGGGAAGCACTGAATTAATTCCTCATTTTTCTTTCCTTTGTTTTTGCTTTCCCTGGGTCCTTATCTCAACCCACAAGTTTTACCCTTTTGATTTGCTCCCTCATGCCACTGGTGGGACAGTGAGTGAGTGGCGGTGTGGGGCTTGGTTGTTGCCTGGGGTAAAACCACGGCCCAAACCGTGATGCCACTGGCACTCCTGGCCACCTGGGCAATCATATGCTGTAGCTGATTTGGAGTGATACATGGGCAGAGTGCTCACCAAACTCAGAATGCAAGGCATAGAGTCTTCCTGCTTTTCCCTCATCTGGGCACCCAGCTTTTCTGTTGCTCATCTTGTCTCTTCTAAACAAAACATGGAATCTAATATCCCTGGGACTTCTGCTCTCATCAGGTTCCACTGCAGCTAGTTGGCAGAGGAGAGGGGAACTCAGTGATAGGCAGGAAAAGCATGAGCTGCAAGTCTAATTTTCTTAGCAAACCACCATGCACAAAGGATATCCAGTTCAAGTAATCAAAACATTCTCCAGTTCACTGACTCTTCCTGAAAAGCAAGGCATGTTATATTCTAAGTAGTACTTGGTTTTAGATTTTGTACTGGGTCTTAAACAGCTGTTTAAAATGCAGCACAAAATGCAACTTGACTTACACTTTATTATTGTAAACAAATACTAGGCAGAAACCATCTGTATCTTCTCCTGTTAATATCTACATGGTGCTGCAGTTGGCCAGCTCTTATAAACACATTGTAGACACAAGACACAATTTCAAGTCTTGTTAACAGTCTTTTTTGTGTCATCATTTTGTACCATTGAAATTAAACTTTAAAATGCGGGTCTTTGTTCTGAAGATTTGGAGTCAAAACACTTCAGAAATATTGAAGATTATGCATAATTTTTTAAAAAATTTGCTCAAACCCCTTGTTTTCAGTTAATCCTCAAGTCTCACGGGTCAAACAATTTCTGCTAACTTACATATGCTGTAAGTCATGTACTGAAATAAATAGCATTTAATGAATGCCCCGTGGCTTTTGCTCTTTATGATGCTTTCTCCATAGCTGTAATTACAGTGGCAGCTGACTGGAAGGAGAGCTGCACAACTACTGCTACCACCAGAAAAGCATCCTTCTGACAGACAGCTGCAGCTTCTGCAATCCTTGAGTTTCAGGCAGGGTACAAGCATTCCTGTAAATCTCCTGGGAACTGCACCTAGATAGGGTTGCAGAACCGAGGTAGGGTTTTTGTCATGCACATTTCACTTCTACTTAACAGTTTTCAGGACATGTAAGTCTCTCTCCTTTGAATAATCCATAAAGTCTTCAAATAGGCAATGTGACCTAATCTGCTGAATGATCTCATGCTTTGTCAGATGTAAAATATTATCCAAAGTGAATGAAATGAGATTTTTTGAAGTTTTGAAAGGATGTCTCTGAAATGTATGAACATATTTGTTTCATCTTCCACATGTAACCCAAATAAAGAGCCCATTATTATGTACTCCACATAGTATACAGTTCATTATGTTCAGCAACATGTCTCTCCCTTCGTGTATTAAAGCAAAGTATTCTCTTTCATCTCTGTTCCTGATAAAGACCTGCCACCTTTTACTGCTTAATAATTGAAGGCAGCCTACTACAGAAGCTTAGTGCTGGATGACTGCCTGCAACAATAATATGAAAATTGAGTTAGTATTTTTGATGGCTTTAGTAGTTATTAAAACTGAAGACTGTATGCCATGACTCCAGGAATCTTTTAACTTTGCCACTGACTTACAAAAAGAAGCCCTGACCTTGCTAAGGTTAATGGTGACTTCTGTATCACTGTAATCTCTACTTCAGTCATCAAGTCTCTCATTCTCACTATTTCTCAAAGGAATCATGATTAAAGGTTGCTATTCTTATTCTTATCTTTTACATATACTAGGATTACATTAATTGATCAGTAGGACTCAGGAACAATATTAATTTCTTTGTCAGAATCATATAACACCTATGTGTTGACATATATATGTGAAACTTCTGGAGTTCCACAAAAGTTGGCACATTTTTTACAGAAGTGCAATTTTATTTGTATATATTTGAAATTCATGTATATGTTGCTCTTAATCCTTCACTATGACTTGCAAAACAAGGCAATTTTCTGAAATATTTATTTTGCATAAATGGATTCCCTAAGCAAATGCATCTAGTTTGAACACAGGCTTCTAAGTCTCCTATGTGGTGATTTTATTCATTTTGAAAACTTTGGAGGTTTTTTGGTGTTAGCTTTCTTGGCAACATGAAAAGTAATTCAGTAGTGAATCTTTCTCAAGAGCAGAAAATTCTCTTGAGCTTGCTTTTTGTTCATTTAGACCAAAATCATAGCAAAACCAGTGTTAAAATAACTCATGATGTCAGCTTTGTAGCTACAGCCTCCTGCACTGTTTGAAATAAACAAATGAACATTTCAATGTGGATTTCATTCATATGTATGTGGAATGTACATGTCACCCAGCTCTCTATCCGTTTGCAATGTCATCTCCCATTTCTTCCACAAACACATAGGAGAATGAAGAGGGTGTGAGAAAAGGCTGGTCAAATCAAGAACCACTCTGCAAATAGGGTCAACACAGCAAAGGCTTGAGTTATGGGTTTGTCCTTTATCAGGAGAAACTGGACTGAACTAATGGAGTGTGTAGTCACAAACAGAAAAATTCCAGCATGAAGTTATGAGCCTATGACAAAAAGGAACTAAAAAGAGATTGGAAGACTCTAATTAAAAAACTGTGTAGCTAGAAATGTGGAATTGTTGGAGCGTCCAAATCTTACATATTTTTTCTTTACCCATTCTATATAATTCTCATTTCTTTACTTAGCAAGTCAGAAAAACACACTCTATTTCTGGAGCATCAAATAAAGTATTTTAATTTTCCCTATAAGATGAATATCCAATAAAAACATTAAGGCCAGACAGCATTTAAGGGTCAGTAGACCATGTCTCTAGAGTGACAACTGAGCACAAAAGTGAACATGATAATAACGTTGAATTACTCAACTCTTAAACATAACTTAAAGTGCAATTGCATCCAGATGATGCAATGTCTCACAAAGTGCTGCTATAGGCCAAAGCTTTTTGCCCTCGTGCAGTTTGTGTGCCATTATTATGATAAGCTTTTCTATTGTGGTTAACTCAAGCACATACAGTTTGCCATCCAAAACAGAACCAACAGGCATTTCAATAAATGGAATAATTTACACCCTGAATGTCAGATACAACATCAACCATTGGAAAAAACAGCATTTGTGGAAAAATCATTGAATATACATGCCCTGGGCCTGCTTACAGATACACTTCTTTCATTAATTTATCTATTAAAATTAGAGCTCACCAAACTCACATTTTCACTTCAAATAACTGTGTTTGGCTTCAATAAAATATTTAACTGTGTGCTGTGTAATGTATCAAGCACCCATGTGTATGTCATACATGTGCAAACTATTGAAATAAATTAGCAAACATGCCAGGAATACATCAAATTATAGATTAGATTATAGATTATAGATTTTGGTCTCTCAATGTTGGCCCCAAATCTTCTTCTGGTACAATAACAGTTTCCAGAGGAAGGTTTGATGTAATTAAATTACAAGAAGGGCTGCATTTATTTGTAAAACTAAATAGTTACTGTTTCTGATCCTGCTTAACACATTCTTCAAAAATAGAAGATATTAAGTCCAGCTAGGAATTCAAATACATTTTCATTTTCAAAAATAACAGTTTTGCACAAATAGGCTTTGAAATAATATTTCATGGGTAAACTTGTTTTGAGAGAAGATTAATTGGAGAATTACATAATGCTGTTAGTAAGCAATTAAAATTCAACAGAGCCTTAAAATTTACACCTTAGGGAATGCTGGTCAAATTTACACATCTTTCAAAAATAAAAGTACAAACTGCTTCCGAAGTGCTATTACATGCCATACATATTTAAGAGTTTTCTGCTAAATGATCCGTTTAGCATTGCTTAAATTATCTTGGGAATACTCTTCTAGTTTGGTGACTTTGGAACTATCAAAAAAATTCTTTGTCCTCCACAACCAAACTGGTTTTGTTATACATGATCCATTTCTTGGAATACAACTTTGCTTTCTTCACTCATATTAATGATTCATTTTTAAGGAACAAATACTGACAATGGTATGATAGTAGGTGTTGGATTGGTGAAAAGGTAAAAACTCCCCCATCTTCTGTGAGGAAGGTAGAAGGAAAACTAATAGAATGCAAGACCATGCTGGTGGGTACTTGTGCCACACATAGGGAAATTAAAGCTGGCCAGAGAGCAGGGAAGGAGAGCAAAGATAAACTGAGGCTATGACATGGGAAGGGGTAATGTCAGTTTTAGGTGAGACTGAGGATCATGGCAAAATAAATGCTCAAGAAACAGTATTAGAAAGAGACACTTCCCTGATTTGTTCCAGGAAAGTCACAATTTCCAAATTTGTAACTCCAGAAATTCCTGAATCATCTTACAGATAGCTTTAGTGTTCAGTTTTTGCAGTGAGTTTCATGGTTTAACCTCAGAGTGCAGCTAAGTCCCACACAGCTGTTCACACATCCTCCCCTGGTGGGATTGAAGAGAGAATTGGGAGGGTAAAAGTGAGGCTTGTACACAGAGCATGGTGTCACAAGGTGTGGGACGTCCCTTGGGTCAGCTGGGGTCAGCTGTCCTCTCCAGCTGTCCCCTGTCTCTTGCCCCCCAGCCTCCTCACTGGGGCAGGGTGAGAAGCAGAAAAGGCTTTGACTGTAAGCACTGCTCGTCAATAGCTAGAACATCCATGTGTTATCAACACTGTGTCCAGCTCAAATGCAAAGCACAGCCACACACTAGCTATTGGGAAGAAAATTAACTCTGTACCAGGCAAAACCAGCATGGACAGCTCCCAGGATGGCACACAGCCCTGGATCTGGCCAGCACCCCTGCAGCCCAGGGATTTCCATGGCCTGAGCCGTTTCACACATGAGCTGCAGTGAAGGATCTGTGAGCCCAAGAGAGCCAGGTTGGCTGTTGGTCATCAAGCCTCTGGAGAATGAGGTCTTGCCCTCATATCTTAAAACCTCCTAGATATAGGATTGAGTCCTGTTTTGCAGCATTACTTCAACTGCAGTCTTATTTAAACCTGATGCTATCACCCTTTTTTATGGCAAAGCCTTGGCTTAACCTCCACTTTCTTGTTGGTCACCTGCTGGTGTTAGCTTCCCTCCTTTTGCTGCTCCAATTGCATTATCGATTGGGCTGCCTCCAGGAGGAGCTTTTGTTTGACACAGTTGGCAGTGAGACAAGCCGAGCACTTAGAGCTCATTAGGTGGGTGGGATTAGATTCTAAAGCTAAAATCTGACACTGCAGCAAAGTGATAAAACTCTTCCAGTGCTATTCACAACATTCTCTGAGAATTGAAGGCAGTTATTGCCTGTGCAATTTATGATTTGGTCTTGTAAAATATCTCAGTAGAGATGTGCCTTTCCAGTGAAATTATACAAAAATTTTAGTATGTGGTGTAGGTTGCGTTTTCGTTGTTTATCTTTCTAGAAAACTGCCCATGCTATGAGCAATGTGATTATTTTAACTTAAAACTGAAAACAAAATCTAGATTTGCAAATGGAGCAAAAAAGAAGTGTATTTTAAAGTGCTATAGAACTGCTGTCATCACTTAAAAACCAAGCTGAAGATATTCCATAATAGGAGGAAAAACTGATAGTGATTTTCCAAAACCAAGAAAAGTAATATCTCCTTTTTCACAGCATAGTGGTGATAAGGCCATGTTTGTGTGATGCAAGACAACACCGTGTTCCAGATCCCTCTGCCAGCTCCAAGCTGTTTGGTGTGTCTGAAGGGCAGAGCACATTCCCGAGCAGAGATACTCATCTGAGTGTGATTCTCATTCCATGGAAAAACATCTCCTTAAGACAAGGTGCAATGTGACACTGGCACATTTGTAATGCTTTTGATTTTGTGGCTGGCCTGTACATCCCTGCACTGCTTGGTGCACACATATTTTGGAATTAATGAATACTTGTGAAAAATGGAGCTATAATATAGCATAAAAGGGCCATGAAGAGATGAAACCTCCTATGTGCACATTTGGCTTTAAACAGCACATAGTAAATAAAATCCCAATGCTGAGAGTCCTGAGAGTTACCAGGAATATCAGTTTATGGTGTGTTAGTTATCAGCACTAAATAACATTGTGGTAATCAAAGTCAGTATTCATTAACTAACAATTAGATAACAATCTTCAGTCTTATATTTTCTGTGGACTGGGTTTTTTATACCAGTTAAAGTTTCTAAACTTAGTTTTGTAAAATAAAATGCAAATATTGGGATCTAATGAGTATTTCTCTAGAGGAGACAGGACCTATGAGAAATGACCCACTCAGCAGTCTGGGCAGGAGTAATCTAGAAGGAAGATAACTGAATTATGAAGAAACAACCTGTAGAGTCGAAGCCAAGACTGCAGAGTTTCTTTAAAACTTCCTGGCTGTTACAGCTCCAAAGGGAACCACAAAAAAGAAAAGAGTGGAGGCCTCTCAGCTTCAGATGTAAGAAAACAAAGTTTGAGCACTCACTGATCGGTGAATACTGCCCTGTGCAAAACATCATTCTTTAATTAAAACTCTTCCTGTCTGCCAGGGGAGAGGACACCATGTGGTTTTGCTGGCAGCTAACTTTAACAAATAGATTGTAGGATTCTCTATATACAATATTTTCTTAAAGAACCAGAAGATTGTGGTTGAAAGGAATGACTGTTTCTGCCCTTTGCACCCTCGAACAGAGGCAAACACTAATTGTCCATGAGGAAACAGACAGCTCGGTTTTCCCATGGCCACTCAAGCTGTTGCACATCTGCACAGAATTAAAAGTTATAATTTCCAACTAAATATGCATAAGTATGTAAACTGTGCATTTATTAATTGTAGTTGTGTTTAAAGGCCGTGATTAAAGATCACAATCTTCTTGCCTGAAGGACTTCACATGAAAATAAAAGGACAATTTTTGTCCCCAGACTGGATGAGGGAAATCCAGTTGAAATATTTCCCCATTATGGGCTATAATTAAGCAGTGCCTTGAAAAAAAATGTAATGAAAACATCCTCCATGCTTTTCAATTGCAGTTTTCCAATTAAATCAGAGCATAACCTATTTGACAATTAGCAGGCAACGATGCCTGTCCCTAGTGGTAAAAAAATACCAGTTTGACTTTGCTTTGATGAAAGCTTTTACTTTTCAAGGGTTGATGCACGCACGTGTTGGAACTAGGCTGATATCAAATATGTCCAACTGGAATGTACATCCCACTCACTGATGGAATCTAGTGAGGGGTGTTTTCTGTGGGCGAAGTTCAGCAGAAAGGAAATGGAAAAGGAGCCAATATCACAAGGGATTTCGAGCTGCACAGAGAATACTCCATATGTTAGCAACTGAAATCACCAGGCAGAGAGCTGAATGACACAGGGTGGCAGCACAGATCAACAATACTGCCTTCTGCCTGTAGATAGCATGATAAATCCCCGTGTCCTTGCAGAAATGTGTGATTTTTATTGGGGCTATTTTGTTCATGGCATATTGTTACTGTGTGATAGTTTTCCTTAAAGATTGTTCACCTCAATTTGTAGTGAAGTCAAGGTAATTACTCTGGCTTGTTCTAGTGCTAAATGAAGTCATTACTGGGTAAAGAAACAAGCTCCTAGGCTGGGTAAAGTTAGGCATTCCAGGTGAAATCCCAGAACATTGTTGTAATCAAATGAGTTTTTGTGGACTTTAATGGGACCTGGATTTCAATGCTAGACTAGGAGTTTCAGCAGATCAAAGGAAAGGGCAGTAGATTCAGGCATTTAAGTCATTTAAGTCACTTAGGTTTGAGGACAGAGGAGGGATCTAACTTGTTTGAAAATTCTAATCCCAAATCCACATTCAGTCACTTACCTTACTGACCTAATTCCTAGGAGTTTTGCATGTTTGCACTCCCTGTCTGAATGCAAATATGTTAAGTGTGTGATGTTACCTTTAGGGAGCGCTATTCCTGGAATTTCTGTGCTTTAAAGGATCCAGTTTGAAAATTAAATGTATTGTTTTAATGTCCATGTATCCCTGTCGTGTAGTGATATCCAAAAGGCAAAATTAACCTATCACATTCAGCAGAAGTAAACTTAAGATCTATTTCTCCATGTCTAGGATGCAGAAATTTGGATTAATCGAATCAGCTGCTCTGCCCATCTGGGTTTCCAGCCCACAAAGATATACAGCTTCTTAACTTTAAACATACTAGTTTTGCCATTGCAATCACATGAAATTACTCCCATGTTTTAAGTGCATGTTAGCAGAATCAAGGACCTTAAGTACACTGTATGGTAGTGCTCATTCTCTAAAATTCTGTGACTCAGTGGAAAGTGATAAATGAATAATGCCCTTGCATTTTCCAGCCACAATGTCAGCATTGCTTTAATTTAATCCATTGTATTTATTTTCTCTGGAACAAAAGTCTCATTTATTAGTAATTTTGGAAAAGGGAAAAAAAGGGTTTTCTTCCATTTGCTTAGTCATTTATTATTCTTTAATGTGCTTTCAGCTCTTGTCCATTGTGAAAAATGCTATAGTAATTGATGATACAATGAAATTATGACATCTCAGGAGAAAAGAGACTGAAATCTGTGCAAATGAAAGAAGAAAGGAGTTTTAGCCACTGTTCATAACTCTTTTCATTCATTTTGAGTGATATCTACTGAGCAGCTCTGTCTACTAAGCATTATACGAGAAAATAGGTTTTACTTTTGTATAGCTAACACTGAAAATAGGTGCTTTTTTCAGATTTTATTTCTTGTCTTTTGAATTAAAAACCAAAACACTTCACCCGTCCTTTAAATGCTGCAGTGAAGATAAAGGTCAAGTGCTTTATCTTCATATAAAGATGATTACAATAATCTCCTTACGCATTCCCTTCAAAAAGTTGACTTTTCAGTGCCCTCCATATCTTTGGTGCAGTCCTTCTTTGCTTCTGGACATCCTTGTTTCATTCCCGTGTACTGGGTATGAATATAAGAACACTGCTTTGGTCCAAATGACTGCACAGGGCACCCACTATCATTAGGTAGAAGAAGATAATACATGGAAAAGAAGTTAGCTATAAGAGGGAAGAATTTTGAGGCAATCTGTGTCAATGTCAAAAGGAGGAAGGACATTTCCATGGCATGTGTTATGCAGCTCTAAACACTTCCTTGAATATACATTCTGAGCACATAGTCCCTATGATAGAGGTTGTAAGGGGATTTTTAACTTTTATCCCTCAGGGCTTCATCCTGCAATGTGGTGTTGAAAGGCTGTGACTCCTTCTGAAATCATGAAAGCAGTGGCAAAACATCAGCTGATTTAGATACTTGTAGATCCATTGAAGCCTTTCTCCTTGTTTCAGTAACAATTTACCCCAGCAAAAATCCTAGTCCTTAGAAAAAGGAATTTAACAGTTCCAGAAGCTGTTCATTTGTTACAGGATCAGTTCAGCAGGCATCAACAGCACCATGAAGCATATTCCCAAGGGACAGCTGGGATTTCATACATCTTGGGTATCTGTCAGAATTCTGGTGCTTAGAAAGTAAACACAATTCAAAGAGGCAGAAAAACCTGTGCAGTAACTACTTTGTTACTAATATTAAGGTGGCATCTGATATTTGAAGGTCTAATCCTGTCATATTCTGATATACTCAGATTAGACAGTAAATTAATTTTTAAAAAAGCCAGATTGCCTAAGGATAATTACAACCAAATTGTCCTCAGTATTTTTTAAAGACTCGTTAAGATAGTAAAGATCATTTAAAAATTGCCCAAAATAGCTCCAGCTGTATTAGTTCACCTCCAAGTAAAAGTACCCAAGATGATTCCATCAGCACATCAGAGCACTGAGAATTTCTATGGCAATGTGAGGTGTAATGGATAATCTGACAAATGTAACTATTATGGTTTGAGCACATCACCAAAATAGCTCCCTGCCTTCTGGAAAGTAACAGTACGTTTTAGAATAGCTCAGACTCAATTCATATTGATCCACATAAAGAATAATGACCAACCACACTGTTTCAGTAGAATTAATCCAATCTCTTTCCCTACTTCTCTTGTTGAAGCCTCAAGAGAGAATTATTGATTTCTTATACTGTTATGCTCATTCACTTACCATGTGGCAATGACCTACTTTCTGTTTAACACAGTAAACGCAGAACTCTGACTGCACGAACATACAGCATTAGGCTTATGCATATAGAGTTGTGATTGTCAGAGATAAAATCTGACATCCAATAAGTCTTTGATCTTGAAAGGAAATGGTGCTTATTTGCATCTAAGTGCTTGCAAGCAATTGCAGGTAATCCAAATGGAGAATCAAAGCCAGAGAAGCTTTTTGTGAGTAATTCACATTTTAAAATTCTAGGCGAAAAGCAGCTTGGTTTTGATTTGCTCAGAGAAACATGGGCACTAAATTTGTTTAAGTTTATAAAAGCAGCTCCTTTCCAAGTCCCTGTGACCTTGCCTTTGGCCATTGCAAAATAAATGCTAGTTAATGGAGCATAAAGTGATATTTCTTTGTTCTTTGGAGGTCCCTTACTTGAGAAGGATGCACCTGGAGGGGATGTTGATATTGATTATTATAAAAAGAAAATAGCATGTTTCCTCAGATGCTACAATCTCGCACATGTACTGGGGAGAATGGAAAGCCAGGTAATGAATAACAGAAAGGTTTGGCTGGAAGGCTTGTGAGGTGCATGGCAGCACACCTCAGGATTGTGGGCAATGAGCAGTGTGAGTGACACAGGGCTTTATGGCAGGACTGCTTTGGTACCAGGCAAAGTTCTCTTAATCCTGCTTGCTTTGTGCCAAGAAGAAAATTGATTTACTTGAAATGTGGAAAATTGGATGATCCCACTGTCAATTAGTGATGCTCTTCGTGTGAAGGCAGGAGGAAGGCACCAAAAATCAAAAAATAATTGGGAAATTTGAAAATTTGGGTTGAGTGGAACAAAACTTCCACTGCAAAAATCCTCTGTAAATGGAATTTTCACTGGTGATTTTTTTCATATTTTGTTTTGTTGGTTCTTTGTGTTGGTGGGGTTTATTTTATTTTCTTTTTTTTTTTTTTACAGAAAGGCCATTTAATGAAATGCAACATTTACTCAGAGGTACTGGGCCGTAAGACTTTTTTTCAGCTTTCATCTTACTTAGATTCCTCAAAAAGAATTCAGGCTGTGGTACATACAAGTTTTGACTGAATTCATATTACAAGACAGATTTTCATATTTTTCTTCTCAGTCAGCATTCCTCCAGTGTCTTCATAAAATTCCTGGTGAAGGTGGGCATTGCTCAATCTAGATAAAGTTATCAAGTAAGCTCTAAGTGAGTAATTAGGACTTATCTACATGAGAACTTTAGCCAAAGACAGAGTTTAGCTCCTTGTCCTGGTGTGCATGTCCTATTTTCTACTGTTATGGCTACACGGAAAATATATAAATGTATGTGTCAAGAGTTTATTTATTTTCCTACTGCATTTGTTTGAGAAAAGTAATATTTTCATCTACTCAAAAACAAAGGAACTATGAAAAATGAAAAAAAGTTATAATCTAGTGAAAAAAATCAACAAAAATTACATTCTTTCAATTTCTGGAATCTTCTAACAATTAATTTTATCTTTAAATTGCTGTCTCTCTTGTGTTCAATAAAAATAAAGCCTTGTCCTGAAAATGAATAAAAACCTCCATAATAAATGAAAAGCAGTATTGCTGAGAGACATTTTGAGTGACAGATCCTTAGATTTACTTTTAATGTGCATATATGACAACGTATTTTTAGAAGTTCAGAGCTATGCCTCTGTAGCTGATAGTTGCCCTGTGTTACTTGACAACCAAGTCTTTTACAGTGCATCAAAGAACAGGATCACTAGCCATTTTTCACATGCCAAGTTTCAAATACAAGTTTATCTGTTTTTCAAGTGATCTTTCTGGGGGCAAAAGTGCTTCTATCACTTTTTTTCACAGTTCAGAAGCAGCAAGGCTTTTCACCTTCTCAAAATTCAAAATACTTTACCAACTTTACTCATGCTGTAAAAGTTAATTAGCAGCTATTATAACATTCCTTTCACTTTCTGACAAGACATATAGGTGTGTGTATATATACATATATAATTATAGTTTTACATGCTTTCATTCAGTGCATTGCATCATCTGAACCTGCATGGTAAATGACAATTATTGTCTCTGTGTTTCCTAGCAGTATTAATGTTCAAAGTCACAGCGAAGTGTCCTTCATATAAAAAAGTTTAATCCTAGAGTAATTATGTTCTTCTTTCATCTTCTCTCACAAGATGGAAAAAGGGGGGAAAAATCCAAACCACTAAAAACATGCAGTGATTGAATCAGTCTTTCTGTGATGACTGTAAACGAGCAGATAAACCACGAACTTTCTGAAACAGTCAGAAGGAATCCTTTCATGTGGTCTGGATCTCAGAAACTCAGTTTGCAAATGTCATGTATGAAATGGATTATATGTGAAGTGAGGCTGCTCCACTGCAGCAGCTTCCTTCACTGGTGCTTTCCAGGTTGATGGAAAACAACCAGCTGGAAGGACCTGCCTACACAGGGAAATGGCACAAGTGGCCCTTGCTAAGATATGTAATTTCCCTTTTATTATGCTAATTAAAGAAAATTTCCTTCAATAGTATGAAATGGTATATCTATATTGGTTCAGTTTAACTACTGTTCTATAGCTGCATAGGCAGTCCACAAAAGCAAATAAAAAGATATTCAGGTAGAATTTATGGAGAGTGTTCAAGCAACTCTCCAAAAGGAGGGCTGAGGTTTAGTGTTTCCACACTACAGATCCTGCTTTACGCTGTTCAAGAGATTTTCTGCACTGTTTTTCTGATTTTGTAATATAACAATTGCTGACTCTCCTGATAAATCTGATTCAATGAAGACAGTATTACAAAGTGAAAAATGCTATCTCCTTTGACAAAGAGAAAGCACATATTTTTTGTCAGAATTTTGTAATTTCACTTCCCAAGAACTAGAACAAATAATATAAGAATCTTTTTAGATTTGTCCCAGGCTACTGAAGATTCAGTGGGCATCTTTTAAGTTAACATTAATAAAACTTCAATCTGAGCTGCCTTAACTCTGATTTAAAGGGAGTAAAACTTGTTATGCAGCAACTACATTTTGCCACGTGGAAAATATAATGGCTGTTGTCAGAAGCATTAATTTTCAAACTATCATTGTATCTTTGGGATACACTTTCATGTAATTTCCATTTGTTTTAGGAGGCTAGAAAGCAGAGCAAAATTTATGGTTGTTGAAGTGTTCTCATTTATTTTGAGAAAAAAAAATCATTGTCGAAATAAATGTAACTTGACTGACTGCAATAATCACAGCTTGTATTGCAGCAGCAACCATGAGAAATCAGCCTTTTCTGGATGCTACTGTAGAACACTATCCTTTTTTTCCTCTAGATGTGGGGGATCATAAACTTACATAAAAAGGGGTGCAGCACTTTATTGTAGCTCTATGGTGACTTGATAACTATTGGGGTGCAATTCGTCTGTCCATGGGTGTGTTAAGTATAGGTGTTAGGTTTGGCAACCATAAAGTTTATTGCATTTGTGGGAGGATCTGTTTCTTTACTTTGTGTTAATGTTTTCCTAACACTGTGGGCAGGAGCCTAAAAACACAACCATCAGCAGCAAATGAGTTACAATGATAAAGTAATGACACTGTCATTGCTGGCAGTCCTAGGGAAAGTGCCAAGAAAAGTTAAAGTTGGGCTTTAATCTGGGAACTTAAGCCCATGTGGGAAGGAAGGACTCCCAGCAATTCTAGCTTAGGAGCACTCCCTGTCACCTGCAGCAGGAGAGGGACTTTGAACACTCTTCAGCTCTTGGAAAAAGATTCAAATCTGAAATCTCTTAAATCTTAAAGCTTATTTTGTTTGGATGGCCAACAAGTCACACAATAACTTCCAGTTACAAAGTGGTTTCGTGTTCAAAGAATGAAGTGCAAGGTGTCAATGAATTTCATAACTAGTCCCTGAGCGGTTACACTTTGATTAGGTTTTAATTGGTAATCAAAGTAGAAAGATTCTGCCCAGTTGCTGGTTTCTGAAATCATTAGAACTCCCACCTCGGGTCAAAACTTATCATTTTCAGCTCATATTTTAAGTTAAATGAATATTTGGAAACCTCATTTAAAGTAAAGTGACAGCAGGATGAATGAATTAATTTATTTTGTAGTATTGGCAGAAAAAAAGGAAAATGGACAAAGTGAAATATTTCAGCTTTGCTGGCAAGAGATGCATAAAGAAGGACCAGTAGTTTGGCTTTTAAATAATGTGTGTAAACTCTACATTGGGTTCCAGTCAGATCACCTAGTTTTTCAAGTAAAAAGGTGTTTTTTTAAGGTCTCCTCTTTCTCAGAAGTAGCTGGAATTCACAGTTTGTTTCCTGTCTGTGCTCTCATTGAAGTTTTATCTGTCTGCATTTTTTGTGGATTTTTTTTAATTTGTGTTTTGTTGTTTTTTGGATTTTGTATTGTTTGGTTTGGGTTTTTTGTGGCTGTACTATCTTAATCACCTCACAAGATTTGCTTTTTACACTTAGGACACTCCTGTTAGAATTCTTTTGAGTAATTTTGAAAATAAATTATCACAATACAAAATGGAAATTCTCCAAGGTCCCCCTTGGAGAACTATAAATTTAGCAAAGATTATCTCACCTGCCTACATCATTCCTATGCCAAATCATTTATATATTGTGGTTACTTTTTTCTGCACAAATGGCAGCCACTGAACTGCTGTGTAGCTCTCATGGAGGGCAAGCTAAGCACTGGGGACAGGTGGAACATGCACAGTTCTGCAAAGCCTCAAAAGGGAATGTTTTTTGGATGTGTATTTGTCTGGGGCAGGTCTTGGTCACCACTGTAAGGCACAAACAGACCTGGGGATCCGAACCACACCGTGAATGTGCAGCATTCCCTGCTACAAATTGGAGGAAATCTGTTAGGAAAAAATAAATATATCATAGTAATAGCATTTATCCATTAGCTGTTCAGTTGATTCGTCTCCTCAAATTGTAAATTTTGGCAAAAATCGAACTGATGTGATGAGAGAAAGAAAGTGAGGTATATGGAAACTAAAAGCAAGGCATCACAGATTTGCAAGAGTTTGTTTTGTGTTGACAGGAGCAAATACTCTTTGAGTGACTTTTAAATAAAATTGTGCAAACTTACAGATGTTTCCCTTGGAAGAGACCTACCTAATTGCTTACAAAATCTATTTTTAAGATTTCTTATGCTGCCTTTCTTGAACTTTATTTGGTGTGAAAACTAGTTCCAATAATACCATGAAGACAAAGAGATATCAAGAGAGACAAACCTAAGCTCTTTAGTGAGATGATAGAAATTTATTATTCACAGCTGCATACACACGATTTTGAGTTCTAACAGCCAGCAATTAGTTTAAACAGTAATACCACCAAGGGAAGCATAACTTAGTTAAAATTTACATTTAAATGAGATCATTTGGAGAAATCAAATGCAGAACAATCTGTTATTTTTATATAACATTTCATAGTAGATTTTCTTAGCGAGGTATTCCTCACAATATAGTTTTATTACTTGCTGGTTGGAAATTACTGTGATTCATCTGTACGTGTAGCAGAAAAAAAAAGCCTCACTTACCATTTGTTCATTAACAACCTGATGCAGAAAATTATCTCTGGTCAGGAAAGCATATTAACCATGTTTAACTTAACTTTAGCTTGGCCCTGCTGAAAGCTAAGCACGTACTTAAGTGGTTTTCTGAACATGAATTGAAATTCCAAATGTGTTTTCCTGCTCTCTTCAATCATCTTCTCAACTTACAGTGATAGAAACTGTTTCTGTTATGAAGCTTTTTGAATTTGCCAGCTATTTTGAATGCTTATAAGCAGCTACAAACAATGATACATCATCCTTCACTAAGATTTTGTGGGGACTTTTATGTCAGATAGGAATCTTTGGGATTTAATTGTGAATTTCAGAATCAGAAAAAGATGAAAATTGAATCTTCCTTATTCTGGGAAGCCCCTTCACCTCAGACCTTTTTAAAAAATCTGAATTTTTTGCCATTATTATAATTAAAATGATACACCGAATAAAAAGTCTCTAAATAAAGATTATTAAGTCCATCCAGTCTTGTCTTGATGTTAAGCATTGAACTGCATCTTCCAATGAAGGGAGAGTATTTATAGGGTTTCAGGAATCTTTTTTTTCCAATTTCCCTGCATATCTTACTGTCTTGATTTGTAACCTAGAATATGCAATTTTAAATTACTCTGGAGAGTAACTGTCTTTTCTCTGTTGCAAAACCAAATTTCCAGCTATTGGCTTAAACAGGATCTAGGCACGAAACAGGGGAAAGTTTTTGGGGCACAGCACTCTGGAAAAACACCTTGCAAGGAGACTGGCAGAGTAGAGCCCTTCACCCTGGGGAGCAGTGCTGTCCAGCCTGGGGAAATGCACAGGATTCTGCACTGGGAGCTGATTCCTGGAGTGCCTGTGTAATTCTCTGCCTGAGCTGGCAGGTAGCAGGCACCTGCAGGAATGTGGCTTGTGGAGTTTATCAACAAAGGTGCTGTCAGCCAGCACTGTACCTCCTGCTGGAAGGGCTGCAGGAGTGTGCCTGCTTCCGTGAGACACTGCTCTGCTGAATAAACTGAGTATGACAGAGTGGACCAGAGCCTGTAATGGATGACTTCATTATCCATTCTGCACCTAGAATGAGCAAATGTTTCCTAGAGGACAAGAGTAAGATGGGTTTGTGACAGAAAGCAACTATATAAAGACTTGATGGAACAGCTAATAATGAAAACACTGTTACATACACAGTATAAAAAGGTCCAGGACACAAAGGTAGCTGAATTGAATTTATATTAATAGTAAAGAGCTTTGTGATCTATTAATTATGGAAGAATCTACTCTTTCATTTCTTATTTTTATCACTATTATTTCTTATTTTTCTCCATTTTTTCTTCCTCTGACTTACTGCAGCGGTTTTTAACATATCAGTGGCGTGGCACTTTCTGACTAAAAGCTAAACTGGGCTTTTTGAGCTTTCCTCTCACCACTAGACAATGCTAATAAAACCTCTCTCAAAAAGCATGAGGTAAACCTATTTTGAGATGGGTAGTTGGATAGGGGATCAATAAGGCCTGTGCCAGCCTTAAAAAGTTTAAAAACATAAAAGCAAATGGTCAAGGCCAAAAATGATGTAACTTAATGAAAACTTGGCCATCCTCAAACTCGAAACCCAGACTCATCAGTCATTCCTGATCACTGCTGCAAGCTCCAGTGTAATAAAACAGAGTTTTAAACAGTCTCATTTTGACATGTTTATGCATTTGTGATGCACTCTTGTCTCTATCTGAAAACGACCCTCTGGCAGTGTCAGCAGACAGAGAGACCAGGATGGGGCAGGCTTGGAGGCACTCATTTCTAATGGTCATCTGTCTGCCTGGTCAAGAGGGAGCAGGGCACTAGAGGCAGCCAGCTCCCATATCCCCTGTGCTGGCCTCGTGCCTTGGTCTTCTGTGTACCCAGCTGCCACTTACAGAAAACACTAAAATTCATGGTTAAAAATGTCCCTCTGAGGAATTTTAATAGCTGGCAACAAAGCTCTAAGTGGTATCATTTGTTCAATTTAAAAGTTTCTTTTAATTATCAAGTCAGTTTTCATTGCAACCTCTTAAATATGTGGTTTCAGTGTTTGTTTTCTTTCATTTGGACAGGTCCTTGTGTAAAACCACAGCTTTTCTCTCTTCACTGTAGGCAGAGTGACAGCTTGTCAGCTTTTATTACAGCAGTTGCCAGCAGTTTTCGTTCAGAGTTAGCGGAAACCTGAACTGGAATAACTTCTCAGGGCTTTAGCATTTCCTTTGTGCAGCACACACATTATGCAAGCAGGTGCTCAGGCTGGGTGGAGTGGGGTGTGATAAATATTTGGCTACCTGACTTGATCAGCTGATATCGACTGGGCAAACCCATAAGTGTGAAAATGCTGCAGGATGCATTCATTCTGGTTTGGAGCAGCAACCTCCTGGCTTTGTTGGGCTTTGGCTCAGACCCTGAGCTCCCAGCAGACTTTCAGATATCCCTTCTGCTGAGCATCTGGAGAAATGGAGTGGGTGACTTAAATTAGAATTAACTCCTGCTATGAAGGAATTTTACTGCAGGTCATTCACATGAAAGAAAAAATTATCTGCAATGGCTACACCAGTAATGGCTCTTTAGAGCCAAGATTTCTTCCTTATGTCATGGATTCAAGGAAAGACTTTCTGCTTGCTGCTGCTGGCAAGCCTCCTGCCAGTGGGTCCAAACAGAACTTGAATTTGCCATCCCCAAATCTGCAAGCAAGGGACACATCTGCCTTTCTTCAGCTTTTCCTGTCCTGCAGTACATTGACAGAATATGGTTTTGAGAGAAAACTGATCTTTGTACGAACATACACTCCTTGCACACAAACTTGTCTCCCTCACATAAGCAAAAACAGTTGTTCTTATAAGAACTCTGGGTGAGGTAAATATATGCCGGACCTGTAATTTCAAGAATTCATACCCATAAAAGTTGATGTGACACAAAGGCATACTTGAAACACTGAACTTGATTTCAATAGCATGGCCATTGTTGTCTGTAAGGAATACTTCCATCTGGACACCTCCAGAACTGGACTTGACTTTTTTGGTATTTTCAAAAAAAACTTAAAAGTGACTCATTCTTAGGATATATGTCATTTTGAAAAACTTTCAAAAATAAAAATGTCCAGTTGTGAATATTTGTAAACCAAAAAGAAAAAAATAACTTCAGTTGCTTAAGTAAAGAATGAAAATTGCACAGCTGCTTGACTCTTAAAAATTGCCAATATTTTGCTTTCTGTTCTGTAATAGAAAAAAGATTTTTCCTTCTCCGGGAAATCATACCCTGACTTCAGCAGATTCCACAAATACTGATGCCAAGGGAAGGTGGGGATGCCCAGTGACTCATAAGTGAGCAGGGACTGCAGAAGCCATTGATCTGTCCTTTGCTTTAGACAGGATGGTGAATAAATGTAAATATGGGCTTCACTTGTCCTCTTTAAGGGAGCTTTCCTCCTCCTGAACCCTCCCAGGGTGCTGTGGAGGAACCAGAATCAATGCCAGGCTGTGTACTCATGGTGGCTCCCAAGCTCATTTCTGCTTCAGCAAACATGAACCTGCACAGACTGACACGGAGTGCGTTGCTGAATGGTGATGGGAACAGAGATTAAATCACAGGAGATTATGTTCCTCACTCCTGGTTTGGCTTCTAGCCAATTGAAGTGCAAAATAAACTGGACGTGTTCATAAAAAGTTTCAGCAAATGCTTGTTATATCTTGGCTCTCATTTTCTGTGTGTGTTGAGCAAATAGAGACAGATGGAATCTGGTGGTGATTTAAGACACTAATGTGGCCACGGATTGTGCTGTAAACTATATTATAATCCATGTTTCATATGGAAGCTGAAATTGTAGACTGAATAACGATTTTACTGTTCAAATACAATGCATTCACTTTCATTTGTAACATAAAAAGACAACTGCAGACTAAGAAAATAAATAAATATATGGGGTTACTTGTAGGAAAGCAGAATATTTATCTATTTGAGCTCGAAAAGGTGTCTCAGGCTGTGATTTAAGAGGGTAATGATTGCAATAAATCAAATGAAGCAGGAGCCTAGATTAAAGATGAGAAAGCTAACATGGCCAAGATAAATGCATTTGAGTAAAGTTACTTATTTGTGATGATTGCAGGATTGGGTTCAGCAGCTGGTGTAAGACCCATCCTTAATTTTCCTGCTAACAGAACAGGTTTATAGGCACCGTGTTACTTGCTCTATAGCACCATGAATATTGTATTTTAACTAGAATTCTGTCATATTAATGTCTGTTCTATTAAAACAGTCTGCAAATAAATTTCAGTGTCTGGAACATGCTGAATTGTATCATGAACTGTCAAATCTTTGTACCCACAAATCTAAATGAACCATTTTATTGACCTGTGGCCATAGCACTCCTAACACCTGGAGTTAAATCAAACATATTGTATGGACATGGGTAGATTTATATATTTAGATCATTGTATATGAATAAGTAGGTGTAGGTTTGTATATTTATCTGTATTTTTATATATAATGACAACAAGATGCATTTTCCTTATTGAGGCTATTGTCTGAAACAAAATCCTTCATTACTAATATTTTCCATCCTTGGTATCACTGGAGATTTAAAAAAAAAAACAAAACCAAAAAACACAAACACAAATGTTTATAATTTTATTATATTGTATGCTTCAGCCATTTAATCTGATTTAAGTAATTTTAAATTATTTCATTTTTTAATCTTCATTTATGCAATGAATAGAGCAGTGGAAAAACTCATAACAGAAATTGAAAGCACTGGGATAAAAAAGACGAATAAGGGAATGTGATAAAAAATGCAAAATAATAAAAAGTATAGAAGAAATAGGTCAGGAGCATCTGTTTTCCCTGTCTCATAACACAGGAATATGGGGGCTTTTATGAAATTAAAAGGTGGTAAATTCAAAACAGATAAAAAGAAATATATTGTTGCACAGAGCTGGTAAATATTAAAACTTCTTAGAAAGAATGCTTTTAAGGCTGAAGACTTAGTAAGATTAAAAGGTAGCTCGATGTTTATATAGTTCTCAGGAATGTCCCCATCAACAATAGTGAATGATAATATGAATTCTGAAAGATTTAATAAGCTTCATGCCATAGGTTTGTTGCAATCTTTATCTGTCAAAGCTCTGGGTTCTGTCTGGCAGTCATTGTGTTTCTGGTGTTATATGATCACCTGCTTCTGGTGATTCCCTGGGAAAGGGCTGCAAGTGATACTGATGTTCCTACAAGAAGAAATGGTGTTTTTTTATAATACTGATATTCAAGGAGTTTCCTTTCATTCCTTAGAGGCTCTTACTATAAAATGTTAGGTTTTATACAGAGTTTTGTGAAGAGCTCATTGGCTGAGGCTACAGGCAGGTACAGTCTGAGGCACCTCTATGCCCAGGGTTTGTTCCTCACCAGTGAGGAGCTGGGTGGGTAATGAACCAGAGCTTCAAGGCTGAACCTTCCCTCTTCCCTCTGCCCAGGGAGGTGATCATAGTTTATAACACCTGACTCATGTTTTGAGTCTTGAGGTGCAGCTGAGATCATGGGGACTTGTGGGCTGCAGAAGCATAGATTTTCTTGGGCATCTCTAAAATGTAGAGTAAATTGGAGTAAGACATAGAAATGTTATGAAATACACAGATTATTAATCATGCCTTTTCAAGGAGATTGACCAAATTTTAAAAATCCAGCCTCTGTGGGTTTAAGGAAAAAAAAAAAATTGAAAAAAACCCCAACTATTCAAGGAACACAGTTTATAGATTTATAAAACTGTGAACATTTGAAAGTGGGAGGAATTGAGGAATTGAGGGTCTGGATTCACAAAGAAGTACAGACAAATTAGTCAGCTTCTGTTCATTTTAATTAACAGGTGAATTATTTCACTCTCTCAAGTGCACTAAAACTTAGATGACATTTCAAATGGACAGTCTATACTATTCCAGCCCTGGCAGCGTTCCCTTTGTCTCTGGGCACTTGACTGACTGCTGTGCTTGGGCCTCACATGCTTGGCTCACGTGCAGCAGACGCCTTGGATGGGATTCATGTGAGTAGATGTAAGCATCTACCTTGGACATGAACAGTCTGGATACTGACAAGTAGAGGACATAAGGCATAACTCCACAGAGTCTGCTCCTGTGCTCATTGACCTTCTTGACAGCTTTGGCAAGTGCTCATTGTCTTCTAATTCTTGTCTAGGAACAAGCACCATTCCCAAACCAGTCATTCATAACTTTTGCTCTGAGCAGTGAAACACTTCAATTCATTTTCTTGCCTTATTAGTCTGAATTTTCTTTAAGCTTTTGAAACAATAGATAGAGACTTCCAGGAGCTCAGGAATTACTTCAAAGTATGCCTCTTCTTCAAAATTTTATCTCTCGTTCTTTGTCCCTTCCTCTTTACTAAAAACTGAACTGTAAACTTTATTCCACAATGTTTTACTCACTTTGTTCCAGTGAATTCCTAAGCAGCTTTTACTGCCACTTGTTCATCTTAGCCAAGCCTTCAGACTTGAAATATCAGCACATCCTGGTCTTTAAGCACTGCCTTGTCCCAAAGCATTTATTATAAACAGATGATAATTAAGATTCAGATGATAATTAAGGTTTAATGACCATTCATTATAATCCATGTGCCAGATGCAAATTTTCTTCCAGTGGAGTGAAGTCAATATAGAGTGAAAGGAAGCAGTGATTGTAAACAAGTCTCACATTTATCATGGCATTGTGAAAAATTCCCAGTATCATGCTGTACATAGTGAGGTTCTTCAAACACACAGTTGGTCACAGTTCACTTTATAGGTCTGGATTAATTGTCATTTATTAATCCTTTGTGTGACTACCCTGCAAACAGATGAGTTCAGGTCTGACGTTATACATAGAATAATTATTATTTTAAACATTTCATCAGTTCTCTGTGCTCATGATTTTTCTCAGCTTTTCTAGATTTTCAAAAGCTGTTGATGTTTACCAAAGAGACACAATTCAAACATTCAACTTGAGAACTTAGCAAAAGACTTCTTCCTTTTAGCATGACATCCTACAGAAGGACATATATGTCACAAATAACAAAATTAGTCTTCAAACGTTTCATTTCTCCCATGCTAATATGTGGAATGCTCAGCATATGCAGAATCCTTCCTGAGCCTCTCAGTTCAGTTTCTGGTATTTAAGTGGAGAACTCCCCTTAATTATTCAAACAAATTAACTCCTTGTTTAATCAATTCTTGGAGATCAAGTCTCCAGATAGACTTCCAAGTGTGGAGTTCTGGTGCTCCAATAGATTATGTCCTTTAAGACTATGGGGAATTCTGCACCAGAGACAATGAAATAAGCCTATTTCAGTGTACATTTTGTGAAATTTAAAACCAAGAATGATACCCCAAGTGCTCAGAGCGTTTGTCCTACAAATCAAATGAAACTGCTGACTGCAATAAAAAGTGGCTGCAGCCTCTGAGAAAACGGGAAAAATCATGTGGGACTGAATAGCCTAGCACAAGGAACATAAAAGACATGGAAATGTTTGCAAAAAAATGGCATCACACTTTGTAGAAGGATAAATGTTTACATGGGTGCTGGGTGCTTGCTTAATTCGCTGCAAGAATTCTTTCCCACAGCATCTAGAATCAACAACCTGAATTTAAAAAAAAATTTAAAAGGCATGTTTGGCTTTCAGAAGGTATATCTGGGAAAATTTACCACGTCTACAAATGCATTTCAAGAAAAATGGTAATAAGCATAAGAATAATTCTGTTCTAGTGATGACCTTTTTATTTTTAACTCTGCATGTACTCCTAGATTTAGTTGCAGTCTACTTCCTTACAGCTATAGATGCCAGAAGTTCACATGTACTTAGAAGCAGATTAGTTAAATGATATTTATGATTTTTTTAACATGAAAAATTTCCCATCATAATGGGGTTGAGGGGCTTTGGAGTGGAAGAACTCACCCTTTTTTTCTTTGATTGAGGAGCTAAGAACATAGCTATGACTTTAATAGAATGCAAATCTTAACAAGGGAATGTTTTTAATATAACCATCACTTGCCTTCTGGTTTATTCCAGTCTGTCTTGAACAGTTTCATTGAAATGAGTTAGTTCCAACTTCCTGTAGTTTTCCTCAGGTATTTTACAGAAATGGAGTTTTTTCTTGCAATGAGACTCTTTCTTGCTCATTAGTATGCAATTCCTATGTTATGAATGATGATAAAAGTACTAAAATAATTACTCAATTTTACAAGCTTCGGTTCACGTTAATGAATATTTTAAAATAGTCAGAGAATGAGATAACATTTGGTTACCATCCAGACACTCTCTCGCCCTTCAGAATATGGCCACATTTTGTGCTGGTCCTGAGTCAGAAACAAAAGGTATTTTTATAGCTAATGGGAAAGGCCATAATCTTTACACAGTATTTCTCTTTCTAAAGCAATCTTTATATGTTATTTGGTTTGATTTTAAAGGTAAACATGTATGTCTGAGTAATAATAGTAAAAAAACCACAGACATTCCCTTTCTTCTATGTAAATGGAAGGTGGATGAGGATTTAACCTCAGAAGAGCTGACCTAGGAAATGGTGACTTACTGGGCTGTGCAGTCATGCTTATGGAAAAGTTCCAAGTTTGAGGAAATCTGGCAGTAGGAGGCAGAGAGAGTTTTTTATGCTGATGATCAAACATGGCAAAGGTTCTGGTGCTTGTAAATTCCAGTCACATTATCTCTTCCTGAAAAATGATTACTTGTTTTGACAGTGTGTCACTAAATACATGCCTCCTAAATTAGGAGCCAGGGCTCTGGAGGAATGAATATGGGAGAGGGTTTTGAGAAATAGTAAAATCTAAACTCTACTCCACTACTGACCTGTTCTGTGTCCAGAGGAAAGGTCATCAACTCTCAGTCTCAGTTTCCCCCTTGAAAATGTTCTCTACTCATCTAAACTAAACATTTATTATGGATAATTAAAATTTCTCATTGCAGGGCATTGTGAGAATTGTTTCTATGTTCTTTTACTGTTCAAAAAGTAACATTAAATAGCAAATATTCATTTACTCCTGGCTTTTTTGAGTCCAACAAGTCTCAATTTCTGTTTATTTATGTATTTATATCAAACTAAAGACATCATTTTTTTTAAAATTTGTATTCCAATTCTTTTACTGCAGGTAAATAATTAAAAAGCCTGTTGAATGTATAAAGTGCCCAACTATGATTTCTGATATATCAGTCATTCTTGTATGAAATTCTAGCTGCTTCTGTATTTTTCAAAGGTTTTAGGAGATTACTGGGTCAGATCCTCAGTTAGTTTCAGCTGCCATAGCTCCAACAATGTCAGTGAGAGTCTTTTAAATCAGACCTGCAGGACCCAAGCATGACAGCAGCCAACTGCATCAAGCTGTCATATTTCACATCATTCTCTATCAAAGTGAAATGCAAATGCTGCATTGCACATGATACATTGCTCAGGAGTTATCAAATCCAGCCAATTTACATCAGCAGATTATATTGCTCAATTCATATAACCAAACGTCCAGCATTCACACAAACCTCCAAGAAATTTAAAAAAAAAAGAAGTGTGGGGAGCAGAGGCACAGGCTGGCCCTACATGTGGGGAGACAGGGGTGCCTGGGGTTTAGCTCTGTTGCTGTCACTGATTTATTGAGTGACCTTGGAAATGTCTTTGTGCCTTAGTGACCATCTGTAGCACCACTTAAATACCTTGCCAGCTTAATTGCTGGTTCTAAAGCATTGTAAGACCCTTTGGTAAAAGCCATCATGTCTGTTTAATGTCACACTGCTTTATTTGAAACCCAGAAATGTTCAGAATATGCAATGCTGAATGTAACACTGTTCAAAACCATATGTCTTATTTCAATAATTCACTGTAAGTACCTAGGGAAAATGCTGTGCAATAAAATCCCATGTTACCCTTCCTCAGATACAGTAATTGTAAGTCATCTCAGATGTCTGTAGATTTCAATCTGAGGGCTTGTCTCAAATTCCAGCTGCTTTAGTAATTTATAAATTACAGGTCTCATCCAACTCCCACTGAAATAAAGGAAGGACTTCCACTGATTTTCCAGGATGCTGGAACTGGCCTAAAAAGAATATTTGAGAACCACTGCCATTAAGACAAATTCATGCAGCACCATCATGTTTCACAAAAGAGCAGAGATGCACAACCAGTCTTGAGATGGTGATACTCAGTTTTTAATGGCAATTTAAATGGCTTTTTGTGTAGGTGGGCTGAAGGTAGAGTGAAATAAAATTACCTACATTATGTTGTGTGAGATGGACTGTTAGTTTTCATATGGAATGATGCATATGATAGTGTAAATCAGCTGGTTATGATAGGAAACCTTCAGGTCTCTGTTGCTAATTTGTTACAGCAAGTCTGTATTAATGTGGATCCAATTTTTTAGTTTAAGTACAAAGAAACCTAGTAAGTCTCTCACAAAGTGCCCCTGTCAAATCTCAGAGAGAAATTCTGCTTTTCACAGTGTGTTTTATTTGTACTTGAGACATGTCCCTAATTACAGTTGTGGGAGTAATTTGTAGAGGGCATGCAATTTGAAAAATAGAGCTTTTCTTTCTGTTGACAGAAATATTTGCAAGTGGATGTTGATGTCCTCCAGTGTCTGCTCTGAGGTTCACTTGGTGAATCTCTCTTCCAGGCACTTCACAGAAAGCAATTGTAAATGCCAGAATAAAAGGCATCTTTGCCTCATGACCCTCCATTTAGGATCTTGTTGCGTACTGAAAGAATGAGAGGAAAAGTTTGGCTGTGGCACACACCAAGCTGAAATTTTTGCAAGCTGGCATAATTGAAAGACTTTTGGATTTATAGCACTCGTCCCTTTGTATCCCTTCATTTTGTCTAGTTTCATTCTTCTGGAAAAATAATATGTTCTGCTCCTCCTTGTTATGGCTGAGCTGCTGCTAAGAGTTCTGTCACATCTGCCTAAACAATTGCAATAAACACAGTTATTAATTACTACATAATAAATCATTTCTAAACATGAAAAAGAATCTATAGAACTATACTTTGTTTTGATTGCAATATATTGTCCTTCTTCAGTGCCTGAATTTCTTTGCTGTACAGGAATTGTACCTACTAGACTCCAGAAAACACAGTGACCCAGTGCTCTTCTGTTCAAGTCACAGCCAAAGGACCTCAGCATAGACTGAGAAAGGACAGATAATCTGTCATAATAGTGCTTCTCTTTGCCATCCTTAAGGTATAAAAGGGCTCTAAAGGAGGCAAAAGTGGTCTCCAGAGGATACTTTATGAGAGCTTGAGCACAAACAGTCTTACAGCCTGGCTGAACACTAGTGGACATTTTAGGGTGTTTTGGGAACATTCTGAACACTGAATAAAAGCAACTTCTGTGCCCTTTGGGCATCAAGGTAAGCAAATCTCTCTTCTACTAAGAGCTGTGAGGATTCTTGTACAGCCCCTGCATTTGGGTAAGGAGAATAAAGATGCAGTCTATTCCTGTGCCAAAATTTGCACAGATTAATATAAAGAAATATTCAATCAGATTCTTAGACAAAGGAACCTCATGTACCCATTGGCAGCAGTGGATCTAACCAGGTATTGAACAGTCTGATCCAAAGTACAGTGTCCTAATGTCTTAAATTTGCTGCTGATTATTCTTGTTGCTGATTTATTAAATCAGAGGTTATTTTAGGCAAATCCATCTTGTAATCCAGGGTCTGTCAGAAGTCTCCTGTCTGGAAGAAGCAGAGGCTAGAAGTAAGTGCTACTTAAGACTACTTGTAGGAGTAATTTCCCTTTTAATATCATATTATAAATCAGGTGCCTGCTATGCGTCAGCATTATAAAAGCTGGAGTAATCAAATTTTTAAAATAGAATGAAAGCAAAGCATGTTACTTAGCCCTGTCACATGCTGTTTCTATACTGTGTACAATGGAAGCAGGCACTGAAAGTAGATGACATTAAATTTTATTTAGCATTTTCCTGCAGTGGAATTTCATTTAGCAATGTAGAGAGACTCCTACCCATTCATGCATATAGCTCTTATTTACAGTGCTGTGAATGACACGAGTCCAATGTGTAAGAGAACATATTTTTTTCCAGAGCTATACAAGTGATGCTTTTGGTTGCTTAGAGATAACAACAGTAACAAATAGTCCCAGACTTTGCTTATTGGCTTTCTTCAGCTTGTCTGTGAATTTATTTATTTATTTAAACAATTGTTTATTTATATTGAGGGGTTTTTTTAATAAATGGAGGCCAGCACAGCGCAGCAGCAGAGCCTTGAGCTCCCGGGCAGCCCCGCTGGCGGTGCCAGGCTGGCTGCAGGAGCATTCCACTAGGTGACAGTGTGGTCCTCGGAATCCACGCCTTGGGTGACAATGGGAGGCATTGAACCCTGCTAGGACTGTAATCACCCTTCGAAGAAAAATGTCCCCCAGAATAATCACTAGGAAAATTGCATATAAATGCATTGTCTTTTCAGGAAAAAAAAAAAATCCCCCATGAGTTTAAAATGTGTTAAAAATAGAACTCCAATGCACGCAAGTAAAGTCACGATCATTATGCCTCACCTCAAGAGAACCAAGCATTTAACTGAGGTTACAAACTAAATTAATATAAAAAATATTAAACACCACCCCCGTAGCCACCCCACAGTAATTCCTTTTTTAAAATTATTTTTGAAGTAGGAGATGTTTGATATGAATGGGGAAGGCTTGTGAGGAAAATGGGGAAAATCCTTCCATCTTCCCTGGTGGAAGAAGCAGAGAACCAAACAAAGTATATAGGTCTTTGTGGGGGAATATCAGAAGATGGCTACAGGAGAGATGCACCTGAATTCTGTCCTGCAAAATGGGTCAGCAGACTGGAATGTGAGAAGGGTTTTGGGGAGTTGCAGGTTCTTGGAGATTTCCCTTCCGTCCTGAGAAATTAGATGTGAAATTAGCTCGTCATTCAGCAGAGTTCTCTGGCCTTCTGTAAATCAGAAGGAAGCTGAGAATCAAAATGAGCAAGCTGATCATGCAAACACACTTAGGAGGAAGCAGTGTGATGTGCTTGAGGATCAAGGTATAGGAAAATAAAACACTGTGACTCCAAATCCAGAAGGCATTTTCACACTGACGAGTTGGTGGAGATGAGTTGTGCTCTTGCTTTCAGCAAGACCACATGGTGTGTTTCCACTACATGCACTGAATTACCTGACTGAATTAGAGTGACTGACAGAAGTAAGGTAACAAGACTGAGAGGAGTGTGAGATCCTGAAACTCATGGATCCTCTAGAAACTATTCATCACCTGAATGAAACACTTTGTTCCATAAAACAGCCTTTCTTTACATTAGCCTGCAGGGTGATTCCCTCTAAGGTGACTTAATAACATTACTAACATTTCAAGTCATGCTATGGCTTCACCAACATCAGCATTTTCTCATCAGTAAATTTAGTCACAGCTTTTTATGCTGTATTTTTTCCCCTCCCCCTTTTTTGGCTGCTGTTATGAGTATTCTGGGTATGATGTGATATTCGGGAAGCTGTGTGTGTGCAGTGTGATTGCTGATATCAAGCACGCTTCCCAAAAGCACCAGATGCGGTTCTAAATCAAGCTGAGCCTCCAGGCTTTGGGAAGTGGTTGATATCACAGAGCCTCAGGAAGACTGTAAAGTAGGATGTTGCCAAATGGCACACATCCAATTAGCTTCCTCTGTGGCACATATAGGAGAATTAGGGGAGACTTGTGGATATGGGAGACTTGTGGATGTGGATTCTTTGGAATTTTATTTTTTTTTTTGTCCAAAACAGTGCACAACAAGCTATATGTTCTGGTTAAGTTATATGTTCTATTAGCCATTCTGCCCCAAACGTCCTGCTGTTGACTCTAGGTAATAATGGTGTTACATTCTCAAGAATCAAAGACACAATATAATTAGGAGAGGTATTATTTTGTGTTTAGCAGAGCACTAAATTAATGATATATGGGCATGATTCCGCTGGTGCACATCCCTGTTACTATGGCAACAATATTATGTCATGTGAGTCTGTCCTTGGTGTTACTTAGAGCAGCAAGGTTTCAGCAAGCTCCTCATTTATTTCTGAGACCTAAATAGCCACTTTCTCTGTGTGTGGAATGAAATCAGTTTTATTAAAGCTACAAATGTTATATATTCCATTAATTGCTTCTTTTATGTTATCGTGTTAATTTACTTTACTTACATGGAGCATTAGCATTAACATAAAACAGATAATTAGTGAACTGCAAATGACTAATGCACCCATATTGTGCAAATTCCTCTTTTCATATTCAAAGCACTACCATGTGCTTCAACTTCTTCAACCCCAACCATTAACCTCAAGCGTTTGCAGACCAAAAAAGGAGATGGAGTCGGTCCAAGAGGAAACATTCCCAGCTCCAGAAGCACTATCTGCTGATTCACAAAGAAAGAATTTCAGAAATGCAGACTCTCTCCTTCCTCCACCACTTCTCCTCCCAGCTTCTAAATGGAAAAAAAAAAAAAAAAAAAAGAAACAATTTTTAGAAGAATTCCTGCTCAGGGCACATGGTGCCAGATTCGTTTCTCTGTTCTTCTGCTCAGAAAACAAAGTTCTTTGATCAGGATCGCTGTGATTACTGTCTGACAGGGAACTGCAGTGTGAATAGGGTTCTATGCTGAAGACCATTACCAGATTAGATTCTGATAATTTTGATTTATTGTTCTGTTTTCCCAAACGCACTTTGGTTTGCAGTGGTAATCTCTGAAATGCCTGGATCAATGTCAGCGCACAGCCGCCTCTCCCAGGCTGAGGAATTGCCGGCAGATGGCAGCTGCCCGCTGCTGCTCCTCATCATGCATCTTTCATAAAATATGCGAAAGTAAACCAAAGGTACATCTACTATGTGTGTGCTGGGGGGAGGAGAGAGGAAATGTTTTGCATGTCAGAATATGCAATTTAAGGAAAACGCCTTTTTTTTTCTTTATAGCCTAGATGTGTTAATCAGATTTGTTCTGATAGTCCTGTTTGTATGAAGAAATGCTGAATCCTCGTTAAAACAAAATGAATCCCTTCCCCCACTTCAAGCTTTGGATACTTTGGAGAAATGCAGCATCTCCACACTACCAGCTGGTCAGTCAATTTATCTTGTCATTTACAGCTGGGAAGTTCATCTATTAATAAGAGAGGTATCATGTACCAAAAGAAGATTTTATGCTAATCACGGATCAACATAGGTACTGTACATAAAACCATCCTCCTCCTTCTCCTAAGAAAATAGAATAGAGTTATAATGCAAAAAGAACTATAATACAAATTGTTGAATCATCCACTGTTTGTTAATTCCTGGAAATACAGGGCAAGGTCCTCAACCTGTATAAATCAGTGTATCTCTAATGAAGACAGCTGGAACGACAGTGATTTAGATCAACAGAAAATGTGACTCACAGCCTTATCTGCAGTTTTTCTTACTGTTACATCTCTCTCCCTGGAGTCCTTTGCTTTCCAAAAAATTCAGTATCGCCCACTGCTAAAATGGATCATGAAAGGCAAAATAAGGTAAAGTAGGAAAATCCTTTATGCGCATTAAATAGTGACATTTATAATTTCTGAGAAGATCTGTTGCCTTTTTTAGTCATTTCCCATTTTGGGTCACTGCAAAAGGTTAACACCTTCTGTGCAGGGAGCTTTCTGCATGTCACAGAACTGTCCTTTGTCACAGGAAAAGGAAGATAGAGTATCATAGTGAATAAATTCTTGTTTTACCCAGGTCCTTTCACTTTGCTCCAGTCGGGTATAATAATGATGGTTGAAAACCCCGATGTGCAGAAATCAACATTATTCTGAGAAAGAGGCCCACTTACCCCTCCCCTGTTCCTCCTCATCCTTCAGTCAGCCTTCAGCCTGATTTGATGCTAAGGTCAATGGGAAAAGACCGTTGTCTTGTGACTGAAAATTGGGATCTAAAAGAATGGTTTTTTCCAGCTTCTTTTTCTTCTTTTTTCTTTCCTACTACCACATTCTCTCTTTTCCATGATAATAGCCACTGAGACTATCTCCATTTTGCTAGTGACTGAGTATCCCTTATTCCTCAGACATTAATTTAAACCAAGGAAGAAGATTGTTTACATGAAGAATGTACGGCTGTGTACAGTAGCTCTGCCACATAATGTAAGTTTAATTTATACAAATGGTCCTATTGATTTTATTTTGGTTGCTCAAAGCTTTTGTAGTGCAGGCTTTCCAGTGCTAATGTAATAAGGGTTGTATGGCAAAGAAGCCTTTCTGCTTCCTCCTCTCTAGTTCAGCCTCCTTTCTTCTTATAAATCTCTCCTTAAAAGTTTTCTTAGCCTGACATCCATTAAATGACCCTGACAGAAACTAATGTCACAAAGGTTCCATCTTTCCATTCCCATTTGCCTGATAGAAGGTGAAATATCTGTTCTGGCTGCATACACAGCATGAGAAGACCATGCTGTTATTAAACAAATAGAAAAATAAGGAGGTCCATATTCCTATCCTTATTTATTGCTTACCCCCTCTGATAAAATAGCTTGATGTGTGAAATGGTAAAAGTATTAAAGGGCAAATTTCCAATCACATAGGTATTTCTAAGAATAAAAAATAAATACCAATAACATTTATGTTCCCTTGAGCAAGCTTCCTAAAATTAAATTCCTTAATATGTCTGCCTTTCTTCTTCTTTCCTCTTCTCACTGAGGAAAGTTAAACATTGTATTATTTAGTTAAATCATTTTAGTTAGGTCATTACTGCAGGCTACTTAGGTTAGATGGTTATGAGTTTCCTTTTGTAGATTTGCTGTTTCTTTTTAGTTACTACTGACAGTTTCCCCATTACCACAGGGCACATTGTCATTGGAAGGTTGGTTGTGCAGTGGATTTTATTAATGGTCTTAATCTGTTGTCGTGTCAGTCAGTGCATTTGCCAAGTGGTGTTACAAGGGTTGACTGAATCTTGCAGGGAATATGAGAGTGAGAAATGTGTGTGAGGGAATCACTTCCTATAAAGATTTTTGACAGAAACATTAGGAAGACTACACGAAAAAAGAAAAATCAGTGGGATCCTGTGTAAATTCCCCATAACTTTTTGAATCTGTAAACTTTGAGAGACCTTTCAATTTTTGTTAGTAAGCCATTTCCCACTTGATTTTCCTTATTTTAAATATAACCTAATACAGACAAAGCCTAATATGGTAGACAAGGTACTTTTATAAAAAGTTAATAGGGGAGATAGTTTAAAAATCAATGAGATACCTAACTTGGCATTAGTTGACTAATACTTCTTAAAATACTCACTCTTTATACAACTTACCAGAGAGTTCATGTGAAATAAAAATATCTGGACCCTGAATTCCCAAGGGCCAAGGCAGTCCTTTAGTTTGGAGATCTTCCTGTGCTGATTTTTCTATTTAAATAAAACATAAATCCTGACGGTTAAGAGGTAAAGTCCTAGTCAGATTATATTACTGTGCCTCAGAAACACTGTATACAGCCTGATCTTCTCATGTTTACAATTCTATTGACCTCAAAGTTTCAAAGGCCTAAAAAAGCCACCTTTTTTAAAGGGTAGGAAGCCAACATGAAGAATATTTGAGGCTATAAAGCGAATTCTGTACTGGAAGCTGTCTACTTCTGCAGAGCTATGCTTGAGAAGAAAGCTGCTAACATGCATCCTCATGAAGCTTTGCTACAAAAGATTGATTGCCTCAATTTCCTCAAAGGAATTGTATTTTATCCAAAATATCATCAACATTTTTTGGTTAAAAAGAGGGGGTATTTGTTATGTAACTCCAAACAAAGCAGTGGGTCACAAATGAATCACAGCATTTTAGACTGAAGCTGTGAGCTATTTATGTGCCTTTTAGGTGAGGAGATTTACTGCAGAAGGGGCTAGACATAAATAAAGAACAAAAAGAAATTGGAATTGGAGTAGGCAATAATACCAACCCTCCTGTTGTGAAAACAGAGCACAGGTATTTGAAAGCAAGATCATGATTTCTTGAAGCCCAGAAAATTCCTGATTCGGAGGACTGGGACCTTTCTCATCTAAATGAAAACATGTTTATTTTATGTTCAGTCAGTTGTTGGCATCTACTGAAACATCAAGAAAGAGGATGTAAAATAACTGTGAACACAGTTGTTTCAGCAGAGATATCTGTTCTTTGTATTAACTGATCACCAAATTCTCCTCTGGGTGGCCACCCTGACTTTGTTAGCAAGCACTAACTCCCACTGCTGGATGCAGCAGGGTCCTCAAGATATTTTTAAGCAATCTAGTCACCTAGTTTTTTATTGTTCTTCATAATCATTTAAATTCCATTGGTTTTGAGTCCTTCTCATTCCTTTGCCAGAGAGTCTCCCTTGCTGCTCTGCCAAAGACTCGAGAGGTTTCTGGACTGTTGTACAGCAGGCATGACAGAAGGTTAATAATAAAAATGACCCACCTTGGCAAAGCAACAAATAAGATTAAAGGAACCGCCTGATTCTATGCATTGGCCAAGTAACCTGGCACTAAACCAGGATGAATGGTTACAATGTGTATTACTGTTTCTTGAAAAAAAAAAATCTCAGTTGAAAATTCAGAGCTGCTTTGAGCCTCGAGAATACATATCTAGGATTTACAATCCATTTCAAAAGAGCAATGAATGTGATTTAACTGGTAATGAATGAACAGAATTAAAACTTGAGTTTATCAAGCCCTTCTTCCTTGCATCAAATACACCATGAGATGTTGTGACTGCTCAAGTTGATGCTCTTCCACCATTCCCTTCAAAGCCTAGGACAAAGGAAAAGTTTTCTTTGCTTCTTGTTGGCACTGGTGTTAGCAGCCACAGGACAATGGTAGTATTTAGTATTGGAGAAATCTGAACCAGAGCCTGAGTCTCCAATACCTCTCACACCTGACAGCATTCACATTTGGACTTGCATCCTTCTGGGTCCCTTCCAACTCTGAACATTCTGTGGTTCTGATCATTTATTTATTCATTTATTTCACCCAGAGGACGGTTGGATACTGGAACAGGCTCCCCAGCAAAGTGGTCACAGCACCAAGCCTGACAGAGTTCAAGAAACATTTGGACAATACTCTCAGGCACAGGGTGATTCTTGGGGCTGTCCCACGCAAAGGCAGAGCAGATTGTGCTGTAATAATCCTTATGGGTCCCTTTCAACTCAGGATATTCTATGATTTTCTGTTGGATCTTGCTTTTCCTTAGAGAATGATCACTCACAATCTGCAAGGCTTTCAGGTTCAAGCTACCAAAACACTTCTTGTAGAAATCCTGAATAGAAATAGTCAGTGGGCATGTCTTAGACAACTTCAGTATTTGTGTAAATTACTGTAGCCTCCAGAGGCTATTAGTGGATTATTATGCTGCCCATCACCTAAATAATCCTTCCTATATTGCCCTACACAAGAGTTTGTAAAAAGAGTGTTTTCTGGGAGTTATAAGATTTTCACTAAACACTCTCTTGGAGGAGAGGGGTTTGGATAGTGTGTATTTGGCATTGCTGTGTGGCTGACAGGTTGAGAAAGGCAATTCTTCCCCTCTCTTCTGCTCTTATGAGCTGCTATCTGCAGTGCTGTTCACTGTTCTGGTGCCCCCAACATAAGAAGGTCATGGACATTTTAGAGTAAGTCCAGAGTAGGCCACAAAAATGATTGGAGCACCTCTCCTGTGAAGACAGGCTGGGACAGTTGGGGTTGTTCAGCCTGGGGAAGGCTCCAGCAAGACCTTATAGCACCTTCCAGTACCTAAAGGCACCACAAGGGCATTTACTGACTGGACAAGGGGGGAATCTCTTCAAAATAAAGAGAGTAGGGTTAGGTTAGATATATGGAAGAAATTCTTTGCTGTGAGGGTGGTGGGCACAAGTTGCCCAGAGATGGTGTGTGTGCCCCATTCCTGGAGGTGTTCAGAGTCAGGTTGCAGAGGGATCTGGGTAACCTGGTATAGCAGAAGGTGTTCCTGCACATGGGTTTGGAGCTAGAGCATCTTTAAGGTCCCTTCCAATCCAGACTGTTCTATGATTCTGTGCTCTTTCTAGGAAAGTACCACTTTCCTTTGTGCCACATAGAACATATCACATGGTTTGAGAGAAGATCAAACAGACTGAGTTAATTCCAATATTAAAAACTCATTTATTGCACTTTGCACTTTTCAGGTTTTCTCTAAGAGCTGCCTGGTTTTGCTGATTGTTTATCAACACGGGGCAGTGTAAATGTTCTGTGTCACGTGGCTATTTTAAACTAACAAAAATATCTAGAACTTTTTTCTGAATCTGATATGGCCCATTAAGCATGAGGCAACATGCTCTATTTTTATACCAGTGACACTATTCAGTAAGCATTAAATTTGTTTTACCACTTAACACATGGTCTGTATTTATGAATTTAACCTCCTTTTAAGGACAACTTGCTTTTTTGGCTGAGCTCGTCTCCTTCTATTATTGTTACTGGCTTTACAGTTTCACCTACATCTTTTGCTGTTAGAAGCACTGTACAAAAACACACTTAGAAATTAAAAATCAATCTATGAAAAGCTGTAGTCCCACCTATTTAATGTTGACTTTGGGTTATCCTTATTTGGCTGAGCTATCTTACTTATATATGTTGTTTCCATAGCATAGTTCACATAGTGCTGCTTACATGTGAAATGTGGAGGTTCTGTAGTTTCTTCTGCCATTGATTTTTTCTTTTTTCATTTGAGACAGATTGTATGAGGGCAGTTAGGAGTGGAGGTGAGGCAGAGTATGGACAAGAAAATTGTGGTATATTCCCTGCAGCACATAACATTTTTCCCAATGACCTGGACAATGGGACAAAGCATTATCCCAACAAAGTTTTCAATTGGGATCAAAATAGGGAGATCAGTTGATAGCACAGAAAAGGATTATCAATCAGCAGTTAGAAAATTCATGAAGTCCAACAAAGAACAGTGCAAAGCCTTAAACCTGGAATGGAACAACCCTATTCAGCAGTCCAGGCTGGGAAGTGACTGCCCAGGTGGCAGCAGTATGATGGGCTGTACTGGCAAAAGAACACCCAGCAGATTGAGGGAAAATGTTTTATTTCCTCTACACAACTCTTGGAAAAACACCTCAGGAGCAGAGTGCTCCTGTAGGAGTGACTCCAGCAGAGTCCCCACAATGAACCTGGGCTGGAGCATTTGCTGTGTCCTAACTGGACATGGCCTTGAGAAGCCCAGACTAATTTTTAAGTTACCTCTGCTTTGAGTCCGAGTCTGGATGAGGTGACCTTCAGAGGTCTTTCCCAACATAAGTGATTCTGTTCTTTATGACTTTAAGTTATTACATTAAGTTAAGGAAAAGTCTCATTCAGTCCAGTACATTAGTGTCAAAAAGACCAATCCTCTTCTGAAAAGCTGATATTCATCTATTATTAACAGACACTGCTATTTCAGTATTAATGACTGATAGAACAGGCGTTTCCTGGCATTTCATGACCTGTTTAGTGCCTGAGAAGTAGCTGAGAGCCCTTTGCTTGGCTTGTCACTAGTTGACATAAAATTACCAACTTGAAGAGCACAGGTGCTATTGGAAACAAAAGAATGCTTAAAGGAAAAAAATGCATTAATTGAACTAAATTCTGCAATGAATATGATAATGTCAAGAGAGTTGAATGTGTGTCACCAAAAGCAGATTTAGGGCCACAATCCTTTTTCAAACATATTTTCTTTCTTGAATAGCTGAAAGTAGATCCTCACATTGCTAAGGCTATTGTGTTTATAATAGACAATCACATGCCTTCCTGACAATTGAAAATCTATTAAATTTTTTCTATAACTCCTAAGGATTGATGCTTTAAAGAGCAGGATGGCAGGATTCTATTCAAATTATCCCACCTCTTGTACATCATACTTTCCCTTCAGTCACCCATTGCCTTCTTCCATTCTACATATGAAGAATGTAGCTGTTCCATACTATATACCACATAGGTAAAAAGCTGACTGAGTGAGCTATAGTGTGGCTGTTGGCCCATAGCAAGTTGGGTATTGAAATCCTGAGATTTGTCGTGTTTCACAGCTCTGTCTGTGACCCGAAGGTGGCAACTCTGTGTTGGCAGATGACACCAAACTGAGTCCACATGTCCACATGCCTGAGAAGAGAGCAGCCATCCAGAGGGACCTGCACAGGCTGGAGGGCTGGGCCAACAGGCACTGTGTGAAATCCAGACAGATAAGAAACTATCAAAATGTGATTGCTTCTGTCTATATTTGTGTGTTTGGATAACTGTACAGGTATATTGGGCTGGGTTAGAATTTCTGTGACATTAAAGCACATGACTTGAGCTAAGCCATGTGCCAGGGCAGATTTTATCTGCAAGGATATTATATTCAATTATGGGATGCATATTCGGGTTGTTAGCTCAGAGCCATCTCAGCAATGCAATGAAGCAACATTTAGTCTAACACAGGTAGTTCAGCATGCTGGCAAAACATGCCACCATAGGAATCCATCTGTGTCTGGAACAAAACATGCAGGTTATCAAAAAGTCTCTGGGAGGACTTGAAAAAGGGTGTACAAACCACTGAAGGTGGGAAATGGCTTCCCAATAAGGTGTGGCTATGTAGGTTATGAGTCTTCAGTCTGCAAAAGAGACAACAGAGGTGGGCATGATAAAGGACTGTGGTACAGCATGGACAGGACAGAGATTGGTTGTTTACTCTTTTCTGGGCTGGGTGGCATGTAGTGAAACCAGCATGCATGACGTTCAAAACAAAGAAGATTGCTCCTCCTGCAGATGCAATTAAGCTGTGAAATGCCTGATGACAGAATGATGTGAATGCTAGCCATAGGCTAGCAGGGTAAAGTAAAGTAAAGTAATCCAGGACTACTGGACACAAAACTGAAGAGTTCCATGGTCTGTGCTCAGCTGGTGGCCAGGAGAGCCTTCCAGGGAAGTGAACATTCTGCACTTCCTCTAGAATGCAGGATTGTGTGGATATCTGCTTCTGACCACCTACAGAGAAAAATGGAATCAGTGCATCTTTTGTGTGCCCACTCGTGTATAGCTGTGCGCTGGAAGCAGAATCTTCCATTTAAAAGGGAAGACTGTTTACTTAGAAGGTTTATCTGAGTCATGTCAGATTAATAGCATGTGTTTGGAAACAATTCAAAAGACAGAAATCTCAGTCAGAGCTGTGAAGGAGCAGATCTCATTCTGGAGAAATGATATGGCCTGTGGTAAAAGTAAACAAAAGGCTGTATTCTGCTGAGACACTCATGCAGCATCCTCTCTGAAGTCCCAGGATCCAGGCATGCATCAAATCCAAGGCAAAAATAGATAAACAGCAAAAATAGATCCAAAGGTACCTTTGTGAGGGGAATAATCTTATTCACAGGAAAAGCTGCAGTGTTTGTTGCCTGAATAATCCATTTTCATAAAATGCTGAAACATAGATTATACAGCCCATATCTAGTTAGTAATGAAGGATAATAATGGATAGTTTTGTCTTTAGATGTGACTTTTTCAGATAATTTGAATTCAGAATGATTAAAAAAAATTACTTCTCTGAAGATGACATGTTGAAGACAGATAAAACCAGGGGTGAAGAGCTGGATCAATAACTTCTCTTTCAGTTCCAGGGAATGCCTTGGTTTCTCTGCCAGCTTGACAAACAAGAAGCTCCACAGAAGCTCAAATACTTAATAGCATTTTAGGCTTTTTAGAGTAATTGAGGAAAAGTTTGATAATGTATTCATTTGGTAGGGTTATATTTATATTTAAATAGGTCTGAGGATGGAAAAGTTATTTAATTGGGATGTAATGATAAATTGAGTTTGAAGCCTTTAGTAACAAATGGTGCAAACATCAATCAGACTGAGTCTTCTGACTTCCAGAGAGGTGTGTTAAACTAGGATGTAGATGCAAAAGCAGTTCCTTACTTATGTACAGACTTATCTGCCACTGATGTTGAACATGTGTGATATATAGCATAAATCATTGCAATATTCAGAGTTTTCTGAAGAGAACTTTATGGGTAAAGGGGCATGGTGGAAATAATGCAGCTGTGATTTTTTTTACTTGCTTGAGATATTTCTTTTCAAAATACAGGTAGTTCTGTGTTAAAGTTTCAAAGCATGTCTCCAGCTATGGCACAGCATTCATTATAAGAGTTCTTGCAGATGAATTCCTTGTCCTTGTGGCAGACCACTGTATAATCCCTGTGCTCCCTTTCCTGCCCCAATGTGCAATTTTTTCTGACTTCCATTACCTGGAAGGAATTGTGATATAAAAATTAATTCCTAGCCCCTGACAGGGAAAGGCCCAAAGGCATCACCCTCCAAAACAACTCATCAAGGTAATTTATTTCCACTTTTTTTTTAAGAGTGAGTGGTTACCAGCAGGTAACTTAACTTTTGGTGGATTATAGGACTTCCATTTTGTAGCTGGTGATGCTAATAATTTATTTGCTGTGCTTGTGGATGATATTATATCAGGTTGAGTTTATATAGGAATTGCATTAGACACTCTGGAGGGTTTAAATTAAGAGGAATGCAAAGAAATGCAAAATTCTGGAAGGCCATGGGGAAAAAATACACAGGCAGATGAAACCGAAAATGTCAAATATTTTACTTTTTTTGTTCATTGTATTTGTCTACTACATTGTTAATAACATCAGTAAAATAATTTAGTTAAAGAAACCTTAAAAGTTGCTGTAACAGGAATTTGAACATCATTATTTTCAACAGTACATTGTTTCTCACATGCAGGTTTTGATACTAAAGACCACTCAAATCCCTAAACCATCATAAACTGTAACTCAATTTCCATTTATACCTAAAAAGCTTCTGACATCTGTTTAAACACCAGTATCTTCACAAATACATAGAAATTTTACTCTTGCTGGTTATCGAGTGAAAGAATCTGAAGTTTAAAATGACACTGAGCTTAACAAGCAGCTCCTTGTGATTTAAAATCATTGAATTGTAGAACCATTTAGGAAAAGAACTTTAACACCATCAAGTCCAACAGTTGACCCAGGACTGCCAAGTCCAGCATTAAACCACATCCCGAAGCAGTGTATTAAATGTCTTTTAAATAACTCCAGGACTGGTGACCCAACCCCTTCCCTGGGCACCCTGTGCCAGTGCTTGACAACCCTCTTGGGAAATTTTTGGTTTTATGTAATTTCCAATCTAGACCTCTCCTGGCACAACTTGAGGCCATTTCCACTTGTCCTATGACTTTTTAGTTGGGAGAAGAGGCTGATCCCCACCTGGAAGAAGGGGCAGCCACCTCAGGAAGAGTACAGAAATGTTGTGGGGTTTTGAAGGTAGAAAATTAAAAGCAGCAGAGTACAACTAGGACTTAATCTATCTACTGCTGTAAAGGACAATAAAAATGTTTCTATAAATACATTGGCAAAAAAAGATGTTTATGGAGAATCTCCATCATCTACTGAATGTGGGGGGAAAACACGGCGACAACGGATGAGGAAAAGGCTGAGGGACTTAATGCCTTCTTTGCCTCAGTCTTAAATAAAGTTATTTTTGGAGTACTCAGGGCTGGAAGACAGGGCTGAGGAGGAAAATAAAGCTCATAATCCAAGGAGAAATTGCTGTGAACTGCTGCTCCACTAAGACACACAAGTCCATGGGCCTGGATGGGTCCATATGAGGGCTCTGAAGGTGCTGTGGAAATCCTCATGAGCCACATTTCACCATTTACCAGCAGTTCTGGTTAACCAGGGAGGTCCTGTTGGCTGATGATTGGTAAATGGGAAGCCCATCTATAAGAAGGACTGTAAGGAGGATGAGGGGAAGGTTCTGGAATTGTGACTGTCGTCAAGTGACACGTGCAAGGCAACACCCTGATATCAACATTTAAACGGATTTGTCCTTCAATATTTCTTCTCTTTTCAGTGGCCTTAGATTCTTACTGAAGTCCTTCAAATTGACATACAATCTTTTGACTGAATATTGAGATAATTTGATTAAACTTTTGAGCCTTTTTTCCTTGTAGTTTGTTATGACAGGCAATTAGGCTTCTTTTCAATGACTCATCAGCTCTTGTGAACAGACAGCCTCAGCAAGGCGGAGAATTGAGCTCTGAGAGTAGTAAATTAACTGATACAGCTAAATTTTACAAATGCATCTTCTTCCTTCCTCTTTGTCCCTTGTGTCTTGTCTTTTATGTGTACAGATTTTATTTATTTTCTTGGCTTGGGGGCAAGGATGCAGTACAAATACACACACACACACACATGATAATGTCAAGTAATTTACTCAAATAAATCAAACAGGGCTGCAATTCTATGCCCTGACTGTGAATTTCTATCACCCCTCATTGAGCAGTATGTATGGTTTACAGTGGTCATAGTGTCCATTTCACCATGAATCCAGAAATTGCTGATCCTGCCTTGTAAACCCATAACATTTGATGTTAAAGATCAATCTGCAGGGCTGTAGCAGTATGCCAGCTAAAAGCCATCTTGCTGATTTATTTTTTCTTTTTGAATTATTTGAGGAGCCCAGAAAGGAGAGGTAAAGACTACATTTGGTCCAGATAGAGAACTAAGTGAGGAAATAATGCTTTCAGGATTTATTCAGTTAATAATTTTATTTTAGTAACAACTTTAGTTGTTAGTGTATTACTTTATCTCAAAAGGTACTTGTCTTAACATGTTTACACTTATAGGCAAATGTCATACCTGCTTTTCAGTATAGAAATGATAACTGGGTATTTAGTGAAGCTCAATATTATCCCTGTCATAGTCTGCATATTATTTCATTGTGGTCAAAATCAAAGGTGAGGGATTAGTGGAAGTATGGCATTTTAAAGCTCCCTGGCAACTGCTCTCCTGCACGAGATATTATTATCATTGTTTTCCATGACTATTGTTATCATGTCACCATATCATGTTCACTTTGTCCTCTTTCTCACCTTGACATGCATTTGGCTGTAATTCTGCTTGATCCCAACCTGAAAAGACTGCATTTTTATGTTGTGCAGGAAATAGGAAAAATATAATGTCTTTTACAGTCACATCTGCAAAGATTTGAAGATTTGATTTTAGGAAGACAAAGCTCAGTTTTCCCCACAGTTTTTGTTTTCATGTTTGAGCTCTAGAAACTGAGGAGCTGGGCTAAAATCTGTTCCATTACCCTCCTTCAGAGGCAGCTGCACTGAAATGTTCTTCCTGACGTTTTTCAGAGAGTTAAAATTTTCCACGTGAATCCCTATTCTGCTTTTCCCCTTTCTCACATTTTATTTAGATCACATCACAGCAGCTTTTGGCTTGACTGGAAGCTATGAGTCTAAAGTTCTCTGATCCTACAAGTAGCATGCTGAACTGAGCATGTAGAAAGAAGAAAGTCAGCCTCTGTCTCTGGGCTTTTATTTCACCATGCCCACATTAACTTTTCTGCTGGCTTTTAAGAGCAAACTTGGCACCTGTACTGACTCCCTAGGTCAGCAGAACAAGATGCTGCCTCCTCAGCTAGCTTGAACTTGTCCTTGGTTGTTTCTTTATATGGAAAATAATTCTCACTGCTGCTGAAAAGAAAAGAGTTCAAGCTCCCAGCACCTTTTGCAAATAAAACCAGAAACACGAATACAAATACTATTTGTAAGAAGCTGCACAGTGAAGAGACCACAGCAAGAGCTGCCCCTCACAGCCTTTTTCACCAGCTTCATTCTTTTCCATTGTTTTCAGTTTTTAAATACCACCCTCCCTTTTGTGTGGTAAGGAATTTGGTGGCCAAGTGTTTGAATATGTGGGAGGATCTGTTCCTATTGAGCAGGAGAAGGTTCCAGGTTCAGAAGGAGCTGCAAGATGAGCTATGGCAGAGCAGCTTCTGCTTTTACTGATCATACTCCACTTGTTGCAGAGGAATCAATATCGTTATTTATCACATTCATTTTTCAGGTATGAAGGTTAAAACTAGTTTGGCTCATCAGAATTCATTCATTCCTTCAGGAGTTAGAAGCAAAGCCAGCACAAACCAGATCTTTGACTAGAAACCATTTAGGCTTCTTTCTTTTTCATTATTTTAAATATTTATTGATTAATTAATTTTATTTTTATCCTTATCTTACATTAGTTCCATATTTATCTATGTCCCCACATAAAGTTTTTTAGCACAGAAAGTCCTTCATTCAAGTCATTCTCCTTCAGACCATTAACTAAGAAGCAAACTAGTTAATCATTTGTCCATATGTGGCCTGCATATGTAGCAAACTTGTATGTTTATGAATGCAGTTGGCTAGCAAAGAAACCACTGGCATTTTATTGCATTTTTGTGTGTCTCAGCATTTTCTACCCCTGCCCCAAAAAAATGAAAATTCAAAGCTCATCTTGTCCTTACAGTAATTCCTACCAATGCAATCAGAAATTGAAAAGCTTCTCATCTGGCATTTCTAGTCCACTTTCCAGGGCCCAGATCTTATTACTAAATGGACAGTCACTTGGTCGAAACTTTGGCTCATTTTTTGCAAGCTGCTGTTGGCAGAAGTCTGTGATGATTGCTAAGTTTATACTGTGAATAAAATCAAAGGTAATCTGGATAAGTAAAGAATCAGTGACAACTGGATGTTAGAAATTAATTCTTCTGTTGTAATCTCTATATGTAACTTTCAGACTTTTATTACAGGCTATGCCTAACTGAAGTCTCTGAGCTCTTCCCCATCAAGTCCCAGTTTAATCAAGACTTTTATTTTGGCTGATTCTCTCTCAGTATATTCATAGTTCAAGTATATAATCACTATTCAATAGTTTTAATTATAGCTACTGCTCAAGAGACCTGAAACATAGCTTTTCATATCTTCATGAACTATTTCTTGTATGGGATTTTAAGATCTCATAATTTAAATGCTATTAGAAAAGTTTTATGTGAAGTGGAAGTGAGATCTGGACCATAGTGAATACTCATGAATGGCTTCAAGATTTTATTAATTGCTTTGTGCTGGGATCCTGCAGCCATCACAGACTTAACAGGTGCAAGTTGAATGTGCACAGTACAGAATTTTGGGGGAGGTTTCAGAACACAAATCTTTAGGGTGATGAGAAATGCATGCCCAGGCCTCCTCTATAGTTTATCTATAAAATACAAGCATCACAAAACTCACTGCCTTCCAAACCACGAAAATATCCTTGTGTGTCTGCATATTGAGGGAGTTATTTCCTGCAAGGATATCCTCAGCTCAAAGTGGTGAGAAACAGACAGCACAGGCAAACACCTGCTCTGCTTTGCCTTTTCTATCATGAGATTCGGGCAGTCTGTGGATGTGATTAGTGATCCCGTGGGAATACTGCCATGCTGTTATATATCCTCAATGTTTACCCTGTTTTGATGCTTTTTTTGCACTGTGGCAGATATCACCAACTCACACAGTGTACACATCACTGTGCTTCAGTTTCCTTCTTCCAAATATTTTCCACTGTAGACACAAGGAGTGTTTATAAGGTTTCCCTGGAAGGAACAGGCAATCAGCTTATCCTAAGCCTAGCTCTGGACATTAAAGTCTCTAAGGTAGACTGGGCACATTTCTTTCCTAGAAGTGCCTTTCAAAGTCTCCACAATCAGATGTTCAAGCTTGGATTTCTTAAGGGTGTATAATACCTGGAACTACACACAAGGCAATACAATTGCTCACAGACAACTTTAGTGATGATTCTTTTATATTCTCTTGTATTTATAAATAGAAAATATGATAAATGCTATTGCCTGTCTGCCTTCATGTGTCCTCCTGAGTTGGCTTCATCACTTCATTTGAAGGTGAAAATTTTTGTTTTGTCTTCTCCCTTTTTATCTCTGTTCTGCTTTCTTTTCAGTGCTGCTCCAACTCCTGACTAGTGGATGTCAACATCATACCTAATCCTCTGAAACTGAACTCTCAATTTATTTTTTTTTATTATCTTTTTCCAAGGCAAAGTACTGTCTATAATTGCTGCTGGAATGAAAGCACTGAAGAATGAAGACAATATTTGTCTATTAGAGACAACAGAATAACAAACTTCTCTGTAATGCAGTTGGCATGAAGCTTCTGTATTTTCATCTGTGGATAATTATTTCTGTGATCAACATGGAAAAGTTGCAAGACAATTGTAGTCTACAGAGGGAACTAAGAGTTGTTCTGTCTGAAAACAGTAAACTAATTTAAATCAGGCTGTGGGAAAAGTGATCAGAAAAAATACACAGTTGATTAATAGAAATTTCTCTGACTTATAGAGGAGGGAGAGAGAGTCAAGGGAATCTTCAGGAATTCTGCTTATATCTTTAGTGGGTTGTGAGTCTCATTTTTTTGAAATGTAAAAAAAAATAAACATGAGAGAGAAAAGAGAATGGAAGAGGTAAAAAAAATATTTATCTGGGGTAAAAATGGGGTTATTTGTTGAGATAAGCCCTTTCCTGGTCACTGAAAACCCTTGTCTGATACGACATATGACAGGCTGTGCACGACAGAGGAAAGATTATTTCATACTTGACCTTCTTCTTTGGTGCTAATAAAGAAGCTGCTATACTCCACTTTTAGAGAGAGCAAAGCTGACTAGGACTGAGTTGGTGTAGCTCTCCTTGAGGGCAGTGTGTCCTTCAGGAGAAAAGGTGGGACTAAAGCAGTAGAGAGTGCAGCTGTGTCAGAATTAGGAAAGGCATGGGAGAAAAGTTAGATCAATTCTTGGTTGCATTGCTCTGAAGGTATCTTTCCTCAGAAACAGCTTTGTCCTTGCTAAGTGATGCTATATATGAGGAAGCTTTTGTCAAAAGGGACCAGAACTGATTGGACTAAAGATTTGGACTAAAATCAGATGTTTGCTTTAAATCTTATTTGCTGTGTGTGGGCTGTGTTGGATGTCCAGGCTGAGAATGGGAAATTTCTGACTACCCGAAGAGGCAAGTGATGGCTAAAGACCTGCTCAGCAGAGGGAGTGTGGTCAGAGAGATAAGAAAATGTCAGAGGTACAGTTTTCTCAGAGACTGTAAGAATCGTGATAAACATGAGAAGGCACTACCTCAAAATACCTTTACAAATCCAGGCCTTAGGATTATCCAGGCTTTTGATTCTGATAAGATGGTTTATGAAGGTGTCAAAAGGTACTGTTTATAGAGATACTATTTATTATTTTTTCATTGAAAGCCTTCAGTTCATTATATGGCACCTGCTAGGGAGATAATTTGCAATTGTCTAATCTATGTGTGAAAAACTTTGAACATAAAAGTTTGATGTGAATTTAAGTCTCTCTCGGAGTCCCTTTGTTATTTCTCTACTATTTGCTCCATTTTTTTTTTTTTTTTTTGACTGACAGGTTCAAGATAAGATAATACACCTTCAAATATTGTTGGCTTTAACAACACCCTGTTTATATCTATGCCTCCACTGAGAGGAAGAACAGTCTGGGGTCCAGAAAAGAGATGTTGACTTACCCATGGTGCCTCTCATTGTAGTATATTCTCTGATTCTCTCACTGCACCACTGACATCTCTTATATGAGCAGAGAACATGAGAACAAAGATACTGGAATATACCCACCTCCTCTGCATCTCAGAGAGGCAAGTGGGATATGACATGGAGTAATGTAGGGCTCTAGAGGGCCCAGCAGAGTGACTCCACACCTCAGTGTCCATTACTTTATCTCTAGTCATGCTGCCAGTATTAGGTTTGAGCTCCTTTAATACCCAGTGGAGCCCTTTCCACCTTCACTGTGCTATCTTTTGCCTCACTGCCCAGGGGTTTTTTTTGGAGCCCTGCAGTAGTGAGTAAAGATCTTGTGCTAGAATCAGGTCTTTAGCTGGTAATGTTTTATGAAACAAAATCTTAACCAGAAACTTTGCACTTTTTTTTCCTTTTTTCTCTTTTCCCTTTTATTTTAGTTTCAATCAGCACCAAACTCTATTACCTGTTAATAAGATATTAGTTATGCTGAGCAGGTCACACTGAATGTATTTCTATTCCTTTCAGATACACAGCAAGTATAGTATTAGTTATTGTAGTTCATAGTCATTATGGTGAATGATATTTTTGGCTTAGGGATGTCTCTACAAAATTAATTGAAGCCCAAACCTCATTTTTGGTCTGGCCTGGCATGCATGCAAAAACAGTCTGATTCTAGAATTCTTTTATTTCATCAAAGAATAATAGTGAGGAGCTTTCCCTACCTCCACATCACAGGCTTACAAAATTTTAGTAAGCATGTGAATGCCATGAAGGGACTTCCTGGCCTGAAGTAGAGGAGAGAGGCATTTTTGGGTTTTCAGGGGTTTTTGCTTCTTTTTGGTAAGGCATATTTAAATACTGATCTCTTCATTTCCACAGTGTCATAAAGTTGCTGAGCCATAATGGAGAGAAAAGTGCTTCTGTTACTGGAACAGAATATAGTAATATATCTGCTTGCCATGTGTCAGCATCAAATAAATACTGCCAGGTTAGGCAGAACATTTGGAATCTCACAATGATTTCCAAGTCAATGAAAGTCTATAAGACAGGCACATCAATATGCACATTTCATAATCCATTGTCTACTCATTTATCAAAATATTTTATTTTTTTCTGAATTTTTTTACTATCTTCCATTATCTTTGTAAAGTGCTTGACATGGGATATTCATAGAAGAATATATTCTTCCAGGTAATTATTTATGTAAAATTTAAGTTTTCCTAGTCTTCAGCAATACATAAATGTACTTAAATACACACATGACTATAGATTTTTACTGCAGCCTGCAGCATGTGCCCAATCCTGCTTCCCTCCCATCCCTCTACTTGTCCAGCTCAGGGTTCTGTGCTACCCTTCCATGTGTTCTGATCACAATCCACTCAATCCCTTCTGCTCCAATGACAACATGCTTGAAAAGAGATCCCTGTCCTTTCTTATGAAAGCCAAAGCTAATCTGAAAATGCTTTTACTTCCCAATTATATGATTAGTAATGGGAGTTTCATACAATGGACCTCACTTTACTCCCACGCAAAGCTCCATTTCACTGCAACATAATCCTGTCAACTAAAGTGCTGTTTCTATCTCAGTGTCACCAAGACAAAGGAAAAGATCAGAAATCTCTTTAAAGCAGGATCCCTTTAAAATTTTTGTTTGTAGCAACTCCTTGTGGAAAGGCTCTTTGAATCTGAATGGTCAGATTAAAAAAAAAAATCACAGGCAATTTCATTGCTGAATAATAATAATAATAATAATAACAACAACAACAGCAGCAATAACTCTGATGAATTGTTTTTCAGTGAGCTGGGTTTCTGAGGAGAAGCCTCCAGAGCAGAGGTGTGAGGCACACAGAGGGTGGGAGGGAGAGTGGCAGTGCTGCTGCTGCTGCCCCACATCCCTGCAGAGCCCACTGGGCTGGGGAATCAGTGGGGGGAACAAGCAGTGCCAAAATGTTCCTCACAGCCCTGTCTGACAAGGGAACTCAGATGAAAGCTGTGCTATTTTAGCAAAAGTCTTTGGATAAAAATAAGACCATAATACACAGCAGTGATCTAATAGCTTATAACAGGTTTATTCACGAGTCCACTTAGTGTCCACTTAGGTAAAACTCCTGTGGATTTATCAGCTAGTCAATCAAAAAGCAAAATGTTTTGTCAAATGTTTAAAAATAAATAGCCATCTGACTTCAACAAAGGAACTTTTGCCCCATCCAGCTGTTGTTTTTATAGAGTTTTCTATCACCATTTATGGTGTGTCTTTTCTCTCCTGTTCCTATGCTCTGTTTCTCTTATGCAATGAATTGTGAGAGTAAGACAAACTAGGGAAGGAGATAAAGACATCATGTGATTTTTCTTTATTTGTTCTGTAAAACATGTAGCTCATTTTATACAATTGTATAAATGGCAGTAAAACACTTGGCCTCAGTGGGAGTTTTATTTGGGTAATTTCTACATAAGGATTGCAGTCTGGGGCTCCCACTGTTTTAAGCAGTTCCAAAACACTGAGATCACATCTGTACAATATCTAATATTTATTTTGCTTCTCTACAAAGCTGGGATATTTGGGAAAAAGGAGGAAGAAAAATAAAAACACTGAGTGCATTTTAAGAGTGTGTAGCATTGGATGGTCTCTCCTCTGAGCTTTGCTTGTGTTTTCCATTTAAAATCATATGTGAAAGTACCTGCCAGTTCTTATGCTTCCAATTTTAGACTCTAAGCAAAAATACCTTAAAGAGACTTTTCATTCTGAGAGAGAATAACATATGTTTTAAAATACCTTCCCTTAGGTACATAATAATGTTTATACATAAAAATCTTGCCCCTGTCCCAGGGGAGGATTCGGTGAGGGGCGAGGTGACACTAACTACAGCAGCTCTGTGCTGTGATGGCCCTGGTGCAGTTTTTGGCACAGCTTCTCCAGACTGCTGGTGCAGAATCCTGGGCTCCACTTGCATTGAGGGGCACAGCAGACTGGCACCTCCCCTAGCACGGGGGGCAGAGCTTGGCTGGGCACAGGACTTCAGGAATTTCTTGTTGCCTTTTCACAGGAACAGACCAGCTGGCTGAGGATTTCACCAACGAGCCAAAATGTGACATGAAGCCTTTTTATCTGTATGAGTCAGAGAAGAACAAAATCTAAGAGGCTGCTGACTCTCACAGCCTGAGAATTGATTTTTTGGTAGAGTCTACTGCTTTATGTAAATAATAAGCTTTCCAAGAATAACACTGAATTCTTCTTTTAAATATTTAAACTCTGCAAGAGGTCGGGTTAATCAGTAGAAGTATTGGACTGATTATAAGTTACCCCAAACATTTTGAGTCAGAGTCACCCATTCCCTTCATACAAATCAGCTACTTTTAACAGAAACATGAATAATTATGCTGTTGGAAAATACCTGACTCTGCAAAAAAAGCAAAACCCAACCCAAAAACATAAAAACAGAACTGAGGAAATGGCTAAAGGGGCTAATAAAGAGCAATGAGGAGAAACAATTAAATATTTGGAGAGATGAACACTATGAGATGGGGATGTTGAGTGACAATAATTTAAAATGACGACTTTCTAATCAAATTCAGATCACCTGTTTTTCCAAGATATAGATTTGCTATTTTAGTGTATGAGCATGGCTTAGAGAGTCCCCTTGTAGATGTCTGTTCAGTCTGCTATAATTTACTTGCCTTGAAATTCAATAGCTTTTTTGCTGCTGCAATAGCCTTTGTGACCAGTGTAGAGATTAAATGTGAAAGGAGCACAAACCCAGAGGAAATGAAGGTGTTAAAATCTAAGTGGTCCTATAAAACTTTTTTGGCTCTTACTCCAGGTCTCACATCAAGAGGCACTCAGAACCCAACTGCAGGAATTTTTAGAAATGCCAGTCAAAAAAGTACTTGTTTTCTTCTGAAAAGTGTGATACTGAAGTGCCATTATGGGGGTCTTGCTTTTACACAAAGACATCATAAGTGGATAAGCAAAGCTAAGTCTGTGTGAAGGGCCTCCATCTTGCAACAGGTCTTGGAATATTTGATAGTGGGTATTTATATGCCTAAAATACATCTGAAGTATGAGCACCTAAGCAACAAAGGTAAATTTTGTGACAAAGAATGAAAAGTATTGTGTGGGAGGAGAGGCTGAACAGGGACACAGCCATTTTCTTACCCTCTGGAAGCACACAGAATGGTAAAATGAAGCAGGGAGCAACAATTTCCTTGAATGTCCAGCAAATCTGCTCCATATACAAACAGCTAAAAGTGATACTGAAACAAGCAGTATGCTTTGTAGTTTGAAAATTGAATCCATCAAAGGCCTCTAACTAGCTGACATCTTGGAATTTAAACCATGCTTTCAAACTGCCCAGCAAAGACTACTGGATTTCTGGCACCTTCAATGTACTGGTGAGAGATGTGTAAGTTTGAGTATAATCCTTTACACCTTCTTAAAAGTAGAGTGTAATGTGCAAGGTAGCCCACATACAGAATAGTCATTCCACTTTAATTTTATAGAGAATGAATTACCAGAGTATTATGAAATAAAAAACAGGTTATAAAACATGCAGGAGAAGAACAAGTTGTACTGCCAGCTCCAGCTCAGATACATATGCACAATGCTGAGAAAATGAGCTGTCCTTTCCAGCCTCAGTGACAGTAAGTAGAGAGTGATGGCTAACAAAAACAATGTGATAAAGGCTGGGTTGTGTGAATTGCTCTTTTGCAGGAAACCCATAGTACAACGTATTCATTAGTCATATTATTGCTAACTGAGGGTTATGTATAGCCCTCTGTCCACCCAGCTCAAAGCACAGTATGTACTGTATGTTTCCTCTAGTGCACTGGTAGTGATCAAATCTAAGCTGGCTCTTTCCTCAGAAAGGAAAATAAAACCAGCAGTTCTTAGAAGGAGAGGAAAAAGAAAGCAAAGAAACAGTACGGACACATTAATTTAAAGTGATGTGAAAGACTGAGAGTACATACAGCACCAGAGATGACAAAAAGTATGGGAAGTGACTTTCCACAAGTGCTAGAAAAAATCTATAGCAATTGGCAGTGTTTTACATTCATGTATTTTGGTTCTTGGCTCAGCTACTGCCAGTGTGCTGTTTATTAGAATGCTGCCTGTACTACAAAGCAGCAGAAAGAGCTGCCAACCTGCAGCTGGAGATGTGCTTTATGTCAAGAGTAAAGGTAGAAGGACAGACAACAGATCAACAATTTTCTCACTGGGACAAAAGGACTCCTGAGGGTTTTAATGCAGAAGGAAGATGGTTGATCAGCCTGGAGTGCATTCCAGTCTCTGGAGCACCTGAAGAAGTCATTACTTAAAGGCCTTGGGGGGTGTGAGGACGTCCAATGCTCAGTGCTTGCTCATCAACTCCAGCAAGAGGAGTCAGAAAGCTCAATGATGAGTCTAGTAACAGCAAATCCTAAAATGCTCCCTGATTTCCCAACTTTCAGGTTGGAGAGCAGAAGAGGCACTGCTGGGGCAGAGTCAGATGTTCTGTCCAGTCCCTTCAAAGTAACAAGTTCCACACATCAAGGCCATGGTGAATGTTCTTGGGAGAGCTCTGAGCCAGAGGCAGGTGCCTGATGAATTGAGACAATTTAGTCCAGAGTGGAAAGGAGCTGTGTGCACATGGACACTGCTTTGGAGCCAACATTGCCTCCCTTGTCAGCACTGCTGCTACACCTGGATGTGGTCATGCACAGAGGCAGAAACATTTGCTGCTGTGTCCTTGTACCTCACTTCACCTCCAGGACTGTGTATCAGCCACATTTCCATCTGAAGAGAGGTTGTCAAAGAGGCCTAAAGAGGTAAAAATATCTGAAGTCTACTGAAGTTCAGTGCAAATTGAATGTTTGACAGATTAAGACCCCAATTAAATTATCAAGGCCTCAGAAAACCCCCACAGATATTGCTGGTGTAAATTCATGTAATTGCATAGCACCAAGTCCTAGTTTAACTTCACCCATAATCTCATTTTGTTCTGTAAAACACATAGTTTACCTAAGATTTTAAAAGCAATTCATTTCTCTTGACAGATAAGACATTACATTATTTTCTTACAGTTGGATTGTCATCAGTCATCAAGTCAGAGATAACCCAAAGTCATTATACCAAGTACTTATAATTTTCCCCCTCAGAAAAAAAAAAAAAAAAAGCACCATGTCCTTACCCCAGCTGACTTTTCTCTAGGTACAGGAATATAAAACCCAACAGAGAGAAGCCCAAACATTTGCACTGACAGCTGCACAGGGCTCAGTTTTATCATAAATGAATATGACTTTACCAGAAAAATGAATTTGGAATTCAGTGTGTGCTCACTAGGTTATTGAAGGAAGGCTCACTGGGAAGTCTTGTGATGATCTACACTGAATTTCTGCAGGGCACCCTCCTGAAACAAGGGTCTGGCACCACGTTATTAATTAAGCCTGCAATGCTTCTGCTACACTTATCAACTAGTAAATTTGTTATGCAAAACATGAATATTCTTGAAACTGTATTTTGGCCTCACTGATTGGCCTGGTGTCATGACTACAAACTGCATGAGGTTTTCTAGTTTGCTCTGGGGACTAGCTAAGCCAGTGCTGAGACACAGACTTTGATGGAGACTTACAATATCCATCAAGCACTTTATTGGCCAAAGGAGAGCCAAGGATTAGAGGCTTAATCCTTGAAGCAAATTTTATTTCCTACCTTTTATTTTGCCTACAAAACAAAGTCCCTATAAACCCAGCTGTACGATTTACTGGATGCATTTTTCCAGCTTGAAAGCTCATTTTTAACTCTCTATCTTGCATTTTATGAGACTCTGTGAGTTCATCAGAGCCCTCCAGTGCAGGCTTTGAGCCTCAGGTTTTTTTGTATTTGCTTTGACCAAGAGCATGGGCAGCACTTTGGGAATGGTGGGCCTGAAAGTGGCAGAAGCAGGACTGAAAATAGAATTAGATCAGAAATCAGAGTTTGCTGTTATTTATTCATCAGTATTCTGGTTCAAGCTACAGTGAAGCACTGAGGAACTGCTTCTGGATATTAACTGTTGTCCACTGCTATGCTCATCAGTTCTTTTGCATTATGTAGCTTTGTACACTGAATAAAATTTACAAACCAGCAGCCCTCTGAGGACAAGGGATGAGCACACTTCCTCCTGCATTTGAGGTAGCCTGGGGGGCAACTGAGCAGCTGAGGGACAGGAAATGCTGAGGCAGTAAATGGCACACACTTATTGCCAGGGCTGCTTGGAAACTCCTGATTTAATCACCTGAGTTTCAGAGGGGACCATTTTTCTGGAACAGCACAGGAGAGCAGAGGTAGCACTGTACTTGAACCCTCTTTCTGAAGGCTGGAATTTGTATGCTAACAGGACAAGATTTATATATTCAGCTAACACAATGAAACTAAAGATGTGTAATGGCTCCAGCCTCCACCCTAAGTGGCAACTACATTCTAGAGCATGAAAAGCAGTGTCAGGAGAGACAGTAAAGTTAAACAAGGCAAAAAGTAGAAAAAACAAATATATATTGCTATATATTACATACTATACCAATATGTAATTATCTACCCAAAGAGTAGGGCGTTTAAGGGGAATATAAGGTCATGCTTGAGTTAATTCACATAGTGATGCATCATAATATTTGGAAGCATTTCAATGTACTTCCTTCTTTAGACAGGCAAAGAGGTGTCAGTGCAAAAAAACCAAATCCCAGTCTATTAGATTAATCAATGTATTTTATTCACCATGACTACAGGTAGCAGAAATACTCCTGAAATGAAATACTTCATAGTAAAAAAGATATACAGAAAATAATGTCATCAAAACTTTACATAAGAAAAGAAAAAAAAAAAAGGGAAGGAAAAGAACCTATATAGACACAACATGATTTTTTTACTAGTTCTTACTAAGTCTTCTAAAAATAAATATTGAAAAAATGAAAATTAGTATTTATGAATGGATGTGTAGAGGGGAATCAGTGAGAAAAAAGGAGAGAAATCCTGTAGGTTTCAAAGAAATTCTGCCTGCTCCCCATGTGTACTCACAAGAAACACAAGTACAGCAGAGGAGAACATGAGTTTGCAGTTACTGAGGTTTTTGAAGTAGGACTGGCTGCAAAGGCATGTCCCATAGCAGCCAGCACAAACTGTACTGTAAACTGGAACTGACAGGAGAGCACTTTCACCCTGTCTATAGCACATTATGGGAACAACAGCAAAGCCCAGGGTTGCCTTGACCTAAAGAAAAGCCAAATATTTTGGCAGAACATACTGTAGGTTCTTCCAAATATGGAAGTTTTTTCTGATCTCTGGGCATATTTCAGCAGAACTATTTTTAAACATAGTGTTCACACTTTTCAAGTGCTTTTCTTTGATTGGGGAGCAGAAAAAAATGGAGAGAGTATAGTAATTCCCATTGGGTTTCTTCCATTTTCTAAACAGGATGTTTCTGGTTTCAGGAATATCAAATAACACTACTGCATGTATACAGCTGAGAGATAAAAACCATATTTCTTTGCTCCCCACAGGTTTTGGTTTTTTTTTAAGAAGGAAAACAAAAAGTTAGGATTCTTTATCTCCCCTTCTCCAACACAATAACAGAAGTTATCATAATCTAGTCTGACAAAAGCAGCAGAACTTTTAGAGAAATATTATCCCTCACTGTTTTCCAGCTCTCTGAGAACTCACTCACAAGTTTCTGTAGGAAGACATTAATTCCAGCACCTGGAGCCCTACAATGGCATTGGAACAGCATTTTGTCATCTCTGTGTATATATAAAGATTTTAAATGACACTGAATTTATTAATTTATCCTCGCAGTGCTTCTGTGTAAAAGATGTAAGCACAGCTCCAGAAGATGGGACTGGGCACTAGGACAAACTGACACTTGTTAATTATCACCGTGAGCACAGTTCCAAGGCTGCTGACAGTCCAGGACCAATCATATGAGTCATGCCAAACACTTGCAGTGTAGGAGACTTGATTTATTCTGCAACACAAAACATCCTGTGTCCAGACTTAAAATTTCAGAGACCATTGGTTACAACAGTACCTGATGCAGAAAAGATGCTTTTCCTCTGCTTTTGATTCATAGCTAAGTCCTGGTAATGGAAAAATAAGATCAGGTTTTCCTAGCTTTGTGATCATTCCCAAGAACTGGTGTGGACCAAGGAATAGTCCAAATGGCCAATATGGATGTGATGTCTCTGGTTTCAGCAGGTAGAAAAGTTCAGCTGTATGGGCAATGGCCCTGTCCTACCACTTGGTTGAGCCAAGAACATTCTCTGGTCACTTTTATTTACTAGAGCAGATGCAGCTGTGATGGAGCACAGCCACTGTAGAACTCTTGATTCCAGTTATTTTGCAGATTGATTCAAAGTTACTTCATGTAATGTCCTTGATTTGCTTATTTAATGTAACATAAGAACATAAAACGTCTTCTCTGGGTCAGTCCAAAATCTTTCTCTAGCAATGAGAAAGAGCTTACAAATGAGTTAAAGGACAGGACAAACGTAGTAGACCTTGCCAGGAACTCTGTCTTCAGTTCCAGTCATTTCAAGTTCAGGGGCTGCTCAAGACAGAAGCTCTTGGTACTCAATCTCTCTCTAACACACGGCTCTTCTGTCAGTGTGAAGCTGGGGAAGCCTTTGGATCCCCCCAGTATCTTGCAGCATTGTCTGTCTTACCTTCCTTCCCTTTGTGTGAGAATGAGTTCTTTGTCTGCTTTCAGCCTGCCAACTGCTAGTTTGATTTGATGTCATTGTACTGCAGCAGTGAACACTGACTGATCACTCTCTGTTTATCCTCTCCATGTAACTCGTGATTTTATTGACCACTTTCCTTTGGGGCACCTTGATTTATTTTCCAGGAAAGAGCATGTATTGGTGATTCTTCCCTCAGATGCCATTTCATAGTTCTGTCACCTGTGTGCTCCTTTTCTATTTCCATTTCTTTTCTTTTCTTTCTTTTATTTTTTTTTCCCCATCTAGATAGAAGAGGTCATTAAAGCTATTCAGGATGGGAGAGATCTCTTACTGAATGTGCATGGTGCCTCGAGCATGGTTGAGTAGGTGCTGCTGTAATACAATATGAGGGAAGAGCTCTAGATCAAAGGTAAGATTTATGTAGCTATTCAAGTACCTTAGAAGCCAGAAGGTGACAAACAAAATTTACAGGAGCATCTCTGCAGATTAGATGCCTAACATCTCCTGATAGTCTTACCAGCACAGCAGAAACCTTTTCATGTTGCTAATCTTTTGGATAACAGCCCATAGGTCAGTGATTAAAAGCAATCAGGGATACCATATGCACACAGAAAACAGCACTGTTCCTTCACAGGACCAATCAGCATCCAGGCATGACATATCTGTAGAAATAGATAGAGAGAGTCTGGCAAATAAAAATAATGTGAATTTTGATGATTCACAGGGAATATTCATCCTGTGAATATAAAAGAGGTAATAAAAAAACAAGAAAGAAAGAAGACTCAGCAGCAGTGGATTAATAAGCTGTAAGAAATGAGCCTGGGAAATTAATGAAGTCCTAAGAAATCTAGGAGAAAAGATAAATTGAAAGACATAATATATATTTCTTCCACAGAGTTGTTTTTTGCTCTGACACTTAATGTTTAGTTAAAAAGTAGGATGAAAAATCTGTTTAAAATTCTTGCATTTCCCTTAATTTCAATGTAGAAAGAAGGGATTATGATGAATCAGACCAGCAAAGTTTTCAGCAGTTTCAAACCTGTTTAAGTAGTGCTGCCTTTATTATGGGCAGATGGGGAAAGAAAAGATGCCCTTTCCAGAGACAAGGATACAGCTGCAGACACTTGAGTTATTCAGTGTTCTTCTGGTATCTTTAACTTTTGGACAACTAATTCACCACTTTGGTATGGAACCTGTTTACAATGAAGCCAGAAAACACATATATATACCTCTTTTGGAAAGTGTTGAATTTTGTGAAAACAATCTGACCTCAACAGTTCTAGTTTTTGATGCTTTTGAGGCTGTCAGGCAAAAAATGGCTGAAATAAATTCCGTCTGTACACCTGTGATGCCTGTTTGTCTTTTTAAAGAGTCTGGGAGCCAGGAGTGGCCCTTGGATGCCTCTACACAAAAATTTACATTCTTGACCAGGGTTTCACAGTGCATAACCAAAGGCTCTTTTTGGATTTGGTGAATTTTTTTCTCATGAAATGATTTCTTAATGTCGTGTACTTTCCAGCTTGTTGTGTGCAGGCACACACTGAGCAGAGTAAGCAATTCTCAGTGAAACAGCTTACTCATAAAAAACTGCTGCTTTACGATTTTTAGAAAGCTTATTTGTGTACAAACTTAACTTTTTTAAAAATCTGGGACTACTCTGGAATAAATGTATGCTTAGAGTGAATACAGCTGGCTAAACTAGGCATTAGCTGACTGGTTTGTACAAACATGCTGTAGCCTGTGGATTCCTTGCAAGCTATTTCCTGTCTTAACTGTGTTTATTGTGTTTGTACTGGGAATTTATTTTCATGATGCTCAGTTGTATGAGTTCCCCTGGATCACAGGGTTGCATACATTTCCTCAAGGGGAATGCTGCATCTTTACTCCACTACACTGTGCCTACAGTTTGTCTGAACTCTGAGCAACTATGCACCAATGGTTTGCTTCCTTCTCTTCCTATGAAAAGATTGTCCTAAGAAGAATTTTCTTGCCTTTATATAAAATATCAGTTGCAGGATATACTGTGGAAAAGACGAGGCAAATCAGAGAAAAGAGGAGAATTAAAACTCCAGCAGTTCTTCCAATAGTTCTGTGAGGTTCATATTCCTCAGATCAGTAGGGGCTCCTTCTCCACATTACTGCATTTGGCCCTGGCCAAAGAAAATGGTCCTTTGGGTTCAACACCAAGGTACCTGCACCAGCTCTGTGGTCTCAAAAGTTACTCTGTGTAACTCAAAACATTGATGAAATGATGGGAAATTCATCAGTGCTCTTCAAATCAGTAAATTTCAGTGGGTGATTTTTTGAGTCATGATGAAATGAATGTTTATGACTAGTTTTCCTAGATGCTGCTATGATACAATGACTGTGGACTGTTGAACCATGTGCTTTATTTCAGGCAGAATTGATGCACCTCCCAGAGAGGATTATATAATCCCCTCTCAGATCAGATGGTCTGTGAAAGTGCAGATGAATGCAGAGCACACATTGAAGAAAACTGAAAGCAGTAAGGTTTATTGGTTAATGTTAGTGTTACTGTCTTTTGCTTATAATAAATGAGCATTAGAAAGGGTTTCACTCACAACAAACACTTGTGATAGCATAATAGACTAAAAAAATAGAGTTTTTACAGGCTCTTACTCATATAAATTATAACAGCAACTGGATACAATGTCAGGCGAATGGCTTATGCATTATATGAGTGTGTGAACCAAACACTTCTGTTGACATTATATAGAAGTCATTACACTTTCAATTGACTTATTTTGCCATTGCAAACACTGTTATCTGCTCACTGGAAGATTTCTTTTCCGTCTGTATTTTTCAGAGAAAAAAATTTTATGGCCTTAAGAAGCGTTGCTGTTAATAGGATTCTAAAATATTTTTGTATATATAGGCACATTTTGATCCCTTTAAGTTAAAAAAGGAACACAATAATTATTGAGAGGCTGCTTCCAGCCAGTTGATAGATGTTGATTTCTGTGTGATATAGCAGTCCCCTTTGTGTGACATATAGCATTTGCTATACTTGCTGTGGAGATTACAGACACACTGTCTTTCTCTTTTCCTTATCCTTTCATACCCTAACAATTAATTTCCCTATATTCATTACTTTACACATTTGTCCCACTAGTTGTCTCAAAAATTTACAGCCCTTTAGTGTAAGCCAGTGCTAAAGTGCACAGAAAAACAGATATTTCTGAAACAATGTTTTAACTTTCCCTTATTTCATCGTTATAAGAATTGAGTAGACGAACAACCAAATGCTGTGATTTTTTTTTACTTTGTTGCTTATCCTGATGTCAGAGCTACTGTGAAGAATTTTTTTAATTCTGTTTTTCTGCCATGACCCGCAGCCCTAAGTATGCATACACAGCTTACTGCCACAAGATTTTTTTGGTGTTCTCACCCCTAGTTGCCTCCAAGCTGGGAACTGAGCCAGGACACCTAATTGAGCAAGCACACTCTTGGCCTTGAGGACCTGTCACAGCCCAGGCTGTCACTCTGGCTCTCAGGAATGGGGAGAGCCCAGGAACTGGCTCAGGTGAGGCTGCACAAACCCACCTGAAGCCAGGGGAGTGCAATGCTGTGTAAAGGTGCTCCAGCAGGCATTACAGACCTCACAGCACAAGCCCCTGTGCTTTCAATAGCTCCACCTGCTCAGGATTAAAGATGGTCTGATTTTATTATCTACACATTTTTTTATGTTGTTGTTCTTTAGCTGATTTCTGTGTTTTAAAAAAATATGATTCCATAGGTGTAATACGTTCCTAATATTGCTTTGTAATGAAGCTTTTCGTTTTGTACAGACAAAAATAGTAGTGTGCATTCATTTCAAGTGCATAAAGCAAAAGATAGCGTTCCAAGGTTTTCAGCTTGACAAGGAAAATATCTTCTTGACCCTCTTGTAGTTAAAAGAGAGGTCAACAAAAAGGAGTATTTGCAACTCTTCTGTCTTCTCTATTAATCTTAGCTTTAGACTTTGACTCATAAACAAGCACGATAGGGTCCTGAACCAGGATTAAAATGGAAGGTTGTTTTCAGAACTGGTATAGAAAAGCACTTTTTTTCATTTTGTGTGTGAGTGTAAATGCCTTTAAAAATGAATAGAGCTATTAGTCTAAAAAAAAAGCAGTATTGACATTTTTATGGAGTTGTTTTTGGAAAGAGCCAATGTTAAATATTAAATTCAACATATGGTTGTGGTCAAATTGTGCTCCTACTGTGTAAAATGTATGAATAACAACTTACTGCATTCTCCTGGCCAATATAGCGAGAGAAGGTTGATTAATTTAACTAGTATCCCTTAATCTCCTGTCTTGGCTTCCATCCCGTTCTGCAAGGGTTGATAAATCTTACATCCCCTGAGGAGTATTACAATTCCTGATAGTCTTATGCTATTAGGAAGAAGCAAGGCTCAACTGTACCAAAACATCCAGCACATGAAACTGTATAAATAATTTAGCTTTTCCCGTTTAATTTTTTTACAGCTTTTCTTTGCAGACCACGATAAGAGATATTAGTTCAGTCAGCTGTAAGTAAATAAAATAAGAAAAGGAAAATACTGTTCAGGGGAACTGTATGAAGAGGTAAGGCTGTTCTTCTCACTCTTTGCAGAGCCCTGTTAGGCTATCAAATCAAAGTCATTCACATATTTCCCTTTTGTTTAAAAAAGAGTATTTGCTTAAAGTGGGTGTTCTCCCAGGACCACATGGTATGACATGGCCAGAATGGGAAAGTCAGGCAGTGATTTCAGTATGAAGTGAGATTCCCTGTCCTGCCACTGATTTTCTGTGTCAGTATATGCAAATCACTGCATGCTTTCTAGGAGGCTCAGACAAGCAGGCAATCTGCTTAAGCTGTAGGAGTTCCTCTGAATCAGGTGAGCCAGAGCAATTACCTGTGCTCATAGTTGTAGTCCACAGCAAATTCAGCTTGGCTTCACTTACAGCAAAGGAAACCCAAGATAAATAGTACAGCCTTGCATTTGCTATAGGCTGAGTTAGCACAAGGACAGCCACCATGTCTCAGATAATGCATATTGAATTATTCAGCTGCAATATCTTGGCCATGTGACTGAGATTTATACTCATTTGTAAACCACCTTGAAGGAGAGAGCTGAAAGGATAAATACATTTTTAAAAAAGCAATGAAAAGGACTGTAAAAATCTCAAAACCTAGGATCATGCCACTATTCAAGAGAGAGGCACTGTTCTCATGCTTGGGAAGAGACAATATTAGTCATTTCTGAATAGTGATGCATTTTTTCTTCCAGCACACAGCAAAACCTGGCAAATTAGCTGATTGTTTTCCTATTAACTAATATAAGTGATGAGTATTTTGCTTCAGGAAATATAAACATATTTTGCATAAGATTGAATCACCTGCAACAAGCTAAATCCTATTGTCTTCATTCTAGCAAAATTTCTGCTGGAATTAGTGAGATTTTTAAAGAACTTGGAGCTGACAGTAAATGTTTACACAATATAATGCTCTGACATCAGTAACAGGTTGGACTGAATAAAGGCATGAAAACAGGTATTGATTCACATTTTATATTAAAAATAAGGTTTTGAATTCTTATATATTATTAAGAAATTTTTCTTCATACATAATATATTAACTCCTATCACATCTAAGATAAGCTAATAGGCTTATACCTTTGGGCAAAAAGGGACTTATAGGATTCAGGATGGACATCTACTAGTCAGTGACCATGCTGGGGTGTCTGGTGCAGAAGTCATCCTTGTAGGGCTTTGGAGGATTGGGACTGGCTCTGTTTTATAAGATGTGGATGCTGTGTGCCCATGGACTGTTATGGTTTGTGTTTTACCAGGTCCTCTTGCCCCACAAAACCTTCAGCCAGGGGGTGGCAAAGGGCAAAGCAGTTGTGTCTCGTGGCACAACCCTGGTGTGACAGTGCCAGAGCAAGGTGTGACATGCAATGCTCCAAGGGCAAGCTCTGCAGGGAGGTTGGGTTTGTTTTGGGACAAATTTTGTTAAACTATGGCACTTTTCAATCCCATGAGGAGCAGCCAATTGTGGTGAGTATCTTGTGAAATACATGCTTTGAAAGCTCAGCCTTATGCAGTTTTGTAGGGTTCAAATGTAAAAAATTCTCCATGGGAAGAAAGAAATGGTACATATCCATTGGTGCACGTGTGTTGAGGCTCTTGTGACATGCAGGGATACACTGGGATATTTCAGAGGTTTATACACAAGAGATAGTGTAGAAAGATGAGTCCAGCAGTGTAAAGTGGGAAACTTCAGTCCATCCTGTCACATTTGCTTTCAGAGAGACCCAGAGGACTATCTGTCTATAACATTTGTACAGCCTGAGGGTGTGAGGACAACTTCAGGTCGGGTTTGACACAATCCATCTGGTCTGCCATTTGGGTCACCTTTTGCAACCATTCTGGTAAGCTCCCCAAACAATTCAAAATCCCTCTGGACACACTTCCATATGTTTTTATTCCTACTGCCAAAGGCTTGCCCCAGACCCCTAGAATCTCCCTGGTCATACTGTTACTGGCTATACAGGGCCCCCTGGGTGACTCCAAAATTAACTGTAACCAAAAGCCTCAAAAAGCCTGTCTTGCACCAGACCTCTCAATGGGTTCTTCATGTTCATGTATTTCAGAAAACAGAATACAACATTTCCAATCTAAACTGCGGGAAATAAAACTAAATATCAGAATTGTAGAATGGTTTGGGTTGGAAGGGTTGTTAAGGACCATTTAGTTCCAGCTTCCCTACCTTTTTAAGGGACACCTTCCACTAGACCAGATTGATCAAAGCTCCATCCAACCTGATCTGGAACACTTCCAGGGATGGGGCATCCACGGCTTCTCTGGGCAACCTAATCCAGTTCTTCACCATTCACAGTGAAGAAATATCAGCCTTTTGTTCCTTTAAAAAACACAGACATATTTATTTCCCTATTCTGAGTTTCATGTACATTGTATTTCATATGCTTTCTGTAATAACACCACAAAAGACTTCATAAATGCACTAGTCAGTGGGGAATGCTGTGCCTGCTTGTGATTTTACACATCTTTTCTTTAAGCCAGAAAATCTAAATGTGAAATGCAGTATTCAGAGACACTGAGAGGGGTTTTGTGGTGCTCTCTGGAGGATGCTGGATTCATAAAACAATGAATGGATTACCATCATCGATAGAGTTAGTTTTTCCATCTGTGGCAGACAGACAATATACTCTTGCTAACATGCTTCATATTAATAAACCACCCAAGTATAATTCATTGCAGGTTTCAGCTATAAATCAGAAATAGCCTTCATTTTGTTCAGCTGTCAGACTGAGGGAGCATCAGGGGGTGGGGGCTGTTTGTAAGGGGGCCAGGGGGCTGCAGCCTCTGACCTCTGCCTGCAGTGTGGAGCATGTCACACCACAGCTGTCATGCAGACAGGCCATGTGGCCCCGTGCCCTGCCACGAGCAAAATGCCACCTTGTCACCTGCCATCGTTTCTTGTCCTGCTGTGTTCTGCTGGGAAAGAGATGCACAGCAGTGCTGCAGGAGCAGTGCAGTGCAGGGTGAGCACGGCTGCCAGCACCCAAATCCCTCTGGCCCCACTGCTGCAGCTCTGGGGCTGCTCGTGGCTGGTCTGGGCACAAACCCACCCAGAGACAGACAGAAGAGCAGAGAGTAGCACAGAACAGCAGATTTTCAGCTGGAAGTGACCTATCATGACCATTGCCCGGCCAATTCAGGACCAAAAGATCGAATCAGTCCCAGGAATTTGCAGATATAGGTAATTTCACTCTAATCCTGACGTTTTGGTGCTGTTAGACAAACTGCTTTGTACCTGATTGAAGTTCCATGAAAGCTGACAAGGGTTCTGTTCTTCCATCCCTCCCTGACTCTAGTGGAAGCTCTTGCAATCACTTAACCTCTCAGTTTCCCTGTCTCTACCCAAGAAATTGGAATAAGCATGGATAACTCAAAGAGGTGTTCTGAGGATGAATTAGTTAACATTTGCAGGGCATTTTGAGAATAAAAATGCTGAATATCAGCATTATCACACCTGGCTCTGTGTGTGTCTCTGTCTATGCACAAAATGAGTACCACACTTCCATGGGTAAAACTTACATATCAGATAAGCTTCATGCCTATGCAAATAAATCCTCAGGCAAATCAATTTTCTCCAGTAATCCTCAGGCAACATGCAGAGAAGCAGAGGCAAAGGCAGAGGGCAGCAGAAGCAGGGGGAGATGCACTAAAGAGAGAAAAGAGATTCAGAAGTGTGTGATGGGGGAAATCTGGAAAGAGGAAAGCTTTTTTTCCACAAATGCATATGAATATGCCCTACTGAATCACAGGCCACAGGCTGTGCACATGAGAATAGAGTTTTTTTCAAAACTCTTTTTGCATTATGGTTTAGCCATGCATTATGTTTTGTGGTGACATAACTTCATTGTTTTGAGATTTTTAGTGTGCACTATAACAGTCTTTGTATGGCAAAAATTGTAACTCATACATTAATTTTTGGCATTCCTCATATATTCATTCAGTCTCTGGAATGTGCATAGTTTAAAACTAGCACATTTTAACTGAACAAATAGTGGATTAAATGTGCCTGTTTTTGTCTTTCTTACTGAGCTAGGTGGGATCAAAGCTATCAGTGGTCTAATTATATTTTTACTCAGAGTGCCAACATTTTACAAAATGAAATGAAGTAACAACAGGAGAAAACACAGTATCATTCAAACAGGCTTTAATCAGGTTTTGGAAGGATAGTGGAGAGCAACTGAAGCAGGTTTGTTAATTCTGTTGGTTTCAGCCCATTATAAAACTCGTGGCTGTTATTTCAGAGATGACCAGCACTGGTCTGAGTGGACCTGCCACTGCAGGGTGAGAGGCAGCACAACATGTGCAGGTGCCCACACAGAGGTGGCTGCCACAGGGCAGTGACAGAGCACTGACATAAGGACAAGGAAGTGTCTGATGTGTGGGAGGGAGTGTGCATAGCCAGAGCAGTAAATGATGGCTCCTTTCTGTGCAATTAGCTCTGAGCAGAAAGCAGGAGGTGAACAATGGCAAAGCACATTCCAGCTATTGCCTTTGTGTTCTGTAATCATGAGTGAGGACACATTTCTTAACATTTCCTAGTCACTCACATCGTTTTAATACTTAGAAGGTGTGGATGGGGTTTAATTGTGAGAGAATTTCCATGTCTGTAATGGGAAAGGGTTGGTCTATGCTGCTTTTGAAATGACTCTGTGAATATGACTTAGAGAAATGTGCTCACTGTAATGACAGCCCTTAGCAACATGTTGAATCCTCAGGGTAAAAGCTTATTCACTGACTACAGACAAAGGTTGTTAAGGGAGTAAGTGAAAAAAATAAAAATGCAAAAGTAAATTAAAAAAAAAAGTGTGGAATCAGGTAGCTTTTGCTTCTCCTCTTTGGAATCTGAAGTGCTTGCAGGAAGTGCTGTAATAATTATTTCTTCTAGCAGCTGGCACTTCAACCTTCCTTCACACCAGGGGAAGTCAGTACTCAAGGGCTGGAAAGTGAGGTGGAGTCTCAGGGGAGCTTTTAACGCTGAGGATAGCACTTTCATGCCATGTTTGGGAAAGGAAAAAAAGATTAAAATGCAGACTGCTTTCTGCATGAACCACCTGTCCTTCTCAGGGGCTTTTTAAAAAATGGACCTTGACTGGAGAGTCATCTGCTTGCAGGGCCCTTTGAATGGCCTTTTCTCTCCCTGCTGGCTTTTGTGGCTCCTGTCCTCCCCTCTCCTTCTGTCCCCTCCTTTCAGGATGCTCCTTCTCACCCAGTGGATGGTTCTGCTCACCCCACACCTCCTCTCCAGTTCTCCCAGCACTGCAGTTTGTAGGGGCTTGCATTAAAAACCAGAATGGAGACTGCCCTGGGGTAAAGTAGCTCTGAAAGTAGCACAAAAAGGAACACAAAAAGGAAAAGTGAAGAGAAAGGTGATTTCTTACATAAATCTGGATCCTGACAAGGACCTGCTGGTACCTGGAGCTGTTCCAAGGGCACAATCATGTAGGCAGCAAGAAGTATCCAGCCTTTCCCCGACAGTTAGAGATTTTTTAATGTCTTCATTTTCCTGATATTGCTCTGTAAACATTAGAAATTTCATCTGTCACCTTCATATAGCTCCCTGTGCATATGTGTTTTGCCCCAGACTCTAATTGCACAGTCATCTATTATTTTTATTTCTCTGTATGGATAATTATTAAATAGTTCTTTTTATCTCCTTTCTTCAGTGTATGGCTCCAGGCTCTATTAATCACAATCTAAAGCCTCAGCTGAATACATTGTTATTAAGTTCCTCATGTGGTTTTTATGGTGCTCTTTCTGCAATTTGTCAGTTCTTCACAAACATCATGAATTTATATTCACAGCAGCCCTAGCAATTAAGCATATTATTACCATCATTTTACAGATGGAGAACTGAAGAAAAGATAAATTATAGACAAAGCTGTCAAAATCCTACACTAATTTTTGATGACCAACTTTAGACACCTAGCCTATAATTTCTCAGGGGCAATAGTATTAAATAGACAATCTGCATTCTAGTCATCTATCCATGTGCTTCAGTCTTCTGAGTTTCTGAAAATCATACCCAGAAAAAATGTTAACAGCTGACTGTAATCCAAAATGAACACTGTGGCAGAGGTAGGGAGATGGTGTGAGTGCCTTGCATGCTGTCAAGTGCTGAGCTGAGCTCTGTACTGAGAGCTAAAGGCAGAAGTCTCTGCTGTGAGTCTACACCTGAGTTAGGCACCTGAGCTCCCAGCAGTGCCAGCAGAGCCTGGGGAGCTGCTCCCAGTTCACCCTCCCAGGAGACACCTCTGGCTGTGAGCCCAGCCCTGCTGAGTGCTCTGACCCTGCTGGGGATGGAGACACTCAGCTCACATGGACACACTGACCCGGTAGGAAACCAATTTATTTGCCTGAATCTGCAGCCAAGCCTCTCCTCGGTGTATTTAGTAATCAAACACTATACTTCTACAATATTCCTGTATTCCTCCTTCATCTTGTCTTTGGCACCTTGCATTACCTGCAGCAGACTGAAGCTGGGACACCACAGACACCTTTTCATTCACCCTGTAGTTCTTATTCACATAACACTGCCCACACTTGCTGAGTTTTCAGCACTTATTCACACGCAGAGGAAATGGATTTCCTACTGTACACAGGCATGTGTTTCTCATCACACTGTTCATGACTGGACAATATGCACAATGCTGTGTGCTCTTACCCCAGAGCTCCTTTTAGACAAGCCCTGTCCTGACACCATAACTGCATAACTATGACTCTGTTTTTTGAGCTGAATCAAAATTTTAAATTATTAATCCACTGTGCTGTTGATCGTAAGAATGCAGCTGAAACACTAGAATGGATTTTAATTATACTAAAATTATTTTTCCTTTTTTAATACGTTGGGTATTTAAATAAACTTTAATTTATGATAATTAATCAATCTCTAAGTATCACACAGCATAATTTCAAGTGTCTCTTCTACTAGGAGAGTTACCAAAGTGGTGGTATGATCTACAGAATAATGTACAGGCCTGGGAATAAAGGAAATATGCTATTCCCAACTTTGTCATAGACTTTGCAGGTGGAAATACATTGACTAAATGCAGATGCCTGTGCTGAAGACATCTGCATCTGGCTTCTGGCTCAATGGATAGTCAGTGAAGAACTAGTCAATAGAATCCAGGGGGCAATTCATTCTCTCCTAAATTAGATGTCTGAAATAGGGCAGATGATTGGCACCCTAAAAGGGCATATTTGTCTCCAGTGACTATACATCGAGCCCCAGGGGCTAGCTTGAGTTTAAATGTCTACATTGTTGATTTCTAAAGTCAGGTGAGATGGATCCCACCCTCTGTATCCCCAGGCCAGTTATTTCCTCTCAGTTTGCCTTTTATTTCTCTTTCTGAGCGAGCTAGTGTAATACCAGGAGCAGCAGAGTAGAATTAACATAGAGCTCTGCCTTGACTAATTAGTTTCTCAGTAGGGCTGTTTTATAGATCACTGGGGTATCCCTTCATGGCATGATGTTGTGTGATGTAGAAATACTCTAAGTGCTATTGTAATAAGACACATGGTAAACCTCAGTTAATTACCAGAATCTTCAATATACATGGGAGCTCCTGTTGCCATGTAGGTTCTTTTCTTATGAAAAAAAGATGTGAAATTATATCAATGCAATATCAATGTTGGAACTTTTATGGTACCAAAGTTTTCATAGGAATCATGGTGAATTTTTCTTAGCAGAAAACCACCATTCTTATCTTACCTCCTTTCTGTCTCAAATTTATTTCTTTGTCTGGTAGATACTGAAGCAGGAAGCTTCAGAAACATAAGCTTTGTGGCAAGCCAGAATGAATAATAAAGCTAAATTCTGGGGACACTGCCAGGGAATGTCATACAGGATGCTCTGCACCAACAGCTCAGGAACTACAGGTGGAATTACAAGATTATATGCTGCCAAGCTCTAAGGCAAGCAAAACAGAGTCAGCAAGGAAGCAGAGGGAAGCTCCAGGTAATTACAATCTACCCCTTTCTTGAAACTAGGAAAGTTGTGAGGTTTTTGACTTTAACTAAACCCACACAGTAACCCTGGCCAGCTGTCACTCTCCATAGAATTTCTCTTTTGAACTCAGCTAAAGACCAGTGCTGCATAAGTGTTTAATTGTTTGTGTTATTGCATCTATGGAGATTGCAATCTTTCCTTCTGTTTTTATTTCTGGATAAGACCTATTCCCTTCCCCCTCCTGCATGTCTGTCTGGGCTGTGCTGCATGTGGGGTCCTGCCAGGACCTGGGAGGAAGAAGAGCAGCCATGAGCTCATCATCCTGTTTGGAAATTCAGGGTAGACTTTTCCTTCTTTCCCTCACTCTATCTGTCAGTCTCCTACACCTCTGCTCATAGTTTTCAGCACTTGCTGCATAGTTCTTTAGTTGCATTCAGTGGGAATGTCCTTGGGAAACATCTCCAAATTTGGCTACGAGAGGGATTGTTTTGGAAAGTTGGAAGCATAATCCTCAGCTTGACCTGAGTGTCAAGATAAATAAAGAGAAGAGATAAATAAAATGAAGGCTTACTTTGTTCACTATGAAGTGTCAGGATTATCCAAACATAGCTGTATTTCTGATATCTTCAGAAATTAGCATCTTTATGTTAAGAGAATAGACACTTGTAAGGTTTTTTCATGTCTACCTTAATGAATTGTAAGCAAGCTACATTAAGATTGCAAATTAAAACAAAAAAGACCAAAGAAGTATCCAGACTCAAACCAAAGTAATCAAAAAATCAGCCAAAAGCATTAGAAGTTGACCTTACCCTTGCATGACCTTTATAAGTTGTTTTATCACCTTGCAGCAAAGATTTACCCTGACATGAGGTGGGTGTGTGGGTGTGTGTGTGTGTGTTCGTGGCATAGTGTCAGACTTTCACTTTTTTTAAGAGAGAAACAAGAAAACATTGCATTTTATATTTTCTTTTAGGTTAAGTGGATGATAAATTCACTGGCCAGTGTTCTTATATTGTGTCTCAACAATAAGGAATCTGATTGTGGACCTGTCCACAGAGAAACTGCCAGACTTTTCTTTAGAAAAGCACATGTACTTGCTCTGCATTTGAACAAGAAAGTAACCACCATATTTCATTTAGCTTCTCCATCTTTGTCCCTTTTCTGTCAGCAGGTGGGAGGTAGCTCCTGTGTAGAAGATAACAGGGGTGTCAACCTCTTGCAATGGACAATTTGATGGCACTTCATTAATTAAAGGGAATCTAAATGATAGTCTAAAACATTAAATTAGATTCTAATTTCCAGATGACATCATTTTGGTGAAGCACAGCTCATTCAAAAGGCCTTGCAAAATGAGACACTATAAACCTTAAATAATGCCACAGTGAGACATATATTGCAATAGCAATGATGATGTGGGTGAATAAAATGGCCCACAGTTATGTGAATCCAACCATACACTCAAATTTCCTGGAAAAAAACATTCCCATACTTGCACAAATCCCCCTTTTTTTAAAAAGTTTGACTGGTAGCCACACGAGACACCAGGTAAATATTTACTCTTAACTCTCTCCTGAGAAGAATAAGACTGACAACACGGGGCACTAGAAAAATATAACTTGTCAGTGGCCTGAAACTGAAATGATTTAACAGGCTCAGAATGAACTTTCTTTTGTAATTATAAAAGCCAGAAAAGAAAAGTAGATGTTTCCAGAATGCCCTGTCAGAAAACAAAAAGATTTTCCCTGTGTATGAGCCAGGAGCTCGTCCACTCCTATGAACTCTTTTTTTTTTTTTTTTTTTTTTTTTTTGTTAAGTGCTGATTCTCCCATATTTTTTTTTGTATTGGAGGGGGAGAGATGGAGGAGAAGGGAGAAGAGAAAATCAATATGTTCTCGTGTAAATTCAGCCAGATAGCAGCATAATACAGCAACTAGCCAAAAACACCAGCGTGGATTCCAGGCTTATGTTCAAAGAGTAATAAGACATTTTTCTGGGTTGAAATTCAAGTGTGACTGTAGCAGATGCTTTTACCTTTTATTCAAGACTATTTATGCAAAGCTATTCCATTCTTAATTTTATTTTTGCTACCTTAATCTACTGATTCTAATGGGAATTAAGAACTCAAGTATCTGGTTTTAATTCTTATTACAGAATTGACAGAGAATTTTCTATCTGAAAAAAAATAAATTATTCCATCACATTAGGTTTCTCTAGAAGCAATTTGTTGGTTGCAAGAGTCACATCCCAGGGTGCTCCAGCTTGTTTACCAAAGGATCAGATCTCTTGTCAGAGCAGCTGATGATTTTGTTGTTTGCTAAACTGACCAATTCAGACAGAAGCTCAGAGTTTATTTACTACTAAACCAGAGAACTCTAACTTAAGGCACCTATGATGAAAACATGCCTAATTAAGCAAGCCATCCTCAGTTTCCTCTGAAAAGAGCAGAGCAGAGTGGATATTTACAGGGATTTTGAATGGTGCTGAGTCAGCCTGAGGCTCCACAATTCGGTCTCTTGGCATCCTGGAGTGAGCAGCTCAGCTGATTAGATGTCTCAGCAGAGGCCTCTGCACTCAGAGAAGATGAATCCAAGCCTAAGTTTTCAGAAATTCTCAATTGATTTTAGCTTCCAATGCTGGAGGTTTGCTTAAGTGATTAAAATTAGTCTTGAACCTACGTTTATCCTAACTTAATGCTCTTAACATCAGAGTATTGTTTATAATAATTGATCAATTTATAAATTTTTGTGTTGGCAGCACAACATTTAAAGGCACAGATTTCACTCTTTTGTGTGAAGGGCATCTCTTTCTCATTGCCCAGGTGTCCATGGGGTGGGAGTATTTTCTCAGGCAGCTGTGTTAGAAAGGAGAGCTCACTTTTTCAAGATTGGCAAGCAGAAAGCCAGCAGAAGTTGTAATTCTTTAGGTTCTTTGCTTTAAGGAAGACTGCTTCATCTGCTAATTGGATATATGATATAGATATTTACATTAAAGCCTGTGGTAGAAAAGGTGTCTAAGAGTATTTAGGAATACTGCAAGCCAATAGGGGTAGTATTTATAGATGTTTACCATAAGGTTATTGGAAAAGCTACAAAGTCAGAAGTAATATGCTCACACTACTGAAATAATAATAAAGGTAGACCTTTTTCTTTTCCTGCCTAAAGAGAAGGAAAATATCCAATCATTGACCACTGCTAGAGACCCAACACCTGAGCATTGATTTTGTTTCCAAAAGTCAATGGCAAAGCCAATGGTTTCTCTACCACCAGGATTCCAACCAGTATTTTCCTATATTCTCTCATATCTGTGGATGCATTTTAATTTGTTGAGCTGATAATGGTAATCAATGAATATTGAAAGCATGCCAAACACATTTGAAATGCATATTACTAGGCATCAAGTAATTGCAATTTCTAGTCAAATACAGTCATTTGGGAATTTACTGCTGCTTGTTCATCCCCAATCAATGAAGATTAGCCACAAAGAGAAAGAGAACCTGCTTGCAACGACTTTGATAAAAAAGATAATGACTCAAAACATTTTGAAGTTCCACAGCTGTTTTGCTATTTCAATTACATTCAGATTAGGAATAATATTAATAATAATTAAAAAATCACAATCATTAGAAAAGTTTAAACAAGTTTTAAATGCTGGGCTTGAGATGAGGACTTCTTTAAAAATTAACACATTTACATTCATGTTTGCTTTTGACCTATTTATGAAGTTTTGCCTTTGGGAATCAAGACTTTAATTTAAAAAAAAATTAATGAAGCCACCAAACCATTCTATATGTACCATCTTAAACAGGTAAAATTATCAGGAGCACCCTTTTTCCTCCCTGGTAGTCTCATGAAAACCTTCAAGGAAGGTCTCTGCTTGCAAAGACTGCCTTTCTATTACAGCCAGAGGGAATTCAGCCCCAGATGGTGCATTGGGACTCACAGCACCCTGGTCTTCAGAGCAGGGACCAGCCTATGCCCTGTGACAGCACTGCAATTAGACAGCAGAGTTACTGGGAGATTATTCATGCACATCTGTCATTTGTGGACCCTGAGAACCAACAACTGGTTGAACATCTGATGTTGGAAACAGGAATTTGCTCTACAAAGCCACAGTCCTTTTTGATGACTGAGAACTGCTAGGAACAGGTAGCATAGACTTGACCAAGTGAATCCAAAATTTTGTTGTCAACAGGCTGGTCAACCCACTGAGGACAGCCTTAAACTAGGAATGGTGGGGGGGAGGAGATAACACACAATCAAGTGGGGAAGTGGTAGACTGGCTGATGTGGAAGGAGAGGTGACAAAATCAAAAGAAAAGGATAGAAGGCAGCCCACTGTAACCATATAGACATAAATAAAAAAGTGCCAGCATCAAAGCATTGTGAGGGCAAATGTTCACTCTTTTCCTGGGCAATACGTGTGCAGCAAAAAAGAACAAACAGAGAAGTGTGCTTGCAGGTGCAGGGCTATGAGGTAGTGCAGGAATAGAGACCTTCAGCAAAACTACCCATCTGAAATTATCCAACCAGAAATGGTAACATACCAGATAACCATGCTTCTCTTCAGACGGACCTGGAAAGGATGGAGAAATGGAGCAACAGAAACCTTGTGAAGTTCAGCAAAAGGAAATGCTAATGGCCTGATCCAGGAGAGGAAAAACCTTACACACCTGGACAGGGAGTAAAAAACCTTAAACACCTAGATAGTGAGTGAAAAACCTTAAACACCTGGGAGCCACTTGTCTGGAGGGCAGCTTTGTAAGGAACACCCTCCAGGCCCTGGTGGACAAGAGCTGGATGTGATCCATCAATGCTCCCTTGAGGCAGAGCAGCCAGCAGCCTCCTGGGCTGCCTTGGCAAGAGGACTGGCAGCAGGATGAAGGAGGGGTCCTTGTCCTGTGCTCAGCACTGGAATTAATCAATCTGGAGTGCTGGCCCAGTGCTGGGTTCCTCAGTATGACATAGACAAGGACATGGAGAAGTGAGTCCAGCACAGGTTCACAAAGATGCTTAAGGATCTGGAGAGTCTTAAGGAAAGCTAAGAGAGCTGGGGCTGCCCAGCTTGGAGAACAGAAGGCCAGGGAGACCTTATCCATGGATATCAATACCTGCTGGGCCAGAAGAAAGAAGACAGAGCCAGAATTTTCCTCAGAGGCAATGGGCATCAGCAGAAATACAAGAATTTTCATGTTAAATTAAGTAGAAATTTTTACTGCAAGGGGCAGGGGGTGTCAAACACTTCTAGACCCAGTTTTCCTGAAATGTTTTGGAGTTTCCAGCCTTGGAGATATTTAAAACTCAACTCATCACTCTGCCCGTTTGTTTTCATGAATTTAAGTAGTGGATGTTCAGCAGCTAGGGAAAGTAATTTTCACAGTTGTGAAGCCATAATTCTGTATAATTTTAATTGCTGAATTCCATGCAATTCAGGAGAGCAAGGTACATAAATATCTCCAAAAGGAAAATTCATGAGAGCTAAAATTTGAGTTTGGCTTTTTCCACTACAGGTCTCCAAATCAGACTAAAATGCCATGTAGTTTTGACTAACAGGAGCAAACAGAGCTGATACAGTAGTATGCAAATGAAGCTGAAGGAATCATAAATAAGTTTCCTAGTTTTAGGTATATTCCCTCAATGGAGCTGTGTTTATGGAAATGCACCTGTCATTGGAAGTCAAATTTATTCCTACATATTTCACTTTAGGTCTATTTTTAGCAATAGATGCATCTTCCCAGCACTCAGTCAATAATTATAAAAAATAGACCTCCCTTTAAGTATTTAAGAACGTGTTCTGCCTGGATAATTTTCTCCTATAGTAATTTTTTTCTGAATATAGAAATTATGAGGTCTCTTTAAATATTAAGATTGGGTTTTTTAGGAGCTTGAAATCATTCCAGCACTTTTTAAAAAAATTTATTTTAAGAACCTGGGGGGATCCATTGACTTCACTGGAAATGCAGATCTAAAATTAAAGACACTATTGAATCCTATTGTGTCTGTTTTTCTCTCCCTAGCAAAAAAAAATATAAATACACATGTACTTCTGGGTTACAAATAACTGTATTTACTAAGCATGTAGAAACATTCAGTCCTGGCTGCATGCCCTGATGAGTTTCTGGTGAATTCTAAAGCAAAGCCCTGTGAATATCATTAGAGAGCTGATAAAACATTTAAAAGAATGCTATTCTAGTTTTGTGTAACATAGACTTTTTCCTAGCTGTGTCTTGAGTGAAGAGGGAAGGCAGGTAGAAATGGGAACGACAAACATATTCCATGAGTAGAAACCTCACAGCAGAACTAGGTTGAAATATCAAATTTGGCTACTTTAAAAAGATGTGTAATTCACTGTAGTTTATAAACAAAGACAACCACAAATTATAATTTAGAGAAATAAAATACACCTAACACAGAGTGTAAAAATAGCAACCTCTAGTCAAAGCTAGAAATGCAGTGTTTGTGCACAACAAAGCCAGTGGATTTTAATGATGCAGTGAAGACAATCTGGTGTATCATTTAGAAATTAATTCTGAGTATGCAGATAATCTAAAGCTGAAACATGAGATACCTTTTCTTATTTGAAGTGGCATTGGGGTTATAAGCAGTAATTACTTAATGCTAATTTGTTTGTAATAGGCTTGATTTATTTCAACTTTTATCATTTAATTAATGGAGTGTGCATCAATTATATTTTAAGTTTCAATCTTAGCTGTAAGTAATATCTCCATTTTCTTAAATTTGGCATTAGCTCAAACAGTGCTTGAAGAATCTGCCTCCCACACCCTTCAGAATCTCCCTTCCTTGAGGAAATCCTCTTTCTGAAATTTCCTTTTCATTTCCTGTTTTCCAAATAATACAAGACCAGACTCAGCATGCTGACTGCCAGAGCATGGGCCAAGACAGAGCCAAGGGCTTTTCAGTAGCTCACAAGTCCACAAACACCAATCCTTGTATTAGAACTATTTCTGCTGGTTTCAGGGGATTTATCCAAAATCTCAATGCCTGTTGAAGCTATGAAGTAGACTTGGCCTGATTTTCATGTAGGAGCTGACAGAACTTCACATTTTTCAAAAACAGGTTACATATATTTAAGAACCTATATTTAGACTACTCTTTTTGAAGCCTTGGATGAGATTTTCATTCCAGCTGTGTCAAACTTCAAATTCACTCAGTCCTTTGATGAATTTTGGCTTGCAGAGATGAGTCACAGAGGGAAAGTTAGCTTTTCATATGGCAACAATAATCTGGCATTTCTCTTGCATTGTGTCTAATTGACTCAACTCGTCTCACAAGAAGATCAGGCCAGTTGAACAGAAAGAGCTTTCATTTCCCTTTCAGAGAAGCTGGAGTGTAGATGAATTTTATTGTACATCTGGCAAGTCATGACCCTCCTCCCTTTACCCTTTTCCTTCTAGGATCAGTAGCATTTCTTCTTTCTTTATGTGATGTTTTGACTCTGGTAAAATTTCTTGTATTTTTCTTTCCCTATCTACTGGAAACAGACTCATGATTACTTTATGGGAATTTGTTTCATCCCACAAGCCTTTAGAGGAAAAGGTTTGCCTACTCTTAGACTTCTCTCACTGCATCAGAAGAAAGACCTACGTTTTATTTCTGCATCCTTGGCAAAGGTTTATGCATGCCCTGCAAATTTTTCAGCTACTGGGCAAGATCTTACTGTTTATTTTTCGTGGTGCTTTTTTTTCATTTTTAACTCACAGTGGGCAGCATTGTGGCATCAAGCCCATCATAGTGTTTGGGCATTCAAGAGGAAGAAACGAGGCAGGGCTGTGAGTTTAGACCTTCTCCCTTGGAGGCTGGGCTGTGCAGGGCTTGCAGCCCTGCTGCTTCCTGTCCCACAGAGCTGCCCCCTCCCCTGCAGCTGCTGGAGCCCCTCACAGAGGAGAGGTCATGGAGAGTCTCCTTTCATCCCCCTCTCACCACCTCATTGTGTCCTTACTTTGGATACTCACTCCCCCAAATGGGCCTTTTCCTATATGTGAAAACCCAATTCATTGATTTCCTTTGTTGAAAGAGGACTGCTATGAACTAGGAAAAACACTGAGCAAGATCTAAATCCTGCTTTCATGTAAAGGGCTTTGTGTGTTCATTTTTCATCCTGTAAAGCCAATTTTTCCAGTAGTCTCAGAAGCCTTCTGTTAAACGAAGCTACCTCCATGGTCTTTGCTACATGAACCTATTCAGCTCCTGCTCTCTGTCCTGCACTCCAGAATTCTCTTTCCACAAAAACGAGATATTTAAGAAATAATTTTATTGGTTCAGTGCATTCTCAGGCTTTTATTCTCTAATTCTGGTGCTAATAAACACCAAAATTTGTATTCCTCCTGCCAGACACTGCATGCCTTCAGGCACTGGTGTAGTTTATATGCACATCGCCTCTAAGCCATAGTCAGTAGCCTGCATATTGCCTGTTAGGTGAAGTCTAATAAGCAGTGTTATTTTTAGAAGCAGAACTATATCCTTTGATTTCTATTGTATTTTTTTATTGCTGGAATAGTTTTTGTTTGTCTTGTGCTCTGCAGCTGCATATCAAGCTGAATGCTTTGGGGATTTGTTATTCTCTGCAACAAAGCCCAATATTCCTTCCTGGTCAGTATGGGACTGCACCTGGATGATCTACTGCATTTCTAATGTCTGTAACAGATATTTCCTGTTTTGGGATTCTTTCCATTGTTCTCTGCTTTGAACTTCTCTTGCCTTCTTTAGGCAAGATGTTTAAATGATTGAGGCCTTAGACACCCATTCCTGCATAGTGACCCATTATTTGCTCTTCCTTTACTGTATGCAATGTACAAATGTGGAGTTTTCCAGGAGCCTTATCTTGTATAATGATGTCCTATTTTTAAACACAATCTACACCAGCGCCACCACATTGCTTTTTTGAACAAATGAAGTTAAAATGATGCAAAGCCTTGGTGGATTAATCTAAATTATTTTACAATTATTTCTTCTTGATTTAATTTAATTAATTAACTGCACGTAAGTGTGATTACAAGTGCTTTGGAGTAATTGCTGTCTCTTCCTAAGTGTTTGTACAGAATCTAAAACAATGAAGACAGTCCTATGAATAGTAATACATTTAAGGAAGAAGGTTCAATTGTATATTTCAGTGAAGTTTTTATGATATACTGTTTATCTTTTCCCTTGGCTATAAAGTGTGCAAATACATTAATAAAGACAAATAACATATTCATACACACCATGATTTAAAACCCCAAACTGAAAAATTTTGTTTCTTTATTCCCACAGTGAACAAGGGAAAGAGCTTAAAATTCAAAGTAGCTAAATGTTTCTAACTCACCTAATGTAAACCTAGTAAATAAGAATACATCAAATATTAGAGAAGTCTTGAAATTCTGTTCAGATGAGCACTTGCTCCCCCCCATTGAGAAGAGAAGGAGAAAGATAAAATTTGCTAGAATAGTTGTGAAGAGAGAAAGTATTTAGTCAACGAAAGAGTCAGAATTAAAAAGGAAGAATATATCTATATCTAGAAGAGATAAGTTGAAACTACAAAGAGAATTGCAGTTTCTCTGGATATAATCACACAAGCTGAAATCTGACAGAGGTATGTGAGATGTTAGGAAGATGTAATGAATTATGAGTGGTCAGGACTGAAATATTACATTTCTCCAAAAATGGAAATCTCCCTAGTGCAGAGGTAAAAACGGTTTAAGGGCCAGGATCTGAGTCATCTTTTTTTCTTTCCTCTTTCCTCTACCTACACTCCCAGCTGTCAGGGTCTTAAGTGGGATTTACTTGTGTGAGAAAAGATGAAAGTTGCAAGAGTAGTATTCTTAAAAATGATCCATCCATCTGACTTTGTCACAATTTATGAAACTTGACATAGTTGGGAAAAATGAAAGAATGGACTTGTGTTCACTAAGGCTAAACACACCTAGTAAAACAAAGTCTAGTAAGTGCTTCACTTTTTGATTTCCTGCAGTAGCCCAACACAGAGGAGTGAAATACATGATAAATGATTACACCAAAGGTTTCTAAGACAGTGTTGTAGTCTGTTTGCAGATTATTAAAGGATTTTAAAAAATGTTCCACACTGAATGTTTTTTATATTTATATGAAAATGCACATAAGAATTGTGCCCATTTATGGTTACAATCTGTACCCATATAATGAGCAATGATTCTTTTAATTTTCGTTGACATATAAATCCGTTTCAAGTTCCAAATGCCCCTTCTTATGAAGAGGCAAATTGTATTTGCCTCTAGAAAACATAAATGGCTGTAATCAAATGGATATTGTTGAGATCATATCAAACCAAATGCGTATCTGGTTATGTGTAAATGGTGGTTACTTGTTTCACTGGGGTTAATGAGCTTGTCATGAGCTTTGTGGTGAGCAATGTGCTTTGTGCTCAGCAGTGTGCTTAGCTCTGCCTGCCCTGGGGAGCAGAACACATGAGATAATTATGTTGTTTTATTAGGTCATTTTAATCACATGTAAACACAGCACAAATACTTTAAATTTCCCCACTTAACATGAGGAATGCTCTCTTCCCCATTAACAGCTGAGTGACCCACATTTCAGACAGACAATCTAATCTGGCTTGGGGTACAGCATCCACATAGTTGTGTCCTGGACTAATTTATAGTAAAAAGGAAGAGCAAAATATAGTAGAGCAGAGGTCACTGAAAATCCAGTAGGATTACAGGCCTTTGCAATTTTGCTGTTCAACCAAAGGGTGACTTTCACCATATGTGTTTTCATTCATGTCTCTTCCTTACACTTGGGAGGGCTGCAAACTCAGCCAGACCCTTGTGAGCAGTACACAGAGTAGGAAAGAGGGAGCATGGACAACCCAGGCAGCAGTGAGCAACAGATTTGTCTGCACAGATTATCCCTTTTCACTCATGCACATGATTGTCTTAAGCACACATAAATAGAATTTTTCCCCCTCCAGCCTTCTGTCAGACTCTCACTTTCACTGTGACCCAGCTTTTAAGGTACTATATATTTAGTCACATATTAGAGAGAAAAGGCCCGGTTTATCACATCACATGATGGGTTTATGGCATAAAATAGCATCTGGGGAGGGTGTCCTTGCTAAATCAGATGCTTATTGAGGGTAATGTTAACTCATGAATTCAGGAATTACAAGCACCATTCTGCAGAAGAGTAAGATGGGCTGCAAAAAGCAGCCCTCAGACATAATATACCAAACCTGATGTTGCTGTTCCCCTGTGTGTTTGTCTAATAGCTGGTGTATTTCTTTAGGCCTAGTGACACAGCTTTATGTTTTTTGCTATATTGCATACTGCTGTATGCAATAGATGGAAAGGATGCAGGAAGCCACTGGTTTGTGGAGTCTAATCTCACCCTGGTACACTGAGAGCAGGGGTAATGTGAATGGAAATGAGTTAGTCATGAACCAGCCAGGGCAGGAATCAGATGCTCCAGCTCACTGCAGAGACAAATGCTTCTGACAACATTTAGCTGGTGCAGACCATCAGTTCTCAGAGATCAGGATTTTCACAACACTAATCCAGCTGAAGCATGGGCTAAAGAAATTTTTCCAAGTGCACCTTGAGCACACAGCCCCCGTGACATAACTAACAGCACTGATAGTGTTTACAGGCAAGTTCCAACACTGTAAAGCGTGAAATGTATGTGTCAAGTTTATTATGCTTCCCTTGCCTGGAGCTGATTAGTGCAAATTAATATTTCACACTAATCAGCAGGAGCAGTTAGCACACAATTTGGATTTACGGAATTCAGCTGATTGCATTAAAAATGTATTTAGGCTATTTTTGCGTTGTGCAAATAGAGCAAAAGTATCTGAGCTGTTTCCAGTAAGGGTTTTTTGGTAATATTTCCAGTGTTAATATTACCCTTCATATAGCCATATACATGGTAGTTGACATGATAGTGGCTTTATGGATATGCAATACTTATAAAATGTACAGGTCATATTGAATGAAAAATTAATGCTTAGAGTTTTTTATAGGCAATGATTAGTCAAATTTTAATTATAAATATATTTTCAACATACCTTTAAAACATGAAAACAGCTAATATTTGAATATTTTCAGTCTGAAATTTCATCCTGAAACTGCTTAAGAAACTCACTTCTCAGTTAAAATAGTTATTTTTGGCATTATAAAAATAAAACAGTATTTTCACTTATCTGGATCAAGCAACACATCTTCCTGCTGTGAAGAAGAAATGAGGAAGACCACCTGCTATACAAAAAGACTACCTGTTTCTGCAAGCTTTCCCAGAACAACACACTCAGTCTCACAGACCATTTAAAGACCCAAACAAAACCTTGACGATGTCCCCATCAGTTTTCAGGAACATATAACTCATCATGACTTCTGGAAAAGTTACTGTGGATGTTCTCACTGTCTTCTGTGAAAGCTGGCTCAAGTGAAGCATAATTTAGCTCATAGCTCTTGCAGTTGTCCAGAAAATCTTTGCAACATTGATTTCAAATACAATTGGATGGCACAGGAACTGTTAGACCAATTTTTAGATACTATATTGGATTTCTGACAAGGAGACATTTGAGTGCTTTGCACTAATTAAAAATACACAGACACACACACAGATAGATATTTTTATAAATTAGGGATTAACTTTTGGAAAACTAAACTAAGCATTTTTTTAGCCTATCTCCCATAGTACTACAGCAAATCATGCCTGCACAGCAAGAGGATGTATTGTCTTCTGTAGGTCTGGAAAGTGGTGACTCCATGTTTTACCCAGTGCCAGGCTCCAAAGCCATTTTCTTCCCTACAGACATTCATATGAACTTCTTGAGACCATTGGAATAGCTTTGGATTTACTGTGGTGCAACCAAGAAGAGAGCCTGAATCTCAGGTGGTGTGGGGACACACACTGGTGCCCCAATATTTAATGTGTGACTTCTGAGTCTGGTGATGTCTCTGAGATATAATTAGGAAATAAAGACCTCTGAGATTTGTCTAAGGACAGTATCTTCCTAGGCCATGGAATGTACTTTGTGTGGTAGTTTTATATCTCAGCATGAATAATTCCTTTTTTTTGACTTGGTTTTTGTTTATGAGACAATTCTTAATAACCTGCTCAAAAAATGGAGCATTCTATAAAGAATTATTGCAGCTCTCTTTCATCAGAAATAATAAAAGATATCTATATCAGGCTGTGTTGATGCCAACCCAGGACCCTGCAAGGCTCCTCCCCAAATGTGGGTTGCTATGTTGTGAAATGACCTTGAGCCATCTGCATCTCATTATGGGGCTTGCTTTGTACCACAAAGCCCAAACAAATATATTTCATTACATAATAGTTATTCATAATGCACATTCTACCATTATCAGTTATATGAGGTCTCTTCAATTTTCTTATTTGCTGATCCAAATCCACCATTGCTGCTCCCTCTCATTTGCTTGGTAATAAGTATAGGAAATTATGCAATTAGGCTTGTCAGCACGAAGAACTTGTAATGTTCTTACATATACCATAATTGCATCCCATTTGTCAACAAATGACAAGTTTAATAAGAGAAGTGCTCACATCATAGGGAATGTCCACACACTCCTTTAATAAACACTGATTGAAAAATTTACTGCTGTAGCAAGATGTTTTAGGACTTTAGTGTGAGGAGGAGAAAAGTTCAACCATAACTGGAAACATATGTCTGGAAAAAAGAACCCAGCTCTCCACACTGTCAAGTCTTACTGCTGGTTCAAATTTAGACAAGTACATATTGTTAAACCTGGAAACCTGGCTTTATGCATGGCCAGCAAACCCAGTTAGAACTCTTTGAACTGAAGCTGTGATAGAGTGTTGTGTATCCTCTGGATCCAAGCAAAATTCATATTTGTGCTTTTGTAGACTGCTGACCTTTATGCAGCTCTCATGTTCCTTTGAACCACTCCTATGGCTAATGTGTGTATGCCAGTGAGAAGGGAGACAAGGTGCCTTCCTGCCATGGGCTCCTCTCCATGCTTGGCATAGCCAAGTATGGATTGCTGTGGCAAACTTTTGATTCATCACTTGACTGAAGTTTCCTATTTCACATCTTGACATGCTGATGCAGATGGTCACAAGCTAAACCTCAGTTAAAATTGCAGTCCTGCAGAACATCATCCTGTGCAGACTTCCTATGTAGAAAATAACAATTCAAGCTTTCAGCAGAGAGTAGGAGTGTTAGACAAACTCTTCATGGTATTCTTAGGAATGCAACACCCACCTTCTTTAAGTGCTTTGAAAATCCAGACATAATTTATTAATCTTTAACTTGTTTATTGAATTCTCTGTTAGAGCAGGGTAAGAATAATCTACAAAAGAAGAATTTGAACTATGACATTCATGTTTCCAAATGGAAGGAAAAAGATAGCAGCAAACTAAAGCTTTAATGAGAAGAAAATGAATGATTAATTAGTCTCCAGTAAATAACAGTATAGTTGATGACAAGTTAATGTGATAATAAAATAAGAATGTATGTACAAAAGGAACTGTCCATCATAATTGATCTTAGTAGAGTTAAAATAAAAAGGTTAAATTGTATTGATTAATCAACTTTATTTATTTATTTTAACAAGTAGAACAGAAGACTCTGAAGCCAAATAAAATTCCTTATCTTTTCCGTGTGTTGGTAGCTCATCTCTAGAGTTGGAGTCCTTGGGATATCCTTCAGATAGCTATTGGAGAATTTTCTAGTTTTAAACATATAATAAGATGTCCTTTGGACATTGTAAAAGCTGCAGTCTGCTGTAAAACTCATTCTGTATTTATCCATGCCCATGTAATTGAATAAGTAAAAAGAAAACACTGTGGAGCCCTCAGGGTTTCTTTACTGCTGTGGAGGCTGGAAGACCCAGCTGGTTACTGCAGAAAGAGGCACTGGAATCTTTAAATAAAGTCACTCTGGTCACGGCTGTGCCGTGGATGTTTATCAGGATGGTGGCCCAGGATTAATGTGACCACTCTGAGAGCTAAAAGCAAACTCCATATCCTGCATTAATGCATTTGAACAGGATCCTGAAAGGTCAGGGTGACCAGTACATGTATTAAATTCTTTTCCAAGTACATTTGCTGCAAATGCATGAGTTGGACTGCTTTTCAAATGGGAACAGTGATGCCATGTTTGTGTCTAGGCTTCTGAACATCATAAAGAATAATTTAAATGCAGATGTGCTTTGATGGACAGGTGCTCATTTCAGCATGCAAAATCTGAATGCAAAAATAAGTAAATATGTAGCAGCTTTGGATAGGTAATCTATTAATGCAGGTAGAAAACAGGAATCACATATACAAAGTCTCAGTCTGAAGGCTTATGAATGGTGTATTGAAGCTGCAGAGCCTGGTGTCTAAAGATTTACACTTCCTCAGGCTTTGAGAGGAAAATAAACAGATGCCTAAACAGAGATTCCAAAAAACACCTCGATTCATCCCATCAATTTATTTGTCATAGCAAGGAACCCTTAAAATCTTACAAAATACACCCAAGAATACCAAATCTATAAATTTTACTTATTCAGCCCTTCCTGAAAGTAAGAAGCTTTGAAGAAATCTCTAAATAAGCTAGATATGCGTCCCAAGTCACCAAAAAAAAAAAAAAAATTAATAAATTAATAAAAAAATAATTCGCTGGGAAAAAAGCAGTCAGATCGGGAATATGTATTTAGAGGAAAAAAGGTAAAGTTATTTCTAAGTGTGGTGGCCATTTTCAGTCATTGAAATTGCCTCTATCCCAAGAAGGCTGGAGAATCTCAGAATGATTTGAGCAGCATGGAAAGCTAAAGATCATCTAGTTTCCACTCACTGCTATGGGCAGGAGCACTTTTCACTAGACCAGGTTGCTCAAATTACCAACAACCAGGCTTTGAACACTTCCAGAGATGGGACATCCACACTTTGGGAAACCTCTTTCAGTGTTTCACCACGCTCACAGTAAAGAATTTCTTCATCATATCTCATCTAAATCTCTTTCAGTTTAAAGCTATTACCCTTTGTCCTATCATTACCTCTCCTTGCAAAAATAGAAATGTGAACATAAATAATGTATAGCATCAACTGTACCTGCTTGAAGACTCCTTTATTAAAGGAACATATTCTGCAAGCAAGTAATCTGAGTTAATTTGTGTTTGAAAAGTATGTTTTAGCTCTCTTATTTGTAGGCAACATCTGGAAATTGATGGCAACCTCTCAGCTGTACTCTAAAAGGACGGAAATGTTTGTAAACTATGATACTGGAAAATTTCCATCTTGACTTTTGAACTATTGTTATAATAGTTTTCTAGTTTGTTACTATGGTGATAGTGCCCAAAGCTTCAGAAGCTGCAACATCAAAAAAGACTGAAACACAAGATTACCTAAAAGGAATAGATAACCTTTTATAAAGTAAATATTTATTTTTCATTTGTACATCTATTGTCTCATTGTTGGAGTGTCTCTGTTTTTAGTGTTAATTCTCTCAGCTAAATTCAGCTACCTATATGCCAATGCACAGGCTGCAAAGTCACAAGAGGAAAGCTGTTCACCCCATCTATTTTTCCTGTGTCTCTTCTGGGGATATGAATCATTTTCTTGAAACACCTCTCTGCCTCTCCTCACTAACTACAGTGTGAACTCATGTAACCTATCCAGCCAGCTCAAATGGTAAAATGAACTGAACATAGGTCGACATTTGCTGTAGGCTTATAGTTATTTTTTTATGAACAGGCTTGCTGGAGTTAACAACCATAGATTATAAAAATTGCTGTAAATATGATACTGTTACAACTTATATAAAATTATGCAGTAACTGCATATATTCACACACAGTTTTTTCTGAAGAAATAGATTGCATAATGTAAGTTTATGACCATGTGTGTGCAGTAGTTATGGTTTACTACCCATTACATATTATCACTGCAAAATCGGTTCCAAAAAGTAATTTGAATTACTGGAATTCCTCCTCCTTTCTCTCTCTTTTCTGCTCCTATTTAACTTCTATGACAAATCTATCTTGCAGAAATTCAATAATATTAATTATGACTAAGGGGATACGTGAAGTAAAAGCATGATCAACTCCCTGTATATTAGTACACAGTATTTAACTATAATTCAATGTAAAGAAATAAAATTAAACTGAGCAGAATATGTATCTATGTAAAGGAAAAATTTTTCATAATAAAACTGTATTTTGAAGGTACATTTTTTTCTTCTTGCGTGCCTTTTGTATAGTTGTGGTTTAAGCACAAATATTTTAAAAATAAAAACATTGTGAAAATGGATGAGGTGAAGATAAAAGTGTACTTGAAATTAATTTGTGCATTATTTAGGTAGTTCTGTGCAGTGAGAAGAAGCCATAGACTCACAGCAGTCGGAAAGACCTAATATATAATATATTTAAGGAAGTAAAAGGGAAGGGAAAATGAAAGAGATGTGAAGATATCTGCTTTTTGAAAATAGCTTTAGCATATTGCTATTAGGCACATAATGTTCTGTCTGTATTGTTCAATGCCCTGAGAGCTGCTCCCACTCCTTTTAATCACCACAGTGCTCAGCATCTCTGACTTGCTGTCCATTGAAAGTCTATCTGCAAACCTTCAAAAATCAGCTGGAGTAAAGGTACAGAACCTGATTGGTGTGAGAGATTTGGTACTTAATTCTAAAAGTATTTGAAATCCCACTGAGATCTGAAAATTGTCAGAATATACCCCTGAAAAAATATAGATCAAGCACAGAATGAATGTTTTCTGGTTTTGTTTTATGAGAATAACCTTAGACTAGAAAATAAAAAAAAAATGATATGAAAAAAGAAATCATTTTCTTGCTTTTGCCGAATATGTCTGATTTTCTTAAGTGAGGCTTTTATTTGTTTATATGAAATAAAGCTGTTACATTCAAGTTTATTATAGAATTGCAAATATCCTTTTCACACAAGTAAAGTTTCATATTCTGATTCCGTGAGGTGCAGATGTTTATTGTGTTCTGGAGGTGTTTTATCTGACCAGACCTAGACTTCCACAGAGGAAACATCCATGTCTGAGCTAGTCACATTAGCTTCCTTCTTTGTGATTAAGAAGAAAAAAGGTGAATTTTTGTCACTATAATTAGTCAGATCATTGCATCATAAGATCATTGAGGCAGGAAAATATTTGTGAGATCATGAAGTCCAACGATTGACAGAATACCACCACACCCACTCAGCCATACAGCAAAGTGCTACATTTATTCATTTTTTGAGTGCTTCCCAGGGATGGTGATTCCATCATTATTCTTGAGAGATGGTTCCACTGCTTAATTGCTCTCTCAGTGAAGAAACTTTTTCTAGTATCCAACCTTGGCAAAACTTGAGGCCCTTATCCCTATTGTTAGTTACCCTGGAGAGGAGACTGACCCCCACCTCACACAACCTCCTTTCAGGTAGTTGTTGAGAGCAGAGCTGTAGAGAGATGTCCATATTTACAGATGAATCATGCCCTAAAATTCTTTCCAATCCCCAATCATGGTAAGAGAGATCCCAAAAAGTCTGGTGAAATATTGATACCTAAGGTTAGCTTGGTGACTCACATCCTGAGTGAAGAGTCTTGATTTTACAATGTCAAGCAACTTGTGCCTTCATGCTCTATTTCCTAATCCCTTGCTTTTCCCCAAACTATTTGCTTCACTCTTGAGCTAATTCTGAAGAGGATGGAACATGCCATGATTTCATCCTCAGTCATCCTGTTTCTAAACCTTCTCCCATTAGAAAACAGCCGTGCAAGACAGAGGTGACTGAAGTAACGAGCTACTCATGTTAGACAGCTGCCAGTCTCACAGTGAGCACATTTTAACACACTGAATGCTAAGCTGTGTCTGAAGGCAGCCTGGCAGAATTTCAGGTGTTTCATTCCATTTCAGCAGCTCACCTCACCTTGAGGCAGGAGCTGCCTTGGGAGGCATCAGTCTCTTTCCAAGGAGGGCAGCTTGAGCTTTGGGCCAGCTGGAGATGAAGATACCAACCTCCAACAGAGTTTGTTCTCTCTGCCCACAGAACCAGGCCCCAAACAAAGGCAGTGAATGGGGAAAGAGGGTTCTGCCCTTCCCTGGGACCAGCAGGCTGCTATGCAGACTCTCCTTGCTCCAGGTAATGCAGGGCCTCTGTTGAATTCCTTGCCCCTTAACTCACACACCACCTCCTTCTCTCTGATTTCCTTATAGGAAATCATAACACGTAGCTCCTATAGGAAACAACACGTGTGATGATTTTTTCCCCAATTTTGCCAACATCTATGGAGATTTTTGACTGTTGATGGGCACAAAATTCATTATTGTTCTATAAGATAGTAGAACTGTATTTTGTAGAAAACTGTTGAAGAAATTAGGTCCAAGATACGTTTTAGACCTTCAAACTGCTTAGCTGTAAGTGATAAATTATTCAGGCCTAGGTCTTTTTCACTAGTCTTGGGTTAACAAACTGTTTTATCAGTCTATTGCCTACTTCTATTTCGGTACTATTTAAAATTTTATCATGGTGATACAGAAGTCTGGTAAAGATATGTACAAAAAATTTAAATATATTTTCAAGGAAGAAATATTAAATGCTGGTAAGAAAAATATGTCTGAAAAGTTATATATTAATCTGGAACCCCAAGAGGGGTTAAAAGAGTAAAAATTAATATGAAGTACTACCAAAGCCTAATACAGAAAAACAAGATGTTATTTTGATTAGTAACCCTTAGTGAAGATTCTCCAGGATAAGAATTGCTTAGTTGCATAGGAAATACTGTTCAATTGTGATAAATGTCATTTAAAAAATCAACATTTTTGTGAAAGAAAAGCAGGCTCTATTCCCACAATAGTATTTTTATCTCTGGCATTTTTGCAGGTGTGGAATTGAATTCCTACAGAAGTCATTGAGAAATTTTCCAGGCAAGAGAGATTTGAAGGTCCAAGATATCTCACTCACACAGCATTAATTTTCATGCACTTGGTTATCATTTACAACCTGGCCCTAAGCTGATCAGATAAAACTTTTGCTGAAGTGAAAACTTGTGTTTGTTTCAGTGGATGCAGGATGTGATCCACATGGGTAATAAATGTGTGATTTACAGACACGAGCTGTTGTACTCTACAGAAATATCCATGAAGAAAAACCATTATGTGTGAGGATATTCCTTTTATTTCAGCATGTCTAAAGGAGCACATATGCTGCCTTCTTCATTCTTAGCAGCAAGGTCATTTCCCAAAGGACACAGAACAAAAAAAATTGATCTACAAACATCTCTTAGAGCAGTTACTAAATATCTAGCCTTGAAAATCACTTCTAAAAGTAGAGGATGTATTGTGTTATTGTATATTGTATTTTCATCTTTCACTACCAAAGTCAATATTTCCACTGCCATCAGTCAAAAAATTGCTCTGAGTCCAGCTGTGTACCTTCCATAGCATAAAAGACATTCAGGTGTTACTAGGAGATCTATTATCTGTATTTGAGCCTTTGTCTGAGAAAAAAAGAGGAGGGAAAAAGCCTTTTCAGTTAATTAAGAAATTTTATACTAGAGGATTCAGTGATTTAAATATGGTTCAAATGTATTTTAGGACAGATTCTGCCATCAACCAAGAAACAGCAAATCTGATCTGAGAGCAAAGACTGCACATCTGGTAACTGTAGCCAGAGCTGGATGAAGGTTGGTTTGGCTGCTCCACTAAAGCACAGGCAGGAATTAAACTACAGGGGATATTGATAGTGAGAGGAGATTAAATTTGCTACAGAGCTTAAATGGGATGCAGAAAATAAGTGGAATGAGTGTAAAGGAGAATTTAGAAAAATGTTTGCATAAAAATGTGGGGGCAGAAGTGGAATGGAAGGAAGCAGATCCCTTCTGAGTGGCAGAAAAAAAAGCACATAAAACGGAAGTAGAATTAGCCATTCTATATGTGCATCTGTGCACATGTGTGGGGGGAGGAGTTTGCAATCTCCTAGAGAAAAAAATGTCTGAAATTTAATTGGAAATATTCCATAACAACAACCACAAGTACTTAAATTTGCTATATAGAGGCAGCAGATATCCAAGACTTAGAGAAGGAAAAAGGTGTGCTGAGATGTGTCATTTTGTGTTTTATGCTTCCTGTATTCTGTGTAGTAATGGATTCTGCCTTGTAATCTGTCTGAATGACATTTTTTTGTTGGTCCTTTATCCTCAAAAACTAGTAAAGTACTTTTTCTAGAGGCAAGAAAATTTGGGGTTTTTTGACAATCCTGAGAGCTAAATATTGGTGGGTTTACCTACTATGGGTTCCTTCTGCTATCTCTTGTGGCTTTGTCACAAAGTGTGATAGAATTTAAGCTTTTTGCTTATTGACCTAGCAACTTCCCTTCCCTTCCCTTCCCTTCCCTTCCCTTCCCTTCCCTTCCCTTCCCTTCCCTTCCCTTCCCTTCCCTTCCCTTCCCTTCCCTTCCCTTTCCCTTCCCTTCCCTTCCCTTCCCTTCCCTTCCCTTCCCTTCCCTTCCCTTCCCTTCCCTTCCCTTCCCTTCCCTTCCCTTCCCTTCCCTTCCCTTCCCTTCCCTTCCCTTCCCTTCCCTTCCCTTCCCTTCCCTTCCCTTCCCTTCCCTTCCCTTCCCTTCCCTTCCCTTCCCTTCCCTTCCCTTCCCTTCCCGAGTTTCCAGTGTTAATGACACTTGAAAGAATCTGAAGCTAGGTAAGAACCAGAATGCAAAAACCTCCACAACTTATTACACATAAATATTTTAATTTTTCTGCCAATCTTCTGATACTGTGGCTCTCATTCTCGAATGCTTTGTATCACCAAGGAGAATTATTCCCCTCTGTTTAACTTTAATAACTGGAGAACATTAAAATGTTATTATAGCTCAGTTTCCAACAATATATTTGATTGAAAGCAATAGGTGGGGCACTGAAGCTGGAATCCATTTCACACAGGAGCAGGGCACACTTCTGCTCACTCTGCTTGACTGCATTGTCCTTTTCGTCATGTGGAAGTCACAGCATGGGCTGGAGGGCAAAGCCAAAGCCTCCAGCACCTCATCTTACAGCCACCAGGCTCAAAGCTGCAGGAGCAGAGCAGGCAGAGCTGCCTGTCCTCCCTCCCCCTCCTTCCCATGGAGCTTCCCAGCACATGTGCCTCCCCTCCCTGCTGCAGCACCTCCAGGGGTGTTGCCCTGTTTGGGGTACCCAAGGACCACACAAGGTGAACATGCCCCATCCTCTCCCATGTCCAGATGTGGGGAGCCCCAGGCTGTGCACTGCAAACCTCACCTCCCTGGTCTCAGCTCTGCTGTGCTCTAACCCAGCCCAGCTGCCTTCAAATTCATTACAAAGGATGAACCTAAAGAACAGGTTCCCCAGTCAAGGCCTAGAGAGTGTTTCTAGATCTGGAGCTGCAGCTTGACAGGAATTTCAAAAGTGCCAAATTAATTTTGAAAGCTGCTGGGATAAATGGACTGACAAGTGCAGGTATTTGGGTACATAAAGGCACAGGAAAACAACCATTTTGGACCCAGAACTAGTGATATATTTAAATCCTGTGGAAAGGAAAGTGACTTAGCTAGGTACTCAGGCATCTCTGAAATATTTAACTGGTTTCTTAGCACTCTATCAGCATGATTGTTCTCTATAGCACTTTGCAGCAATAAGTAAATACTTGTGCCCTTCCTCTCCAGAATTCCATCTATACCAACAAAGAATAATTACTTAATTGTAGGTTATAATTGTGTTATAGTGTTGACCAAAGGCCAACTGCATTACACAAAATATAATAGATTATCTCTCTCCATAGATTTAAAATTAAGATTTTTTAAATGTATTTATTATTTCTTGAACACAGGGTAAAGAGAGCTGTACTGGGTCAGGCAGTGGCCACAGGAATATTTGACTCTGAAGCTGAAGACAGTAATTTCCCGTCTGGTGGGTTGAGTGACTGGAGAACACAACACGATGTGGATGAGCATATTTCTGGCTTGGAGCAGATGGCAGAAGATAAAATGTAAATATGTTTAAATCACCAGGAGTTTTCCCCCACAATCATTATGTTATTATATTTCAGTCTTTCAAAAAGCAGTTTACCTTTTATCAGCTCCTGTTAACTAACAAACTATATCATCATGCAAATAGAGAAGAGAAGACAGCTGTTTGAGTCACAAAAGATAAATATCACCTGAAACAGCTATTGTTTTGAGTTCCTGAGTCTACTAAATAGATATCTTCCATGCAAATAAATGATGTAACCCAAAGTGAGTCCAACAATGCACTGGCGAAGTAACTTGTGTGGTTTTCACAGGAGAATATTCAATCTGTGCAAACAGACTACCATCTGTAAACAGCAACATAAATAGGAAGTGTGCCTCTGATGTGCCTGCTCAGCAGATCTGATCCTTCAGGGTGGAGTGTGCCCTCAGAGCCCTATAGGAGGACATTTTCAAGGCATTTATTTTCACGGCGAGACTGGGGAGCTGAGGGTCATTTCCAAATGGGACAGGTTTCTAAGGTCACATAGTTGACTGAATGGAATCAAGCCCTTAGATTCCCTTAAAAAAACCCCATCTACTAATTTTTCACTGTTAAATTCAGAGCACTAGTCACAAGCAAATGAATTCACTTTTAGAGTTAAACATAACACTACTTTTCTATCAGGCAGGATGTTTTTAGAAGAAAAATGCTAAACAGCCACTATTACTTTAAATTTCCAAGGCATAAAAAACCCACTTGTAAAAATTCTTTCAATTTACAAGGAGCTTGCATTACACAAAACTGATAAGAAATAGATTAAAAATTAAACATTTATGACCCAAGGAACTGCTGAGCAGACTTTGCTCTGAAGAACATCTGTAACAATAAACCCCAGACTCCTGAAATTTGAATTTGCCTGTTGTACTTACTTAATTACTGTGCATGCTAACTATTTAGTCTCTGATAGGGTAATGGTGCAGTTGTGGAAAATATTATTCCCTTAGGGATTTTCATGTGTAATTTCTAGAGGGGAGCATTCCCATCTCAACATGCACACACAAGTGCCAGTACCATTAATGGAAGTTATGTGCACCATTCAAAGGGAGAGCACACTCCTGAGTATGCAACTAAATCAACAAACCCCCAGTATTACCATAATGCTAGAGGTAAGACCAGAGCAAAATATTTAGAAATAAAGAATGAGCACAATTTCAGTCTTGCCATATGTTATAATGGTGATATTATCTTCTGTCAAGGGACTCTGACTACTCTTGATAAATCTGAGTTATAGAACTAAAACACAGTGGAATGGAATGTGGTGTTACTAAGTGTATAAAGGCTGTTTCAGTTTTACCTTTGTCTTTACTTGCTGATGTACAACATCTAAGAATTGGAACACAATAACATTACTGAAACTTTCATCCTGGTCCTAATTTACACTTTGCTCTGGCAAATTGTTTTTACACCCATGATCAGGCCATTTTTACTCTAGTGCAGGAGTAACAAAGTGAAAATGGGAATTACTCTCCCTTAATGGCAAGTTCTGCCTTCAGATATATTGAACCTGTGTGACTAAAAGCTTAACCACAAGCATCCAGTATTTCTTCTGTATTTTTTAAGGAGAATTACAAATTTAAATTAGATTATAGTGCCTTTCCTAAGGTAAATTTCAGGTATTCTTTTTACAATGTCACAATTAATTTTTTACTCCATAATAGAAATCCCAATTTAATTAATTGCTCTGAAATTGGCTTTTAATCCCCTTATTTATGTTAACAGCTCTTATTAAGTCATTACCTTCTTGCCTCTGAATTATGCACAGTTTAGTCATACAGATGTTCTACATGAGAAAAACACGCATGGATCATGTTTCTGCATATACAATTATCTCATGCAAACTGACATTTTGGAAAGGAAATAGTGCAATTCCTAGAGACCAAATAGTTTTCTGGTTCAATGTCTTCAGTTTTACTGATCAAACATCACAAACAGAGATGCAGCTTCATGTTCAATCTCAGCAATGGCACTGATTTTGTTTCCTGAGGGTTAGAAAGGGACAGGTATGAAGAGGTAATACAAGATAGGGCACTTTTTAACTGTTAGCAAAAAAAAGTTTCATACCTTTATGTGTGAGCTATGAATTTGAGTTTAAGATAGATGTCTAAGTAGATTCTTGTTTCTAGTAGCTAGTTTTTAAAGGGGTGCTTGCAGCAGAGTGAAATTGAAGGAAAATGTGAATTTTAAAAAAAGACTTTTTAAAAATCCTGAGGTAGCAAACATGTTGATAGATTATTTGGTGCATACTTTCTAAGTGAATCTTCCAGGGTAATGTAGGCCACTAAAGTCCTGAATGAGGCCCAAATGAAAAGCCATAAAAAGCAGCTCTGTGAAGAGCAACTCTGTATTAAAACACAGTTAGTAAGCTTACAAAGATAACAGTGCATTTGTTATTTAATATAGATTTCCTAATTGCAAAACACATTCTGATTTATTATAAAGACTATGATTAGATTAGGCCAAACAAATCAATATTCCTTTAATTAGTGGCATGGCTGCTGCCTCACTACGGTCTGTGCTGACATCAGAGCCTAATTTTGAGTTTAGGATCCCAGAGTTGCATAACAATGTTTTCCAGCACTGAAGCTTGAGCTTTGTTTCACATACAGAGAAAGCCACTATGCTAGGAAAAAAAAAAAAAAAAAAAAAAAAAGAACAGTTTCAACAGAAATAAATGAGCTGCTCTGTAAATTAATAGTAAAAATAATCATCATTTATGCCCCATCCAATAGCTGTGGGCATGCAATTGTATTTCAACAAAGTACTAGCTTGCATTACTGCTCATTGGATAATATTTCATATTAATTAGTACTGCAGCCTGCTGGCCTATTTCTAGAGATGTCATTAAGCGATTGGATACCACTGAGTCACCTAATCAATGAAACAAAAATTACTAACACAGAACAATTAATGGCAGCTACTCAGTCATGTTAAACTAGGAAAACAAGAAAGGTCTCACTTAACTCTGAGTGCCCAGACCATTACTGCACTCAAATATCCTCAGAAAAGAGCGTCTCCCAGTTTGCAGAATTTTCCTTTTTAACAAGTAATCGTTACTATGATACTAAGAAATTTTAGGAAAATAGAAAATTGTGATACCAAAGGAACAGCAAACACATGGTCTAAATAGTAAACAGTGTGCATGTATGTATTTGTACTTTTAAAATAGATATAGCTGAGCTTGGCCATAGGAAGGTCATATGGACCTCAGTGGTTAGTGCAGAGGCCCCTCAGAAAGAGATGTGGTGCCTACTTGGTAATTTTGGTGATAAGCTCTTTCCTTTAGACTTGTAAAACATGTTCTATTTACTTATTAACAGTTCAGAGCTAAGAGCTGCCAGAACAATTCAGCCAAATAAGTACAAATGTGTGCTCATTTTTTGCTCTCTCTGTGATCAGAGACAGACAGATGATTCTTCTATGAAAAAAAAAAAGCATGAGATTAAAATTGTGCCCAAACCACAGCCATGAAACATTGCCACTCTTTGCAGAGAGATGATTTAAAGAGATAAAACAGAGCAGAGGGGTTATTCAGAGGATATTCAGGATCCCCAAAGTTTCTCTCCTGTCCATTTCCTGCACAACTGAATCTTTTCTGTCTCTGATTCATATAAATTAGGGGCTCATAGCACCACATTTTAGTGTCATAAGAGTTGCAACACATCACAGAAACACACTCCTTTAGCTATTTCCCTCTTCTTGTATGCTCCAAGGAATTATAGTAGTCTAAAAATGGCCACAAACAAGAGTTAAGGAAAATATTTTGAGATGCTTTAAGTCTTGCTCAGCTGTGAGTGATTTGCTGCTTCCTTGCTCTTTGGTGAGTGTCCAGTTCCTTCCCTGAGGGCCCTTGGGCTATGCAGTGTAATATTATGTACCCTTCCTCCCTAGCTCCACATTTGCTTTCTGAATCTGCTACTTCTTCAAATTCCTTCACAGAGTTTTTTTTACATCTCCTGTGTATCTTTAGAATCAGGAACCTAATTATTGAACATCCCTTTTGAAATCAGATTTCTAAACCACTGCTGCCTAGAAGTTTTAGGTGAAAGAAAATATTTTCTACAAAATAATCAACGAAACATTTTGACTGACCCTCAGATGCCTCCTTTAACTTTACAGAAACAAGATAATACTCAAAGCCTTCCAAACCTGACTTGGAACAAAATTCAAGATTCTTTTTAAGGTCATTCAAGGACTCATTTGTTGTGTGATCATCCTACTCTGCTCTGCTCTGCACTGGTGTGGCCTCACCTCGAGTCCTGTGTGCAGTTTTGTGCCCAGCAATATAAGAAAGATATTAAACCATGAGAGAGCATCCAAGAGAAAACAGCAAAGATGAGGAGGAATGAGGTCACTTGGTCTGTTCAGGCTGGAGGAGAGGAGGCTGAGGCAGACCTCAGTGCAGGTACAGATTCCTGAGAGGGGAGAGGAGGGGCAGGCTCTGATCTCTGCCCTGTGCTGACAGTGACAGGACCAGAGGGAATGGCCTGGAGTCGTGGCAGGAGAGGTTTAGGTTAGACATTGGAACAAGGTTCTTCCCCCAGAGGTTGGTTGGGCACTGGAACAGGCTCCCCAGGGAAGTGTTTCTCTTCGTGTTTATGCTTGGATGAGGAGTGAGATTTTGAAGCAAACCTTCCTGCTATTCCCTCTTAGCATGCTTTGGATCACACTGCTGAGCTGTCAGAGCTCACAGGCTGCAGTGGAACCAAAACCTGTCTATAATTAGCAAGTAGTGCAGTCAGACAGGAATGGGTCCCCAGAGCAAACCTGCTGGAGCTGATGTTCAGTTTCTGTGCATGAGTTTTATGTGCATTGTCTCTGGTCTACAGACTGAAAAGGCATGAGCTGGAATTATCAAATATAATTTTAAAAAAGTTTAAAGAAATCCCAACTCAGCATATTCTGTGATGCTGTAATTATTTCAGTAGGTTTTCCTTAAGGAGAGACTTCCTGAAAAGTTTTTATTTGATAACAGATTTAAAATTTTCCCTATTTTTTTTTCTCCTCATAAAATCATGTATCTTATTTGGGAGAGATCTTGATTGCTTGCAAAGGGAGTGATGATCTCCATGTTCACTAAACCCTTTTTCTTACTGTAGTACCTTTTAACTGTGGAAAATTGTAAGATTGTTTCTTCAGAGAAGTTGTGTGTTTGTCCATGAAACAGATATTTTTAAATTTCACTGTTTGTTGACAACTTCCCAAATAAGCTGGAAATTACTAAGATGATTTAAGTTTTCCAAGGTACCAATGGATACTCATAGCTCATGGTCAAGAACAGAAATGGGAATGGACTCAGATAAAAAGGAATTATATTCACTGTCAATATGTAAAAGTCCTAAAAAAGAAAACCCACAAGTGCAGGTGTGGCTTTATTTAACCTTGGTGTTTTGCTATCTGTTCATGTTTGAGATTGGTACCTTCACTAAGATTAGTCTCTCAGGCTGTGTTTCAAAGGACAGCAAACTTATGAAATATCAAAATGGTTTGAATACTAAAGAAAAGACATTTAAAATTCTATCTCTCTTGATTTTTTTAATCTGGATTTTCAGGGGATATGGAGCCAGCACTCAGGCCAGAGTCCTGACACATTGTGGCTGCTAGAAGGAGCCTGATGCTAGCTCTGTATATGCATTAGTCCACAAGCCAGACAAGCAAAAGCCTTTGCTACTCCATTTCTCCTAGGCAGAGCAAACAGCACTGCACATCTTCACCCTCTCTGCAGGCAACAGCAGCACAGGCAGCACGTCAAAGGGCTCAAAATATTTGCATTCATTTCCTATTACTGCCTTGAAAGTGAATCAAGGACACTTCTCAGATTGTCAATGGCATTTTTCAAGGGAGAGAATGCAGATGGGGCAATTGAGTGTTTAACATTTAGGCTTTTACCTGCAGTATAGAGAGACTGGATGCAAGCAAGGCTTGGCCATGCAGTTGTAGCAGACAGTGCTTGTGCTCCTCTGCTTAAAACACGTGCTTGAAAGAGATGGCAAATCCCCAAAGCCACAATTCCTGTTAACCCCAGTCTGGAGTCAGTGGCAGCAACAGAGGCAACTGTCTGCAACCTCCTGCCTGTTCTTTGGGTCATGCCCTGCCCTCTCTCTCTTTGTGTCAGCAGGAAAAATACCAACCCTAACTGGACTCCCAGTTCCTCAGCCATGAGGGGGTAAAATTCAGGTTTGCATGGAAAGGTACAGATTCACAAGAATTGGGGTCCGTGGACTTGTTTCTGGTGCTATATCTAAGCTTCTTTCAGCACTGTCTTCATACATCTCTTCCCTGCTTTCTCAATAACTAGTCTTTCAAAGTCTTAAGAACACCAGTAATCATTATTTTGAAGTTGCAGGTTCATACTGTGGTGTTGAGCATGGTTTATACACATATTTCTGGCAGAATCTGGGCTTTCTTCTTGCACCAAAAAATCCCAAACCTTGCTGTTCCTTCAGTCTGTTAGGAGAAATACACCAGTTCTCTCAGCTCCTGCCTGCCTTCATGCACAAGCAGATCAGTGGAATTCTGAGTTGCTTGTACTAGCTGTGTTGCTCATGCAGAGAGTGACAGTTGTTCTGGTGACTGCATTTTGGTTATTCCACAAATTCGTACAACATATTAGTAGATGCAGTTTCAAATAAAAGCTAAAACACTGTTATGGAACTTTGAAGACAGTGCTCGTGCTACACCACAGGGCATCAAATTAATAACAGCTTTGGAAAGAGTTAAAACATTTGCCAGGGGAGCTCATTCAAATGCACTTCATTACATCAGCTGGGAAATATTTCTGCTTTGCAAACACTACAGAAGAAGCACGAGCTATTCTGTTCCCTGAAACAAAGCTATTTCCCATTAACACCATTCACAACCACCCTGTGACACACAAGCTCTGCCAGACAATGGGCACCTTGTCACCCTCTCCAGGGCACCTGTGGGGCACCTGTGGGGCCAGGTGCTGCTTCCCTGCAGCACTGGGGGGCTGGGGCACCCCAGCAGAGGCTCCAAACCACTGTCACAGCACACATTTCTGCTCCTGGTGGAACTAAGTCCCACTGAGTCGTAAATATTGACTCAGCAGTGTGGCTGCTGCTTTCATTTTTTCACTGCACAATGCCACAGGAGATTATTAGGCTTAGCAGCTGATTTTTGCTTGTAGAATGGATCAGTGATCATTGATAGCAGAGTCACTTTTTTATACACTTATTTTAGTCAACAAACTGTTGTAGCATGGCAGCCATGATTATTCATCTGTGCTGTAAATTGAATTTCCTTCCTCATACAAATACAAGAGTACTTCCCTTGCTTTTCTTTAATTATTGGGTTGCAATTATTAAACCTACAAGGTAACTCACATATTTACCAACACTAGAAAGAGACAGAAAGGAAATGGATGTTTCCATTAAAAATGTTTCTCTTTCTTTGTGTTATTCCTAACATTAACTCAAATGTAGTTTTACTCAGATGTCCCAGCTAAGAGAGGAGCTCCATTATGGTACTTCTGGTTATACAGACATCATAAAAGAAAGTGGCTTTCACTCCACCTTGCTGGAGTTTCCCTTCTGATGTTAGACAAACATTTTTGGACAGTATTGCCTCTCTTCTCCCAGTGAATAACTTAATTTGTTGAAGTAGCTTTGCACCTGCTTTAAAAAAATCGTGTATTGATTGCAGCATCTTGTAACAGGAACTTGTTAGACTAATAATATAAAATTCTATCTTATAAGACAATGTGAAAGAAATAAAATTAAGTTTTCCCTTTCCTTAACTTCCCTTAAGTTCCTTGAGGCTGTAGAGTGTGTTTTCACATGGCTGATGAAGTGTACCTGAGCAAAACCTATGTGTTTACCACTATGATCATAGCTGGCCAGAATTTATTTTTCTGCAGAAGATGTACAAAAAAACCAAAAAAGTTTGTTATCAAAAAATGAAAAATAAATATTTTCATTGTAAGATAAAGGACTGATTTTTGCATGAAGCATTTGGACTTTGCTTTTTGATGCAGAACATTTTTCCTCTTACAATATATATTTCCTGCCTGAAAAATTCTAAACAGTCTATCAGAAAAAAAAGAAACTGGTAGTTGCAAAGGCTTCAGCTTTACTCCTCGAACTGTAGATCATGAAATAATTGCAGCATTTCTTTCAGAACTAATTTCTAAAAGGTTAATATATCAATGAAAATGTCATCAATAATTCACAAATGCTATGATAAGAAAAATGCACTGAGTAAACGGTTGGCTATTTATTACTTACATTCTCAGTGTTGGTTATTACAGTTAAATGATGTAACAATTAGATATAATAACTATTCAGTCAAAAATTAGGTTATTTATCATAAGTCCATATAGGAAAATGAAATGCAAGGATGTAGTCACTGATGGCAAGAGGGTTTTTCAAGAGCATTCACTACAAAGAAAACCACAGTCTCTGCCTAAAAGAACTTGTTTTTAATGACAAAAACCCCCAAACATTAGAAGATAAAAGCATTCCATATAAGTAAATGGGTGAAATGATATGCAGATGCAGATTGCCTATATGCAGTTATAAACTCTTTTCTAATTGTTTGTAGTCAGCCAGTTAAGCCATTAGCATGCTGTGTTTACTGCTATCTGCCTCAGTTCTCCCCTTTGTCATAAAAATGACTTAATGGCTCATCTGATAAAGCCAAAAGAGACAGCTCTTCACTGCACAGCTTTCATCCCACTTAAACCTTTTGAGATGTACACATAAAATGAGCTGCATGAAGACTTTTAATATCAGGAAAAGGAAATCCTACCTTACTGTTTTTATGGCTCATGTTTTATATTCAGTCTTGCTTTCGAGTGGCTGTGTTGGATTTACTCTGGTGATGCACAAGTGGGCTCTAGCCCACTGTGTGCTGCATGTAGGTGACTGCTGGAGTTCCAGAGCATGGCAGGGTAACACCTGGACAGCTCTGGTAGGTTTCCCTGCCTGGCAAGCACAGAGACCTGGGGATTCCTGCTGTGCTGAGATTCCACCAGCACAGCCCATATTTCCAAACAAAGGTGAAAAGAAAAACGTCTTATGCAGCAAAAAATCAACTTATTTTATGCAAATATGGAAAATATGTGAGGAATCTGGATTTATCTTTGAGAAGGGATACTAGTATTGTTGCTGAAGCACCATTTCTGCAATTCTTTCTCACTCACAAAATGAGTCAAAATCTGTCTTCATTTACTCTGAGCTTGTCCTTGTATGACCAAGTGTTTTTGGAAGCTGAATATTTCTCACATGTTCTTACAAAAGAGGAAGAATTAATTTTATTGCTGGAGTCTGAAAAGTACCCAACTTTGACTTCCAGTTTTTATAAAAATGCAGTGTTATGTCCTAGCCCCTTTGTCCTTCAGAGGAAACACTGGAGGGCTGTGTTGGCAAGGGGATTACTAATGTGCTTCTCTGCTCCATTAGCTCCTCTCCTCCTTTGTTTTTCATATCAGTTTGTGGAATATGAGTGTTTGTTTTGCCCAGCCTCCTTTGGCACTGCCCCAGCCTGTGTCCCCCATGGCTCTGTGATGCCACAGGCTGCCCTGGGATCTGCTAAACAAGATCAGAGCAGCTCCAAACCCAGCAGCTGCTGGAATGCCCCTTGGGTGAGTGGACAGCCCAGCTGTGGGAGGGACCTCAGGGGGTCTCTATAATCCACTGCTCAAGGCAGGGTCTGACAGGAGATCAGACCTGATTGTTCTGGACCTTGAAAACACTTAAGGGTGAAGACTGAGCTGCATCTCTGACAACATTCCTCTGCTTAATTACCTCTCCTATTTTTATCAGGACTTTCTACCAGAAGGGTACAAATCCAGTCTTGCTGGAGAGATGTTATGAACAACTGTTGCTATAATGATACTTTGTCTTTTTCCTAATTACTTAAGATCAGACAAAGTATCTTAGCATGGATGGAAAAGGGTACAAAAGAGGCCCTTTCTTTTCTCAGGTTTATTCTAAGGCGATGGCATGGCCGGAAAAGGTAGATTCTTTTTGGGAACTAGGTTTTCAGGAGAGGGAATGGGGAATGGCTTTGGCTAGCAGCCAATGGGATAAGGACACAGGGGGATAGGATCAGAATACAGGAACTCCCGGTGGGCTACAAGGTCACAGGGGAAGGTCACAGGACAGGAAGGATGACATGAACCGGGGACTAGCTGGAAGGAGGTGGTCAGGTATGCTGATTCATTCTTTTTACCTCATTTATTGAATTACAACAAACTGTATCTTGTAGTCCCAGAGATTAATCAGGAGTACCATCCAATCTTTATCTTTACAAGGTCTCAGCCAATATCTTTATTTTAATCTCAAAATAACACTGCAATTATTCCTTCTTTGATGCTGTGAGCAACTAATCAATCAAATGCAAGATGGCTTGCTTCTTGAATGTTTGAAGGAAGAAAAGAAATGGCCAGCTTCAGCAACAACTGGAAAAACAAAGTGATGTGTAGAACAGTGCTGTCATTTTCAGTGAATAAATTAGGTGAATTTTAAGAGAGAAATCAATAAGTAATAGTGAGATTTTTTGCCTTGTTCAGTTTTTTGTTTTAGCCAGTATGGAAAAATAAGAACAAGAATTTTGTATTTGGGCCATTGAAATGTCCAAGGAGTAGCCAAGGTACTGCTATTGAGGAAGGAAATGGCATCTTATTCTTTTATTCTCTACTGTTAGCAATTCCCTTTTTATTTCACTTATTTCACAGTCACACCTCCTTCAGTCTCTGGATTTTTGGCCATGGGAATTAGGAAAGAGGAGAGAGGCAGAAGAAAACATGTTTGAGATGAATAAAGATAAATCTTGAAACACAAAATATTCTCAAAAAATTCATTTTTTTCCTCCTAGAAATGGAAGTTTCAGCAGTAGCAAGAGCCTCAAAGACCAATTTTTGATTTTTAATAAACCAAATCAATTCTTCCTGTTTGGTTTGTTCTTTGCAGTGAAAATATGGCACCCTAACAGAGGGCCAGTGGAGGACTTGTTCACTGTATATTTCTGAATGACTATTTCTAATATCAATTATAATATCTGGCTATCTCTAACATCAGTCATGAGGATGCTTTAGGATTACTTTTTACTATTAACAATTATTTTTGAGATTACTGAATGAAAGATGTTGAAAAGAACATCAACACACACTGTTGAGGCATGATGCTGTCAGGTGAAACTGAGTCCTCCCTTCAAAGGCTCCAAAGCCCCAGACTCTGTGTGTGTATAGATAATTAACTATCCTTCTATTCTTTTAATCTCTTACACATTAGGATCATTTTATCTCAAGTTATTTCTCTTGAGGTATACACTGTCATTTCAGCACTATATGCCTAAACAAATTAGACAAAACTGTTGATGTAAATCCCAAAGAGGAGCAATGCAACTTCATTATAGCAATTATGTGTTTTATGATTTCTTTTTTTTTAATACAAAACAGATAGTTGAACCTTAATTTAAGTTCAAAAGACAGTCAAGTACATATGGCAAAGAAATCTGAGGGAAACTCAGTTGAAACAAGGTAAGAATTGCATTTGGTCATGTTTAAAACTAAACCAAATAATCTGTATCAGACCATCCTACCATAGTGACTGTTCCTACTTGTGAAGGCTCATGGTAATTCACATCTGCTGATCTCATTACACAAAGGGAGCAGGTAGGAGCCAAAAACCAGCCTCTGGTTTGGGTTCCAAAACCCCCAAAATGGCTTAAGGGAAACAAACCCCCTCCCCTTACAAGACACAACCCTCTCTCTGATATGCCTAATTAACTTTCATTTTGAAGTCATCAAATATCATCACTTGCAATTTATTTTTTGAAATGTTTCCTTAATTCTGGTAGTGCCTGCTGTGTTGTAGTTTTTAATGATCTGTCAGATTGTCGTTGTTAAAAAAGTCTTGAGGGATTTGTAAGATGCTCTGAAGTTCACTCTGAGTAGAAATGCAATGAGTAGGAGCTCAATGAGAGAGTGGTTGAGAATAAAGGTGTCAGGGACAAAGATATGAGCAAAAAGTAGGATAAAGATACTAGTGAATCAAAATAAAATGGAGCATGGATGATAAAGATGAAATCAGAAAATCACAAATTACCTGAAGAATATTTCACACACTTTTTTTGCTACCCAAACACAATATATCTTGCAATCCCTGCAAGAAAGGACTGTGAAAAACAATCCTTCTTAATGCAATGATTTTCCACGTTGGTGGCAGCACTTGATTTATTTCTTCCAAGGTTTCTTTCTTTTTTTCCCTTTTCTGGTCCTCTATGTGTAGGCCATGGCTCTCAGTCTGGTAGGAGAGACATTATCCTCTATTCCTTCCATTGTTCTAGAATGGGAAATGCTTCAAAGGCATTAAACATTATTCAGTATAGAATGTGAAACAGTTTACCTCTGAAAAATGTTAAGATAAAGATCTCTCAAAAGAGATATCTAGAGAGGAGTATTGGAGTAGGTGAAGTGAAGAATTAAGCTTTTATGTAAAAGAACTCATGTGGGAACTATATAATTAAACTAGGCAAACAATCCTGACTATGTTCTATAATCATGTCAGCCAACAGCTATATGATTATGGCATTTCAGTGACTGTGGAAACACATTTTACACATTTTAAAAACATCTTAATTTGGTTTTCTGCAGTTTTCCCATATAGAATCAAAGAATTTTGTGCTCGGGAGCCTTGAAAATCAGGTTATTTACAGATCACTCAGATTAGTTCTAACTTTTGGTTCTTGTACAGCACATACTGTCTCCTGAAGGTCAAGTGCATGTGGGAAGCAAGCTTCTCACTGGACATGCATCTTGATTGGCTTTATCATATCAGTCAATTGCTTGAGTTCATTAAATCTACAATCCTGAACATACAATTCATCATACCCATAAAATACACCAATAATCAGAACAGAGCCAAAGTAAGGTCAAGCATGAGTTGCTACCCAGGATGGCTGTGTGTTGCCCACTGTGGAAAGAACTGTTTTTATTCTCTGGAAGCAGGATAAACAGCAGTTTTGTGGCAATCAGAGTAACAGTTCTCTGTGAGGTGTGTGAAAATTTATCCCAGCTACTTTTTTTAACCACGAGAAAGGAACAGAGAGCGAGTTTATTTATCCAGAGGACATTGGCTGGATTTTGGCTCACCGGCCTTTCAACACTGATGATAAAGATGTTAACATCACAGCCAGTGACCTAAATCTCTCTTAAGAGTCAAAGGAGAGAAATAGATGTCTCAGGGATGTGATTCACCTGAGCTATTTCAGACAGATATTTACCTGGGAGATGAATTACACCCAGGACTGCACTGACTGAATTGACTGGATCTTTGCAGACTGTAAAGATCATGGGCTGATCACTCCAGAACAGTACATTTCATCAAATGAATCCTAGTTAGTGTCAAAATGCTAAGGGCTGGTACAGGGTCAGTAGTCCAGGTTCCATGGGCACAGTTTGGATACTTTCCACCAGAATGAGGAGTTCCTTTGTGGGCACATCCCTCACTAAGCCAAACTGACCCCTTGAAATACCTGCCATCCCCCAACCACTGAGAAAGGAAAGTCTCAAAAAGGTCAGTGTTTTAAGATGCTTGACAGAGCTGTGTTTGTAGTTTTAAAGGATGATAAATAAGAAGGGCAATTTTCATGCAGAAAAATTTCAGCACTTTCAGTTGCTACAATAGCTTTTCCAACATCTCAGGAAATTTCAGAAAAATTCTACTTGTCTGTCTGTGAAATATCAGACATTAGTTGTAGGAACTGTGCTAAGCTTCACTAATGACTGCACTTGATCAAATAATACTTTTTAATCATAAAAGCTACATTGTGATAAAAATTAAAATTCTTCAGAAAAAAAAATCACCAGAACTCTTTAAAAATCGAGATTACATGTTTTACTCCTTTACCATTAATTAAAATGCACAGTTCTTTAGTAGGCCTTAGGGAAAATAAAAAAAAGTTAACCAGCTGTAGCTACCATAACCTGCACATCCCTATATAGAGAACTTTTATTCTTTTGTTTGTTTGTTTGTTTGAGGTGAAAACCAGAGAATGACAGCCTTGTGAGAGCTCAGCAGGAACTTCAGTTTTCTAATATAGCTCAGCAGGAGAGAGATACAGCAGGAAAGCAAGCAGAAATAATAACCAGAAGCCATATGAATAATGGGAACACAAACCATTGTCGTGTAGGGAAAAAAGAATCTGAGTATCCACTCTTTTGACCTTATATTGCACTGTAAGTGACCCAGTCAGTTTTGCTGTTATCCTTTTCCTGCAATTAGTAAGGACTTTTGGATTTCCAATGGTGTTGGATGAGGGTCTCAGTAGTTAGTGTAATTTCCAGCCCTTTGGACAATTTAATCATTTTATTATCTGTGGTTTTCTTGCATCTGTATAATGAAGCAAAAAACATAACATTGGAGTAAAATGGAAAGATTTTTCCTTTGGACAAGAAAAACAGATTGAAGATATGCTTTTTATTTTTGCTTCTATATCAAAGAGTCACTGTTATTAATGTATAGAATTTGTGTTGAATGATACAATGAAAATTGGAATTGTCTATGGGTGTGAAAAATTTGGTTGCTGTGGTTATGGGGGTTATGGTTATACTTTTTGAGCCATGATTCCCACTCACAGCAGAACAGACTCTGGTTAATTTTCAGTTTTGTGCACTTAATTTCTTAACCCAGACACCAATTCAGGGCCATAGATGTGAGTGAATATGCACATATGTACTATGTGCTATATGTTCTATTCAGGTTTTTGTCACATTACAGAAGATGGAACAGCCAGAAAACATACCATAAAAGTGGGTTTCTGGTAGAGGCTGATAGCAGAATGCAATATACCAGGGGGGATAAGCTGTTTCACCAAAATATGATCAGTTTGTATTCAATTTGCATTAATATTGTAAATTTGTGTTAATAAAACATGTATTTTCAGGTTGAGGGTTTGTGCATTTTTCATACCATTTTGAATTGACTGTAATGAATATCTAGCAAAGTTGCACCAGACAAGATTCTACATACCGAGGGCATTTAATCACATCAACTTCCCACTGATGTTAATTGGGGTATTCTAATGAGCAATGAACACTCAGTCACTCAGGGCTATGACTTTGAAATCCTTATAAATCCTCTATACACTCATGATCAATAATTTTGATTCCAAAGCCATTCAAAATAAAAGATTATGATAATTTATTGTGAAACTATTGCATGAGAAGATTTGCTAAATAGATTTCCTTATTAAACAATTCACATAACTTCATCATTCTTCATTATATCCTTAGGGTCCACAAGTCCAAACAAAGCCCACAGCGTTCAATAATGTACTCTGCTTGATCATTATGATGCAAAACAACGTTTTCACTATTACTAAGCAGATTTACAAGAAAAGTTGGCAGAAATCTTGGTCAAATATTTAATTCAGAACATCTTGGCTCTGAATATGTTACCTTGGTGTTTTTCCTTTTGCTTCACATAAATCAGGAATTTGATAAAACAGATTATAGTCTAATATAGTATTTTATAACATTATTAAAAAGAACTAAGGCATATAATCTAGATGTAAATAAATTTATAATGGAGATTTTGAGACAGATTTTCATTCACTTAAGAAGCAAAATTTCTAGAGCAGCCTCTCAACAGATCTAAGAAGAGCAAAAATATTAGCAGTTCTACTATGGTTAAATCAACTTACAAAGGTATTAATTGCACCTACACTAGTGAAGAAGCACTCTTGAGCACAGGAACTCAGTTGTCTACACTCTAAAAGTGAGCCCAAGCATTTCTCTGGCAGGGACCTTCCAGCAATTCCTTAATATTTCCTAGGACAATCAGTGAGTTTGCATCAATTGGGGAGCATTCCTCATACACTCATACACTCTATTTCAGAGAGTAAGAAAAAGGATGAAATAAAAATGAATGATTCATTGTCATCTGTTGTCAGCAACAAAGAACTGTTCTGGTCATCTTTTATTTACCATTATGAGCATAATTGTATAACTAGGAACTGGATTTAACACAGAATGTACTTTTCAGTCCTACATCCATATTGAGTTATCTTAATTTAATAAATGTTCTCTTTCTTTTTTTTTATTAAATGCATAAAACCCTAAATCATGTTATTTAAAGTGTGGGGAAACTCAAGGGCAGAGAATGCTGTAACATGAATATCTCCATAGAGACTGTTTTACTAGACTGATAATTTAAGGTAGCTCAAGAAAATTCAAGAAAATTTCGTTTTCTTAAAAAGGAAACTTCTTGAGTTGCAACAAATATGTCACTTCAAGTTTCCCAAGTGTGAAAATGCTGTACTCTGTAATACACCCTATATCTGCAGTATGGATTCTTGTCTAAGTCTTCTTTTGAAAAATTATAGACATTCAGATGGTTTTTGCCCTTAAAGTCAAAACAAACAGCCAATGTGTAATTTAAATGTCTCAGCATTTTGTACACAAAATGCTATGAATGCTATTTTTCTATGAAGAAAAATAAAGGGAGAATAAAGAGTAATTTCCATGGTGGATTTCAGAGCTGTTCCAGCTCAGTGTCCTTTTGCCATCCCCATGACAAAATTGCCTGAAAAGTATTTTTCTTGAAATTCTGTTTTGAGTTCAAATAGATACTTATTTCAAACTATATTTAAATATGCTATAATGCTTGTAACTATATTTCACATGTAAATCAGGTAAACTAGTAAAGTATTACAGAAAATTAGTCAAAGGGGTTAAAGAGATGTCCTGAATAAAAGTGACAATCAAATCAATTTTACCTTTTGACAGTGTAGATGTCTCACTAGAATCAGAATTTATCCATATGTATCATTCAGAAGGGCAATTACAGTGAGCATTCATATTCCTCTATTTCAGAATAATTTCTGCTAGAAAAACATTACTACTGAGTTTCTCTAATTGTCTTTAATTCAGAGTAATGGTGTCAGTTGAATTTAAGAACTAATGTTGATGCAAGTTACACTGTCACACAATGGAAGCAATGTTGTGAAAGTTAATGGGATTCAATTGGCAGGAAACTTTCAGAAACATAAGCACAGCCAAAGTACAAAAATTAGTAATTATTATATGTGGAGGAATACCAAGAAAAAGAAAGCTATGTGAGTTCTAAATAAAAGGGATCTGAAGTATTTAAAAATGCAACAAAGGTATCTTGATAGTGTATGCTGCCCTAAATCTATCAACATTCTCTTATTTAATAACTTCAGATAAAATGTGGGTAACCAGGTTATTTCCTGCAACAGGTTTCCTGCCTAGGAAAATGATTTTTTTTTTTTGTAAACATATACCAGTCAAATAAAACTCAGACATACGCCCATGTTATATGGTATCATCACACCATATGGCATATTAACCAAAGACTGATATTTTATCCCTTATTTCATTGTAAAATCACGGTGAGAGAAGGATAATGGGCATGTGAATAAGCACTAACACAAACACACATAAACACCTGAAGCCCAGGCACATGATAAACATCAGAAACTTCATTTTATTTCAGAGATATTTCTCAATATTAATGACATTGCATAAAAGATTCACAAATACCATGGTGACTAGGAACAATAAAAACACATAGGCAAGTAGATAAATTATTTTCTATTTAATTTCTGACACGTATCAATATTTTACTTCCTTTTTTTTATCACCTGCTGTTCATTGGCCAGAAATTTCAACTATAATCCCGATTTTTTTCCTGAGCAATTGCTTACAGTTAATTTAAAACCTAGTAATGTGTGTAAGCAGTTCAAATTATTTCTTCCCGTGTTCATTACCTTGTATTTGTCATCAGAGAATTCCATCTGCTGTTGCAATGCCCGTTCATCTAAACAGCACTAATGGCATTGGAAAGCCAGCTACTTTTGAAGCAGTGTAAAATAAACTGTGAAGTAGATGTCAAAAGCTATTTCACCTGCTTTACATTCCAATCCTTGCTTTGCTTCACTTGCTTTGCCTCACTCACTTTGCTACTGAGCAGAATCAATAACAGTATTCATGATGGGATACAGACATTCAGCTCATAAGCTTTCAAGATATTAGCTTTTTTCACTTATGAAGAGTGGATGGGGAGAAAATGAAATAGTTGGCAAATGTGCTTTTCCTCCTTCTCCAACGACATCTCACTTGTATTTATTGCAGTTTGTGCAGATATTAAAGACATTTACTTTAAGGTAAATTTGCCAGATTTGACAGTCTGCAAAGTATAAAGGACAGCTTTTGCAACTGGTAAGAAAACTATTTTTCCTCCTCTTTTTTTTTTCATTACTGGTTTTTAGGCATTGAAACTTTGTCTAGGTTGTGTCTTACGCTGCAGTTACAAGACAACAAACATTTCAACAATTAGTAGCATTCAGCCTTGACAATATTTTGTTGGGCTCTATAGTTATAGGGTTTCCCCTGCCCCATTACTGAGGCCAGTTTGCTGTGAGACAGCTCAGATCATGTCCTGTGTTCCTTGGTATCACTCCCTGCCCCAGGTGTAACACTAGAAAATAAATAGAAGAGACATGAGGTTTTGCTCTATTGCTAATTCTATCTGCTGCCCTCCACCCCAGCTTATTACTGCAATAAATAATGGGGTTTGATTAACTTTGGGATGGCTGTGGGTGAGGTTAGTGGGCCAGATTACTCTAAAAAGTGGTTAAGATAAACCTGGAGAGTGAACAAAACTTATAAGAGAAAATCATCATTCTTCAAAATGTACAAAAGGTTGTCATGGACTGCATTCAGTGATTTGCAGGCTAGTGAGCTCAGGAAAATATTGGAACCTTTTTGAACATGATGTGGAACAGCTCAAACCAGAACACTTTGACATGATGGATTTCTCTGTTTGTTTTACAAGGCTTTTTACTATTTCATAGGTTTTGGGTTGCTCATTAAAGGTAAGTGTAGCTGTTGGCAGATATTCATTGCTTTGTTCTTTTCCTTCTTCTGACATACAGAGGATGACAATATAATGCAGTGCTCCATTACATCCAAGAAAAAGAAAAATCTGCTTAAAACTTAGGCTATATTGGAAAAATGAAAAGCAAAAATATATTTATATACGTATACACCATTCTAAAACAGTATCACAGTGACCTAAATGGTATTTCTCTTCATCTCCTCTTTCCTTTCATTGTTTTCTTTATTATTTCCAGAATACAAACATCCCTGACAGGCACTAAGGGTAAGAGTTATGTTTAGTCATTTAAAACTTGGACGTCCAGCCTTCCACAGAAGGCACCTTGCATCAGCAAGGGTTTTCAGTAAGAGTCTTTTAACAACAGATTTGATTGTACACCAGAGCTGTCATTTAGCTCAGTTATTAATAGAATAAGGAAGAGGAAGCAAGCCCAGATAAGGAATATATGGACAGCAGGTGATATGTAGAAAGGTCAAGTAATTCACTAGTTCAAATAAGGAAGATGCAAAGTCCTCTTCACATGTTGTTATCAATCCCTTATGAATTGGTTTATTACGTTATTAAAATTCTAAAGCCTGGTTTAACACTCCAGCTCTTAGACACTTTAGTACAGTTTGTTTTAGGCATTACTCCAGTTAAATTCATATAGCAGGTTGGAAGCTGCCCTTCCTGCATGTGCATCCTTGACATATGGTCTCCTTTCTATGACTGAAACAAGTCAGAACCCACAAAGCTATTTTTTCCTCTTTTATTAATTAACTAATTAAATACAGAAATACATAAGTGTCAGCTGGTACACAGCTAAGCTGCCCATGTGGTTTGCTGTCCCTCAGCAGAGGTGTTACTAAGTCACACTTGCACTCACTAACGTTTATGACATTTATGTGTTTCTGTTCACATTGTGTCCCAAAGGACATAAGACTTCCTGGCCTTCAGACTGTGTTTCTTTATCACAAGACTTCATCACAGCTGTACTGCCCCACATTCCTCAGAAACCTTTGGAGAGAAGATATTCCCAGCCTGTTCACAGTGAAAGCCAGCTGTGATTAGAGAGCTGGAGCTTGGCTGGGAGCACTGTGAGATCACTGCAGTGCTGGACCCATTGGTTCCTGCTGTCTCCCAGGAATGGGCAATCAGGGAATTGGACTATTAAGCAGCCATTAAGCAGAATAGTCTTGTTGCAGGTCATATTTCATAGCCCCAGCAGAAAGCTGCACTTGAATTACTTTTTACTTGCATGCAGCTATAGAGATATCAGTCGAGTCAGTTGGGGTGTTGGATGTGGATTCTCCTCCCAATTTCTGCCATAAAATATATCCAGACTTATATCCACTTCCTGTTGCACCAGTAACTTTTATTATTCCTTATTTGCATATCACCTCTAAAAAAAAAAAAAGATAAAAACTGCTTTTTTTCTGTACATAATCAGGTAGGCTAGGCTATATCAGTTATATTGTAGACATTTTTCACCTCTGATCAAACAGCACAAGCAGACCAAGTACAAGATTTCAGATGGAGTTCTTTATTCTTACATATATATTCTATGCATAACCAGAACAGAAAAACACTAGTTCAGGTGATGTCTCACAAAAACCTTTAAAATTAACATTAATATTTTTTTCTTTCTGTAATCATAAAAAAGAGCAATTTCCCCTCCCTAAAGATGCCTTAAAAGCTTCCTAGTGTCATCCTAAAGACAATTCTGCATTTGCCTCTTTCATTGCTATGTTGTATTTCATAGCCACATCTTGTCACTAACCTGTCCTCTTTCTCATTTGTATTCAGCCTACAGGAAGTGCCATAAAACCCTGCCAAGTGCATGACCCAGCATTTTGCATGTGTGTTCAGGGCTGCCTGGCATGTTCATCATGTATAGTCTCAGTTCTCCCTGGTGCTGAAACTGCTCCCTGGCTTTATGACACTATTGACTTTCCTCAGGATGCTTTTAATATCTGTGTGAAATAATTAATGAAACCAAAATTTGATCCTTGAGGAACCCAGCCTCTACTCTCCAATTTTATGCTTCTCTTTTCAACAGTGCCGTTTCCTTTTTCCTTATTTCCCCATCTATCTTGCAATTCTTTAAATTGTGTATTCTTCAGATCACTTAATAGTTTTCTATGTGAAACATCTGAATCATTGACAAAAGTTTTGGCAGAAGAGAACCACTTCATTCATTAGGTAAAGAAACAATTGGGTTGGTTTGGTTTATTTTTTTTTGCTTGTTTGGTTTGGTTTTTTGGGGTTTTTTTTTGTGGTTGAAATTTGATTTTTTAAATTTTAATTGGTTTTGAGGTTTTTTTGTTTTTGTTTTTTTTTGTGTTAGAAAAAGCCTGTCATGATCTACTATTGCTAAGCTCTTTTTTTAATTAAATTTTCTTTTCTCTTTAATACTATACTTAACTATTCATATCTTTAAGGTATGATACACATTTAATGTATTTAGTGCATCAGATTTTTAATGCAAGCCTCCATGAATTAATTAATAAATTCAATGTAAACAACAGCATTGCAAGAAACTTGCTCACCCTGTGAATTACAGAGAGGAAATTCCCTCTTGACAAACAGAAGAAGTAGATAAAGGATAGCTCCTTGTAGTTGTTTCCTCATTATTTAAAACACGGTTTTCTTTTGCTGTCTTTAAGTGACCAAAGTCCAGACACAGGGAAATCTATTTCCCTTTGTGGTCTCAATTAAAACAATAGTGTACAGTATGCACCCAAAGGTAGCCTGAGATATATTAGAAGGAACATTATTTCTAGACTTTTGAAAAGAAATCCTTCATGGGGAGTTTTATCCTTGGCACTGAATGTCAGATAGCCAAGAATCATTTTGCTCTCTGGTTTTTGAGTGCAGCCCAGTGATGAAAGGGAAAGTAACTGAGTCTTGTCCAATTTTTAAATTTAATCATTCTATGATAAAATAAGAACATACACTCTACATTGTTGCTAGAGCTGAACTTTATTGAATGATTTAAGGAAAAAAAGAAAACATCAATATTTTACTGGTGAAAAGATTTTCCATTGGTCACGCATAATTTACTGTTATTTGTCAGTATTTTATCTGAGACATTCAGCAATACTTCAGGAAAAATTACCAATATTAAAGTTCCCAATAAAAGACTAAATTTCAATTCTTCAACTTTATCATAAAGCTCAGCTATAAAAGGGACTGGAAACAACTGAGGAGGGATTGGACTGAAACAGAAAAATCTCATTTTAATTCTGTCACTTCTCTGCTAAACTCCTTTAGGGAAATTATATCAACTCACTTGCTTTTCATTAAGTTCACTCTGTCACTCAATTATATTGGCATAAGTCATGACATCTCTTTAAAAAAGCAACTGAAAAACAAACCACAAAAAACATGTGAAGCAAAGAAGCTAATCACTTACATGTATCCAATTTTTTTTTTCCAAATTATTCATCTAAAAGCACTCACTACAGAAGAAATAGAGTATCTATTTGGATTGCAATCTGATAAAATGTTAGTTGGTGCTTCCATACTTTGGATGAACTCACCTGTTCAGCCTGAGATAGCTATTTAATCAACCCAAATTTACATCAGAGACTTATGACTAACCCAATCAAGACCAAAATGATCAAATGTGCAAATACTGAAATTATCTCAGGTGCACAGTAATAAGTTATCCAGGATACCACAATAAAAGTACTAAGGAGAGAAGGATTTCAGTAATGCAGGAGGCACAGTTCATGTTATTACACTACTTAATGTTAATGTGCTTTAATAGCTCTAATGGCTCAGCATAAACCACATACTGTGTTAGAGCTACATCTGTAGGATGGTGCCATTTGCTCTAGCCTCAAATTTGTATTAAACAGGGCTTTTAGGATAAAAGTATAGGCTAAATTAGTTCACACTATCAGCGTTTTAGTTTTTGACATGTTCTCTGAGAGGTAAATTTATGACTAATTTGCACATTTGGTGTCATGAGAAGAAATAAAGAATAGCTTATAGAAAATTTAATCTGTAACTAATTAATTTTTTTCTCTGCTACCCTTTTGTTAGTAATGAGAGATATGTCTATGCTACTTATCATAGCATATATTTAGGTTGCTAAATTCTATCAGCTCAATCAGCTCTACCTTCTGCAAATAGAGAACACTGTAGAAATTCAACTGTCTTGCAAACAGATGGAAAGCAACAGAACAACTCAAAAATATATATGGAAAGGAGGATTTTGCTCAAGAATAGTATATTAAAAAAAATCAAGACTTGAGCATTTGAAACAGGTATATATACACAAAGGATGGGATTGTATTTTCAAGCTACTTTAGTGAAATTGCTTTGGATTTATACCTGATTTTCAAAGAATTAAATGTAAAGTCAAATGGTCATTCTTTTCTGACACCTTCACCTACTAAGAGATCATTTAATTGCCTAAACAGAAGAATTCTGCCAGCCTTAATCAGATAGGAAATAAGGATTTCAATTTATCTTTTCATTTTCTTCCACATCTGCAAAACAGATGGGAATATGTATTGGATCACTGTGAAAAATAAAAATGATCTTTTTGAGGTGTCTCTAAGCAGTAGCCATTAACTTAAAAATATTCTAATTGTATACTAATATAGCAGGAATATACCTTAAATTCTTTCTCATCAGTGAACAGAGAGGTTAAATTATGTTGTCAAGGGTGATACACTGCCATGTTATCTTCTTTTAGCTGATTTACTGAATAGAACTCACTTAAAACTTACATAAATTGTGTTTGAGCATGTATGCTGCTGGTATGGTTTGTTTTTTTTCTGGTTTTATCTGACAGTTTTGAATGCTAAGCCAGCTTTTCCGATTGTTATTATTCATGATAGAAGTTACAGTAAGGTTTATGTGATGGTTTACCATGCCTGGATAACCAGGTGCCCACCACACCACTCTATCACTCCCCTTCTCAGCAGGATGGGGGATGGGTAGAAAAGATGGAGAAAAGCTTATAGGTCTAAATAGATGCAGTTTAAACAAGCAAAATTAAAGGCTGTGAGTGGAAGCATTGGAAAACAAAATATTCTCTACTTCTCATCATCAGGCAATGTCCAGCCACTTTCAGGGCTTCAGTACAGGTAGTGGTTTCACCAGAACACAAATATAAGAACAATAATATAACAAATACTCCCTGGGCTTTCTCCTTCCTCATAGCATTGGTTTCTGGGCAGAGATTGAATGGGTTGGAGTATCCCTGTGGCCAGCTGGGGTCAGCTCTCCTGGCTGTGTCCCCTCCTCAGATCTTGCCCATCCCCAGGCTGCTGGAGAGCAGGGATGCTGGAGAGGCAGCCCTGATGCTGTGAAGCTCTGCTCAGCAGGAGCCACTCACTGGGGTGTTATCAGCACCTTTCTGCTGCCAATACCCAGCTCTGTGAGGGCTGCTGTGAGCATTAACTCTGTCTCAGCCAGACCCAATATGCATGTTTTCATGTGTTCCACTCTTTGTTTCAAATCCTATAAACACCAAAACAATTTGATATAAAGGTAATTTCCAGAGGTACAGACTATAGTACCATTGCAAGGGAGTACATATCAGGGTTTTTTCTGAGATTTGACTCTTCAAAATACACCACACCCCCCAACACACACACAGAGGAAAAGTGTATTACTGCACAGTGGAGTGTGTTGATGCAGATCATTATCATGGAGAACAGTGTAATGTGCTCAAGAATGAACTGCACAGTTTAGTCCTGAACACATCCATTAGTGGATATTAAAATAAGAACGTAGATAAAGTCTTTGGGTCAGGAAGGCATTTAGCTGCTGATTCCCAGGAATTGCAAGAGCACAGGAAAAGAGGATTACCCAGTGCTCACCTTGTTCTTACATTCATTTCTAAGCCTCTGTAATAGGCCATTTAGTACAGGAAAGATTCTCATGATGCACTTCCAATCCTCTGATTGCAAATCGATCTGCTTGAGCCTGCTCCTCCTTGTTCACCTCTCTCTCCCTCGCATGCTTAATGTTTTGGAAGTCTTGAAAACAAACACTGCACTTTTTGACATTAAAAAAAAAAAATCAACATAGGGTTTGATGAGAACAGTACTGTCAAAATGTAAATATATAAAGAGAATGTATTACACTGACGTTCTTGAAAAGGGAAGAACCTGCATTATTTTAATTAAAATAATGTAGACCCTTACTGACATTACTGCTCAATCCATAATTACTTTTCCAGTACTTTTAACTATGTCAACTTCAAAGCAAGCAAGGCCAATTTAAAAAAATAAATATTTACAAAATATTCATGAAGATAAAAATATCCGACTTTTATTCTAGTTTTTGGTCATTGAAATTGTTTTTTAACAAGAGAATAAAATCACATATAAATCACAATACATTTAGAACTTATGTGTAATAAGATTGGTCTGTAAATCACAACCTGTGTGAAATTGCTGCGTAAGAAAGAACTGATGGATAATAACTGAAAATATTTATTGATTTATGTGATATAGAAACAGTATCAGTATCATCTTGAGCTTAAGATTTGGAATGAGATCTTCTACTACAATAGCTTCAGAAAAATACCACGCTTTTCCTGTAAATTTCTATTTTGTAGGAGTAAGTAAAGCAGGTTAATAGATAACGGCTTAAAGGATGTATGTCAGGTGACCAGATAACCTATTTATTGAATAAAAAAATCAACCAGAAAAAAAAGCATTTATGAACAGATATCTTCCTGACTTCATGTTCACCCTTTGGGACACAGCTAGAAGTACACAACACATAAAATATGGCACTACTATTTTTGGCTAGCAAGAAATCCAAAAGGTAAAAGCAAAGACATAAAACATATTTGAAAATTTGGCTTGAGTTTTGCCCTGGATGGATACAGACCTCTGTCACTGGAACTGCTATTTATTTTGGAAACAGGCTGTCTGTACCTAATTAAAACCAGAACACAAGTAGATTGCAAACTTATTGGGTCATATAACAATCTTATGCAAATCACACAGTGACTTTAACACGAATTTCCCACGCACTCTGAGCTGCAAGTTTTTGTCCTGAGCCATTAAGAAGTATTGGAGGAAGTCCAATTAAAAAAAAAAAAAAAGAAAGCCCCATTTCCCTGCCACAAGGCATGAAATGGTTTGTTTAATGAAAACTAACCCAAACTCTGCCCGGGCTGCCACAGTTGTGTTCCTTTGGCTATTGGTTACATGATCACCTGTCTAAATCAGGACTTAAAATCCTGGGGAGGGCATGATTAATTAGAGACAGGGTGGCTGCAAGCAGGGTTACTCAAAGATCAGATTACAGACTGGATCAGCAGTCAGGGGAGAAGTTGCAGTCATGCAGCATCTTTCATATTCCCCCAGGAGAACTCCAACAGCCCCCACTCTTCCCAACATACACACATTTGTTCTGGTGTTTTCTGGAGGCAGCTGCAGCACTGTATTACAGTTTCAAGCCATGAACTATCTTGGCATGCCTGATTGGCCTAAGAGAATTAGAGCAAAATATTATTTCAGTTGAGTGGATTTTGATAAAAAGCATGTAGGTATCAATGAAATTTCCCAAGTAAGCTGCTCTTGCCTAGAGGCCTTAGGGCTGATGACATGATGCTTGGCTTCTCTTCACAGATTTGCCACTGACCTGTTTTGTGACCCTCTTTAGTGCCTCCTTTCTTCTCCTCCTGCCCAGATGTCTACTTAAATTGTGGATGTGTCAAGGGAGAAATTAGCCCCTTCCATGCATTTTTGCCAATCAAACATTGGTTTTGGTTGCTAGTTCTTTTATGCTTCTAGGAAAGGAAACACCCTTGGCCCCAAAATCCCAGAATTAGCACCAAAATGACCAGAAGCTGCAATAAAGAAGATAGGTTATACTGGAACAATTTTGTAAATATTTTGATATAGATTTTATTTGCATCTGCATTTAACACATAATGGGATGGGAAATGATAATAAAAAAATTTCTTAACTCTAATGCACTTTAGCATATTATTCTGTTCTCTGATCAATCATTTTACTGTATTAACGAAATCATGCTGCAAATGTCTTCCTCTCACCAGGGAAAGAAAGCCCCTGTCACTAGAGAAGTCCCTGACAAGGCTTGTCATCTTTTTTCCTTTGTCTTTCTTTTCACTGTCACTGGATTCCATTGCAGATACTGATAATTTAATAGCCTGTCTTTCATACTGGGATACATCAGATGTTGTCTAGTGCTTCTGTGCTGAGACAAAAAGAAATCCCTGAAGTATAACATACAGTTACTATGATTTTATATTATATAGAAGTGTAGGATAAAATTAAAGTGCTATCAAATTGCTATAGCTTTCTTTATTTCTTTTCTCCTTTCTTTTTCATTTAATACTTGACCAAAGAAAAATAGGCATGATCCAAGGAGGAAAGAATCTTAGAACTTCAAACTCTTTGTGAAATGCCCTAGGTCACTAAAGTGATATACAGCTTTCTGTTAGCTTGGATCACTGTCTACTGACATCCATGCATCCACTACAGTCATAACTGACTGCAAACAGTTCCATGCTACAGATTTAAAATATAGTTTAAACACCAGGAGAGCTCATTTTCTGCAAATTCTAGATTATTACCTGGTATGCCATGAAACATAGATAGATGAGTTTTTAATGTAATCTTTTATGTTTTATGGTTGCTCCATTATATGTTAATAACTAATTGCTTTGAAATTCCATAAAAAAAGACCTGACAAAGTGTTACAATGCTTCCTCCATAACATTCTCAAATTATTCATTGCATATCTCTATCTTCTTTTACTTTTGTTGATTTCTTATTTAAACTAAACAATGCTTCTTTTCATTCTTCCTTGTATATCTAATAAAATGGCACTTGAACTTTTAAGGGAGACTATAAATAAAATTGATGCAATATTCCAGATGCTAAAGTCTTATTGATTTAACCCGACATTGAAAGAATTTACTTCTGTCCTGAACTTTAATCAACCTCACAATTCTCCTTTAAAGCAAAACTCTTGTTGAGCAAATAATTTAATTAAACTCCCTACAGTCCAACTATGCCTTTTTATTGTATAACTGAACAAGCTGTTTTATTCCTTCAAAATACTCTTTGGTTTAATTTTTCTTTTTGTTCATCTGCAGCCACTCCTGTACTATATGGCACTGAGACAAAAATTCACAGTGATCTTTTCTTTGAGGAGATCTGCTTCTCCTGACAGCCTGGAAAGACTTGGTGAGAGAACTGATTTTCATGTAGGAATCTGATCATGCCCATCACAGGAAAAATCTGCCCAGACCTGGACAAGCTGAAGGACAATGAAAACCAGCAGGTTGCAGCTGGCTGCCATGTGTGACAGCACAGCTTTGCAGTTGATGGTCAGGGCTGAGCAGCCCCACCTGCCCTGACAGTCTCCCTGCCAGTCCCCCTGGCTGTCAGTCCCTGCTCTGGCCTCAGCCCTGAGCCCAGCCCAGCCCGGGGGTCCAGGGAGGTGCCCAGGGCTGGGGATGTCCCCAGTGTCCCCTGGCCACTCTGCTCCTGACTGGGGCTGGGAATCCCATGTGCTCCGCAGCTCCCTGGCCATCATCCTGCAGGATTCCCTGACTGAGGCCACAGAGGAGCTAATTGAAAATCCCAGTAATGGCCCAGTAATGAGGAGTCTGTGGGTACAATGAAACAGGAACACCTGAAATCAGACTCCCACTGGAGCTGGTAATGTGGAGAGGCAGGCACGTCTGAGACCCTGCTGGGTCTATTCCTTCCACACACTTCTAATCTGCACATCTCAGAAACTTCTGCTTCTAAAAATGATGCAGGAAGAGGACATTTAATTAAGGTAAACCTGTCTAGATTGCGATCTGCAAGTGTTGCCAGGTGAACTCTAGCAAAACAGATCAAGACTTCTTAATTATTTACCCAGAGGGCAATTAGTAAATATTTACCATTTAAAGTCTAATTAAAATAGAAGCAAGAGTACAGTCAAGTTAAGCACCCTGTCTTGGAGGTCATTCCAATGCTTTTTGGCAGAAGACATTTATGGGAAAGCCTTGCAGACAAAGAGATCTGAACGTTGACTGGAGCACACTTTTTTATTATAGCACGTAAATCATTTAACTCTAATCTCTTTAATTGGCCTTGATCAGACATATGTTTTTTTTCCAGGGGGAAAAAGGCATGTTATAGTACCTCAGGACAATTTGGGTTTGCTTTTGCTTTTTTTTTTTTTTTTTTTAAACATAGAAGCTGGAGAATGGAATGCTGTCATGCTCATCTAGTGTACCAGTTGCAGTGAACATAATGGGTACCTCTGAACATGGTTAAAATGCTGAGAAGAGTTTTCTAGACCCCCCAAAAATTCATCAGATATGTGTAAGAAGATATTAGTTTTAAGTAGGGTGTTTCAGAGGAGGGCCTGAGTCAAAATCTACTGGAACAATTCTAAAACATCATAGAATATTCTGAGCTGGAAGAGACTCACAAGGATTATCACAGTCCAGCTCCTGGCCCTGCACAGGGCAACCCCAGGAATGCCACCAAAAAAAAGTACTGCCCAACTCTTGTTGGTGCTGTGACTCTTCCCTGGGGGGCTTGTTCGAGTGTCATGTGTGGAAATTGAAGCAAAACCTGAGCTCCCACTACAAGAACATTAGGGATATAACCATCTTACATACGCACACATTCAACCAATATCTAAATCTTAAAAACTCTGTACTTACTGGAGAAATAATTTTGCATCAGTCCTTTGTATGACTTTTCAGCCTTATGGACCACAGTACTGGTTCTGCAATGAAATATCAGTGTGTCTGAACGGATTTATGCCTAAAGAATTTTAATATGTATTTTATAAAATGGGTTTTTGTTGTGATATGTGTTTACCTGTAGAGAGCTAGAGAAGAACTCAGACCAATATGCTGATTTTTGTAGTTTCTATCCACTGTATTTGTCCTTAGGAATGTGTCTTGCAATTAAATGTGATCATAAATCTAATGGAGCAATGGGAAAATTGAGGTTCTCCTCCCATCAAAAACACTTGCTGACACAGAATAGAAGTTTGAAGTTTCTAGTCCAGTGAGAAATTAAGAAAAATAATCCTTTACTTGCCTGAATAAATATATTTAAAATTCTGCTCTGTTCTTCATACCACAGCAGTTGCATTCTGGTTTGCCATAACTCCCCTTTCAACTGGCTATAAAACTGACTGTTTCATGAATTTTAGAGAGAGTTATGAGGAAATTTAGGACTAAAATTCCATTTGCCAGCTCATGACTTGCAGAATCAAAATCTCTGGATTGTCCAAATTACTGACTACAATGGAAGGGAAACTGAAAAAAAACCAAACTGGTGACTGAAAGGAATAAACTGAGTGACCCCAAGAATGTGTTGCTAGCACAGAGGCTGCTGAGCCTTTGGGCCTGTTCTTGTGTTACGTATATGTAGATCCCATGAATAATGGTTTAAAAAATAGCATTTTTACTGTTTCACAAACCTTGCTCAATATTTTGGTACTATGGGCAAAGTAAGTAAAAGGTAAACATGGTTCAAATTAAAGCATTGAAGATAGCTGCCCTGTCACATTCTCCCTCCCCCTTGTTTTTTCTTGGGTAGATTCAGAGACTGTGCAGAGAATAGGTTGGGACATGGAGTTCCATGCAGCTTTGTTTCTCTCTTGGAATGCAGTGTTCCACGTTACAGCAAGCCCAGGTGCCATTTCAGTACAGCAGCACTTTAACAATAGCCCATTTCCATATATTTCAAGAGGGGGAGAAACTATTGTTTATTAGAAGAATTCTAAGTAATTGGCAGCCGTCACAAATTCTCCAGCTGTCCAAGTGCTAATGTGTTATTAGCTGAATCTCTGAACATTTTGTGATCATTATAAATAGGCATAGGGCAAGTTGTTGTTGTTTATAATGGAAATATTAAAATTGGCATACATATATAAGTATATAAATACACACATGCACACGTATATTCCAGTAAACATTCACTGCATCTGATTACAGAGCTTCTCTTGTTGGATTGTGCTCTGAGCTATGTAATTGAGGATTTCAGAGGGGAATTGATGTGTGACTGATAAAGGATTTGACATGCTGTGACTCTAATATGTGAACCAAGCTATTAATGGGGTTTCCTGTGCAAAAGGAGGAACTCTCACTATTGCATTGTGGCTTTTTCCTAGAAGCTTGAAAAAAGTTAGCTTGTGTGTTTGGTGTCCAGTGAACAGCAGTCTATTCATAAAGGCCATAAAAGGAGCAAAGTTACAGCTCTGATGTAACTGTTAGGCTATAAGAGAGAGAAACAAAATCAGGCTTTCAATTCAGAATAAGTTCCTTTAAGGCTGATTTCCTTAAAATGGAGTTTTAAGAGAAGGTTGAACCAATCACAGTGTGATAGAACTTATTTGACCTGGAAAATATCAGTCTACTTAGATGAGGTGAACACTTACAATGCTATTATTTAAGTTTAATAAATGGGAAGCAAACAACGGATTTCTAGCTTAAAAAGAGGGAGGCAACAGATTTCTTTATCAAGTCAATTTATTGCTTGTTATGCCAGCATATTAAAAATTAGTCTCATAATTCCAGTATGTTCCTTCCAAGAATTTTTTTGTAAATTAAATTATGGAATTGAATATCACTGTTCAGTTCTTCCTCTTGGGACCTACATAATGCAGAAAAGCTTATTCAAATCAGGAGAGAATTTAAAATATTTTCACCATTCTTGCATTTCATGTGTAACTTCACTATAAGTATTAAATCATTTATCTGAATTTAATCAAGCTTGCAGCTGCAAATTATAAATGAACACTCTTCCACTGCACACACTTTAAGCCTTACAAACTGCTCTTCTCACAGACCATGACTGCGACAGTCATAGACAATTTTGCTCCTGTCTATTTAAACTGTTCTACTGCCTTTGACATTTTTGAGATTTAGTAACCCATGTTTATAAGGCAGCAAGTTCTTTCCCTTCAGGCTGGCCTCTATAAAATCAGCTGGTTTTTTATGGAATCTATATTGGTCCTATTCAAAATTTAAATAGTGGAACTGTGACTGTAATATGCTGTAAGAGACATCTCACTTAACCTGTAATATACTGCAATATAAATCTTAGTTTGTTAATTTTCTGAACTTTCTCAGTGGTCAATGGACAAAAGAATTTCAGTGTAATCTATTCTAGTTGTTTTAAGTACCTGTCTTTATCTGGGTAGCAAAATCACTAGATCTTTATCCATTTAGTAAAAAAAAAGCTCTGTGACTGGACACACAACTAAAGATATGCATCTTGATATATATACCCAAAGAAATGTAAAGACAGCTGAAGATATGTGAGATTATTTTTGACATGTGTCCCACACAGTACAAACTCTACGAAAAATTTAAAGCATGTAGATTGATCTTTGTTAAGATATTTTGGTTTGCATTAGTCTTAATCACAGTAATTTTATCTAAATTAAGAGGAAACACCCTTATGTGTACTGCTTAGATGTCATGGAGGCCCTTAAATCCAACATTACAACATCAACATTCAGGTGTTTGGACACCAGCTGGAATTTTCAGCCCTCAGAAACACACAAATATTCACATAGTCTAAATTAGGTGACTAATTCAGGAAGAATTAAGGAGACAAAGGTAAGGGATTAAATTCCTTTTATAGTCAGCGGGGAGAAAAAAAAAAGACTCTTTTGTCAAACTCTGCTTCCTCTTGTATGGAGTAATGAAATAATTATTGGACTGAGAGAGAGCCTTAATAGCTTAGAAACTGGAGAGAGACATCTCCTGCAAGCAGTCTTACATTTTAAATAAAATGGAGCATTTTCAATAACAGTGAAAGTGCTTACCTAAAAACACTTAACCTTGGCATTACAAAGCAATAAGCTCTTTAGATTCAGTCCTGCAAATCAGAGAACAAACTGGAGATCCAGCATCATCTGGCTAACCAGAGACGCCAGTGGTTCCAGCTCTGGGAGTCGAGAAAAAAATCTCTAACCATTAACAGGTTGGGCAGAATGACAGGTATCTCCCTTAACCACCAGCAAAGAGGAGGAATGTTCAGAATTTTGTTATCAGGGAAGGATTGTAAATTTTGCTAAGACTTGGGATAAGTGCCAGCTACATGCAGAGCCTGCATAAACAAGAGCTCTGCTTGGCAAAGTGCAAAACAACTGGGGGCCATTCCTGAAAATAGTAGGTGTGTTGTTTCAAGTAGCTTTCTGATTTTTTTTAATTTAAGGCACATATAATGAAAGTTTTATGCCTAAATAAAAATGTATTTATTTCAGTAGTTCCACACTAAACAAAGCCTGTATCCAACACAAGGGATGAGTCACTGCTTTCAGGGCACACCGCTCTCATAGCTTTCCCACATAGCTAAGTATACAAAGAAACTCCCCTTCCAAATATTTCCCACCACCTGGGAGGGTTAAAACATCCTCGTAGCAAAGGGAGGAGAAAAGGCGTGGGAGATATTTCAACACAGTTCAGAAACACGTACTGCCTTTTCTCCCAACCTCTTAAGGATTTCCCACATTTTCCAAGATGCAGCTTGTGTTCATCGTTTTTCCGTGCAGCAGATCCTCTGAGAAGCAGAAAGAGCTAATGTTATAAGGATAAGATCAAAGTCTCAACAAACACTGTTCTTGTCTCCTTGTATGACATGAAACCAAATCCTGCAATAGTTTGCCTAATGCATTAGACAAACATTTATAATACTGATACCAATAACACTGCCAGACTTTTATATTAAATATTGACTCATGTTTTGCCGAAACGAACCAGTGCAGAAACAAAAAATCGTCTGATATAGAACAGAAAAAAAGACATATATCAAAATTTAATCTCCAGATTACTTGTGTAGAAGACAAAATAGGCTCAGCTTTCTGCAATTGGTAGTTGCTTTTTCTCCCTTTTTTGAGAGAGAAGTAGAAATGGTTTTGCTTCAGCTTATCATTCTTAACAGAGTTCTTATTCTCACATTAGAAAAAATGCATGAGTTATTTACAAAAGTCTTAATTTCTGATAGCCCCTCAGTTATCATTGTCTAAGTATCACTTAGGTTATTTTTTACATGAAGAGGACCAAAAAAGACTGATGTTTGCAGTGTTTTCTCATTGGTTTAACCCAGAGAATGAAATGACTCGGCAGTAAGTGGAGGTCCATAAGTGTTATAGTGCCATCAACACAGCTAGTTATGTGAAGTTTATGTGAAGTTTAATCAGCTAATATCCCTCGTGATCTTCTGAAAAATGATACTTTAAAAGGAAAAAGAGTTAAGTCATACTAAGTCATGGGTCACAGCAAAGACTGAGAAGGTATACTCCTGAGTGATTTGAATGAGACATTTAAGAAATTTGGGGATTAGTAAAATACTTTTTTGTTTTGATTTGGAAAGGACCATTCAAACCGTATTTTGTGAACACTCATCTCAAAGCAGAATTTAAGGGCAAAAGAAATAGGACAGCAATATCCCACATGCCTAAGCAACAAGAACAGCTCTGCAACGTAGGACTTTAATTAACTAGTGACCACGCAAATTTAAAAACAAAGATGATCTCTTGAGAATCCGATATTTGAGTTCATAATAGGGAATGGAGTTCAGTGTCCTTTCATGCTCATGGTCCTCAGACATATTTAGCTCATACAGCGACAAAAGCAATTTATCCATTCTGAAGAATCAGGAACGTCTGAGTCATGTGAGGGCTGGCTTTGCGAGAGAGGTAGAAAAAGCTAAATTTAATCAAGTCTAAGTGGAAATTATGAAGGAATTAAGGAGACGTCTCAAGATGGAGTATTAGGACAGCTGCTCCTTACTGAAATTTTTTTCTGTCAGGTTCTCTTTCAAGACCATCATATCTCATTCTCAAAGAGTTTGCAAACACCAAAGTTACCTCAAGGCTTGTCAATAGAATGGGGTGTGTGGATCATTTACCTTTCTTGACAGCTCATATTTCCATAGCAGAAAATAGTAAACCTTTGTGTAGACCCAAGATAGGACTAATCCATTGCTTAGATGAGTCACCCAGTATATTTTATTGGAATGACAAGAGTACACCCAGTCCCCTGCCTGGTTAGACATTAACCAGAAGTTAAATGCATAATTAACTTCAACCTTGATTAGTGTTTAGTTCTGAAGAGATCACATTCCAATAAGTACCTGTTAATATTTTATTTTTGTAAAGCAGACAGCTCTGCTTCCTGTAAGTCCAATAGACACCCAATGTAGGAAAGAAAACACAAGAGCTGCTACACAGGTCAACCCAGCAGACTGTTTGCTTGTTTACCATGGTGACAAGTTCCAATTGCTGCACCAAAAAGCACAAGCAAAACTGCACCCAGAACGTAGCCTATTCTTCAGGTGATTTTTTTCCCTTTTACTTAAGAAAAAGAGGATGGTGCAGAAAGGCAAACAGTTTTTCTATCCCTTCCAAAACACTTTTTAGTAAACTTCCATTACATGTCTAAGTATTTTCAGCCTCCACGACCATTATTTTGAAACCCAAAGTTTGAGATCTGGGTTTCAAGGCATGCCACATCATACACAGAGATATTTTCCCCTCCGAAGATGGAGGTTAACAGGTGAAACTTGTAACCCTTCTAATTTGCACCAGTTTCAGCTGAAATAATTGTATGAGTCCAGTCTCTAATGGAAGAAGATTGCAAAAAATTAATTTACAATTCATAGTTTTCTATTTTCCTTTAGGAGTTCCTCGGATTTTTTACTGGTTGTTCCTCTCAGTGCTGTTCCAGAGGAGCACTCTGAAGGGACACTCTCAATCCTTGAGCAATAGCATTGCTGACTGTGGAATACCAGCCACAAGGCTCAAACAACTCTTTCTTCAGAATCTACACCCAAAATTTGTGGTGAGCTCTGAGCAGGAGCTCGGTACTGAGGGCTGCTGCTCTTTCCTACAACACCAGCCTTGATGAGATCAATGTCTTTAGGGTCTGAGGCAATGCTTTGTTTAGTCATAAGGTGAATTGGGACTAAGTTATCTAAGATAAATTCTTTGGGAGTCTGATTTCACACAAACCAGGGAAGAAAGCCACACAGCAAGTGGGAAAGCTTTTCTTTATTGCTGTTATCTTAAGTTATAATTTAGTTATACCCCTCAGCAAGACAAAAGATTTGAGTCCTTCAAAAGCAGTCAAACTCATTAGTATTGCTGAGATGTCTTTAAATGGCAGAAACTATATATTGTGCTTTTTACAATTCTCTAGAGAATATACCACTATTGTGATCTATTCTCAAAGAAAATCATTGCTTTGACCAGAGGCCAACAAGGGAAAAATTTGAAATAATATTTTTTTCCCCCAGCAAACAAACACTAATTATACAAGTTAATCACTCAAGTAGACTCAGGAGCTCATGTTTCACTGAATGAAACTACAGGAAATGTCCTTGGAATAGCTACAGTCAATTAGATGAGTTTCAATTATAACATAAATGTCAGGAACAAGAAATGCAGATGGATGCCCTAGATAAATCAAGAATGCAAGATAAAAAATACTTTTGCAACCTGTTAAGGTTCAAACGTTTTACTTTTCCAAAACAAACATCAGGTTTCTAAAATTAAGGTGGAGTTAATGATGCTTACGAAACCAAAATAATGCAATTCTTCTATCACGATCTTATTTAATTCCTGTTAAAGTGACATTGGAGAGGTGTTTTTTCAAGGGTTGCTATAAAACTCTTATTTTTGAAAAGAAACTTAGATCTTAAGTGTTTTGTATAATTAATAAAATAAAATAAAGGATTTAATATCATGAGAATTCCAGTATTTTTGAAACACCTTTCCATCCTGCCTTAGGACAGAAAGGTAAAATACCAAAAGTTGTCAAAACCCTAATTGTTCCATGTGTGCTCAAATGAGGAAATGCTGTTTTCAGGGATATGGCACTGCCTCAGCCCATGAATCTTGTTGTACTAGATTTTTATTATCTTAGACAAGTAATATCTTTCATGATATAGTAATAAAAAAGGAATTCTGCAGCAGGAATTTTCCTGATATTTGAAACTCCATGGCCACTGCATTTTAGAGCTAATCACGGTGAAGTATATTTACTAACTAGTTCTATAATTCCCTAAACATGGTCACCTAAAAGTTAGGTCTCAGATCCACTCTTAAAAAAGGGACTTCAGCAAATAAAAAATACACAGTTTGGAAGAAGCCTCCTGTATTCATAAATATTTGTAATCAAATGTGGTAAGTGTGTGATAGGCTTTAGGTGAAAACTTTTTACAAAGTCTTGTAGGAGTTGCTCAACTGTTTCAGTTGCCCTCGATTTTTCAGTGGATTTGCAACAGCTTGATGTTGAGCCTGGGCTCATGGAGAATTCATCTATCCCAGGGTGCAGTGTCTGAACCATGCTAGGATATTTGGGACAGGAACAGGCTGGGGAGGACGTGAACCTGCTGGGACTGCAGCTCTGTCACACCAGCAGTGCCAATAGACAGGGTTTGCTCACAGCTCCCAAAGTCACTGAGTAACACAAAGGGTGATGTGCCCTGGGTGGCTCACAGGCAGCAGGGCATTTGTTCTCTGCTGAATCACCAAGAGCACAGATAATACACATCCTGGCGCTGTTTGCTTAAAGCTGTTTCTTCATTTTACAATTTCTTCAGTACTCAGGGTGTAGCTGTGGCCAAGTGGTTGAAGTCCTGTGCACAAGTGAATCATTGCTGTGCTGTTCAGGAGAACATTCATCCCAGTGGCTCTAAGGTTAGGAAATACAATATATCTGACTTTGCTCTGCAGTTCTCAGAGTGATTCATGAGATCTTATCTATAAGCCAGCCCTCCCCTTTACCCTCAGACAAAACAGAAGAGACAAAATTGGGTGTGTTAGGAATTCCTCTTGTGTTAAATACTTTGGGAAACGACAGACAAATGCTCCCCTCTAGTGAAATGATTAGTGGACTAATATGTCAGCTAAGTGAGCAAAACAAAAATGTGCCTGCATTGTGCATGTGCATGCAAATAAGCACCAAAATTATACATCTTGCATCTAAACTAACATCCTCCATGCTAGAATGTGTCTCACTTTTCTTAGATTTGATTTATACATCAGAGAAATACTTTCCTAAGAAACAGTAGTGAATGGCTGAGTACTATTAATACAACAAAACTTTTGATAACTTCGAAAGCATCTTACAAGTGCATTTCTCATTACTTTTTCTTCTGCTTTTGAATGTTCTCTAACAAGAAAAAAACAGAGCAGCCTGAAAAGAAAAGAAAATCAACATCTATTGTTATCATAGTGATAAATCATCTTTAATAAGGGCTTATGTGCTTTCCTGTTAAGCAAAACAAAAGATATTCTTAAATGCTACAAGATTCCACAAGCATGTCAAACACATCACAAAAAAAAAAAAAAAAACAAAAAAAAAAAAGAAAAAAAAAAGAAAAAAATTAAAGAGAGAAAAAATATATAGGAGCTCTGACTACTCTGACTACATTAAAAACATTTGGCCTGTCCTTTACATGGTGTATTTTGGAGTGCTGAGCTTGCAGAAATAAATATGCTTATTTTTAGATTTTAATTAAAGCAGAATGTCGAATAAAAGATCTTTTCTTAAAAAGTAGGAAAACATTTTCTCTTGAGAAAGACTAGTATTCTATATGAAATGGAAGGGGAAAATTTTAAAGAATATTCAAAATGGACTTTTGTGTACTATTAAAGACAAGAATTGAAAATGTTCCTTTTTGCTCATAGAATATGTGCAATCGGATTACAGAGTTCTGGAATTACCTTTGTACTTGTAATTTAGAAGACAATTTTTTATTCTGAGTATTATCCTCTTACTTTCTCATTGTTATTGATGTTATTGAATTGTTATTGATGACTGAACAGTGAATACTAGAATTCTGTTTTGGGTTATAATTGATCGTATAAATCAAATGACATAATTTCTATTTCCTGTCTAAATACACTAAACTCTTAACATCAGGTTATGTGGTTTGGAAAAGCCGTTGAGGGCATGAAATTTCTTAGGGAGGAGAAGTACCAGATAAAGAGGATTGAAAATTTTTATATATTTTAAACCTCTTTTCTTTCTAAGCAATGTAAGCCTTGCCTTAGGGATAGTTCCTAGAAAAATTAGACTGCTCTAAAATTGCATGGCTGAGAGCACACCAGTTTAAATTAATTTTTCATTGTCAATCCACATAATGTAATTATATATGCTTGTGTGGTCTCAGTTGTAGAGCATGCAGAGGATTTTAGCATTTTGCATGAAGTACTGAAAAGTTTGACCTCTGCTTGTTTGAGACATTATTGTCACCAAAATTGTCACATTCCTTTGATGTTCACCTGCAGCATTTGAAGATGTGGATCCAGGAAATGAAAGAGAGGACAAAGGGAAAACTTGCAGGGACATTTTCCACAGGAATTAACATAAAAAAAGATAATTGTAATCCATGGGGATGTTTCGGGCTAATCCTCTACATGGTTGATCCAATGAGGGCATTGAGTAACTGGCCATGCTCACCCTCCTAACTCATTGCATATTTTTGATGTGTGAAAGTGGTTAAAACTTACATTGCAATGGACTCATGTACAGACTTCGTAAATACAGACCACTGGCAAGGAGTTTGAGAGTTTTCATCTTGACCACTTGTGGCTGTCAAGGTCTACACTTTGGTGACTGAAGAGATTTTCTAAAGAACAAAAGAACATAAATTACCCAACTGTCAGAAGAAATGTTGGGGACAATTAGATGGAAAAACTTTTCACTTTTTTCAGTGATTTTTTTTCAAATGTCATTCCCAGAACAGATCTGTGCTAGAGGCATAAGACTTCTGTTCTGACAAATGCTTCAATGTGAGTTTAAATGTTCATTTCAGATGCATAACTATTGAAGAAAAATAGCATATCTCAGATGTTGGTTGGAAATTCATGAGTAAGAATGTAGCTATAAATTTATTTCATAATGATCAAAGGTGGAGGATTTGTGCACTTTTTACTGCTCTGTGTTTAGACAGATTCTCTCTATTTTACTTTCAAAATCTTAGTCTGCATTTTGAAGAGTGTATCTGTACAAATTACAGTGAGCTTTGTATTTGTTGCTCAAGCCACAAGCCATTGTGAATTTGTGACTGAATGTGTAGGATAAGGTCCCAAATTGTTTGGGTAGCCCCTAAAAGAGTGTGTGTTAATGTTCACATTAGAAATTTTTTGCTTAATTATTAATATTGCAAACTGAATTTGCACTTTCAAAAATCAAAGTGTTTCTGCAAAATAGTAGTGGTTGAAAGATACTTGTTAAGGGAAGTCAAATGGATACCTTTTCACTGAGGATGGAAAGCTTCAAGGAGAAACAGCAATTTCACAGGAGAGAGACTTTGATGGATTCTGAATTTCAAAACAGATTTACAGACCTAATTTTCAAAGGAGCATCCAAAAAAAGCTATTTAAATTAGATGACACCAGAAAATACTTCTATCTTTCTAAGACATAAAAATTGGGTTTTGAGTGCAGTTGCAGTGAAAAAAAAAAAAATCAGGCTCTTGGTATAATACAATTTAATTCAATGGTTTTTGAAATCGTCTCACAGAAACAACAGCTGAAATGTGATTAAATTCCAAGAATCAATGAAAACAAGCTGCAGTAGAGCATCAAGACTGATTCTCCTCCTACTTGTGATTGTGTAGTTTGGCAGTTGGTGAATTTGTACCAGGACCCATCTTTGAGGAACATTATTTTGAACTGTTTTTTCTTTTCACAAAGAGAATACAGGCAGAGAAAGACATCAGTGCATTCTATGAATATAAATGTATTTATATTGGGGTGAGTCTTGGTACTTTTAACTTTTTTTAATTGCTATTTTTATTTTAAGATTCTGACATTATCAAATCACAGGCCTTTCTGCAGAATGATTTAAAACTAAGAAGTCATATACTGTGCATCTCCACTTAAAAACTGTTGAAAAAAATAAGACCATCTCTAACTTAGCAGCCATACATCCTGCTGACAAATAATTTCAGCATGTTGTCCCCACCAGAAGCTCCCATATTTGTGGTAGTTCTAGAGGTGTATCATATACATACATATACATCATATACATGCACCAGACATTTGTCCCAAGCAGGCACAAACCCCTTCAGTTCTAAAACATTAATATTATCCTCAGTTTTACTGAGTAAATCTGTCTTGGAAGGTTTTGTGTTAGGGTCTCACTTCTTGAGTTTGATGGGTTTATGCATATTTATATTGTTATTACAAGCATTGTTTTGTTAATTAGAGCACCATAACCCTTCATCCTGTGAGAATTCTAAAGAAATTTTAGGAGAAGCTGACCTTCAAGAAGTTATCAAAAGAGCCTCAGCTAACACACTTTAAAATTTTTTTCCACATTCTCTTCTTATATGAACACTACAAAACAGGTGCTGATATTTGTTTGCACCCAGCCTTCACAGCCTACACTCTGAAAACTTACTTGAAACAAATTAAACAACAAATCATCACCATGAATAAAACTGTTTGCAGAAAATTTTTTATTAGAAAAGGAATATTATACCTTTTAAATAGAAGAGATAATGTATTTGTTTAAAATAATGTGATGAGGTGTGAAAGGAGTGCAATTAGAGTTGCCAAAAAATGTAGGATTTGGCAGGCACAGCAAAAAAATAACCATCAAATTGAAATAGCACTTTTGGCAGTACTCAGAAGTCATTATGTTTCTCTAAAACTGTGCCCTGCTACTATAAGCAAGCACAAGTAAAGTTTTGTTGAATATGTTTGCACACAAAGTGACACTTTTTCTTGTTGCTCTGAAGTATAGTAACTTTTTTGGTACGCAGTACTCAAACTAAATTTTTTCCATAATGCCTTGCCCACATCCATCTGAACATATGAAGAAGGGCTGGAATTTCACTCTCTGACAGCACTGCTCTGAGTCCAGCAAAGCATGAATCCTGAAAGTCATGCTGCATTTCCAGGTACTTTAAAACCATAAATCCATATTTAATTAGAAGTTCATGAAATACTATAGAATATAAGATCTCTGTTCTAAAAATGAAATAAAAACCTGGGCCTTTGGCTTTCTTCTCTGACTCTGGGCCATAATTTAATTAAAACTGCATATCATATGCTAAAAATCTCATTGACAAGTCTTAGTTGAGGAATTCAGATTCCTTGTGGTACCTCAATCTGTGCTTTCTATTTTGCCATCATATTGTTCCATATTATCCTGTCTCCCACCCCCCTGCATCATGCACTCCCTCCTATCTTCTTTCTCATTAACAAAGTGAATTTCTTTGAGATTTAATGCTGTAAGTCGAAGTTTGAACATTGGCATCTTACTATCTTAATGGATATCTTACTTGACATGTCTGTGAATTTTAGCTCTCTCCTTTAACAGCATATATTTGTGGGAAAAAGCTGGCATTGAATATAAGTGCTGGGAGCTCAGGCAGGCTTGAAATGGAAACCCAGCTAAAATAACTGTGATTTCTTCCTACTGCATTAGAAACTAGAGTAAGCTTGAGACATTAAAATGAAATTAGTACATCAATGATGTAACTGGAATCCCATCATTTATACCAAACACCAGAGTGTGATATTAATTATTTATACACATTTGTTATTACATTTTATAGCAAAGTTATGAACAATGATTTTGCTTGTATTCTATGCTCATGTGGAAAAATATCTGTTCTTGAATCCATGAAATAGCTTTCATGTTTTAGTAGTGAGAGTCTTAGAAGTGCAGTGACATGAGTGAGGTTTACATATTGTCATTAAAAATCTTGCAACTTGCAAAGAATTGTAGGTTCAATAACATTTCCAGTCCCCAGAACAGCAAGGAGTGGTGGCATCTCACACCTTTTTCATCTCAGAGGGAACCTCTTTAGATAGTAAAAAAGAATAGATACTTGTGATTTCAAGCTATTTCAAGAAGTTGTGTTTTCAGTGTGTGTATGCATTTGTGTCCCTGCCATTGAGAGGGAATATGGACGTGACAGAAGACTGTACATTTTGACAGAAGACAACTGGGAAGCTTGTATTGTATCTATAAAGTTACTAATCTATCTGGAGCAGTAAAATATTACTTTCCATATTAAGAAAGACTACTCCTATACAAAAGAGATGTCATATTTTTTTTACATGAAATTGGCTGTTCATTTGGAACTGGTCTGTAAGAAGTCAATTCACATTTTCTACATAATCACATCTACAGTGTTTCTCAGACACTGGACCCACGTGTAACATTTGCATGAGATACCTTAATATAAGTATTTCACAGCATATTTTCTCCTCACAGCTGTACTTCTGAAGTAGCACCCACACCTTCTGTTCTTGAAATATTGCACTTTCTCCCCAACAGCTGAATTCTGCAAGTAGGAAAATTCTACCCACTCCTTCTCTCTCCTCGGTTTTCTGGCAGAATCCAAAGTCTGACTATAGTGATAAAAATCCATTCATTGGCTCATGGGGCTTCTAACTGTACAACATCTTCTACAGTCCCTGATCAATATGTTACTGTACTCCTCACACAAGGGACCTGACAGATTAGATATTCAGGATTCATGGCACTCTAAAACCTGATGGATAAATATTCATTCCAGTTAAAGGCTTGCTCCATTTTGCATATACATCTACTCATAGAAATTATGCAGTAATGAACTCTATGACAAAAATCTTAAACCTATCTTTCAAGAATTAACGTGCTGAAAGAACTGATTGAAGACAGGAGCAAGCAGAAGCAGAGTCTGTCCCTGTTATCTAAAATCAGGGAAGGAATTGAGCTGAAGAGAAAACCAGGAAAGGTAAGAATTTTCGTAATGGAATAACCTCTGGGAATATAGCAGCAAATATTTAGACTTTTTAGGAATTAAAGTGTTTAAAGGCTAAAACAAACAGTAAATATGATGAATTTTGGTGAATAACACTGGAGTTAAGAGGCAAGAAATCACCAAGGTAGTATAAGACAGTCTGGAAGCCTTGCATGGAGCTAAGCCTATTTACATCAGCAGGGGATGGGGGTTGATTGTATATGACACTTTTAATCTATTTAGCAATTCAAGTTCTGCAGATAAGAATATCAGAGTTTGGAGTTCTAGGTTTGGGTTATTTTGTAATAAAATCCATCATGTAACAAGCAAAAAGCCATTTTGTTTAGAATTAATTACAACACAAGAAGGACCTCACAGTGTTTCTGCTGCAATGGCTTTTATACTTCTATTTCAAAAGTAGCATGCAGAACATAATTCTCATGTTTCACCACTACTGTCAGTGCATGCTAAAATAATTATTTTTGGTTCTGTGGTATTTAACTAACTTATCGTGACTTCTTTTTCTATTTTCTTCATATTTTTTTTTCCATGATGCTATTTTTCTTTTGATGTACTCTCTCCACCTGTACAAGATGCATATTTATCTCCTCTACTTGAGGGATTGAAATGGCTGGTATTGACTTGACATCTGTTTATTTCTGAGTAAGAAATCATCCCCTGCCTTTAGGACTGGATTAAAACAAGTTTGCTCAGGCACTTGCCACACTCAACAGAAAGACCCTGGGTTTCAAGTGACTGTGAAATACAAGATACAGGGTTGTGTGAATATAATTTTCACACATAGTCGTTGGGAACCTCCAGCCCTTGGAATGAAACTCAGCACATCTCAACTCCAAGGACATAAGCCTAGTGGAAAAAAATTGCAGTGCACAGACCCCATCTCCAGCAAGGCCATGAGGTTGGAGTGTTAGAGGGCTGAGGTTTAATTCCCTGCCCAGCTTTCGTCTGTGGCTCTGGACATGCTGCTCAGGCATCTAAAATGGTTAATATCAGCTCGTTTCCAAACACAGGTAAATTTGGCTATCTATATAAAAGAGCATCTCCTGGTGAAACAAGGTGTGGACAGTGTAAACACTGCAAAATTCTGAGACAATGAAGCACAAAGTTCACTGGGAGTGAAGAGAGGACAGTAAAGAGAAAAGGTAGATGTAGTAGTTGATTCATTTCTTTAGAAATTATAGTTGCCAAATACATCTTAATGTCTGAGATTTCTGATTTTGTTGGGGTTTTTTACTATGATCAGATGAGTGAATATGACCTTTTTGCAAAATAAATCATACTCAATTTTCTTTCTTTAAAACTAAAGATAGCTTCTTAATTTTCTACTTGTGCTAAAAAACCTCTTTCCTGGTATTCTCTGCTGTCTTGCCATATAATCAAAGTGAAGGAATGAAAAGATGCCCAAATAAGACAACCATGCCAAAGTCAAGAAAAATCAAAATTTGGCCTCCTACCTGCATTTTATAGAAAACTGTCACAACTGTCTCCCAAATAACTTTTATAGAAGAAAAAAGAAAAATGGACTTCAGTTTAGTTTATGTTCTCAGGACATGTCTTTTCTGCTAGCATCTGTGCTCTTCTGCACTCACAGTGAGCAATGTGGCTTTGTTTTTTCATACTGATTTGCTCACTTGCAGTCCAGCATTCAGCCACTTGGTATTTCTGTATAATCTGAAGTTGTACTTAAGCTCCAGTTTGCAAGTGACAAGTGGTACAGAAAGTCTCTGTAGTCTCTAGGTGCATTATTCAGTAAAATTCTCCCAGTTTAAAGCAGTTGTCTTACTTATCATAGCAAAAAAAATAAAGAAGAATCAGTAAAAATGGGGAAATGCCTGCAATTCTCCTGTATATATCTAAAATATTTTTTTTATTTCATCACTTGCTATTTATGTCTCAGTAATTTGCCTTTTCTGTGACTGTTTCAGAATGAGAACTTTTCTGTTCTCGTCTTCACAGCTCATAAGTTTTATTACTAGGATCAACTCTCTTTCCTTCTCACCACATTTTAAGGAAACCAGATTTTTATGATGTGGTAAGTATTACTGAACACAGTATAAGTGAAGTCTTGCCAGAGATTTCATTATTGCTTCCTTACATTTACATCCTACATTTATAGTGCTGTGTTGGCTTTTAAATTTATTCCCAAAGTTATCTAGACTTTCATGGACAGAAGAGGACTTTTATATCAAAATTCTTGAGGACCTGCTTTCCTCTGCTTCACTGCTACACTCTCCTTGGTTTAGGGCTTTTTATTTCAATGGAGATTTTTTTTTCTCCATTTACAAACATATATGCAAGGAACTGAGCAAGGTCACAGGGTGGTTTTTTTTTTTTCTTATTTTTTTCTGTAGGGTATTGCTACATTAAGAAACTGTGGTAAGAAATTACCATCTGATCTGATATTTGTGTCCTACATTGAGTACCCAATAAAGTGAACCAAGCACATCATCAGAAGATGGATGATTTTGTGGATAAGGCTCAAATCCCTCCCCACAATGAACTTTATAGCACATTTACAGGCTTATTGGGGACTTGTATATATTGCAGAAAATGTTGTGTCATGAAGAAATCCTTGGATTAGTGCCAAACCAAGGCTGCATGTCCACAAAAAATAGTGCAGTGCTGGGGAAACAAATTACCTTGAGACCTGAGAGCAATGAAGTTGTGTTGGTCTGAGCATAATGAGCTTCTCAGCAAGGTGCATTAGCACTGATGGAAATATCATCTCCAGTTTTGAAACTTGCCTGGCTTGAGTCCACCCAACCCAAACATTTTTGAATATTCTTTGTTCTGATCCTCTTTCAGGAACTTTTAGCAAGTGTTTCAATCTGTTTCTATCATTGTGCTTCCTATCATTCTCCTGCAAAATTATTATTTTGGAAAATTGATGGAAATCTATTTCTCTCTGCCTGTTCAAGTTGCAATTGATCTATCTAGAAATCCCTTTCTTTTTATATATTCAAATAGAACCCTGCATTATAGAATCTAAATGTCACTGTGAAAGAAATAATAAACAGAAATCAGGATAGTCAGAATCTGAGGGTAAATAAAGTTTGTATGACACAGTGAATTTGTGATCAAAATAGCCTTGGTAGTCAGCAAAACACCAGAAAACAAAACAAAAGAAATGTGTGCCTTTTTAAATAGATGCTTTTCCAGTTATGCAAGACATGAACCAAAACAATATGATGGAAAACACAAGCAATAAACTATGTTATATTTTTAACTTAGTTTTTATTTTGGTATCAAGATAAAATCTCACATTACTACAATACTTCAGCTATTACATGTTTGTTTGTTTGTTTCCAGAGGTTAGATGATTCTTTAATTTTAACAGGCTAAGAAACTCTGCCCAGGCTATGCTCTACTTAAAAAAGGCGTCACGGAATATCTTTCTGTGAAAAAACTGCAGATAACCAAGGTATTTTCTTTGCAGTCTGTAGTAACTTTCAGACAAACTCCCGTATAACTTTTTAGTCCTTTTTTGAGATTCAGGGAATTTACAAAAGATTAATCTAAAAAACTCTTGGAATAATAATAATAATAATAATAATAATAATAATAATAATAATAATAATAATAATAATAATAATAATACCATCATCATCATCATTAAAAAATAAATGTATCATGTGTTTCTAATATGTTATCATGATAATACTTAAAATAATTTATAAAAAATATCAATCCCTCTCTTCTCAGTAAGAGGCCTCAGTAAGAGTGCAGTTTATCTTGTTCACCTCAGAGAAGGAATTCCCTGTCCTTATTGTCCTTAGCTGCCTTTTTTTTTTCAAACCCAGCAATTTCCCATTTTTGGATTATGGTGCAGGTTGAGATGCACCTCAAAGACCTTCTCAAGCCTGCTGAGCACCCAGCAATGGTCAGTGGAGTACACAGAGCTCTGCTAAATATTTATTCTCTTTCTCACAGGGCACCCTGCTTGGTATGAAATATAACAGGCTAAAGGCCAAGAGATCCCTTTGCCACCTTAGAATATAATTAGTTTATCATCACTCAGTTAAGTCAACTGCTTCAATACAAGCCACTGCCCCCCTACATAACCCCCCCACCCCCAGTTTGCTCAGGAGGTCCAAACTGAGCCAACTTCACTGAAATCAGGCACTAGAAGCTCACACCCTGTGTGTCATTCAAGGCTTGTCTCTCCATCACTGTAATGAATACCTCATGGGAAGTGTTCTGGTACTGGGAAGGCATGACAAATCCTGAGTCACTCACACCTCTTTTAGTCCATGAGTATTTGGGCATTGCCTTTTCTCCTGAAGTCTCCCTTCTAAGCATGGCTTGAGTCAAACTATTTTAACTTACACGGTGTGAGACCAGCTTTGCTTTTAATATGTTTTCTCAAAATGTGTCCACCATTCTTGGGGTCTTAGTTGTGCCAATTTTTGTCCTTACAATGAAAAAATATTTCATCTTATTTTCTAAAATAACCCTTAATGTATTAAACAACCCCATGTGGTTAAGGGAAACTATGCTCTCACCTATTTATAATGTGGTCTGGTGGACAGCTACACACAAACCATGCAGTTTTCATCCCAGCCAAGCAAGGCATTTGGGCTTTTCTCAGCAGGGCAGCAATGGTAATTGATGGCAGGTGCACCAGGCAGCACTGGGATGTTCCACTCCTTCATCCCTGCCTCAAGCAGCACCAGGTCAGCAGGAGCAGCACTGGGCTGGGCTGTTTGGCTGATGCTGAACCCATGGCATGTTTGGAAAACAGAACTCAGAACTTGCTGGAAGATCTTGTTTTCACTAATATTTCTTCTATGGCTTATAAGGTTTGCAACTTTTCCTTTCTCAATAGGAGTCTGCTTTATTTGGAAAGATCCAAATAAAAGTTTAGATTTGTAAAGTGTGGAAGGTGTAGGGAAAGTCCAAGGCATCTGAAGGAAGGGAAAAGGAAAGGGTAAGGGAGAAAGACAGGGAGTATTTGACAAGGACTGGCACAATGGGGTGAGAGGAAATTGTAATGGAAAATCAACTTTCACCATACATAAATTGTCTGAGGTCCACTTGATTCTTTGCCTTTATGGGTTCTTCTCCTTAGTATCAAAGAACCAATACTTTTGGTTTGTTTTAGAAACATAACTGACTTCATTTAGGGACTAACATCTCACTTGAAATAAAAATCTAAACTGTAATGAATTATGCCACTCAGTATAATGAAATACTTCATTTAATCTTAAGAAGACTTCTTTTACCTAAAAAAATATCCAAAGAATATTGGATTTTGGCATTAAAAATTAAAATCTTACCCTAGAAAATGAAAGAAATTAGTTTAGTTAAGCAATTTACTTCTGAAGAACAGTAGATGAAGAATAAGGGTTTTTTCTGACTCTCATTTGGGCTGGCTGACAGCTGTGTCCTGTTGAAGCAAATAGTTTGTGATGAGTTAGTTCCAGGGCTGGAAGAACAGCTTTTCTCACACAAACATATTTCCTGAATTTGATTAACATTGCAATTGTATTTTTGGTGAGTGAATTAACATAAAAAAGACCTCACAAATCGATTTAATTTTCCAGTGAGGTGTGAACTGCCTGCTCCTCTGGGGATTCTTTTGAATCCTCACCAGTTCAGAGCTCTGAGTGAGATTCTTCTGTGGTCCCTGGCAGTGCAAACAGGTCAGCACCATTTCACTTTCTGGTCAGAGAGGGATTCCAAAGGTGGCTTGTCAGTTTAATAAGAGCTCTGTGTCCAGCATTATTGGGACCAGCAAAGTGTTATGGTTGTGTGACAGTGAAGCAGAAATTGGCCTGGACTAGAGAATGGTTTCTGGATTAAGTAAAAGGGCTGGGAGGAAGCATGAAAAAAGAATGAGATCGAAATCAGAATGTTTGTTGGGTACTTTGGTAGGTCCTGATGAATTCCTTCTAAAACCAACAGGAATTTTGCTTACTAATTTGATGGAATTTGAAGAGGACTTCAAGAAATAAAGGGTCACAAAAGTAAAAGCAAAGAAAGGGAATGCAGGCACATTAATATTGATGCTGCCAGGGAAATCTGATGAAGATGAAACACCATGGGCAGAAGCATTTGGAAAGGAGACATGCTCTGGCTTTGTGGGAGAACTATGATTATAGTTCAAAAATGGGAATCCAAGTCAGTGCATCCCTTATGGAAGATGTAGTTAGTAAATTGTTACCACACAGCAGAGAATGAGCAAAGAGAAAGGAGGATTCTGCAGACTGGAAAACTTAATCCTTGTACATTTTTATGTTATAGCTTATTCCACTTGTATTTTGGCAAGTATTACTGGACATAGAATGGTCAGTCATTTGCAATGCCTTCAGCTGCATAAGGGACAAAGTTGTCTTACACACTCTTTACATGGTTGGGCTGTTTTAGGGTTTCCAATGACACAGAAGGTGCATGCACTCCTGCAGTCACCACCATTCCTTGCAGCTTGGCAGGGAGAACTCTCCATTCCTGGTTTCCTGACTGTGTCTGTGGGTGCAGGTCCCTGGAGGAGATCTGAATATGCAAGCTGGTTTGCTTTCTCTGTTTCTGGCAGGGTGAAGGATGCCATTTCGCTCTGCCTCCCAGCTCCAGGTGTAACACCAAAACAAGGCTATATTGACTAACACACAAGGTTGAGCCCTAAACAACATGACTCAAAGAAAAAGTTGTATGTAAAATAGAATTTTGCTATTTGTTCATCTCCTGCTTGAACAGCAGCTCCCTTGCCCAGCTGCTTCAGTGTCCCTCACAGCAGGCTGTGGCCAGTCATGACTCCACAGGCCAGGGATCCAGTTTGAGCTACATCTGCCAGGTGGATCCTATGGTCTCCAGACCAGCTCCCATTCCAAAAACTTTTTTCCTTGGAGCTATACTTCAGGTACAAATGTCCACGACTTTTTCTCTAGGTTTCATAACTATTGATCCACAGGAGGAGTAGACTGTGAAAATGTCATTCAGAACTCTTTTAGGCATCAGTGCCACAGGTGCTCTTGTTCCTAGTTATCAGCCTTTGCAAACCCAATTCAGGCCACTAATAAATATTGACTACATGTTATACAACATGTCATTTTTTTATGTTTTATGGTGTTCTGGATTTTGGTTGTGCTTGCAGCCTCCATTAGAGACTACAAAATATCTAACCCAGTAAGAGATGAATTGACATATACAGTTGTGATAGCTCAAGTTTTAGCATTGTGATAGAAAGGTTTTTTCTGGGATCCCCCCTGGGTGAGTGTTTAATGTTTAAATGCCAATATAGAAAACACTGTCAGAATTCAAAGACTTCCAGTCCTCAATGTCCTGTGAGTTTTTATACTGCCCCTGCTGAAGTCCAATGACATGAATGTCAGTTTCTCATCTGTCAAAGCTGCTATCAGCAAACATAAAATTTGTTGGTCTTAAATTAAAAAGTTATAATGTAATTTCAATGAAAGGTTTAGTCAGTGCTTGTTACATTTATCTCAGCTGTTGTTGTGCAAGATATTACAGAAAATTTGTTTGTCAAAAGATTTCAGAATCAGAGAGAAAATTAGTACCCAAGTTATTTCATTGATAAATTGCCAAATTCTATTTTTTAGGGAATTGTCCTGATTTACTGAAATTAAATAAGGATGGACCATTTTTGGAATCTTTGATAATACTGGCAGCAAGTGATCTTCACTGCAATAGCTACAAAAAAACAAATACCCACTCTAGAAACGTGGATGTCAAGAGTAAAGGGGCTGGAAAAAAATTGTGACTTACTGCCTGCATTAGATTAACAGCTCAATGGTTTTAAGAAAAAAAAGGACAAGTTGTTAAAAATATACAATTGATGTAACTTTTATACCTGTAAGTATACTTCTGTAATCCACAACTTGCATTGCTTTGACTTTGCTGTATTCCCATATCCTGTATCTGTCACTCTCTCCTTTTCTGCTTATATAAAGAAATAAACTGTGTTACTGTTAATTTTCTTTATGTTCAATAAAAAAAACTTGAAATCAGAAACTCAATTTGAAACAAGATGTTTTAATTAATGATAACAAAGATGAAGGTCATTCTGGTGAGAAAGTATTAGATACATTAAATGTTCTTCTCAAATAGGAAATGTGTTGCAAAGACACACCAGAAATTCTTGGTTGATCACCTTCCTTTAAATATTCAAAAACTGAAAAAATACCTTTTCTTGAGTAAGGACTCATGGAAAATTCCTAAGGAAAAAAAAAGATATATTCTTAACATTGCTAAATCTGTTGTAGTTAATATGTAAGGCCTTAGATTAATTAAGTTGATCTCTGTTTTCCCTCATCTTTTATTGAGTCCACCTGCACTGATCAGAATGAGAAGTCTCATCAATGCCTGTGTGCAGTTTAGCTACAGCCTGAACAGAATAACATATGCCTGTGTCAACACAGATGTAACAAGAAAGAGGAAAAAATAAATACTGTAAACTAAAGAATAAAAGGCTATTTTTGCTTCAGTAATTCTTATTCAGAACAACAAATTAGCATGACTGTAATGCCAAGTCAGATGTAAGGAGCAGATAAACCATGGCCTCAACAAGGGAAGTACTTCCAGATTTGACCACATCAGCATCCCCCTGAAAGTTTTACTGACTGCTGGTGACAATGGGGGTAGTAAATCAGTAGCAGATCTGGAATCTGAATCCAGTATCCATCCATCATGTTATACATAAGACTATCAAAACTTTGAGGATGCTTAAATTTTCAGACCACACCGAAGTTCCACTACTTTCTTATGCAAGGCAAACTCTACCTTGAATGTCTGTGAATGACCACTTTTAGTGTGTCTGCATTACCTGGTCCAGGTTAGAGGCACACTTTTGAAGTGAATCTCCTGATCATCCCTCCATGAGACACATTCATCTGCAATGAGTGCTTGGACAGGCTTTCCTTCAGACTATGTTCTCCAGAGGGCACCCAGTGCTCTGCAAACATCGATGGGTGTTGAATTCTGAGGCCCAGACTCATGGTAAAATTCAGAAGATCACAGACTGGACACCGAAATCTCAGGACCAGCTGCTCCATTCTGTAGAACCTCTTATTTCCCTGCACTAGTTGCAGATGAAACAGACTTTATATCGTTCTCTAGCTTTGTCCCTGTGCACCAGCAGCTGACAGAGAAGGGTGCATGGAAGAATTAGAAGATAGGACTGGATTGTTTATCCAGGGATTATTTTCCAAACCCTCTGATCCCAGCTGCACGACTGAATGCCACCATCCTGAAAAAGGGGTGACTGATGAGGTCAGGAAATTGTTCTTTTCTCTAGCACAATGTCCACAATGTTGGATGAGACAGAAGACAAGGATAACAAGAATTGCTAAAGGGTGCCTGTAGACTTGATTTCACAAAGAATCAGAATTTTTGTTGGTCCATCTTTGTGTAAAAATTCACTGCTTTTAACAGACCAAGCCATACATGCTGTTAGAAGAATAGTCTCTGTAGCTAATGCTAGAAAATGCACACTTTTTTTTTTTTGTATGATAAAACAGTAATGTTGTGTACTTTAACTGAAAAGCCCATGTTAAAACCATTCTCACCTGTACCAAATTCAGACACAGAAATAATGGTGTGTAAAAATTTCAGAATAAGGCTCTATAGTATTTTGCTTTACATTCATAAACAAGACTGTTGCTGTTTGCATGTTTTTAAATTAAATGTTGAGATTTATTAGTTAAGAATAGCAATGTCTATAATTATTAACTCTGACAGATAAATATGTATTGTTTTTCTTATAGTTTTTCTTGGTGGGATAACATGAGGGCTTAACATACTGAGAAAAATTGCCTCATACTTTCTTCAGAATCAAAAAATTAGAACAATTTAAAAACTGAATTCTTCTCAAGGTTAGACATACTACAGGTGACAAGTGAGAAATTCCTTCAAAAGAGAAGTCAATAAAAAAATAATCTGGTTTGGAAAAAAAATTTATAAGAAAAATCAGATCAATAAATGTGGGATAAAGGATTTTCTTGGGGGACAGATGTGCTAGGAGGGAGAGGGCACAGGGTGAATTAACATAGTTGTCAAAACAGGCTGCTGTGCTGGGGTAGGGAGATGCTCCTCTACTGACATGATTCTCTTTTAAATGAGTTCTGCTATCCAAATCTTTTAGGTTTAGTGCAGGCAGCTTCCTTTGGACTGTGCTTCCTCTGCAGGTGTGGAAGGCAGAAATCCTGAGGCTGCACTATTTCCTGTGGATCCAGCAGTGCAGCCTTAGACCAGCAACTTGCAGCAAAACCCTCACTGATTTGAGCTTGCTGCTCTTAAAGCTTGCTGATTTGCTTGAGACTTTGCATAAACATTAGGTCTTTTGTGAAAGCCAGATTTGATCTGATTTTTCCCGGTTTTTTTTCACAGTTATGAATTAATATACTCAAAGTATTCTTTTTTTTTCTTTTTCTTTCAGAGGAATGAGGGCAATCACAAGGACTGTCAAGAATTATTCATTTTGAATCTTACACTCAGCCTCATTCCAATGCCACTGGAAGCAAAAGGAGGTTTCTCAGATGATTTCAATATTATGGGCCCATACTAGACTGGGAGATTGGGAGATACTGAGTGCCATTCATTGCACTGAAATTAAAAGCACACCCAGATTTTCACAAGCTGTTAGACTGAGCTGATTTAAAGTTCGAGTTGAAGATCTTGGAATTAATTTAAAAATGAATCTAACCTCTCTTATTATTAGTCTTCATATTTATGAATTGATTTAGAATCTCTATTTAGAGTTAAGTGACTTCTTACTCTATCAAACTGCCATTTCTACATGCCATAATAACATTTGCCCTATCCCAGGAAACTTTTGAACTGAGGGCAAGGAATCTGTGAGAAAAGATAGCATCATGTGAGATACACGCTGTGGGAAACTAAGAAAGAGGCAGTAGAACAGTAATATAAAATTTAGTCAGAAAACTGTCAAAGAAAGTAAAATAATAACACCACCAAGCTTATTTTAGAACTTCCTGTTAAAATGTATCATAAAAGCCTTGGAGGCATGGACACACCACACACACACACACATATGTGTACATATATAAAGATTTTTGGAGACGTGCTTTTTTTAAAAATATAGATAACTTTATTTATTCAACATGCAGATATTTCTTCCTAATGCTATCTCATATCCATAGGATTAATTCATTTTATCTTATGACTCATGTTTTTCAATAAATATTTGGTGATTTTTTTTTTTTGCTACAAACTTACTAAAGGTGCCTGATTTGGAGCAAGTGACTTGCATATGCTCTCTAAAAATACAGTAGCTTCCCAATTCTCATCCACTCAAATACACACAATATGTCCACATGATACACCAGCTGAGCTTCTGCTACATTCTTCTACTTCTAAGGTCGTAAGCACAAACGAGGAATTGGTAAATTTTCCCTGTGTGGCACCTGGAAAGATCTGTGGAGATAAAAATTATCAACAGCAGAGAACGGAGAGAGATGAGTACAAAGACATCATTGTCTTCAAAGTGAGTAGGAACAAATTCAGGAGAAGGTTTTGAAAAAAAAAAGAGAATATTTTACTCTTGAAAGCATTTAGGGTTTATATATTTAAAACTCAAATACTGTAAAACACAAGTGGAGTCATTGTTAGACAGAAAATTTGGTGATTAACCTAATGAAGATATCCAGAAGTAGAAGTTTTAAAATGCAGTCCCCATTACCTCATAAACTTCTGTTCTTTCTTTGAGATTCTTTTGTTCCCAGACTTAAATGGACAGGGGCCATCTTTAGCTTTGCTTATGATAAGTTATTAATCTGGCTAGATTATTGGTATAAAATATATACATACAGAAATCAGTAGGAATTTAAACCTGTAGTGTTGTTGTGTAATCAGAAATTTTTATAACAAAACTTTTCTCTGCATTGGAAAATTATACTGAAAATGAACTAGTAGGAAAATTAATTTTTATGAAGTACTGATTTAAAAAGACATTAGAAAAAAAATTCAAATTCTTAATTAGTCTTCCTAAATTAAGTCTCTTTTAGTATATCTTTAATATACAAGATACTCCCCTCAAAATTTCTATTAAAAAAAAGACCCCAAACCCTTCCCCTCCAAACAACAGCCAAATAAAATCAGCAGTACTTTGGGGCACAAAGTAGGTTTCAAATGTGAAACATCTGTCTGTCAGCTGCTGCCACACCACCATGCCTTGCTACAGCACACTGAGGTGCTGTCAGTGGAAACATCCCTTTCCTTACTGCTCGTGCCAAGGTGCACCCGGGATCAGCTCAGCCTGGAGAAGAGGAGGCTCAGGTGAGACCTCATCGCTCCTGCAGGGAGGGGGTGTGAGGGGGGTCAGCCTCTGCTCCCAGGCAGAAAGGGACATGGCCTCCAGTTGTGCTGGGAGAGATTCAGGTTGGATATCAGGAAAAGCTTCTTCACTGGAAGAGTGGATTAGCATTGAATGGGATTCACAGGAAAGTGGTGGAGCCACCATCCCTGGATGGGTTCAAAAAACAAGTGGATGTGGGGCTTTGCAATGTGGTTTTGTGGACACGGTGGTATCCAATCAAAGGCTGAACCTGATGATCTTGGACATCTTTTACAACCATAATGGTGCTGTGATAATCAGTCCTTTGGCTACTGCATGCAAGAACTCTTTCAATCCCCCCAAGCAATTCCCTGACCATCCCTGTCCACTAGTTGTCTCTAAAAAGAAGTAAAAAAACTGAGGAGGAAGATTCAATGACAGGATAATATGATTTTCTGAGGAGGTCAAGAGGTTCATTCAAGCATAGTGCAGTTTTACACTGAATGCTCCCTTTCATTAAATATGTTGCTCCTCAGGTCTGCTTCACTTGTGCTCCAAATCGTGTTAATGTCAACTGGCCCTTCTGTGACATACAGAACAAAAACAGTAGGAACTCCTTTGTGAACTTCTCCTGGGTTTCCTTTCACAGCTCAGTCTGGCCTTCAAGACAGCTCTGATAAATTATTAAATAAAATGGAGAAATCATAGAATTTATTTGGTTCTTTTTAATGGAAACAAAAAGTCAAAAAAATAAACTCAGCGTAAAGTAGGTAAAGAAGACTTCTTTGCCATTTGTTTTCTTCTGAGTGCTTTTCTTTTTCTTAACAAAAAGGAAAATGCAGTATAAGGGTTACTGTTCCTATAAAAAATGTTATATTTTGCATTAACAATATATTTCTTTGAAAGATACTATCCCTTTCCAACTGATATCTTGTTTGGAGTTGATCTTGGCTCAGGGACCAAAATGCAGAAAGCAGTCACCTGCCTTCTTCCCTAATTCCATTGTCCAGCACAAAGGTGTTTCCAGGCTATGAAGCCAAATCCTAAGTTTCTCCAGCCTGTGAGGGTCATATGTGGTGTTTATCATCCTTGGACCTGATGATAATCCTGTTATCCAGCCAAGAGAAGTCCAATCCAAAGTGTGCTCCTGAAAAAGTGTGAACATTCAGGGTAACCTTTGTGGTAACAAGTTCCAGGCTTTTATGTGCAAGGGTTTCCCCCAGAAATTAGATTCAAAGATTACTATGCTTTTGATTCCATAAATATTTATGCCCTCAAGCAAACTGAAGAGCAGTGTGACAAAATAGCAGCTCTTCATTTGTTTGCATGGAATCTAGTGAAAAGTTTTGCCTTTTTGGAAATTTTTGGCCTTTCTTAAGGGGCTATTGAAAACTCCTAAATATTCAAGTCATTCCCACAAATTATTGAGCTGTTAAAAGATATGTTGACTTTTTAAAAGCTGTCAATTATGCCCAGCACCTGATCCATTTTAGCTGTTTTATTTATGCACTTGTAGCATTGTTCTCCCTGGATTGTGATTCTGAGGGAGACCAGGATTCAAAGCATTTAACAGAAGTTGAATGGAATCATTCACGTGACCAAAGTGACTCATCTGCATACGTTTCTGCAAGCTTAATCCTCAAAACCAGATGCTAATAGTTTACCAGTTATACACAATAGTTAACTAGCTCCTAGCAGAACGCAAAACAACGCTAGGAAAGAATCTATTATCTTTTTATTAACAGGCAAACAGTACTAAACAAACTGTTAGAAGATTTTTTAAAAAGGGAAAAAATAACAATGCATTATCCTTTAAATATTCTGGTATCTAAAAGGTTGCCTACTAGACCAAATCCAATGAAATTAACTAGGTAGATTAGCTCAGTTCATTGCTTTTAATTAAATACATCCTGAGCTTTGCTCTCAATGAATTAGCAAGAGCATTTGCAGCTTCTCATTTACACACTTCCTAAAGTAGCAATTGAAGAAACTGTATTCTGACTAAACACTGGGTAGAACGGTACATAAGGAGGCAGGTGTAGCTTTTCCAAACCAATAGAATTAATCCCAAGGGACAGGGAGAGATGATCCAGGTGTATTTTAACTTAGAAGTACCGTATTTCAAAAGCATGTAATCCATAGTGTAATCCCAAATCCTTCTTAAGGAAAGGCTTTACCACAAAAATATTATCCTGACCTTTCTCTTACTGTTGCTATGGAAAGACATGTTTCCTGGCTTCTGGCAAAGGACCAGTAATTGTATTTAAATGGGGTGTTGAACAACCATAGTGTGTGCAGTGTCCTATTATTTCCTTGTGGGAGGTTTATTATAGGCTTCTGGTATATAATCTAAATTAGATGTCTGAGGGAAAAAATAATGCTTTTAAGTTTGGAAATTGTATTCTGTCTTTTAAATTCTCCGATTTCTCTGATAGTCTTTTGAAGTTCTTCTGAAGCTGTAAATGTTATCTATATTCCTTAATCAAACCATCCTTTCAACCAGCTGCAGCAGAATATCTCTCTTTTATGTTTATGGGAACTTGGATGCAATTATTTAACAGAGATGAGCTTGCTATAAACAACCCTATCATTTTTAGACTTTCAGATTTCATTATCTTAAGCACAAATCAACATTGACGCTGCTCTAGTCTGGCTCTGATATGCTGTTTAACATTAGCATGGGTGGGTGATCTTTTATTCAATTTCATTATATCAGTAAATTTAGTAAGTAAATTGAGTAAATTTAGCGAGGTAAGTTAGCCCAGGTTGGGGAATCAAATTTTTCAAGCTATTCATGGTACTTAAATCTTAACAGATTGGTTGACACAGAAAAAAACCAAACAAACCTTGTTGTTTCCTTACCCTTGTCTGCAACAGGTGACTGGAAATGAATAAATTTTAGACTAAAATCCTGGTAACCAGATGATTATTAGTATCTTGTATGTTATCTTTCTGTATGACTTATAAAAATTAATATTACATATTTGATTATATTTAGCCTTTTATTACCCTCTTTTAAAAACACAGTTTATTTACATAAGTACATAATTATCTAAGAGGCAAAAACTTCAAGTCAAGGTGCACTTGACTTAAAAACAAAAGTCAGTTGGCCAAATATAAATTATTCTAGAACAGGCTTCTCATTGAAATTAGATGATCTTGACTTTGGTTTGAGATGTGGGATAGTTCCAGATAATGCTGTTTCTCTAGAATCTCCTACTGTCTGCTCACAAAGATACACTCATGTGTCATGGAATGAGTGACTCATGCCCATGAAACGCCATAGAAAAGCAATTTAACTTCTTATAAAGTTGCATTTGATCTGAACTTGTCACGTCTTGCTCCTCTCTCTGTGCCTTTTCACTCACAGTGACTTTTCAGCAAAGGTTATCTTTCTTGACTTTCTCTTAAAAACACTTTCCTGCTGTTTCCATCCTCAGTGCCTCTGAAAGAGCCACTTCTGCTACAATCTGCTGTGAATCAGCTGCGTGATTAAGTTTGGGAAAAAAATTATATATACACCTGCTATTTTCCATTTTCCCTAACTGTGTTGTACTCAGTGATGCTTAACTATCCTGCCCTGCAGGCCCACCAAGAAGTGTTTATCTTTGGTATGAACCAGGGCTGCTTGACACAGATCTAACTCAAATTGCAATTTTACTGATCTCCATAATTAGGAAACAAAAACTTAGAACTCCTGCTCAGCTTCTCAAAGAATTTTGGTCATAGTTACAGGCAGGAAAATACAATAGGCCAACAATCTAAGCCAAGCCTGATTTATTGTCAATACAATTTCTGTCTGCTCAATGCCTCCTGAGTGCAGTAGTGCAGTGTGTTGGTGTGTAAGCAAACACAAAATTGTTCTGCTGAGTGTGACCAGAGCTTTCTCCAGCTCAAGGATCTCTCCCATGAGAGAAACCAGTTACAGGTGCCAAGACATGAGAACCTTCAAACAGGCTGTGACACACTTCCCAGGAGTGCTGAATTCTTGCAGCTTCAGGTCTTAACAATTACTGATTTACCCCTTCTTTTTTTTTTTTTAATACTAAACTGCAAATTTCCCAGAAACATAGGATTTTGTATCAGCCTCATCTGGCCTGGAAAAGCAGTTTATTTTTAAAATTTGATACTTTGCAGTAGCTTCTCTCAAAGACCTCTAGTGCTTGTGTGGGTGAAGAAATAAAATAATGTCATATTAATATTCTTCATACTTAATTCTTCACTTAATTCTGAAGATCTTTAGCAATTTAATCCATCATCTCTTTTCCATTATAAAGCACAATACTCTACTGAAATGCACCACACATTTAACCACACTTACCATTCTCTTTGTGCTGTCTTTTACTTATTTATACTGTGCTGCCTGACCATTACTAGTGATCAGTGTTATGCAAAATATAAGAAAGTAAAAAAAAGGCAATAAAGGAGTTTTATAAATGTAGAAATTATGGGGATTGGCATCTTCTAATGCCAATTACTGGCTAACCTATTTAAAAGTCAATATCAACCTAATTTATCACTACTGAATAAACTTCACCCATGTTAGTAACAAGCACAGATTGCTGCTTAGTGTATTTCTTTTGATCAGAGAGCTTGTTCATGTCCTGCCCAATCATTTTAAAGATTGCTTGAGCTAATGGATATTATTTTGTAATTGATCTAGGCTGACAAAGAATATAGGGTCACTTTGCAAAGGAACCTGTCTACCAGTAATTTTTGTATTGTACAGTAACCTGATGACTCATGATTACCTGACACATAGTGTTTAGTGTTTTGTTCCTTAATATACCATGGGAATGAATTTACTGAATAAGAAGGTTCAGTTCTACAAAATCCTTTTAACAGTGTTCTTCATAAGGGATTTAAACTATTCCAAAGGTTCACAGGGTATTTTAAGTCTTCAGAAAAGCTTGCATTTTACTGCTGACATTTCCAGCCTCAAGGTGTGGCTAAAATAACTATTCTGTCTTTCACCAGATGGGGCGTAGAGAAAAACCTGAGGAATGTTGTCAGGTTGTGTTTCACTGGCTGCTACAAGGTTTCTATGCATGAGGCATGCCACTGACATCACTCACTCACAATGTATGGTCTGAAGCAATCAGACTAAGAAAATCTGGAGATAAAAGCAGGAAAGCAGCAGGGGGACTAGGGCAAGTGAAGCAAAACATATCAATCTGTGGAAGCAGCCTGACTGCTTCCAATTGTACTGTCATGATCTTCTGATTTATCCTCCAGGGTGGAAGGATTGCAATTATGCTGTACCAACAGGTACAGAAATGGAAAGAAAAATACATCTTGAGCATAGTTAAAGAGTTGTCAGTTTTACACAAAACCTCCTTTGGTGCCTCCTTATAGCTGTGTGAAACTCAAACCAAAATTCAATCAAAATTGTTTTATATGGCTCACAAACGTTAAAAACCACCGAGTTTGTATAGACTTAAGAACCTAAATGAATTTGGATGAGCATGCACTGCTCTGGATTCAAATATTGGGAACACAATCACTAGCTGTAACTCAAAGGTTTGGTAGTGAATCAAATAATAAATACTTTAACACCATACATTTTCATGTATCTACTGTGATTCTCTCTGTTTATCAAGAATAAATCCAAGAAACAAATATACTTGCATAATTTTTGTGCCACTGTCAGAGAAGCCATGTTCTCTGTGTTCTGAGTATCTAATATATATTCTTTGTAAGCCTTCTCTGACCTAGGAAATTATTGTTATTTTACTAAGAAGATATTAAAGTAGAAGCATGCTAAGTGATTTGCATAAGTAATAATAGCATGTCAATGGTGAGGGTTAGTAAAAAGGCACAAGGAATTCCAATGCTGTAAGTAGCAGTCAGAATCTTCTCCCAGGAAAATTGAAAAGAAAGAAATCCTGCCAAAATTAGTCTGTGAAAATTTCTAGAGAGTACTGTAATTTCAGTCAAACCTATCAGTCTCTAGTCAAAACGTGGAAAAGCGATTTGAATGGACTTTTAGAAGAAATGAAAATTTATATTTTGCTTAATCTTAAAAATCCATTCCATTCTTTGATTGAACAAGAAAACACAGGAAAATTATCCATTCAAAACTAGAGTGAAGGAAGCCTCTTTGTTAAAAATTCCAACTGCAAACATTTTTAAATTTGAAATGATTAAAACTTCTAGCCAAAAGAATTGTTTGGTTTTAATCCAGAATTTTTGAATACATCTATTTGTTAAAAAATCAAGGGGGATTCCCATGACAACTTTCTGAGCATTTTTATCTTTGAACAATTCACTACTTCAATTCAGTGCTTTTCCTATGCAATTATCCAAATGATGTCTTTGTGCCTTCCAATGAAGATAATTGAATTACACCATTTTCAGGTTTTTTTTTATGTGCCTGCTTCTGTGCATGTTTTGAGCCAAACCTCCATCAGCCCTCAGATCTTTGGTCTATTTTGAAATAAATACATCTTGCAAGACTGGATGTCCCTCACAAAATCCCACTGCATATCTTTTCCATCATATGTTAAATGTCCAGTGGCTGGTGAGTCTGACTTTGCCCCATCATGGCAAGGAGGGACTGCAGTCATGATTCCTACTGCTCCTTGCAGCTGCACCTTGCTTGTTTTCATCTGCAGCTTGATTTTCAGCATCACAGCAATGAGTACATGGTCCTGTGATTGCTCCTCACTTGTGTGAAGGCTCTCCAGCTGAGGAAATCAGTCCTCAGGCCTTGCAGATGGATCCAGGTTTTCCAGTGGACCAGTGGAGGTCAGCTTGAACCCACACACTCATCTGATTTATCTCTGGTGTCACCCTACCAAAATGAGGCACAGAGCTGGATGGTTTCCAGATTTTAAAGACAAAACCACTTTGGTTTTCCTGAGGCATTTTGCTTATTTTGAGCATGTGAGTAGAATCAGGTAAGAAATACAGCTGGGGCTGAAGATTTAAAGGGGGAAAGATGTGTCAGATTCTGATGCTTTTAAAAAGAGTGCCAATAGATCTGAAACTGCTTCAAATAATAGCCAGAATAATGAATGCAGAAATTAACTATAGTCCTTTTGAAAAAGAGTATCTGTAAGAAACCAGTTGTGCAAAGAAGTACCTGAGAAGAAAACCTTGCTGAAAATATTTCTTGTTGCATCTACTAAGAATCTGTCATATTTTCTTTGGAACCTTGTGCTGCCATGAGTTGGACACACTGAGATATTTCTCAGAATGAGTTGTTTATAGCACAACTCCTATCTCTCAGTGTAGTGTAGTCAAAATAAAAACCTTCCAAACAACCCTTTCAACTTCCACTGTCATCACCTGACAATGTGACTTTTTGAAAGGGTTTTTGTTTTAGCAGCTGTTTGAGATGAAAGGAGCGTAGTCATATTAACAGATAAAACTCCTGTGATAAATCTCTCTTGCCATTTGGGCAAGAAGGAGTGCTTTTCTTCCCAGGATTTTATTGATTGTTTGTGAACTCATTGATAAAACAGGCTGTGTGCCTTGCTGCAAAATGCTGCCAGCTCTACATGCCGTCTGGTTTAACAATGAATCCAATATTAAATGTCCTATTTGTGACAGGAGCCATGCTTTTAAATAACAAATGGTACTTTGTACATAATTTTAGTGTGGAGATGTTGTTCATAGGAAAACAACAATTAGAGTTGCAATGTTGTTTACTTTTTCAATCTAGCAAGCATAATTTTGTAAATTCATTAGTGGGAAGTCAAAAAAAGAAAATGAAATTAAGCCTAAAGTCATGGTGAAAAGGCAATCCAGGTTACACAGTCCTGCCTGGAAAGAGAATTATTTATTATTTTATCTGATAAAAAAGACACAGAAATTAGAAATCTGAAACGTTGTTCAGATTCTAGCTGGAATTAATCAGTAGGATTCCAAACATTCCAAGTATCACCTCGTACTAGTGAGGCTTAGCTATGTGCACTGGAGTACAGCTAATCTGGAAATATCAGCTAAATTCAGAGCTCCCCACAGTTGGGAACAGGAAAGTGCAGTGAATTGTGATCAGCATTTGTCCTCATGTTTGCTGTGAGTGATGGAGGCAAGTCAGCATAAGCACACACTCGCAGATAATCACTTACCTGACAGGGCTCTGGATGATGAAAAGTCTTTCCTCTGTCTCCAGAGAGCACAATGCTTATTTCAGACGTTTCCTGGAAGACAAAGGGATAGAATAAGAGCCTTTAGATTACACTGGGATGACAGAGATCTGCTAATAAAAATGTAAAGGTCAAAAGGCTCCATCCTCTCTGGTGTAAAAACAGCAAAACTTCAGCTCTGACATCCACTTACAGCTGCTGGGGATCTTGATTATCAAGGTAGTGTCTGTGTCTTTTTTACTTTGTTTGTCAAGCAGCACAAAGGGCCATGCAGAAGCACAGTTAGGTTCCAGATAAAAGTGTTTGCTGTTAACAAACCAAGAATAGTACCCAAGGTATAATTAGTAGGCTGTTTTCTGGCAGTTTACAGGAAAAAAACAAAACTAAGAACAAACACCAACAACCCTCAAGCTCTACAACAGCAGCAAGCTTCCCTGCTTGGTGTACAGAACATTTGAAGGGCACTAATAGATAAATCATAGCTCACATATTTGTCTTTGAGTAGTTTAGGTCATCACCAGTCTAAGGACAGGTGCAGGAGGTACCTGAAGGTGGAGCTGGAATGTGAATGTCATATCTAGAAGAAATAAGATATCATTCTTGTTACTATCTTATTTGATAGTTTTTGATAATTCATTACATTTATAATCAAGTGAATCACACTTCTCTAATTATGTACTTTCATAATTTAAGTGGATACAAAGCCTCCCTGTTTGTGTTTTATTTCTTTATTTGTCAAATGGTTGTAAGGGAGAGCACCATCAAAGAGAAAAGAAAACAAAAAGTAAAAATAACCCAACAAACCATCACCAAAACTGTGAACTTCAATTTTTTAATGTGACATTTAAATGTATTTTATTAAATCCCAGCATGATCCTCTCTTGCTAAATGACCAGAATTCATTCTGGAATGGACAGAAAGTCAATTGTTTTTGCTTAAACCTGTCTCCAGCTGAATTTATGTAGATTGGTACGTGACACAAGGACAAAAGGGTGACTTCCCCTTTGCTTTCATTTTGATGGGCTGGAACCCAAAACTTGCCTTATTATGGTTTGCTGCTGTTGTTTCGAAGTGGGGTTTCTTTTAATGTATTATTATTTGAAGGATGTAACAAATTAAGTGTTCATTAACTGCAGATGATTGGAGATCATTATTCCTACTTTCATTACAAGCATGTCTGATTAGTGCAGGGCTTTTTGTGCTGGCCTTCCTGCCACCATGTGACCCCTCCAGCAGCTTGGAATCCACGGACAGACTGAAATTGCTGATCATATCAGTCCTGTGCTGCCATCCTCGCACTGCCTCTGTTTGACAGTAGCCAGTTGCCATGGAAATAATTGTGGTGTCACAAATTCAGTGTTATGATTTCAATAGACGATCATGTAAAGTGGAAGAAAAGGTTTGCAAATGTAGCTAACACAAACAGCAGTGGAAAAAATAAAAACATATCCAAGAGGACACCACCATCTGCTAACTGTCTGTAAGGTTTTTCTGAGTAGTCCTTCAGGTAGATTTTTCAGGTCAGATCCCTTTTCTTCAATATTTCCATTGATGGGAACTCCTTGCTCTCTGCCACATTTTCTATTAATCTGTGGGCAGTCAGATATTCAGTGAAGTGACAGCAGCATTCCACAACAGCAGGTATCTAGGGCTAGACAAAGTGCACCAGGCAGCACCTCATTTGTATTCTGCCCCACTTATGGCTGAGGCTCTGCCTTCACCAGGCACTGGTGCCCAGCCATGGCCCTCCTGCCAGCCCACATGCTAAACCTGACAAGGTGCCTCTCTGCCAGCCCCTGCACTACTTGTTGGATCAGAGACATCACATCTCTTTGTCTCTTGGTCCTTTTTTAGTTAGATTTGTTGGAACACTTTTCATTTGAGCTATATTCATGGATAAGCTCTGCATGGACATTGGTTGTTGAGTATGAAAAAGCTTCTCATCCAAAAAGAGACACAAAACACCTCCTAATGCTGTGTATATCTCTTTAGGACAATCCCTATGTTCTGCTTTTAGACTTTATTCATGTTTAAGGTTTCTTACCCAGCTTGTACATAGCAAGTCTTTGAGGGCATTTTCTGAGGCTTAGTTCTTTAACTGTGGTAGGGTAACCAGAAGTCCCAGTTTATCTGGGGAAGATTAAGAGTACTAGAATTTATACATCTGTTTCAAAAACTGAAAGTTTGCTTTTGGCACAGATTTTTGTTTAGAGGAAACAAAAATTTCTCTTGTTTTCACCCTTTGAGATGGTGAATAAATAATTCCTGGAAATTTTCAATATCCATAAACTTCAGCTCACTTCTGGGCTCTGATAAAGCTCAACATATTGCTGTTTCACTTGCCTGGTTGCAATCAGGGGTATCCCAATTTCCTGATGATGAATATTTCCTTCCTGAGCCTGTCCTGATAGAATATTTGAATAAAAGCCATAAATTTGTATGAAGGCATAAAGGCATAAAATATATAGTATTTACAGTAGACATATTACAGATTACTACTCAGGAAGTCTGTTGAGGGATATGAAATAGGTCTCCCCACTCTTTATTTAATCATCTGGAGAACGAGGGTATTGATAACTCCCTACCTCACAGGCATATTGTGAGGGTAAATACATTCATGGCTGCAAGACCCTCACTCTGGAGTCCTGGGACAGCAGAGTACCCAGAGAGTATTCAGAGGGTGTGGAATTTCTTTCAGTTTTACTAAACTAATTAATTCCTGGTATTGTGCCATTGATTCTAAAGCAGCAAATGTTGTCATTGAATTTTAACAGTTTTAAAACAAGGCTTTGAAGGTTTCTCTTGTGCTGCCCACAATATCTCAAACCTGTGGGTTAAATGGCATTTGAAATGTGTCCAGGGCATCCTCAGCACATAGCAGCACACTCTGTTTTCTGCATGTTTGGGCCAGAGCCATTCTCTCCTGCTTTATGGGTCTGTTTGAAATAATCAACTTTCTCCTTGGGAGAATTTGCATTCAAGAATTAGTTTTCTCATGCATGGAGAATGTTTTTCAGTTCTGAGGGAAATTCAGGGAAAGAATGAGAAATGTTTTGATTTATGCAAAGCTGTGAATGTTTTTGGAATTAATTTTTAAATCTAGCTACAACCAGCTTACACTAATATAATTTGTTCTAGACCTTGTCTACACAGAAATGTTCAACTAGTTTTAAAAAGGTGTGTAAGTAACTTTAGGATTCTAATCCCAGAACTAATCTTAGGCGTAATCACAAGAAAATTGATAAGGGATACATAAAGATTTACAGAGTAATAGCACAAGCAATGTAAATAAAACTGGGGCAGGGTTGTGTGTAGAAAATTGTCCTTGTCAGAAAAGCAAGATATTGGGGGATTTTATGGCACTAAAAGTATGGTTGTCAAAGGTAAGTGTTGGCACAATATCTGGGCTGTAACTCAAAACAAGATTTAGGAGTGCTGTTGAGGACAGAAATAGCTGAAAGTTAGGGCCCTAGCTCTGTAAATCACATTTTCAAGGCTCAAGTAGGTCTCTTCCTTGCATGGGAAAAAGCTAAATTCTTTCCAGTAGGAATCCCAAACACCACACACTGATTTAGAAAATTATAAACAAAATTCTGTTGAAAAATAAACAGCTGAAACTCAAAGGAAGGGATGAAAAAAGAGTAAACTCCTGATTGGCACAAACTGGGCAATGTAAATATTTCAGGGCATCTTGTAGGATTTGGAGAAACAGTCTGAATTCTGGTGAACTGCTGTCCTGAACTTCAGCTTTTAAATGACACATTAGGTATCTGATTAGTTCAATAAACATCTGTTTCCCTGATGCTCCTCAGATATTTGATGTAGTCCTGCATGACATTCTGAAAATAAATTATCACTGTACAAAAATAAATTCTGTTAAATGGATTAAAACTTTCTCAGTTTGGCAAGTGACAGTCTGCCAAAACTACAGCCTTTGTAAGGAGGAGAGAAGCTTTTGATTAGCTATTTTTCAATTTTGATGTTTTCTCTGCTTCTTCATGTATTTTGCCATTTTTTCAGTGGAAGACTCTTTTTGGGGGGCAGGAATTTTGACTGCTGTTGTTCAGAAAAGGAGGGGAAATATTATTATAATAAAAATCTATGTAAGTATAAAAATTATCCGAGCTTTGAAGCCAGAAGTCTTTTATGGATACAGTTTTCTCTTCTCTCTCTTTTTTTTCTTCTTCACCCTCATGAATTCGAAATTTCAGGCTCTTGGTCTACTTCAGGAAAGGAAGGGAAAGCATTAAATCCCGAAGATTTTGCAATATGGAAAAATAATTTGCCATCCAGCTCTAATTAAAAACTTTCTCTAATTAAATCTTATTTAATTGACAAATCTCGAAAGAAAATAATAATGAATCATGATACTATGGAGCTAGTCCCAATGCAATCTGTTCCTGACCAAATGCTATACAGCATCCTTATCTGTAGTGTTGAGAACAGTCACTTCTAGTAAAATTTGCAATGGCATGTATGGGTGGCATAGTAAATACTGAGGGTGACTAATTTCTGTGACCTAATTTGGCAATTCCTTGAGCAGTTCTTTTAATTTGAAACACACGAAAAGACACACCTCTAAGAAAGAAGTAGGTAGGCCATGGATGCAAGCTGGGGGGCAGCACTTGAAATGCTGAAATACTCAAAGCAGATGTGGCAGCAAAGCAGCTCAACATGAGTTCTGTGTGATACTGCAGCCAACAGGGCAAAGCAGCTTTGGTGTGTGCATAAAAACAGAATATCACACAGGCACGTGATGCTCCTGTTCCCCTGCAGAGATGCTGCAAGGCAGTGGATGTGCCTTGTGTCCACACTTCAAGGAAAAATCATTTCAAACCCTATGATTGGGAGAGAAGCCAAGAAGATGCCATTAGCTCAGAAAATCTTATTGTATAATGAAGGACTGAGGTGTTTGAGGAGTTTGCTAATCTTCTCTCCAAGAGCTGCTAAATTGATTATTGATATAATTGCAAATCAAAGGATGCCAGACTGTAGCTGGTTCTTCGTCCAGCAGAAATAGTTGTGATCAGATTCCATTTTTGGAAGCTGAAATCAAAAAACCTGTGGGAAGAAAAAGAAAATTAGCACTGAATGCACATGAGAACTGCAATGATATTTCTTGGAGTGTAGTGGTTTCTCTAGCTTTTAAAGTCTTTTACCCAAGTCCATGTGTTTGCTAAAATGCATGCCTAGCTGCAGAGAGATTCACACAAGTGTTCAACGTGGTGTCTAAGCAGTTTTTAGATGTGGTTTCAAAGCACAATAAAACTACTATAGGATGTCCGTGCCCCAGGCAGGATGGAATCCATCAGGATCCTTTCCCTGCCCCTTTTTTCCTCTCTAATTTTTTTCTTCCTCTTTTGTGTCTCCAGTACTGATTGTTTGGTTGCAGGATGAGGCAGATGATCTCACTGGAAACTAAGCTAAAAACAAAAAAAAACAACCCTATTGTCTGAAAAGGCATGTTTAGAGCAGCAAGCAATCTGATACCACATGTACATACACATGCCCTCCTGAACTCACTCCTCTCCTTGATCAAACAGCTCAAAGAAAGTTACTGGCTGATTTTGTCCTACCACCTCAGACAAAATGGAAAAGTTCACAGTCTGTGTCTCACTTAGGCACTAAAAGAACAGGACAACACAGTCCAGACAGCAGCTTTAACAGGATTTACTACTTTCCATTAGGCAATGTGGTGCCCAGAGAGCAGCTGGACCATGAAGAGACCTGCATCCCAGAATAGTTCCTTGCTAGAGCTTTCCACCATCTCTAGACAGGGCCTTTTTTTTTTTTTTTCTTTTCTAAAATGCAGCAATTTGTCTTTATATATTGTGCTGCTAAGGGCAGGGAGAAGAGAGAGGTCTTGCTACTTTCCTGACCTAAGGAAAGATGATATAGGCTCTGCTAAACAAGCACTTACAGAGTCAGCCAAGCCAAAGTGCCTGCACTTCAGGCACAAAAGTAAACCTTTAGCTCAGTAGGGAAAGTGTGTGCCAGAAAATTTAAATGAATATGGTATTTATATAGCTAAGTTGTTTGGGTTTTGGCATTTGGTTTGTTTGGTTGGTTTGCTGGTTTTGGGGGTTTTTTGTGTAGATCTCTCTTATAAGGTTAGGAAGAAATAACTGATATCTATATTATTTTGAATTTTATAATAAATTAGATGGATCTAAACCAGTGTGCTGACTTTGAATGCCTATGTACTGTAGCCATGAAGGATTGGGATGGAGATGTGGAATCTGTCATTTCTAGCACAAGAACTGGGGGTATCAGCTGAACAGGCAGTGGCAGGTTAAAAGCAGAGATTGTGGCCAAAGGTTGACATGGGCTCAGATAGATACATCTGTGTAATAAAAATCCTGAAAAGGTAATTTAATACTACAAAATCATTTCTGCTTCAGGAAGCCCCTAAGCAGAAAACTGCTGGATGTTAGAGGAATACTAACATATTCCCAAGACATAGTATGGGAAAACCATATGTTTCCTCATTCCTATGCTCTTTTTTAGACATCCCCTACTACCCACTGCCAGAAACAGATCACTGATCTTAGTGAAACTTCACTCTGAGTCACTCCTAAGCTCTGGTAAAAACTATTCCCTGATGGCAGGAATTTATCATTTGAGAAGGAGGTTCTTGATATCAGACTATCATTTCTGACTATCATCTTTAATTTGACATTCCTTCACAGCTGGTTTGCAACCAGCCACAGCTGTTCAAAATCCTCACATTCTACTACAGATTCCTTGCAACTATTGAATCTAAAACACTTCCACAATTATTCATGGAATTTACTACAAGAATTTTCTTCCCAAAGGAGTGGCTCTAAGTTCTTGGCTAGATTTTCCTAGACCTGGTTGTGCCCTGCAGTTTGCCTTAGGAGTTCAGCACCTTATCACATGACAGTATTGCACAACTGAACTGGAAAGAGAAAAATACTGGCTCATTCATGTGGTCTGGAATTAAATCCATCAGTGTTATTCAAAGTGATAAGTAGAGCTTACATGTACAGTAAATCAGCCAGCACAGCATGATAAATTGTGCTTTCCTCTCTGTCAAAGGATTTTTGAATAACCATTGAAATATTTTTCTGTGGTCAAACTCTGGATATGCAAAATAAATATGCAGGCTAAAAACACTCCTTGCCTTATACCCTGAGTTAAGTGACAGTGTGGTTTTAAATGCATTAAAGGCTTTGTCTGCTTGGAATCTTTTTTTCTAAAGTAAGGTATTTCAAAACAACTTGAAGCTCAAATCTCCTAATTCAAGGGTGCATAAAATTAAACAACATAAAACAAAACACCCCATAACAAAACCAAACAGGCATTTCTGGAATGGGAGCATCTACAAAGAGACACACTCTTATGAGAGATCTATTCTGGTCAAATTTCCCATGCAGACAGACCTTTAATTAATTCACTGTAAAACCATGTGTGGAAACTCTCATTCTGACTGTAGCTCAAATTATAGCAGTTTAATTGGTTTCCTTAAATTGACAGGTGTAAACGATATAACTAATTTTAATCTGGATACTAGAACATTTCAACATTTCAGCTTTCTTGGCTTTAACATCATTTTTGGGGCTTGTCTATGTTTGCAGATATACAGGTTTAATTTGAGATTTCAACATATTTAGACAAATCAATGCTGGATGTTATGTAGCAAGCTCACATTCTCCTCTGCCCAAGTATCCCTTGATTACAGCTGCATTTAAACTGAAGAAGAAAAAGGCACTTTTCACAGAAAGAAAGAATGCCCATGAAGGCATCTGCATTATTTTAAATAGAGCAGTACAAGTCTGTATGTAGACTCACACTTGCTCATCTCTTATCTGTAGATAAGATGAAGGTCTTTAGATACATGAAGATCTAAGCTCAGCTGTCTGTCTTTGCTTGGATCTAAGTGATACATATTCAAAAATCATGTTCCATCACGTGTACTGTAGGACAGGAGTGGTTAGCTGGGCACAGACAGCTGAGGGCAGAAACTTCAAACACTTCAGAGTGTGCAGAATAAGCAATGAGTAATTATGCATCTTGTACATCTTCCTGAGCAGAGCGAAATTGAGATCTATGGTTATGACAACAACATGCCAGCAGCACATAAAGCTTTCCACCTGATCCTCACTGTGCTTTAGATCACTGCACAGGGTAGTCCAGACCACTCAGTGAGCCAGATGCTCTCTGTGTTACACATAGCAGCTTTTTTTAACACAGAAATCCTAAGCTGGATGTTATTTATGGGTCATCACAATGATTAGCATTTTCCTGCTGAACTGTTTCAAATGTACTCTATAAAAGCCACGTAGTCAAACTTCTCTGTACAGCTCTGATTCCAATGCAGACATGCAGGCTCACGCTCTGATATTCTGCTCACTCCTCCCATGTGTGAGGATTTTACAAATGAACCTTCTACCCTGATAAGAAAACAGATACTAGCAATTACAAAAGGTTTTGAGTAGGGAAGTGAGGAATATAAATGAGCAGAAAGGTGCCAAGATATCAAGACTAAGCCATCTGACTTGGTGATAGTTATAAAGTGAATTTTTAATGCTGTGGGTTGTAGTTTTTTTGGTCCTTGATTTGAATAAGATCTGTTTTTATGCCCTGTGTAGCAAAAACCCCTTTCAAAAAGGTTAAGTTGGACTAAATGAAACATTATTAAAATAATATATATTGTTCTTCCTTTAAGCTATTTTATCATAAATAATTATATGATCCTGTTGATAGTTAAAAAAAGTAGAAAAAGGAAAAGAGACAGAAGGCAGGAAGAAAGAACACTTTCTTTTCACACTCAGGTCTTTGTTTTTGTTTTTTAATGAATTCCTGCATTTCTGCAGTTGAACTCAGGAGAATGCTGGAATGTTACTCCCCAAAATGAACACAGTCTGATACGTGAAGAGCACGTCTGCAAATCTGCTCTGAATCTGAAAGGTGAAAGCCAAGTGAGAGGCATGAGGATAAGGAATGAAGGGAAGGGGAGGCAAGGCTTGCTAAGTGACAAAAAGCACAGGCTGCTGAAAAGGTCTTGGGATGGTGGGTTTCTTTATGAAAAGTCAGTTTCTTTGTTTTACAGAAGGTTTTTATTGTGGCTGTGCAGAGCTGGGTGCAAGAGCTTCTGTCCTCTTCTGCTTGCTTTCACTTAGAGCCATGCACACTGCTTCCCTGGAGAATATCTTCCAGCTCTGTGTAGCAGCCAGTTCAATTAAAATCCTGCTGAATGGTATTGTTTATTTTCGAGAGTGCCACAATTATCAGCAGGAAATCACAGGAATAAGCAAGTGTCATTAATTGCTGTGATCTTGAGTCTGGATGGTCTTGGACACAGACTGCATAACAAAGACAATGTAAGGTGTTTGAGTGCAGCTTTAGCTTCTTTCTCCTTCTGTGATATTATCTATGACACAAGAAAATGGTTTTTTAATGTTTAATTGCTATAATGTCTTTGAAAAGCTCACAGTGTAGTCGGTGCTTTTAATATTCAGATTTTTAAAAAAATTTGTTGGGCTGTTATGTCTTACTCTCTATTCATGTTCTTACACTGCCAAGAGGCATTAAAATAATCAATCTATTTCTATTTCTTCTATCTTTGAATTTCTTCATTATGGTTTCTACTCTACAAATACTTTAGTGTGCAGTTTTTCAGGGATGGATAGGTAAATCGATAACTTTTAAGCAGAAGTAAGTATCAGCTTATCTACTTAAGAAGGTATCAGATAATAACTGCTAGTTTTCAACTCCCCTGTGTTACCATCTAGAACATACTTCCAGCATGAAACACTTACCCAAAGACCAGTGACAATACCTTCTAAACCATTCATCGACTGAAATTAAATCAAATTTTTATCCAATACATTAATTTTGACACTGGGCAGTCTGAAAAATTCTCAGGTATTGATGTACCCTTGTGTATTAAAACATGAAAATAAATTTTATTATATGTGCAGAGTTTTTTTTACAAGGTTGTGTTATATTCAAAGACTGCCTTCTCCCACAGCCTTGAGGAGACATTAAGAGCCATGACTTGAGTTCAGCCCTGCAAAAGTCAGGTGTTTGTCTAAGCACAATGTCTAACCTCTGGTTAGGTAGCTCAATACCTTACCATCTCTAATGAAAAGCAAATAACTCTACCAAAACTGATACATTCCCTGCCATCCCAAGAAATCAGTAGGATGTACAAAAGCCAATTACCACCCAAGTTATTGATAATAATTAATTCTAATGCTGACATAAAATGGCTAGCAATGGAAAGAATTAAATATTTTTTTAATCTTTGTCTCAATATAAAACATTGGTGAGTTTTGAGGTCTGAGGATGAAAGAATGAAAGATGAAACTTCTGCTTACATAGAATTTCATTAGCTTAGTTGTAGTAAATCATCTTGAAGCTTCAATTGAGCAACATTTTTCTTCTCTCATATATTAGTGATATGTGGCTGACTCACAACAATATTGGCTCCAATTTGCCCTCAGCTTTTGAAAAAAAAAATATTAAGAATTACTTTCTTTCTGATTAAGTTGTTTTAATATTGGAGACAGTTTCTACAGCTGTGCTTGGTTGCTTATTTAAAATTGCCTTTTTCCAGTAATGAATACCTAATTTCTAAAATACAACCCTTCCTCCTCCACTCTCACCCTGGTTTTTGATGCTGCCTTTATCTAAAAAGTCTGCTTTTTCAGATCCTGTAGCAAATCACAGGCAACACTTCACCATGACTGCCACTAACTTAATGCCTACCAAAAATGCCAAAATGTGGAACAGACTGTGATGGTAGCTGTTGCATACCTTTAACATGGCTATAAATAGTCATTTTTTTCCCATAACACATGCAGCAAGTGAGCTTTAGGACATTTCTGGGTTTTCTGGATACAGAAAATTGTACAATTAAAATGTAACCCAGAGTTTAAATGTGATGAATGGTGAACTCAGCAAATATTTTATATGCATTGTTTATATCATAGATATCAATTTATTTTTCAAAGGGGATAAATAAAGAACTGTTTAAGAGAAACTGGGGGAAGAACAGTCAAATGCTCAGTTATGCTTGATTTTTCTGATGGAGACACCTGGAACTATAATTTCTGTTGTCTCACAGCACAATCAGAATGGTACTGCCAGTACACTGTATTGAATGTTATTGTGAAAAATGCCTGACCTTGAAATCCTCTGTCTGAGGGCTGAGCACAAAAAAATACCTTCCATAGGAGAGGTGCCTTAATGAAAACTCCCCAGGTGATAAAATCAACTCTGGAACTACCTGGGCTGTGGGACTTCCTTGGGATTCAGCCCTATCTCACCAGATTCATCTGGAATCCTCCCATTTATAAAAGTTTTGTGGAAATATTCAGCATGAAGAGAGACCTACTAAAAACACAGAAAGAACCAAATAAGTGATGTGGCAGCAAGCCTGCCAGAGCTCAGGAGGTGTTTGGACAACACTGAGGGACAAGGTGGCATCTGGGGTTGTCCTGTGCTGGGTCAGGAGCTGGACTCAAAGATCCTGATGGGTCTCATTGACCTCAAGATATTCTATGAACTCTGTTGTCAGCAGTGCATTTCTCTTTTTAGGAGCAGCATTTCTTTTCCAAAGTGAGAAAATCCCCTGTTTACTCAAGTTGAGCAGTGATCCACGAATCTGTCACTGATTTAATACTAAATACCCTGTGTTCAATAACGCTTTAAATATTCTTTGTTAACATGAATTTAATTTAAATCCCTTCACAATGAAATAAGTGACAAATAAAACTAATTTATAGATTTTCTTATTTTCATCTAAAGGAGTACGTCTCCTGATCCTGCAATCATTTTTACATTAAAGTGAACAAGGAGAGCAGACAGATAAAAAAAAGCCAAATAAATATTCCTGCATTAAGCCAGAAATGTTTCCACCTACATTTGTTAACTGTGAAAATGGCAGCTAGAAGCTACAAAATAGCTTTTACTCATCTGTATATTGTCTTTGCTGGCATCAGATATACCTCACCTCCCCTTCATCTCAGCTTAACTTTACTCACTTATGCATGCACAGCATGTGCAAGTGTGAAAAAAATAACTTCTCTTGTAGGAGCTTAAGGTGGATAAATCTTTGATGTACACTGGTAAGCTATTCTAATCTTTGCAGGCACTGTATGAGATATCAACTCTTTAAAACTCATTCCTCTTAGAAAGCTGCACAATTGATCTTCTGAAGATCTTAGTAAATCTAGGATTTACTGTTAGAATAAATTTATACACACCTTTTTAAAGATAGTTATAATAATCAGAATGCTTCCATAATGGACATAACTTCATTATGGTATGTTAAAATGTAGCATGTTTGTCATTAAATATTTTTAAATTAGTGAGCAGAGTATTTTTGCTTTCTGTTTTGAATATACCAGCAAGCCAATGAACATGAAGCAGGTCCTCAGTTGATGAAAACTTCTTGACAGGCTTCTAGGACTTTGTTACTAATATTTTTTTCAGTTTGAAACTCTATTAGAATTTCAAATAGCCATTAATTATATATTCCACTTATTATTTAAGATCTATACAGATGGAGACTTTGAAATTCTAATGCATCTCATTATCTTTTAAGTTTCTCGTGCATTTTTCTCAATTAGGCAAAAGAAACTCCTTTCCTGCTAAAGTACAAGAATGATACTGAAACAGTGTACAAGCTTTATTTTGATCAGTGCCACCAAAACATTATGAAAATATAATGACCAAGGTTGTTATTTTGATACAACTTTTCCTTCTCCAAACTAGACCAGTACATGATTTTAAGTGTAATACATCATCAGAAATCATTGCCAACTGGGTAGTGAAATATGGTTTAATATGCTGTCTTTTTCAATTACTATATACCCATGTGATGGTGTGTAATAACATTTTTATTACAAGGAGCCTTTAGCCCTTGGGTGTCAAAAGCAATGGTGTCTGTTTTGCTCAGTTGCTGTGTTTAGTGCATGTTACAGGAAATCACAATGTCTGGGTAGGATCTGCTGCTTTGATCTGGATGGGGATGCTGCCTAGCACAATGAGGCCTTTGATTCAGAAATGGTACAACTATAATAGATAAGCAGTGAAAGATAATAAACAGTAGGAATTGTAATTGTTGGTGTTTGGATTATTAATGGAGAAACTGCCTCACAGATATTAATCCATTTCACTGGTATCCTCTTGTACCAATTGATCCTCTGCCATTCTTTTTTCATTAATTAGGCTAGGGTATGTAGCAAATTAGGATGAATTCCAGCTCTGCCCACATTATTTGATTGGTTCCTCCCATTCTCATTCAGTGTTTTATACACTCTTGATGAGGGAGTTGGAATTCATGCATCTGGCCCAGTAGCCTGGATAAATACAGCAACAGCCCTCAAAGAACTATTCTGAATGAGAGAGACAGACATTATGGAAAAAAAAGCTGAAAAAAAAACCCCAACAAAAAAAACCCTATCATGGCATAATGAGTTCATTTTATACAGTAGCTGTGTAAGTGTAAATGTCAGGGATTGTTTTTCCCTTCTGACTTTGCTTTGCCGGTACCCACAAACCTTTCTGGCAGGATGGTTCATTTCCTAAATAATCTCAGTGGCCCAGAACCAATGGTATCCTCAACCAAATCGCACCCTGCTGGTCCCTTTCACGTCAAAACTTTGAGGCATTCTGGCTCTTTGTCATTTACAGTTTCTCCACGACACATACAGTATTATTGCCAGTCAAGCCAGACTGTACGTCTTTTGATTTCCTTTGCATTCCTGCCTTGCTCAAGCTGGTCTTATTGAGATCACTGAAGAACATCATTTCCTTATTTAAATGGGATTTGCATTTCTCAGGCTTCTTTAGCAGTCTGTCTTTTGAACATTGCTTTTGAAGATTTGCCCTGACGTTCCTGCCAGGCAAAGACGACAGAAGAGCATTGTGGGCTCCGAACGTCCTTCGCACTGTCAGCCTGGCCGAGGGCATTGTGACATGGGGGGTAAACAAAAGTTAACAAAGATAACAAGGATCTTAATACAGGGAAGCATTAAGATCTCTAGAGCAGCTCTACTGTAAAATCTCAGTGACAGTCCTGGGTTTCTGTCAAGCTACAGCAGCTGCAGAAAATTGCTGATGATGTTGGTTCAAATTACTGTCGTGATAAGTCCAGGCAAACATACACCCAATCAGAGATCAATTTATTGTGCTTTTGGATAAGCTCTCAAAGTGGTTAGGCACCATGCTCTGAAATGTCCCCTGGATTGAGTGTCCATTCTTTGTTGGGCTGACTCATATGGCTGGGCTCCAAAACACCTTGAAATTCATGCAAAGTGGGTGAAACTTGACACAAAGGCTTATTTATTAAGTTAAACACACTTTCAAAATACCAGGTGCTGAGATGAAAAGACATGGTAAGATTCAAACTGCTGCTTCCTCTAGTAGATCTGCCCAGATAGATGTACATCAGCTGGAGTCCTGGGCCAAAACATTTTGAATTCTGCATGAATTCTGTTCATAGAGAATATTGGATTTCAGGAGTTGAATCAATACACAGAAAGTAGGTCACCCCTGTAGCTGTGTAGCTGAAAGTGATGAGTTCTGTGCTTAGCTCAGGTCTTGCCTAATTGCCCAAACTAGGAACTTGAACTGTGTCTGATCTATCACATATGTCGTTATCTCTTCAAGCCTTATTCTCCTGTAGAAATAATTCAAGGAATGAAGTCCACAGCTATTAGGCAATTCCTTATTTCCAGGACTACACGACCCACTTTGATCTTGTGGGTTAGTAGGTGGTGGAAGAAGAAATGAGATATTAACTTTATAGCTTCTCAGACAACCTCAGAAATTAAACTATTGCCTGTATTATCATATATCTCTGTAATTTCTTTGTACTTCTGAACCCCAGGTCAGAAAGTAGCACACTATGAAGTGTTCAGCAATTTCCATACCATAAATCCTGCTACGGATGAAAGATTCACTTCTGAGTATTACTGTCCAATTTCAGTAACATCAGGATTAGTTTATTTAGGTAAACTACTAAGTCTGAGGCTCTTTAGCCAAAATTAACCTCAGAGTTTTGGGCAAATCTCTGAGTAACAGCTATTTCCAGCAAAACAGGATTACTGTCTTTTGTGGTTCTGTGCTGAAAATTCTTCCCATTACCACTTCCTTGAATAGCAGTGAGAAATAATTGGACCAGATCCAAATCATAGGCAGCGTTAAGTATTAGTGATGATTTTTATGAGACATGTTTTTAAATATGGTATTGGATCCCTAATGAAAAAGCAAGTTTTTGGTGTTTATCAGAAAAATATTTTTGTTCTATGTAAAAGACAAAAGAAAAAAAGCTGATTTAGAAAATAAAACAATGAACCAAGGAAATTTTAATGCCATGTAAGTTCCTGTGCCTAAGCATAGGAATATTTTAAGCTGCATACTCTGAGTATTTTGACGACCTAATAGAAAAATATTGATTCAGACAATAACACTTTCAGGAATTATTTCATTTTATTGAAGCAGGTATTTCTTAAGGATGTTTTTATACGATGAAATGAAAAATGGGGACAAACCCAAAACAAACCAAAGCTTATAAAATATTTTGGATACCATTCCACCAGCCCTAATCACAAGTTGCATAAATACCACAAAAATAATTGCTCTATTTAACTTATTCATATATTGTTGGAAACTCACCCAACCCTGTAGAGAAAGTGGTTCCCAAAAGACATTAAATAAAAATCCACCAATTTACCAATCTCGAGCTGATATTGTGCTCATTGTACCTGCATTTCCAAAAATAAAGGAGTCATGCACTTTCTTCTTTAAAAGGGCACATGGAGATTCTTAATGAAAAGCTGCTGAGAATCTAAAGCAGTTAAAGGCAACTGTGACTAGAGGAAACCAATTTGTATCCATTGGTTTCACAGCAGGCTGTCATCTCTCTGCCTCTATTCATTTGCTTGTTTTCTGGTTCAGTAAAAACTCTGCTCTACTATTATGATTTAATGGCATAGTAATCTTTATAAACCTACTAGATTTTTCTGGAATATGTTTAGGAAAATTAAATGTATAGGGGCTGGCAGCATACTCCCTAATTAAGATTCCCCACACGTGCAGGTGGGAGCTTGTTTGGAATCCAAACCCATTCACACTTCTTACTCACAAACGAGGCTCAGGTTGGAGGGAAGAAGCTGATAATTCCTCCTAACAACCCACTCCAATAATAACAAAAATGCAGTTGTATTTAACAAATTATTTCATTCTCATATGTGTCAGTGACTCTCAGAGTGGAAGTGAAGACTTGTGATCCTACAGTTGTGTGGTCTGGAGTGAATTGGGGATTGCTCAAAGTCAAGAGTTCAGGCTGCAGTAGGAAAGGTTGAGGGTTGTGGCTGGACTGTTTCTCACAGCAGTTCTCATATCATGTACAAGGAAATTCACTTCTGGAAGAGGGTTCTCAAGGACACACAGTCCTAAGCCTGGAGATGCTAACACCAGTGGATTTCCCAGGGAAAATGCACTGTTTTCAGAGGTTAAACAAAGGAGACTGAAGGGTATTCTGAGAGACACAGGTGGTACAGTTTCTACTTCTTTCTCCTTCTTCCACTCAGAGTAAACATCATGTCAGTACAAAAAGAAGAAAAATTAAAAAGGAACAGAATTAAAAATATTGCAGCTGCCAAGCAAAAGTAAGTGCAGTGGGAATATCCAGGAAAAAATATCATGAGGACAATTTACATGACATGGAAAACTGTAAAAAAATTTGTCTATTTCCTTAACCCTTCTTCTCTGACACAGCAAAGTCAAAATTGCCATAAGAAATTTCCATTTGTGTTTGTGGGCATTAATCTAGATTAATGGACTGGTTGCACTACTGGATGTTTTTCTTATTTTTTGCTGAGTCTAATATTCTCACATAAGAAAAGAAGATGTATTCAGTTAGGAACGAGGCTCTGACACTCAGAGTTCTTTCTGTTTCAGGGATTTCAGCTCCCATTCCCCTTCCTTCCCTGGGAAGGGCATTAGATGCTCATAAAGAAGCTTTTCTCACACTTGTTCATAGTCTTCCTAAACTGGCAGTCTAGGACCAAGGAAGAAAGAGAGTTAACAACCCTACAAAAACTTCCTTAATATTTTTAATCCATACATGAAAGCCTATTAGTTTGTGAGAACATTTTATCATGCCTTGCCCATGTCTCCAGAAATAGTTGTTTGTAAAATCAAACAGATCAGTTTGGCTGATTGCACAGTAAATCAGTGGCACAGCATTACTTACATACCATTCATTGCATGCTTTAAAATGTCAACCTTATTTTCTCTATGAGACAAACAGCACAATAGTCTCCAAAAATGTCAAGTTTGTCTTGTTTTTCATCCCTCTGAATTCACACTGAATGGACAAACAACCTGGTCATGCACAAACTCCTCCCTTGGAATGTCCTGAAAGCGTCAGCAGATTTCCCAGAAATAATGTTGAAAGCTGCATGATGTTATTGATCTACTTAGAAAATGCCAAAAGCCATAAAGATTAATTTTAAAAACCCTCTATCTCTAGTCACAGTCTATGATGTCTAAAAGAAGGGAAAATAAAATATACATATTATTCCATATCAGCCATACAAACACCCAATAAATGTTTGAAACTTTTTATCAATCTCTGAGTCTTTTAATGTTTTGAATTACATGGATCAACATAAAACCTCTGCAGGTCATGTGTCAGTTTTTACAGCAGTGAATATCAACAAAGGAATTTTAAACCCCTGAAAACAACCAGAAAAAAACCCCACCAAAATTGAAAACCTAAGCAGGTTCCTACTGTATTGACAACATTACAAATGTCTTTTTTTCTTGCTATAATTCAATTTACAATTGGCCTTAGGGATAAAATCAACATGACCAAATTACATCTGGCAAGTCTGAAAAAACCCACTTAAAAACATTCTCTGGACAGATACCAACCCATTCATAGTAGAAAAAGAAAAAGTAGCCGAAGAAACAGATGCTGAAATAGTAAATAACCTCAGGAGACACCATAGCTTGTACTCTGGGCTTTGGTCACTCAGGCCAGATCCTGAAGTCTTCCTCTTCTAGACAAGATTCCAGCTAAAAGACCCTGAACCACACTCCAGAGAACATCCACCCAGAGCTTTTCAGAAAAGCAATGCCTTTTCCTTCCTGGTGCGATATCACAGCTTCAATAATGATAATTTCTCCCTGAACAACTTGACATTCTGTGCCGGTAAAACCACCTGGGCTGAGGGTCACTGTACACAGAGCCGCAAAAGGAAACTAACAGTTCCATGCCATGGGAAACAGCATAATCTGCACCAGAAAAACCTCCTCCATCCTCTCCAAACTGAGAACTGATATATTCCCCTTTACTCTTTGTCAGGATGCCTGTGCTAATGCCATTGCCTTGCTGATTCACTTTCATGAAAATGAACATTATATTAGAAAATAACTAAACATTTCTTCGAAGCACAATTCATTCTCTGTAAAAAGAAGTCAAAATACAGGAAATCGCAGCCCATGTTTTTCTCTCCCATTTCTTCTAAGTGTTGGGAGAACTGCTCTGACTCCAGTCTCTAACAGCTCTTCAATTTTTTGTCTCCCCTTCATTTACCTTCTAGTCAGTAAATCTATTATTGGTAAAATGCATTGGCCTGGGATAAGCTTGTTCCTGTTATCAACATTTCTTCCATTCTAAAAAGGATTTAAATGGTGACTAATAGCATTTGTCTTAATCATTTTTGCAATTAACTGTGCAAACCTATCTAGTCGAAAGATATTGAAATAATTAAAGTGGACATTTGCATTCTTTTCCATTTTTCTTCTTTTCTTCTTTCCTGTTATCTTTAGCAAGACATTTAATGGCTGTAAATACTCTTTTTCCTGAAAAAAGTCACAGGATAAAAAGCTTTTTCAGCAAATACATTGGGACAGTTGTACAGAAGGATAGAAGGCTCCTTTTGGTTAAGCTGCAGCATCTTGGTGCAATCCAGAGCACCTTTATTAGGCCCAATCTTTATTGTAAATTGGAATACAATCCAAAGTCTCTCATACAGTCAATTATTAAACCCTATTAAAGTATTTTTTTTGTTTGTTTGCATTGTCTAAGTGTCTGAGTCACAGGCCAAGATCCTGCTCCACTATGGTGTGTGTGGACATGGAGATTTAGCTCTGGGTTTAGGAGGTCTGCCAAATGGTTGCCACTGCCTATAACTTAGGAATAGCTAATGATTTTGTAAGAAGAATGGAAATATTCATTGCAGTTCATTCAGCCAGCCCTGGTGCCACTTGAACTCCACAGCCTGCAGAAGAGTGAAGGTAAAAGGCAGATTGGAGTGGCCCTGGGCCCCCAGCCTGGCCCTGCACCTGAGAAGGCTCAGGTGCTGCAAGAGCAACAAGAGGGTCACCATGAGCCTGCCCACCCGAGGGGAATGAGAATCCCCTGAGTTTGGGAGGTCTTTGTTTCATATTTTGCCACTGTGCAGCTGCAGTGTCTCCAAATTGATTGTCTCTCATTAAGAAATTGGATGGCAGCCTGGCTGGTGCCTGAGCCTGGATCAGGTGCAGGATAATTTAGCCCTGCCAGGGGAAGCCATGGGTTGTTCTCAGTGTACTTAGGGCCTCTGACACCTCTCTCCCAGAGGTTCACCCACACTGCCAAGGTGAGAAACGGCTGTGCAGCAGAGGTTCAGGGAGTGAGATGGGTTTGAACCTGTTCAGGGGACAGTCCAACCTACCCCATCTCCACTTATTCTGGAAAGAACCTGGGGGGATTAACGTCACTGCCTAACCTTAGCCTTTGTGTATCTCTTCCTAAAGCTTTGCAATGCAGGTTAACTTAAGCTCATGGACAATTCCTCCCTCTATTAACTGTGACATCGAATCAAGGGTTCCTCCTCTCCCATATGCTTTTGCTACAGTCCCTTGCAGAAGGAAAAGCTGTGTCTGTGAGCACACTGCCAATCAAAACGGGTTTGATTTCTCAGCACATTGACACACCTCTTGAAGGAGCTGTCTCCACATGTTTTGCTTTTTGGAATGGATATATTAAATAAAAATTTTTAAAAATCTTCTCCCACTATTCTTCTGAAGGTGTGAAAGTCTTCACATGCTTAGCTAGGACAGATTTACTGTTTATCTCCTTGATGTTAATATACAAGTTAATATATTAACATGTATTACCCTTGATGTTAATGTACAAATATATTTAAAATCAAACAAATAAACAAAAAAAATCCCTTAGCGTATCTCTTTTTTGTCCTGTTAGAAAAGCTCATCCTCTCAATCCAATCAATGTCGGCAGCAAATCCATAAAAAGTAACAATTTATAAAACGTGTCATAGATTTGGCTCCAACATTTTAATTAATTTAGTCCATTTGGGAGTAGATGACAAGGCTTTTTCTTCAGAAACCTTCATTGATTCCTTTTAAATAGTGCTGACACAAGTGGCAGTAACTCAAATTAATGACAGACAAAGTTCTACTTTGGGTCGAGATTTTTTAAACAGTTCAGACTATAATCAGTATTAATACACCCAGATGTAACATTTGTGTTATGTATAAACAGAATTGAGTAGGGTTTTTTAGTGAGAAATTACAATAATGAGGGAAAGCATCCATTCTTTCCTTCTTCTTCTCTTAATGTTCATATGATCAATTGTCTGACTCGTTATCTGTCTAATATAAGAAAACCTGACAACTTTCCCAAAGATGTTGAAGTGGAATCTGTGAAAAGGAGATCAAAACTTGCAGGATACACAAATAGCCTAAATTATTTATTGGAAACTGCTCCATGCCTGGAATTCAGAAGTATAAATTATTTCAGAGAAAATAAGAATCTCACTTCCTTTGATTATGATGATAATGAACAGTTATTTGCATTATGGTAACAAAGTGAGTTTGTATACTCACAAAAATAAGGTTTCACCCCAAATCTAAAGTATATCTTAAAGTGCATAAGTATACCAAATTAATTTTTTTATTTCATTCACCTTCCAAGGATGAAAATGCAAACAGCTCCTCAGCTGAAATCGGGCACAAAACATTAGCAGGTGGGAGAAAGCCCAACTTCCCTGTACCTGTTTGGTACTCCCAATCATCACCAGCAGCAAACAAGTGCCTTAGCCTGCTGCTTCTGCCCAAACTGACAGGAGTAAACACATTTGCAGCTTGGGCACATGACTGACTACCCAATAAAGCTTCAGAGGGGGTGTCCATGGAGATAAACAGGATGGTGGTCTCTTTCTTGCAGGTCCCACATGCAGACCCAGGAGAAGTGTGGTTGAGAAGGAACCACCTCACAGAGGTCAGCTGCAACAGCAGTGATTTGGAAGAGACGTAAAAAACCTACTTTATAGTTTTAAAGATAGTTTTATAAATATATTTCTAAAGGAAACTACAGTATCTTCATTATTTGATGCTTTTTTAAAAGCCTGAAGACACTGTCAGGAGCTGAGCTTGAGCTGGTAGAGAAAATGGAGTAACTGACCTCTCAAGGTCTCTGAAATACTATTTCTGATTCACAAACAGAGCAAAATGAATTCTGCCTGTGGAAGGAAAGCTTAAATTGTGAAAAAATTTACATGGGAGGGAAAGGATTTAAAGCTTTGCAGAAGGATTAAAGTTTGCTATGAGCTCCAGCATAAAAGTAGTACTGTTAAGTGAAAACCTTTATACAGTTAAACAGCACCCTCATCCTTCAGAGAAATACCATTTGTAGATAAGAGACACTGACTTCCAGATCAGAGCAAAGGTCACTTTCATGGTGAGTTTGAACAAAGATTTAGACTTGCCTTTGGATTTTCACTTGTTATTGTACCTTCCTGCTTCTCCATTTCACGGGGGATAATTTTTTTACAAGACTATTGCATTAAGAAAACATGCTTGAAGAGGTGAAGGCAGCCCAGTGATAGTGCACAGAGCAATAGGAAGCACTCAGAATTTGAAGTGAGTCAAAGGAATCTGAGCTGTGCACCAAGGAGAATAACATATCACTGAGACAAATTCCCTTGCTCACTCCAGGTAGCACAATCATCCTTCATTACACACTCCAGCCCAAGTTTGCAAAATGAGTAGCAATTCCAGTTGCCTGCATTTCTGTCACTTTGGGCTGACCTAGATTCCAAGGAGTAAGGAGGGGGGAGTGAAGAGTGAATATCCCGACCTTATATTAAACCTCCTGGGACCAAACTTTCCAAAGTCTGGTACAGAGATATTTTGGGTTCAACAAACATAAAGCTGACACAGTAAAGAATGCTGCCACCAGGTAATTAAAGTTACATCATTTTAGCTGGCCTAGAAGTTGGTCTCAGACTGACTTCATCTATTGTGAAAGAAAAATGAAACCAAGAATAGATGGCCCTGCAGGTTACCTCAAGTGAGCCACACCAGGACCTGAGGCAACAGCACAAGTGAAAATAAGTTGTGTACCAAATACTTGGGTCAGCTTTGTCTTCCCAGTTGAAATTACTTTTTTTTTTTCTCATTTATTAACTCATATACAGCCATGTTTATTGGGAGAGCCTTCAACATGACACTGGAGCAAGGCTAAGTCGCATCCATAATAAGATACTTTTCTCTGTGAGGCTCTTGTCAGATAAATCATCTTGTCCCTAGGTCAAGACTGTAAAAGATGAATGTCTGATTGTTGCCACAATTCAAAATGCAGACTTGTCCTCAAATTATGCTAAAGCTTTAAGGCTTTCCACAAAAGATCCATAGCATAATCTGAGTATTCAAGAAGTGATAAACCTCTCTCGAATCTTTGCTGCATAGGAAATGTTAGAATCAGGGAACATAGCCAACAATTCCAGCCATCTCACACTCTCTTAAAGGGCTGCAGCAAGGCATGAGAATTCATGAGAAGAACTGTTTAAAAAATGTACTCTCTCTCTTTCATGTGAAAATTTTTCTTTCATCACCTGCCTTCCCCACTACCCCCCAAACTTAAAATATTTGTTTCCTCTTGCCCCAAATATAGGTGTTGCTCATAGATCTGTGATATTTCCTTCAACAAAACCACAGATTTTTACTAGGATAATCCATTATTTTGCTCCTTAAAAAAAACAATCAAAATAAAAACAAACCAAGCCACTGTATTGGAATATGTATTTTCTGAATAAAATAGGTTTGTTCAGAGAAGAACAGAACCGAGGCTGACTCTTCCCTTCCCCTTCTTCATCTACTGCCTGGATTTGGGAACTTCCCAGTCTCCTGTACTTCTTTAAAAGAAAGGATAAAAATAGCCCTAATGAGCAGCTCTGTAACTACAAACAGCAAGTATTTCAGTCAGAAGGAAATGTCACTGTTAAGCTTTCAGTGGCTGTTATATATAACAGCAATTTAAAACATATAGTGTAAAAATGATGAAAGCTACCTTGACAGGGGTGCTTTTAAATCTGTAAGATTCATGGAAATATAAAATAAATATTTAGCATGTTGATTTTACATGTAGGAAGGAGTCAAATGCATGCCACTACCAACATCTACCCTCCCTCCCCCACTGCTGTCTTCAAGGCAGTGAAAGATAGCTCACTGTTGTATGTATTCTGTTATTCCTTTGTGCCTAGAGACACTCATATGCATCGTTATTTAAGAATAAATTTGAAAAAACCCGGTGCATTATTGAGGGGCATAGAAGAGTTCAAATGGAATTGAAAAGCTGTTCTAGTCACCGGGCTCATTGTGTAGATGGAGACGGTTTCAAATATTAAATAATGCTGGAGACAAGGGAACAAATATTCCCTGTGAATAGGTATGGAGTTAATTGAAGTTTGCCCTATTGTTCTACCACTGTAATCCAAAACACACCTGCAAGGGCTTCCTTCCTCTTTCAATTCACATACACAACCATTGGGGGAAGGGGAGGAAGAGGAATGAGAGAAAGAAAAGGAACTAAAATGAAGGGAAGGGAGAGGAGATAGGAATAAGAAGAATCCTGTTTTTTTTCCCCCCTAATCTAAAAAGAGTTAATCAAAGTAAAATGTGTGTTGCAATATCGGGGGGTGGGGGAGGAGGGGAAACAAGCTTAAGAGATTAAGTGCATAAATGGAATGGAATTTAGCCACATGCCATTACAGTCAGTAATAGAGATTTTTTTTTTCCCTCCCCCAAACAAATATCACAAATAGAACCAAACAGTAAGGGATAATTTGGGGTGGTAGTTCTGAAGTCCTCTATTCAATGTCAAGAGAATGCATGAACAGTGATGCATGCTATCTGGCTGAGAAAAGGGAATTCTAAAGTAGGCTCCGTTCTTCATGGCCAGACAATTTCTTTTTTGTGTTCTGCCAGAACTCTAATTGTAAAGCCCCTTTCAATTGCACCAATCAGCCATGTCTTTCAAGTTGGCTCCCCCCATTCTATTATTCAGCTGACAAGCTGTTATAAAAAGAGAGATTTTTCCACATAGGCAGAAGCTATATGAAGATAAGTGACGCCAGCTACATTTAAATTTAAAAAACAGATTCTTTCATAAAATTTTAGGTTGCTGTCATTCACTTCTTATTTTATCAGCTGGTAACTGGAAACACTTTCTCTCCTTAAACAATAATAAAAAGAGATAAGCTGGTGAAATACCTCTGAGTAGGAGTACAGACAAAACAGAGTGTTGTAAGAAAAGGACAGATTTTAACCAGGCAAGAATAAAAGGACTGTAGAATATTTCACACCATGGAAAAAAGTGATTGCCCAATCCCAGAGAAAAAGACATCACATGTTTTCCTGATTGATGAAAAGCTGGGGCTTCTGAGGCCATTATTGTAGACAAATAATAGCCACATAATCCATATCTGAAAAAAAAATAGAAAAAGTGCTGGGTGTGACATGTTTATTTTGGTTGGGTGAAGTCATATCATACACTTGTTACAAAAGTGTCTGAATTTTCTGAAGCCAGATTCTTCTCTTATTCCAAGTTAGTAAATGACTTATTTGATTTCAATGGTCTTATTTTAGATAGGCTCCAGCAAAGAGCAAAAAAAAGCAAGCAGAAGCTGCCAGTGTGATTTACAACTTTGTGTGTGTAATATTCTTGCATAGGGTGTTCCTGCATTATGGACTGTCCAGAGAGGTTTGACAGGCAGAACTCCATGAGAACAAAAAAGGAAGATTAGGGTAGGCATCATCTCCTGTTTTCAAGATTTCAAAGTAAGGTCTCATGCTTCAGACAGCCTCTGGATATTCAGCAATGTGAGATTGGCCATTGTGCTGACTTGAGAGAAAACACACTGGGTTCTCTACATTAGTTTAATGGTGAAGAAAGGAAGTTAAACAGGAGTGACTGGAGATATTCCATAAATAAGAAGTAGCAGCAGGACACATTGAAAAGTGTTTTCAGGAACAGAATGAATAAAATATAAGGAAATGCAAACTTTCTTTGCATGAGAAACAAGAAATGCATCAAAAGAAGACAAAAGGTTTTCTCTGGCTTGGAAAGAGACCAAAGTTCAGGCAGACCATTAGGAGAGGCACAATCTGTACAGTTGAGCTTCCATCAAGCTATAGCTGTGATATGCCTTGCCATAGTATGTAGATCAAAGGAGTAGAGATAGCTGGGGAGTGATGAGGTGTCATGGAAACCAAGAGAGCAAGTGAAAATAAAATTCATAATAGATAGCAAGTTATGAAGGAGTTAACGAAGGCCACACCCCATAAAACTATTTAGACAGGACAAATGTCCACAGTATTTTCACAAAAATCAGGGACAAGGTAGGCAGGAGAAATTAAAAAGGTTTGAGGAACTTAGGCTCTCAGTATAATGGAAAAATAACTCAGTCATAATATCCTCCAAACAAAATGCACTTTTTTCTACCAAGAATATGCAAACCTGGTATGCATCCCATCAAAGAAAAAGCCAAGCCAGACAAAACCCTCAAAAATCCAAAGGGAGTAAAAGAAAAAGTTTACATTCCTACATTTACAGAGTTAGTTTGCTGAATAATGGTGAAGCCAAAGAGAAATTAATGATTAATCCAAGACTATAAGGCGGGTTAGTGCAGACTCAAGAGTTTAAGGTTCCTTGTGTGTCCTTTAGCTATTAGACTTTAATTCTATGACAAAGCTGTCACTATGAAATTAGCCAGAATAGTCCTGGTTCTTACCTTTTATTAAAAATTGGTTTTAAATATCTTCCTGCAATTCTAGCCCCTTCATTATATCCAGGCAGAATATGCATCTAAAGCATGGGCTGTTATTGGATCAGACAGAGAAACAGAAAATTGTATTCTGTGGGTAAAAAACTCAAGATAGATGCATTAGAAATTGAGAAAACAACCAGCCATGATTGATTGACTGGTTATTCATGTGAACCCACTAGGAAATGCAACATCACTTTATCAGCGTGCTCTCACTTCAGGAGTGCTATGCCCCTTGGTTTAAGTAAGCTTTTTTTCCTCAAGAGCATTTATTCATTTTTTACACAGAATTTTCTTGTACTGGGAACTAAGCCCAAGCAGAAATAAGCCTGAAGGACTCCATAGCTCTATTTTGCTTCTTAGCCTTTCCCAGAGGGTTGTTTTCTAGTTTCCATACCATTTTAAGGTTGTGAAGAGTCCAGGTATCTGAGTAGACTTGGGGACTTTTGTTAAGCGGAGAAACTCCTTGAAAAGCAGTTGGTCCAGCCTGTCAGTCCCTCCTTGATTAGAGAACCCACTGACAGAAACTGTGGTAGCATAAAACAGGAGCTCAGAAAGAGCAAAAAGCCTACAGTAAAAGGGTGTATTTTTTTGAGGCTTATCTTTACTTGTCCATCCCACTCAACACAGCAGCATCAGTTTAATGCCTCTCATTTTTTTAAAAGTTTTCCAACATCGTGAAGCATCTTTATTTGCAGTCATAATTCTATGGACTTGTGACAGTTCAACATTCAGCACATGCTGCACCATTAAAGTTCCTTAGCAGGATGCTGAAATTATAAGGTACAGCAATAGATTGAATCTTTCCAGTACACCACTTTGGATACACAGGACATCTTATGCCAATTAAAAGATCATAGAATCATGGCACTTTGGGTTGGAGGGGCCCTTAAAGATCATCTTGTTCCAGCCACTCTGCCATGGGCAGGGAACTTTCCACTAAACCGTGTTTAAAGCCTCATCTATCCTGGCCTTGAACACCTCCAGGCATGGGGAGTCTATTGCCTCTCTGAGCTACTTGTTCCAATACTTCATTACCCTCCCATTAAAGAATACCTCACTTATATCTAATTTGAACATTCCCTCTTTCATCTTAAAGCCATTACCTCTTGTCCTATCACTACATGTCCTTGTGAGCAGCTCATCTCCAGCTCTCCTCCAAGCCCCCTTTAGGTACTGGAAGCTGTTATAAGTTCTCCCTGGAGCCTTCACTTCCCCAGGCTGAGCAGCCCCAACTTTCTGAATCTGTTCATAGGAGAGGTGCTCCTGCCCTTGGATCAGCTGGACTTTTTCCAACAGCCTCACATGTTTCTTGGGGTCTCCAGAGCTGGGTGCAGCACCCCAGGTGGGGTCCCACAGGAGCAGAATGGAGGGGCAGCATCCCCTCCCTCACCCTGCTGCCCACGGTGTGGTTGATGCAGCCCAGCACACAGGGCTGTAAGCAAACTGCCCCGTTGTATTGATCTTTTCATCCACAAACATCCTCAGGTCTTCCTCTCTAGGTCTAGTCTCAATCCATTCCCTGCCCAGCATGTGGTTGTGCTTGGCATTGTCTTGACCCAGGTGGAGGACCTTTCACTTGGCCTTGCTGAACTTCATGAGGTTTGCACAAGCCCAGTTCTCAAACCTTTCTAGGTTTTCTAAGTGCATGAAGAATTTTTTCTGTTTGTGAATGGAAAAAACACTAGGGAGAAAAATCTGTCTGTTAAAGGAAAGTAGGCCAGAAAATCAGAATAAAATTCTCAAAAGATGAAAAACTTCTTAATGAGCTTGTTTTACACATCATTAAAATCAAATTTTTGTTTCTCCAGCAAGATGGGTTTCTAGGCCTGTCTTGCTAACAGCAAGGAGAAACACAGCACTGTCAAAATTCTTGAGCTTCATATCCATATAGATCATCCTATACCTACTTCTGTGGGTGAGAGAGACTTTGGAGGATGGGTCTTTGCAGATGAGCACCCTCAGTGCAGCTTCACCACAGCCTGCAGCAGAAGTGACCCCACCACAAAATCAGGAAGACACAGTGCCCTTACCCATTAATAAACTTATACTTCATCTGAGAGATTTCAGTCACAGCTTGGAAACAACAGCTACAACAGCTCCCAAAAGTATTTTCACTTGTTAGAGGAAAAAGGAATTTGTAGGAGAGGGTAAAAGAGCGAACATGACAAGTTTTAACTGTGTTTCACTTCTGCTGTCAGATGGAAAAGAGGTATGTTGTAGTTGGAAAAGGAGCAGAAAACTTAGGAGAATAAGATACAGATAGTATCACATTAGTAGCAGATATGGAATCACCCATCCACATCAGAAGTGATCAGGATAATTTGATTTATTGTCTGAATGATACAACAATATTTCTCCAGATACATTTAATATTGTAGATTTTTTTTTTGTTCGTGAACACATGCAGTGCTTTCTACAGTCCCACTTACTATGTGCCATTGACTGCAGCCATGGTTTCCACAAGGAAATCATGAGCTCTGTGAATAAATATTTCTGCTAACTGCTTGTGAAAACCACTGGGTACCCTTTGCTTACACTCTGAAAAAAACCCAGATGAGTAAAAGGTCAAGATCTGCCTTTCTACACGCACTTTGTGTACATTATAGTGTTTCCACATCCATTTCCTCTGACAGGTTTTTAAAGTTCTCTCTTGACAGGCAAATCGGTATTTTCCTACAATCTGAACAAAATTGGATTCACATGACAGCCTTCTTAATGCTGACTAACAAGTGCCCTAACCATGCTAATGCATTTCCAGGGAGCACATGTGACTATTCTGCAGCCCAGAAGCATTAATACAGGACACAGATAGCATTATTTGCTGTGTCCTGGGCCCATTTTCCTCTTCAGAGCCTATAAATACTGTGACTGTCAAATCCTGACAGTGTGGCAGCATGGTATCAGGATTTCTCTGCAATGAGCAATGAGCAACTGAATGTCATTTAAAAGTGGTGTATTTTAATTATGATTCTAGACATCACCAGTCGGGTTAAAAATTCACAAAATTGCAGACAGATTTTATTTGGTAAGCATACAAAAAGAAAAAAAGTCTTGCAAGAACAATGTACTGTACCTAAAAGTTAACATTTTGCTAGATTTTTAAACTATTAATTTATCACAAATAGTCAGAGACAATTCTCTATCATGTCTAATTTTTTTTAGCTGTACTAGGTATTTGTGCTTATCCATAGTGCTGATGTAACCATCTTTGTCCACACACAATGCTATAAACTGTTTACAAACATGGCAAGGGAACCAATGGGAGCCTTTTCCATTTAGGTCACTGCTTTGGAGTTAAAGCAATGCCACGAACTTTTGAAACTCCCAGCATCAGAGTGGCACTGGGCATGATTTAATGAGCATTCACAGTCATAACAGAATCTGATCTATGCAAACAAATAATGCTTAATCAAACAATTACATCATGCATGAGAAACAGCTGTGGCAGCAAATACTCTGTGGTTACTTGTGCAAGAAGAAAGGTTTAAAAAAGAAGAATTAGGCACAAAATGTTCAGTAGGTCTCAATTATTTCTTCCCTTTTCCGTAGTATTGCATGAATGCTGCAAACCCAAAATCATTTTGCAATAGAACCTGGTAGATTTCTGTTTGTGGATGACTTAAAAAAAAAGTGAATCTGTACTGTACCAGAGTAATACAGTGCTATTATTTGTGTGTGTGTATGCACATACATATATGTATGAACAGCAGATGCTATGGTTATGAATGCTCTCAGCCCATCTCTTTTCTTTCAGTAAAACCCCAAGATAAACACATAGACACGTATAAACACTATGAGAAGAAAAACTGGATTGCAGTACAAACCTAAGCTAACCCTCATTGAAGAGGCTGTTTGGAAACACTTTATCCCAAGGCAGAGGAGCAGCAAACCCAGCCCTTGGATTCACAGGACAGCCAGGAGCAAAGAGTGGGAGCCTCCCCCGGAAAAACAGGGTTTTGACTTTCACCTCTACAGCACCACCCATGAACACTTTGAGCACAGGCTGCAAACAGGTTGCTCATGCCCTGGGATGCAGGAAACAATTCAGTCTGAAGGATGCAGAACAGGTTTTAAACCTGTGCTGTGTCATCAAACCAACACCACTGACACCCAGGAAGACACAGAGACCAAGGAGTGTGTTTACTTTGGTATTTATTATATTAATTTATTAAATTAATATGGGGTGAGAACTGCTTTGGTATCTCAAAGTTTGGCTTGGGATGACCTTTAACTTTTGGGAACAAAAAGCATTCCTAACTAAAAGGAGAAAAGACATTTCATCAGATTAAATATTGTATTATTGTATATAAGTGGAGTGTATCAACTGCAAACCTTTTCATATGAAGGAGAGAAATGGTGTAGAAGTATCCAGCCCATTTTAGCCATCTACTCAACAGCACTGATGACACTGATTGTATTGGCTAGACTTCCAAGGTGGCTACCTCAGACAGATGTTACACTTTCTTTACCCCTGGACAAACAGAGTTGTCATTTGTTGACTGGCTTCAGATCTAAGTCATATAATAAGGTCACATGGTGCCAGGCACATATTGTGATGGAGGACTCTTAAAAAACAACTACAAAAAATGTTTTAAAGAAAGGAGTTTCCTGCTCAAATACATGTCACATTTGAATTACAAGGAGTTACTTTTCAAAATTATTTAAAAATAAAAATTAATTTTCTCATGAAAATATATTAATACTCCAAGGATTGGGAAGTAGTCTAGTGCAGATTAAAACATTTTGGTGTATCGAACTGTACCAACATGCATTATATGCTCAGCTTTGGGCACTGCCAATTTCTGGTGACAAAATGTTCTATAGAAGGTGCTGTTTTGTTTCTGTGCCCATGGTCTCTCCTGCAGCCTGACTTTGTCCTGACCTGTGTTTTCCTATGGCATCCCACATGGGTGGTTTCCTGGGGCCCATCAGTTTTGAAGATATTTCACAGAAAAACTACCAGTGACTGGTAGGGTCTCCAAAAACTGTTGTTGCTTTCAGTTAATGGCTGTAATTTGTTTTTTCCTCCCCTCACAGAGTTAGCAGAAGTAGCCTATAGCTGCACCAGTATAGTAGAGGCATATGTAAAGCTAGGAAAAATTAGGTTATGGAGAAGAAGAAGCTTGCCTTGATATCATTTGTTAAATGAGATAAAAAGGAAGAAGAACAAAAAAATCGTGTTTCTTTGGCCTCTGCTTTGAATAGTATATATACATTTAATTAAACAATTCACACTCAATTATAATCCAGATTTCCTTAGTACAGCAGGTAATTTTTATGTCTCAGTTCTTCAACACATAGTGAGAGGAAACAACAAAAAATATCATTACATCATAGGTTGCATTTCATCAGTGCTTAGGTGAAAGTGTAGAAGCTTTATTAAAGGTATGAGTATGTATTTGGGGTATGCAGTCTTGTATAGAATAAAGTCTGTCCATGAACCTGTAAAGACAAACCAGGATTAACACAATTTTTGGTTAAATACTGGGCAAAACTTAAGGTGTCTGGTCCAAATGACTTGATTGAGGACAATGCCTAGAACAAAGACCAGCAGGCAGAGAGTTATGGGCAAAAAGGGAATAAATTTTTATGCTTTCCATGCTGAGGAAAATTTTCATGCCACACAAAGCAGGAGAGGATATATCATAGTTCCTTGGGGTATAACCTTTCTAAAACTTGTTGTGGAGAAAACAGAGGGAAAATGTCACTCTTCCTGGGAACAGAAGAATTAACTGTTGTTCTCCAAATTTACTTATAAGAGGCTCTTGAGTCCCATGCATTTCTTTAGTCTAGTATTGGGGATCACATGTCTAACCAAAGCAAGGCCTGACTGGAAGGAGTTTAGTACCCACTGCTGTAAAGCATTATAATAATAAAGCCATTTTGAAAGTAATTTTGTTTCAGATTAAAATAAGTGATTTTGGCTTTTTTAAATTTTATTATAAAGCCGTGTTTTAAAAATGTATGAACACTCTTCCCTTTTAATTTTTTTTTTTTTAAGAGCTTATTTTTTCTTAATTTGCTTTCTGGAAGATAAAATTAGTTTGATGTTGATCAAAGATTAGATTAAAAAACACACTTCTCACAAGTTTCCGTGAAGCTACAAAAAATACCTTCCCCTTAAAGAAAATTCAAGTAATTTAATTATATTATTCAGATTATGCATGAGTAAAAAACAAACAACATATCAAAACATTCTGTATCTTCCATATTTCCATGTGAAGCCTTTCATTGGAATATAAATAAATTATATACATGTTTGTTACACACAATAAGAACAGTTTAAAATTCATTAATGCTTAGTGCCAGGAAAGCTGACATACATGCATTTTCCAAAGATTCCCATTACCAGAGATCTTCTAGCTTGGCACATCCTGCTTGAAACAAGGAAGTGTTAAGGTCAAATCACTGCTTAGTTTTGAAAAAAAAACCCTTCATCATATGGGAGGGGCACAGAGTGGGGAAAAAAAAAAGAATAGAGGTATGATGTTACCTTTTGTTATATTTATGACAGAATCTTCAGTATGATCACTTCATGTGGAAAAATGAGGACAGCTTAATCCAAACCTTTAAATTTAACCCCCACCCTTTTTTTTTTCTAAAAGGAAAGAAGAAAACACCTTTTGCTCCCCAAAATGTAAAATCAGTAAAAATTCACTGAGATTTCAATATAAGATTCTCTCAAGCTTTTTCTAGAGAAAGATTCTCTCAAACTTTACCAAGAAAAATAAAAGAAACTCAACATCCCTGCAAAATCGAGGACTTGGGACTTTTTAAAGTTTCCTCTTGCTAGAAGTTTTCAGTTTTCACTTGTGAAATGAAGGCAAATTCCAGCTATTTGATTTCTTACCAAGATTTTTTTTTTTAATTTTTGTTTTTCTAAAAACACCAACAAACTTTGAGTGAGATCCACACAAACAGATCCTAGTAGAAATGGACAATATATCTTTCCAAATGCACCAAACTCTGTTAGATTTTATGTATTCTGCATTTTGAGATAAAGTTTAAATGTTGACTTACAGCTTCAGGGCATTCACGTTAATCTAAATTTCCATTTTGTCTTAGCTGCGAGGCACATGCAAAGAATTTGAGCTTTTGAAAATAAAATATTTTCTAAATATCTCTGGCATTTACTTCAATTTCATCTTAGTTGGTGGAGCATTTCCAGCAGTTCTGCACGACCTTTTGGAAATTGGATGGAGGTTCAGAGCACTTCTCAGATGGAGGCTAAGCCAGTGCATTTATGACTTTTCCCATCACCAGAGAATTCCTCCAGGCATGAGGCCGTGGTGAACCTGTGCCATGGCCATGCAAACATGCTCAACCTGTCAAGTCTGTTTGAAAGGCAAGCATTTAAGTGAAGCTGAATTTACTCCCTTGGCTATTATTACCATATTCTTCACTCATTTTTTCTTGAAAACTTTGTTCTTGTTCAGATTAAAAAGTGTCATTCTGAAAGCAATGCTGCCTTGTACATTATGCTGCAATGCAGTTGCATTTTTCAATGTCACCTGGCAATTCTCATGGTTTTCATGTTTTTGACTAGAGCCATGCTGTGAAGAATATAAGCAAGAGTAGGTTATCCAACTAAAGTTATGACTTTTAAGGTGAAAGCAAAATTCAGAGGATAATGTACTTGAGTTGAAAGAAGGATACTTTCTATCCTGGATTCTAAAAGAGAAATATTAAGTGCTACTGGTAAAGTACTACATTAGTTGAAGCACACCTAGTGCATCTAACAGTAAAATCTACCTGGAGAACAGTAAATAGGGTACAGATATCTAAAAAAATCAGGGAGAAATTAGGATTAAAACAAGTAAAAAATAACTGCAGAGTAGAAAACCATTTTCAAAAGCAGATTGGACACTGGGGCAAACTGGAGGCAGAATAAACCACGATAGTTTTCTTCACTTTACCAAAAACTAACGTGGTTGCTTTCTAGTAGACCCAAATATAAGGAACAATTTTCACTCCTGTGAGCAGTACCTCACTCTGCCTAGCACTGGCACTCCTCTGATCAATTAACAAAGCATTTCAACTCACTTGCCTGGCACTTAACTCCTTTTCTAAAATATCAGAGGCAAAAAATTAAACTGAGTTTAGCAAACAGAGTCAGCTGGTTCTTCAGCCAGATGCATCAGAGATGAAGGAAGCAGCAAGAGTTTGCAACTGCAAAAGGAAAGCAAAGCAGGATGCCAAGTATGCTGTAGCCACAAACCTGAGATAAAACATCTGATTTCATAGAGGGGGGAAAAAAAGCAGAATATATCTAATCTCACTGGGTTTCAATAAAACATTTGATATGCAAAATTAGTTCAAAGAAAAAGTAGCACATGAGTTAACAGGCAGATAATGAATATGAAAGCAAGGAGACAGCAAAGGTTGCAATTTACCTGGCTGGGCTGGTTTCTAAAGCACATACAGTAGGGGAAGGAGTATCTTTTCATCACTGCATGCACAGCTCTTCAGGCTGCTCTTCCAGTGGTGGTTACTTTGACCAAGGCCAGCCTCCAGGTGACAGTGGAACTGCTCATAAAGGAAGATGTGAAGCATTTTTCTTAGCCAGGACAATGTTTCTGTAGCTGCTACAGGAGTTTGGGAAAAGAGTATGTGCTCAGGGAGCCCCTGAGAGAGCATATTTGCCTTTAAATAAAGGCTAAAGGGGGTTGGACTAGCTCAAAGTTCCTTTTTCATAATCCCATATCTATGCATTACAGAAGAACTTGATAATCTGATTTGAGCCATTTTCCTCAAGAGAACTCAACCTTAATAATCTTGGAGTACATTACTTTATCTGTTCCATTGATTTTTTTCTTTACCTTCTGTACTTTTCTTCACATGTTCATTGAGCACCATGTGATCTTTAACTCATATATTGCTGAAAATTTGTGGGCAGAGGGTAGGAAAAAAGTCACAGGAAAAAATAAAAGAATGATCAGTGAGCTGAGAAGTCTCTCACTCCAATTTAGCTGTACAGTGTAAGCTTGTTTCTTAAGATCAAGCCCAGTGTGACTGTGAGCACAGTTCTTTCACAACACTGAAGTTAGATCATAGCAAAGAAAAAAATCTCCTTCTCAGATGATCATCCAGATTTAGGAAGACCTATTGCTAAGGCTTTTTTGCATTATCTGTGTTTGATGCTGTAATTTGATACCAGTAGCCTCATTTCAAAGCATGCACTTATTCCTGAGAGCACAAACAGCCCCCAGCTGAAGTTCATCTCTGTTTCTGTCAGTGCTCCTCGGGACATGGAGGCCAAGGCTGGGGGGAGACAATTTGGTTTTGTTTTCACCAACACTTATTATGAGCATTTGCATCCAAAGACCTTTTTCTTGAAGAAATTATCTGTATTAATCCTCCTGTAGAGCTCAGGTGATGAGCAACAACACTGGAGATGTTAAGTGATTTTAACTTTCTGGTTCCCTAAACAAGAGTTTGCTCTATGAGGTCACAGTGCAGCCAAGGGCTTTAAAATTCTTCTGTGGCACTAAATTTGCCCAACTGTGATGAGCCACACTTGAGAAACCCAACTGTGCCACTGGCAAAAGGTGCAATGACATGGAAAGAAGGGTCAGCAGGAGAAATATTTGAAAATCCTGTCTATATGTAAGACCAAGGATTGATAATCTTACCAAAACCTGAACTTGTCAAGCAATAGAACCTGTGTGGAAACAAGATGCATATGTAGCCTGATTCAAAAATCTCAAGCTAGACAGACACTGACAATTGGCCTGAAGGATTCCATGGCTCTGTTTGGCTTCTCAGCACTTCCCAGAGGGAAGTGATGTGATTCTATGATCAGTCCTGACATTCAGTCAGGAGAAAGTTGTCATGCAAGATATACTATAATTCAGAGTTTAAGTTTCTTGCTCAGTCTTTTTAAAAGGAGATCTCAGCTTTTCATATCCAAAGGACTTTCTTTAAATGCAATAAAGCCCTTTTTAGCAAGCCAAGCATCATAAATATTCAAAAGCCTCAGTTGGAACATTACACATAATTGACGTTACAGAAATCTGTCTCCTCTGGCATGACATCAGAGATTGTCAGATTGGGAAATCAAGAGGATGCCAACTTTTCCTGATAATCTGTGTTGAAATTTTTTCTTAACAAATCCCAGCAATAGCAACCCTTCCCCCAGTCCTACCACAAGGTAGGATTTTCCAAGATGAGAAAGAAAGGCTGTTGGCCCACATCTGTCTACTATCTAAGGAACAGGCAGCTATTGTTAAAGATTTTTTTTCATTGCTTATAATCCTGTTTCTTACATTCTGCTTTAGGGTCACCAGTTAGGCCACAAGACTGTGGAAACAGGCATGCTGCCAGTTCAACATAGCAGTATACAACTGGATTATTTCTACCCTCTCCCACTAAGGGGAAGAAAGTTAAGGGAAGTTAGATGTTCTCTTTTGAGTCATCTTAGTGACATTCCTCCTCACTCTTTTGCCTGTGTTTAGTTAATGAGACAACAGAGGATTTCCACTAAAAGCCCCCAGAGGCTGAACCATCAGGCTCTGTAGTTTCCATGAGCTGCAGCTGAAGAGGTGACCCCAATGAGTGTGTTTGCTGTGGCTCATGGCAGTCTGCCTGCACAACACACAGCTACAACCAGTTCTCCAAAAAATGGAGGCTTCCTTCCTGCTGTTGAGCAATACCTGCAGAAATGACAGAACTGTGCAAGGTCTGCTGCCCAGCACTGCAGCTCACTCCCCCAAGAAACCCAAACATTTCCTTCATCCCTTCCCCAGTGTTCCACATTAACCTCTGGGCACTGCAGTATCTCTACCACCAGCCATGCCAAGGTGTAAACCCTGCAGCCCTTTTCCCAGCATGACTCCACTCTGTCTCACAGGACGGTAAGGAACAGTTTTCTGACCTGCCTGCAGCCCAGAGAGGCAGAGGTGAGCCCATTGCAGCAAGAGCCAGAGCATCCCATGGGAAATGCATCACTTTCCTCTGGGCTCTTCCCCTCCTGAGAGCTGGGAGAAGGAGTCAGATAAAATTTTTCCACTGAGGAAAGAAGTTATGAATACATATATTTTAAAAAACAAAAATAAACAGCAACTGTCCAGCAAACACCTATTTACTCCCTAACAGAAGCTAAACACTAAAACCTCCTACATCTATATCTATGTCACCACTATTTGAACCCCCAAAACCTTGGCACTCTTCTACATATTACAAGCACAGCTTGGGTACAAGGAGTTTTGCAAACCACTGACAGAGAGCAAGTTTCCTCCATAAAAGTGAGCTGATACAGCCCAACCAGACGTGGCTGGAGCACACAGAGCTGCAAACCAGAAGACCTGTGTCAGTCCTGTGTGTTTGAGCTTACTGCAATAGCATTACAGTGCCATGTACTTACAGTGTCTGAACCCTCCCAACTCCAAAAATAATGACTTATTTGCTTTTCCTTGAGCCTGATCAGGTAGCCACACTTGGACCACCATACTGCTAAGTGGGATGAGCAAGGGCAAATAACTTAATGCAGAACATTCCAACTGAGCTGAAACAATAAATAATTTAGCTCTGATGACAGCACTGATTTTTGTATACACTTAGTACAATTGATGAAAGAAACTCTTGCTACATATAAGTTTATTTTAAAGAATGTACTCCATACATGGTTATAAAACACTAACAGCTGTAATATTTATTTGTACAATTTCTTTTAAGAAATCTCCAAAATGCTCAGAACAAGTAGAAAGTCCTCCTGAAACCCGAAAAAAGTCAGATATTCTTTTGACATCATAATATGTTACAGCCCCACAACTTGCATTAAAGCAGTAAAAGCCCACATAATTCAAAGCTACAAACAGGAATTCCTGCACTTACAGCACCCTGCAGCCCAGCCCTATATAAAATACAGCAGCTGCACAAGGAAACTCAGCAGTGTTACCCAGCAGGAGCACCAGACATGAAAAAATCACCTTGCCAAATATTGCTGAAAGAGGGGAAAAAGCCCCACAAAACACCAACAAAAACCAAGCAAAAATGCCCAGAAACACAAATATTTGTTACCTCCCTGTAATGGGATTTTGGCCTGATCTCCAGCTGCAGATTACCAATATTGCTTTAACAAGTTTTAAAATTAGCTAAATTTTCACAAAGCAAACAAAAGTTTAAAGTAATTAAAATAAAATAATAAAAAAAATATTCCCCCATTCACATCAGCACTGAGCAAGAACAAATTCAAAAAGACTGAAGACACCACTCTATCCACCTTGGCTTAGTCAAGACCACCTGCAAAAAATCTACATTCTCTTCATGGCCTCCAGACCCCTCAGTGCTTATTTAAATCTTTCCTCTGGGGCTACACCCTGAAACAGTTTCTTCCCACCTGGATGCTGCCTCCCACGGCATCAAGAGGTCACAGCAATTTGCATTGACTATTTACTCAACAAGGGTAAAAATATCAGAATATGGTCTAAAGCAAACATACATTAACTGAGTACTTAATCCTCATCTTGTTTACTAATGCTTGTTGTGATGACTTCTGTTACATATTCATGAAATATGAGGCAGTTATAGCACACACATTGTACTAACCAGTAAAGATGCAAAACAAAAACATCTTTACTGAGGAAAAAAAAAAAACAAAACCACAAAACCTAACAATAAAGACAGCTGAAAAATCTTTGTCCTTGTTGGCACATTAGCAGTGACAAATTTCAAAGCATCAAGAATTACTTGAATTCCCAGCTGTTACAGCAGAAAAGCACATGAGACCAGCAGAAGATTGATAAAAGTTAGAATAGGGCCAGACAAAAGAAAAAATGCAAAGTCAGAATGGGATATGTGCCAGTAAGAACAAAATTAGAGTAATTATTTGGATAGGTTACAGGCCAGAGATAAAAACACGATAAATTCTCAGAAAACCGGATTACTGAGAAAGCTATTTGATATTAAAAAGCAACATAAATCAAAACAGGATGAATGACATTTGGATAATATTAGACTGATTAACTTTTAGTTAGAACAGTGTGGTAAGAAAAAAGGATATAATAACTATAAAGAATTTGTACAGCCGTAACAGAACAGAACAACTGATAAGCCTGATGTGAATTTCTTCCTTTATTTGAGCTGTTTATTACTGCTATAATGCTTTTCCTTTATGTTATTATTTTTTAATAAACTGTTCTGAAATTATACCAGCCTTGATGGTAAATGTGCTTATACCTAGACTATTGTTGAAATTATTTGCCTAAGAAAATTCAGCAGAATATTGAATTAATGTACACTAAAATTGCTTTGTATGAGATACCAGTATATTCCAATTCATATTTCATAGAAGTCAGATTTGCAAGAATTTTTACTTTTAAATTAATTATACAGAATATAAGCAATCAACAATTTTTTTCCCTCTTATAAATATAAATATTTGCATCCCAAGCAATTTTCATTTATTCATGTTTAAACAGAATCACATAAATTATCAATTCAACCAATGCCAACCATACACTTCAGATTCTGAATAAGAAATAACCATAACTGGTTTTCAGCCTTCAGTAACCAGTGAATAATTGGCAAATTATTTTTTAAGAATAGTTAAAAACTAATTGTAGCATGTTGACAGATAATTCACAAACATAAAAAAGGAACCTAATTAGTTATCATCAATTTTTTCCTCCAACTTTTTCTGTCAGCTTTATTTAATGTGAAGCAGTAATGAGCAAGAATGATTTTTGTAATATTGTCTTTCTCCTCTGGAAATTAGATGCCTAAATGTTATAGCTGTCTGCTCACCTCTGATCCAGCTCTTTGATATGGTGGCAAAAGGTCAGAATAATCCTGGCTGTTAATGACCTCTGGGATATAAAATAGACATAACTTGAGCAATCTCTTGGTCTAACCTAGAGAGGACAGGTATCTAAGTGACAGCAAGAGACCAGCAACTGACCCCTCTGGTAGGCAGCCTAACGAGAGGGCTCATGCTTCTGCTAAGAGAAAGAATTGGGAGATTTTCCTAAAATCATCACTAGAGACACAAAATTCTGTATGAGATAGTTCATCTCTCCTGGTATTTCTGTGCTTATCATTGGTGCATAGTGGGTTTTTTGTTGTCACTGGGGTTTTCATACTTGCTTGGAGTACTAGTACTGTGGCTATTTTTAATTTTATTATTAATTTTAAAGTAAGGGGTTTAAATAATTTTTCTTCTGTTGCAGGTACTGAAAGAACATGTTTCTGCTCCAAGAGAATTCAAGTCCTTGGATTAAACTGGAGAGGTCCAGTACAGACTGGAGACCACAGGAGAAATGGTGTGGGCAAGGAGGAAGGGCAGAGTCTGCTCCTGGCACTCAGGCAAGCAGAGGGACTGTGCTGCTGTCACAGGTCTCCAGGCTGGGCAGGGCAGGAGGGAAAGCCACATCTGCCTTCCCCTTGCACCTATTCTAGGCTGCTGGTCTGGTCTAGGTGTTCTTCTGCCTGTCTGTAAATATATCAGTAATAAATAGGAGATAAGTGGGTGGTGGTTATGATCATTAAAACAGGATGGGGTTTTTTTCTGCTTTACACAGCTGTGTGAGTCTTCCTTGATAGCAGTTCTCAACACAACAGTGTTTGTGGTGCTAAGAAACAAGCCCCTGTGGATGTTCATCCTTTCAGAGGAAGTGTGATGGGTCCAAAGTCAAAGACAACTGCTCATTGAGCTGATGCACAGTCTGCAGATATCTCAAACTGAGTCACTATTGCTGCCAAGTGTGAAGTCTCCAAAGATTACATAGTAGAGGGAGTAGAGCAGCTCTGAATATGAGTATTTTTGCTTTTACAGGAAAAGATCTATCAACCAGATATTAATGTTTAAATACAGTAATTCAGAAAAAAAATATCCTTCTCCATTCATGTTGTTTTTTCTTCATGAAATAGGTCTTTTGTAATCTTGTTAAATCATGTGAACTGCTGCACGAAGTTGTTATGGCAACTGGAATTTTGAAAGTAAATTAATTTTGCCATAAGATGTTAATAAGAGCAGGTAAGGATGGCCTTGAATAATAATATCTCCTTTTTGTTTGGAGAGGATATGCTATCTCAAACTTTAACACTGGTTTTTACTTAAGCTAACACATGTTATTACTATATCAACGATCTTTAGAACAAATGCAAAAGAAATTATTTAACTTTTCCCATGAATTCTTGAATTAGACCTTCTCACCAACAACATCATCTTATAATTGCAGGGATTCTATGATGCTTAAGTATGATATTTATGTGATATGTCTAGTAAAGAGCAAACAAGAGCTGTTTTCCAAACTGGAATCAATCTAGAGCAAAGCTGCTGATTTCACTCTTAGTGCAAGTGAAAAAAAAGTCCCCAAACAATAAAACAAAACAATAGGTTTTAGTTTTAAAAGGTTGGATTTTATCTTATAGTGTAAAAATTCTGTCCAGCTCTATTCCAGAGTGATGTCTGCTGTATCTACCTACTTATGGGATTTGCACCTCCCTCACTTGGGGAGCACAACACTTTCTCAAAGCAATACTCTCCTTGGAACTGTTGGAATAAAATTAGGACAGAAACGTAATCCCAGTTAATAATGCAGGTAATATAACAGGCCTGCTGTAATTTTAATTTGTAGGACTTTGGAGCTTGCCTAGAGACAGTAACTCTCTCCAGAAGTAAGCAGTGGTTCTGACTGCAGCAAGTGGGATGTGCCAGCATAAAGGACACACCTTGACTCTCAGATGCAGGCTGGAGTCTCAGTTCTGCAGTGTGGTCTCACAAACTTCCTCCCTGCCTAAAAGAATCCTGGTTGGATGCATTCATCCTCCCTGCCTCTTATCCTGCCATTTGGCAATGATAGAACACACCTGCAGTGGGATCATGAAACAGATTCCATGAAATTTAGAATACATATTTTTTTTATTTTTATTTTTGTTGTTTTTTATTTGTTTGTTTTGATTAGGTTTGGTTTTGGTTTTTTGGTTGGTTTTTTTGTTTGTTTGTTTTTTGTTTTTGTTGTTTGTTTGTTTGTTTGTTTGTTTGTTTGTTTGTTTGTTTGTTTTTTGCTTTTGTTTTTTAAATGGAACTGATATTTTGATTAGTCTGCTGTAGGGGGGAAATACAGAAAGACCTGACCTGTCCCCAGAGGCCAGACAAGTGTCTTGAGAGCCTTGTCTCTGTGAGTAAATGAGAAGCAAACACCTACAAACCACAATCATGAAGCCACATTATACAACTGCTGCTTAGTCAAGTGCTCTGAATCATCAAAAGCACCAATTTCCTTTCAATAAACAATCAAAGGCATGCCCAAAACTTCTAGAGAGCACTTGTCTCTTCATCCTCTCTGCTTATCAGTTCCTTTTTGAGGTATATAGCACTCCTAGAAGCATTGCAGGGACAAATACTTTAGACATTTTAACTTGCTCAGGTACTGCAATAGTGAAGAGGAAGTATTATAGGACGTGGTGTTTTGTTTTGTAAATGGCTGAGGCAGACAATGGAGGGAATGCTCCAAATCATTGAACATAGAGATTGTTCCACAACAAGGAAAAAGAATGGCATTGTGCCTTATCCACCCTGGATTATTCTGATATGAGTTCCCATTACCTCCCTCAGATGCACCATGCATAATTTTGTCCTCTAAGATTTTAATTATTCAGATTTAGTCCCACAGACTGAATAATTTGGCTTCTGGTTTTTTACTTCTTTTTGTCCTCTGAAATATTGGAGTTTATCCACAGCTGGAAATAGGCTGGAGGTTGATGCTGTGTTATTATTGACATTAGATCCCCTCATATTTTGGGATGAAAGCAATCTCCACTTTGAGTGGAAGGAAAGAATATCTCCCTTAGGTCAGGTAGGTGGAGATTGTTCTTTTCTCTTTTGGCCTCCTTAGTAGCAGGGATAGGACTTCCTTCTTAGCACCACCTGGAAGATTTCTTTAGTAAAATAAATACTTGTAAAGCTTTTAATCCTGCCTCACTGCCTTCTACAGTTGGAAATTTAGTTTTTAACTCTAGGATAATGTCTCCTACAGGCTGATGATGAATATTTGGTCTATAATCTGTTGTGCAGATGAGGAAGCTTCTAAAGTTGATGTTGACTGAAGTTACATCTTCTCATGTCTGAGAAATGGACTCAGAGACCTGCAAGGGATTGTCCAGATCAATGCTCACATGTCATATTTGGTGATAGCAAAATGTTTAATATCACTTTGAGTTGGTATTTTATCATTGGAAGTGCTTATGAATTGTGATATTTCAGCTAAAATATTATCATAGGGGTCCTGAATACTTTTAATGGGAGCTTTGACATTGAGGTGCTCAGCTTGGTTTCAAGGCTTGATGCTTATCATAAATTGCTAGAAATTGAACCAGGAAATAACATAAAATTAATACTTTGGAGTAAGGAAACTCTTGACTTCATGCTATGGTAGTCTGCATAAATGATTCACTTCATGTTTAATTTCATTTCAATGAATGTTCAGCAATGAAGTTTATGCACTTGAAAAGGAAGTGTGACATAAGGTAAACAGATTGTTGCAAAAGAAATTACTCCAGGTCTGGTCCAACTCTCATTAAATCAGTGGAAACTTTCCAAACAGGAGTAGGATGAGCCCACAATAGCATAAATCCAGACTGAAGTCAGTGGGCCTACTTAGGATGCACACAAGTAAAAGTGAGACTGCAACTTTATTCCCAGCGTTTAGCAGCTGCAGCACAAGGCAGGCACTGGTGTTGCACCTTAGGTGGGGTTTTGCCCCGCCAGAGTGATTCACAGATCTCCCACTGAGTCACTGAGGGACCTCATCACCACTGCACATGCCCTTTCCCCAGTGTTTGCTCAGGCAGCCAGCAGGGCAGTGACTAATTTCCTCTGTGAGTCTGGGTCTCACTGCTGTCAGGAATCAAGGGTGGAAAAGCAGCACAATTACAGAAGTTAAATTCTGCACACATAATGAGTGATAAATGCAATGGATTGGACTCCACAGAAAATGGTTACTTGGGGAAACTCCTGTGAATCCCATTTTACCGTTGGAAAAACAAAAAATAACCCAGCAAAACTATATGGGAGAAAATTTATTATATGTTTTAAGCAGGAAGTAATAAAGCAAACAATATAAAGAGAGTAGATAAGCAAAGAACAGTCTCAGTCTAACCACAGCACTTTAGTAAATCCCATTAGGCAACTATTTTCACCTTGGAACAACGGAGTGTTTTAAAAGCACTCAAGTTTTATTGAAGGTGAACAGGACTTGGGCTTTTAGATTAGTCAGGATTTCTCAGAAATTCCACCCACCAGGCTTCCCTTGGAAAAGATTTAAAGTTTTGCATGGAGTCCTATAAATCAAGGAAAACTCAGAGTAATGTAGAACTTCAGGGCACACCAAGAGAAATTGTATCAGGTGTCTCCAAACAAAGAGACTTGGAGGAAAGGCTTAGCATATAAATGCTCTCAAAACTGTTTAGGCATATATTTAACTGTGATGTTACAATTAAACTCAAGAAACTTAGTTTTATGCCTGTAAACAGCATGTTCAGCACTCAAACATGACAGCAGAAAGTCAAGTCAGTGCACTGCTTTGATTTTCTCTGGTATTCTTGGAAGTAAGCTGTTTCAGACCCAGCATCATTTTTTCCTAACTCCAGAAATGTAATGGGCTGCCTACATATGCCACTTTGTTTCTATGGTTTCTCCCTAACAGCAACAGAGGGAGGGTTAATTGCACATCTCCATAATTTCCATTTGCTACACAAGCAAATGGGCAGATGACAGCATGGTGCCCTATGCTCCTGGGAGGGGTTCTACAAATAAGTCCTCACATATATGATGGACAAGTTCATGCTGAAGTTAAATATGTAAAGAAATATATTATTATATCATAAAGGTACCACCTGGAACTTATCATTCTAGGAATTTCACTCTGCTCCATGTGTTTTACATAGCAGGTATGATACTGGGCTTTGCTTATATATTTAATTGTTTAGTGGAAAATGTAAAAAAAAATCTCTCAGTGGAATGGAAAACCTCAGAAATTTAAAAAGTCCCACTGTAAGAATCAGCATAAGGGGCTTTTATAAAAAAAGAGATATGTTCATATACACATTTAAAATAAAAAGCATGGCCACAAATTCAAATGTTGAATTTAACAAGCATTAATACAATCTAATCTACTAATAGTGAATATTTACTATTAACTTACTCTTATCTTGTTTAGCTACTGAAATATTTTTCCTCTGGGTTGGGTGTAATTGGTTTTTTGAGATCTAGTATTGTCCAACACCTTTCATACACTATCTAACACCGATGTTGAAATTTCTGTAAGTTTTCATTAAAACACTTGGATATGTCCTTGCAGATGGTTTTATACTGGGATAATACTTTCAGTCATATTTGCCTTTCCATGGGTGGATGGTTTATATTCCTTCAGTGACTACTGAACATGTCCATGAGATTCATGCTTTGGCAATTTTTGTAAGTTCCTGTCTTATATTCATTAATGTGGTATGCATGAATCACCAAAGATTTCAAGCTACAAGGAGGGTTTCTTTACTCAGGACATGCATTTGCTCCCAAGAACATGAATTCTTCAAGGAAAACACTCTGAACCTGAGAATCCATTGAGTTATATTGTATTGATTATAGGAGGTCTTAGCCACTCATCTTGGTTGTTTATTCCACACATATAATCCTTCTAAATTAAGAATTAATTAGAATGAGACTATAGGTAACTTAGATGCAAGAAAAGTAATTGTGTGCTGTAAAACTTGGGTTGTATGATCAAAAAAATTGACTGGCTTAGATGCCAGGCATTTATTATACACCACATACAGGGATGTCAAGCCCTTCCACAGGAGTTCCCAGCTGCTAACACAGTGAGCCAGCCTGCCTGAAGTCCTGAAGAGAGAATGTCTTTCAGAATACATTTCCTGCTTGGGCCCAGTGCTTATCTGATAGTTGCAGCTGGCTGTCTTTAAGATATGGGGAATCAGTGTCATGCCAGGGCTTAGGTAGCATTTCTTTTAATAGTGCACTAGAAGTGGTGCTGCCTACGTTATAAAAGTAGCAAGAATATTTTCTCAAAAAATGCAATACCCTTAGCTGAGTCCCTAATTTAAGGGATTGAATGGACACCATCTCTTTTGAGGGGCTGGGTCATTTGAGAGACTCTAGAGATCAGGAAGAAGGGAGTCTGACTTCACCCTGGCAGCTGATAGTTCAAGGTACTTCTGGAAGTTCACACTCCCTGGATGCACATTGCTGTTTCCCAACAACCATTGACACCTGGAGATTTCTCACTCTTCTGTGTACAGAGCTCTGTATTTCCCCCTGGAGGGCACTTCAGGGTGTATCTGAGCTATTGCCTTCATAATGGCTGAGCTCATTTAGAGCTCTCCAAATGGCTTCAAATTTGCTGGCTCATAGATAATGGTGAGAGTGGAGCCACAGCAGCAGCAGGTAACTGTGGGGGTTGCCAAAAAATCCAGGAAGGAAAGCAGATACTAAGGAAAGTAGTCTATTCTAAAAAAGATTAATTAGAATCTGGCCCATTGTTGTGAAGGATAGGTTTCATCAGTGCTGTCCACAGCTGAGGTCAGTCCTAGACAGCTTCATGTGATCCTGATCTTCCAGATATTACCCCCACAGTTATGTCCAACCTGACTCTAGTCAGCAGAACAGCAAAATCCCCTTCAAAGACTTGGAAAATATGGTTGTGCAGTTAGGTAGATAAAAAGCAAAACTGGAAGACAATAATTAAAAACAGAAAGCAGAACACCAGGGGACCAAAGGGATCATGATTATAAATATGTGCTGATGTGGGCAGGGCACAGCACTTCAGAGAGAGACAGAGACCACAGTCACTTGGCAAAACTGAAGAACAAAGGACCTGCCACAATAACTGAAATAACAGATGCCCATTTTGCTCATCTGGAAGAAGATGAAGAGTTCTTGATAATAGGATAAAAATAGAAGATACAACTAAAAATACCTTTTTTACTTTCTCTTCAAGTTTTTGTGTACTTGACATAAATTACAAGGGAATTATATCCATGTTTTTTATAAAAAAATTGTATCAGAACTCCTGTCTTTTTTACCAAGAGGTACAAACATAATGCAAATGGGGATGGTAGACTCCCCAAGACACTTCAATTCACTTCCTCAACCTGGAAAAGATATGCTAAATCACAACTGATTTATGTCAGCTGAAGAGTCAGACCTTTGGAAGGGAAGAGACTAACAGGGTAATTAATGGCCCCAGCTGTGGGTTCTATATATTAATTGATTAAACCTTTCACACCACAAGAATTTTTCATTTTGGATGTACTCATACTTATGCTTTTTAATTAATTAGAAAATGGAGAGATGGAATCTTCTGGTTTGTTATCAGATGAATTAATTCAGAAAGCCATTTGGTTTGGTTTTTTTATGTATTTTCTGAATCCCCCACTCTGAAAAAAAGTCTGTTTCTATTCCTGGTGGAGCTATAGGTAGAGTTTTTGATGTTACAGAATGTTTCTGATATACACCAGAAAACAAACTTGTAGAAAATGCAAGGTTATATGTGTTAGCAATTCAAAATACAAGGCCATGTGTGTTAGTAATTCAAAATGTTTCAGCATTTTCAGTTGCTAATTTATTACCTAGCTTGGAAGAATTTTTGAATGGTTGGAAGTTGTTACTTGATTGGATAATTTACTATTACTGTTTAATTTTAATGTAGCCACACTGGAAGTAATCAAATACACTTCAGGAAGGAGAATGGAAAGAAGGCAGGAAAAAAAGTGTAAGAAAAGAAAAACCCCCACAAAATTTTTACTTTAAAAGAATATTCCATGCTGCCTGTGGGATAAAAAAATAGTACATAGTCATATTATTAAGAATTGTATCACAATGTGTTGGCATTGAGGACTGTACTTAAACCTTGCCTGTACAACTTTAGCTTGTCATTTTGTGACTTTGGAGCATCTTATTTTACATATGCATAGGACTGGTGTGAGCGTGGAAGGTTAAAGTTATTATCATCTCCATGCCTGCTCTGTCCAAATAAATAGATATAAAACAATACAATGCAATTACATCTTTCCCCCATGTGCCAGGCTTTTGAGAATCCTGTCAGGCAGACTGTGAAATGACATATCCATGGAAAATCTCAGCCCCTGGGGACGCCCCCTCAGTGGCCACCAGGGGTAGTGAGGAAGGGTAAACAAAGATCTTCCACCCCCTGCTTTAAAACTTAACCATTCCTAACCATATGGGCACCTGGGTTCAAAACACATAAGGAAATTTTTTAGGTAAGGGAAATTCTCCTCTATTCACCAGAACAGGGGAACCAGGAACAATGGAGAAAGATGAGGTAAACCAGTAGTGCAAGGAATGTAAACCAAATCCTAGTATAGCCCTCAACTCACAAAGTCTTCTTTATCTAAATATTTATTTACACAATTAATAAACCAGGATATATTTTCTTTCTTTTTTAGTGTGAATTGTATTTTTATGCTACTTTGTTTTAATAAAATGATAGAGTCCTCTATATCTCAAGAAAAATATAAAATAGTCAGTTGGGGTCTGTTTGATATTGAAATGTGTCTAATATTGTGCTGATTGCTCTTCACATATATAATACTTGTCATGCCAAAAATTGTGGTTTGTTTTTTCATGTTACAAGCTTTATAAAGAGTTTATGCTTTCTGCTAAACATAACATGTCACAGTAATTTAATTTAGTATTAATAAATATAAGAGTGAATATATGTGTAACAAATAACTGATGTTTTACCATTACCATTCAAAGCCTTGGACCTTAGTGGGATGGTTATTCCCCTCCTGCAAAAAAGGTAGCCTTAAAAGCATCTTTTAACAAGATAGTATAAGAGATTTGTTGAAATAATGAAGTTAAAATATTCAGAATACAACTCTATTGCATACAAGTGAAAAAAGGCCTTAAAAAAATCCATGATTTTATCAAAGTTGGGGAAGAATTCAGTTGTATTCTGTGACAATTTGTTAATCAACCATAAGCAAAAGTGTTTCATTTTTAATTTACTTTTTGTTAGCTGCCTTAACCTGAGAAATGGGAACATCAGCTAAAAATAAATTAAGTCATGACAAAAAAGTTAACTTGATAGTTTAAAATGAATGTGATACCATGATAAAAATGCAGAATGACCTGAAGGAATATTTTGAACTTTTGTGAAAGAATAAACTGGGTCTTACAAACCAGCTGAGTTGAGAGGTTTTTTGGCCAGGATGTTATTAATTCATTGCTATGTGTGAATAAGAATTGAACAACAACTATAAAAATGATCCAAAACCTCAATGACCAACAGTGCTTATTTGATCATTAGTACAGTAGGTATTGTCCACAGAAGCAAGAAACATGGGTCAATAGGAGGAGAATTTATAGTTATTTAATGTTCCAAAGGATTATAGACTGTTCAAAACACTGAAATGGAGAAAGATATATTAAGAAACATAAAAGTGATGAAAGTATCCTTGTGTTGCAAACAGCAGTTTTGTGCTGAGATCAGTAGACTGAGTTTGCAGTTCCATTGTACTTTCTAATCTATTATTTATTTGGGATTCATTTTGCACTGTTCAGTTCTTCTACCCCTTGGGCTTCCCCCATCTAAATTAGATCTGTGTGACATGTCACCTGTTTAAAACCTCCACTGCAACATGGAAAGAACTTTTTTTTTTCCCCATGACAGAAATTAAAATAATACCATTTAAGGAAAGAAAAATTATTGTCCCTTCTAGGCCTCTTCATAACTATATAAGAAAATCGACCTTTTCAAATCTTGGAGTTGAATTTATATTTCAGAGCTGTGCAAGATTTGAACTTGAATTCACTATTCAGAAGGCTCCATATTCAGATAGCTCAGATATATACTCGCTGTTCTGTTAAAATTTGAGTCTGGGAGACAGCTGAAATAAATTCTTAGTTCAGCTTCCTGACTGGCTGCTAACTGGAATGCCACCCAAGAGTTCCATCGATGACTAAGGCTTTGCAGACCATAAAAGCAAGACAAGGACCCATTTTGTTTGGTCTAGGACATGTACAGCCTTTCAAAGGTCTGAAGTATTAATTTATAAAATTTTTACTTAGAGCATAAAGAAATATGATTACTGTTTTTATGGATCCCATGTTGATATTTTACATAGTGGGAGGAAAGGCACACCCAAGATTATCCTATGGAAAACACTAAGGAACAATGGACCAGGAAAAAAGAAGTTAATTCTTAATGCCACTACAGGAAGTTGTTCTTTTTTACAGTTACAGACCTGGTAGGGGTGATGTTCCCTTTTAACAGGGTCACCATCATGATTTGAATATTTCCCAACACATGCCCACAGAGATATTTTTATTTTCCCATTATTCTGGTTATGGGTTGGAGACAAAAGCATTTGCTGTTCTAAAGAGAAATTCCATGCATTTGAACAAGATATGCATTGCCATTGCAGAAAATTACAGTAATGCTAACAGCAAATATCTCAGCCTGGGCAATACTGCTCCTCACCATCCCATCTGCTTCCCATATCTGTCAGTGCCTCAGGATCTCTCTCAGGAGTGCACCATGCCATGGGGGCTGGGAGCAAAGGAAGGTTTCAGCTGCATGTTCACAGACAGCTGAACTCACCCTTCTTGTGTGGGGACCAGCCATGTCCCTGCCTCACTCCTGAGCTGCAGACCTGGCTCTGCTGGGCTCTGCAGCTGCACTGGCCTGGGCACCATTTGTCCAGCCAGGAGGGATGGTGGGAGAGGGTCACAGCCAGCTCAGGCTTTCAAAAGCAGGAGCACTCCTGCTCCCCTTCCATATCTGCCACCCACTTTCTCCCAGGTTTCCTTCCAGTCCTGTACCAGCTCTGCAGGTTTCCTGATCATCTGCCCAGGTAATTCAGCTTGCTAACCCTGCAAACAACAATTTCCATTTTTTTGCATCTCCAGCTGTCTGTGAGTGCAGCAGTGGGAGCCCACTGCCTGTGGCTCAGCCAGACACCAGTGCTGGGTGCAGTGCAGGGAGAGGTCCTGCAGCAGAGGGCAGTGGGTGACTGGGGCAGGCAGTGGCATCACCCCCTGCAGCAGCAGGGCTTGCCCCTCTGTCCCACCTGCCCTGGGTATGGACACCACACACCACCCTGAGGAGTCCTCCAGGGAGTCCTGATTTTATATTGCACTTTGGATTTAAACATAAAGATGGGACATTCTGTCCCCTCAGTGACAGAGGCCTCCTTTCTGTTTTATATTGCTCCTCTTATACTAATTGGAGGAAACTCTGAGTGCTTTCCAGAAGAGCAATAAGCAACGGAACTGGTATTTGTCATGTGCTCATCCTCTCCACGGGGAGAAATCTGTGTGCAAGGGAATGGTCTATCTGAATTTTTAAAAACCATTTGTACACAGACTCATATCCAAGCAGACAAACATATTTATTTTCCTCTTAAAGGAAGCAAGGTCAAAAAGAAGCTTGGGATAATTACAATGAAAAGAGATGAAGCTGCCAATGATGCTGTGTGTGTCTCTGAAAGTAAAACAACACTCACTTGCTTTAGTTTAGTTCTCTTGGAGCATCCTTCACTGAAGCTGTGGGAAATAACACGTGCTAGAAAAAGAACACATTGGGAAACCACCATAAAATCTAGTCTGCATGTACCACATGGCTGCTGTGCCAGCTGCAATTACTTCCACTCTTTAAATAGTTCTCTTACTGAGAAGTTGACTTTTACAAGCACAGGGTTTCCATGCCATTATTTGCACTACCAGACCTCCCACACAATAGGGGATTTCCTATATTCTGGTTGGAAGACCAACATCCCTTGCTGACATAATTTAGGATATCACTTTGTTAATATTTTTGGTAGATCCAGGCAGTGATACACAGGAGCAATCCAGGTCACAGTGTTGCTGGGCTGGCTGTGGGCAGGACAGCTTGGCCCCTTCCTTGGGCAGGATGATGTTCTTAGAGAGAGGCAGCATCTTGCTGGTGCATTTCCTTCCTCCCAGCACCACTGATCTCCAGGTCACATTACCCCAGTTCTGTCCACCTGGGCAAGCTTTAGTTCTCCTCTTGTTCCTTATCCAAGGGCTTCAATGGCATCTCAGCAACATTCTGACTCAAGGACTCAATAAGCAATAGGTGGGGGTAAAAAAGGAGGGGTCTTGTTATTGCCAGACCGTGTTTAGTGCTGACCTCAAGGCAGAGAGCTGGAACAGTCTTCATGGATCATGGTCTGTTTTTATTGCATTCTCCAAATCCTGATTTTTTTTCAGGTTGCCTATTTTTTGTTTAATAAATGTATCAAACTGTGGGACATGTCACCAAGGCATGAGAGTATCTCCAAAGTAGTGGCTATGCCAGCACAGCCAGGACCTGTCACTCCCAAAGGAGTTATCTGCTAACAGAGCCATTCTTGGTGCAGTCTGGCACCTGTCACTCTGTGAACCCTCCCCTCTGCATTTTTGGATGCCCTTGTCCATCCTGGCAGAGATCACTATTGGGAAGCTGAAGGTGTTTCATGGATAAAAAGTGAGAGACACTGCTGGAAACCTTTGCAATCTCAGCTGCCAGCATCTAGTGATGGTGGGAGTCCATGAACACTTTATCTCAGTTTATCCATGTCCAAGAATACCACTTTTTAATAAAATTGGAACACCTGAAAAAAATCTCAAGACCATTTTTATCTTCATATTACAGCAACAAATGGCTACAAAAAATGATGCATTTTTTTAAAGCAGAAAGCCACCTTTGGCTAAAGACCAAAAGAGGGAAATTTTATGCCAAAAGCAAATGACCTGGAGATTAATTATACAGGTCAGCTCTTGATGTTCTTTATTGCAGATTGTCCAATATTAACATTTTCTTTTAAATTCTAGAGCAATAAATGAACAATTTTGTTTTCAGTTTTAAAATAAGCTGGTATTCCTTGGATAAACAGAAAATATCAACAAAGTAGACAAAGCCCAAAGGTTATTATTTCATTAACTCATACTTTTTCAGTTTAATTTTGATCCATTGCTTTAGGCTGGAATTAATTTTTTTTCCACTGGAATGGAATGAAAAATTAGAGACTGTAAAACAAAGTCTCAAAAGTCAGAGAAATGCAAGTTACTTCTCATTCCTTTCTTCTAGAGTTGCTTTATTTCCAGAGTCAAAATATGAAGACAATGCAACTGCTGTTCCTGTCTCTTAACTGTAGCACTCAAAAGCTGCAGAGGAGACAAATAAGTAATTTTCTTTTTAAATCCAGTCCAGCTAAGCCATAACAGGAAAAAAATAACACCTTCCCTGCTATATGCCTTACATCTCACTTCTGGGGGCATTACAAAATAAGCTCTGTCTGGAAACCATTCCACTTTACAAGGGCAAGTTTATGGTTTTGAAATAAATATTCTTAAACATGAAAAATAGTGCACTTTAATTGAAATAGTTTTCAGGTAATTTTTTTTCCTTATTCACAGGGGAATTTAACTTATAAAATCAAACAGGATATAAAAGCCTTTTCTCACACAAATGTAGTTGAAGCATACCAATAAACACCTTGGCTCTGGCCTTTTTTTGTAGAGCTACTGAGTGTCCAATAAACTGAACAACAAATGTTATTAGTATTAAGTGGCTAATAAAATCTTATTTATGTACTCATGTTAACGATAATCTGCTTGTAGAGTATGCATACTTCCCTGTTAGCAACTTAGAATACAATTTCCAAGAATATTGCTTTGCTTCAAAGAAATAATAGCCTGACTGTGGTCTAGGCTTTACTGGAAAATGGATAGAGTGATCATTGCCTTAATTAGCACAAACATCATCTATTTCTGTGCTTAAAAGCTGCAGAGGAAAGGGGAGCTCTAGAGATTTTTCCACTGTGAAGTAAATCAAAAGCAAACATGAAGGGTTTTTTTATACATATGTTTTACCTGCATTTCCTTTTCTTTCAAGAAACATTCAATAAGAAGATTCTATAACAATTATTCTGAAAGTGCTTTGAGAAATGTGCTGATAAGTTGAGAGTACCTATAAACACATTTAGATACGGAGTCAAAATGGATAAATTAACCATCCAAACTCCTGTGGCAGTGTGGAATTCCTGATGGTTTCTGTTACAAAGCTCATGGGAAACTTCAACAGTTCTGTCTAAAAAACTTTAATCCCATTGGGAGTTGAGTAGTAATATCCCATCACAGGCCCAGGCTAGGCTGTACACTGCCACTCTGAGAAGCAAGCAGGCAGATTCCTGCAGGGACAATGGCTGGCTGTGGAGGAAAGTGGTGAAAATGGTGCAATTCCAGAGTCAGCAGAATCCGCCGCCAACTCCTGCTGCACGGGGCACGACGGGCTCTGCCGTGGGCAGGACAAGGACAAGTGCTGCTTACAGGGAGCCCACACCACAGAGGAGGCTCCACAGCACCAGCTGGTGCTCTGCAGCAGAGTGTAAACCTAGGTCATCTGACATAACTCCAGCTCTGTAGCTGGCTTGGCCTTTGACTGGTGTTTTTATTTATAGCTGTCTATCTGCAGACGGTGTCATACTCTATTTGCTCATGTCCATCTTTTGTCTTTTTCTTCACTCTTAGACTTGCCTCTACTTGCAAATCAGCCTGGAAGAAGGTGTGCTAGTTTAGACAATGCTTTATTCAGTTAGACAAGCTGATATAATGCTCTGTGTGTGCGTGTTGTGAAAGTTACATTCAACTTTAATAATAATTTGGACTTTCTTTCCAGCTCTTCATAAACCAAAACCAATTTCTACTCTATAAGCAATGGAGTGAATGAAATCTGCATTCCCAGACTTACTAAATACAGTTGAAACTTCTTTTCCCATCTAGATGCAAATTTCTCTTTTTGAGCCCTGTTGTATCCACTAGAACAAGAGTTCTACTCCAGCATCTCCCTCCAACATGAAATTCAGTAATGAAGCCCTATAATGCCTCATGGATATCATATGCTGCCATATTACTTGAAATTTGCCACCACATTAAGAAATTAATCCAGTAAACAGACAGAAAACACACTTTAAACCTGTTTTTTTAAGAATATGAGAAAAAATTCTGTCTTGTAAAAAATTATAATAGCTTTAAATGTAATCTTTAAATATAATAGCTTTAAATATTTGGAAATTAAAAATTTGAAGTCCTAAACTTCACAGGTGAAATTAAAATCATAGAATTTTTTGATTGAAAAGATTTTTGCTCCATTTTTAGTTAAGACTAGCTTCAAAACTAACAGCAACCAAATGGTGATACTCGTGAATTGGTCAGATATTAGAGGCAGATCTCCATAATTTCTGTTTCCAAATATGGAATTGACATAACCCTGAGAGTTGTCTTGATAGGAAAAAAAAAAAAAGCCCCATGTAAAACCTCTTCAAATCCCAATAAAAGCACTACAAAGTTATATTGTAATAGAATAGAAATGAGAGCACTGATTTTTCAGAGAAAGCTCAAAATCACTACATCAGGAAGGAGGACTTAATATTTAAATCTCCCTTGCAGTCTGGATTTCAGTTGCCTTGTGGGATTTACGAGCAGAGGAATATTCTGACCTGTCCCTCCCATCCCTGCTGAGGTGTGCTGCTGCTTCTCCCCTCTGCCCCCGGGTCCCTCTGCTGCCCTGGGCTGCAGCTCCTGGCTGTGACTCCATCCCTGCAGCACTCTCTGACTGCTTTTCTCCTCTGTTTCTAAGCTGGTCACCAGGGGCAGCCCAAATCAGAGCTCCCACCTGAGGATGGCATTTTTGTCTAAAAGAAAAGTAACATGTTAAAAAGGAACATATGAAAGAGATACTCTCTTTTTTGTTTCCTTCAGAGGGCTGAGGAGTTAGCAATGCTGGGGTGTGTGCATTTGTGGCTTGGGTCCTGACCTGGTTTGCCATCTCCCAAACTGGGAGCAGTGCTATCACAGCAGCAAACTCCCCAGGAGCAAGTGAAAACCGGGGGAGGCACCAGTGCAGACAGTGCCAGACACAGCACAGACCCATTTCCTCACGGGCAGCCACTCAGGGTGTTGGATACAGAAGCAGCTGTAGCCCCATAAAGGTGCTGGAGTTTGGTTTCCAAACCTACCGAAATTCTGCACTCCAGAGAGCCCCGACCACAACATTTCCAAATTACATCCTTGCAAACTGCTTCCACTGCAAGTTCTTTCATTTTAACAGAACTGTCTTCTGATAGGAAAGTGTTTCATATGTAATTTTTTAATTACCCCTAGTAAGCACATTATGTGCTTACCTACTGCATTTGCTTTAATTGATACCTGTCTTATACACCCTGGGATGGATGATGTATTTCTATCATTTTATCTTCTTATGCTTTAAAAATAATATCTTTTTTTTCTATTTCTATTTAAAGGAAGGTAAATTTAAATCCTTCTGAACAAAACTGCTTCACCTTAATATTGATTCACTAGTAAAAACAGGAAAAATTAAACTAATCATTCACACTGATATTAATCTAGCTAGATGTCTACTCCATGAACTGGCTTTGACTAACAATTATTTGAAAAGTTTCTATTCATTTCTGTATTGCCTCCGCTCCCAGGTTCTTGGGAAATGTGCAGTTTTATTGGCTTGTACATTTTATGGTATATAATAGAATTATCTTTCCTTTTTCACAGTTTCCAATTTTATTACTGCAAAGTCAATTTATTACCTGTTAGCATGTTTCTAAAAAGAAAAAAAAAAAGTCTCTTTTACAGGAGTTGATGCTATTTTGTCTGAATGTCCAACTTTCATTCAACGATATGCAGAGGAAAGCACTACAGAAAGATCAATGTCTTCTTAGTAAATACATCTCAAAACTGACAAATGTTGCAATATCATTTGAAAACCTCTTATGAAACTAATTTTTCATTAAAGCCTTCAAATAAAGAGAATAACCTTTTCTTAAAACAGATAAAATCTGAATTTTAAAAAGTGATTTGAAAAGAAAATTCATTAAGAGACACGTACTTTTGACTTTGTGGAATTTACCTGTGATAAAATATTTGGCTAACACATGGTAGCAGAGAAACACCTAACACTGTCTGAAAGACCACCTTGGTTTTGGACATACACACTTCTTATGTTGGACTTCAAAGCAAGGTGGAAATTTATCCCCACTCCACATCCCTCTCACCTGTTTGTTTTTTTGTTTTTTTTAAATTATATTCAAAGCCATACAGTACACAGTTCTTAGAAAGCTCTCAATGATCTTGAGCATCTCTGGCAGGATGCAATTTTCTCAATGGGCAGGGGAAGGTTGCAGGGGTTTTTATTTTGTTACATGGTACAGCCTATTAAAATAGGTATGAACATATATTTTTCAAGAGAAAACTGGTAAGTAAGGAGCAGGTATTCAGCTGACTTCAGCTAAATTAGGAAAAGTCAAGCCAGTTTCCATCAGCTGAGGATCTGACCTGATGGCTCTTTGTTTGGGATTACACACATTTTTCTGACAGGCAGACACGTAGCCTGATTTAACAACTTCTCATGCTGCTTCTCTCCTTTCTATATTTGTACTAAACATCAGTTGAATCCTTTGAATATTCATACTGAGTTTACATGTCCTTACTTTTCACATTCAGGTTTTGAATAATGATATTCTGAGAACTTCATCAGAGGCAGCAAAATAATTTGCAAATCTGAGGAGCCTTGTGTACTCTCTGTTACCTTGAGGCCATAGTACTTCAGTTCATATTTTCTGAAGCTTTTCTGCTGGCAGAAGGTGAGATTTTCAATAACTTCATGTTCCTTCATGTTGCAACTTGTTTTCTTTTTGTAATGCTTAATCAAGCTTCCTATAACTCACAGGACAGCTAAGATTTTTTTGTTGTTGTTGTAGCTTTCTGGATTTTTTTTTCCTTAAACATGTATTCTGAGTAATGTTCACCACAGCATATAAAAAGGCACCTGGCCATGCAATGAGAGATCTCAGGTAACCAATTAATACATGACTAAATGTTATGGTTTTGCAAACAATGGTATTGTCACAGTATAGGCCATGCCCAAAACTTGGGGAGTTTTCAGGAAACGAAATTTTGAGCTGCTGGTTCCCTGGAGGAAGTCTAGGTTTTGAGTTTGTGGCAGTCTAGTTATACTTGAGAATTTCAGTGGGATACTGCCCAAAACCTTTGGCATGTGAGGTGTTCCTTTGGATGTGGACCATTTCATCATATCCAGCCCAACCAAAGCAGTTTTCTGACAAAAGAGCTTCTTTATGTGCCCTAGACCCCCTAAATTTTCTAGATCAAAGGTTTGTGAATCTTACATGAACTTCAAGATGTTTATCTCAGCTAAAATCTTGTAGATATGAGGCAGAATCATAATAAAGAGAACAGCCAAAGAAGAACTGAAAGGAGATAAATATACCCCAACATAATTAGATGTTGTCAGACAAAGGGACTGCAGATCTTCACATGGGTGAAGATTACTGAGTCCTGGAAGGCAGGACTGGAGGTGTGGGAATACCTTGGGACTGAAGGAGTCCACAGCACAGAAATTACAGCAGAGTAATTTCCTATGGCAGAGCTGAAAGGGCATCATTTCCTCTGGCCTTGCACAGGAGGGCCAATTGTTTTTTTGAAAAAGTGTTGTGAGCATCTGGATGAGCTCTGCAAGACCTCCTAAAGATGGGTTAGATGATCTGCAAGGATGCAATGGGTTTATGAGGAGGCTCTCACCCCTGGCCACTCCTTGATCCCACCAAGTGCACTAACACCATTATGGGGCTGAGATGAAAAGTGACTGAGTGCATCCCAGTCAAAACCCCTTGTTTGGAACAGTCAGTAATAGCAAACTAAGGGGGAAATGGCAAAAATCTAAAGGTTACTTTATTTCTGAAAGCAACAGCTACATTTTATTTCTACTCAAAGAGAATTTAACTTCCAGGGCCCATCTTAGCAAAGAGAAATAAATTCATAAGCTTCATTCTGACTTGAACAAGAGTGTGATTCCTGCCTTCTGAAAAGCATTAAAATGGCATTACATGAAAGAGTTTTCTGAGGCTTGCTCATTGAAAAGGAGTTCAATCTTGTTCCAAATTTTGAATCTAAATTTTTACACTCCTCTCTGCCATCACCCCCGTAGTATTTTAAGTAGTCCCAGTCTAGTAGTCAAACATTTCAGTTTGTCTGTGTGATTGACATTCAGCAAATGTAAATGATGAGTTCTTGGAGAAACTGTCAACAGATTGAGGGACTGAAAGCAAATTGTGTGCTGCCCCAGGAGACCATGGCTCCAGCACCAGCTTGTGTGTGACCTCCCTGCTCCTTGTCTGGCAGAGGTGCTCCTGGCTCTTTGGCAGAGCTTTTCTCACCAGGATGAGTATGGTTCCAATCTCTGCTGGTAATTCAACATAACTCCTTTCCTGTGCCACTGCTCTGCTGCTACTCATTAAATTTATGATCTGACACTGGAACTTCAAATACTCGTGGTTTAAGTAGCTTTTAGAAAAAGGTGGGAGGTTTTTGGGCCAGTTGTGCAGTATGTTGAATATGAAACTGAAGAGGGGAAGGAACAATTTTAGTGAATTCCAACCTCTAAGAGCAGTGCTAGGAGTTAAGACAGTCAGTGCACAGTAAAAATATTGCCTATGACAGTCACAAATTAATTGAGATGGAGTAGAAATACTTGTGAGCAGATAAGGCACTTGAAGTAGTCAGTGGATGTAGCAGTCACTTTTATGTTTACATTTCTGGAGCTTATCTTCATGTAGTTATAGCTCACATGGCTTTGATTTTGCAGTTTTGGCAATCCAAAAAATACCCAGGAGGGAGAGATAGGACTGAAGATTGCAAACCTTCCAAAGAAATTGTCTTTGCATGTAATATGTCTAAATGACTGCTGCACAATGCAGCATGTATAATCTTCTGTAGAAGAAAAATATGTAAGTCATTTTCTTGTAAAAACTAAACCACAAACTGATTTAGTTACTGCTCCAAAGTCCATGAAATCCGCAGGAGTTTTTCCATGCACTCCAATGGGATCAACCTCTAAAGGTGATGGATCTTGCAACAGAGGCAGTGAAATCCATGGTAGCAGTGTGATCAGTAAGAGCCCCAAATATGCACAGAAGTCATCCATGTGGTGATTACTGTAAAAGAAAAAATAGCAAAAATGGGTGTTTTGATGGATATTGACTAGGAATTAATCTGATTTCAAGAGGATGTCAGATTTCTAAAACAAGTGAAAGAGAAATGAGCACCTACCAGGTTCAAGGCAGGAAGTTTTCTGAGCACTGCTTAAAGTATCATTCAAATGGCTCAAAGGCACAGGTTATCAAAGAGACAACCAGAGAAGACAGGAAAAAATATAGGAGCCTGGAAGTACATTTTAGAATGAGCACATTTTAAAAAGTGTACTCATCTGGTTCCATCTGTGCATGACTCAGTTCTACTGCTGAGTCCTGCCAGACTTCACAGCTACACATGAACCAAAATGAAGGAGTGCAGTGTGCCTAATTGGACCTCCCTTACTCCCAAATGAATCTCTGAAATTATTTGGAAAGGACTTTGTAGGAGTGTATTCAACTTCATTCCAAATCTGTCCTGCTGATCCCAGAGGACTGGTAATTATAACAGTGCTAGCTTTGACTTCCCAGATTAAGAAAGCCCTTTTCTTACAATATAAACTCGTTTTGACAAGAACTATTTGGTCAGTATTTGTGCAGTCCCAAGATGCTTTGAGAGGACAAACAAAAAATAGCATTTGCCTCCTTTCTCATCATCACACCCATGTATGAATGGCTTGTCTTTGTCCTTTAATATCTTTTACTGAATCATGATGAGTAACTATGATATTATTTGATGTGCCTGCTGACACTGCCAGACCTGAGAGATGACTTTGTAGAGAATAATCTACTAGAAAAGTTGCTTGAAGGGCAGGTTGTGATGAATCTTTTGTTTAAGTTACCCCTTTCCCTAATGAAGGCAATGAAACAAGTTTTTAAGACAGAAATCTAATAATATAGTATTTTCATATAAATATCCTAAAGAATTCTCCAGCTGACAAAAGATCTGCCATCACTGAACTAACAGCTCAAAACAATCTACGCTGAATGACATTTCCTTATCTGATAATGTACAAATGGTGTGAACCTTGGCTGAAGTACAGCTCTGCAGCCTTTTTCCCAGAAAGGCTTTGGGGACAATTGTGTGTGAGCTGGTTTCCTGGTGCTGGCCTGGAACACACTGAGCCTGGCAGTGTGGCCAAGGGCCCATCACAGCCAAAGGGCTGGGGAACTGCTCTTGCACTGAAAGCTGGGGACAGCTCTGGGAGCCTTTTGGTGTCACCCCTTCTCAATCTTGACAGTGAAGAAGGTTCCCCAGCACCCCCAGTTAATTATTGCTCTGTGTGTGTGTGTGAGTTAGTGTGCCCAATGCATCTGGGACAGGATTCCATGGGCATGAGGCTCATGGACAACAATCACACTCATGGATGGTACACACACAGGCAGTAACTCAGCTGAGTCCCACCTGCACTCTTCTTCATGTCTGCAGGTGTCCCACAGCTCATTGCTCTGGCCAGAGTTTCATTTTGCCACAGTGCTCAGGGAAAGCAGCAAAATAAGCACCATGGATGGTATTGCATTTGTGGGTTTTTGAATAAAGAAGGCATTAGAGACTCTGAAGACCCCTGTCTAGTCATATATTTTAGAGAATATTATAATGTGACTTTTGAAAGCAAACAGGGTGGTAATCTGCCTGCACCAGGTTTATGGCACCAGATATTTGTTCAAAAGGTCCAGGCAGACTAAAGATATACTTGGTAAACTGCAAGGGTGGGAGTGGGGCAGCACAAGTGTATGATACAATAGAGCTATAATCATAAAGCACAAGACCTACTGAGCTACTTTATGACCTTTTTCTTCTCCAGTGAAGAAAGCCTTAATAAGTCACTTCTGGCTGTGCCAGTCATGAATTACTGCTGTCTGCACAAAGGAAGATAAATATTGTAACACATCATAGAACAGCTCTCCCTTTAAATAGTGTAAATGGATAAAGATATAAAACCCAAGGGGAACCTGAAGTAATAAGTGAAAAACTAAGCTAAAGAACAAGAATGGAATTAATCCAGAGTGTATCAGTTTTGAGAGCAAACCTTTGATATAAAATTTCTCTTTTTCTAATGATAAATATGGACAAGACTAGAAGCACATCTATAGTTGTCCAGAGCTGACTGAGCTCTCCCATTGAACCTGCAAAGGACACTTTGTGATACTCTCAAATGTTTGTAGCTACCAGTTTACTCTCCTTTACCAACTATTTATTTCAGTGTCCTGGCTGAAGAGTTCACCATCCTCTCACTGCTCAGCCTCCCTCCCCAGCATAAACTGTCTCCAGCAGAGCAGGCAGAGGAGCTGCTTGTGAGTAATGCTCTGACCTGTTTAACTGGCCCAGGCCTTTTGAAATGAACCAGGTTTGTAAAGAGCTGTTTAAGCTGCTTAAGTAAATATGGCTTGTGTTTGCTAAAAAGGATTAGGAGGAGCAGCAGGAACAAACAGCAGGTTTGAGGAGTTTATTGTAGGGACAATGAGGAGCATCTGAGGGAACAGTCCCCTTCTCAGCCAGCAAAGCTGCAGCTGCAGAAAACATCTGGGCAAATACTTCCTCTCATTTGCTGAGCAGAAGACATGTTAATGCCAGTGTACATCACAAAACTGAAACAGAAACAGCAGGAGCCCTGACAAAAATAAATCTAGAAAGTAGAAATAATAGTTATGTCTAATTTTTGTGGAAACTCTACCTAACTGCTCTCCTGAAACAACAGTTAGGAAAGTGTGCTGGTTTTGGCTGGGATAAAGTTAATTTTCTTCACAGTTGCTGTGTTTTGGATTGGTGCTGAACACGGGCTGATAACACAGAGATGTTTTTGTTATTGCAGAGCAGGGCTCACACCGAGCCAAGGCCTTCTCTGCTTTTCTTACAGCCACAGTGGCAGCAGGCTGGGGGTGCCTGGAGGAGACACAGCCAGCACAGGTGACCCCAGCTGACCAAAGGGACATTCCAGACCATGGACACAATGCCAGTGTATGAACTGGGGGAAGAAGGGGGAAAGAGAGCAAGTTTTGAGTGATGGGGTTTGTCTGCCTCAGTCACTGTTAGTGTGGTGCCCTGCCCTCCTGGGAATGGTTGAGCACCTGCCTGCACATGGAACCACGGAATTCATTCCTTGCTTTGCTTTGCTCGTGTGTCAGACTTCTTTCCCTACTAAACACTGTTTATTTCAGCCCATGAGTTTTCCAGTTTTTACCCTTCCAACTCTCTCCCTGATCCCACTGGTGGGAGAATAAGCCAGTGGTTGTCTGGGGCTTGGCTGCTACTGGGGTTGAACCATGACAGAAAAATCTTATTCAGGGACACAACCTTGGACAAATATCTGTGTACCAAAACATCTCAAAACCACTGGTAGTATGAACTTGCTTACAAACTGACAATTTTCATTACTGTGCCAGATAGAAAACTGTCAAATACCAAGTGGAAAACTGCTATGTTTAAGAGATTAAAATTAAAATAAGATTGAAAGATAGCAGAAGTGAGATTTGAAAATGACACATTTGTAGTTTAGAAAGAAAAGTTATTATTTGTTAATATTATTTAGAAATGAAAGTTATTGATTATCCAATGTTTCCTAAATATGTTTAATTTCTGTACAATACTATTGAGATGGTTATTAAACAAGAGTCAAGCATCTGACCTGTAAAAAAAGAAAGTTTATGTTTAGTTTGACAGGTAGAGGGAAGTTTCAGGGAAGTTTCATAGAGATAAATACTCATACACATTCTTAATGGTACTTTTGGTTTCTTAGTACTACTTATGACAGATGAATAATCCTCATTTTAAAGCATGTTTGGGATTTTTTGACATTTTAGAGAAGCAATAAAACTGCTTTCCTGAAACTCAAACCATAAAGTGAAACTCAAGGTACTTTCTGCTGTTTACTTTGAGCAAGGGCGTTGGGCCAGATGACTTCCAGACATCCTTCCCTCTCCTGTTCTGTCATTTTGCAACATAAAATATCAACAATAATAAATGGGTTTTTTGTGTTTTGTTTTGTTTTTGAACTGTGTGAGGAAAACAGAACAACAAGAAATTACACCTTCCCAAGAGACACTGTACAAAGACTATGCAGACCTCTCTCCTCTCCAGCTGGACCCAAAGAAATGCCAAAGGGGGAAGATATTCCTCAATTGGGCATGCAGAATTATCCCCTTGGTGTGTGCCACAAGGTACATCCTAGGAAGTTTTCAGAGCAGTTGAGTTTGTTGGCTAATTTACTCAAAATATTTAAGCCTTGGAAAAGGCAACAATGTGCAAGAAATTTCAATGTTTCATATTTTCCTTACCAATTTTTCCCCTTTTATTAATAACTGTCTATTTTATAAATAACCATTGCCTTTCAGCTCAGGTTTCCTATGATTGGTATTAATTATATATCAAAAAAATCAATTTTTGAAAGTGTTATCTCCATTGAGCCATTTCATTAATTTCAAAACAATAGGAAAACTACTTGCTCTGTATAACCTTGAGAAAATGGTAACTTATCATGCTCCCAGCTATTCTTTATCCTGGTCAGCTTGAAATCTGAGCAAACACATGCAGATGCAGGATGGTCAATTTTCTTGCACATCCATGAATAATGTTACTGCAGGATGATAATCCATGATGTCTTTGGTAAATCTTCTGTAAAACAAGAACAGTGATGCATTATAATAGCCTTCAAATTTCAGATAGCATATTTCTCTTTCATAATGTAACAAGGAAAATTTGGAGATAACTATAAATTTTTTAAACCTTAAACAACAAAGCTTTCTGATCTTTAAAACATCAATAAAACATTTTTGAAAAAAATCATACATTACAATGAAGCATATGGATGACATTATAAAATATATGTCGATGTTATTTCCCTTCTGTAAATTCCCAGAGGCTGGTTTCATTCTGATTCGTCTTGGGATCACCACAGGTATATTCTTAATTTGAATGGTGAGTTTATTTGGATTATAATGGAAACAGGCACCATGTGGCTAAACCTATTCAAGCAAATGATTTCATCATTATGGTTTAGAAAAGGATCTTCCTGATCTATTAAGAATATTTCACTTATTGTAAGGACAATCTCAGTGACACAACTCGGGAATTATGTAGACTCTTTAGAAAGTGATTAATTAGAATAAAGGGAACATGCTGAGACAGTGGTTTCCTACAGTTTATGAATAATTGTCTACATTTCTCTTTAGATCTATAGCTTTATGTTAAAGCCTAGCTCAGCCAAAGGTAAAATTTAATATCTGTAGCTTTACTAATTTATAATACCATATATTGATATGTTTGTGGGGGTTTTATAATTTGGTTAATTTTAGCCTTTTTTTAAGGATACAAATTTTTCCAATTCCACCTTTTCTCTCTTACATTCCTAGAAAGCCTAATTGAGATTTTTTTTTCCTCTTTGAATCAGGTGGTGAAGCTGTGAACATACTGGGAGTATTTGGTGGTTTAAAAGGACAATGCCATGCTCCCCAACTCCCTATGGTACCTTGCACTACTCTTGTGTGCATAAAAAGTAATAAATTCATTTAAAATAAAATCTTAAGAACAGACCTGTCTCTCTAGTGAATCTGGAATTCCAGAGAGTTGTTTAGGAAGTGAGTAACTCTTTAGGATATCTAATTTCATTAGGTGCCAGAAGCATTCTCTGAAACCTTTTTTTTCAACTCTATATTTTCTAGGGAAATCTATGTTTTTCCCTCAACAAGAGCCCACCTATGAGCAGGACTAAGTTGAGACACACTCGACTTCTCAAAAAAAAATCAAGAAATGCAAAAAGAAAGTTGTCATCACAATTATGGTTAACTTTATTTAATATCATCAAAGAAGTAATGGTAATATTAACCTTCTGTTTAATAATCTCACAGTCAGAACCCTCACCCAGGAAATGATACATTTCATTATCTAGCTTTAATGGGGTTGAACCCATATTCTTTGGAAAATGTCCTGACCACAATCCATGAGTTATCCTGATTAAGACTGCTCTTTATCTTTATACCTGAAGGTATTCTATTGTGTAAACAGAGGAGCAAAAGTCAGCCAAGATGGAAAAAGGAAATATGATTTTAAATTAAGTGTTGAGACACTCAACTGGAACTATGGTTTTGTTGCAATTTTACAAATTTTACATTATATTGTGTCCTAGGAGAAACAAAAGCAGTCCTGGAGGTAGGAACCAAAGCTGCACAAGCCTTTGCAACCAAGAGCATAGGTGAGAATCAGGCTTGTCTTTGCCTGTATTCATTCTGGACATGTTCTTCCACATCTCCCAGAGAAAGGGCCCAGCTCTGATCAGATGGATGAGACATTCTCCCTAAGGATACCCATAGCTCAGCTGTGGGGGCCTTTTGGGAACCTTTTGGGGGTTGTGTAGATTTAACTGCCCCCACTGCCTACTCTCTGTGCCTCCACAGGTCTCGAGTGACTCTGCAAAACCCCTCAGACACCATGGAAAATCCAGTACCTGAAAGAAAAATGTTAATAAATAGCATATCTTTCAGTTTCTCTTCAGAGTAGAGAAAGATTGCTCCTATTTTGGTCAATGGTGTGAGAAGGAATTTAAAGCAAGAAAGCAGGACTTCCTCCTTCAGACCTGCAGAAGCACTTCTGTCCCCATGGATTTAGGATTGTATTTAGGATATTCTGTTATATTGCTATTGCAACTGGGAGTTGGGTATTTAAGAGTTTTGTGAGACTTTGCCCACATCAGGCACTAAACTGTGGTGGGCAGCAGCCTACCCTTTGCCAAAACATAGAAGAAATACTGAATTTTCCAGCTGCATCATAAACTATTCTCACATGCCTGACCACTGAGACAAAATTTGGCTATTTGTCTTAAGTCCAGGACAACACATCTGTCACCAAAGGATGATATTTTTAGACTTCAAAGATTTGAATTGTACTGAAAATTAAGTAAAATATGACTACAACACTGGACTAATATTTTAATGACAGTCATTACACAAATAAAGCAATATTTTGCACACAAATATGATACTACTGATTTAAAAAATAACATGTGCAGCAAAATTGTGATCAAGTATCCTGGTTAGGTTTTTTATTCTGGCTTTCATTAAATTTAAGTAACCATGAATGCCACTGAATGTTGTTCATGCATGTCTGTGTGAATGCACATACACACACATATACATATACATATACATATACATATACATATACATATACATATACATATACACATACACATACACATACATATACATATACATTTATTTCCTCTCTAGTTCCTGTGGAAAAGCAGGTGGGGTGCTCAGATCACTGCACACATAGTAAGGTCAGAGTCCAGGGTGGCCCAAAGCCTGCTGCAGCTGTAATGTGGTTAAAACTTCTGTCCAGAGGATGAAGTCCAGTCATGCATTGCAAGACTTGATGAAAACTGAAGTGTTTACAGGAGTGGTTGTCCAGTCAACCTAAACAGTTTTATGACTCCATAGGATGTTGAAGGTTAAAACCATGTCAGTATTGTATTTTTGTAGAAATATGCTATTGATGCCATCATTTTTCATAATATCAGAACAATTTCTATTAGATGATCAATGTATTATTTTCACTTTAAACTGCCTTGTGAAGTGACCCAGGGGCTAAAGAAACCAAGATTAATTTGGCAGTTTCCTGTCAGGCAAACAAAAAACATAATGTCTGAAAGATTTGCCAAGGATAGTTTAATTTTAGACAGTGAGCATCAGAAGCCCTAAGTAATCCTTATAATTCTGATTTTGTAGCTAAAAAAATACCAGAAAATATGGGAAAAGAAGAGAGATAAGAAAGAAAGAAAAAGAAAATGAAAGACCAACCACTTGGGTTAAAGTCCTGCTATAAGATTTTCTAATGACTTGAACTTTGTGTTTTGTTATTGAAGCTAAAGTAACCTGCAATCTGTAGCCTAGGATATGAAAGTGGATAATTTAATTGGGGGGGAAAAAAAGAGGCCTTTATTATTATTGATTATTTACAGAGTTCTAAAGGTTTTTTCTTATTTCCACATGCAGGTTATGGCATAATTCTTCAGAAATCAGCTGTTTGGGGGCAAGTGTATATGGCAAAAGGCCAGAAATGTTGCTTGGTATGTTTCCAGATTATAACCCATCCCATTCTGAATTTCCCAAGGGCTTTTTTCCCCAATATAATCCAGTATAATTAAAAAAAAAAAACAAAAAAAACCAAAAAACAAAAAACAAAACAAAACAAAAAAAAATCCACATTGTTTATTCTCTTTATCCTCATATTTCTGCCTGAGTTTGTTTTGTAGAGTAAATGAAACAATCTTGTCCATGAAGAGAAAACTTAAAACTAAGTCAAGGTGTAAGATTCACAGATGCATGAAAACCACCAGAAACCATACATTTTTAGTAAGTGGCCATGTTCATGTGTGGTGGAACAAATCACATAACAGATTCTGTAGCTACCACTTGCAAGATAAGCTGGATAAATGGGAAGAAATCACATCATATTTTTCCCTGCTGGCTTATAATGGAGCATTGAACATATCTGGACTTGGACTGTAGTCTGTTGACTGATCAAGATATAGGACTACTCCTAAAAAAGTGTTCTGTAAATAGATCCTTAGTTCAGATCTGTGTGATTGTCCTGGAGCATGTCATGTCTGTTGACTTCAGTAAACACTTTTCTATATTTTCTGAGAATCAGAATTTAGAAATGGGAGAGTAGGGCAAAGAACAGTGTCTCTTAGTTTACACTATCTTCCCTTGTCCTCCATTCATTGGCTGATTCCTTGAGAAGTCTAACTTTTCCTTCAGTCCTCTTTAACACTTTTAAAGAATGAATTTTCACCTTATAAAACAGTGCACAGAAGAAACATTCTGTTCTGTGTGGTAAATTAGATTATAGATTCTCACACAGACAGAAGAAAACATTAGCAAATTCAACTAAGGAGTACCTAATATTTTACTGTGAATTTACCCCCTTTCCTTAGGGAAAAAAAATAAAAACAAAAACAAAATCACACAGAACGTTTAAGCTGAGATGATATTTTGGGATAGCAAAATTTCCCTTGAAGTAAATATCAGATGTCTCTCTTCACTAACCTTCAGACTAAATTGATATTGTTTTCTTGTACTTGTTCCTGGATAAATGCACAAAAACTATTTGTTGTTTCAGATCAGTAGCAATAAAATCCTGAAGTTGATCAGATTTGTCATTACTCTGCAGCAACATGGAAAGGTTGGCTGCTGGCCATATATTAATATAACAATAATAGTACTTAACACTGTTCATCTCAAAAGCAATTTACACATATTAACTAATTAGGCCTCAGAACATTTGCATGATAGGTGAACAGCATTCATCCCTCTTTAAAGCAGAGTAAGTGGAGGAACAGAAGATAAAGTCACACTTTCAGCAAGAGTCAGTACTGAATATCCAGCTTGTTGACACACTGATTTCATTTTCTGACATGTTGAACACCTTCAGCCGTAGTTGAAGTCAAGAGAGGTGAATAGTGATCTTGACCTCTGTATATCAATATAAAGATGCATTTTGGCTGCCATTTGCAAAAGGATTGCTTTGGAGAGTATCCATTTCCATCCAGATTCACTCTGATCCCTTGCAGTTTTCTGTTACTGATCTTGCAGGTACTCAAAAGTTGCTTCTTGTCCTGTATTTTTCCACATCTGCAGAGCTGGATTATTTAAGACATAGACGCCCTAGAACAAAGTCTAGCATGAACCAGGAATTAATATTTGACATTATTGATACAATTGAGGGTGTAAATTGACAGCTATAAAATTCTTCTTTAAAAAAAAAAAAAGAGAAACAGTAAAAGGCACCTCCAGTTGCATTAACAGGACTTAACCTGACTTGTGCAGCTATTTACTTATTTAGGAAAGAATTTCCCTGCCTTCTGCTTTTTTCTGCAATGAGACCAAGATGGATTCCAGACATAGAACTTGAAGTCTTAGACTTCTAGAAGTAAACAATAAATGAAAATGCAACGTAGTCACTATTGTATACATTATGATTTTCCAATTCAAAGTAGAGAGAATTCTCAGGAGAGAAAAGATGTTATGGCAAAAATCAAGTTATAAAAAAAAAGCCAAGTCCTGGATAAAGAGAATTGCTAATTCCTCCATTCTGACACAGAGACATTCATTCTTGTCTTTGGAGTTCAGACACCAAGGAGACTTGTACTTAGGTGGACTCTTAGAAGTTGGCCCTGCTCTGCACTTTGTTCCTCCTGTCACACTTCCTTGCCTGATGTAAATTGATTTTGAGACTATAATACCTGCTGCTTGCTCTTTTCAAAGTGTTAACATTCTCCTTCTTTGCTCTGCATTCAGCAGAAACATCCTTCTTCTGTCATAGGCAATGCTTCAGCATTTCTGATAGATGGACATTCATGATGCCAGTGTGCTGCTCACACACCACAGATAAATCTGCCATAAACAGAGTTCCACATGGACAACTGCCAGCTTCCATGGGCAATAAATAAAAATGAGGAGATGAGAGCTCACCTGGTACTGCTTCACCATGATCAATGCTGTGCCAAGAACTGGCTGCCAGTACATCCCACCACATAGGAAACAGCTTTTATTTTTCTGGTTTGGTTTAGTTTTAGTTGTTTGGAGGCTTTTTAATGAATCTTCTGGAAGTATTAATCTGAGATTAATTGCACAATCTCTGCCCTTTCATTTCCTGAAAGACAGATAACACAAATGTTTTGACCCTTCAGCTTTTATCAAGTTAAACACAATAATGTTCTGAGGTTCAGGGTAGGAAACTAGGTGGTTGGTGTCAGTCTCCTATTGTAAATAATTTAAAAAAAGGAGAAGATTATTTAATTAACCAAGATCTAAGTCTTCTTCATTCACTTTTAAAGGAGACATTACTCATTGTAATGGGGCATGCTGGCAGAAATCCTTTGGAGTGCTATACAGGCAACATAAATACACCTTGAGAACACTTGTTCTATTGAAGCTCACTGGCAGTTCATAGACTTTAAAGAATATCTTTTGAATTCTCAGCAAAAGAAACAATTTGTTGCAAACCCTGCACTGGTTTAAGGAACTTCTGACACCTCATGGAAAACATTAAGATTCATCTTATTAAAATATCCCACCAAATATATATTTTTTGGTCCTGCTGTGCCTGTGTCTTGCATCACTCTTCAATTAAATTACTAAAGGCTGACAAAACACAAACAATTCTACAGTGCTGAAAAATGCCTGCTGGGGTTTGTCTGTTTACTTAGATGCTGGTTTTAGAAAAGATTTGTATCCTATCTCCAGGGTGTATTGTGTGATTTGTACAAGATCCAGGGTTGTGGGTGTCCTTCAGGGGATGCACAGGAGGAGACAGTGTTAGCAGAGACTCTTGGTGGGGTTTCACTGATTTCCCAAGGCCAAGCAAGGAGTTCATGCCACGACCCCAGAGGTCTTTATCAGTTTCTAGAATCTACTGTGCCTCTGATGAGATGGAAAGAAAAATGGGAAGAAAAATCTGTCCTGTCTTAGGACTATGACACACCTTTAAAGGTACACACTTATTTTTTCAGAAATTGAAAACCCACATTGGTGGTTCTGTTTCCAGTCCCTTTAGCTCCTGTCTGTGGTGGTGGTACCTCCACTGGTAGCCTGGCTGCTTTTCAGCTTACCAGTCAAGGAGGAAACAGATTCTTGGACAAATGTAAAACCAGTGCCAGGAATGGGGTGAGAACACTAAAACAAAGAAGAACTTGAAGACTAGACTGTATTTACCACCTTTGTCTTAGAAGGCATTAGTTCCCTCTAGCCACAGATGAAAAAAACCTAAACAAATCCATAGTTTTATACCTTATTTCTGCTGTGCTCTTACTTCAGGGGTATCTACTCTTGCATCCATCCCTCCCATGTGCAGCTGGCACCCATCCCACCCTCTTGTTTAACCATGCAGAACATGCAGGAGCTCTGAAACGTGATGCTGGGCACTGAAGTGGGGTAGTGCCAAGTAGGACTGAGGAGAAAACTCTTTAAAAAGATATGAATCTGTCACTGAAAAGAAAATCTCTTTCTCTTTCTCGCTCATGCTTTGAAGAAAATCAGAAGGAATCCAGTGAAATGTAGGACAGTGGTGACCTATGGAGGTTATTCAGCACATTGAGTGCCTTCACATTCAACTGAATATATGCTCAATTTCCAGAGTTAGGAAAATCTCCACTCTGCACCACTACACCATGAAGGACTCCTTAAAAATCCATTAAAAATTTAAATCATTATGTAAAAAGATCAAAACCTCAAACCAATCCCACCACCTACTATGTGCAATGGGAAGAGACATGAAAAGCTCACAAGCCCACTTGGTTGTCCAGCTCCCTCCAACCACAGAGAACTGTTTTGGTGAAAATCCTCAGAAGAATAAGGCCTAGGTCACCTTTCTAAAATAGTGGTTACTAATAGAATTTTGGGAAAAATGTTTTCTAATGGCAAATGAATGACATATGGAATGTAGACTATTCCAAGACTTCCTGGCTTTTTTGGGAACATTAGTACTGCCCATTCAACTTGTCACCTCACACCCCTCTTCACTCTCCAGGACACATTGGTGGAAAGCCCTGAACCATGCCTCAATGAAATACAAAGGTAGTATTACAAATTCCATCAAAAAATTGCAACCAAGTCTCCTGCCAAGCCACAAAGGCACCGCCAGCAAATCAGCTGCCCAGAAGTTCTGTCACAGGTTTTAATTTCTGTCTCTCTGCAGTTTAAAATCCTGCAGTTCTTTAAACTGGCTAGGCCACTCAGAAACACAAGACTTCAGACTGTGATGCTCATATGGACCCCACAGCAGGGGTTACAAGGAGGAAAAGGGAGAAAATTTCCACTCATCTGAAGAAAAAAGCTGTTGTGAGTAGGGGAGAGCAGGGCAAGAGGAGACTGGAGCAGGGCAGAGAAATACAAGGGGGAAGCTAGGGGTGTTATCAATGACAGAGGGCAGCATAGCAACAATAAGGTCACAGAATTAGGGCACAAAGTATGGATCTACCCCCTGGATACTGTTGCTGCCCTCATGAAAAGATATTTTTGAGAGACTGAGACCCCAAAACTTCACCTAATGAGCACCCCTTGTCCTTGACCCTCTCTGTAAGCTGAGTTTTCTCACTGTGTGGCTGAATCTGAGCCTGAGCCAGCAAAGGGTCCCCCAGTCTGAAATGTGCCCTGAGTTTTGTTGTTGCTGTTGTTTTTTTAAGAAGTGCCTCTGCTATCCAAGCCTCATGTACAAGTTTGACCTATATAACAGACCAAGTAGGTCACTGAGTGCACATTGGACCATGACAAATTGATTTTGAACCATCACTTATCTGGCTCTGTTGCTGTCAAGGAGGATACATCAGTGTGATTAATAAATTATTTACCAAATAGATAAAAGCATGCTTCCCCCACCAGAGATTGTGGAGGGTTTATTGTTTTAAGCTGCTGCACTAATTGGGCTGCACATTCACTTGCAGTTCCAAGGGAGAGGAGCATTAGAGGAACAATGCTCTTTGCTGCACATGGTGGTGGCACAGCAGAGCCATCCCATGAATGCCTACAACAAATGATGCTCAGTTTGGTGTTTTCCTGGAGTAATTCCCAGCACCCCCTCCCTGCACCAGCCTCCATCCAGGGGAGAGACCTGGCCTCACAGGGGCACTGAAACATTTTACCTCAAGTTCCACTAGGATGTGAGGAACAGCTTTGAGATTCCACTCTGAAGCCTTCCTCTTATCACAGAAATGATGCTGGATTGCTTCCTCTGGGATTTAAACCATCACAGCTGAAAAAGTATCCTAACAGACAAGAGAAAAAAAGAGATAACGCCTTTTCCTCAACCAAGAAGTTTTTCTCCATCCCTCTCTGAACTAAAAACAAACCAGAAATCAAATCAACAAGATTAAATAAAATATATTCTGCAGATAGGAGAAAAAAAATACAGGAATGCCTTCTACTCTCAAGGTATATGTCATCTGACTCTAAGAAGCCAGTTAGTAATAGAGACCTCCTGAGGGGTTATTCAGACTCTTGGGTAAAATAACAGATCTCCAAATAGGCTTAAAGTAAATGAACCTCTTAGCAACTTAATGGTTTTGGGGTTTTTTTTGAAGAAGAAGAAGGAGGAAAGGCAGAAAAGAAGTGGGAGGGTGGAAAAGAAAAAATTACAGAAACTATATTTCTAATGCAACAAAGAGACTGTAGAATGTTGGCACTTATCAGAATTTTTTTGCAGCATCCAAGCATTTTGCTTTTTTTGTCTTTATTTCTGTATTTATTTGTCTTAATTTTTTTTAAATTAATTTTTTCTGCATTGCCTTGAAAACCCTTACAAAGGAATCCTAGCTGTGTCTCTCACAGGAAAGAGAGACTATTTGGATCTAGGGCTGTTGAAGAAAAATGCTTGAGAATCACAGTCCAGATAAAGCTGCATAATGTCCTGGCACTTGAATTTAACTGTATTTATTAGCTCTTTTTTAAAATGCTATTTATTAGCTCTTTCCTGTGGGGTATCCACTAATCCTGATCACTAGAAAGAAAGACTGTATTATAATGATTCTTAATTAGATACAGATGCAGCAGATTGATTCATTATTTCCATGGGCTGCTGTCAGTGTTTTGTGTGGTGTTTCCAGTTTCATTAAGCCACTCTGCTCAATTCCTCCATGAGCTGTCTCTGTCAGCTGAAACAGCCCCTCCACCCCCAGCAACACTTCTTCCCAAGCATCTCTGCTCCAGATTTCTTTTGTAAGCCTTATCTATGGAATTACTCTTTGCTGCTGTTGTTTTATACTGGAGGACAATTTTTCACCTTCAGAGCTCGAGTTTGTCCTCGGTAATAAAAAAGAAAAAACTTTTAAGTGCGAGAAACTGCAGTGTAATCTAAAATGCATTTTAATCACTGCAACTAATTATGAAGAGTGGTAAATCAGTAAGGGTCAGAGCTCCAGCACTTCACTTGAAATGACAAACAGTAGTACAGCTGATTGTAATGGGATTATTCCTGTGAGTAGCTGCCCATTACTTTTACTGAGAGATTTATAGTCTCTTTGAAAAACTGTCTGCAAGATCATTAATAAAATAATAATTAACAAGGAAACTGAAGCCATTATGTCAAGAATTTCTGCAAACAATGGGAAAACTTCATTTATGGTGGAGACAGTGAATCACAGCAGTGAAAATCTGGGTAGCTCTGTATTGCTGTCTGATACACAATCTCATTTTGGGGGTGGGCAGGGTAAGAGGAAAAAACCAATCTGTTTACAGATCCATGCACTAAATTGTTAAATTGGAGAAGAAAACAGATATTAAGACAACAAATGACCTTTAATAGGTGTTAAGTACTTTGGTCCTCATGAATTTTGAAAGTGATCAGATTTTTTCAATCCTCATTACTTTTGAGAGAAATAACATCTGTGATTTTTCCATTGAAATAAAAGAAATGTTTGTGAGAAGCTTGTATTAAATAAGCTGTCATTGTCCCAGGGCAGGGAGCCATCCAAACCCAGCCTAACTCTCTTGGGGGCGGCTCAGAGGACAGGAGGGCTGGTTCCAAGGCAAACTACTCAAGTGCAGCATCCTGGGCAAGCAACCCAGGGATTCCCAAACTGCTGGGCTCCATGAAGTGGAGCTGCACCTTTTCTGGCTGGGGTTTATCAGCTCCTGGGCAGTGCTGTGAGAGTGCAATTGCTCTGTGCTGCCTGAAGCTCTGCTCTGCATTACCCTGAGCAGAACCAGCCCACCCCTGTCTGCAGTCACTCCTGGAGACCTGCTGGGGATTTCAATCTCACAGCCTGTCCCCATTACCTCTTTACAACATGAATGTACCAAAACCCAGGCAGACAGACATGAGAAGGCCTTTAAAGGTTAGATCTTATACTTTCCCAAAGGTTCACAGGTAGAGATGGGACGTGGTGCTGGAGGGGCCATCCCTGGTGCCAGACCCCCTCCCTGTATGGGTTTACAAAGTTTGATCTGTTCAGCAGGCTCCATGCAGGGTGACACAAGCACAAGCTGGGCAGGGTTGTGAGGATGCCTGGTCAAGACGCAATTAAAATTTATCATCTCTTGCAAAACAAATATCAGAGCTTCCCTTTGACTTCTCATCCTCAGTGCCCTGCACTTTAGATGACTCTTTTAGGAAGTGAACCAGATGGAAAAACTGCACATGAGCACCCAGTAACTGTTTTGGCTTATCCCACTCTTACCCATTTTTGTCAACATTACTCTGCCTCCTACATTTCACCAGAACATTTCTTGCTGGTTAAGTGGGAAAGGAAAGTAGTGCTTTGTCAGGAGAGAAAATTCCAAAGTGTGTGTGTTTCCCTGAGCCCTGGGGCTTTGCTACGAACATGTGTGGAGATCTGAAACATGTATTGGTGTCACCAGTGACTGCCACTTCTGTGTGGCATGACCCAGACTGCTGTTCACTCATTTAAAATAATGAGATTGCATAATGCATGTGATCTTGCAACCTCACTGGTTAACAAAACACCTGAGACACCTGATCTGGAGCCTTGATTCAGTGTGATGTGCCAGAGTGTATTAGTACCCCTGGGGCTGCATGAAATGTGTGCCATATTTCCCCAAAATCTCTGCACAATGTTATCTTTAGACAAAAAGGACAAAAAGAAATCACAAGGTAATGCAGAGGTTAATTCATGTTTTATTCTGTAAAAAAAATCAGCCAAAACATACATATATTCAGCCTGGGCAAGCTTCAGAGCTGAATCACTCAAGGTATTTGCCTGCCTATTAAAACTCTTTATATGGATATCATGTACAAGTCTCCTAAAGATTTGTTCTATAATTAAGAGTTTTTGTGGTAGATGGTGTTACTTGTTCCCAGTAATCCCAGTGCTGTTTTCCCTGAAGCTACTGCATCAAGACAAAGGCATGAAAAAGTGAGCAGCAAGGGGAAAAAAAAGTGTCATTAGATCTCTTCTTTTGTTTATTATGTTTGACTAGGGAATTTACCTTTCTTCTCTCTTTTAATCTTGATTTTTTTTTTTTGTCTTTCATTAAAATGCAATGTCCTCTAGTTGATAGCACTTGGGCATCTTTCCCAAGTCTGCCTGACAACATCAATGGTGAGCTGTTGAGCTGCAGTGACCCCCTAAGCAAGCTGTCCTCTGCTGTTTTGGCTGCACCTACTATTACTCAAGCAGTGGGAGCCAAACAGATGCGACACTTGGATCTTTCTTACTTGTTGTGCAAAGCCTGGAGCGGGGACGCGCTGCAGAAGGAATCGACAACTCCCCACGACTGCACAGCGGGGCACGAGCTGGCAGCAGAGCTGGGAACTGAACTCTGGGGTATACAGGGCTGACAAACACAGAGACATATTGATCCTTGCAGTCTGTCTCATCAGTAGAGTAGTAATGGGCTGCATATTAACACAACCGCCCCTAAGGTGACAAAAGACAGGGAAGGACGCTGGAGCTCCGTGCCCTGGTGAACGTGCTGGGCCAGCACCACACCTAAAGGGGAAGGTCAACCACCACTGCTTGGCTCAGAGCCTCACCAAGGCTTGGTTAGGCACAAGGATTTAAAATAACCACTTTGGCTGAAGTGTTTGTGCCAGGGTGAGCAAGACTAGAAAGAGCGAGCAAATTAAGGAGAAGGGAAATGAGGTGATGGACAAAAGAACTGGGTAAAAAGGGCTGCTGACAAATCTGCTATTGCTGAATGAGCACACAGGCCTTCAGCTGGCATCAAGGGCAGAAGCAGCTCTCCTGGTTCCTAGACATGTAGTAGCAGACACTTCTGTGCCCTCTAAGCACAGGCTGGAGGTGTCCCTGTGCAAGCCAGCCCAGTGCCAGGCAGTGCTTCAGTGGCACCGAGCTAAGGTGCTGCAGCTTCTGCTGGTTCAGGGTCACTGATGCTGCCAAGCATCTCTGCACCCATCCTCCCCTTACAGAGCCCTGGCAGCCCTGCAACAATCAGCCTGCACAATCCAAACTCCAGAGAAAAGAGGTTTAACTGCTTCAGAAGTGCACACATCTGTCCTTTACCTGCAAAAAGAGGAGTGTAAATGGAAAAATGTGATATGCTGTGAAATTTTAGGTTTCTATCAAAAATCCTCAGTGATTTTGAAATAAGGCATTGTAGAAGGCAGTGGATTTTGACAGATTATTCTTACAAAATATGAACACTAAAACACTTTTTTCAGCACTACTATTATTTTAAAATAGAATACTGAAAAATGTTGTTGACAGTTGATTTTGTCATATGTTATAGCTCATATATTATTACTACTATTAAGATAACTTGATTAATAATCATGTAGCACTAAAGAATTATTTTAATTCTTGATTATCAGCATCTATTTTAATACCTCTGAGTGTGTACTGTTAACACTTTCCATTACAATTTCAGGATGCATATTCATTATGTCAAAATTTGTCATGAAACAGAAATTCTGTTTCCTGGGAAACCCCAGTCTTTTTCTGTGCTTTTTTTTTTTTCTTTCTTCCCTTTGTTTCTTTTTACGATTTTTCTACAGGATTTTAGGCACATTCTTGTGTCAGTTGTTTGAACTCCAGGCTTAAGAGGTCTTCAGGCTATTTTTGGGGTGTCTGAAAATGGGGTTTATATTTATTGGAGGTATACTTGCTCTTTCTTGAAAAAATAAAATTGAAAATTAGGTAAAATTGAAAGAAATTCTTCAGTATATTACAGTAATTCTGGCTGATGGTTAGGGCCCTTTATCACCACACTCACATAAATAAAACCCACCTGCATCAGCAGCCAAGTAGCCAAGTACACCTGGGACCTAAATTAACTTCTAAGTACATTGTGAGGACATTCTGCAGTGGATGATAAAGACAAAGGAAGATGAATTCACAATTTCATTATTATTTAAGTATCACTGTGCATCACTGATATTCTTCTACTTCAGAATGCCAGGGATAATGGAAAGAAACCAAAAATATTTTAAAAGGACTATATTTAGGCCCAACTGAACAACCTCACTATATAACCTACATTTTTAACATCATCTTATTCCTTGCAGTCGCTGCTGACTTCTGCACTGGGGAGCCTCAAGGGCCCCACTCTACCCAGCATCAGGAAAAGCTCTTGAAACAAGTGTGAGGGAGGATGGGGGCAGCTCAGAGCTGAGCCCTGGCTCCTGCTTGCAGAGCCCAGGAGGAGTGGAGGGAGATGGGTTTGCTTGGCAGGGCTAGGGCAGGGCTCCTGCCAGGGTAGGAAGGTCACTCTGTGTCAGTGCAGTGTGCTCTGTCCCTAAGCTGAAGGATGTCTCTCCCATCAAAGCCCTTGGGAGCTGAGTTCACCCCATTCTGGGTAGAGCTTGCTTACTCAGCCTGGTCAGAAATGTCCTCCAGCCCCTACCTACAGGTCTAATACCTTGAATTCAATGGCAACAGCTCATCTAAATCTGCCCTTGTAGGATAACACAGATTTTCTAGTTATATTTCTATTATGGCTTTTAATCGTAGACTTGACATTTTCCTCTATTTTCTTTTTTTTTTTTTTTTTAACAGAAGCCAAAACCAATGTAATCAGTTGGATCAATCTCTACATTATAGCCAATAATATTGATTATACTATACTTAGATAACATCCAATATTAAAATGCTAACATTCAATGCTTACTAGATTTTTAGTCGTATTGATAACAACCAGAAATATCTAATAATTTAAAGTTCAATTGCATTGCCAATGAAGTAAGTTAATTGAACCCTCCTAGATCAAAACAAAGCTCACACAACATCCTATTTCACAAGTCTGTTGAAGGAAACAGTGGATTAATCATAAAACTTAGTTTCCTGTTGATTGCATGCTAGAAATCTGAAGAGTAGTTAAAATCCAGTAGTAATTAAAAATTCTTGTTTTTTAGATTTTTTTTTAAATTTTGTTCAATTTGTGAAAACCAAATAGTTCCCCAGCAGTAGGAACAGAAACCCATTGTGGTTATAAGTGGCATTTATGGTGCAGAGCAACTTCTTGAGCCTCAGGTGATCCTTCCACACCTTGTGCTTGAGTGGCTCTTCCCCCAGGGGTGGTGAGGTCTCTCCCTAACAGTGATTTATACCCCTTGGTAAAATCTCGGTGTTATTTTGCTCCTGCATGGCACACAGACACTGTGCATGCTGACCCAAGCCCAGCAGCACAGGACACACTGAACACAGGGATGCCCTGGCCCTGCACAGCAGCCATCCATCAGTGGGGCTGGACCCACATTTGCAGGGACAGGAATTAAGGTCTGAGATCAATAAGGGGCACACTGGAAAAATTCACAAGGTCTTTTACAAGTAAATGGCTGCTTTGTTTTTCCAGATGAGTAGCAACAAAATATTCTCACTGTGTTGTTTTTCTTGTTGATGAATAACTTGTGCTGTTCTTGTTTTATTCAATACTGTTCTTTGAAGCAGTGCATGCCCATACACATCAAATACTTGCACATTGAATTCTAGGTGACTGCACATACACCTGCACAGAGAGTACAACATAAAATCTTCTCCTATGAGCCCCAGAAGCTAAGAAGCATTAAACCTGTCACTGATTCAGGTGACAGTCCTAACCACCAGACTAGTCCTTGCACATACCAAATGACATCTTTTACTCCATGTCCTCATTTTTAATCTACAAAGATATATAAGCTATAACAGTGCCCTCACCTCAAAAAAGCCACAAAGCCAACTCAAGTGTAGAAGCATCAGTAGTTTTGCAAAGGACAAAAGGTTTATGCCATTTTTTCTTCCTCTGTCAGTCCTGCTGGCACCTTACCCTTTGGCTCTGCAGAGGTTTAAGGTGGCCACGTGTGAGCTAACAGGCAGCAGGCAGCTCTCCCCCTGAAAAAGCTGCCTGTGACTGCAGATTTATTTAAATGTGAATGTGTAGCTGGTTTCCTGCATGCAAAATAAAGCAGGTGTTAAAATATTAAACTCTACCACTGTCCACTATTCATTGCATCCAACTGGTGCTGTCAGAAGCAAGCTGCTTGGCTAACCAGGGCCTGTGATTTAGTGTGACATCCCAACTCTAATTACTCCCTCCTCCTGATTCATTTTCTCAGTCTCCAATTTTCAGATTTAGAGAGCCTGGATTCAAGGGGATGTGGGTACAGTTGTGTGCAGGAGAGCTGGAAATGCACTTGCCTCTGAATGCAGAAGGTAATTAATCACCTTGGGGGCCCTGAAATGATTTGCTGCACAGCTCAGGCTTTCAAGGGTCGATGTGGTTTGCTCTCAGGTGTCTTTGAGGTGCCCTGGAATACTCGACAAGTCTCACACCTGGGCAGGGGTGCCAGCAGCTGGCTCCCTCCTGTGTGCCCCAGCCCCTGTCACCCAGAGCCTGTGCAGCTCTGCCCCATCTGCTGGGCACAGATATGCCTTTTTCTGGCACCAACCAGCACAAAAGTGACTGCACTGATATCACTCCCCGTGCTGTGTTCAGGTTCGTGGCAGGGCATGGATCAGGTCGTGTGGCAGGGCAACCCCAGACAGCCCTGCTCACATCTGGGCCCTAAGCAAAGCACAGGTAACAGACAGCAAAGAAAGCAATCAGAAGTGTTTTGAATAAATACACACTCTGCTGCAGGATTAATCTGCTCACATAACTCACATTTCACCAAGAATGGTCCTTGATAGTCCTATGAATCAACAGCACAGGCAATAAGAAACAACAGCATCTTTAAAGTTCTATGCAAGACGCAATTTTCCCTAGGAAAACATTTTTCTGTGCTGAAGAAAGTGAATATTTTGTTGACCTCAGTAAAATACTTTTTCTTTTAAAATTTGCCAGTTAAATCAGAAACAACAGAGACTTTCTTTTTGAGAAGAAGAGGGGGAATAAACCCCCCACTTCCTTTTATTTCTTGTTTGCTTTTCAGAAGAGAAAGGCAAAACTTGAAAGTGTGTCCCAGAAAAATGAAAACAAGACTTTCCAGACTGTTAAGAAATGCTCTACCTATTTTTTATAACCTCCACACTCTTTAGAAGGTTAATATGAAATGAGTATTCAGGTTTGACTTTCCCTGGTTAATTTTTATCAATTATATTTTCTCAAGTTTTTTATGTTTGGCTGATTTATGTGTCATCTAATGTGCAGGAAGAGGATACCTTTTTCCTAAGTGTTTCCCCAAAGTCCACGTTTCAGGTGAGGTGACAGGAGCATGCCCACGTCAGGCAATGTAATAGGTGCAGGCAGTGTGCCACTGCTGTGTGGGCTGATCCTGTGAAATACTTGCCTTGCTGCCTGCAAGTTGCCAGTTCATTACAAATGCTTCTTGACACTAAAATGTTTTATTTGCCTTTTACAGACCTCTTCCCAAGAACTGGGAGCTCCTGTTTGATGTACGCATCAGATTTCTCACCAAAGAATATAGTAATAATAGTCATAGTCATAGTAATAATAATAATAATAATAATAATAATAATAATAATAATAATAGTAATAAAGTTTAAAGCTGCAGTGGTAAAACTTGACAATAAAAATTTTCTCCGTAGAACACAACAACCAGGCTTGTCCTCCTGCACCTCCCAAGACACTCTCACTTGCCTGGACACTCCTCATTTGCCCTTGTTTCAGGTAGAAATGTGTCTTCTTTGTAATCCATAAATCGCTGTTTTGTCCAGCTGTGACCACCCCCACATGCAGTGGGCTTGCTAAGGGCTGTGTGCAAGGCAAAGAATTTCTCAGAAATCAGTGAATTTCTTAGAAATCAGGGTGGATTATTTGCACACAATTTTCAAATTAAACAATTGTAATAGCAGTTCTGAACCAAAAAGCTCATGTCAGTTTTTTTTCTGAAGTCAAATGAGCATATTTCCAGTATTTTCTCTCCATGTGAAATGACTCACAGGACATTCTTCTTTTCTGTTCTTTCATTTCATTCTTTATTTCCTTTTTGGCTTTCTCTGTGAGCTTACTCATTCTCTAAAACACTTATGCTAAAACCAAGCATTGTCAATAACTTCAGTTTGAACGGATCAAATTTTAATGTGGGGTAAATAAAAATAATTCCTCTAAATTGAGTTAATTTGCTATCATTATTTATTAAGTTCAAACTGACACTTCTGAGGATTTAGTCAAGATAAGGGCCCTTTTTTTGCTGTGCTTTTGCAAATATACAACAATATATTGTTCCTGCTGCAGATTATTTATTGTCCAGATAAACAAAGGACAAGGCAAGCAATAACATACAAGGAAGTCAAAAAGAGGGGAAAAAAAAAAACCAGTTGTGGTTCTGGCTATTTATATTGTTTAGGAACAGGATTGCATTTTTGTTGCCAGATTGAAATATACAAGTTTCTCTCTTGGCATTTGGTAATATTAAAACAAGTAAGAGAGACATCTACACCCATTTTCTGCTACATATTTATTTTGTGCAGTGGCTTGTGAAAGAAAGTGCTGACTGCTTCTTCCAGCTCTGAAGTCATTCCTCAGTGTGTGTGGGAAAGAGCAGAGACTGAAATTTAAGTCTGTTGATGAATTTAGAAAAACCTTTAAATCCCAAACTGCAGCATCCTTTTAAACCTTGGCCAGTTAGTGGGTCTGGGCAGATTTACCCACTCTGCTCCTGCTGCCAGCCCTGGAATGGAGTTTCTGGGTGCCTCCAGGGTGCAGTCTCCTCTCCCAGGGCAGGAACGGCAGCAGCTGAGGTGCTCTGGGTTTGGCCAGGGGCTGGGAATTGTGTGGGCTCTCTTTCCCAGGCCATGGGACCCTTATGGCTCTGCCATTCCCTTGTGAGCCACACCAGCTCACAAGAGCCTCTGCACTTCCCTCTCTGCCTGGAAATACTGCAGGAGAAAGTTCTCTCCTCTTCCTCTTGCTCCCAAATCCAACTATAACGTGCATCAGGGAAGCACTCTGGTGTATGAACCCAGCACTGACTCAAGATCAAATTTAAAGCCAAAAAATTGGCGGTGTGTCCATTGTAACCTGCCCAGTCTTTGTTACTCTGTGCCAGTTTGTGTGTATGCAAACTCGATTAAAAGCCACAATACAAATAATTTTAAAATTTATGCTTCCTTTTTCAACACTGTCATATGGTATAATTACATGATTTCTAGAAGGTACTTAAAAATGAATTAGAGGGTGTTTTCTTCACAGTTTTTTGTTGCAAGTGAACTACTGAGCTCAGTATTGCATTCTGTAAATACCATTCCAAATAGTCCTGAAACATCCTATAATTCAATTATAAATAACCTCTGAGAACCATAAAATGATATATTCTAGGTTTGTGACACAAACAGATGTATTCACCATCCTGACTGTAAAATGAAACCTAAAACAAACCCAGCATTTTGCTTTTGATCTGCAGTGTGCCTCTGTGTATGAAAAGTACAATGGAGCCCATACAGACTGTAACACTCTCCCTGGAATTAGGTCTTCTCAGAAAAACAAAGTTAAAATCAGAACAATACAAAACACTCAGTGTATTTCCTCTTAAAAAAATAAATAATAAAGGCCTTACTCAGCAGAGGTTGAGATATAGATATACAGGAAGAATTAAAAACCATTGCAGGAAAGGATGTTAGTTGTTTGGGGTTTTTTGCACACTGCATTTTCTCACACAAAAACCATGACGTGGCATTTCTACAGATGGTGTTTTGCTGTTCCTTGTGTATTAACTTCTGACATCTCTTCAACTTGATGTTTGGTACAATAAGCCCTCTTTGCACTACCAAATAGCAAAACAGAGTTTTAGAATGAATGAATTTTGCATGAATGAATGTGCTTAAGCTGAGGAGAAGAAGGACTGTTCTTCACCAGGTGACCAAAAGCTCTATAAATCTGTGCTTAACTCAGATATTTTGAATACAAAGGCACCGTTGCTATTGTTTAGCCCAGTTTGGGGTGTTGAGATGAAAAAAACCTGCAGTATTTAGATCACACAGGACCCAGACAGGGATACAATTTTGTACTGCAAAGCAAAGCTTTAAAAAGCCCCATAAGTAGCACCCAGGGGCTCAGGTTAACGGCGGTGAGAGGACTGAGACAAGGTGCAAAGCTGTGTTTTGCCAGGGTGGCCCAGCCTGTGGCGTGGAGCTCACACAGCACCAGCCCAGGGCTCTGCCCCTGCAGCATCACCTCCCTGCAGCATGGCCTGAGGCTCTGAGAGCTGGTGGGCACCTGCCAGAGGCTGCTGCTGAGCATGAGCCTCTCGGGGGTGGGTGGTCATGTGTGGGGACAGAAGTGAAGCTGCCACGTGTGGCTCATTTTGATAAGAGGTGCAAAGAGACAAGTTGACCAAGTACAGGATAACATGCTGGGCTAGGTGGGTTTGATTCCTAAAAACCCAGGGTGAAGCCTCACAAATGTGTCATCTCAGATGTCACTGTGGCACCCAATATCACCCTCTGTTTTTTTAGTTTTATCACCAAGTGGGAGGAATAAAATTGATGATCTTCTTCTAGCGGCTTTGATAAATAAGTGCAACTGTTTTCCTGCAAGCACCTGTTTCCTTCCTACATCTCTTCTTGGGAGATTTTTTTAAAGAATTTTTTTGCCTGAGAAGCAGCTGAATTCCAAATCCCAGGTCACCCCCCATCTGTTTGCAGAACACAAGTTAGTTAATTTTGGTAATGCTAAAAAAAATTCTTAAAAGCCTCTTTCACATTGATGCTCCCCAAGACTGGAAGGCAAGGCATATGGGGGAGCAGCAGTTGGTGGAACAATTTTATCTGTGGTATGAGAAACTAGATGAAAGTGTTCTTGTGAGGACACATGATAAATGGTAAAGGCAGATTCAATGATCACCTTTTTCCCCTTGGGCTTTTATTACCTGCATGTTGTGCAGCTGGCACTGACAGCCAGTAATGTGTGTCTAGATATTTTAATATTCACTTTTTGGAACAGGGTGGCAGAGACTCCCCGGTTTGTGGTTTGTGGCTCTGTAGGTGTTTGTAACTTTGCAGCTTTCCATCTGCACGGAAATTCACGCTCACTTCTGGGCACAGTGCTGCCAGGGGGACACAGATAAGCTGAAGGGAGCTGGGAGAAAAAGAACAAAAGTTATTGTGAGGCTCGGAAGGAGTGATATAAAAAAGAGATAAGTATGCACAGCTTGACTAAACAATGACTAATTGCTAGAGCATAATAACAATTCTGAAAGGAGTCTTAATTGATTTATCTGAGGAATGCTCAAGGCTTCTTTTAAGGTGCTTTACTATTAGAATTATTTATCTGTCTAGGTTAAGGACACAATTGAAGACTTCTGTCCTCATTTGATGTTTGAAATTAAGGAAAACTAAACACACACGGATCCATAAGCACCACAAGGTTATTCAGATGTCAGTGGCACTTAAAATATTCTTTGTGAATAGTCTTGTGTGTCACCAGAGGAAGCTAATGGGTATCCTAGTGTCTCAGATGGTGATAAACAAGGACATTAAATGATAATGGTTACAGGAGTCTTAACAGTGACTTAGTCTAATCCAATACACAAAATGACATGGCCTGTGAATTGCTGTATAACAAGGAACACCAGCCATGAATCCTGGCTAAGGTGGCCAGCACAAACTGTGCAATGGAACTTGTTAAATGTGGGGAGAAAGGATATGGTATTCCTCCCAAAAAGTTAAAAATATTAGCTTATAATACTCAGATGGTATAAAATGTCACAGCTTTGACTTCAGCAGCACTGTGTTGATTTGCATTAGCTGAAGTTCTGTCTCTAAATTCTTAAAGAAAACCCAAAATGAAACTATAATGAATTTATTTCTGGAAGGACACCATCTGGTGTTTTATTGCTAGCTGACAAGAAGTAGGAAAGGATAGTCTGACTGCTGGTTGCAGGAACAGTGCAGGATTTGCATTTTACAGGGGCTAGTGAGGATGATATTTAACCAAATACCTCTTTTAAAAGGTCTCCCCACAATAATCCACAAGCTGTAGATTCATTCAAACCAAATCCAGTGACCTGAATATCATAAACTGTCTCACTTTAAAAGTGATGTAAACTAGGAATAATGGCACAATTCTGTCATGCTTCAGAAGGAAATTAACCCCCTGTCTAGATCTGTATGGTGCCTAACCAATCACCTCCATTTAATGGCTTCAATATTTCTGTTGATTATAAAACTGGCTCTGAATAGAAGTTAAGTCACCTTTCAGGATTCATAATCTTGTGTAAAACTGAAGAACCTTAATCCTTACCTGTATGTTGATTTCATTGCATATTCTGATTTCCATCATTTTTTTTCCACACCTCTTCTTCTGCACAATAAATAACTTCTTCTGTTTTCCCAGCATATAACTTTATAGAACTATCCATCCCACCACATTACAACACAAGCAAGATAGAAGTAGCTTTTGTGCTCTGCTGTTGATTATTTTCGGAAAAACAATATTTAGGGTTTATTGTATTTTTTTTTTTTTAATTTTGTGGCTGCGTCAGATGCAACTCTTTGATTCCTGTTCAGTGATATTTTTAATAGAACCTCTAGGTAGAATCCTCAAATTAAGGGACTGTAGAAGCTTTCTGAGGAAGATTAAATAATGGTGCTCTGAGAAGCTGTCAGTTTTTCCTTCACCTCAAGCAACAGCCAGCCACAAAGCAAGTGCAAAAACTGAGGAGATAAACATGAGTGTGAGCTATTTAGTAAAGGAGAGTTAAGAAAGCAAATTGCTGTATTTGTCTATTTTTGTAATGAAATATAGACATAACAAATGGTGGGACTGCAAAAAAATTAAGGATCCAACTTCTTTTATGGAAATGCATGTTTGGTAGAGGTTCAGCAGAAGAACCTTTGTTTCATGACATTTGTGTTAATTTGCATGATTAGCAAGCACCTGTTGTATGTAGCAGGTAGTGAGAACAAAAGCAGCTGTCAGTGCTGATCCAAAGGCTCCTCATTTGCTTGTGCAGCACAGTTTTCCCTGATGAGACAAGGGATTTGCTATTCTCCACCTGCAAGGGCTGGGTGATGGTTTCTGCTGCTGAGCCCATCTCTGCTCCTGTCAGGCCATGGTTCTGTGCAAGAGCCCTCTGTGAGGAGCAGCAGCAGGGAAGAGCCACCCCAGAGGCTGGAGCTGTGACACAGTGGCTGTGTCACACTGGATTCCCTGGGGAGCTGGAAATAGCTCTGAGGGGGCTGTGAGGGTCTGAGCATTTGCTTTCAGGAGCCCCTGAAGTTGTGGCTACCTCAGCTGACTTTACAAGTACTGCTATGACAAAATAGATGCTTTTCTTTCCACTAGGCACTGCTCTTAGGCTATTGGGAGTTAAATTGTGGGCAGTTGCCAGAGAAATGCCAGACCACAGGAGTTACATGCAGTCAGGGGACTGTGTATAACTTCTGTTCTAAGGAATAGTACATAAGGATAATCCCATAGTTTCAGCATTAAGACAGATAATATTCTTATTACCTTTACTTCTATTAATGTTGCTTGGAAAATATAATGTTAGTATATAATCGTAATTACAGCAGGTTGGCAATTATAAATAGAGGCCATGAAGTCAGATTCAAGAATATAGAAAGTGATGTGCTTGCCCTTCTGCAATAGTGTACTTAAAAGGAGATAGTCCTAATGGAAAGCAGCCCCACAGAGTCTGAATGGGTAAGGTAGCAGAGCCTCGTGTACATCTTCCATCTATAAATCCAAAATTCACAGCCAAGAAACAGAGGACACAAAGAACATCTTCTACAGGCAGATACAGACAGAGCCAAGCTCCTCTGCCTGTGGCACACTCAAACAGCAGCTGTACCCAAGCATGGTTAGAAGGCACAAGAGGTGACTGCTCATCAGTCAAGGCTGCAGCTACAGCTTTCACATGGCTGTGGGCCCAGCCCATGACTCCTCTGGAACCAAGGAGTATCAGCTTGGATCACACTGAGCCAACAACTGAAGTCAAACTGGAAAATGAGCTGGTGAGAACATAATGCATTGCTTTGTGCTGATAGATTAACTGGTTCAAGTTTCCACTGTTCTGCACTCCACATGCTTCTCTGCACAACCCCCATTTAAAGAACAGGTTACTTCAATAATTAATGTGCTTTAATGTCTCCATGACTTTGCCATAGAATTTCTATGTGCCCTAGGGCAATTAATTTCATCTCTCTGGCCTTCACTACCATTTTCAAAATATATGTGAAGCCAGAGCTCAATTAACAAAGATAACAGAGAAATGGAATGACCCAGAGAAAGAGAAAATATGGATATTTGAATCCTTGTGGTGCACCAATTGCACAAAGAGAGGGTGGAACGCAGAAGATCCATGACAGTGCTGACTGTGAAGTGCAGGGTTCCTGAACCAACTAAGCTAAGGCATTCAGCCCACCCTGCACCCTCCTGCCCAAGCACAGCTACAGGAGTGCATCCTTACACAGACCTGCCAGGGTGCTGCTGCACCCACAGGAAGGGTAATCTGTCAGGTGGGTAAGCAACACAGGAATATTGTGCTGAGGGGTGGTCCAAAGGCACTTAAATGCACATAGGAGATGGATAAAATCATCCTGTAGCCAACAATATTGTGATTCAGATGTCCCAATGCATCAGGCATCACTGAGTGATTAAATGCTTTTTTGTTGCAAAGCAGTTTATAAGAAGCAGTAGATGCAGCAAATAAGGCAGACAGACTCTAACTGCAGCCCTTCTGCATGTAAGACTGATGACCTGTAACAGAAAGATTTCCCTGAAAGTGAGGTTTTTTACTTTCTATCCAAGTGCACGTGTAAGTCACACCCTTTGCAACAAAGGCAAAAATGGGATATACTGTCAACCCTGGATAAATGGCTGAAATGAAAACCTTTTCCAAGCAGTGAGTGATTTAAGAGCTTGTGTATAACTTCAGTGTAGGATTTATGGTCATAACTATTATACATTGTACGCACATAACAAAAATGTTATCCAAAAGCCAAAGTCAGAGAAAGCATGGCTGATTAAGAGAAAGAATTCCCAATATGCTGAACTGTGATTAGGCTAGTGGGAGTGCTGCTGTAAGAATTAAATTTACAATGTAAGTAACTCAGTTTTATCTCTTCTGAGTAATTCAGTACATTCTCACTTTGCTGTTACAGCTAGCTGTAACTATTTTTTCTCTATAATTTATTCAAATATCCCAAAGGGTCAGATAAGAAAATTGCTTTCTTGGAACTAATAATGAGTATGGGGTCAGACAATGCAAAACAATATGGTATGTTACCAACAAATATTCTTCATATCAACACAATGTCTGTCTCTAAATCATGTTTTGAAGTATTCCTTCCAAAACTGAAAAATATGGGCCACATCCCCATTTATAGACTTTCTTTTACAGATGTAACACTTCTGCTTACCCTCCTCGTGCAGCCTGACAGTCTGCCTTGCTAAGGAACATTCTTCTTCCCTTCTTTGAAACACAGAGCACAATCTTACAGACATATTAAAAACCCCTTGATTTGTAGCTGAACACTTCCCAAACTCCCAAGCATTCCTCTGAAACTGAGGGTTCTTGGCCACAAGGTGACAAAAAAGGAGACTTAACAAAGACATTTCTAAACAGCTTTGAGGATGCCTACATCCTTAAAACAAACAAGACTTAGATTTTTTTAACATAAAAGTTCCTAATGTCTTATCTTACCCTTACTGTGATATCAGGAAAACCTAATTTTTCAATCCTGGTGAATCTTTCATTAAGTTCTTTTTATACATCAATGTCTCCTATGCAGCACAACACCCTGCTCTTAAACTACTTTTGCCCTCTGTGCTTGTACTTATACAGAGAGTGACTTCTGCCTAGTTCTTTCCTAGGTCCTTCCTGTACTCCCTATTAGTGTCTGTATGGAAGGAATATTTTTCTACAGGAGTGGGCCAGCAAGTGAGAGGCGGTCAAAAGCTCTTTTCATGCCTTTGCAGTGCTGACCTTCAATAAAGCTTCAAGAATCTCCCCTAAGCAGAGCAGCAGCCATGGCTGAATTCACCACAAAATGTTCATTCAGCAGAGAGACATGCCAGTCTGCCACAGCAGCAGGATCCGTGCTGGTGGAAGGGGAGGAACAAGGGGTTTAACTTGTGTTCTGCTCTGCTGCAAGCTGCTTTTCCAATTGCCCCATCTCCTAGTGATGGTGTCTCCCTGGAAAGCAGACTCCCAGTATTGCAGCTGAAATCAGGAGTCACTTGATGTGAAATCTCTACCAAATCTACCGTTTCCAGTGGATTCTGAATTCTGGCTTTTCAAAATCTGTATCGCTGTGTGGAAACTCTTGATGGTGTCTCTGGGTCTGGCCTGTGAGCACCATCCAAGAGAAAAGGGTTATACATGTGTTAGCACCCCATTAACTTCCTTAATTCTGTTCCTTTTTGCTTGGGTTTACCTCAGAAAGAAGATGTAGCCCCATGCAAGAAGCATATTAGAAGAAGTGAAAAAATATGATCAGCTATACAGAAGAGATTTAGTACAGAAGCAGTTCCTTGGTGCTGGGCAATACAATTATTCTTTCTACATAGTAATTTTCAATAGAAGAGTAACAAAACTGACGAAAAAGTATCCTTCATTTGACCTTTTTCAAGGCATATTACCATCATATTGTCATGTGATGGTGATCTTTGATTTTCTTTTCACAATATTTTATTTGACACAGTTGATGAAAAACAAATCCATATATATTGAATATTGCACTGTAGTTGATTCTGATGTCAAGCCACAACCATCATCTCAAATTTTGTCTCCCTCAATATAAATGCCCATAAACAACACTTGATGTTTAAATCTTCAGGCTCAATTTCACCTTGCAAATCAAGAAAAACCCTTGGGTACTACTGATTTTAATTTAGAAGGAATGGTATTTTTCTGGGTACATTAAAAAAAAAAAAAAAGTGGAAAATAGATTACTGTGAACTTCCACCCAAGGATGGAACAATTCCTTAGCTTTCCTTGCAAAAATAGTAGCTAAGCACCTCAGAGAACATTCAGAAAATAATGAATGAATTCCAAGAATAGTCCTCTATGAGAGGAGTACCCCAGGGGTGCTGCAGGATCTCCAGGTGGTTTTCCAGCAGCCATGGCTGTGACACAATGACTCTGACATTCCAGGAGTGGTAAAACTGCCCTGGCTGAGAGAGGGTCAGGCTGGCAGGTGTTGCTGCCACTGAAATTTCAGGGTTGCTCTGGGATTCCTGTTCATATTCATGCTGTTCAGACCTAGAGCAGTGAAACCTCCAGCAAACTCTTGTCATCACCTTCCTGTGATTTCCCCTCCAAGCTCTTCCTTCTCTCGTCTTGCAGCTCCTGGTGACATGAGAGTTTTATCAGTTCATTTAGTAAGGGAAACCCTCCAGCTCTGGTGATGGTATATCTCCTATGTTATGGGTGCAGAAACTGGAGAGAAATTAAATTATTTAACTAAAATCAAACAGTCAGTAGCAAAATAAATGTGGAGGTCAGCTATCAGGTTAAAGTCTCAGAAATCTTTCACTTTAAATGACATACCATCTTCACTGTCCTTTAAATCCAGTTTTCTGTGTTTGATTTATAGAGATCCATCCACTAATTCACAATAATATAACCATGGGTGCTTAGAAGGAAAATATAGGAGGGTCCTGGGGAAGGAGATGACCTGTAAGCTTACTTTATACAGGATCCTATGGATAGATGACATTCCTAGCAACACATTACTGATATTTCAAATTTTACCCCAACAAACAAATCTAGGTTTTTCTGCCATTATTCATGCAAATGATGTCATTTACTGGATCTGTGCTTTCATTGTTAATAGCTGTTCTCAGTTCTTAGGTTTGTTAAAAGACAAGAGGAATAAATATAAATCCTGGTAATGGCTGCAGGTACATTGGCTGTTCTGTGTACAATTATACTATGATGACCTTAATAATTAATGGATCCATCTATATTGCATAACACCACCACTGAGAATCTTCATGATCAGACAGTTCTGCTGCCTCCTTGCCCTCACACGTGGCAGATAACAGGCAATGCATGGAATAGTAATGGTCAACTCTTAGCTTTTGTAAACTGGCATAATTTCACTCAATACTCTTAAAGAAAAAACCCTAAGAACAATTCTTCTCATTGGCATGAGGGCAAATAATGTCTATGCTATGTGTAGTTGGCTTAAAATTCTTGACTAAATGCCAGCCATTCTTCCAGCAAGTTAAGCTCCACTATGGAGAGTTATAGGAACCACTTCTACAGAATTACAGTGTGAATAATGAAGAGGGAAAAACAAGAAAGAGAATTCTCAACAAGACAAAAAAGGAACAGAAACCAAAGGACAGATTGGCACCAAATGAGAACTGTCCTGGCTCCCTTCACAAAGGGGTTGGGATCTTGTCCTGTTTAACAATTAACAGTCTTAAGAATTGATCTTGAAAATATCCATAGCAAGCCTTACTACTCCATATCTGTCAGTTTTGTTGTGATCATCAAGCTAAGAATTATTTACATAATTATTGGAGAGATCAGGTGTTAAAGTCTGTATATAAGTTGCAAACCGGAAAATTGAGATAACTTTATTCCTGGGATTTTTATTATTTTAAAAATATTTTTAAAGAATTTTTGCATGCACATGTTATTCTTTTCCTATATTAAATGTTTGCTGATAATCTACTGAATGTCAGACTTGCCATCAAATCAGCATCTTAGAGCTTAATATCTGATCTGTCCCTGGATAACTGCTTCAAAGGTGTATTAATCACAACCAGTGCCTAAGACACAGCATATATAAACATAAAATAGGGGGATCCAGGGAGAATAGAAGGAAAGACCATTAGACAATCCCACACACAAGTCAATTCCTCCATCTCTGAGAAAGTGCTGTCACAGAAATGTTACTGTTCCCATTTAGGACTCACTTATTGCTTTCACTTAGGACTAATTTGGCAAATCCCTGACATGCATTAAGTTGATGGGGTTTAAATAGAAGTTTGACTGGTTTTCTGATTTAAGCCTTTATTCCCTTCTAAATTATTTCGGAACTCCAATCTTAAAGCACAAAGGAAACCCATCAACATAATGAACAGGAGAACTGGACTGAACACAAACCAAAACCCTGTAATCCTAAAACGAAGGAATGAAAAGAGAAGGAAATCTACTGTGGACAGAAGATTTCTGAACCCAAGGAACAACAGAGAATGGAAATGCATTTCCTGCAGAGACAGATGAACTATCAAGCTATAGTGCAAAAATTATGAGATAATTTTAAAGAGCAAGAGGATTTAAGAGAGCAAATCATAAGAGTGAATTTAAATGCTTATGGTTGTTAAGGATAAACCATGAAGGAGAAATTAAGGAGTAAAATACATACATACATACATACATACATACATATATATATATATATATATATATATATATATATATATTCTTATATTCTTAGCACTGACTCCTTTTACTCCAAAGGGTACCTGCCCAAAACATGCTCTTTCAGATAGTAATGATGAGGAACTATAAGAGATTGTTGTGTCAACAGAAAATGTTGGAACAAGCTGCAAGAATAAAGAGCAGTAAATCATCAGCTCTGAATTGTGAGAGGAACTGTAGGAAATATTCAAGATAATGGAAAAGGCAGCACTATTTAACAGGTTTTCCCCTCTGCCACTAATACTATTCAATTAAAATGGTAGATTACAAATACAGAATATAGAAGTGAATCCTTATTTTTTTCACAGCATCTAGCAAAGATTAGACATTTTCAGAGATGTTGCTACTATTGCACCTTTGCAATGGCTCCTCATACAGCTATATTATGGTCACAGTGACCCATTTGATGTTAAAAATTACAGAAAATACTAGTGCTATAAACCTCTGAACTGATCTATTGATGGCTATTACTAGTTAAAGGATTTTGCACTAAGCAAGACATTGGTCTGCCTTTTGGGACAATTCCCTGATGTTTAAATTATCACTCATCTTGTGTGTCATGTTGGCATTCTTAATGTCAACTATATAAAAAAAATAAAAAATAATTCAGAAATAACAACATAATGTTGTAAAACCATAAAGAGCAAATAAGATTAGAAAAGCTATTTCCTTTACTGGGATTTGTGAGCTAAAGGTTAACTTCCAATTAGAGTTTAAAAGGAAGAACTTTTATTCTGCATTGGTTGAGGCTTTTAGCAAATCACATTTATATGTGCAGAACATTTGTATATTCCCTAATAACTTGCCATTACATTAGAGGCTGTAAGCTTGCCACCAGAACTTGTACAACCAATCTGGACACAAGATATGTAGGGATAAGATTTGTTAATATTGCATTATCAGATACTATTGCTTTGCAATTGATTGCAATTATGTCACTGTTCAGTTACCAGGTAAATCCTGTGTTCCAGCCTTGTATTTTTATGTATAAATAATATTCAGTAGAGGAAGATTAATTCCTGTGTCACATTTATTTTGTAAGAAAACAGCAATAATAGTATTGTATTAAAAATAACATAAAAGAAAAAGATAAATAGTGCAAAACAATAACCAACATATTTAAATAATAGCAGGCCCAGGGGATTAAGTGATACTTTGCATTTTTATAGAGCTTTCAAAATAAGGATCTCAAAACACTTCACAAACATTAGCAAAATAAGCCTCCCAACACTCTTTAGGTAGGGAAATATTATTATCCTCATTTTACAGATGAATAAGCTTCTTTATGAGGAAGATAAAGCCAAGTGAAGTTCCCAAAGCCACAAAGCATGTCAGAAGCAGAATTACTAAATAGTCTCCGTGCTTAGATTACACAGAGACAGAGACCTTGACAGATAGAAAGGAATTCACACATCCTCTTGAAAGCCAGGTCACATGTTATGCAGCCATCATCTTAATGAGAATTACAAACACAAGAAAGCCAGATTTTCATTTCTGAAGTCGAAACTAGACTGCAGTGAGACCCTCCCATCAGGCTGCCTGCACACTGCCATGGAGGCTCAAGGCAAAGCATCACTCACTGTCTGCTTCCCAGATCCCAGGGCTCCTAGCTGGAATCCACTGAAGGCTTTTCCCACACTGTCCACTCCTCTTTAATCTGACTCACAACAACCCAAATTCCTCTTTCATCAACCTGCAGATTTTTTTTCCTGTTTTCAAATGATAAAATGTCTTTTTTTGTGTGTGTGTAAGTGATGTATAATTCAGAGTACAAGCAGGCCATGAAGAAGATTTTTTTTGTTCTCCTATATATACCCTTCCTTTAGCTCTTTGGTTATTACTGAAGTGTATTTTACATGTTTAACTAGGTGTGATTCACTATGAAATATGGATGATATCTCATGTAGTAGGCAAGACAGGAAGTAGACAGTTCATATCAGATATCAAGAGCCCAATTCTGACAGAGCAGTTGCACAGGAAAATCTAGAGTTATCTCAGGTTTTCACAGCTGTAAAAAACCGCAGAACCTGACTGCTGGCATTAAAAAAATGTAATAAAACTGCTAAGAATAAAGCAAAAGCATTCAGATCCAAGTTTTGGGTTTTTTATTCCACAGTAAATAAAAAGTAAGAAGAGGCAGATGGAGTCCACCCTTTTTAGGAAGAAATAATGCCCTTCCCTTCCACTTATTTCTGACTGCTACAGATCCTAATGTCGTTGCTGCTCCATCATTCTCAAGGCAGAAGCTTCAGCTGTGCCATCAGAAGGAATGCTCAAGCACAGAGTGTGATTTTTGGGTTGTGCTGTGCAGGGCCAGGAATTGGACTTGATGATCCTTGTGAGTCCATTGCAACTTAGGATATTCTGTGATTTATACATACACACACATTATGTACCTATGGGTGGGTACCTGAGCTTTCCAAGCAGGGTTGCAGCAGATTCAAATCCCCTTCTTTGACAACAAACTTCTCTCCTTTCACAGCAGGACAAGCCTGCCCCTCCTACACACAGTTGCAGAGGGACTTCAGAAACACTTCTCCCTAGGAAATGTGCTCGTGTCAGCTGTTCACATCAGGAAATGATTTCTTGCAGGAGATTTAAGTAAATCTATCAAACCTCATTAAAAAGAAATATGAAAAGTACAGATTGCTTTTCAGCTGGGACAAAAGGGGACACATAGCCAGGAGCAGAGATGGGGGCAAGAACAAGACTTTGAAAGGAGAATTCAGTCATTTCATCCTGAAATGGCTGCAAAGCCACGTTGTCCATCTTTGAAGGGATGTCACACTTTTTCTCGGTCATTCGTTCATTGGCAATTTTTTTGATATTTAGAAAATTGTTCTACTTAGAGCTGTGCTCAATGTAGAATTACCTGTGTGCCACTGCAGAACTGCTTCATTGCCCTAGCTTCCAAATCCCTTTAGAATGTTTTTCCTTCCTCTGAATGAAAGGAGGGACAATGGCAATATTAAATTTCTCATGACACAATGTTTTCATTAAGTACCACAAATATCAAACACTTGGATCCCTAACTATTTTTGACCTAAGCAGAAATATATTTTTTCTGACAACAAGAACAGAAGTCTATCCTTAAAAAGGAGAGTGGCAAAATAGATCTATTGGTATTTTGTTGTTTTTCATGAAGACACCTTTCACAGTTTGTCAAAAAGTGCATAATATTCTCACAGCACAGAGCAGTAGGCATTGAAGAGCTTCCTAAATCAAGGTTTCTTAATGGAAATACTGTTTAGGAGAATTCATTGTTTTCTTACTAAGTCACAGCAAAACTACAGTTTACAGAAGAAAAGAAGCAGGAGCAGTATCATCATTGGTGATTTACATTTCTGAAATTGTGAAGAATTACATCATGAAATTTTTCATATACACCTGAATGAATAAATTAATATATTATGTATATATACTGAAAACAAACAAGCTCAGATTCATGTTAAAAGAAAGAAATTGAGGAACCCTAAGTTTGGTGATGAACAGAAAGGTTCAAAGAAAATCTTCCTGCTGCATCTACAATGCTCATTTAAACATGTAATGTTTTCTCTGGTCACAAGATCTGATTCTGTCCATCAACACCCACTGCAATACTCAGCATCTGTGAGAGATTCAGTTATGCAGTCTCATAAAGTTTCTTCAAAGTCAGGGATAGAAAATACTGTTCAGCTCACAAGGCAACCACTGTGAGAAGCTCTCTAACATTGTTGGAAAAATCTGTAATCCTGGGAAACTGCCATGTCCATTTCAGATCTAACAGGAAAATATTGGCATTAAAACCTCGGAATGAGATTTCCAAAAGGAGAAAAGCAGCTACATTCATCTTTTCAGGGGGAATTTTTCTAAAAGGGTGATTCCTACTGCTTCACAGTGAACATGCCTCAGTCCCCAGCATGCCACTAACTCAACATGACTCCAGCTGATGATGAAACCCTGACCCCAGCTCACAGCTGGATGGGAGAGCAAACAAACACAGACAAAAACAAAAGGAAAGGTTTGTTCTGATTTTGTGGAATTAAGTAAAAAGAGGACCAAATAACTGGTTGTAAAAATTATAGCTGGATAATGATAGTTGAACAGAAGGAATGGGGAAAAAAAAACAGTGGAGTAAGAAATAAAAGTGTTTAGACTAGAATTGTCTGCATTTCAGAATTAAGACAACTTAGTGTCTTTTATTGCCTTCAAAATAGAAATATAAAAATATAAACCCATAAAAACACAAAAATGAAAAGTATATACATATGTATGTGTATGCATATATAATAAATACAGATGCTAGCTGAATAGCTATATTGATAAAAATGGAAGAAAAAAATTAATTTGTTGTCAAGAACAAATACAGTACAACAGATTAGGACTAGATTTTCACTGGCAAAGGGTTTTACCTAATGTTCTCAGAAAGAGTTTCAAGAGTTCAATGAAGCTTGATTGTTTCTTTTGCTATTTGAATCTCTTAGTGCTTTACATGCACGTGTTGAGTGTGTGGCTTATTTTCCAGACAGAAAACATTTTCCTAACTTGTTTAGGAAAAATGACTGTCTGAAAATGCCTGACTTTAACAAAGATGGGGAAAAGGATGTTGGACCATCTGTTTATACATTATTTGTGCTTACTTTGCACCTGCAAAGAAAACAAAAACCAAAAAAAACCTCAGTTCCCACGCTTGCCCAAAAAAGAACCAGCCCATAAACAAACAACAGGCTTACATGTGGAAGAGTTAAAAATTGACCTAAAATCTCCTGATAGTCTCAGAAAACTAATAGCCAATGACCTGCAAGGATTTCAGATCCAGGAGGAAAACCCCACCTGCATCTAGACCACATCACTGTTAAACAAGTACCTCATCACTGCTCAGACACCATCAGAAATCACCACCATGCCACAAAGACAGAGCACTTAATCAGAAATTTATTAGTTTCACCTAGCAAGTGTGGTCTGGTGAAAGGATGTGCCAGGGACAAGTACTAAGGGTGAAGAGCTGAAGAGGATTCACTGGCCCAGGCAGTTTTATCCATGTACAGCAGTGAAGTTTCTGATCTAGTTTTACCCAGTCCAAGCTCCTGCACTCACTTCACCCAGAGCCTGTTCAGTCATTTTGGCATTTACAGGAGCAAAGCATGGGACAAGGGACAGTATTTATGAGACACCTGAATTATAGTGAGAGGCTGACACAGTTAAAGGAGATCTGAGTCTTCAATAAAGCCAGGACATGCAGCTAAAATTCATTTATGAGTGGCCATTCATCCTGTCTGAAAGAGAAACATTTGAAGACTGTCAGAGCCATGTTCACATGGGCCCAAGGGCAGGGAGATGTATGGGTTTTAGGCCTTACCTCAGCTGTAGGAACTCTTAAATAACACTGACTCTCATAGATTTGGGCTTTTTAATGGCACAGTATTTCATATGATCAAATTCAGAAAATGCTTTCATCATTTTTTGTTGCATCAAGTCTTATGCTCTACTCACATACTGGGGTGTTTGGCTGTTTTCTATCAGTTATTTATAAAACTGGCTGGTGCAAGCTACCCCACCTCAAAAGCAGCTGAGTAAAATCTCAAACCTTTTCTTCTTTGCTTAAAAAGTATTTATGACCTGTAGAGAAAGTCTGGGATGATTCTCTGTAGACAACTAACATATTTGAATTAATTGGAGGTAAAATCAAACTCTGAAATAGAAGACATGTTAGGACTCTGAGGTAAGCTATGTGCAAGCAAGATGTGATCACCAAGCCCATGTATTTTACCTTGCAGTAGAACTGCACTGTTTTGTATTTGGTGCAGCACTACTCAGGCCTGAGATTAAATAAACAACCCAGACAGGAAAAAGAGATGATGGTTCTACACTATTTGTGAATTAATTAGCACGCTAAATAATGATGGAATTTAGCAACTTAAATGAGAAATATCCTCCCCCAAACGTCTGATGTGTACATCCATCCCTAATGCAGTTTCATTGTTTCAGCCTCCAAGAAAAACAGGATGCAATATGCCTTCTGTCTATGATAAAGTTTCCTAATACAGTACAGTAATGCAATTTATTTTCATACAGCATCCTGCATATAAAATATTACATAACCCTTTATGAGAAGATAATGCATTACAGACTCAGGCACATTACTGTCTTTCAGGAAGAAATTGACGGATAATCTTGTGGGAAGGGATGGAGGAAATAGAAGCCGAGGTACAAAAGTAGTTAAAAAAGAAAGTAGTAAATGTACTCTTGTTGTGCCCTTATTATCTGCATGAGACTAGCAGAGGGCAGGTCAGCATTACTGCAGATGCAGTGTAACACAAAATGTTACATGCTCATGGGAAGGGGTGGCTCTGATCCTGTGAGTTTGTGCTATAAATAGATAAGCAGGATGACAAGGTGAGTCACGGAAGTATCATGTGAATTCCCTGAGATCAAACAGGGAGCTCCAGGTTCAGGAGAGGAATGAACATGAATGTCAAAAGTTCCAGATGGTGCATAGCCCAAAAAAAAATCATAGATGGACCAAAATTGCAGACCCAAACTCCTTATGTGGTCTGGGGCGACTCACCCTGGATTCAAATTGTTGTATCTCAGAGCCAGAACTGAGTGCTGCAATTTGAAGGCTTAAAGCAGGCAGAGAAACAAGATCTTTGTGCAAACTCCATGGTAAAACAGGGAGATTTTGGATCAAAAACCAGAATTCCATGCAGGAGAATTTGCTTATTATTTGGAGCACTGGAGTGAATGTTATTCTTGATTCCCTTGCAGGAAATATGAGTAAGCCAAAGCTGAGTCTGTGGCTAATCTGAAAGATAGGGAGGGAATAGAGGTGTTGAGGTGCAGCAAGTCTTGTGGGGGTTGAAAGGAAAGGAGAGAAATTAGGTGCATGCTCCAAATGCAGGGAAGGCACCTCTGACCAAAGCCATTTCAATAAAGCATAAAATAAAATTAAAAAAAACAAAAGTAAAATAAAATAAAATAAAGCCATGTCTATTATAAAGTATAATTATAAAACCTCAAAAATTCCACTATTTCAATTTAAGAGGAAACAAATGGAAAAAAAAAACTTGTCCAGTGGGCTTAATACTGCTATGGGCCCTGCAAAAGTGTAAATAACTTATGGGAAAAAGAAGTTCCTAGGGAATCTGAACTTTCCATTGAGACTTGAGTCCTTGTCACCATTCAGAATACAACTTTAGGTAACAACCAGTTAAGGATGTAAAGAATGGGGGAAGTACAGGGCTGTGTACAACTACAGTGTGATTGGATTCACATGAGCCACTGAACATATGTACTCCAAGGGAGGAGAGAAGAGGATCTCAGACACACTGCTCTCCTCCTGGAAATCCACCTCTTAGTGTGGTCTCTTTTCTCCAGAAGCTCAAGGCCTTCTGGAAATTGTGATGATGAAAGCTGGGCTTCTGCCACGACTTCCTGTGTCACCTTGGACAATACATCCAGATGTGCTCAAGGGGTTGGGAGCAGCAAACAGGAGCTACTCTGCCTGTGCTCTGAGCCTGTGGATGTGAGCCAGCTTCCATCTGGGACCCATATGCCCAAGTGTCCCTGTGCTGAGAGATCCTCTGCTTCAGGAGACTCCAGATATTATTTTATGGCTTTGACTCCTCCAGCAGAAGCTGCTGTCCCTGTAGTAAGGCACGTACCTATGGATAGACACATTCTGGTGTCTTGGCCATCCAGCTCCCATTTCCATTCCTCAGTGTATGCCTGCCTTTGGTGGGGTGAAGCTGAGATGCTGAGCTGTGAAATGGAGCAGCTGATGCAGGAGCACATCTGCTGAGCCAGATGTAGGGGCAGTAATCTCTGGTAGAAGTGTAAAGCAGACAGCTGGTGGCAGTAAAGTTTGAAGAGGCCACAACTAGATTCACCCAAGAAAGACTGTCAAAATCCTAATTAGCTCACTCACAATGAACTAATGCAGCAATGCAGTTTCTGCACCACAGCTGATTCTGGCTGCACCCATCTGTGTAAACATGCCATAAATCTCCCTTTGATTTTTCCTCCATCTGTGAAATGGGAGCATATGACATTTTTAAAGTGTTTTCTCTCTCTATTTTAGGTCCTCAAGACCGGGCTCTCACTTATTGTAGCCTTGCTCATTACTATAACAGTGGGAGAGATACTTAATAGCTGTCATAGCAGGGCATTCTCATTGAATTCAAAGGCAAAACTGACATTGACTTTAATGGAAATCAGAAAGGACATTGAGAAGCCCATGAATTACTCAGTTACTTAGAACTACGTGAATTGTTAATATGATAATGATTCAAAGTGCTGTAAGATTGGGGCAGTTTTCAAACGTGCAGATTTGCACAAGCCTAATCTCTGGATGTTTACAGATGTCTTATGTGCTTATGAAAATCCAAGCAGTTCTCGTGCTCTTAGGATAGAAGTATATATAGCACAGCCTGCACTTTAAAGAAAGCATAGCTGGCAGAATCTTATGAACTTTAACCCTCAACCCCTTCCTCATGATACCTCCCACTTTCCCCCCACCCCTCTATCTTCAGAAGATAAGCAGTCAGAAAGGATAAAAGCATGGACTAAAAGCTGAAAAAGAACATCAGAGCCATGCTGCCTTTCTGTACAGCTGCTGCCGTTTGAGGTGGGGTTAGGGCAGGGTTTGGGGCTGAGGAACAGAGAGATCACAGGACTGCAGCTGGAAATGAGATCCCAAAGCAAAGGGTGGGGAGCAAAGGGAATGTGGTTAATTTTTTTTTTTTTTTTTAATGGATACTGCCTGAAGGAGCATGGGTTTATGGAGTATTGCTAGGCTGAGGCTTAAATTCATCATTTAGAGAGAGAAAGGTGGAGCCATGAGCTGCCATTAAAGTATGAGGGAAAAGTGGGCTGCCAAACCAAAGTGATAGGACAACAGGACAGTTTTTCCATGAGGCTGTCTTAGTCTCAGCCATATTTTTGGGGCCTTTCTAAAGCTCAGGTTAAGGTTAGATTTATTTTTAAATTTAGAGATGAGAGAAGAAAATGAGCCAAGACCTTCACTGGAGGGAGGTGACAAAGGGCTGACATAAGAAAGACTAGTCTGCAAAGACTGGAAACCTTGCCTGGGAGACTTTTTCCATGTGGTCAGTGGCCATAAGACCCTATCCAAGGCTCAGGTTGCTTTTATATTTATTACTAGAATTAAGCATCAAAGAAAGAGGGAGCTTGTACCAGCAGTTGGAATGTGGCTGAGAAGGGATTCCATGAGAACAAATAGGTTGCCAAAAGAACTAATGTGTATGTGGGGGGGAAGCATCTGGACACATGCTTGAGGACCCAGCCCAATGCTTAGTGGTGCTAGTGGTGGAGGAAAGAGATAACTGAAAAATCCAATTGCCATGGGATTGGAAAGCAATTGCCAAAACAAAGGGCAGGATAAAGAGAAAATTCTTCTGTGAGCAAGTTTTTGTGTAGGCACACACTAGGAAGCCTTGTGTAAGGCTCAGCCTATAGTTAGGGTTAGAGCTAAGGTTGCCACTTGATTTGAGAGGAAGAGAGCTCTAGCTGGAGTGTGACTGCCACAGGAAAGCACAGGCTGCAAGGAAATTTCTGGTTATGGGTATTCTTAGCTGTAGGGTTAGGGCTGGTATAAGGAGAACCAAAACCAGCAGCAGTAGGGGGATTAGGAAGGAGATGGCAGTGGGAAAGGTGGAGCACTGAGAGAACTTGTTGGCATGAATGTCTTGGTGTGGTGCCAGCTTGGGGCCAGGTCCAAGGCTCAGGCTAAGGAGAGCTGAGAGCTCCAGATGGATGGGGGCTGGCAAGGGTTTGTCAGGGATAGGCTGTGGTGCAGAGATCTTGATGTGAGAACTTTTCCATCATAACACTGGCTGGAGCCCCGTGTTTTAGGCTCAACATCTAGCTAAAGCTTGTACTAGGTTAGAGAAAGCCATCTTTTATACTGTGAAGAAGCAAGAGCTATTGCTTCATGGAAACTAGCTATTCCTTCTAAAACTGAGCTAAATGTTTATATTGATGTCCTATTTCAATTAAACAAAAATTATGTTCAAAAAATAAACGAAATGTGGATTTACTATCAGCATCATCAGATCTTTTAGACCACAGAGCCTTACCCTCTTTCCTACAAGTACAATCCATTTACCCTGCTATTTTGGAGACACAAGCTTAGAATACACACTCAAGATTTTATTTTTCTCTGTTTTTCTTCAGTGCTGGTTTTGGCTGGTGCAGTGTTAATTTTTTCTACAGTAGGTATTATGTGCCTGTGTGGATTTTTGCTGGAAACAGAGATGGTCTTGTTATTGCTGAGCTGGGCTTACACATCACCAAGGCTTTTCTGTCCCTCACCCCAGCCCACTGGCTGGGAGCACAAGGAGTTGGGAGGGGACAGCTGACCCAAATTACCCAAGGGGATCCCAGCAGTTGTGGCATCCTGCTCAGTGTGTAAATTTGGGGGGAAAGAGAAGGAAAGAGGGGACATTCAGACTGATGGGCTTGTCTTCCCAAGTCACCATTTCATGTGGTGGAGCCCTGCTGCCCTGGGGATGGCTGAACAGCTGCCTGCCCATGGGAAATGATGAATTAATTCCTCGTTTTGATTTGCATGCTTTCTACCTGTTAAAATATCTTTATCTCCACCCATGAGCTTTTCCACTTTTACCTCTCCTCCATCCTGCTTCTGGGGGAGGGAGCAAGAGGCTGCTTGGTGCTTGGCTGCTGGCTGAGGTTCAACCACAACACTAAAAGTGTTACTATTGTAAAACTGCAAGCAGAAAAATCTTTTATAACTCTTTACATCAACTAGGGAAGAAATAAAGAGTATTGGACAATATTGTATGACTCCCATGTAGAAAAAAAAAATAAAAAACCCTAGCTTGATTCAACAAAGGAAAAGCCCTGGAACTTACTCCCATTTATAGATTGTTAAAATTAATTTTATATACTTGTTAAATAAGTATTTAGAGATGAGGGATAGGAAATCTAAAAATAGTTCACTCCACTCTAATACAGATTAATCAAAAAAGTTTAGCTTGCTTATATTCATCATATCCATCACTTTTTGTTTTGTCTTTTTCTTGCCCTCACTTATCATGTGAGACCTGAAAATTCACACTATGTGATCTACCCTGTGAGGTAGAGCAGCATTTCCTTCCTTTTATGAAAGAAAGTCAAGGCTAGGAGGAAGCCAAGATCGTTGTGGTTACAAGGCTTCAAAGCACATGTTTCCAATCCAGTTTCTAATTTCAAACCTGTCTTAGATGTGGCCTGGGACTTTCAACTGCTCATTTCACTCCTTGGGTTTACAGTTTAGTTTTCTGGAAGATTAGACAGCCACCTTAATTACAGCCTCCTGCTATTATGAGTCAACACCAATGCATGCAGCAGAGGATGGTGAGGGCTCTGTGTGGGTATGGAGCAGGCTGGTGATGGGAATGGCAGTGGGAACAGACTGACCTCCTACTATTGTGATGGCTGGACCATTCCCACAGAACAGGCTGGTATAAACTCCAACAAGGCTCAAAGTTTCAGACAGAGGTGGCCTCTCTTTAATCAAATGTTTCTACACTGCTAGGACATTCTGCTTGAAAGAAATAACTACTTATCTATGATTGCACCTGTTTTCTAATCTGGACTGGCCTTGAGTTCACACCCTGGTCCAGCTCTCTGCAGGACACTCAAGGTGAAGGGGATGGAACTCTGAGAAGTGCTCCAGGTTTGCTGCTGCCCTGCCAGGCAGCTGTCACTGGGCTAAGTCACCTTCCTGGAGGGACCCTGATGGATTCTGTGCCTGTAAGGTGTACAGGTGATTTACACTTGGACTGTCTCAAAAAAGCCACCCCAAGCAAAAAGGTGAGGAAGGTTTTCTTCACTCAGTACTGTTGGTTTTTCATATTTGCCCAGCTGCATGAATATTGTAGGCATTCTGCAACAGCACTGAACATAGCAATTCAGCTGCTCTAAGAGTCTCCAGTATTATTTACTCCAGGCTGTTGTAGCCAGAATTAAACTTAGCCTGCCTTTTATTCAGCTCTAATCATTATGTTTATTCTGTAATATTTATTTATATTTGTATCATTTATACATTATTTTGCTTGTATAACCAGCTGTTTTACAGTCAAGGACCTCATTGCAGTGAGCTATAAATCCATGCTGCTGGCCCTTGGGAAAACTGGTAAATTAAACTTTGTGTGCATAGACTTCAAAATGATGAAATCTATTATACCTTCCCTTCCCACTGATAAATGACAGTGGGTTTACTTGCTGAGTACTTACTTATGAAAGGCTACTGTTTATTAATACCTCCCTGTATAAATATTAACAGAGCAAACCTATAGGAAAAATATGTGAAGGGTCATCTTTAAATTGTGAGAAGTCAGGCTATTCAGCACAAATGTCCATGTCTCTTTCTGTCTGGAGACTGAAACAGCCTCATCACCATAGTATCTGGAAGGTGCACACAAGTGTGACATGATTAGCATCTGTCATGTGTAGGTCTTTCTAGTCCTTCTGCTCTCCCTGGGGAGAACAGTCCAAGGATTTTTCAAAATATACGGTGTGTACACTGTGCTGTGTGTTATATTAGCAAAGTCAAGGTCAAAGGTCTGTACTTCACTCCCATCTTTTGCCTCATTTTAAAGGTGTAACACAGAAAGCAGAGCTATTGTGCCAGATATATATGCTCAGACACTTTGGTATGTTACTTTAATCGCTCCTATTAAAAATGTGAACAGGAAGTGGTTCAAATGCTTTTTATTTCTTAGCATGCTGAATATTGCTGCTCTCTTCTAATTTATCTCCTTTTCTGGTACTTAACAGAATAGTAAAGATTTCTGTGGAAAGCTACAAACATTTCCATAATCTAAGGGTCATTGGTATAGTAATAAATGTAAAGATTCCCACACAGCCATTATAGTCTGTTGTCATTATAGTTGTGTCAATGTTGTTAGGCACCTTTTGTCTGGGAGTTATTGACATGACAGATTGCAACAGCTCTTTTGAACATTTTCTCACATAAAGCAAAACCAGCAAAATTGCTTCAGGTGTCCTTTAGAGGAGGCACTAAACCTAGGGTTCTCTAGTCCCTTTCAGTTCTGTCTGAAATTAAAGGTTTGATGACACTTGCTAAATGTATTTGAGGATGACCCTGTCACCTGGGACAGTGATTTTTCCTTCTCAGTGTCTCTCCTTGCCCCACAGAAGGGACCAAACCTTTGCTGTTGGAGCAGGGCTGTCCTTGGCTGTTTCCATGACTACTCCCTCAGCAGAGGGAAGGATGCAGGGACAGATGCCAGGATTTAAGGAAATAAATATGCTCCCACCTTCTCTCATTCTCTGCTGATGTGTTGCCACCTGGCACAAAGGACACCCCCAATCTCACAGAGCAAAAGCAGCTGTGAGATGTGCTCCCTGCCTTTTCCCAGCACACCAGCTCCAGGCACACTGGGACCTTTACTAAGGGCTTTATCATTCTTCTCCTCCTAATATAATAATAATAATGATCACAAAAGCTATTTCTGTTTGGGAAGGGGATATTTGGTTTTGAACCCTACTATTCTTCATCAGGGAAACAATTTTGCAGTAGGGAAAAAATCCACATTTGCAGAAAATCTCAATGAGGATCCACAGCACAGGTACTAGGACCCTGAGGACTCCTTAGTCCTGGTAACTTGTAAGAGCTTTGTGACAAAAGCAATTTAACCACCACCTACCAACTCTCAGTGCACAGGGTACATATTTGCACCCCAGCAGCTGCCACTTTTTCTGTAATCCTGCCAAGGAGAGGAGTCTCAGAGAATGAATTGACCTTGGGCTGTGGCACAGTTAACAGCCCAGCACAGGTCTCCCCAGTCCCCTCTATTCAGCTCTGTCTCTGTCCTGCTTGTCCTCACAGTGCAAATAGACACTAGGGGGAATGGGGATGGCCAAGGTCATCGAGTCCTCTGCTCCAAAGAGCTTGGAGAGAATGTGGGGATGTGTGCATGGACAGTGTGTGAAGCACTCACTGCATTTTCACCACCTATTCAGGGAGTGCTTTAGAGACCAGCTTTAACTGGTTTTTTGGCCAGCCTGAGGAATGGAGGGGAGACACCTCCAGAAGGTAGTTTCTGTTTCTCATTTCAATTTCTTGAAGAACTCTGCATTGGGATGTTTCTGAACACCAGATGAACATGAAGCACCAGTATTTTGGCCTTTTATTGTGCATTCTCTTTGGGCCCTTTTGTTTCTGATGTAAGTAGGCCAAAACTGTATGCAATATTTAAAATTATGATATCACTGATTTGTATAAGGACATATTTTCTTTATTGTACTATTTTCCTTTTCCAAACCATTTCACTCATTTCACTTTCTCCTTCTCAGTAGAAAGTGAGCAGACATTTTCACTGATCTGTATAGGGAAGCTGAATTTTTCCTCCTGAGTGGGCATGACTAATCCTGAGCCAGTCACTATGGTCAAGTCACTGAGCACACCTCTCTCAGAGCTCATTATTGTTTACCTTGCCCTTGCCTACAGCTTGACTTTCCTCTAGCAGACATGGAAAGCCAGTCTTCAGAGGAGAGAAACTGGGGAATCAATGGTCAAGAGACAATTGATATGTGGTTACATTCCACTCACTGTCTACCATGCAAGTCCTGTGTGTAAAGGAAAGAAGGTTGGGAGAGGAAAGCACTGAGTATTCATAAAGTAGAGAGCAAGTTCAATGGATCAGACACCTTCCCACTTGCCTTGTTTTCTAAACTCTTTGGGTTGCTACCAGCTTTTCCCTTCCACATCAGTGGCAACTTATCCCTGACAACGTTATACAGTCTGCACTTTCACGCTCCTTTCCCCCCTTCACTATAAAAAGCTCTCTGCAAATTTATGCAAAGACTTTATCATTCACTGAGTCTTAAAAGCAAAAAGAATCTCCCTGTAGGTCATCAAATCCAGGCCCCTGTCAGCTTTGGCATATTAAACAGTGTCTTAAATAGGCTGCTCAAGCTCCATATTGGTACTAATGGGCTCTTCTGCCTCAGTGGCTCTTGTCAGGAAGCTGCTGTTGCAGGTTCATACCTGTGAACAGGTGAGGAACATTCTCACTGCCTAGCCATGGTCAGTCTCAGCAGGGTGATACACAGACCCACACACCCAGCTGCCATTCAGCTTCCCTGCCAACAGGACAGGAGGAAGAGGTTTGGATTAATTTAAGGAGTTCAAGTGCCCTGAGCAATGGCAGAGCTCTATGTGCTCTGCTGGTCATAAGCTCCTGTGCCTGTGTCTAATACCAGGTCTTTCTAATCTGTCCATATAGGAAGCTTTAGGGTCATCACTAAGCCAGGAGTAGAGCCAGAAAATTATATTTCTGAACTATGGTACAGAGTTTGTATCTCTTCATAAAGGGATTACAAAGTTTGACATAGCCCTGACCTCTAGTTCCTAAAAAAGTGTGAAATAAATAATAATTCTACGTGCTAAATTTCAAGGAGTGCAGTATGTAGGGAGTGTAAGGGCATTCAGTAGTATTTTCACTGTGCAGTGAGGGCATTGCTGAACTCTTCCAGGCTCCCTGAGCTCCCCAGGCAGCCTGGCAGCAAAGGGACAGAGTCTGTGTCAGGAACTGGACTTCAATGATATTTGTGGTTCCCTTCCAAGTCAGGACATTCCACGACTCTATGATATAATCCTTGGTCTCTTGCTACACAAAACATCAGTGATTTTTCTTTGTCTTTTTCTAGCCAGGGACAGGTGGAGGTGAGGGACAGACTGAAATCAGGGTTTCCTAACATTTAGAAAGGTCAGCAGGAGAGAGAAGCAAGGATAGAATAAGGAGTGGAAATAAGAATAATTAATGCCTAATGCAGTTCCTTTCCAAAGACCAGGCAGCAAGGGCAGCTATGACAGCTGTAACATTTCCATTTCCTCCTGCTCTAAGTCGTGCCACTGGGGTAGGTGAAGGACAGCAGTGGTCTTGGAAACACTGCAGCATGTAAATTCAGTTAGCATGACTGCAAAGAAAACCAGCAGTGAGCTACAAGGGCAACGAGTGAGATGTCACAGGCAGCCAGCAGACACAAAGAGGCAGCAGATTTTTGTGCATGATATTTTCGAGCTGGCATTTTCAGTCACATTTCCCTTATGAATAAAATGGCAGGATGTGCTGAGAAGCAAAAGACTGCAACAAGGAAGCAGAAAGCAACCTGTCGACTGTGCAAGGACTGAGAAGCAGAACTGCAGGCTCCTGCCATCACCTTTACCACAGTCAAACACTGCTGTAGGTCTGACATTGAAGAGAGCCTCTCCCTCTTCCCCACTCACTCGATTCCAGCTCAAGAGAAACGACAGGATGCTTTGGGCAAGGGTGGGATATTAGTGGGAGGAATGAAAAAATGCAGAAGTGGACTGACCTATTGTGAATTTGCTTTCTCACATACTTGTGTCCAGTCCAGCTCTCAGTTCCCTTCACACACAGAGGATAAAAGTAGGCCCCCAAGACAGGGCAAATAAATATCCCTACTGAAACTCATTTTTCTCCAATAACTATAAGAAAGTTTGTAATGAGGATCTCAGACTATCATGTTCAAATTAAGGTATTTGGTACTCAAGAGAGAAAAATCTGAACCCAGAAACAAATAAAAAAAATTGTAGAATCCATCAACTCCTTGCATTGTCACAGCTGAAACACAGTTCCTTTGCCTCATTCCCCATCTCACAATGAATAGTAGCTTATGAGAGGGATATGATAGCAAACAAAGGGAGCAGGAAAATCATATGTCAGACCAGCTGAACCTTATCACTAAAGGAACCCCAGGGTATAAGCAACTCTACAGAAAAAAAAACCTAAGACAGAATTCATATGTGCACCATGTGCACAGCAGAAAGGAGAAAACAGAAAAGGAAAAAAAATGAAAAAGAAAAAAAAGGAAAAAAAGAAAAAAGAAAAAAGAAAAAAAAAAGAAAAATGAAAAAGGAAAAAAGAAAAAATAAAAAAGACAAAAGAAAAAAGAAAAAAGAAAAAAAAGAAAGAAGGAGGAAAGAAGGAAAGGAAAAAAGAAAGGAAAAAACAAAGAAAGAAACTATTGTATTTTAATATAGGCATCCAGTTCTGTCTACACTGGGGGTCTTATTGTCCATAGCATAGATTAATGTGTGTTCATTATACTTGAGCTAAGGGAAATCCTGAAAAAGGACTAGAAAAAAGTGGGTTCACTTATATCAAAGGGACATTTTCTGGGTGTCTATGAACAAGCTGTGTGATCTTCTCTCTGTGACTTATTTTCTCTCCCAGAAATAGTGATGTGAATTCTGATACAAACAGTATGAAAAATTTGAATAATTCTTGCCAATTTCTGTAGTGAGAGCACTCTGCACCCTGCATATGCTGTTTCTGCATAAGAATAAATAAATAACCAGTTATATGGCTCTATAACTTGTACCACACGTTACTCATGGTGAAATAATTTAATGGCCTTTGATAGCACAAAGAAAAAAGTGTTCCAGTCTGCAACAAGCATATTCACAAACCAGGTCTTCTCCTTGGAGCTCTTTTACCAAGAATATAATCAGATTCTTACATAAACACTTTGAGGAGTTCCTTGTAAAAGCTTGAGGACAGAAAGATAAATATGTGGTTGATATACTCCTAATCTCAAGAGAGTGGTAGAAACACCTCAAACAGAAGTGTTTCTGCTTTGTTTCCTTAAAGCAATACACTCAAGGAGGTGAACAAAGGCAAAGAAGGGCAATGACACCCCAACTCTTAAGTTCCCACTGCAACAGCTGAAATTCCATGAATCATCCTATCAGTCACCATAGAGCAGTTCCTCTCCATGCAAAAATCCAGTGTCCACACAAACCAAGCAAAGGGCAAAACCCCAAACCAAGCAGAGCTGGATCAAAAGTAAAACAGAATTTGGCTTTGTGATTGCATATCAACCCTCTAAAACTCCAAGTTTAGGAGAAAACAACATTTAATAAAAAACAATAAATAACATTTCATTTTAAAAAAAGTCAGGAAACAGGCAGCAGAAGCCAAGCCAAGCTGGAAATTCCACATCTGATGCAACATCCTTCAGTGTTACAATGCTGCTCAGGACCCTAATGTGCAGATACTCACTAATGGAAAAACTTGTGGATTGCTTAGATCCAAATGGGGGAAATGACTGATTTCCTCTCCCCTTCCTCCAAACTATGCAGTGCATAGGAATGCAGCATCCTGCCTCTTGACTGAAATTCCCAGAAACTGTGCTGTCTATAAATAAAAAGCCTGGTCATTTTCTCAAGAGGACTAGGCATGCAGATGTTCCCTGTGTCACAGCATCATGTCATGTGAGGGCTAGGCTTGATTCCCTTCCTTTAACTTTAGAGCCCAGCAAGAAGGAAACACAGAAACTAAAGGAAAAAAGCAAAAGCAAAACCAAACAAAACCAACCGACTAAAAATCCTCTGCAAAGCCACCCAAAGAAACTACAAAAAGAAAAAAAAAAGAAAAAAAAAAAGAAAAAAGAAATACTAAAAACCAAAAACAAAACAACAAAACAAAAGACAAACAAACAAACAAAAAAACTAAAGCCTCATTCCCATTACATTTGATTTCTCCTGAATTTGAATAATATCCCTCCGGGGAGCCATGGCTGGGACCAAGGTTCCACTAGACACAGCTGAATGGGAAAAAGCATCTCTTGAGCAGCTCTCAATAGTTCCTTTCTACTGTTAACAGGGATGTTCAAGAAGGGACAAAAAGGAATTATGATCTCCTTAAAGACTGCCAAGGAGGATGCAGGAGGTGTGGGGGTTTTCAGGTGTCTGAGGAGTATTGGCAGAAAGCCTTAATTATGGATTTTCCTATATTGTAGGGATAGGAAGATGGGCTTTCTATTGAAATATTGCTGCTACTCAAATTGAAGTTAGACTGGTAGTAGTCAAAGAATTAGTGTGAGTTTACTCAAAAGGAGAGGATAAACAGGGCTGAGGATTAAAGGTCCTTCTCCATGTGGAGGTCCACTGAGAGGATGTATCAAATGGGTGGGACAACAAATGAAAAAGCAGATTATTCATCTCATGAAAAGGGTCAATTAAAACTCCTTGGAACTGGGATATGTGTGATGCAGTAAAGGATTTAGGTATTTTAATGACTAATGTCTTTGGGCTGATATAAACTTAGGTCAAATCAGATAATGACTGCTTATCTGAGCACAGATTAACTTGGTTGGAGCATGGTGATAATAATGCCAAGGTTGTGGGCTCAGTCTCTGTATGGACCATTTACTTAAGAGTTGCACTTGATGATCCTTCTGGGTCCTTTCCAACTCAGAATATTCTATGATTCTGTGATCTTTAATTAGGTTTATGCTCCTAAACAGCTGCATTAAAGCTATTGTAGGAAATACTGTTTTCTTTCCCATTAAAACTAACAAACTGTAAATTTTTACTCTAGTTCTGAGCATATGCACAAGTATTATAAATTAATCTTAACAGCTTGTTACCAAAAGGTTAGTCTGACTTAGCAGGAGCAAATGAAGGAGAGCTATCAGAGTGTTCTTTTCACGGCCAGATTGCTCTCCTCCTCATTGTTAAATGTGTTGGTTTCCTTATTCACAAAGTATCTCATTCATATCCACATTTGGAAGCCTTGACTGAGTGCCCACCTTACACAACACTTAACACTTATTGGATAACTAAAGAATTACATCATGCATATTCTACAGTGTCATTACAGGCAATGCTGTCAAATATTAACTTGTCAAATGCCCTACAAAACAGCTTCATGGATGTCTTTCAAGCACACTCTCTGCTTCAACTTCCTCATTATCTACTTTATAAACCTTTCCAACACAACTCATTAATTTATTACAAGGTTAACTGCTCTTGTTACTCCATTAACTGAAACAACATGATTTTTCTTGTGCTTTAATAGAAGATTCAATTTAATAATTTAATGCAATTTATTTCATTCATAATCATAGACAAAAAAATATTCTTATGACTAACAAATCTAAAATATTTTCAGTAGGGCTGATCAGAATTGTTTTCTGTTTGTACAGTCTTTACTGCAAAAAGCTTTACTATAAACAACCAATGTTTTAGAATAGTCAATGTAGGAATAGCTGACCTACAACAGCCTGTGGAGGAAAATATTAGAGGTGAAAGGGGATTAGAGAGATCTGGCTCTGCTGCATTGGGCCTTGCTGCTAAATTCATCAGATGTTTTAGAGAAAGCCTGCCCTTATTTGCCTGCAAGAAAATATTACAGCAAGCCTTTTTTTCTTTACTTTTGTAATATGAGATACTCTGATGATAGTGTTCACTTTATAGACACTATAAACCTGAGGATAACTGAAATCAGTGAAGTTTCACGTGCAGCAAACAGAACTAATATCATATGGAGTTCTTGGTTTTCTGCCCAGAGTTCTTCAGGTATGTGGCAACCCCAGGAACCACCATCAGCAATAAAATTTCATGATATAAAACTCATGGGAATATATCCCCTATTGCTGTAAGCTGGCAAAGCTCCATTTAAATCACTACAACAAGAGAAAATTTGACCCAAGGACTAGCAGCAACATACAATAACCCTCTCTGAGGATTCCTAGAAAAAAGATTTCTATTAAAAGAATTCACAAAAAAAAAAGCAAGGTTTCATTTCAACCTCTGAAAAAAAGTCTGAAATGAAAAAATGAAGACTCCCTCAAAGTTAATGCTGCAGAGAACTTATTTGATCTCTGCAGCCAAGGTGGACTTGACCTAGGCATTTATGGCCTGAGATGGGGAAATTTAAAACTGAAGGAAGGAGAATGGCAATCATAGTACATTTCTGGGGGTTATTAGTACATTCCCCTGACAGTTTCTATCAGCTCTGTGTCTATGGGGATTTTGGAGTTGCTTAAATGCTCTTCCCACTCCTGTTCAAAGGATTGCTTTTAAAAATACTCCTTTAGCTGGCAATTTATACTGTAAAGAGGGATTCAAGGCCAAAAATGCATCCACAGAATAAAAACTTGAAGCAATAATGTTGTCTGACCCCTTGGTTGCCACCATTAGATGCTGTTGTTTAATGCACAGTGAGTGCTTTATTTTGGGCTGGCTTGGCATTCAGCAAAGAACATTTGCAATGGTTATTAACCCCGTGTTCTACACTTCCACTGCAGCAAATATTTTTGGTAGATATTATATAATGGTAATGATACATCCTGGATGTAAATTTTTCTTGGGAGCTGACCTCTTATTCGATTAAACAAGTGGTAGGAGGTTATTTGCATGTTCTCTTTCAAGATCATCTTCCTCTTCTAATTCTGTATGAGAGATTGTTTCCTCTCCTACAGTCAAGGATATTATGGAGCAGATAATTTAGATTCAAGGTCATCATCCTTCAAAGCAAGTGGCCTGAGCTACTGCAAGTAATCCTACTGCATGCAAGGGAATTGCCTAATATGAGTAAGATTGCAAAATCAGGTCATGACTGGACTGATGATGTTGGGAAACATGAGGTACTTCCTTCCCTTAAATGACCTTGTGGGATATTGCACACCCAACCTTAACCAAGAATGCAACTGAGGAACCAGCATCAATTTTCAAAACTAGGTTTCCACTTAATGGTACAGTCTGTGGAAAATGCCACTACTTGCAGGCAGGATTAATTACACTAAATAAAGGAACTGTCTAGTTACTGTTCGTGCCAAACAACATGACATACTCACCTGTGAATTTTCCCAGCCTGGGATAACCACAGTGATTTAAGCAACTCTTTGTTGCATTGCATGAGAATGTGAAAATGAGTCATGGAGAAAACCTGCTGAGAACCTTGATTGAAAAGAAACCCAACAAAAATCCCAGTATGTTGCATGACTGGTGAGATATTACATGCGACACAAACTTCATTAGAGCCTCGTATAACCTGAGGGCTGTAATCTCTGCTCAGGTGAATGGCCTGAGCTAAATATGTTACATGAATATGCATCAATCCTTTGAGGTCTGCAGTATTCATCTTAATTAAAGAAAACAAGGTTTGTAAGTCAGTTCATCAGGTGCTGATCATGCTGTTACAAACTGCAGAACTGGGCTGTATGCTTTGTACACATACAAAAACCCTGTGTCAGCCTGTATTCTTAATTTCTCAGATTGTGTCCTTTAAAATGCAATTTGGTAACCCAGCTGTGAAATCTACCGGATCACGATTGTCTCTCTTCCTGCTCCATTGAAATGCTCCATGGTTGGACACCTCTGGTGGGATTTTTGCAGCAATAAAATTGTGTTTCCAGGCAGCACAGCCCTGTCCTGCCCTGCAGAGCCCATGCACAGCTCCCCACAGCCAGTGCTGAGCCAGTAGCAGCACAACTTTTTCTCCTGAGCTACCCAACTCTATTCCTGTGACTCTAGAGCTTCTCGGTTTACAGCAGTGTGCAAAAAGCTAAAGCTGAGCTCTGTCACACGGCACAGCAGCTGGCACAGAGGGAATGTGGAGGCAGAGTCTGGTGGCAGCCTTCCCTTCACGTCTGCCTGGCTCCCCAGACAGAGAGAGCCTCATGCTCTGCTACCAGAACCCGATCACTTCCATTTCCTCACCAAAGTGAAGAGATTATTAATAATTAAACAAAGCTCACATCCTACCTGCAGTGCCTCCTTGCACATGGTCTGAAGTGTGAGGTGGTGAAGGGCTCTCCCTCTGTGCACCTTCTGCAGTGCCAGGGAATTGGGCTGTGCAGCCCAGCTGCAGCCCAGCTGTGCACCCAGGGAGGAGCTGGAAGGCTTCTGGAATAGCCTTGGGCCACAGGCACTGCTGCTCACCTCTGCACCCTGGCCCAGGCTGGCACAGACAGCAGGCCCTTGCTCTGCTGGGATCACCCCCTCTCCCTTTGCTCCTGAGAATCCAGCCCAGCAATTCCTCCTGGGTACCATTCCCATGGCTCTCCTTGACTTGTCATTGCATTAATTGGCTCCAATTCCTCTCTATTCAAAACTTCTGTCCTATTAGGACCAAGACTTGCTGTTTGCTTGCTGAAACCCTGATTTTACAGCATCTTTACTTGTGGCATTCCCACTGAAATTGATATGGATAAATATGCACTGTCTAGTTGTTTCTCAGACTCTGCATGAAGCAGAACTAAATATAGGAAACACATATCCACAGAGGAAATTGTCCTTTTTTTTTTCTTTTTATCCACACTATTGGTACTTAGCCAGAAATTTCCTCACAGGTGTAAAAATCTTGTGTCATAAATAATTGTTTAATTATGTTAAGGTCCAAGTATCAGGAGTGTTAGTATAATATATAAATTTTTATTGAGAGAACTAATACTGAAAACCTGCTTTTTCATTGAGCACAGTAGGAAAAAAGAAAGGAGAAAGGAATTTCATTAAATTAACAGTGACTTAAATCAATAGTATCTCTTTGACTACAGAGTTTTTCTGAATGAAAGTTTCCCACTGTATTTCAGTTCTATCCACTAGAGAAGTAGAAGTGAATTTTAGATCTGAATTTTTAATGTCACATCCTATTGTTTCAAGACTACAGCTCCACTTTTGACGTGTTTTGAAAGAATAGCATGAAATTATCTTAAAATGAAATATGAGTGTAATTACAAAGTGCTAAGCACTCTCCTAATGCACTTGTTGAATATGCTATGCCAGCATAAAATATGTCACGATTGATAAAATTTAGAACATGCTTCAGTAATTTCACTTAACTCTTAAGAGCAGGATAGAATAAAAGAGCTTCTGTGCACCTTCCTTGATGCAGTTATAAATGTTTCATTGTTACTTTGGGAGACTAGATTGATCTGGAGTATTTTAATTCTTTTTGCATCAGCAATGCTAGAGTAGATAGGGAATTTAGGCAAGTTAAAAATAAATGGCAATATTCTCAGATAGTGTAAATCAGCACTGAGATCAATACAATCATGTCACTTTACACTGGATTAAAATCTAAGGGCATAGGTGCCAAATCACAGCATCTTCCTGCCCAGTTAGCTGCTCTGCCTGCAGATAAACAAGATCACCATGGCTTTGCCCCTGTGAGAAACAATTTGACTCCCCTCGGCACATTTTTGTTTTACTAATTTGAGAATAGAAGCAATGAAATTATTCCACTGTAACACTTAATAGGAAAAAACATTAAACTAAAATTTCCTTTGGTACTCGAGGGTAGTAGAAGAGCAAAAGACACAGCAGCTGAGCTGGAGATGAAGTGTTGGAGTTTTGTGGCCAGAGGTGATGAAGAGGATGAAGAGGAGCAGAGCCAGGGCCCTCCTGCCAGGCCCCTGCAGGAGCACTGCTTCAAGGGGAAGCTCTGGTGCTCCTCTCTGCCCCACAGTTTTCCAACTCACAACAGGGTTTGACATGAAGTTTAATGAGCCACACTGTCCTAACTGAGGACATCCCTTCTGCACACCTCAGAGTATCCAAATATGAGCGGATGGAGGAGCATGAGCAAAACATTTATTTATAAAATGAACCTGAGTAAAGCAACATCTAGATTGGATTACCAATTATTTAGGTTTTTTTTCTCCAATGTTTTCAAGAATAATATATTTGCAAACAATTAATTTATCCACACTATAAATCAAAATATATATGGGCTCCTTACCACAACTATCAAAAGTCTTCAAGACATGCAATTTTGTCTTTGATCACACCCAGATAAAAAGTTGTACTGACCATCCATTGTTCAGTCAGATAACAACAGGACATTGCTAGAAATTGAAGCCCACCTATAGGCTTTTTAATTCTTATAAATGCAAGTAGAATCAAATGTCACCAGCATCTTGCACATCAGGAAAACTGAAGAACCACAGAAAAGTTCATACTAGACTGGACCTCTAGAAGCCATGTAGTCCAGGGCATTTACCATCTGAGTTTTGAAAGTCTACGGGTGGAGATTTAATGATTTCCTGGCTGCCAGTACCACTGCTTAACCAGTGCTTAACCACTGCTTTTTTCCTTTATATTAATGAGAAATTGCATTCTCCTTCTACATTCAGAGGCTCTCAGAAGTGAAATCTAAAGCCAAAGATCTCTGCTCCAACCTTTGAAGCACAATATTGGCCATAAAATTCCACCCATTTATTCCAGTCCTAGTGTCAAAAATTTATTTCATAGAATCATCCCTTTCAAAAAGAGATCCAGTCTTTATCTGCAGACATCAAAGTTTCCCCTGGTTTCCTTGGCAAATTGCTTGAACAGCTAATCTTCCTCTTTCCTAAAACTCTGTGTCTTACTTCTCATTTGAATTTTTCTGATTCCCTCTTCTAACTACTGGTCTCTTTCATTTCCCCCACCCCTAAATTAAAAGGCTATTTAGTTTTCAGCATTTTCCCATGTCCTGTGGTCGTGTGTATGACTTAGAGGCACATTCTGCTGTACAGGAGTAGCTACAACTGCCTTTTAACAATATGAATATGAAAGACTGAGGAAAATTATCTCTGGAAAACAAGTGGTTATTTTCTTATTTCGGTCTTGTTCACCTGCCAGGTATGAGAGAAATTCTTTGGGGTTTTTTTAAGTGCTATAAATAAGCTTCCTTTCAGTGTGCTTTTTGGCCATTTAAACAGACTATCACTGTGATATCTCTAAAGGTGTGGCATCTATCTTTGCATCTTCCCTAATTTTTCAATTGCTTTTGTAACATATGGCTGCCATAACTGTACAGAATCCATTTTACTACACAACAAGGAAAAAAAATATGTCCCTTCTCCCCCTCATTCCTGTATATCAGCCAAAGATAAACCTTTATGAGCCTCTTGGTATTTATTTCCTTCTTTTTTTATTTCTTTTTTAGCACATTATTTCATTATTCTGCATTCCTATAGTTGCTTGCAAATGCAAAATTATTTCCACAGTATAGCTCCTTATTTTAAGCATATGGTCTACCATCTTTATTCCTAGAAAGCAGTTGCTTAATTCACTATTTTAAAATGCATGTGTGTGAAAGGGAATTCTCCCTTCATCAATTAATTATTATTTACTTTTCTTTCCAATGTTGCTCCATTAATTTATTTCTCAGTGCTGGCTTTGTATTTACTCCCAGGTTATGAATTGAAATGTTAAATACTGCTGGTCAATGTCTAGACACTTATCAGACATGATCAGAGCATTCAGTTATCACTGTGGAGGTCTGGGCAGTGAGGAGTTAATGTGTGGCTATGCCTCAAACAACAATGGCCACTCAAGTGGGCAAGTTAGAGCAGGATGTGGCTGGAGCAGGGGCTGCACCTTCCTGGGGCTGACTTTCCTGTTCTGATCCACAGCACAGGCTCAGGAGCAGGCAGGACCAAGGCACCAAGAATGCCAAAAGCCCCTCAAAACCATGTCCACCAAGGTCCAGAAGAACAGACTGCACATGCTCACTCGTTTGCATGAGGAATAAGAAACAAATCTCAGGTGGGGAATACTGAGCTGTGCAAAGGAACCCCACAAAGAGCAGGTGGTGCTTTGTCACCAGGATCGAGCTGGACCCAGGGCAGGTGATCTCCTTTCCTCTCCTACCTGATCTCACTTTAACTTCCTCTTTCCTCCCTCTCCTCTTTTTAATTTTATTATTAGAAATTAGGAGCAAATATATACTAATTTCCATGCTGAATGTGTAGCTTGCAAATAAAATTTTGTGAGGTTTTTTTTTTTTTTTCTTCTGAACCTTTCTGGCCTTTGCCATTCTTTTTCAATTATGGGCATCTCTGAATCTTGGGTGCTCCCTTCTGTGTAATAGAAGGATGCTACACCCATAGATGATTATTATTTGAGACTTGCCAGTTAATTAGTGGTTAACTCATGTAAAGCATGATTTATTTGAAATTAAAGTATCTTGTGGAACTAAGGCAAAGTATATATCCATGGGCCAAAATTACCATTGAATATCAGATAGGAGCAATCATACTAAAGACTAATAATGATGAGCTTATAAATATGTATAGCCACATTATTATTATTATTTTGGAGCATTTCATTCTGCTGCTCTGAGAGAAATCAGTTCCCTGCTTTACTTCCAGATGATTGACAGTTCAAGGGTCACACATTGGTCTGTTTCTCTTCTTAAAGGAGGAAATCTAATTTTAGTCTGAAAGAGACTTAAAAAATCCTAGAGCAAGAGGTCATCCAGCTTTATTAACTGCTCTTTGGGCTAAAATCTTTGATGGAGAACTATGAATTTGGAGGTGCAAAAAAAGATTCCTGTAAAATGTTGATGCCCACCCAGATAGCATGTTAGATCTTAAGAGCACCACAAGTCATGTGAAAATAAATGCACTGGTTTTATCAGAGAGTCTTTCAGGCAGCAGGGGGAAGGGGAAGGAACTTGTTCTTGTGAGCACACAATTCATGGCTCCAGAAATACTGCTTTTGTTTCCCACTCTCAAGTACCAAAGGCAAGGAAGGAATTCCTAGAAATCAAAACAGCATTAGAAAAATCTTCACGTGTACAAAGTCAGCAATCAACCCCTACAAAATGAAGAAACAAAACAAAGCTAAACAAAAATATAGATGCACATGCAGAAGCTACTGATCCTTTACTGTTATAAGTACAAATGGAGTTTTGTGGTCACAGTGAAGAAACCAGTGAAGAAACCATCATCCCAGAACAACAGACATGCAAATCTTACTGGAGTTATTGGAAGGACTACCACTGGCTTCAGATGGATTAGGCAACTTCTGCATGATCTGTAAAATTCCATTGATCTGTACCTCTTACACAGATATTCACAGTCTGACATTCTATCAAAGCCAAGCCATTGAATTGCACCTGAGTTCCCCACTTAGCTAACATGCTCATCTGAATGTAGATTCTAAAACAAAACTAAAATATTTAATGAGTATCCCTCCCTATTTCAATACCCTGGTGGTTAAAGGATACTTTTAAGATAGGGGAGGCCTAAATTCAAATCTGATATTTTTCTGATTTCAGTTACAGAGATTTAGGGGTTAAGTAAGCATAGAGAAGATAACTCAGGAGACTAGTGAGATAAAATTCCAGTCTCTCTTTCAGTTAGAATTTTCCTTAATTTATATTGAATGGAGCAATCCTAGTTGAATACTGAATTTCAGCAGCATTCCAGAATTTCCCAAGGAGAGTGATTGTTTTTCTGAACTGTGGAAAACATTGGTGTAATTCTTGCCCCAAAGTGGGTTTCAGAGATATATGAACATGGATCTCACACATACAGAGTATCACTTCTGCTCTTTGCAAGACAAGATGAAGCTGACAGATGAAACTAATTCCAAGAGTCATTTGTAGCTGCAAATCCAAAATTGGAAAAGGTGTTTTCCTCCAACCCTGTGTTCATTTAACAACCTTTGATGGCAGAGCAGAACTCTGAACATTTCTTTGTCATTTCCTACTGTTTAATACTTCACACAAAGCACTGGCTTCTTTGAACCCTATTTTTAGGTGCCTTGTTCTGCCCATAAATTATAGATAGAGCTCTGATTTCACTAGGGAGAAGGCCACCTGAAAAAATGTTCCAAACCTTTTTAGACTTCATCATTTTTCCTCCTTCAGCCTATTTCACTTTAACAATAACCCTAAAAGGACTACAGACTCAAATTTCAGAGATTCAAATGCAGTATAAATGGATTCATCTACTGAGCTACCCTGGTTCACATTGGCTGAAAATAGAACTCCAGTCTGGAAGGAACAGTCCAGTATCATAAAACCAGACAATGTTGTAGGATAATACTAAAAACCAAAGCAGGGCCAAAGGCCTCATAAATGTTTTGTGAATTAAGCCTGTAAAATAAATTAACCTATAAAATAAATTAACCTATAAAATATACAAAGGGTGCTAAATGTTGGTTTTTGCTTGTTGTTGGTTTTTTAATGAGAATTAGATCTCCAGCAGGTAGTTGAACTGTCATGTTTAGAGACATGCTGATTTAAACAAGGCAAACAAAACATTTTTTTTAAATTATTCTCCCTTTTTTGCTGTTCCATCTTTTGGTGGAAATGGACAATAAGCAGTAATTTCACTGAAAGGAAGAAAAATCATGGCAGATTAAAGCTGATTCTTCATGCATTATGGAGAAATTTTACTGATGATATTTACCTCATGTTTTCATAGGCTTCTCAAGGGAAATAAAAACATTCTTTTACAATAGTTAAAAAGAATTTAGAAGCATATTCCTTTACTCTTTAAAGGTTGAAAATTTCAACCTTTAAAATTGACAATATATTGCAAGTACACTTCTGGGAGGAGAAAATGTCATTTCCTAAGGGTGAGTTTGTCAGCAGCAGGGCCAACTCAGCAAAAGCTGAGTCATTTTCATCAAATGGGTCTGGTATCAGACTAAGGAAAAGTAACATGTGGAGACACAAAGGTATGCAGTATGTATTTTTACTCACCTTTACATTAATTACCTATTGTCTTAAATCCTCCCTACAGTCAGCTGACTCATTTGACCCACCAATAAAAATAAAATATTGTGAAACTACTGAGGTATCACATAGTGACTCATTTATTATCTTTATTAAGATACCTGAATTCTCAAATAGGAAATGCTTTTCTGTGCTGGTTTAAGTCAATATTAATTTTCCTATTTATTTCAAATCTACTTTTCTTGTAAAAGTCAATGACAGTGAGCTACCTAGCTTAAAATGCAATGTATACACACACACACACACACATATATATATTTATATATATATATATATTCAGGCCTTATAACGTTGACTACCCAAGAGTGAGATTTTTGAAGGAAATCTGTTAAGAGTGAGTTCAAGGAAGGACCTGACCACCTACAAAGTGGTGTTTTGGGTGAGTGGCTGAAACCAGGCCCTGGTTTATGGATGTATATTGCCTGTACCATGCACAGGCAGATGTAGAAGCTCTCTCTCACACTGAATCCCCAGGCAGAGACCTACAGCTGCCTTCCTCAGCTGGTGAGGATGATGCCCTGCTGCCAGTTCTGCCAAACCACTGCCCAGGAGGTGAGCCTGAGTCTCCAAGGCTCTGAGGTGTGGGAAGTGCACCTCCTGCTCCTCAAAGAAAGCCCAAATTTGTGTCTGAACACAGCTTAGTCTGTGTGTATGAGATGCTCTGAAACTGCTGTAGTGATGGCACAGTGGCACATCATGTAGTGGGTGGACTAACACTGAGATCAAAACTAAGCTCACAGATGTTTTTCAAGTGCAATTCTTTGGCAGCTATGCCTTCCTCAGAAAACAATATGTCTGTTTATTTTATGTGTGGGCCAAGTTTAGTCTTTGAACTGATGAAGATGGTAGATGTTACACAGGCAGGCAGGATCACATCCTTCTATCATGCCAGTTTTACCCAGTTCTGACTCCACTGACTTTGATGGAGATATCCCCAAATTTAAATTGACATCAGAGGAAAGAGTTTATGATATTTCTAAGGAGCTAATATCCTTAGACAGTCGGTTTTATTCTCATCTGACATATTATTCACACAGGTTTTATCATGGTTAGATTTAAAATTGAAGTTGTAGCTTCATTTTAGAACAGATATGTCTTTCTCTGCTTTAGCCTATAGGTCAAGGAGCTGTGAGTGACAAAATACTTTTGCTTGCCAGAAATGCAGGTTTCTGTATGCAGCTATTTCTCATAACAATGCAAAAAGAAGAAATCTGGGTCACTTCAGTCATCTGCTTCCATTAATAGTTAATGTGAGTTATTGCCATTGAAAGTATTCTAAAACCAGGGATTCTATTTTTTTCTACATCTCACAAGCAAATAAATAAAAAAATATTTTTATTCAAAATAGTTAGGGAATTCATCATAAAAAAATATGAGTTTACCATGTGTTTTTTTTTTTTGTGGGAACATACTGCTGATGATTTTTATGAAAAATCAAGATTTTTATACAAAGCTCCTTCCCCAAAATATGTGCTCTAAGAAGAGTCATGGTTTCCTGTACTGCAAAACGAGCAGGGGGTAAGAAGGATTCTTTAATGTATGTACAAGCAATTTCAAGCCTAGTAAGTTGAAGAAAAGTGTTTGTGACAAGAGGAAACTTTGAAATCTAGTTGCTCCTGCTGTTCCAGTTAGATTCCTTGCCACTTGCTTTTGCTGAATCAGCATTTCTAGAAAGCTGGACCAGATTCAGCACAGTGGGGCACAGGTAGGCTAATTTAATTCCCTCATTCCTAAGCAGCTCTGACTGTTTGATATTCTTTGCTTTCAAGCCTTAACGACAAATACATGACTTTTGTGCAATTCTTTCTTACTGCAGTCTGTCATCAGGGATCCCCAGTAAAGAAGTTGGGATTGCCAGAATTGCTGGTGCAATAATGATGCAGATGATGAAATGCTGTGATACAGCAATGTCCATGTGGACAGGCACATGTGTGGGAAACATGCCCTGGTGGTGGTGTGAACAGATGGGGGAGCAGGGCTGGGGTCCCTGGGGTCACCCCCTGCTGCCCTGGCCAAGGGACAGCTCTGAGCCTGCCCAGCTGCAGCAGCACAGCCCCACGCCCAGGGCTGGTCCTGCTGCTCCCCTGCAGGAGTGTGACACCAACAAATGTTGTTTTCAGGGACACCACTGTCCCATTCTTCCCTGTCCTGAGGACGAGGACCGAGCTGCCTTCCTCACTGTGCTTCATATCCCACAGGACCCCCATTTCCACCGTGCTCCTACATGGCAAAGAGCAGGTAGGGAAGACATTTACTATGCAGATAGTAGGGCTGTTTGATGTTTTGAACAAAGTGTTAATTGTTTGTTACTGCTAGTTATATCTGTGTCCTGTCAGCTCCCCCCTGCTTCTCACCACTCCCTCCCCCACACAACCTTGCCCCAAGATTCTATTGAAAGCAAAATTATTTTGCCAGAGTAAGGACTTAGGTCTTGGCTAATATTTCACTAGTTGCACAGCTTGAAATCACAAATAGACAGCATTTCCTTTTGAAGAAGTGGCAGACTGGAAAAGGTGAAAGATAGCAGGGCAAAACCCTGAGGACAGATTTGTCCTACTCTTTGTGAGGAGTTAAGAAAGGAAGAGGGAAGGAATAAAAGATAAGTAGGGGGGGAAAAAACCCAAACATATACTTTGCATTTACATCTTGAATTTGGAAATGAAGAGCATAATGTTTAAAAGTATTATTTGTCACTCTTTATGATCCATCTTCTCTTCATTTCCTTCCTCCAACATTCCCTCCCCCACGCCAGCTCGATCTCTTTGTGTGAGTGTAATAATAGATAGCTCAGCAAGGCACCATCTTTGTTAACAAGCTTCTGAAGCTCTTCTAAGCTGCTGTTTTCAGTGGAAAACTCTGCAGCTTTATGATATGATATCTTTCAATATAATTTCCCTGAGTGATTCATATAATTATTGTGGCTACTTGCAGGCAAAAAGCCCTCATCCATTATGCCCTCAGGAATTGCAGGACAAGCCCTACTGACACTAAACACACATGTCAGTCTGTAGCCCATACACTGCTTGACTCACCCACATTTTGGACTGACTTCTGAGCAGTGATTCAGCAAAGTCCTGCCCAGCCTTCCATGCTGATAACAAAGGAAAAAAATGAGAAAGCAGCAACATTAGACTCATTGTATTCCCTCAAAACCAAGAAAAGCCTCCCTGTTTTCCTGTTGCAGTTCTGTTGACACTTCCTTGCCAGGTCCATAGTATTGGCATATGCTTATTATTCACCACCTTAAATGTACTTTCCTCAAAAGTGAATTATGTGACAGTGAAATTTACAGCACATGTCAGTCTTACACAGGGTGCTAAGTTTATTGTTCTTATTTTTGGGAGGTTCCTATAGAGCAAAGCCAGAGGAGAATACACACTGGTGATATGCCCACAGAAATGAGACACAATCAAATAGCATTTTCTTAGCAGGGAGAGCATCCTGAAGGATGGTGGTATCCCTGGAGCTGCTCTCCCTTTCCAGGAGCAGAAGACTGTTCAACAGCAGGGAGAGAGCTGGTGGCCCTCACTGCTCCAAAAATCACACCCACAGAACTCCTCAGCACAAAAAGATTCACCTCTTTGAAACTGAACAACCTCCACTGCCCTTTTATTGTCTCAAACCCATCCACCTTGAACATGATAACTTAATTATATCCCAAACTGGGCAGACTGAAATCTCATTTGTGACATGATCCTTTTGGTGTATAATAGTCTTAACAAGCCTTAATTTTCCACTCTGTCTTCCTGTCATAGTTACTTACCACTGCTAAGAATAATGAGATAAAAATGTGAGGTTGAACTGCACAAAGGAAAAAAGAACCAGTACAGAGCAATGCTCACATGGACTTCCCACAGAGGAATATCTAATGACACTCCTCAGGCACTTCTAAGACTCAGCTGCTTCTCTGGACTTCAGGTGAAGAAGGACCACGTTGCCAGATTTTGGGGCGTGGTTTTGCTTTAACATCTTTTTTTTCCAGACATTGTCAGTCTGAAAGGCATGGCTCATCCCTTCTGGCCCATGAAATCAAGGAAACTACCTATCTACTCTACCAAATGATTTTATTTGCACACACTTGCCTCAGCATGACCAATTCACACCATTTCATTGTATGACCATGAGTAACTTCACTTTTTTTTTAGTTTCATAACTTGCGTTTTTAAAACAGAAGTTTCTAACTTTATTGTAAAAATATCATGCAAATGTATATCAAATGTGCTCTGCTGGATCTAAAAAACAGAATTCAAATTTGTGAAAACTGAACAAAATCCCAAAAAAGTACAACTTTCAGACACTTAAGGCAACATTTCACTTAGCAATTTATATTTTTTAAGGACCTTGTCCCTAACTTGTGGAAACATGGATCTATGATTCACTGAAAATAACCATCAACAACTTCAATGTTGATGTATCTACCTACTCATATTCCCACAATGTGTTAGATTAAAAAAAAAGAAAACAAAACCAAACCACCTTAAAAGTTGGCTTTATTTCTTTGTCTTTAATGGGTTTTTTTGTGTTGTTTTTTGTTTTTCTTTAAAATCTGTTCCACTAGCCCAAACTGTTTGATTTTGTTTAGTGTTTACAGCTGGTTTCACCTTACACCTCAGGTTAAGTCTGAAATACTAATACCAATCCTACAGATGACTTTTTAAGGACACTGTTTCACTGGAATGTGATATTATAAAGAAAATAAAAAATTTTAGACAAGCAAATCTGTTTCCTTTTATGCATGTGCATATAAATTTTAACAAAAAATATTAAATTCTTGGGGTCCTAATAATCAGTCATTGTTTTTTCTTTGTTAATTCCTTCACATTAGGAATTTAATTTTAAACTTAAAATGCAAGCTCAAACTTACATGCCATGGGTCTAAAGGACACAGCAGTGATGGGGGTTCTCCTTCCTTTTCTGGTAAGGGGGACCGAGGCAGGCACAAACTGAGCAGCTCGTACCAAACACTGACAAAAGCCAAGTGCTACTGGATGAAGGCTGAAGGTTTTGTCTCAGCACCTACACTCTAATTTGTGTTTTCAAGCACCAGTATGGCAAAGATCTACATTTTTCCTGAAGCTTGAGCCACCCTCCCCACTTCAGTCCATCATCCTCAGGGTCCTGGTGCACCCCAGACTCTGGCTGAGGACATCTTCCATCTGGGACATCACAGGTGTCCCTGTCCTTTGGGGTGCTCCAAAGCAGTCCTGTGAGGTTTGGGGTGTCTCAGGGACAGCAGGTGAGGGTCAGAAGGGTGAGTGCACAGACCTCATTTCAGAAACAAGGCTTAAATGTGATTTACACTGAGCTACTTGAGCAGATTTTGGATGCTGCCCTTTGGTCCAAAAGCAGCTGTATCCCACAGCTCTTCCTTTATGAATGATCCTCTCTCTCCTGGCCAAACACGAGTCTTTTATGACCTCCTCATTGTCTTAAGATATTTAATGTCTAATGAAAAAGATATTTGTTTATATTGAATTACATGGTATATTTGTTTGGCAGCTTGCAGTTTTAGCTTCTCTGACAAACATTTTAACTGCAATGCCTAATCTGCTTGAATACGAGAGAATACACAGTCCTTTTTTCCTTTCTTTTGTTTTTTTTCCTTTGTTTCAAAGTTATCCATTATAATTACGGTAAATAATGTCCTGTCACGGAGCAGAGAGACCAGAGTCTGGGTAGATCCCATCTGTGTAAGTGCTGGAAGCCTTATTGCAGAAATCTCCTTCAGTCAGCTGCTTTGCTGCGTGTTACCACATCATTTTCACCTGCAGCCATCCCGGCTGGTTTTGCTGGTGAAGCACCTGCGGTCTGGGCTCTGGCATGGACACGAGGAGCAGCTAGAGAGGAGCTGCAGGGCTGTGCAGCCAGGGCACCCTCCGTGTGCTCGCTGCCCGTCCCTGGCTCTCGAGGACAGCGGGAAGCACAGACGTGGATTTCACCTGCAGCCCCACACAGCCCCACTGCAGAGCTCAGTGCCTCTGCTGCCTGATCAGAGATAACAAGGGACAAGTCACTGGCAGCCCTTTGAGGCAGGGTGGTTTCTGGAGATAACTAGGGGATGGATTTGTACCATCGCATTTGTATTTAGGATTTGATTAGTTTTTTGCTTTATAATTCTCGTGATATTTTTAGTCTAGCTTATTGAGCATCAGAGCAACCTTCTCTCCAGCGACCAGTCTAATACCACCAAAGCCCCACAAGGGGCTGTTGGGACACTAAAGACCATCTATCCTTATGAATAATGCATCTATTTCCTACCAAGGCTCAAATCCCATTAATACTATAACATTGTTACATCTCTTATTTACACTTTTCTATTTATGGGATAAAAGATAAATTCTGAACAATTTTTTTTCAAATTAAGAAGAAATATGAGTAGATCCAAATCATTTCACATAGAACATACCAAAGTTATTGCCAGAAGGAAGTGGTTAGAAATAGAAAACAAAATTATGAAATAAGAAATAACCCAATTAAGTGGGACAGGCATGCACATTTCAAGATCCCATCTGAAAATGCCCACTAAAATGCATTGAAACCCCATGTTCTGCATGGGGAATTCCCATCATGGTGAGAATGAATCCAGAATTAATCCATCTGTGACAGACAGGGGGACTGCATGGAATTACAACATGGATATTATAACATCACCAGGGTAACTGTCTGACCAGAAAAAGGAAAAAAAAATGCTGAGATCATCAGAACAGGTTGTAAAACTACTTTCTCTCTGGGTGTGGGTAATTCCAAATGTGTCGTGGCCTAATTAGGCAGAACCTGGATGGAAGAGCCTCTCTCCCTGTAGGTTCACAACAGCAAGATCTCAGCCTCCTCTGCATGTCTGACTGCTGCTGCTAATACTTCTACTGCTGATGAATAATTAATTGCAGTGAGGATCTACTAAAATCCAGTTGCCCTCAATGTCCCCTTCATACTTAGCAAAAACAAATAAAGTAAACCCCAGAAGACTGAGTAACTTGCCTAGCAGAGCTTGGAAATGAGCATTAGTCACATCAGAGCATGTTTGAAGATAAATCTTATAAATGAAAAAACATACTACTGCATGTGTAAGGTGAAGTATATAAAGCTCAGAAAAATACAGCTTTGCATGCATAACTAGATTTTTGATATATTCAGTATCAAATCCAAAAGGTAGCACATTACAAGAAAAATATATTACTGTATCCAGTGCAGATCTGCAATTCCTTCCTGAATTATTACCAAGCAGTTTGCTACAGAATTCACCAACACATTGCCTTCCCCAGCCCCATTAGGTAATTTGCCTTTGTCCAGAACTGACCACACACTCTATTTCTGAAATGCACAGAGGCAATAAAAAGAATATGGAGGTTTAGCAAGTGAGGCACTGAGGGACTAATATTCAGCAATGCTAATTCCAGTTAAATTTATATTATATTGAAAGAAAATGCTGTTAAAGAACAGCTTGGCATACATCGAGACATGTGGTTACCAGATTACTTTCTATCTCCGCTCCAAAACATTTAGAGAATTTCTCATTAAAATTATTTAAAGTGAAACAAGTCAAATAAATCTGCTTAAGCTGTTGTAGCATTGCCTCATTTGTGCTGAAAAAATGTTGCTTGTTTTTTACGTTCTATTTTAACTGTACATATGAGGCTTTACTCGCCCATTAACAAAATACATCACCTCCCAATTGCTTTCTATACCTCCTTAAATGTTAAACATAAACATATATACCATCTGTTTCCTATCATGAACTGATCCAAAATGGCTGTACTAGACACCTCCACATAATAGATCATCTTAAAACACCTTAGTGGCTTTGCTTTATGGAGTTATTTTCCTGTGACAAATTATAAACCTACACTTCAAGAACACGACCGATCTGTAGCCTTGATTGCAGTTTCTGGATAGTTTCTCTCCATTTTAACAAAATGTGCTGGCTCGTATCTGATACAGCAATTTTTTTTTAAACCATAAGGCTACCTTTGTTGCTGTGATATCTTGCAAATTCAGTTAATTTCTCCAGTTAGTAATTTCTCAGCTAACACTTCATGAGCGTTCTGATTGAAACCACTGCAGTTCAAAATAGTGACTGCTATAACTTACAAAATTATTATGTAGCTGTTGTGTAACTGAAACTGCAGAACAAATTACAGGGTTTATCATCAGTCTGCAATCAAAAATAAATTTCAGGAGGAAAAAAAATCACATTTCTGTTTTAAAAAAATCGTCTTTGCAATGCTTGTACTTGTGAACTCCAGCGATCAAATGTTCGACAGGAAATGGACAAAATATAGTCATAAATGTCATTGAACGAAAATTTGGTTCTGAATGGATTTCAAATGTATTTTCTCCTCAGGTTCAGCTCTATGAAAAAATGATTCTGTCTGGAGCAAGTCGAATTCAGTGAGGAATTTCTCCTTGACTTAAATAAGCTTTTGACCAAGGGCTCGCAATATTAATGCATGAACCTGCAAACCCTTATTTCCCAGGGTAGCTCCAATGAATCCTAGACTGATTAAACCTCTGTAGACCTGTGTGCAGAAGCAATACTCTGTCTGCTCATTCTCCCTTAAATGTAAGAGCTCAAATGGTTATGAGACAGTATTGCTACAGGTTTGATCAAAAATAAATGCCGTATATCTAAGGACCATGAATAAGGGATGAAACAGCAAGTCTAGAGGTAAAAGAGCTAAGGGGAAATATATAAAGATACCCTTGCCTTGGACTGTATAGTCTCAGCAGAGTTTCTTGCCATGTCAGAGGCTTTATTCAGAAGTACCTGCTAATGCCTCTTAGCTACACTACCCCAGCTCATGAGGCAAAAGCAGGCAGACTTCTGTGGGACTGCTTGGTAACCTCTTGTCACCAGAAATAAAGAACTGGAGTGCTGGTATTGTTGCTGAGTCTGTAAACCAGTGCTACCAGAGGAAATAAACCTGCAAAAGCTTGAGGAAAAAATAGTGCAGAGATTCCCTAAGCCATTTTTTTCTCCAAGGAATTTCTGAAGAAACGGAGGAACAAGGAGGAAATACCAGGCCTTTAATTATTTAAAAAGTGGAGGGGAAAACTTTTTTATCTGTGTCCCCCCACACAATCTCATGCAGTTAGAGGTCCCCTTATTGTTTCAGTCTACCTGAACTCCACTCTGCAGAAAGGCTGAGGAGACCTCCAATGGATGGACCATGAAGCTTTCCTCCTATCAAACGCTGTCTCTCCCTGTTGTGTAAATATGTAAGGTCACCTACTCTTTTGGTGCTGCATAAAGAACACTCAGCTACTTTTTAAACAATTGCCATAGTGTTCTTCCTTCTCCTTGTTTCTAGCTTTGCTGCTGCTGTTTGTGTGATTTACAGAGGTTGTTTTTATTCCTCAGAGCTTTCAGAGCAGTTAAAGAAAATAAAGAAAAAATGACCAAGTATTTGAGAAGAATGGAAGAGGTAAAAGTTGGACACAAAGGCAGAGATACCAGGAACAACTCCTAAAGAGGAAAGAATAAAATACACCTTGTTTTCAACATGCCTTAACAGGCACAAGCATTCCAGATTCAGTTTATTTTAAATTGTAAAATGGTTTGGAGGGGAGACAGTCAGTAACTTCTAAACAATGTGGACATCCAATTTAATGAAACAGCAATCACTTGTCTATTGTGAACTTCAAACTCAGCTGTATTTATAATACACAGTTGTTCAAATAAACTGGTAAACTGTGATACGCCCTACTTGCACTGACCACTTGTATGCTGGATTTTTCACACCCAAGAGGTTAAAAACCTCCAAAACAAACATCCAAATGGGTTGTTTTGGGATTTTAACTGTTTCATCTTGATGGTTGCACAAACATGCCATATCTAACCTCTGTGCTAACATGTTGGCTCACAGGCTCTGTCCTCCTTTTCACCCTTCTAACCTCAGCTGAAGCTGCTGGAACTTGCAGAGGCCACTAATCCATGTCCATACCTCAGCAGCCTGACTTCTTCACTCTCAAATTCATGTCTCTTGCCCTCTGCTCTGCATTTCAAAATCCAGAATTAAGCAAACCTGCAGTAGATGTGCATGTTGAAATGCACTATTGCTTTCTGCTTTGTAGTTTCCTTGTTGCCCAATAGCTCTGTCAGTAGTCTTTTTTTTCTCCTGCACATACTGCTGTTTTATCAGTACAATTTCTCTGAGAATTTAAAAGAAAAGAAAAAGTAAAAAAAAAAAAAAAAAGCAGGATCTCAATAACATCCTTAATAAAAAGAATTTTCAGGCTTTTTTTTTTTTTTTTAAGGTAGAGTATGACACAGCTCAAAATGACACACACCAAATAAACAGGAAAAAATTTGCCAATGCTTGTTCTATATTACACACCCATTGAACATTTTGGGTGGAGAATCTCCAAGGAGGTCAAGCTCAGTTCTTTCAAAATATTTCCATTTCTACACGAGGAGGCAAAATATCTCAATCCTTAAACCTCACTAGCCTTTTCTATTTCTATTGAAACTTTAACAAAGTTTCCCAGAAGACACCTATGTTCCATTGTATGAGATAGACCAGTGGCAAAATTTAATGTACCTCTCCCATTGCAGATCATGAATTTGCCTAAATTGCCATTTCTGCTGTGCCTAATGCAGGCACTATGTCCATTTACTAGCCCACTGCAGGGCTAACTGGGGAAGGTAGCTTTTCCACATTGCTTCTGCCTCAATCTGTATTTATTGTTTCAGTTCTTTTGCATCATTTTAGACCATTTCTAAATCATCTAAATCCATATGTTACCAGGAACTGAATTCACATGCTCAAAGACAGTTCCTCAGCTATAACTTTACCATTTTGCCAGTGTCTTTACTAGGTTCTAGAGGGACTTTTGACACCAGCATGAGCGAAGCAGGAGCCACAAAGCAACACCAAACAAGTTCTGCATGGGTCTGGAGCCAGGGTGCATGCCAGGCATGCTTTGAAGAGGCATTGCTCTGAGAGAATGTGGCTCAGAGAGGCTGGTGCTCGACAGGGTGAAGGTCAGCACCAGCAGCTGGGTCAGGTCAGCCCTAAGCAGCCTCAGAAGTGTCTGCAGCAGGCAGATCTCACGCAGTGCCTCCCAAGCTCTCCTTCCCACAGCTGCACCCCGAAGCTCTGGGCTTGTTTCCCCATGCACTGCTCCACGTCCACGCTCTGCAGGTGTCAAGGACAGCTCCTGCCTCCAGGCAGCCATCCCTCCTGGCTTTGTCCTTCCCTCTGAATGCCCACTGAACTCCTTTCCCACACGCCACACTCGTCCCATGGGCACTCACCCCTCCAGAACAAACGATTTGAAATGAAGGTGCAGTCTTGCAGTAACAATCGCATTAACTATTTATTCCGCTGAGGCAAGCGATGAGTCCAGAGCAGCTTCTCAGATATGGAGGAACTTCTAGTTTCTACTGCCAAAATTATTTTCCCAACAGGGCTTGTCTTCCACAAAGTGACCTGACCCAAAGGTGTGACTCAAGACAAAGCAGTAAGATAGTACTTGACATTGCTTGGTGTGTAGGACTTGGAGAGAAGAAAGATGAAAACAGACACGTGATGCTGATAAGAATTTCTTTTTTATGTTATTCCAATAAAAAATACATTCATACAGAAATATAACAATCTTGCAAAAAACAATTTCAAATAAAATCTTGTAAAACAAAATTTTTACAAAAATCTTACAAAGAGATTCTTTAGATAACAGGGTGCTTCAAAAACAAAAAAAGAAATTTCACTAATAGAAACTTTTTCTTCTTAAATTTCAAGCAAAAATGTTTTATTTTTTTTATTTTTCAGCTTGATTGAGGCTCAGTTATCACCTGAACAAAATGTACTTGCTTATTAAGAAAATTACAGGCATTTGACATATGGCACACAGCCCCACCCCATCTGATGGTATTTCACAATTGAGACAAGCCAGTGCAAGTTTTTTTGTTTGTTTGTTTTTTTGTTTTTTTTGCTTTTGTTTTTTTGGGGGTTGGTTGGTTTGTTTGTTTTTGCTTTTTGTTTGTTTGTTTTTTTTGTTTTATTTTCTTGTTTATAAGAATTACGGCTAAGCCAAGGACAATGCAAACAAGGAGTTAAAAATACAACAAAACCCAATTGTAAATAGAAATCCATTTTCTAGAAATTTTTGTATGTTTGGGGGAAGAAAAAAAAAGTGCATTTTCAGGCAATTTAAACCAAAAATGAACTGACAATGATTTAAGCCTGTGTGTTCCATAGAACCAGATCACTTGCATATACTTTTTTTAAACCACTTATCTACATACATTTCCAGGAAGATATATCAAAATATTAGCAGAGTAAGCAAGACTGATAATTAATAGTAAAAGAAACAGGTCACATGTTTCATTGCATCGACTGTAGTGAGCTGGTTTAAAAAAAACAAAACAAAACAAAACTGGTTTTGGACAGACTATTCCTACTCTAGGAAAAAACAGTCTTTATTTTAGCTGAACTATGTAAAATTAGAGCTCAACCACCACAACGACTAGCTCACTCACAGGTCCTCCAGTAAGCTGGAAGGCCAAAACCCGAGTGCACTTCTGCACACAGCTAATATTCTTTCAGCATGCCAATATTCGGTTCATATCATTCTTAAATGGCCACAGATACGCTATTCCAGACAACCTAATAACTACAAAACACAGTCAGCAGTCTGAGAAGGACTGAATGCCAACAAAGCCTTTAGCATACCATTAAGCTAAAGGTAAAGCCTCTAAAAATGCTAGATTTTAATTAACTGTATCTTTCATTTCTTTGTCTCCTTAATGACCATATTGCGGGGGGGAATAGGGAAGAGGGAATATTTTGATGGGCTGTGGCATTTTCTAGCTATGTGTTCTAATTCTTTTCCTTTTAAAAAAAATATTTATATATTATCTATATATATACACACATACACAGACTGTACACACAAATATACATACACAATTATTTTTCTGCCCACTTTTAAAAAAAAAAGTAATATAGTTTCTTTCTGTATGACCAACAGATAGCTAGATATATAGATGTGAAACTTGTGCCTTTTAAGCAAATACATCTTTTAATACTTCTGTATCTTTAATATGTATGAAAACTTGACATATTAAGTACAGTTGGGGTGTGTATATACACAGTTGTTGTGCAAGGTCAATATAAAAAAAGTCTCAAGGTGGCAGAACTGGTCAGGTATTCAATTGGCATATGCATTATACTGTAACACAGTCAAATTGTCTAAAGTTAAACAAATACTGTACTGACATGAATGACTTTTCTCTATATTTGTCTTTGTGAAGGAGGACCCTGGAAGTAACCTTTTTTTCCCCTCATATTATACATTTGATACAGTACAATGCCAGGTGAAAAGAGAGCCTTAATAAAGCATGCATCACCCATACCCCTGTATAAGACCCCCTGCAAGAGAAGGTCACTTGCATAAGGCACCATTATTAAGGTCAACAGTGCATTAACAGCTAGAAAACCAGAAGTTAGTCCTCAAGGCATAAATAAGAGAAAAATTAGCTGCATGAGAAAAATCAGTTTCTAACCAATAGTGGTTTTATCCACCCAACAAAAAAATTATTCATGTTCCATACATTATGTAACATTAGACCAATTGTATTTTAGCTGCTCTTAACTGGAATCAAAACTGCAGTCCTGATTAAAGAATGGAAAAGCATATAGTTCCCCAGAACCATGCAATAACCTTTGTATTATAATGAAAAGTTATAGTTGTGTTACATTTGTAAATACACAGCTTATACAATGGATTACAAATGAGCTCTGTAGCAAGTAAAACAAGCTACTTGACACATTGCACGTTTAATAGCTGCACCAGACACCTAAAGCTCCTCTCACACAGGAACAGGGAGGTTCCCCATTTCCATTCTGGCATCCTGACTCTTTTTATTCCCCCCTTTCCCCCTCTCAGGTTTTCCCTCTAAAAAGGTGCAGACACCCCTCCCCCCACCCCTAGGAAATGATTGGTGGTCGTCCCATCTCACAAGATATTCCTCACATACAAGACATTCAGACTATTTTTTTTCTCTTACAGTTATAAAACAACCACAAGAAAAAAAATGTGCCTCAGCATACAGTCATCAAGAGATCCTCATCGCATACAGTCGCCCAATCATTAACATTCTCAGTGCACATGCTCACGGCAAAGGCTTAGGAGCCACTCAGAAGGTTAGAGACCAGTGTATGAGTCCAGGAAACCCCAAACATCACGCACCGCGGTTGCTATGCCGTTCTTACATGACTTATTAGCCCTCAAAAGACCTTCAGGGAAGTGAGGTCCTGGAGGCAACTGGGTAGGGTGCAAAATGGCATGCTTTGGCTGGAACACGCATCCCTCCGCTCAAGGCTCCGCGACCTTGACGCCTCTTAGCCCGCAGGATTCACCTCTTGACCCGCTCAGAGGTGTCTCTTCATGTGAAGGGCCAGGTGGTCGGACCTGGAAAAACACCTGCAAGGCAAGAGCAGCTGCGTGTTAGCCCGGGGCTCAGCACCTCCCCTGCCCTGCTGCCCCAGACACAGCTCAGGGAGGAGGGAGCTGGCAGTGCTCAAGGGGTCTGCGGGCACCCAGGAGCTCTGGGCTTCTCAGCACTCATCTGCAACATCAGGCTACAAACCACTTCCCAACGATTAGGAAAATGGAAGGGTTTTTCTAGCCTAAATATGCAATAGTTCCTTAAAGCTACCAGACACGGCTGTGTTCCCAAATGATTCCTACACAAGTGAAAAGCAGCCCAGACTGGCTTTCCAACAAGCATTAAAAATAACTATTTAAAAGGGTGCATTTCAATCACATACCTGTCACAGTGACTACATTTAAAAGGCTTGGCACCAGTGTGCTTTCTGAAGTGTCTGGTTAATTCATCACTTCTTGCAAAACGCCACTCACACCCTTCCCATGAACATCTGTAAGGCTTTTCCCCTACAAAGAAAGCAGATTACATGTTAGTCATGACTTCATTCAAAGACAGGTGCTATCATCTTCTATGTAAACCTCCTTTGCTCCTCCAAAGACAGACAATTTTATTTAACCTATCTGAATGCTTCAGAACACGCAAGCAAGAAGGCTCACAAAATTCATCCACGTGATTCCTACTTATCTTGCTGCAACAGCACATCAAATAATCTCATTCTTATGAAAAAATAATAAAGAAAAAACAAGTGATTAAGCAGGTTCCCAGGAAACAAAGGAATCCAGCCCTCTACCATTCCTGTTCATCTGTAATGGCAGGCTTACTCCCAAACAGGTACCATGCAGCTCATAAAGGTGATTAAAGACAACACAGCTAGGCTCCAAAATGCAATTAGGCTACTGTATTGCATCAAAGTCCTCTGTCACTCACTCATCTGCATAACATGCAACCTCCTTTCTGCTGAGCCACTTATTCTTGGAAAAGCTTCCATGCCACTTTGAACACTGCTATTTCAGCATTCAAGAAATACCACTTCCATTCACAGGAACGTTCTCAACCAGACAGCACCAGAACACCAGTTCTGCAATACTTCTGAGCCTGGCAGCTATTTATGTCTGCTCAACAGCCACGGTTTCAGGGGAAATTGTTTTTTTTCTCTTGAAATAATCCTGCTTTATCTGACTTCTGCACAACAATGGGAGCACCCGAGCTTGCTCAGACTTCCTATAAAAGCCACAAAATGCTGAGCTCATGAGTCAAAATAGAATCCTTTCCTTGAATTCTCTTTCCCACATCTTGGGAGGGGGGAAAGAAAAAAGCCAACTATCCATATAGGTGCTTGGATTGGTACACCAAGAACACCATGCCAGCTCCTCACACTAAGCCATGACTACTGAGCCAAGGCACAGCTCTACACATCTAACTGCTGTCATAAAGAGATGTCAAATAATAATGCTCAAACAAGCACATCAGCAGGCTACTTCAACCATAAAATATTTATAAAAGCCCTGAAGTGTCTATCTTTCTCACTTTTTTTCCCAATAACACACAGGATTGTTATTGCTAGTTCAGGTTTCATAACAATAAAATGCTGTTGCTCAGTAATTTGGGGTCAAATTATACAGTAGATTGTACATTTTTAAGTCCAATTGGGCAGAAGTGTCAGAAGGACAACAACACGCTGTGTCTTTCCAAGATTTTTTGCTGATAACAATGGCACGCATAAGTGTTAAAATAATTACAAATACAGCTATATTTGATATAATCAAGGCCTTGGTATGTCTGATAAAATAGACCTGATGAGGACTGAAACATAAAAACGAGCTCTTACAGTATTTAGAGATTAGACTGATCTTTGGATATACATTCCTATATTTTGTGCAAAAAAAATTCATGCTCCCTTTTGCTTTGAAAATAATAGTCAAGAAAGGCCTGGCCCTATTTTGGTTGGACCTTTGCTCCTGAAGACTGCATGCAGGTGCAGCTTCCCAAGCAGTGCCTGCTTAGACGAGTGGCTCCTGTTTGCTATGGCAGCAGCCCCATCCACCAGCAAGTGCCTGGCTCATGAAGGGAATGAGGAAGTGATGTTGTCCATGCTGGTAAGCCTCTGCTGCTATTACATCATCTCTCCAAACCTGGGCTACCACCCAGCGATTGAGCAAGGCTGTGACACCACCTCAGCAGCAAGGGGCATTCCCTGCAGCAGCTGCCAGCCGTTACCACACGGGGTTACTAACCTGTGTGAGTGCGCTGGTGTGCTTTCAGATGTGAACTTTTGGTGTAAACTTTCCTGCAGCCGTTGAAGTGGCACCTGTGGACGCGCCGCCTGCCATCTGGCGAGCTGTCCCCGGCGGAGGGTGCACCTTTCTCTGCAGTCTTTCCAGCGGTACCCGTGCGCATCTTCCCCGGCGAATGCAACTCACCCGGCGTACAACTCCATAGCTGGGAAGAAGGCTCCTTGCTCAGCTCAGGAGACGAAGGGGGAGTGGAAGTGACAGATGAACTCAAGTTTCCTGAACTGGCTAAAACATCACTTATAGGGTCAGAGGTAAACTTTGTCGTGGGCGACAGCTCCTCAGAGCTGTCTGAAGATTCGCTGCTCACGTCAGAATTCAAACTGTTGGTCTCTAAGTTCTGACTGGCAAGACTGTCCTCTTTTGAGACACATGTGTTCTTCAGTTCAGATTCCTCCTTTTTCTCACGTGCCAGAATAATTTTGGTCCAGAGATCCTCTTGGCTATCAAATTTGATTTCAGATGCAGAAACATAACAGGGTTCACTCTGAAGATACCGCTCCAACTCCAAACATGTCTAGGTGAAAGAGAAGGAAGAAGAAAAGAGTAAAGTTACAGGCCTGCTTAAAAATAAACCAAATTATTTTACACTTCAAAAAGCATGCAGGAATGTAGTACGTTCGATTTGAGGTTTCTGGGTTCAAAACAAATTAAAGGCTCCTCAAGCCGTAACTAGGTGACTGTTATGATGAAAAGGAATCGGTTTTTGAGACCTGGGCAGGAGTTCAAACACACAGCTGAAGGTGCAAGTCAGCTTTGGTTTCCAAAATAGCATTCTAATGACTCAGTTAAATTATCGTCACTCTCATCATAAAATCTGTGTTTTCAGCAGGCTGACGTTGAAAAGGACCATAGAGAACCACAACATAAAGCTACACTTCACTGTTGCACCTTGACTAATTTCAAGTTGTTTTGTATCTCTCTCACACAAACACGAGGCTGAAAAGACCCAAGTGAATACAATGTGCTCTGACACGCAGTTAAAAGCCAAACCCTGTGTCAGAAAACAAAGCCACATTTCAGCATGGCTGCGGAGCTGCCGGCCTGTCTTCTGGGGACATCAATGGAGCAGCAGACATCCTCCCATTTCCTGTGCATGAGAACACAGCACACTCGACTTTCAAAGAATGTCATTTCCAAGCGCACTGGCATGCACACCACATCACTCAAACTGCTCCCATGCGTGTTCAGAGGAACACGGAGAACTTCAACAACAGAGGAGAGGGAAGGAAAAAAGCTCCAGAATAGAAATGTCCTGTTCTATAGGATGTGAAATGGGAAATTACTCCGAGGTCCTGCTGGGAGTCCCACAATGAACAAGAACTTTATCTACTGGCCAAGAGTGCAACTGTATGAGTCATCTCTTTCTTTCTTTCACGCAATGCCAAAGGAGACTTCCTTTTAAAACCATGACCATCTGCCAAGAAAGTACTCTGCAAATGTACATGTAACAGTACATGGACAACTTCCCCCCCAGCCACATTCCCCTGGACTCCATGAAAGAAAACAAAACAAAAAACAAAACCACCTTAAATGGGTGAAACTGGGGGTTTCAATTTCATTTCACCCTTCTGACTTTCTACCCATTCTTCAGAGAACAGAAGGAAAAAAAAAAAAATAAAGAACGTGAACTGTTATGGCAACAAGCTGATGTTTCAGGATTATTCTTTCCACTATAGGAAATGATCCATATGGAAGCTTTACACAGAAAACGGACACACCAAGTTTCCAACCCAAACACTACTTATTTTAGCAAGATCATCTTTTCCAAGGCCGGTAGCAAAACCCGGTCCCAAGTGCCGCACATTCCCCCACAGCCCTTTCCATCTGCCCACGAGCGGAGCCGCCATGGGAGCAGCCTCCTTTCTCCCCAGCGCCGCTCCAGTAAACTGGGTCACATGCTCCGGTCAGGCTCGGAGTGCAGGCAAAAATCGGACAGAAAAGTCAGAACCACAAACAAGCCCCGAAACCAAACCCACTGTTGCACACGGTATTTATGTATTTGTCTATAATTAGGGAACTGGGTTGCAATGCTGTTAAAAACAAGAAGGTTTTCTACGGGGACAGCACAACAGTGCTTTGATTTTCAGTGAAAGCAAGCAAAAAAAGCATTTATTAAGATCTTGTTAAACTTTCATATTCCCGGCTAATTTAAATTCCTCATTAGGTAGATTAGTAATGGGGAGCAGAGTGAAGCTCTCCGAGTTTAAATGCCTCTGAAGGCTACTGGGAACGAGGGCTGGCGCTTCGCCAAGAGCCCGAATGCCTGAAGGAAACTACTTAGCTCCATTTCAATCACGTACTATGGAGCTGCCGCTCTGAAAGGGGAGCGGGGGGAGGGAAAAAAAAAAAAAAAAAAGTCATTGCATACAATTAGTAGGCATGTGAAGGTTGTAACACTTCGCATTTCAACCTTCTGGGAAAGGCTCCTTGGTCCTCGTGCAGAGGCAGCAGGAGTCCGGCCGCGGAGCAGCCCGGCGGAGCGCAGCCTGCCCGAGCCCGCGGCTCAGCGAGCGCAGGAGCGGGGGAAACCGGCCAAAACACATGTCCATTAAAGGGAAGAAGCCTCCGTTCTTCTCCCTTCCCGGCCACGGCAATTAGCACAAGGGGATCGCTGTCATATGACTGACAACTCACGGGCTCGACAAAGCTCCGTGCGCTGCGAACAGCCGCGCTCTGTACATGCACACACACATGCACACACACAGACGTGTGCGCCGGCACTCCTGCAGGGCTTTTTCCCCGTCTTCGCCAGGAACAAAAACAATAATAGTATACGTTTGCAGAAAAAAATAATTAAACAAAGCAAAACAAAAAAAAAAAAAACAGAAAAAAAAATCATAAACGCACAGCACAGGGCGCAAAGCAGCCCTTGGCCAAGGCAGGGAGCTCGGATGACAAGACCCAGCTGTGGAGTCTGGACCGGGTACAAGCGCAAAACTTTTGCCAGGACTCGGTGAGGAGCGAGCGGCGCTCGGCGCGGCGCGGGCGCTGACAGCCCCCGGCAGCGCCGGCGGTCAGCAGCGACACCGGGACGCGCGGCTCCTCGTCCGCCGCGGGACTGCTCCCCGAGCCGTCTGCTCGGAGCGACACACCTGCTCCGCAACACCGTACACATTTGTGCTGAATGCTCCCCAAACTCCTCGCTGACACTTGGGCTTGATTTTTTTTTGCCTTTTTTTTTTTCTTTTTCTTTCTTAAATCCGCTTATCCTTTAATACGGCTTTAAAAAAAAAAAATCCCCGACAACAACAACAACATCGACATCCTCGTTTACCTGTTGCCAATATTCCTCCAGGGACGGCAAGGCTGAGAAGTAACCCGTGTCGTGCACAATCTGGAGTTCCTGGAAGATGCTGCACATTGGGAGAACATCCATGTCTCAAGTTGCAACAACAAAGTCAGTGCTGGTTACCAAAAATACAGATGCCTCCTTTATGTGCAGGGGTTGCGGGGTGTGTGCGGGGGGGTGTTAACCTCTGCTCTCAGTTTCCAAGTCCCCCCCCCCTTCCTCCAGAGATGAAAAAAAAAAAAATATAAAAAAAAAATTGTATATATAGAGATATATATTAATTCCTTGAGGAGCTCGGGGAGGAAAAAAGACCCAAAGTTTCATGCAAAGTTTAATCGCACAGCAGGGCAGGACGTCTCCCGGGGCGGGCGCGCGGCTGTCCCCCCTCCCGCGGCCGGCGGACCTGGCGCAGGAGCGGCCCCAATATTTGCAAACACGGCGCGGACTCTGCGAGCGGAGCCCCCCGCAAAACTTCCCTATTCAAAGCTCTGCCCGGCCGCGCCGCCGCCCCGCCCCCGCGCCCGCCCCCGCCCCGCGTGATCCCGGCGCGCCGCCCGCCGCCGCCGCCCAATCCCCGCCGCGCGCCCCGCGACCCGCGTGCCCATGACGTCAGAGCCGCCCAATCGCCGCGCCGCAGACATCGCGGCTCCTCCTGGCGTGACCGAGCCCGGCCGTGACGGCTCCCGCCATTGGCCCGATTCGAAATTCGCCCCCTCCTGATTGGCCGGCCCGGCGGCAGGCTATTTTTAGCAGGGTATATAAAGCGGGGAAGCAGCGGCTGCTTTTTTCCGAAGGGGCGGTGTGCGCGCGCGGGGCTGCCGCGCGGGGGAGGGGAGCGCCAGGCGCGCGGCGCTGCCGGCGGCGTCCGCGGGGGGCGCTGCGGAGCCGGGCCGGGGCCGAGCCGTCGTGTCCCGGCTGAGCGGGGTGCCGGTGATCCCCGGGCCTGAGCGGGGCTGTGCCGTCGTGTCCCGGCTGAGCGGGGTGCCGGTGATCCCCGGGCCTGAGCGGGGCTGTGCCGTCGTGTCCCGGCTGAGCGGGGTGCCGGTGATCCCCGGGCCTCGGCAGGGCTGTGCCGTCGTGTCCCGGCTGAGCAGGGTGCCGGTGATCCCCCGGCCTGAGGGGGGCTGTGCCGTCGTGTCCCGGCTGAGCGGGGTGCCGGTGATCCCCGGGCCTCGGCAGGGCTGTGCCGTCGTGTCCCGGCTGAGCGGGGTGCCGGTGATCCCCGGGCCTGAGCGGGGCTGTGCCGTCGTGTCCCGGCTGAGCAGGGTGCCCGTGACCCTCCCCGGCCTCAGCGGGGCTGCCGGCGTGTCCCGGCTGCCCAGGGTAACATTGACCCCTCTAGGCCTCTACAGGGGTGTCCAGTTTTGTCCCATTTGTCTGGGGTACCCGTGACCCCCAGGCCTGTGCCAGGGTGTCGTGTCGTGTCCTGTTTGTCCGGGGTGACTGTGATCCCTCAGGCCTGTGCCGGGGTGTCCCCTGTGACCCCTGTTTGGGTACCTGTGACCCCGCTCAGGTCCGAGCAGGGGTGTCCCCTGTGACCCCAGTTTGGGTACCTGTGACCCCGCTCAGGTCCGAGCAGGGGTGTCCCCTGTGACCCCAGTTTGGGTACCTGTGACCCCGCTCAGGTCCGAGCAGGGGTGTCCCCTGTGACCCCCCCACAGCACCTTCCCCGTGAAGCTGCAAAGCAACACCCATGGGCTCTGCAGAACCCCTGGATTGTGCTCTGCCGTGGGCAGGAGGGTTTGGATGTTTCTGTCCTCCCTTTGTCCCCTGAGGGACAGCTGGCCTCAATGACACCTTGGAGCGGGAGCTGGGTCCCAAAGCAGACTTGGATGCTGGTCCTGGAGCTTTGCATGGAGGGAGATCTTTGCACGGACAAACCAAGCCGGTGCTCCTCGCCAGCACCATCTGACACGGCTTCTCCCAGTTCCACCTAAGCACAGACAGTTATTTGTGTTGATGGAGCGTCAGCTTTTTTAAGACTAGACTTGTCAATGATATTAGTGTCTTACTATAATTTAAGAAACTGTGGTCATTAGCTTTCCAAAGGAGTGTCCAGTATGTGGAACAAACAGTCCTAATGTGTTTTGTTTTGTTTTTTATTAAAGACTTCTATTTTTCTGCTGATGTTTCCGTCGTAATATCAGCTTTATTCTTTCCACTTCCCCACTTTTCTCTGTATCTGTTGCTGGTTGCCTACAAATGGTAACTGAAGTGTTTAATGTGCATTTCTTCTGCCTGCTGTCTTCTGTGAGCTGGTGATTGCAGATGTGAAATGTCAGTCTGACTTTCCATCTCTGGGCCCTTCATAAACTATTAATATGGTGATTCCTTAAACAAACAACTGGTGTTCATGGTTGGTTTTCCTGTGTCTATGGAAAAAAAAGTGTAAGGTCAATTAGAGCATTATTTTATGTTTACAAAAACAAGGTGATGCTGAAAACTCAAAACATCTAAATCCAGATAATTATGCACACTTTGTTGAATCAGTAATTCTTTAGTTGGTTTCACATGGCCAAACATGTAAATATATATCCAAAATTGCCTTGCAGGCAGCAGATAGTGCAGGTAGTTTTGTGTGTCTACTTGTGGCCGAAACTAGATCCTTTTTCTGAAGAAAACTGCAGAAGGAAAAAAAAATAAGGACCCTGTTAAGTAGATGGATCATACATCTTACTTCAGTCTACTTTTAGTTCTGTGGAGTAAAATATTTTTTGGCCTGAAATGCGGTGCGGGCTCCAGTCAAATATAACCTGGTAACATAACTCTGGGAATCATTAGTGTTTTTTTAACTGACCAGCTCCCTGTTTAGACAAGATTTTATTTTCAAACATAGTGACAGTAAATGCAAGTATCTGCTCTTTCTATTTTACACTTGCCCCCTTTTTAGCTGTGTGTCATGTCAGAGAAATCTGGGCTGGTCAGAGGCTGGATGAGGTTGGCTCTGCCCACGTGGAGTTTGAGGATCTTATTTTGTATGGGCAGTATTTCCCAGTGAAGGACGACTGGAAATAGCAGATGTAAATTGATGAGATGCAAAGGTCCTTAAATGAAATGCCTCTTTAATAAGTATGGTTTTCTGCACTACTATCAGTCTGTGGTTGGTTGAGTGGGATGAAGAATCCTGTTGTAGGAAAAAATGAACCAAATCAAAGAAAACCATGGCACAGATGTGACTATTGTGCAGGAAAAACTGTTTAAGTCATATTCTGATTAAATGCTGGCTTTCATTAGGCAATTATCAATGGGCAAAAGAAAATTGACATATGTGCCACTGGATGGGTTAGTTCTAGATTGCAATTGTACTTTAAAATTTTAATTTCAAGTATCAACAAAGCATCAATAGAACTAAAGGTAAAACTCAGATAAGGAAAGAATGGATAAAAAACAGAGTGAAGAAAATGGACAAAGTGTTTTTAACCAGTATGTATTTTATCAGGAATTAAAATGAAATGGTGAGTCAAAAACATGCTGTGGTTTAGGAGACAGTTCTGTGGAACACAAGCTGAAGGGAAACTACTGGCACTGATAGCAGCCATGTGGAGCAAAGGGATGGCGTGTGAGTGGAAGGGAATTTATTGTAGTCTGTGGAGGATAATAAACATTAGGACAAATTTTAATAGGCCCCAAAATGAAAGAAAATGAAAGAATGAGCTAGTGAAGATACTTGAAGATATAATTTAATCCCTAATGACTTTCTTCTAGCTATACAAAGCAGTTAAGTTTCAAATATCCATTTAATACTACTGGGATTTTTTCAATCATGAGCCAGGATGGAATTTACCTTGGAAACCTTAAAAGAAAACATGTTCTAATTTTAAAAAATCCAAAGCAAAATCAGTCAGTCCCTTGAGACTGCACAACTTTATTTAGAGGTGCCAACCAAGGACAAAGACCCTGATTTAGAGCAGAGGCCTCTTCATTTATGTATGTGAATGTGTGTGTACTGACTGGGCAGTGCTAGTGAGCTAGGAAGGAATACAGCTACCAAGTCCCTTGGATGATTTTTCCTGTCACTGCAGTGCACTTAATTCATAGTGGATACCCTTGATTACAGGGATAGTCACAGACTTATTTCCAATTCTGTAAATGTTCCCTGTGTTTTTAGCTCTGTATGATCAATACCACTTTAAAAAGTTGCAAAAATTAGTGTAAATCATATAGGATTGCTCCAAATGTTAAAGCTTTGCCTGTGAAGTTTCACAATGGCTTTTAAATAGGGCTGTCCACAATTTAGAAGCAGCCAATTTACCACTTTAAGGCTGCTGATTTACAAATATGTGCAAGAAAAAAAGCCCTACGTGGTTCCCCCCCCCCCCTTTCCTTTTGCTTCATTAATTTTAGTAAGGTTCTGTCTGAAAAGCTTTATTGCCACATTACATACCCCACCACTTCTCCGTAGTAACCACTTTTGTCAGGAATGGTAGACTGTTCCTGGAAAATCTGCTCTCCAAAGTAGCAGGTGACAGACGGTGTTTTCCAGGTGGGCTGAGCTCCACATGAGGCAGGGGGAGCACCTGTTCTGTTCTTAGAATATTCATGCATTTTTAGAGGACACATCAACTTGGTCTGCATTGTATTCAGTGCTGAGAGTACAAGGAGGAGAAAACTTCCTGAAAACGGTTCATGTACAGCCAGATGCAGGGAGGTTAGGTGAATTAGGCAGTAATCAATAGCTTTTGGTTTGATTAGGATGAATGGACTTTATTTGGGAAAAAAAGAGAGAGGGGGTGTCAAGCATTGACAGGAAAGCATTGTTAGATAGCAGAGAACAGTACTTGAAACTATCTGCTTCCAAGGTGGCAAGTTGCTAAATCGAAAACTAGCATGCAATGTGATTCTACCACAGATAAAGTAAATGCTCTTTGAGGATACATAAATAGAACTGTAATGAGTAGGCAAGCAAGTAGGGTGACTCCTGATCTGTCACTCTGGCGGAGTTAGAGACATACATTTCAGATTATAAACTAGACTAAAACTAGAAAAAGGTAAATTAATTTAAAAGACATAAGGATAAAAATACGGTAAGGAAGAATTTAGGTAAATGTGCCCTGAACTTGTTTGGTAGATATAGAACATAGGAGAGGTGATGTGTTTCCCTACAAATACTGGTAAAAAATTAACCAGAATGGAGGGGAAGAAATGGTTGTCATTAGCTAATGTGAATAGAACATTGAATCAATGACCCTCAGCTGAGTCAGAGGTGGTGTGCTGAGCGATTTTTGTCTTTCTGGTTTGTTGGTTTTTATTTATTTTCCTCTTCAGACAGAACCCACAGCTATGTCATTTCTACAGTTTATCCGCTGCAGAGCCTTGTGGTTCATGCTTTTAAACTCCTGCTTTCACTTTGATTCTCCTAGGTGAGCCTAAACGGTCAGTGAGAAGCTAGCACTCTGGGAGCTGGTCTGTGATTCCCCTCCGCACCCAGAAACAGCATGAGAACAAAAGGTGTCAACAGACGATCCTTTTGCAGGCAGATGTATTGAAGAGTGTCGTCCTTAAGTGTCTGTACCCTCACCTTGAAGGCAATTACATTTTCCATTCCCACAACTGCACTGGAAAGGTGATTCTGTCTCTTGCTGCTGTAGTTACAAGTGATGATCCTGTAGTGGCCTAGTTGCAAACAGATTATTAAATCTGTTTTTTCATGTACTTGTGTTGTCTTTATGTTTTAAATAGGTCTTTTTTTGCTCCCTGATGCTTAGCTGCTGGACATATTTGTGAACAGAACATACATTCACTCTTCAGCTCTTTCTTCTGTGACTGTATTAGGACAGAATTAGACCTCATTTCCACAAGAGGTTCAGTTTAACAGTCTGCTTAATAGTAAACAAGAGTATTAGTAATAGGAGTTATAAGTCCTGATTGAATGAGATTTTCATGGGTTTTTATATAACAAATATCATGTATGGTTTTGTAATGTATTTAAAAGCACTCATCCTTTGATAAGTACAGGGTAAATAAAAATTGAACTTATAAAAAGTTATCAGTTTTCATTTTGGTGAGATGTGAACTTTAAGGTGACTACTTTTCTAGCAGTGCACAAAACCTTCCATGATGCAAAAAATCTTCTGTTCCTAAAAAAAAAAAAAAAAAAAAAAAAAAAAATGAGGTAGCCTTCCTGAACTTTCTTTGTACATATGAATAATCTGTGTAAAGAAAAGCAAGAAAAGCACGACATTCTTTGCAAAGCACCTTTACAAATGACGGGGCTTAGGGTGAGCAGCCTCATAGGTAGCAGAATGGAACAAGTGGGGCTTGCCTGACAAGTTCCTTGGCTGCTTTTAGGAAGTTTACTGACTACTTCTCCAGGTGGAAGAGCAGAATTTGTTATGATTAATGATTAAAAAAGCAGCTTGAACTAAGAAAAAAAAGCAAAACACCTGTGTGACTGGGTGTTTTTTCATTTTCATATGACCGGTTTTTAGTTTTTGCTGCTGTTAATTAGTGAGCATTATTTAACAGAGCATTAAGCTGGGAAACTTAATTCAGACCAATTTTGGAAGCTGTGAGAAAAGGAGCCCAATAAGAACCAGTCATTTTGTGAAGCGAGAGACTGGAGGACTAATGATTGTTAAAAATAGCTGGGCTGTCTCACTAGCTGCTTGTAAGGCTTAGTAAAAGTACATAGAATTAGATTGTAGCTGCAAACTTTCAGAGCAGAATGCAAGGAAGTATTTCTAAGCAGTGATGCCAATTAGACACAGGGCTGGCTGGCCGGGGTGGTTGTGAAACTGCCTTTTCTGGGAATTAGTCATGGCAAGACTAGACAAGGAGTTGTGTGGAAGCCTCAGCCAAGAACGGCAGACCTTTGCTTGGAATGAGCTGCGTGGCCCAGGATAGCTTTTCCAGCTTGTAACGTCTCTGCTCTGACTTCACGTGAAGTTCGTTGTATGGATTGTGAGTTTTGTAAAGGGTTTTAAGGGTTTCCCTATGTCACTCTTTTCTATGGTGAATGGGAGAGGGAAAAAAAGCCTATTGCTGTATCAATTGGGAGCTTTTATCTTCACAGGGTATGGGATGAACCTTTTGCCCCTGGCAACTTGACTTTCCATGGCACAGGAGAGCATTCTCATTGTCTTGCTCCCTATGAGAAGTCAGTGCTGATTCACCCCCCCTCCATTAACTGCAAAATTAGATGCAGGGTCTGATATGCACATGTCCATAGTACATATTTGAGTGCAAAATGAACTGTGGCCTTCTTTGGGACACAAGGAAATAAACACAGTCATTAAAGAGTCAGCACCGTTACCACATAGTGAACCTTTACTCACTGTTCCCACCTATTGTTATTTGAAATACCCCATTTCCTGTTTTCCATAACTGTTGCCAATGGTCAGGATTCAGATCTCATTCACATCAGAGTAACTCTGGTAGCTTTGGGACATCAACAGGGAAAAGGAAGTGAAAAGCAAGTGACTATGATGAAGTAACCCTGAGTTTCCACTGAAGTGCTCAGGGTTTAGTCCCAGTCAGTGCCAGAGCTCAGCCTGGCATGTAGGAATTCAGGGAAATTGCTGCTTGCTGTGCAAGCCCCCATCAATACACTCACACTTGTCATTTACTGCTATTGTGCGCTAGGATGATGACAAAAATAAAATAAAGATACTTACTCGATGCATATCTGAGATGAATGGGCATATATGGCATATAAACACACATAATAGCTAGTTACTTTTTTATTCATCGAGGCTGCTTGGGCCTCATTATGAGACTATGAAGAAGGAAATTTTGAGTGACTGTGTAAAAAGTATTTTTCCTGAGTTTCTTCATTTCAGCCTGGTTAAAAAAAAAAGAAACAAAATAATAATAATAATAAAAAAGACACCCTCCCTCCCCAAAGACCAAAACAAAACCCACCAACTAGTCAACCAACCAACCAAACAAACAAAACCCAAACAAAAACTCAACCAACAAAAAACCCCACCCTTTGTCAAAGTGTGGGAGAAAGGATTTAGAAAGAATTTTTTATCTGAATTCCATAACAAGGAAGCAGAAACACGCATGTAACTGGAGGATCAGACCCACAAAGATACCTCTCAACTCTCAGTATTTAGTGGAAATGTAAATGCCAATAAAGCATTGTGAGTTCTTGGCTAGTGTTATCTCTGGGTCTCAGTTCCCTAACTATACAGAAAGGATACTACTTCCTTCCTTCACTCTATGCCAAGTGTAAACTCTCGCCCAAAATCACAAAGAGAGATTATGGCAGAGCCAAGAAATGAACTCTGATCTTCTGAGTCCTAATCCAGCCTTGGTATCATAAACCCATCTTCCATTTGCTTTTGAATAACGACCAAAGTGTTTACCTTGTTCCTATACATTTGCAACCTGATAGAGCTCTTATCTGTGATGGTCATTGTGTATCCTGCTGGCAATTCCACAGCTTTTTAAAGCTTTTTCCTCCTGAATGCTTTTTTCCTTTCCCCAGGAGATAGGCAGCTTCCTTCAAGACTCTTCCATCAAAGCTTGCCTGTCTTATTTGGTGGTGTGTGCTGTGTGATCTTCAGCTGATGCAGAAACCATCTATGATTTTTTTTTTAATTACATGTCGATGTTCTCTGTCTTCCTTACCTGTAATTGCATCTAATCACTCTCCCTCAAAAATATGTAAAGTTTTTTTAGAAGATGTCCTGGAAGTTTTTTTTGTCAAATAATAATGTTTTTCTTTAAAAGAGCCCTTTTTTGACTTTAAATGCTCAAGGCAAATTGCTTTTTTCAAGGGACAAACAATTAAGTTAGTAAGCATACAGAGAAGCCAAAATAACAATTAAGTTAGTAAGCATACAGAGAAGCCAAAATCTTTCTTTCTTGATATTTTCCATTTTGTTGCACTTTATGAAATTTATTTGAGTGGATATTTTTTTAAATCTCAGTTGACATTCATTTGGAAATCATGAATTTCAGAGGTAGGATAGAAATCAAAAGTTGTATTCAAAGCAAATACATTGTCTTCTTGTTTTAACTGGAGATAAAAAAAATTTAACCAGCTGATCTTTTTGGTATCATCTGATTTAATAGGCAATCATACTTTTGTTTTATGGAATGCTGATTGCACCTTTGACATAATTGTGCACGCGTAGTGTAAATTTGAATGTAAATGTTCTAATTTTAATAGAAGTAAGAAGTGCTTTCTCATTCTTTTTAAATGTCATCTTTATGAATGTGTTCAGTACAATAAAACCTTTAAGAATTTTTCTGATTTCTTGGGTCTTGTCCACTTGGAAACTAGTCCATGAAAATGAATGTGGAAATAATTTGATCAAAACACTGCACACATGAAAATTATTAGACACCCATCCTGCACATGTGAGTTGCTAAACATTTACACAGTGGTAACCCAAATTATGCAATAGTCAAGCAAATTGATATAAGATGCCTACAGAAGCAGTCATGCTAGGAAAAAAGCATGAAATTTATACTTTTGTAGCTATTATTCTTCATTGCCTGTACTGTGATAACACCTAAATGCATCATCAATGCTGAATGCCATTGGGCTACATATGGAAAGAACAAACACTAAGTGACTGTCCCCATCCCAACAGGATTAGTTAAACATGATTTTAATTAGGATTGATTGGTCCCTTTACAGGGGACTGCCACTAACTATCTCAACATACAAGATATTAATTATGACTGCATTTTTCCCAGTTCTGTCAGTAGTTGATCTCAGGGATGTCATTGGGGGGCAGGATGTACTGTGGCAGTTTCCCATCCTTCAGGGGGTCCCATCTGAGCTGAGTCATGTAGCAGTGGGAGTGGAAAGGAGGAGGAGGAAGGGCCTGCTGCTGAAGAGCCTCAGGATCATGGCCCTGCCACTGCCCGACTTGGTGAAGCTCTGTGTTGCTGCATTTGAGTGCTTGGCTTTTGGTGAGAACTGCTGGACTCAGGAGCTGTCTTGGAGGCCTCGTGGTGCTAGCCAAGCTGTAAATGCATCCACACAGCCAGTCTCTTGCCTGACCAGCCTGTTTTTGGAAAAAGGATAATGGACAAAGCAGGGTAAAAGGGAGCTACACTGTTCCCAATTTGCAGACTAAGAGATCTGGAACACCAAAAGTTTATCTACACAGGGAGATTTGCACTGCTGTGAGATTCTCAGTGGAAACGTTTCCTGCTCACTGACAAGCAGTATCTGTGTCCAGATGAACAGATGGCTTTTGCTTTGCTGTGACTCATGGCTGTTACAGGGTGGAAAGTCCTCTGAAGTAAGAGCTTTGGGGGTTTCTATGCTCTGCTCCTTTGTGCTGTTGCTGGGCCCAAAGCACTACAGAATTGCTCTCTAGCTTTTGGCTGATGTTCATAGTGTTATTTTTTAGTGATGTGGGCAGCAACTGTTGAAAAGACCATGTTTCTTTTAGGGAGGCTGTCTCATCATTTAAAAGGGGATATGCCCTCAACGTGATCACAAGGGAGAAGTTGTAGAAGGAAAAATAATAACTAGTCAGAGTGTTGTGGAGAGCAGTGAGGGAAGTAAAGTAGAAAAATGCTGGGCATTCTCTTTGTTCAAAGGCGAGTTAAAAGCCTCTTATCTGAATGTTTAAAGACACGAGCACACACAATGGTGCATGTGTACAGATAATTAAAATACCATCAATTCCCTGCCTCCAGCAGCTGTAACTCAGAGCATGTTGTGTCTTGGCACTTTTGTAAGGTATCAGACAGTGCTATAGATGCTGCTTCACAAATTAAAATGACACAAAAATAAAAAATTCAAAAAAATGCAATTAAATGTAAATAAGGTCTCCTGGAGGTTTTTCTGAATTGGAAACACTGCTTGCTCAAGTAAAATTCCTTTTAATCCAGTAGCTTTCTATCTTCCCAAATCCCTGTGGGATGAAAAGATGAGCCTTGTGGCATGCTTGGAAGGTTAATGAATGTGGGCTCTAAACACATTCTGAGGAAATACTTTGTATTGAAAATATGATATGGAAAGTGTTTAAAAAACTATGCACTACTATGAGCACTTCTGTGACTTATAACAATAGTTCTACACAGAGAGTAAACATGATTTTTTATTAGCTACTTCCTCTGCCATTGAAGCACAGTACTGTGAGTATCATCCACGGGTAAATAGCTCCTGCAAACACTAAACTCAGCTGGTTCCGTGCAGTCCTGCTTTGTCAGAGAGCAGCATTCAGCAATGGCTCTTAGAGCTGAATAATCGCTGGGGTAGCTTCAGGTAGAGGGCCCAGCACCAGGAGCTTAATCTGCACATTGCCAAAGGGCAAGACTCCTGCCACAGCCTCTTCAGCTGGAATAAGTGGCTGTGCTCGTCTGGCCAAGGACAGGTCTTTGCCAGGACTGCTATTTAACCTGCAAGGTGCACCCCAGGGTCCAGCAGTGATGCCAAACACAAACCTCCCGTCTCAGACTGGAGCCCAAAACACTCTTTCCAATCCATTCCATTGCTTCTCACAGTGTTTCTGTGTTGTTTTGTTTTCTTTTTTCAGTATTGAGATGCATCCATGTATCCATCACCCATGCTTCAGTCTTGAAATGGCCTATTGAACATTCATTTTCATACCAGGAGGCTGAAGTAGGACAGAGATAGATAAATACACAATATATGTAATTCTTTTATCCATTGTAATCTCAGTGGATATACTTTTATTTCAGTACAATTGCAATAGTAGAGATGACTTATATAAAATCTCTAGAGCAACAAGCTCTTTGTCAAATGACTTTTCTTTGAAAATTCAATATAACGGCAACTCTCAGTATGATATTTGATTACTTGTAAAATTCCCTTTTTCCTTAGCCCCTCAAAAGTTCTGCATGTGCCTGACTGCATCTGACACTCACACAACTGCTAAAAAATTTAACCTTTATTTTTTATTTCTAAGACTTTTTTCCTGGAGACAAATGTATAGGTGAAAACCTGAATTCTAACATGAAAATAAATGGGCTGTCTGGGTTTTTACATTTGAGGAAATCCTGAGGTGGCAACCAGCTGGTCAAAAACTGCCCAAACCTGACACCAACACTCCTGTGATATAAGAAAATATGAAGTTTTAGACCAGTATCATGAATTTTAAGAAGCCTGAAAAATAAAATTTAGGATTTACTTAATGTATCTGTTGGATGTTGGGTTTAGTATTACAGGAGATAATTTGGATTCTTTTCAGGTTTTAATATTACCTCAATCAGATTAAAAATACAGAATTATGATCCTTCTGCTGTCTTCCCAAGAGACTCCTCTGGTGTCTAATTTAGATTTCATTAGGCTAACATATATCATTAATTAGACATTTCACTGATAAAAGAATAGATTTTCTCTTATCAAGAGAAAATCAATAGATTTTTCTCGAGGGAACTCTGACATCTAATTTTCCTGGACTTCATGAAAGAATTTAAACTGATATTGCATGTAGAATTATTATTAATATTTCCATTCCATATCTTGGCAGGCACGAGAAGTAGAAATGTAGTGATGAAATATACTGGTGGCACAAAGCTAGGAGATGTCAATACAGGGATGGCTTGTACTGTAGCACCACCACAGGAAAAGAAATAGCCTTGAGGACTGGGGTAATGCCAACTGAAAGGGAAAACCAGTCTAAATTCAGGGTCATGCACTTCAAGGATTTTTTTCTCACTGTGGGAAATCTTCAGTTTGTCTTGACAGAAGAGCGAATAGCCATTTAATCACTGATCAGGAAATCACCTGCGTCTCATCCGGAGGCAGGAAGGTAAAGGGGGTTGTGGGGTGCAAAAGGCATTTCCAGAGTTGGATACTAATGTGCAAAGTCCTAAGTTGAATCATGTCTGGAACTCCATATCTAACAGGAAATGCACTGCATGAACAAGTAGCAGAGAAGTGTGACGTGGCCTAGAGAACTTTTGGTGAGAGAGAGAAATACAAAATTGTGCTCATTTAGGCAGAGAGACTTTGTCCTCTAAATGAAAAGGAAGAAATATCAGAAAGAACATTAATAAACATGACAGGCAAAAGAAGAGTTGCATAGAAAGTAGTTATGCAAAGGTTCAGACAGAAAACTAGGATGTTTTATGTATTTTGTTTAGACTGGAAATCTTGTAGTACGGGTAGTGGAATGAAAATCTCATTATTAGCAGTAAAAGAAGGCAGCCCTACTGGATCCAGGTGAGTGGTGTATCAATTTCAGTATTCCCTGTTCAACTATGATAAAATTTGTGTAGAAATGCCAGAAATTCAACCTCAGAACTTTTGGTAATGAAGGACTAGATCCTCATTCTCCCTTTAAAATAACAAGGACAAAAGCCCAGTGGCAATATTTTTAGAGAGGCAGAGTTTGTGAGGGTGTGTGCTTTCTGCAGTCCATTCCTTTTGCAGTCCCTTGGCATTCAGAACTGCTGGACTAGTGATGTTAGATATTACATCAGTGCCTTAAAAAAATCTGTTCATAGATCTGATGACCATGAATTTAATTTCTGTTTATTTCTTCAGTGTTATTTTATTGATGGCTGTCTGTTTTAGGGGTTTAGGCTCTATATGTGGATATGTCCCTTCCACTCATCTCACATGTTGCAGTTCTGAGCAGCAAAAATATTTACCCTTACTGGACTCTTGTGATTGCATGTGTCACCCTTGTGTCATCATGAAAATCCTCTACTATGGGATACTTTCAATATTAAAATACGTTTAACTTCTTTAGAGCCATATATTATGTTTCTATAGCATAGAAATGAGTATTCTGATGGCATCACAAGTTCTTTAGTCACTAAGCAGTATTTGAAACAAATAAATATGCATTCAAATTTTAGGATACATAGCAGACATACTTCAGCCTTTAAATAGGCTTTTTGCTATTTGAAATAACCACTCAACCAGAGTTATCTCAGTTCTCACTTTCAAGCTCTATCAAAATCAAGGACCAGTGGTGATTGCCTAGCAGCTGCGCAGTACACAACAGGAAAGAAGGGAAGTTTAATGAAGTTTACTGTGCTGTTGTTTGAGACAGTCGAGATTGTCCTTGTGTGAGCTTCAGATAGCAGAGCTGGAGGCAGATCTGAGCTGGCACTTACTCACCTCCAACACACCTTAGTCTTTCAGACTCTCTCATGGGAGTGGATATTCCATTGTCTGGCATCTTCTCTTCAACAAGACTGCTGTTGTTGTCAGGGTGACTGTTTTCCATCATCACTGGCAATTTGCCTGTACCTGCCACGTGTCCTTGGATGTCATGTTTCCTGTACGACTTTACTCCTACAGCCATGGCTCCTATCCTTATTGTTTATCAGATTCAGTTAGTCATAAAGAACTCAGGAAATGTCTTTCTGGGAACCCCCAAATACTTTAAAAGGTCTGTTTGTTTGTTTTTTTTAACTTTCCTCACTCATGTTCTTTTTTTTGTTTAGATTTTCCAAATAAGGTTTGCTTTCCCCTTTTGTCTATAATATGACTATAATATAATAATATGAACATTTCTCAAGTCAAAGCTGCAAATACTTTCATAAATAGGCAGAAGCATTGTCTGCCTTCACTTCTGTTAGTAAAATATCTCTGTTGCAATAATTTTAACAAGGAGTTCATTGAATTTATTGAACTTAGTCAAAAAGCACGTTTATGACCATTATAGTGCTGGCTCGGCAGGCTCTCACTCTTCAGAGATGGAAACACATTACTGTTGTTAAGAACTGTGTACAATGATTGCTCTTTCCCCATTTTGTGGCTCACAGGAAATATGTTTAAACCAAGGCATGAGAAAGAGACAGCTCAGAAGAGGAATTGGAGCAGAAAAGCCTGTTGCATAAATGGTATAATTTTATAGTATTGTGTAAATGTTTATAATCTGCAGTGGTGAGTTCAGACATTCATGACAAAACTGCAAACATATATTTTTTTTTCCTTGAGGACAAGGATTAATAGTTGAAATCCTATTTGTACTGGCAAGAGATTCATGTTTGCAGTTGACATCCAGAAGTTCTGGTAGGTTCTGGACTTATGGCTCATTGGTCAGACAATATTGAACACAATTATAACCTTTTCCAGGCATGCCCAGCCTCAGCTCACAATCACATTAAGAACTGAGGAAGGGGTGATTTGATGTCTTTAAAAGTCAGTTCAGTCCTGAGCTTTAGTTTGTCAATAGATCTGATGAACTCTGCGTGCAGGCTGAGAAGGGTGAGGGATGTTTCTGAGCTGTCAGATTTGACAGTGCAGCATAGCTGCATCCCAGCTCTGTGTTGTATTCCTGTATCCTTCTTCGGGCTGTGTTTTTGCTAGTGCACATTCCTGGGTCATGTAGAGCTTCTCATCCAACAACAGCCCCAAGTCCTTCGCCTCTGGGCTGCTCCCAAGCCATTCATCCCTCAGCCTGTGTTGTCCTTGGGATTGCCCTGACCCACATGCAGAACCTTACACAGGACCATGTTGAACTTCAGGAGGTTTCCATGGCCCAGCTCCCTCTGGATGGCATTCCTTCCCTCCAACGTGTGCACACCACACAGCTCAGTGTCAAACCTGCTGAGGGTGTGCTGAGCCCACTGTCGACCTCACCAACAGAGACATTAAACACCTCCCGTCCCAGCGCCAGCTCTGAGCAGCAACACCCTCCCACTACTGTACAGTGCATACAGTGAAATACAGTGAGTACAGTGAAACACTGATGTACAGTGAATGCAGAGAAATACAGTGAGTACAGTGAAACACTGATGTACAGGGAATGCAGAGAAATACAGTGAGTACAGTGAAACACTGATGTACAGGGAATGCAGTGAAATACAGTGAGTACAGTGAAACACTGATGTACAGTGAATGCAGAGAAATACAGTGAGTACAGTGAAACACTGATGTACAGTGCATACAGTGAAATACAGTGAGTACAGTGAAACACTGATGTACAGTGAATGCAGAGAAATACAGTGAGTACAGTGAAACACTGATATACAGAGAATGCACTGAAATACAGTGAGTACAGTGAAATACAGTGAGTAGAGTGAAACACTGATATACAGTAAATGCAGAGAAATACACTGATATACAGTGAATACAGTGAAATACAGTGAGTAAACTGTTATACAGTGACATCCTGAGGGAAGTGGACAATATGAGCAAGAGTGTACTTTTTCTACATTAGGTTATTGTATAATTTCAGTATAATATGTTATCTCAATTAATTCCTGGAATTCATAAGACTTTTGTTTTCTCTCTGACTAGTGCTTCTGTGGCCCTGTAGGGTCACTTTTGGAATGAGTTAGGCAAATGAAGATCACTTTCTGAAACACTGTTTCTGACCAGAGTTTCTGTGTCTTTAGTTTCAAGGAGAACTTGTCTCCTAAGCCTGGTTTCCTTTTTGGTTCTACAAAATTTCTGCAGTTTCTTTATTTCCCTTATTTTATATGATGCAGTACATATTGGAGAGAAAAAATATCAAGAATATGATTTAATAGGTCTCTCTGTGTATGTGTGATAGTTGTATTCCACCAAAAGCTTGTGTATTTTATAGGGAATTCATTCTGCATGCCCAAAATCAGTTTTCAGAATCTTTCCACTTTAGAACTTGAGGCCATTAAAATGCATTAGAGCAGCATCCCAAATGTATACAACTGAAAAAATATTTTGTCCTTATGAAAATGCAACCTGTATTATCTTCCTAAGTTTGCAAATCATGAATATTTTTAGTGGGTACTGTGCCTTACAACAAGTTAAAATAATATCCTGTCCCAGAAAAAAAGGAATTAAAAAAAAATAAAAACAGGCCACTAATCTGAAAACCTCAGAATGCTTTCTCCATGCCCAGCTCTTGGGTCAGCCTGGCCTGACATGAGGCTGGGAGGTGCACACAGTAATGAGCACGTTACAGTTTATCTGTTCCTGTCAACTGCTGCTCCTGGCTGAGTGTGCTAAATCAGAGCTCTGGAGGCTCTATTTCACTAAGAAATATAACATCAGGGCTGTAACTTGCCAGTTCCTAGATTAAGGCTTCACATACGATGGAGGCCCATTAAAACATGAGTACTTTTGAGAACACATGTGAGTGGAGGATTTGTAATCATAAAACTGACACGGTTCCAATGGAAGATGGCAATATATTCGTGCCTGTTGAATATAATGCAGAGAAAGCTGACTCCAAGCATTCATATATTAAATGTGAAGTCCCAGAAAAGTCGAACATTGGCTTTAAAGTAGTGAAATGTAGATAATAAATAAGTTCCTTTTATTATCCTTCAAGTGTTGAAGCACAGAGGGTTTATGTTTCAAGTCTGTCTGAGCAAATACGAGATATACAAAAAAGTTACTTATCAGTGTGTATGTGAATATTCAGATATAAAATTGTGGTTCCCAGTTGTTTCTTTCAGACACTTGCAGCACTGTATCTTGGGACTAGATATGGGATAGGAAGAATTTTGCTGCAGAGATGAAATATTTTTCATATTGTGTTCTATGGTGATACAGTTGGAAGAAGAAATGTGGTTTCCCAAATTTTAAGTTATGAATAGATAGCACTTCAGGATGTTAAAATCACTAAATTCACAGCAGTGCTCAGGTGGGACAGCTGACTGAAAGCTAAACTGTGATAGCAGTTAAACCCTGGAAGAGTTTCATTGAAATATCTTTCTTAAATAATATGCCACAGTACTTTGAAAATGTTAGGGTCTGATTGTCAGAATATTTAATAGGTATAACCCTGGCATTTCTTAAGCTTCTAAAATTTGAAGTCACAGAAGCACACCCTGTGGTTTAGTAGTTTTGGGCAGATGGTGGAACAAGGTAGCTATATTTTACTGCTGGAAGATAAAAGTGCTATTTGACAGAGCACACAAACCATGTTGCTTTAACAGCAAAATTATAAAATCTTCTGTTTTCATGGGCTAGAATTATAAAATGATGCTTGTGTCACAAGGAAGATAACAGTGAAATGATGTAGGGTGCTGAGGCCTTTCAGGATCTATTTCATTTTTTGCTGAATTGTAAATTCATATTCAGTGCAATGGCTTTCCAAAGAAGTTTAATTTTTTACACATTTTATAAAGTACTGTGTTTTGATGTCAAAGAAAAATGCTTGAGGCCTCGCTGTGTTCTTGCAGTGCCTGTTGTGGGAAATTGTCCAGTTTTATTTTTAATACCTAAAATTAGGCTCTGGGCTCAGTGTGGAGGCAATAGATAAACACTGTTGCTATAGAGTTTTTAAGTTACCCCATGAACTCTTTTTTTGGCTGCTCTCTGCCCAAGATAAAAAGCTGGTATTAGTATTTATATATTTTATTTTATATATTTGTATGGGATATTTGAGTCATTGTAATGTGGAGTATAACCCTCCCTTGGCATTTTAAAAATACAAAACTGACAACAGACCAGGAAAGTATTCAGAAGATGATGAAATCCTGTTCCAGGAGTGCTGCAGCTGGTGGCATGTTTACTCTCTGTCGTTAGAGGGGGAATTTGAATTTGGCTTGCACAGCTAGTTTCTTTTTGTGCAACCTTTATGCCGTTGTGAGCTGTGCTTAAAGGTACTTGAGCCCAAAATGAATAACAGCAGTGTAGCATTTAAAGGAAAACTGTTTTTTGGTTTGTTTTTTTTTCTTTTCACACAGTTATGTGAACATATATAATGCAAAAGATACACACTGTAAGTAACAGTGCAGAAGTGGGGAAGGAAAGAAACCATTCTGGGCTAGGCTGGGTGCCAGGTATTAAGAGAATTTTTCTTTTACACTGATTTTAGGAGAAGCAGCATAACACCATGTGCCATTTGTAAGTACTTGATGAAAGATCATGTAATAGACCATTACAACAAGGCACATATTTGCCTCAGCTGTAATGCCTGTGTGAAGTAGTTTTACTTTAACTGTAAAGTGATATCAGTCATGTTAATTATCATGGAAAGTTACTGGTCCAGACACAATTCTCCTCACTCATCCTCACTCTCATGATGATAATGTGGCTGGTTATACTTTACTCACCCATCTGGGAGAATTCTTGCCTGGGGGGATTGAATCTTGTACAGACAGCAAATTTTAGAGAGTTTAAAGGACAAGAGTTTTCCAGATGCCTTGCATTCAACTGAGTGGTTATTCCTAACCATAAATGTTTAACTACACTCCCTCAGCAAATCACTTTCAACATAGATATTCGTTTTCAAACAAAACCAGTTGCCTTGTGAAACTGTTGGTTGGTTAGGGGAAAAAAATGACCTAATGCTTCTGAATAAAATATCTGATCTCCTGTTGCCAAGGCTGAGTCACTTCCTGTTACAATAACAAGACTGTCATCAGCAAACTTCTCTAGCCACACAGTGGAGCTTGCCAGCGTGTGCATGGCTTTATTTGTCCATGTTGTTAGAAAGTTACCGTTGAAAAACACATTGTGCTAAATTTGGAGGCACCAGCTTTGTATTCGAGTGCATTAGTGTCGGATCTGGGTTGCATTTACTCCTGATAGTATAATCTCTTATTTCTTTGTGCAACATAATAATATCCACCCAGCTGTGTACAGTAATGTTGTAATTCTATCGAGGGATTCTAGACACAACATAGTGCATTAATATCATCACAGCTTTCTCGACTGGAATCTGCAGGATCACAGTCAGCTGTTTCTTATTTACAGGAATGAGATTTGAAAAGTACCTGGAAGCTCATTCCTCTTGTCACCTATCAGATAACCTCCAGTGCTTTCTGGGCTGCGGTGGGTTTTAAGGACCCGTTTAGCTCTCTCTAAAGGCGTTGAGCACACGGAGGTTTCGATCGGGCTCGCCTGGGTTGCAGCAGTGGGGTCTGCTCCTGCTGAGTCAGCAGAGCAGGAATTCATTAGGGCTCTTACATCACAGCTTGGAACTCATTTCCTGGGCAAGATCAGTTGGCAAAAGCCCTTTCTGCCGTTAGAGCAGCTGGAAAATAACATCTAAATCCAGTGTTTCACTTCAGTAGTGTTATTACCCCCTCCATGCCCCTTGTTTCAACCATTATTTGGGAGCAATGTCTGGCAGGCTGTACTCTGGATGATCTGTCAGATCTGTATGTGAATCACTGTGACTGACTCATTCTGTGCAACACAAATTACTTTTCTGATCCTGTTAATAAGAGATGGGGGTTAGAGTGCATGTTATCTTTCACATTCTTTGAGGCTTTCATCCTGCTTTTCTATCTGAAAAATCAAGCCTTATATCAAGCCCCCAAACGTTAGGGCCAATGGAAAACCTTCCTTTCTTTGTGCCTCAGTTTCCCTTGTTTGGAAAAAAGAAGTTTAAAACTTTTGAATTGATTTGGCACTCATGGACAAGCAGAACTAGACACAAAGAAAACTCTGGTCCTTTCAAGCAAACAAAATAGTCTCTTGAGGTTCTGGTTTTTGTTTTATTATTTTACTATATTTAATATTTGTCCTGCAGAATCATTTATGGTTGTTCTTGCTGAGAGCCGTGTGATGGATAGTCCTACATGGCCTGTGTCTCTTTTGCCAGAGCTCTTCAGCCAAGCCCAGAGGACTCCAACTGAATGAACATTCTTGGGAAGTGCAACTCACAAGAGGAAGGTCATCACACCCATGGAAATGTGTCAATGAACATCCTTTTCATCTCCCCCATTTTTACAATCAAATTGTAATAGACATGGCACAGAAAAAGAATCCTGGTAATAGTTAGCCAAGCTTAATCTTCAGTTTTCTTGCTTTCACATTTTGCAAAAGAAAAAACAATCCACTCTTTTTTTTTCTTTTTTTTTCTCCTTTCTCTTTCATTTATAAAAGAAAACAGAAAATGTAAGTTGATATGTTTCAGTTGACTGTGATGAATCTGGCATAAGTTGCTATGCTGTGTTCTCTGATAAACAGAGATGTTATTGTGCAGTCCTGGATAAAGTAACTGATTATACTGTTTGGGCCATGAATGCAAAATGTGTTGCAAGGATTTGGATGTCTGTAATTAACCAGTTGTAAATGCTGTGGTTGGTGGCTAAGCAGCTGTTCAGATCACTGTCAGAATTTCACCACTGTAAAGGAGTGAGCATGTGTTATTCCATTGTTTCAGGATGGGAAAGAACAGTTTGTATACATTTCTTTTTTCCCTAAAACAGAACAAATGTTGGCTCTAAACTGCAGTTACGGTATTCCAGACTATATCACTGGAAGGGAATTGTATTTGCCTGAGCCTGTCTTTGTTTCTGGTGTAATGTATCAGACACCAGAGTACCACTGTGACCCAAAGGTTCATTTTCCAGGAGGCTTTGCTGCTGCATACCTTGGACATTCATTCTGCTGTGGGCAGCTCTGTCCATGCACTGACTCACTGCCAGAACACATCTGTGCATATAATTGACCCTTAAGTTTGCATAGTAAGAATCTCATACTTTTTTTTTTTTTTTTTTTTTTTAAAGAACACATATCCTAACTAGACTCAAGCCTTCTGTCTTAAAACAAACCTTGCAGTTTGACGTGGGTAACTCTTTAGTATTGGTATGTAGACAGTAAAAAACTTTGCCACCAGCAGATTATTTCAGGTGCAGCAGGTCAGCCACTCGCTGCCTGAAAATCCTAATGCTTGTAGGTGAAACTATGGTGTCAGACCTTTGGCACTCAGACCTCCTGACTATCTAGTTCAGGGAACGGTGAGTTCTCAGTTACAGGGAGTGGGAAGATGATGTCATCGAAAAACTATTGCCCTGCTTTGATATTAGTAAATGTGTTCAAAGTTCTCTAGGGGCCTCCAAGGACTGAAAACCTCTCCCTGCTGTGGGATAGAGGTGTTTCTCTCTCTCTCAACATTTCTTTGCTGGTTGTTATTGGGTTTTTTTTGTTTAGTGTTTTTGTTTATTTGTTGGTTTTTTGGTTGGTTTGTTTTGGTTTTTTTTTTTTTTTTATTTTTAACTAGAATGCCAGTGAAAGACTTTTAGGAAAATAAGTCTGTTTCTGTACTGTTTAACAATTGTTTTGAAAATGAGGCTGGATCCGTTCTTGTATCATTAACGAAAACAACGATAGGAGCAGAAAAATCCCAGAAGTCTGTGAGTGGGGAGGAGGGGGAAGGGGAGACAGGATGAAGTCCTTTGCAAAACAAAATAGTAGGTACCAATGTTGATGTCTTTTAAGGCATGCCTTTCACTAGGCACTATGGATAACTTGTTAGCAATCAAAACCTGAGGGCCCAGATTCCTACTTTTTCTTTTCTGCATGCACAGCATAAAAAAGAATGGAGTGAAAGGTCCTGGCATGCTGCCAGTCCTCCTCGGATACGGGGTGAGTGATACAACACCATGACTGTGTTTCCTTCTCCCATCCTGCCTATCGCATGGGGAAGTGAGCGATTGCTGAGCTCTTTCATGCCTGTGGGCTGGACTGAGCTTTGTGCTCCTTGTTCTGGTGACAGACAGCTTTACAGCATTTGTGAGTGTGGCCCAAACCAGCCTTGGGGACATCTGAAATTTTAAATCTGTCTGGATCTGGTTCTGCTGCTGTCTTATGCCTTCATAGCAGGACCATCATGGGTACATATCCAGGGTATGTGCCAAAATGCCAGTAGCAAACATAAATCTCCTGAGTTGCCTCCAACTTCTCCCACACAAATTGATGAATTTAGCTTTTTAATTGTAGGGTCTATATATTGTGAGTTTTCTTCCCAGCAGTGAAGCCTGACTTTGACTTGTTTAATAATGGAATCCTGGATTCTCTAATATTTTCCATGGTGTAGTGAGGCTTTAGCAGGACGAGTATCACAAGACTGCTGATAAAATCACGGGAGTAAGCAAGGCTAGCACTTGGAGGAGCTTTGTAGATTCAGCCTTTTCTGCAAATAGCATTCCAACGAAACAGAGATAAACTGAATGTCTGAAACAATCTTGCAGAATAATATACTTTGTGGGTTTTTTCCTTTGCATAAAGACCCTCTTCATTGACATCTGAATAGGGTGCCAATTGTCACAGGCTCCTGTGTCCCTTGGCGAGTGACATAACTTGGCAGGGGGAGGGAGGAGAAATGGAAAATTTAGCCCTTTTTACAAAAGTTAGAAAATGCGGTGAGGACTCTCACTGCTACCAAGCAGTATTGTCGGCCAATTTGTAGCACAGAAACTAATAACATTTGGCCATAGCCGGCAGCGCTGGGCATCAGCGGTGATGTCACTGCGGCAGGTCTGGTCCCCGTCCCCTGCAGCCTGGGAACTGCGAGCTGGCAGCATTCCAGAGCTCTGAGTCAAAGGTGAAATGCCAGCACCGCCGAGAGATTGCTGGTTTCGCCGGCTGAAATACCACTCGCATTACACATTTATTACACTTACACGGGGAGAATGCGAAGATAGGGCAGAGGGGTAAACAGCGGAGGAGTGCTGTGATGGGGAGAGGCAGTGCTCAAACACGATAAAAGTGCAGCTGTGATAAAAACGCAATAGTGTTGGCTGGCACGTATTGTTGCTGATACAGGCTGGACACTTCTAAGCGTGTTCTTGTTTCCTAAAAGTGGGGGGAATGCACGTTTTTCTGTGTGTGTGTGTGTGTTTACCACATCTCCCGTGCAATTCTGAAAACCTGCAGCTGTTCTGATTCATAGCAGCAGAACCAAAGTATATTTATGACAGGCATATGGGCAGTACTTGCTGAAATTAAGGTCCTAGGCATGGGACATGCACTGAACCCCAGTTCTTATACTTAGAGTCAGGCACATACTTCAGCGACTGCCACAGAATTACTTTGCTTTGATTGACTTCTCCCACTTCCCAAGACTGAAGTGTATAATTAATATTGGCTTAAATTCAGATAATTATTCCTGAAAGTTTTGGAGACTTTGTCACTAGTGACTTATCTTTTTTAAAAAAACATAAACTAGTTCTGGAAATGGAAAAGTATATGTTATCTGGTTTTTTTCTTTTTTTAGACATCTGTTATTTTATGTGATTGTTTCAGTTTTTAGAACTAGCACAGGACAATCTCCACTGGTACACTTCATCCTCTTTTTCTTTGTTTGTAATATCTGTCTTGAAAAGGTACTACAGAAACAGTGAATTTGGTTGTACTCTAGGAATACTTGTTTTGAAGCTTTGTAATTTTGAGGGAAGAAGCTTTAACACATTTAAAAATAAAACTAGGTGCTTTCACAAGCTAGTGGTTCCAGTAAAGCAAAGATCTAAGCAATAGAAAAATTTTACTCCTTTTTGCCACAGACCATGATGTAAGAAGAATTTCTGTGAATTAAATTAACTAAGCATAATAGTTATTGAGTTCTCATTTTTAATGTAAAGATTCTAACTTTCAGAGGCAGCTGTAGAAAAGTTTAATGATGAGAAAGAGCCCAAAAAGTTGAAATGGAAAAAAAAGAAAAAGATTTTGTGATGGCTTATTATTGATACCAAGATGACTGTAATAGCTGGCTCTTAATGAAATGTAAGAAGTGACAGATGTGGACTTACACATAAGAACATTCAATATCCCAATTCCATGAGCACTTGGTGCTGGGCTTGGCTTTTTGCACGTGAGGAGCCACTTTGATTCAAATTACACACATGCTTCATGTTTGCAACCTTACTCTTCCAGGACATCTTCCAGCAAACTCAACACTCCTTTCATTTCTTCCAAATGCGAGCTCTGATACATGCTTTCCTCCCTTCCACTCACTTAGAAAAATATGATCTGTAAAGTCAGTGGCAGAACTCCCACTGACTTCTGTAATGTTGGGAGTTAAGCTCTCTGCTTAGGAGCATTACACATTTCTTTTTAGAAAACTTTCCAACATTGCAAAGGGTCATTTCAGTCCTGCAGCTCTCCAAAATGCTCAGTGAAAGTCTTACACTTTTCCTTTTATTAATATAATTTATTACCAGCATTTGCTATACTATTCTTTGTGGGGTTTTTGGAGGAGATGCTAAGGATTGATGACATGTCCACTTATCTGAACATTTAAAGCTCTCATGATAATATTTATAAGAATTTTTGGGCTTTATTTCTCAGTCCTGCACTCCTTTCCAAGATGTCAGATTTTTGTTGCTATCTGCACCAGAATTGTATTCCACCCTCTGATTCAATTTTTGTAAAAGATCTTAGTGGGAGTTCTGTCATCCAGAGACTGTGGCCAAGAGATGGAAAGTGCTGAAGATTTCCACCAAGGTTCATTTGCAAAGAAATATGGAATGAGTTTATGTTTATTCTCAGTCATGCCAAATTTTTCCATATCTTTTTTCTCACCCTTGAAACAGAGGCATGTTGGAAAGATTTTTGTGTTCTTTGTGTATCCTCTTCTAGCTTTGGCACTGCTGAGAGGTAAAAGAACATGTTTCAGAAGAAATAAAAAGAATCTGTGAAGAACTGTGGAGTTGTTACAAACGGATTTACTATGTTCAGTTGCTTCACCATGTTGGTTCCAAATGTACTGTCAAATACAGGCAGAACATCGTCCTCAAACAGCAGAGCTGACATCACATCTGTAGGTTCAGAGTCAGAGGCTGATGGTTACTGGAGTCAAACACTGGCTCTGCAGATCAGTAGGTAAAATGGGTCCTACCTTTCAGTTCAGATGCAGATTCACTGATATTTTCAATTTCTCATCAGTTAATCTGAGTTGAAAGTGCTCTGAAGTAACAGTGCATTGTGCAGAATTAAACTTCAAACCCTTCTTGACCACGCTGAGGTAACCCTCCAGCATAACTATGCACTGTTCACCTCCATATTCCTCATGGAACAGAAGTATTCCCACTCTGAAAGTCAGTCTTTATGGGGTTTTTCTGCAGGTGGAGTCAGACACTGCTGAGACAGTTTGGCCAGCCAGTGCCTCCCGTGTCTCATTTATGGCTTGATTAGACCCTGATGTAATAAGATGCAGTACTACATGGAAGCACATTGTCTTCAGTCATTTAACACTGAGTGGAGTCTGAATGTTTCATTTTGGCAGTTTCTCTGCACTTTTGAAACTCAAAAAAAAAAAAAAAACCCAAAAAAACCAAAAAAACAAAACAACAACAACAAAAAAAAAAACCCCCACAGAATAAAGTATAATTTAAGTAGAATGTTTCATTCCAACTGCACTAGTCAATTACAAAGAAAACCATTCTGACTCTGCCCACTTCTCTGCTCCCCTTTTCAGTCCTATAGGCTATACATTAGTCCTTCTGAGGTTTTATTACACTGTATAGAATGTGTTTTGAATTTAAGATTTGTAAGGGGAAAGCAGACAAAAGGTCAATCTCCTGTTTCCATTCACGGTCCCTCTGTGTTATCCCGGGACCCAAAAGGGTGATACATTGTCTAGATTTTGTTACTGGTGAATTTCTTTGCTACAGTGTGTTTTAAGATGACACAGAAATTTTCTGACATTTTCTTTCCCATGGCTTCCAGCAGAGGGGCAGTTCCAGAGTTCTGCAACATTCCAGTGGGTTTTCTCTGTTGGATGACATCTAAGTATCCAAAAGCTTCACTAAATTATACTGCAGAATGAGCAGTCCTGGAGCTCTACAAGATCTGAAGTGCTGCTACTGTGTTTTAGACTTGCCTCCCTTTGCAGTGGTTTTGGACCAAATGGATTTCAGATGACCCCAGTGACACAAAAATTGCCAAGATAACCTCTTTGTGAGAGGTGGGCTTGTGAATAAGTAGCACTGATATCCATTCTCCCATGGGAACAAGGCATGGTGCCATGTGGAATGGCTCACGTCCGTTTCTTGGCTCTGGGTTAATTGTGTTGGCTTACACAAGAATCTGGGGAAAAAAAAGACAAAAAAAAACAAAAAACAAGCAAAAAATCTCAACTTGTTTATTAAGAATACATTATGTCAGGCTGAGATGAGGTTAATTATTTAACATCTGGCAAAAGCAGATGAATTTTCAGTTAACACAGTGAAATCCATTCAGCACCCTGATAAGCAGCATGTCTGTTCCACTGTCTCAGGTACCCTGGAGAAGCTGTGTATGTGCTTTCCAGCAGCCCTGGAGAGGGCTGGGCAGCACATCAGGACACTTGAAAACCATTGTCTGCCATCCCCTGCAAGGCTTTGGCAATTTGCAAGTGTGAATGATGTGCCTGGCAGACAGCCTCTTACTGCCCGGCCCCCTTGCCCGGCAATTTGATGCTTTGCTGAGAAGGTTTGGTGCTGTACATCACTATTCTGGGATGGATTTTCTCCAAGGTGTATTTAATTGAGGTGTGGCCACTGCATTCCTCTGGTGCCTATTAAAACATTGTATTGGAGTTGTGTAGGAGAATGTGATCCAACACAGAGGCCACATGTGATGTTCCTGGTGGCCCCACAAGGAAAGACAGTTTAAGATTTGCTGACATGGGATGTGGTCTTCCATGAAGGAATGCACAATGAGTTTTATCTATGTTACAACAGAGTTTAAATACATTTAATTTGTCATGAGACATTTTTGACTCTGTGATGACCATCCTGATCTTTTAGGAAGAATTCCTTGTGGCCTCTTGTAAAGGTAACCCTCAAAGGAGCACCTTCAAATTATAATGATTCATATTTGTATGCTCCCTCTGGATCCAAGGCAGAAAATATGTGCAAGATTTCCCATGTCTTTCAGTTGGTCAGCAGCTTTTTATCAGATGTCATTTGACTAAGAACCTTGTGAGACTATTGTGTATTAGCAGACAAAGCTTCAGCCCTGCTTTACTTTACATCCATAATAAATTAAAAAAAAAGCCACAGGGTGGCTTTCCAGGTGTATTAAAACTTTCTGCAAGCAAAGAACCAAGAAGAATATACTTGAATGAGAAAACAATCAGTGGGAACTTTATTTTTATACCTCTCCCTTCGGATCCTGCATGCCCCTGGACCTTGCTGGAAGTGCATGACTGTACTGGCAGTGCTGTCATGTCATGTACATGGATCCAAATGTAAAAAAAATGCTTTTTCTAGTACCTCATGTTTGTAATCCACTGGATTAAAGTCCCTGGTGTTGCTGTTTCAAAAGGCTGGTGTTCCACAGCACCTGGAGATTGGGGTGCAGAAAAGTGAAGTTTTGGGCATGATGATCAGAAAGTGCTGCTCCTCTCATTTGGAGTGGTGTAAATCAGGGGTTGGCCCACTGTAAGTAGCAGATTTTCTGCAATTGCTGTGAAATAACCATCCAATTCCACAAAGTAATGTCTCCATGTCTGGAGATCCTTGGCCTCGCTGTTTCTGATGTTTTCCAAGGCACAACTTGTGTATTTCTGACTTAGCAAGTGCTTGCACAATTGATGGCCAAACATTCTTTCTGGGGCACTTACCATTTCCAAATATATCTATCTTTCAAGTAAATTAATTTTGTGTTAATTAGTGACAGCTCTCTGCTAAAATATTCCTTTCATTCTTCTATCACCCTGTGGCAGAGTTCTGCATGCTCTGCCAGCTGTCCTTCACAGCAGGTCTTAAAGGTTTGGAGCCTTATTTGGTGTCTGCAGTGACCTTTTAAATTCCAGAGTAAAGTTGGGGCTGCACAACTCACAAATATAACACTTGTTAATAAAATGTCAGTTTTGTAGCAGTCAGACTTGCATGGAGCTTTCAAACTGCATTTTCCACCAGGCTAATAGCTCAGGATTGTGTACACATGCAGACACAGCTGCAAGAAAGGTAAAACCTTCAAAAAGAGCTCCCTTCTGGTCCCACCATGTAATCAGGTCACAACTCTACCCCCTGGGGAAAAAAAATCGTTTTTCCAGTTACAATCCAGCAAACAGTTGTTAGTTCCTTCATTGCTTAGGTGACCTCAGTGAAACCCAGAAATGCCAGGTTTTAAAGCCTAAAAGATTGCCTATACCTTCAACCCCTGAAACAAGAAATGAATGTAAGAAATAGTAGTAGTATGGAAAAGAAAGTGAGTGGGGAGGGGAAGCAGAAGCAGCAGAATGGCGAGCAGATGTTTCCTAAAGAAGGTATAAACATGGAAAGAGAGCAGTCAGATTTTCCTTTAGCTTTATAGTGCAGTTTACAAGTTCATTAAACAGAACTTCTGAGCAGGGCAGGCCTTGATGAAGGGTTGTTTAAGTTGAAGAATTCTTGATTTCCTGCTTAACTGACTCACTTGGTAAGATGCTCCATAGTGATTTCATCAGCCATGGAATAGTTAACAGAATCTTTGGATTGTATAAACCCCTGTATTTAGATAGTTCTTGACTTTTTCTGTGTAAGGAATTATTGCTTACACGTCTGCAAGTATTCTGAAAGTTCTCTGTAATGTACTTGAGAAAAATAACATCAATATAGTTCAAAACTGTCACTTTCTTATTATTTTAATACAATTATTATAGCAGATTAGATCCTAATGATCTGTCTGTGTAATTACCTAAGGTAATTCCTTTTCCATGGATTTACTGAAACTACAGAAATAGTATGTTTAAAAGGTGATGTTTTAAAGATTTATCCAAGGTTAAGTATTGCCTGTGTATTCTAGGAAGAATCTCCTGGTGATAGTGATGTTTAGATCTTGTCATACCATGGGAAAAACTTTTGGTTGTCCACAAGAGTACTTATTTTTCTCTTCTATAAAGTATTTTTTAGCTGCAGACCTTTGTTATCAATGAAAATTTGTCAATGGACATCAGTGGATTTCTGCTTGGCTCAGTAATGCACTTTCATTACTGGACTAATACTAGACAGCTGGAAGTTGCCTAGTACACATGCAATTCTCATTAACCAATAATATGGAATAATCAGAATACTTTGAAATCATCACAAACAATATGTGGTGAATTGACAATTGGCCTGTTCTACGTGGGGAAAAAACATCAAACCTTTGAAAATCTGTGTCATTGCATGAAACATCACACGGCATTTCCAAGTTTTCTCTTCCACTTGCTGACTTGCAGATGTCTGTGCATAGCCCTAATTGTCTGAGATCACTGGTACATCTGTATTTTCATCACAAAATAAGAATGTTTGCTCCACTGCTGTAGTGAAAATAAAGGTACTCCTTTTCCATGCCAAGTAGGATAAATGTTAAAATCAACTCAAATTATCACCTCATATCGAATATGAGATTTTGTTAAATGGTGCATTGCAAACAGTATCTGTGTCACAATATGGTCATGACTGTTTTCCATTGTATATTCTAAAATACTATAAATTAATATTCCATATCTGATAAGGAGTGAGATTTTTGAAGAAATGCTAAGGAAATGCTCTAAGGAGTACAGGAATGGATATATCTTTCTATCTTTGCATTCTTCTTCAGATTCTGTGTTCACATAATGGAAATCATTTTGGAATTTCAGCAAATCCAACAGCAACATTTTGTGTACCATTTGTAAACTCATTTGTTATGTTTGTAAATCCTTTTAAGTGCTCCTGATGATCTTAACAGACATAATTTCTCCCTTTTAGTATGAGTACTTCTATAATATTTGCAGACATGCTTTTTGGTTTTTTTAAATAAAATCAGCATTTAAGTCTTGTAAGGAATTGAACTGCAGCTCTATTATAAAAGCAGGCTCCATGAAGTTCAAAAATTAGCAAACACTTCAAACCATTTCAAGTTTAAAAACAAAATAAGTTTGATCTGGCAATGCTATTGAATTCAATTATTTATTTTTTGTTGAATATTATAATTCTCTTCCTAGCTGAAGTGAGGACTACAGTATATCTTGTGTGTGCTTGTTTTGGCACAAAGTGTTATCAAAAAAAAAAATCTTCCTTCCTACTCAGGATCAGCCAAGATCTGTCCTGGGGTTATTCCCTCTTTTCCTTAAGGTGGCAGCTTCCAGGTAACTTGGAAACATTTTTTTCATAGAGTATTTGCTTGTTCACTCTACTTTTTTGTTTGTTTGTGGGGATTTTTTTTGTGAATTGTCCTGTCTAGCTGGAAATAATCTGTAGCCAGTAATATCCAAATGGCTGATTTATTTGATAAAATGATTTCTGGTGGCATCAACATCAGCAGCCTAAGTCGAGAGAGACAAGTACCTCGTGCACAGATCTCTCTGACAAGTGTGCACAGTGAATCCATGTTAGGTGACATCTTCCATAGGATTAAGTGTTGTAGGATGTCAACTGTGAATACAGCAAAGAGTAAGATTATGTAACAGGGTCTAAGAAAGATGATTCTTAGAAATTCATCACTTTCTGCTGGTGTCCTCATAACTGCATGGTGAATTAGTGCTCTCACTTCTGTCAATCAGCAAAAGCTGAGCAAATAAAATGAACTGTCACATTTTTGGTTCTTTTCAGTGTGAAACTGAAAACATTTCTCAAGCTAATAAATGAGTCTAGGACTGCTGGTATGTGCTTGGCTTTCTCAAACTGTATACTTCAAAGTGCAGAAGCTAGATAAGCTAACAGCCTGTTCAGTGAAGTTATTGAGCAGGAGGCAGCATGTCTATCAAATGCTTGCTTTATAAATTTGAATAGATATGATTGCTCTCAGCAATGTCACCCCCTGTGTGGCTGAAGGCATTGTTTGAACAGAGGGAATGTGAGGCTTTTTTTTTCAATTTCATCCAGAGGTGCTTTGCAGGAAAGTCATCCATTCTTTGGATCCCTCTTTATCAAAACAATGGTGCAAGAACTGGGGAGGCAGAGTATATTGCTGGCCAAAGTACTGAAGGTCAAGCTGATGGTTTAGCTGCATGGTCTTCAGAGTAGGTGAGTCCAAGTGTAAGAAGAGAAAGTTGCCATGTCAATTAAATGCTGCTTCTCATTTTCAGGGAAACTGGGTCAGAAGGCAGCATTAACAGGAAGTACTAAGGAATACATCTTTGGTTTTGTTGTTTACCAAGTGTAAGGACAGATGACACAATGACTGATTTCTGTCTCCATGGTGTGCTAGGTCAGTGTGTTACAGACATCTGCACATTGCTGCAATCTGGTTGTGAGATGAACACCAACAGCCCAAACACATTCCTTGTCACAGTAACACAAATTCAATCCAGCCCCTTGTATTTATTTCAGCATGGAGTGAATTCTTTTGGTTATTTATAGGTCTTTCTGAGATTGTGTCAGTGGGGTGAGAGTGAAGCTGCATGAGCAGCCAGAGTACTCCAGAGAGCTCTGTTGGCTGGCACTTGTCCACTGGCTGTGTAAAAGTCACAGAGGCAGAGATGTGGCATTGCATATTTGCTGCCACAGAACAAATGCTCTGTGGACTTTGTGCCAGTGGTGAGACACCTCAGCCATGGACTGGAAGAAGAGCTGGATAGGAGTTATAGTTCTTCTGCCCTGACTCCCCAGGAGGCAAATAATCTAGTTCTCTGATATCTATGATTCAGAGGTGGTATTTTTTTTGCCTGGTGCTCTTGAGAAAGGCCTTGAGAGGGAAACAGCAAATGATATGCAATGGGCAGGACTTCCCTTTATCCAGAGAAAGGCAAAGCACAAGACAGTAGTTGCTTTGCACAGCTGCAAAGTCTATTATTGCTCCCTTATCTGACCTGCCCAAAAAACACATAGCTCTGTGCTGCTTCATGTGTCTGTGCTGACAAGTACCTTTAACAGACTTTACCAGGTTTCTGTCAATGCCTTCAGTCCTCCACAGCTCCATTACTGCTCCTCAGGGACTCTCAAGAGTGGCTAAGGAAATTGGGTGGACAGGAACTGAGTGGAAGCTTTCTAGGGAATGAAGAGATAGAAAAGTTGTTTTGTGGGTTGGCCGAGGTCTTGATGAGATGTTTAATGTTGCTATGATTTTATTTCTGTTGCTAATGGTGCATCAGGGAGGCTGAGCATTTTGGTAAGAGACTCTTAGGTATTATTTAGATTGAAGTGAATAAAACACAATGGGTGTCTTTAGAAATCCCTGTCTCTATTTTGGAGACATTCAGTAGCACTTGACATATATCTAGTAAAAACCATTGGTTCTGATTTTTACTTTCATTAATACTTTTTTGTACACAGGACTCCTGATGTCATAAATTATTGATTTTTTTTCCCTTCTGTTCCTGACAGAGCTCTGCTCAGGCAGTGCCATACTATGCAGCTTTGAGCATGCCAGAGTTGTGCTTGAACTTAGGGAACTAACTCAGGCTGTGCAAGTTTGTGTGCCTTGGCCCACAGATAAATGAAACCAGACCTATCATCTCTACCATGTAAATATTTTGGTTTATATCTTGCTGGGGCCATCTTGTCTTTATTAGAGAGACTGCTGTGGGTTTTAGGCTATCCATTATTAATTAATGAAGGTCCAAGCAGCAAAGATGTGTGCTCAGAAAGGCAAACAGATAGCAACCATCATATTTGCTAAGGATGTGTCATTCTGGTGAAGGTGCTTAATCCTTTAATTACTGTAACAGAAAATTATCTCCCAGAATTTTCCTCTTCAGATTACCTGCTGTAAATGCTATTATTCTATGTGAGAACAGATTCTTACAGGCAAAGACAAACCCTTGTGTGAGGTCAAAAACTTACTGAGAATAAATTCTTTTGGGTAGACATTAAGGGTTTTTTGTGGTTTTCACTGTGGTTTCAGTAATTGCTTCTGTTCTGTTACTTTGTTTTACATTTCACCTTTCTTGTGTCTGTAAGATTATTTTTTTTACCTTTCTGAGACATCTCTCAGCAGCTTCATCACTACAACTTTTTCAAAGGAGATTGTAGTAGTGTCTAAAAGATGTTGTTCTGCTGATCTCTTTACACATGTTTTTATTCTCTCCAAGGAAGGTAATTTCAGCATGACAACTCACTCCTTGTTTATTTTGATTGCACATAGATGACCCTTACAGGGTTTTCTTGCTACAGAACTGAACAACCTTATTAGTTCCTATTGCAGCATCAGAGGAGTGTATCAAATCCATTGCTGAGATAATGCTGCCAGGTTTTGGGATCCCAAAGACAAAAGAAACCTCAATCACAACTTTTTTCAGCTGAAATAGTCAAGGGCATGTTAAACTGCACAAAGGAAAAAAACCCCACTGCTGCAACTTCCTTTTACTCAAGCTTGAGTTAATAGTTTGTCAGGAATAAGTGCTCCTGGAATAGTACTGAACTACTGGAATGATTGCTATCTCAGTACTGCTATAAATAAAAACATATTACTTCTGCATATTGCTTAACTATTTCCACTATAGTGAGATGACCACTACTATTCGTAGTCTTTTGGGCATGGGAATGAACTTTTCCAAAAAAAGACATGAAGTAAAATGTTTATTCATGTTTCCTTTTATTTTGTGTGGGGAAATAATTTCTATTTTTAAAAAATATGTGCTTCAAAACTAAAGCCTGTCTCCATATTGGTTTGTTCATTTAACATTTTGCCTGATTTAAGACCTTTTTTCTCTTTTAGAATCCAAAGCAAAGAGGTGGCCTGAGAAATCTGAAGGGCTTTCAACCACAAAAATCACTGTGCATTTAACAAAGCAAACAAGTTGGTTTTTTTTCCACGGAATATTCCTGAAAGACAGAGAATTCATTCTAATAGTGTTTATATTTAATTGCCTCAAGGGACACCAGCAATAGAAAATACTTGTTATATGTGACTATCAAAGGTAGTTATTACCAATTAAATAAAAGCTTCCCTCTCAAATAAATAGAAAAAAATAGAGCCAGTGTTCAGTACAGTAGTTTCAGTTTCTGTTATTTTGTTTCTTCATTTGACTCCAGTTGCTATGTCAGCATAACAGTCTTATGGTGATAAAAGGATATGGAGTAGAAACTTGGAACATTCTTATTTATAGTAGATTTGTGGGTTTGGACTAGTTTGCTCATTTTTGTTTAGACATTAACAAGAAACTGCTTCATGGGAAGCTCTATCATTGATAAATATTTTTAATCACAGAAATATTTCCTGTATCTTTCCATCATTACAAATAGGTTTCCACAACTTTCCTGGAAAGATTTTTTCCCAACCTAAAACTTCACGTGGAGAGTTTTATAATTTATTACTTGCACTGTGATATTAACTCTTCTCATTGCTGAAAATTTCTGACAGAAACAAGGATGTGCTCATCAAGAGGGACTGCACATCACATAATGTAGAAGTCTGAATGAATGTCTGCAGCTGTGTGGGTGGGTGAGTTCCCTCTGTAGTCAGTGGGGAGGCAGAGGCATTTTTAGGGTGCTCTAACTAATATATTTTAGATGTTTGCTGCAGGAGAAGAGGTGTTGCATCCTGTGCCTCCACCAATTGTGTATCTCTTGACTCCATTAAGCCTGGGAAACTGGACTCTGCATCCTGAATTGTAGAAGTCTAATGAGTAATACACAGAAAAGTGCATGCAAATCACAGAGGTGATGACAACCATCTGCAAGGATATTATATGGTACTTATTTGCAAATTGTATAGGTTCAGGATTAAGGCATTTGGCTGTTCCAGGTTGATAGCCAGTGAGGAAAAAAGGACAATTTATACTCTGTACAGCTGGAGCAAAATGCCTATGTGAATGCTGGGATTATGAAGAGAAATCTGATGAAAATTATGAAAGTCATGATGCAGATAATTCTCCATCACAGGAAAGCTTTTTGAGACCTCTGTGTTATGTGAGATGATAAGCAGGTATCTGCTGGCAGAAGAATACTGAATTAGGGACTCATAAGAAAAAAAGCATTTGGAGAACAGAAAATATGAGCTGAAATAATGAAATTTAAAAACAATTTAAAAAGCTGACATGCAGACAAAAATACACTGAAAATAAGATAAAATGCACTAAGAGATATTATTGCCCATGGAAAATCCAGATGAAATTGGGTTCCCACTGGGCCAGACATTAAATGAGCCTAATATGTGAGACATCACAAAGAGTTTGAAAAACTGATTATTTTACACAACTTTCAAATGAATTTTTTAATGTTAAAAGTTACTGGTACATTGACTGGACTCAACACTATGACGATATTCTGTTGGGATTATTCAGTACATAATCTTCGTAGCAAATGGTTATTTTTCTTTTCTTTCTCTTGGTTTGTTTGTTTGGTTTTTTTTTTTGTTGCTGTTATTCATTTTAATTTTTGTTTGTTTGTTGGCTTGGCTTGGTTTTGGTTTGTTTTCCCATCCTTGCTATTATTTAATTCCATTTTTGCCTTCAGCTACCTGTCTATAATTATAGCAACAGTTATTCAGGGATCTGTTTGTTGAAAGGGAATATCACCACGGCTCAGCAGTGACAGATTGATCCATAAATCTGTGACTATGAAAAGGGACATCTCAGTGAGTGAGACATCCACTGAGTTGCTTTCTGGTACAGTAATGCCATTAAAAAGTGCTGGTTTCTAGTGCATAATATCAAGAGGATTACAGAACTGCAGGAGGTCTGGAGCATCCATTTTTGAGATAAATCACCCTCTGTAGCTCAGATCTGTTTCTTCATTATGGAGCAACCTAATTACAACTGAACCCAAGCAACAATAAGAAAAATATAGGGACTAATTTTCTTTTCAGAGTACAGAATTGTAGTTCTCTAAGAATTCACTAGGAATCAATACAATGCAAAGTCAGAAGGTAGCTTTTGTATCTGACAAATTATTCAATAAGTTAACTAAAACTGGGCACCATTAGCAGTGTTTAAATATATAGATCACAACATTTATATGCAAACATGGAATCTACCAGTGCATATGTTGGTATATAAATGTGTTCCCAATCACATGGTTTCAATGGGAAAGTATTGTTTACAGAAATTCAAATTCAGTCAAAATCAGATTTAACTGACTCAGATATCTAATCCTTATGCACCTTCCTAATGGTTTGATACACAACACACCCATTGAAGTGAATGGTCATCTCCCATTAAACCCTATGGGGAAGCACATGGTAGTAACTGAATTATTCAGTTTTCTTGTAATCAGATATCTATCTAGAAAATGGAAACTTAGCTTCCTCTAGATAAAATACAGAAGTACACATAAATATTATTTAAACTATTTAATAACAGGCCTAATATTGAATATGTGCAGATTTTGCAGCAGAAGAATGAATCCCAGTAAATAGCTACATAATATGATGCAGTAATTCCTTACAGTCTGGCAGTGCATTAAAGTGCCAGTTATGGCATTTAAGAGGGAAGGAATGGATATATTCTATATAAGGTTATAAGAAACACTTTCTAATTCTTTATAGAAGAAAAAGTTTACCTGCAAAAATGAACTAATTAATAGATGTAGCAAGCAGTGATTCTTAACACAAGATCTAACACAAGATTCTTATATTGTGGCCAGGTTCAGATGATACTGGTGAGAAGTACATTTGTTTATCTTTATAATAAATCTTTCCTTTTGATCTCCAGGCTGCCAGTATCAATCTTTCCTGATCCAAGGAACCCTCATGTGTTTTAACCAGCACTAAAATGAAGATGGCTGAATCCAAAAGCAGTAATGACACTGGGAATCACTAGGAATCTGGAAACAATTACAGTTGCTGTTTAATGTACACATGTATGTACAAAAACATCACATAAAGAAATATTATTAATAACACTAATTTAATCAATCAGATTTGCGAATTCCAAAGATTTTTGCAGTCTTTTCTTGGGAAGAGTTTTTGAAGGCTCTTTTGCTGCTGGATAAATGGAAGGGACATTGTGGGGGTGCCAGCCCTGAACCCAAAGTCATGAGCAACTTTTCCATTTACTTCCTTGGATGGTAAATCCTCAAAATCTTTACCCATGCATTTAGATTGAGCTGATATGATTTTTTTCCTCCACTATATTTTTCTTTTCTCTTTTATTTCTATGCTACTCACTTTCTTAGATTGAATTTTGTCTACCACAACGGAGTTTTCAACTTCAGTATGAAACATATTAGAGGAATAAACCATAAATGACTGCAGTTTACAACAAGGTGTCCATAAGATGCCCTCACATAAAAGCATAGAACAAGAAAACAAGTGCAGTAAAATAGTAAAATATCTATCTCACTGCTCACTCACTCTTACAGTAAAACCAAAAGAAATTCCTGGCTTTAGCTGACATGCCATATCCTTTAAATGGCTGAAAGGACAGGAGCTGGAAGAATGATTGGTTTCTGTGGTGGCAGAAAGGAGATTTCAAGGGAATTAACATTTAGCCTATTAGTCCTTTTTTACATTCCTTGATATCTGTTTCCCTTGAGATCACAAGTGAGATTTTTGTTTCCTCATGAAGCTGGTAATGCCAGGAGTTTTATCTTCAGCTGTTTCTTTCCTGTGTCTCAAAAGTTCACTTTTGTATGGGAAGAACTTGCTATGCTGGGTTCCTACCCAGTAAATCATCCCAGCCTTGATGCCTGAGTTAGAGATATACCAAAAATATGGAAGACAAGACCCCAAACAGCCTGGTAACTTGTTTGGGACCACAAGTGGAGTTACTCCCATTTAAATCTATTGAAGAAAGGCAATCATGTAGCAAAGGTACTTCTTCACAAATTCCACTAATGCCTAAAATAACTTGCCACTCTTTCTTCCTGGCTTTTCTTGGAACCAAGTGGTAGAATGAAGAGCTCTTTTAATCTAATTCTTCAGGCTTTTCTTAGAATTTGGTCAGTCTCTTGAATGGCCTCTACGAGCTAGGGCATGGAATGGACTTGGTGTTTGGACCACTGGGAAAAGCAAGAGCAGCACTGTTTGTATCTGACAGCCTGTGCAGACCCATGTGTGATTAATCTCACACCTCGAGCTGAGAATGCTCCAAAATTTCCTCTCAGGTTTGTCTCTCACATCCGTGAGAACCTGGGGTTTTAACCTACATGTCATCAATTTCTTCCTGTTTCCCTCTCTCAAACGTCTTTCCTATAAAACTGCTACAGTCTTGAATTAGGCAATTATTTCATCCTTTAAGATCAGTTCCCATTTATCCAGTTCACCACTTTTTTAAACTACAGTAACTCATGATTCCTGGGGCCAGAGGGGAATTGCCTGAGAGATGTGTAATGTGCTGAGCTAACATGTAAGGCTAAAGTATAAAATTTAGGTTCTAAATGAAAGTGACAAGCCAAATTTTTCTCCACTTAGCTTTATTAATGATGCAATTTTTTATTGCCTGTGGCTAAAAGTATTTATTGTCATTGTGCTTAGCCATAATTTGGTTTCATAATTCAGTTTTCTCTTTACATTTTTTTAATTTCATTTTTTCCCCCAGCATCCCTTTTTGTTTCCATGCAGATTGTTTTCATTGTGTGTTCAGCTAGTAGTAAGTGTGTGGTCTTCTGGGAGCAAACACATGCAGATTGGCATTAATCTGAAGAAGCAAAAGCTTAACTGTGGGCCTATATTTTAATATGAATACGTTGCTGAAATCAATAGCTACATAGATTGTCCTTCTGGGGTGATTAATAAAACTGCATGTGTTTTTTTGGTTGTAGGCACAAACATGTATTTGGCAACATCAAGCAGCAATGTCTTCAACATTTATTAAATTACACAAAAATTCCCACTGAGAGTAGAGGGAATATTTGTATGCTTTAAATTAAGTATCTGGTGAGTGACAAGCAGTGTTAAAGGATCTTGCAGTTTCAAGTCTTGAATTTGCACATCATATATTGATATGATCAGAGAAAGATAATGGCAGTGAACAAAAAGAACTTTAAGGAAGAGAGTTTCAAAGATGAAATTATTTGATTTAGAAAGGAGAGGAATTGAGCAAACATATAAAAATTTGTGAAATAGTGACTGCTATTGAAATGGAAAAAGGGGAATATACCTTTGATAAATAGTAAAGCAACAAGAAAAAAAAAAAAGAGCAAATCAGAAGCCATTATAAGGAAACACTTTTTGTTCTGCAGTGTTTTATTAGGTAATAGAGCTCTTTCTCAGAGGAGGTGAGGCCAGTGAAGATTCCTAGTGAGACTGAATAATCCTATGGATATCAGTGGTACCTGGAGCTGTACAAGCAATTCAATTTAAACTCGTTGAGATGACTCCAGGGCTCAATGCCAGAAGTGCTGCCTGACACAGTCAGCTGATGTTTGACAGGAGAGACAAGTTATATCCACATGTTTGCTGGAAGAGTCTTCTGCCTTCTTCTCAGTGATCTGGTGACAACCAGTCCCAAACCCAGCATTAGTGCTTGGATAGAGCCAGAGTCTTTTCTTCTGTAGATCTAAACTAACATGATCATTTTCATTCTTTTATGTATCTGTCTAATATTCTTTAAGGCAGATAGATTGGCCATTCAATGTGCTGTTTCTTGGTAGCTTTGTGTGTTATATTACTAGTACAATGGACTGTCCCTTGAAAGATTTCTTCAATGTGTACTAAAAAAGGAAAAACAAGATAGCAGACCCATTGGAATTTTTTTTGTCTGGTTGGTTCGTTGTTTTGTTTGGCTTTTTTTAAATTAACTGGACTAACACTACCTGATGATTAGATCCTTTCACTGCAGCATTTTTCAGTATCAAGTTTGGCCTATCATCAAATATCATTCTGTTCTTTCACTCATTTTATTGATTTTAATATTATTTCCTTAAGATGAAAATTTTTATCGTTCTTTCAAAATCAAGGACCTTCATAGAGGGGTTCCTGCCCTTTTTGGCTGTCTTTCATCTTGATTACCATCTCTCTAAAGGGAGTGCAGAAGGATGGTGCTCTTGATGAAGTCCATAATGACCATGACAGAGCAGAAGCAGCATCCTGAACCTGTGCCATATGTGCATGGATGGCATAAATAGCAGTGTGGCCTGACAATGAGGGCTTTTAATGACAATCCGGTCCTCAGAATCATGTGGTTTTTTAAAGCTTGATTCAAGGTGAGCACCTGAAACTCCCACACTGCCAGCAATGCCAATTATGTGCATTTCTTTGCTTCCTTGTGCAGGTTCAAGTGTGGATTGGAGAACTTAACATCTTGGTAGGCACTGACATGTTCATGGCAAATTGATTCGGTTTCACTTCTCTCTTCTGTTATAACATGCATATTAACTGTTTAATGTAATATTTCTACTAAATTACAGGAAATGTCACTTACTCTACTGATGGTAAAATGAACACATGCAATGTAAATGGCATTGTACATTTTTACAGTGAGAGAGAAAATGATTAATTATGATATGGAATAAATTAACTCATGCATCTAATGCTTTCAAGAGGTGTTAGAGGTGGAAGATGTTTCCAGCTTAATCTCTTCTACAGAGGAAATTAAGAGTCAAATTATATTAGACACTAAAGAGTAGAAATGGTCTCCATGGCCTAGGAGAGCATATAATGATACCTAACATTTATAGACACACAGCCTATCATCTTGCAGCTTATTCTTGGTCAGAATCACTTCATTTATCACTTCAAGTACATTGTAACACCACAGCACACTCCCTTCACAAATTTTATTAGAAGCATGAATTGAGTCATGGTGAGTATAAACCAGCTGGAGCACACTTGCAGGAGAGGGCACATGCATTAGAGGAATCACAAGTCATACTATGAAGCTGGAACTGCAGATTGATTACTTTAGGTCAGCCTTGGGAAAATCTCTTGAAACTTGTTCTTAACTTCTAAAGAGGCTGTGAGTCTGTAAATTATTACTCTTCATTGTCCAGAGATTTACACTATGGTAATCCCAAGTGTGGATGAACACTTTATTCAGTAATAAAGTCAGATTTCTCTAGAAGTGTATACTCTAACCTGGGTTTTTTTTTTTCTATTACATATGAGTGTCTGATGTGATAGAGAAGTTGAAATTGCTTATTCTAAGGTTTTTACAAGTTGAGCAGGAAACCTTTTCAGGAACAGTGTTTTAAGAGGGGAAGAAATACATTATTTGCCTGAAGAAGTGTGATTTTGCTCATGAACCCTTGATGCTGCATAAGGTTGACACCAGTAATCTCCAAGAGTTCACAATAAACAGTCCAACAAAAGCTTTCAATATTTCTCTCTCAAATTAAGTGCAGCTATACCTCAGATTGAGAGACCAAACAGAAAAGAAGAAGCATCTTTTTTTCAGAAAAAAGGCAGGAAAAAAGGGCAAGGGAGGGGGAGTTCACTCAGCAGAGAATCAAAGTTGTGAGCCTGGCAGAAAAGGAGTGGCCAAATGGTAGGACACACAGAGAGGATCAAAAGATATTAAAGCTGGTTATCAGACACATGGTAGAGATATTCTTGCTTTTGCATGCTATTGGTGTGCTTTTTTAATAGAAATCATTTACATTGTGCCACGCAGTGTTAACAGATTTTAAACCTCTGTGTTTGCCACAAAGGAGATTTTGTTTTTCCATGCTGCCAACCAACGTCTCCACGTTCCTCCCTCTGCTCCATCCCTCATGGTGGTTCCTTCCCTTCCCCGTTCCTGCTGGGTGTGTACACCTAGAGGATTCAGCCTGCTGCTAGCTCTCCTGACATCGCAGAGCCAGTGGAAATAAGCATAAGTCACTAATAAATGTTACATCCCAAAGCTACAGCGTGAAGAAGGATGGCCTTTTTCCCAGAAGCTGTGCACTGAATATTTAAATTTGTTTGCAAACCAGCACTGGAGGCGGTGTTGTCAGCCTGGGCACGTAGCTAAGTGCAAGTGGTGCAGCCTGCAGTTAATTAGTAAGTTTGCTTTGCTAGGCTGTGACTGCAGCAACTTTCTTCTCAAAAATGCCTTTCATGTGCATAGCTGGAAACAAAACGTTCCACACAGAAGTTCTGTCCACGTGCTTAACTCTCCTCCTGGGTGTCACCAATTGACAATCTCCTGAATAAAAACAAATCAGTGTTAATATGAACACACAAGGGGGTTTGAATGTTCTTATTGCATCCCACTATTATCTAAAGATTTTTCTCTCGAGTATTCATTTTCTCTGGTATTCTTAGTGCTTTCTTCTCGTGCAAAATCTTTTCTCATATGCACTTGTACATACACTAAGAGTTTCATATGGCTGCTGTAATAATGCATAAATTATTTATTAAATTTCCATTATGTAGACTATTTGGCAATTAAAAAATAATTTGGCAAACAAGTCTAGTCTTTGAATATAAATGCCTAAGTATATTTCTGTTTTTTGAAATATTAAATTATTTTTGAAAATAAAATTTAGGTAAGGCAATGGGACAAGAGGGGTAGGGCAGAAGATGGGGACAATGTCTGATATATTATGATGTTTCCCCTCATTCATGAGGATTTGTTTTGAAACCAAGCTTGCTTAGGATCTTGGAAGGTTCTTTTTGCCTACATTTTAAATCCCTTGGCCCTAATTTGCTATTCTCATGTATTCTAGTGGTATTCATCTTCTTTGAAGTCAGTGAAACTGCACAGAGGTAAAAAGCAATAGGAGAAAATCAAAGGTTTTAAAGGACACTCACTGCAGTACCTTCGCAAAGGTGAAATTAGTTAGTTTAGACTGTTAATCACTTGTCAAACTCCGACATTATATAAAGCATTAGCAGCTGCAGTCTGTTGTCCAGACAAGGATAATCAGCAAATCCAAGTTTATAAATTGTTGACTGGAAACAATGGTGTAGAGATAACCCTGGAGAGGTTGTGAAAGACTTCACTGGAGTTTATTTGCATTGCAATTCTGCTGGAAGTCACAGACGCTTGGCTTCCTACCTACTTACTGCCATTTATTTTTGATATGCCCCAAAGCATCCATGACACTTATTAAAATAGAACGGTGTCTAGGCAGCCGGCAACGCTACTGTATCTTGTTTCAGCAGTCACTCTATTTTAAGAAGTTCCAAAGAGGTTCAGTGTATGTCTTCAAACCTACTGCATCTGTTGATTCATGTAGACTCGTGGAACCTTTGACCTAGATCAAAAAATTCCAGAGCTTAAGAAGGGAATCTGTGCAGCTTCAGTGTCCACTTAGTGTTGTGGGCTAACAGGATGTTCTTCTTATTTATGTAGTTTTCTTTATATTTTTTGTACAAGGTATAAATTACATTTGTTTGTAATAAAAAAAAAAATGCCACCTCACTAATCCATATTCTGCATCGTTATTTTTTCTGTGTAGTGTTATGATATACCTTTGCTCAAAATATGCCTTTTTTTTTTTTTTTAATTTTTTGAGAGTGTCATTAATACTGCATGTATAAGAATTTCCCTATTTTCTCACTTTTGTGGTAAATTCTTTCTGCAATTTCTGGATGCAAGCCAGATATGTTAGAGTGAAAATTGGAGCTATTCTCTCTGCAAGACTGCCAATGTTCTCGCAACAGGGAATATTAGTTTATAAATTACCCCAGGGAGAAATGCCAGTCACAGAAAACTCAGGAGTTCCACAGGAGCCAAATCACACCTTTCTCATATTTCATTTCTGTGGGTGTTCACATTCAAATGTAAGCAATGTTTACATTTAAAGCAGATTTTGGCATTATAAAAGACCTCTCTGCTTCATACATCTTGGTGAAATGGTTCTGTCTGAAATGTCGGTTTCTTGCAGTCTACCTTCTATTCCTGTTTTATTGGGGGGAAAAAAGCTGATGCAAAATAAACCAAACACTCTAATTATTCCTGACATATTGCCTATCAGAATATAAGCACCAGGAGAGGAGCAAAAGGCCAGCTTCTCTTATCAAGTCTGTTCTCATTGCTAGCAATTCAGCTTGCTTCTCCCAGAGAAACAGAGTTTTGATGAGCATTTTGAGTGTCTGTCTCAGGAACTGATGGTGCAATAATGCCATGACATGGAGGATACAAGTCAGATAATACAGGCTGTAATGATGTACATAAAAAGACAGCAAAATATCTCCTCAAAAGTGAAGGCCATCATGCTGGAAGGATACATTTCCAGGTTATTTCAGTCAGTATCACTGCAGGAATCAGTGCAGCTACACCAGCTGTGAATGTACCCTGCAAGAACAAGTTGTTGAAAATTGTGTCACCCATTTCTGAGTCTTATTTAATAGCTCCTATTTCCCATCTGCAATGATGCTGTTGGATGTTGCATGAATATATTGTTTATGGTCCTGACTTCTTCTCAGTGAATATGCTGGAAAAGCATATTTGTACTTGAAGGTTTCAGTCATACTATTTCTTGCAAATGTCCTGAATGCTTTATAGTGAAAAGAAATTACACAAATTGTGACCCATGGCCTGTAGATGTAATTAGGTTTCTAATCAGAAGATAGGATGTAAACTCATACATTTGCATTAAATTTGTTTGACAGAGGTTCCCAGAGTGTTTAGTACCTTCTGGGCTAGACTACCTCAGAATGAATATAAAATTTAATTCAGTAAAACTTCACTTATTCATGCCTACATAGTTTTTCATTCTGAATTTCTTTGGATACAGAATGCAACTGAGAAGAGGATCAGCTGAGGACACTTGGCTTGTTCAGCCTGGAGAAAAAGGAGGCTGATGGGAGACCTCACTGCAGTCTTTAACCAGAGAAAGCAGAGGGGCAGGCACTGATCTCTTCTCTGTGGTGACCAGTAACAGAACCCAATGGAATGGTCTGAAGTTGTGTTGGGAAAGGTTTAGTTGGATATCAGGAAAATGTTCTTCATCCACCTTCAGAGGGTGGATGGGCACTGGAACAGGGTCCCCAGGGCAGTGGTCACAGCACCAGCCTGGCAGAGTTAAAGAAATGTTTGGACAATGCTCTCAGGCACATGGTGTGATTCTTGGGGTGTCCTGCACCAAGAGTTGGATTGGATGGTCCTTATGGATCTCTTCCAACTCAGCATAATCTATGGTTCTATGAGATGCAGTTGTCCCTGGAGAGGAATCACACCAGCTAAAAAGCATGTAGCCCCTTCTTGTGTTCTTGCAGGACACACAACAGGGAATAGCATCATTTAAACCTCTGTAGGGAACAGACTTAGAAACAATTGTCTTGTGGATAGCAGGGATTGCACTTGGTGATTCCTATGGGTCCCTTCTATTGATATAACCTCTGCAGTCTGAGAGCAGTGGACCAAAGCAGGTGTGTTGTCCTCTGTAGAACAAAAAAGTTCTGATAGGAGGGGAAAGACACCATGAAAAACAAGATTTTTCAAGTAAAAAGGCAAAGAGTTAGGTTGTGAGTTGAGGATAAAGACAGGGAGAGTTAAAGTTGACTGAAATAAAGGTTTAAGGGCTGGGAGAGGATATCATCAGACATAAGGGTGAGGTTCTTAGGCCAGACTTCAAAAACACTTTGCCTTTTACCTTTGTGAAGATGAACAGCTAACTTCATCAGTTTACACAGCTCTCCTTCTGTCCTTGGATACTCTGTCCACCAGCTCCAAACCCTAGAGTGACTATCCCTCTAGCTGCCCTTGGTTCTTCCCCTCATGTCCTCTGGGACAGCCTGGGGAGGATGGGCAGCACCCACCCCTTTGGGGGAAGGATTTCCTGCCTCCCATCCTCTGCCCCAGCCTCATTCACCTCCTGCCATGTGCCCCAGGAGGAGCAGTAGCCCCTGGTACCTTGCACTCCCTCCCTTCAGCCCAAGAAGTGCTTTCCTTCCATCCACTGCCTGCAGGGTGGACCTTTGCAGAGCTGCAGCACGGCCCCAGGGACTTGGGGTGAGTGAAGGGACTGCTTCTCTAGAGAAAAACAGCATTTTCCATGTTCCCTAGGGACAGCTTTTGTTTATTTATGTTCAGATACAAATCTCTTCAATTGTTTGGGAATTATAGGTTTCTCCCCTTGGAACTGAAAAAAACACAATCTTTGTGAGATAGAGGTAGAGCAAAGCAACTGGCATTCATGAGCTGCTGCTTGGCATGAACAAAGGATATTGAGATAAGACAGTGTAAAAGAAAGGTTTCTGTTCTCCCTGATTATGCACAGATGCAGTACAGGCATGGGGGAGGCTGGGGAGAGGGAAGGGGCTGTGAAGTGGCAGAATCACAGATGCATTACACACTGTGAGTTTATCCACAAGCTTTTTTAACACCTTAGCAAACCAAGCTGGAGTAGTATTTCCTATTTTTGGTTTTCTGGCTAACTGAACAGTCAGAAATATTTTATATTAAAGCAGGTCAAACACAAAGAGAGAGAGAGGAATAGAAAAGTGTACAAATATTGGCCACAGTTGTTATGCCTTTTTCAGCTTTGCAGAATCCTGGAACACAAGATTTTATCAAAATCTTAAAGGGCCCAATTGTTTCAGCAGCTCCTTAGGCAGATTGGAAAATGAAAGCAAATAAGGTTGTAGATGATAGTTTTCCTGCTTTTGTTCTTAATTTTAATATTGGATATATGTGGCAATTCAGTGAGAACAGGTCTGTTTATATTTCTTTCCATACAGTAATAACTTCGTGGGGTAAAAGAAAAAAACATTTAAAATAGTTATTACAAGCAGAAACCTTGCCCAGGCCCCTGAACTGGGTCTATTTCTTGTTTGATAGAAGTCAATGGAAAACTCATATCAATGTCAATGCTTTGGGGTTTTTTGCTGCATTTATCATGCCCAGATAGACAGGTGATAGATAGAGTGCTATACATGCCTGGGATATTTTTTCCATGAAAAATGTGACAGATGCCACCAGACACTACTACAGTAACACAGTGCTTCAGCACTGATTTCTAGAATTCCATGATGGACTTCATTAATCATGAACATGCAACCTGTAATAATAATTCATGGTATAAACATAATTAGAACAATAATTAGAGTTTTTAAAAATTTCTTTCAGAATTGAAATTACTAGAGCATATTGATGGAATCTGAAAAAGCATTCATACAATGAAAAAAAAGGATCAGTTCCACATTCTGTGTTAATATAAATGAGATTACAAGTCATTTACGACTATCCACTTGACACAAACAGTAAAAGAACCCTCCATAAGTGGACTAATTATCTTGCTTACTCAAACAGGGACCATTCGGTGTGGGATCCATAAATGAGTCTATTTTTAAAGGGTGCCTTAAATGATATCTGTATTTCCCTGATGGAAATACCCTTCCCATCTTATGAACCATGTCAACGAAGGCAGCAGCAGAGCCTCCTCCTGGCTGAGCACAGACACCCACAGTCTGCCCCTGGCTCAGGGTGTGCAGTCCCCCTGATGCTGCAGGTCCCATCAGTGCCTGGGTGCTGCTCCCTCCCTGCTGCTCCAGGACCTGGCTGGCTCTTTCTGAGCACCCACAGAAAATGTTGGTCCCGAGCAGCCATCAGAGTGAAACAATCAGGGAAAATCAGGTAGCAGGAGGTCACACACGGGTTTCCTGGAGACCTTGGAGTCTTGCCTGGTTGTGGAGGCTCTGCAGTGTCACCCAGCCCGACCCGACTGCGCGGTCAAAGCCCAGCGACTGCAGTGCTCACAGCCAGCTGAGCAGAAGGCAGAGCTCTGCTCCACGGCCAAAACACATAATGCACCAGATCCTCATCCTATGTAAACAGGGAAATGACTAGCACAGCTATGCCAATTGACTCTAATCAAGGCTGAGGGCCAAGAACTCAAAGGGCATATCCACAGGGCTCAAACCCGGGGTGTATTACAGATCTCTGAGCTGGCTTCGAGTATCTTCTTAAATGGCACAGTGTAGTTCCTTGTTGTGATGTGACTGTGGGCCTCAGAAGTTGCTCAGATTGCCAGATAGCTTGGTCACAACACATGGTCACAGATGTGTAAACACTGTTAGATATGGATGTCGAGGAGATCTCTGTGTCCTGCCATGCACAGTGATTTACCTGGTGACACCAATACTTAGGATTTGTACACATCCAAATAACCTAGGGTTTTTCTCCCCTTTTTTTCTTTTTTGACATGCTTGAATAAATAAACAGATTTGCCATGTTATTGTGGTCATGCTCGTGTTGGGAGATGCATTCTCTGCTTTAATCTTCATTACACTGCCTACATGCAGTCCTTGAGTGTGGGAGATGCTGGAAGGTTTGAAATTCCTCTCAGTGAGTGCAGTGACTAAAAATTACCATCTACCTACCTGAAATTATTCAGAGCCTTTCCCAGTGAATGCTGAATCAGATGGATGTGCACAGTCCAGCTGCCAATGGCAATGGAAAGACCACAGATGGGATGAGCTGGCCAGTGACATCCCACTCCATCTTCTCATACAGCAAAACCAGCTGTGGCAAATGCCAGATCATTGTGGGGAAAATTATGCTATGGACATCTTACAAGCAGTAGCTTTAAATTTCCATGATTTTCAGAATGGCTCCTCTTAAAAGTAACTTGAGATAAAGAGTGATTGTCCCCACACACTTATCAAATAGATGTGCAGAGGGCTTCTATAAATCAGTGGTGGAGAGAGGCCTCTTTTAAAGTTTGTCTTTTGCTCTCTTGAGAGAGAGCAATCCTGATGGGTTTGTTTTATCATGCTCACTGCTGCTTAAAAGAAGACAAAATGTGGCAAGCAGCTCATTAAGAGAGAGAGAGATTGGATCTGTGTTAATATGCAAATGTTAATCCATTAGGACCCTGCTCATACACCAATCAATCAATTAACTCGTCTGTCTCTGTATTGTTCATTATTTGAAAAATGCTTTTAATCATTTTGCTATGCATTAATTAATAGCATGCCTAGTTGAAAAGGAAAAAAAGAATTTTAGCATTCCTTGGGGCTTACATGTACAAATATTTAGTATTCAGCTGTGATTCCATGATTAAGACATACCATATATTCAAAGATAACACAGGGATTTACAGGAGCAGAGATACAGGACAATTTGATTTCATGACAACTATTTTATATATCTATCTATATCTATGTATCTTTTATAAAGCACTTGATAGAGTAAATCATTATATGCAATACATTTTTACAAAATAAATACAGAATTTCAGAAAGAGAAATCAAAGGTTAAAAAATATGTTTTTCCTTTTCTGTCATTTAAGAATGTCAGATTCAACCCCATGGGACAAAATAGTAGCAAATGGACACAGTTCCACTGGCTTCAGAAGAAACACTACAGGAGACATGCATTTGGCTCCAAAATTCAATGAGAGAACAATAAACAGAAAAGCTATTCTGGGTGGAATTGAACTTTCTAAACAATAGTGACTTTCCATTTAAAAAATGTATTGAGGAAGGAAATGGGCTGTAATATGGGAATGAAAATTCTAAACTGGGCAATAAGTGTGCAATGGGATGGGCAATTTGAAATTGATACAGAGGTATGTGGAGAGTAGGATGAACTGAGCTTCCTGAATATCCTAGAAGTCCTATTATTTTACAAATGCTACATGCTGGAGTTTGTGGATGCTGTAGAAAAAGAAAGAGCAGCAGTCAAGGTGAGGGAAGAGTGATATACATGAGAATTTAAACAAAGGTGACAGTCACAGGGAGTGTCTGAAGCAGATTAATAGATGCAGGGAAAAATAGGAGCTGAGAAAAGTTCAGGATCAAGGATGAAATGAAGGTGACAAAGAGGCAAAGCAAAATGTGAAGCCTGGTTTTGAAAGAGGCAGGAATGATTGTATAGAGCAAAAGGATGTTCCTCTGCTGTGTGCAGAGCTTTATTTCTCTCCTTCAGATGAATATGGCTTTTACGCAGGTGAGTAATGCCAATAATTTAATTTTTTTTTTAATACCAGCTGTTGACTTCGAAGAAATTGGATCTGAATAGGGTTCACAGAAGCAGTGATCTGCAGGCTCAGTGTTCAGTCTGACCTAACAGTCTCAGGCTCACCCTTGTCCCTGTCTCAGGGAGCCTTGGTGTCCCTTTGGCACCATCCTCTCTCCTCTCACTGCAGCCTTCTCCATGCACCATCCCCGGGTGACCTCCGTGTCCTGGGACTGAGAGAAATGCATTGCTCTGCAAGTCTTTGCATTTTCTGCCTGCTCTGTCTTAGCCAATTTAGTCAGAGACAAGGAAAACCCATGCATTATGGGCTGCTAATTCTCAGCACACATCTGCCTTGTCAAGTATGACTCACAAAGCTCAAATTGCAGAGTGTTTATCCCTTTGAAATCCTGAAGCTTTTACTGCTACAGAAGGAAAATGACTGATCCCCTCACTTAGAAGGTTGTTTTCCAAAATGTTACTATACTAAGGGTTTCTAGGAACATCACTACTGCCATAAAGCATCAAGTGAGATTTTATTAGTGAGTATATGCTGTGTGCATACAGAGTTGAAATGCTATCTATAGTTCTGAATTAACCCTTATTTTTATATTGCATGAGCTTATATTCTTTCTCTCTTTCTGACTTTTCTGGGTTGTGTTTTTATGTTCTATTTTGGGAGGATATTTGAGAATCTGTTCAAAAGCAGCACAGAGTAGTAAAAGAAGCAGAGGGACTGGACCTTGCAATTTATAACTCAGGTCGTGCCACTTATTTACTATTTATTATTCATACTTTTTTGCTTCACTGTAGTAGTTTTCTTAAATTAAAAATCCAGATTGCCCCTTTATTGGATAATGCTTGCTGTGAAGCTCCTGAAAACAGAAAAAGAGAAAATGGTGGTAAAATATGGAAAAATGAAAGTGCTTGTTCAAGGTCCCCCACCAAGAAAGTAGCAAATCTGGGAATAAAGAAATACTGACCTGGCAAGTGAGCACTGTGAAAATGCCAAGGGCCAAAACATATGTTTCATTTTTAGGGGAACTAGTGAGTGTGTAAAATGGAGCTACTTGAATAAATTAATCCATGACCTAACCTACTGTGTGCTCTATAATACTCCCAATATGCCAGGCTTTGAGGGTGTTATGGAAGAGATGATAGGCTCTGAGCAGGAGCTTGCTAGATAAAGAATGGTTAGAATACCTGTGAGTGTGTAAGACTTGGACTTAAAGCCTTTAGCTGATTTGGGTTTGGAAAGTTTTCAATACTTTCAGAGGGTAAAAGATTAAAAGATTAGGTTTCTTCAACTTTTTCATGAACAGAATTGAAATGAAATTTCTGTAAGAGATAGGACTTTTAAGAACACAGAGCATCTTTATTATAAAAAAAAAAAATTACTGAAAATTTTTGACCAGCTTTAATTTTGAACATGAGACAAACACCATGCCTTTCCCTGTTGTAGGAGGTGGAGTTTGGTAGCAGCTGCTGTGGGGACAGTATGAGTAACTCCTCTGGAAATCCACTGGGCTAATGTGATGGGGAGTGGCCTCGAGATGCAGGAATCATTTTATTTATTAAAAGCCATCACTCACACGCTGACAAGAAGGACAAATAAGTTACTGTGGCTCTGGCCCAAGATGTGAAACCCTGACACTCATTCCTTACTCTACCTCTGTGCACTGAACTTCAGATTAAAACTTCTCTGAAGTATTAAGTGCTGAGATGTCCTTTTACTTTGCCATCCATAAACCAGGATTTTAATACTTCCCTGCTTCACATGGAGTATTGGGTGGAAAAGAGCACGTGATGTCTGTGGAGCTGTATGGCTACAAAAGCCAGCAAGACATCCAAGGTTCTGTTGCTAAGGAATATTAAACAGGAATTCTGGGGGTAAAGGAGATATTGTATCCCAAATTCTGGTGGACACAAAGGAAATGAATAAACTTGGACTCATTCATCTCAGCACCATTTAAAAGATTTGGACAATGAGTTCTCACTGGGAAAGGACAAAAATCAGTAATGGAATTTTTTTTTTCCAAGGCACTAAACAGGAAATTCCAAACAATGGAAAGCTTAAAACATTAAATCTAGCACCACAACTATGAATGTACTTCCTTTCATAGGTATTTGTTTAGATATGAAAAGAGTGAAAAATATTTATTGCCTTTTTTTTCAGAGGCAAAGACAACATTTTTTTTAAAGTCACAGGCATGTGATCATGAGGCATGTTTATACACAGCTGAAACCAGATAGGCTAGAGATTTTATGGTTTGGGTATGGAGAGGCAGAAATTGCACAGCTCTCCGTGCTGATCTCCCCTGCATTCCTGGGAAGAGGGAACTGCAGAACTAAGCACTTTTGAGGCTTGAAGAATTCACCAAGAGACACTTGCCTAACCCTGTGATTACTTCTATCTGTGCCTATAAACATACTGTAAATCATTATGGTATGGGAAATTGTCTCCTTGCATTGATTGCAGATAACAGATGATATTTTAAACAAGAGAAAAATGAAGTCCTCCTGCTCCTGACATTTTCACCACCACTTCTTTTCTTTACTAATTTTCAATGTCAGAGGCAGTTTGTGCCAAAGTGCTAAAGTGTTGCTTCCATAGATTTGCAAAGTGAATTAAGCTCTCCATCCATCTCCTCTGAAGAGTGTGTTGATATGCTCCTCTCTGTGTGTGAGGTAGAAGAGAAACATCTTGTCAGAGCCACAGAACTAGGGGATAATATTTAGGAGTTACCAGTTAGCCACAGGTTGCATCCTGGCTTAAAGTTTATCTTTCTGTCTCTGAGAAATCTGTGAGTAGCTGTTCAGAACAGAGACAAGCCCCCATTAGTGCATTGCCTTGGCCCCAGCCCCCTCCCTGCCCCTGTGCTTGCTCTCTCGGAGATGCTTGGAAGGTTTGGTACCAGAGTCAGACAGGGAAATCTGGACACAAGCTAAAGAAAGCCCTGCACCTTTCAGTCAGCCCTTACAGACACCATAAACATCTCGTGCCCAGGAAATCTGCTCCCAGCATGTTTTTGTCAACCAGATCTATAATTCTCCATGAGTCTCCCATAAGAAATACCAAAACCAGAGCAAAAAACTTCTTTCTGCATCTAAACAGTCACTACTCCGAAGTCAGCAAAAATTAAAAGCAAGATTTCCTAAAACAGGAAGTCTTGTGAAAAGTATACAAATAAGCAAAAGTGCAAATATGCTGGACTCTTTTAATTAATCCCTATTTTTAAGGATCCTAGTTCACATTTTCCTGCTTTTATTTCCTAAACTAGGGCTAGAATTTTTTTTTAAATGTGATATAAATTACATTCTTTTCCCATAGTTCCAGTAAGTGGAATTTTTAAAAGGCTTTCCCAACACCTCCAAGTATTGCGATATCTTAGCAAATAAATTCCTGTCACAACCACTGACTTCAGTGCTCTGCTTAAAAAATGTGATATATGTCACTATGCTTGGGAGTGGCTTTGCATAAGGAAATGGTTTTAAGTAGACACAGGTGCTTCTAGAGTTATTAAAACTTGTTTGTCTCTAAAGTAATTTTGGGTGGGGAACAAAAAATATTTGAACATGGCAAAAGTGAAACAGTGTCAATGATCTACCCTGAACTACACCAGTTCTGTATCAGTGCCACATTTATGTGTATAGACCTTAAAAAAAACATAGCCCAAATACAGAGCAGAGGGAATGGATTAGGAACCCCCCAGCTGATCACTGGGACTGGGCAGGCTTGTGTCTGAGTCCTTGTCTGACCTCGGGAGAGACCTTGTCCCCTCTGTCCCTCTTGTGACTTATTTATCCTGTTTATAAGATGAGGTTAATGATTTTGACTTCTCTTGTAGAGAATGTTGAGACCTGCCAATGAAAACTGTCACAGGAAGAAGGCTGAGGACTTACAATGACTGCAGTGGTCATTCCCAGGGCTTTTGAAATAATGAGGATAGTAACAACAAGAAATAGATCCTTTCACTAGATGGGCACTCAGAGGGTGAAAAATATTGATTGCATCAAATGCCAATTACATATCTTAGGCAGCAAATGTATGTCTCTCTTTATTTTATTTATTTCTCTGTGATTTCTATTGGCAGTCTTTGCCTGGCCAAGGAAAATATCTGAACAGTGGTGATATGCTTTGCTGAATCACACTTTTCAAGTATTTTCTGGGTCTTAACGTTTTGTCTAATTCCTCCATGGAGCTACTGGACTCCACTGCTGCATTTTCTCTTCCCTGCTGAGCTCAACTTGTAGAGCCATCTAAATCACATCCCTAATTTCTCTGGTGAGGTTTAGCTCTTCAGGTCTGAATCTTATCTCTTGCCCCTATCTCTAATAACCACACTAATGCCATTTTGGTTAAGTACTTAATTTGAATTTCTTTAAAGTTAATTTCACCCCTGGGAACTTTGTGTGTTGGGGCCACACCACTATGAAGTGATGAAATCCATGTGGCTGCTTTGCTCAAGAGATGCCTTGAACAAGTGTGGCCCTGAACCCAATTCCTACTCATTTTATTGACAGGTATTGCTGTGCCACCAGTACAGATATTAATGTGTCTTCCTGGAAAATTCTCCAGGATTTGTCCCCACTGTGAGACCAGAAGTGTTTTACCAGTGATACTAAAAAACAGGCAAGCCAAGATATTTTTGCACAGCACAAATATGAGACAGGTAGTAGGAAAAGATAATGGCATCAATACATATTTTTGACAAAAAAAAAAACTTTTTCTTAAAAAAAAAATCTTGGGGGCAATTACATTACTGAAATTAAACCCCTAATAAAATTAGACCCCCTAGTAAAATTAGAGCATGGGCTGCAATGAATCAGGGAGAGGTCTGAGGGTTTTGTTAGCAGGTCATAGCCCATAGTGATGGACAGACTGATTAATACTGAAACTGCCTCCAGCAAAGGGATCCTGTGTCAGGAGATGAGACCTGTGCATTACTCACAGAGGTCTCCTGGAGAGGCCAAGAGCACTTTCAGCCTTCCAGTTTCAGTTTGAGATTGGGTCAGAATGTACAAGCTTGGAAATGAGCAGGAAGGAGTTTCACATGCCTTGGGAAATTCAAGATATTAATATGCATAACACAATTTAATTCACTTCCATCGATCCCATCCTGTTAGCTCACAGCAGGGTCTAAATGCTATCCATTTAGAAAATGTTGTCTTGTTGTGTTTTGTTTTTTAAAGAAATTTTCCCTCTACTCTCCTTCCCCCCTTCCCTCTTCTCCCCTTTCGTAAATCTTCTGTAATCAAAATACTTTTCTCATTACAGTTTCTGTGTCTGACATTAAAAAATGTTTTAAAATTCACAGCACATTGCTTGATGTTAAACTTTGCTCAATGATAGACCATTAGTTTACTTGATACATGACTCTCTGAATACTTTGTACCAGTAAATATAACAAACCCATGATAATTACTGTGTGTAACATGTTTGCATTCAAACATGACCTTGAACTTACTTTTCAAACATTTCAGAAATGTCAGCTATGATGATGACCGTTGTTCATTACTGAAAGGAGTTTCTGGGTCTGAATTGTGTAACACACATTTGTATCTATTAAAACTGACACAGTAGAGCTATTTTTATTGTTTTAAACTTTTAAAACACATTTAAGTCTCAGTAGCCCTCTGAGTCATGCGATCCTGTGACCATCTCGGCACTTTTCCAATCCCAAAGTCTATTAAAAGCTTTGACAAAAGAAACCTTCATTCATTTCAGAAGCAATGACAAGGCCAACCTGCATGCTTATTAACACCCTGCTAAAAATGTCATAGGCATATAGCAGCACATTTTACTGAGAGATGTGTAGTCCTACTGTGAAAAGCAAGTGGGATAATTTTTGTGCAAAAATGGATGTTGTAGCTTGTTTATCAACGCTGGAAAACAGCTGCAGCAAGTGGAGGTGGTGCAGTGATACAGCCCCTGCTTTTGTAATCACCTAAGCTGGTGTTGATGCCAGTTCCAGCAGATCAGCCTCTCTGCAGGGAAGGTGACAGTCCTGTGATGTGTCACCCTGCCTTGGGACTGGGCTTTAGGCAGTGAGCTAAGGAGGCTGCAGCTCACCAAATGGCTCAGGCAACTTGCCATGGGAGACAAAACACTCCAGCAGGATGCACCATGATGTTGAAAACACTCAGCTGCTGGTCCATTGCCCTCTGGCAGAGGACAATGACCTTTAACTTACAGCTGAGAAGTGACCCTCACCTACACTGCATTCTGCAAGTACTGGAGAGCTTTGTTTCCAGTGGAAAAAAAAATAAAGTCTCATAAGGAAGAAATTGTCTATTGTCTAGGAATGGATGTGGAGAAACGTGTCTGCTTCCAAACCAGAACATGACACCATCTCAGCTGGAGCTGTCCATATTGAGAGAATGGGGAGACTCTTCCCTGCTTCCTAAGTCTAATTGCTCTAATGCTACATTCATGGAGAGTTAAAATTAGAGGGTCTCTGTCCTTGTGCTAAAAGCAGCAGCCACTTCTCTAAATCCTGTTTGCTTTCAAACTGTTGAGGCTTCTTTAATTAACAAAGTGAAAGTGACACTGGTGCCAGTCATTTATAGTCCCTTATGCACATTTACATGCAGCTTCTCCCAAGCCTTTTCTAATTTAGGTACTGTCCACATTAGAATTCAAGCCATTCCAGCCACAGTTATGTTTAAATGTGGTTGCTTGCTAGTTCAAGTTCCAGCATACCATTTGTGACCACAGGGGAACCAGGATTTTTAAACTGTTGTGGCTGTTTTCCTTCCCTCCCAAAGTGATGCAATGTGTGCTGCTGTTGATGCAGCTCAGGCCTCCACTCAGTACATGTTGTGTGATTTTGGTAGAGCCTTATATATTTTGACCTGTCTAGGCTCTGCTTCTCTTTCTCTGGATAGACTACATGGGCTGTGATTTGGCCCCCACTATTCTGCAGGCAGAAAACACAGAAAGAAAATCCTCTGGGACCAAATGCATGAGAGCTCTGTTAAACAGGAATAACAGCAAACCCATTCCTCATAGAATCTCAGTAGCAAGGCTGTTCCTTGCTCCTCAGAGGTCAAATGCTGCAGTTGTGACTGAAACTGAGCCATTTGGAGCAAGCCTTCTTTCCTTGAAAGGGTGGTTTGGATTCTGCTTTTTTTAAACTATGGTCAGAAAATGGAGATGGAAATAGAATCACTGTGATTTGACTTGTATCTCTCAATGAAACAATGCACTGGTGTAAAACTGATCCATGTAGCTGATTAAGGCCCTGGGGAATCCAACCCTCTGGACTTGTCTTTGAATAGCCATTGAATTCTGGGTTCAAATGTGGGAGGACAAGTAAATGCCCCACAGTTCACTAAGCACAAATGCAACAACTTCATTTTCAAACCCTCTGATACAATCTGGTCCAAAACCTGATGTCTCAGAACAGGGATTGGGCTAAAATTCATAAATCAAACTTGATTTAGTCCACCAGTTTGCTTATTGCTGTTCATCAAATGATAGAATCCTCATTTAGAGGATTCTGCAGAGACAAATCCTTGCCTATGCCTTAGCTTATATGGTTGAAAACTTGGCTATAGTTGACATTTAGACTCTTCTGTACACCTATATAGGGAAGAAAAAGCATTTTCAACTCCTTAAGGTGAGAGAAAGATTGCAACTTAAAACAGAAAGTTGCAATATTATTTTTTTTTCTATGTCATTAGGAAATGCAGTCCAGGAATTGTTACTAAAAGCATTCTGACAGGGCAGACAAAACAGTTTTTCAAATAGGAAAAATAAATGTTTACATTCTTAATACTGTTTCTCAAAAAATCTTAGAAGCTTTTAAGGAAAAACATCTCAAGTTTCAAGTATGTTGAAAGACCTGGTACTCAATTCTTTTACTCAGGCCTTGAGTGAGAAACACCACCTTTGATTCACCTATTAAGAATCTCTTACTTTTACTTTTTTAAGATTGAAAATTAAAAGTAGTAAAATAATAGGTAAAATTTAAAAGCTAAAAAAAGTAAAATGTATCACTTTGTAAGTCTCATGGGAGGAAAGCTTTTGATGGAAAAATATCTCAAGCTTCAATTAGGATACTATCTCAAAAATGTCTCAAGATCATAAATTGGAATAATCTAATTGGACTCACCTCATTTTTATACCAGCTAAGAATGTGACCCTCTACATTTATCTGCAGAAATCTTCAGTCAGAAATTATTCTTCTTTATAAAGTGTTTCAAAGCCTTTTGACGAGCTGTTGAATGGCAAAATTCAGTGCTTTAGGCCACCTTCTTTAACTTAGTGGAGTATTTGTGCAATTAAAGATATAACTTTTTTTTTTTTTTGGTGTGGTTTACAGCTGGGTATTGCTAGTTCTGTCTCTCTAAAGAAGAAAAAACTTTGTTTAGTGGAAATGACCCAGAGCAGTAGGTGGATTAACTTGTGTTTGGGTACATGAAGGAATTTTTATTTTTCAAACAGAAACATATTCTTTTGATTATGGAATTTCAGTCTTCAAAATGCCTTTGCTATATTCCTTTTTGGATGAAAAGCATTTATTCACCTTCTAATAAACTGTTACACTACTGTTGGCACAACTTCTTACCACAGGCTTGCCACAGGAACCATGATTCACACTATCACGTGTTCCTGACTATTTCAAATTATAGTTATTAAGCAGCTCTGAGAAGGAAAAGCTCTCAAAAAAATCAGCAGATCCTGCAAGGCCCCAGCTGTCCTGCAAACATGTCAGGTATCTCATCCCTGCCCTCCACCCCACTATGAATACAGACATGCATTTGGACAGGGTTAGGCCCAGAGATATATTCTGCAACAATCTCTTTCAACCCATTCATTCTATGAAAATGATCTAATTCTTAATTCATTTTGTTTTCTATTTTTCTTCATAGTGTGACTTTTTACTACTACTTACCAGTTTGTGCTTTCACTTCCCTGACAGTGTTTCAGAGTGTTGCTCACTCTCTTTCCTCCCGGACTTCTCACCAACCCTCATTTCATTTCACACTTCCCCATTCACCACAACCACTGTGCACACAAATAACAGATCTGGGTCCTGCTATGACATTAAACCAACATGCAACAGAGACAGATTTGGGGTTTCCTTCATGGTTGGTCTTGCCAGTATATTATGTACTGTGATTGTTTTGGCCACTTTTGGGAAAAAAAAGTTGCAAACTCCTATTGCAGAAGGCAGTAAAATTGTGTTGGGGTTTTTTTTTAAATTTTTTTTTTTTTAATGGGTGTGTCTGTCTCTGGGGCCCACAGCTTAAAATAAATAAACCCCTGGGATGACTGTGCTGGCTAATTTGCAAGATAAGCCTTTTATGTTGGGATTTTGTCTGGACAAAGTGGACAGGCTGGAGAGCTGAACACACAGGCAAACCACTCACTGAGCCTCTTGCATCACACTCAGGCATAGCTGATCTGTTAATCACCACTGCTCAAACACAGTCGCCAGATATGATGCCAGAAATAACTTCTGACCCTGTTATTTCTGTTGACCTACCGTGTTTCTCCACTTTGGCCTCTGGTTTCTGCCCCTCACTCATTTTTGGTTTTGAAATCAGTTTCCTAAGGGCTTTCCTGCTCTGTGCTGGAGCATCCCCGGCAGAGGCAGCGCAGCTCCCGGGCAGCCCTGCCCGCTGTGCCCGCTGCTCTGGGGCACAGGCTGAGTCACTGCTGCCTCGGTCCATTCCATGCCCCTCATCTGAGCTGTTTCAGTCAGATGATGCCTGTCACAGGACTCGCTTAGGGCCAGGGGATTTCTCTGCTGCCCGAGCTGCTCGGCTCAGCTGTCGGCAGGGACGGCACCGAGCCTGGGACACCCAGCACCCCTGCCCTGGGCACCCTCCTCACTGACCCAGCCCAGCCCTGGGACAGCGGTGGGAGCCAAGGAGTGCAACATAACCCTGTGATTCCGGGGGGACACTGCAGTGTGCCCAGAGAGGGGCAGCGAAGCTGGAGAAGGGTCTGGGGCACACCATCCTCTTATGGGAGCTGGGGGCTCAGCCTGGAGAAAAGGAGGCTCAGGGGAGACTTTTCTGCTCTGTATCACCACCTGAAAGGAGGTTATAGACAGGTGGGGACTGGCCTCTTCTCCCAGGCAACTGCTGACAGGACAAGAGGAAATGGCTCAGGTTGCACCTGGGCAGCTTTAGGTTGGAAATTAGGAGAAATTTCTTCCCCAAAGGATTGTCGAGCACTGGAACAGGTTGCCCAGGGGGCTGGATTCACCATGCCTGGAGATATTTGAAGGACCTGTGGATGAGTCTCTCAGGGACATGGTTTAGTGTTAGGCTTGGCAGTGCTGCACTGACATTTTGACTCAAAGATCTTAAAGGTCCTTTCCAACCTAAACGATTCTAGGATTTATTATTTTGCAGCTTCACTTTGGCACCCAAGGGGATCACATGTTTGATTCTTCACTGCCTTTTCCCATGTGCAATTCCTTGGTTTTCTGAGGGATTAGTCCCATTTGACACTGGGATAAATGACAGTAGCATTTACTCCTGTCTTGTAATAAAGCATTGCATTTAAATGGGCACATTTTACTTGGATTGCAAAGTACTCTGCTGATGTAAATTAAGTAAACCTCCTGTCAGCTCTTGGAGATAAACACAGAACATTATATCCTTTTAGAGGTAGATAATCTGCAGCACAAAGGACTTGAGACAAGAAGCTTGGCTGCCTAAAATTAAACACCTCAGCCCAAATGAATAGATTGCAAATCCATTTCTCATGTTAGAAAACAGCTCTTCCCCTCCAACGATGTCAGGAAAACAGCAGCGTGTGAAGTCTTTGAAATGCACTTCACAGCCATGCATAGTAAAACCTTGGTGGATATTTAGATCCTGAGTTCCCCAAAATTAGGCCTAAGAAAAAAAATTTTGCTGAGATTATTTTCAAGAGAAAACGTGACCATTAATCAAATTAATTGGTTTGGATTGTAAAAAAAAACAGTCTTAAGTCAAAAATTGCTTTCAACATAAGAAAAAAAATCTGTTTTCTTTTAAAAAAGTTGTTAATTGATCACTTGCATGCTACAATAGAGAAATTATGAGAACAGAACAATTTGAGGTGCACTCTGAAGTTTAGTCTCGAGACATCTTTCAGGTACCTCAGTATTAGACAAGGGTGAGCCCCAGGAAAGCTATTGTGCATGTTTCAGAAACAGAGACTGGGATTCTGCTGGGGCTTTCCAGCCATTTCACAAAATTCTTCTTTCATTCATCTGCTCCCAAACTATGAGAAGTGAGAGTCCCTTACTAACAGAGAGCTAGTGGGTGTGGGATAGTCGTGGCTCGGGGCAGGTCCTGTGCAAGGTCTTAGAGACCTCTCCAAGTCCTAGAAGAGGGATCTTCTGAAGGAGACAAGGAGGGAGAAGTGCCAGTGGTGGCTGGGCTGAAGGTTGACAGGCTGTTCTGGAATAACCTTTCTCTCAGAGAGTCAGAGCCCACAGGGACTGACTTTTAGCCCCCACAGACGCTGCAATTTTTTGGAAGTCAAGTGGTGACTCCTACCAGCTCTTCAAACCACTGACTTGTACAGGATTTTTAATTTACTGAAACAAGCTTAATTCAATCAGACTTGGGTTTTTTCCCCTCCTAGGTACCAGGAACTGATGTATTCCCTTTGTAGTAGAACTGACAGTAAAATGCATCAGTGGCAAGAAAAGTATCCCTTCTTCCTGTTTTATTTCTGTTTTTAAACCCCCGCTATAAAATAATATTTAGTTTTATGCTTTGTTCAAAATATCACATATGATTCATGTTTGGTGAGTTCATATATAAAAGGTGCAGCTTTACCAGGTAAGATTTTCTTTTTCAATTCCTTTAGCTGACTTCATACTGCTCTGACATCCCTGTAATATAGAGGTCTGTTTTTTCAACGTGAAACACCTGTACAAAAGGTCAAAACAATGCAACATTGATTTAGGTGCTACACAGGGACCATTTGCACATAACTAGTTTCAGAAGTATGTATTAGATCTTCACTTCAGATTGAAATTTAAGATGCATGCAGATAATAAGTGCTGGGTGATCTATTACTTTCTCTTCTTGGCTACAAATTGTCCTTTGTGCCACTAGGCACAGGGTCACAGCAGTGCTGCTGCAGACATCACTCTGCAAGGATGGATAACCAAAGGAGGAGAACTTCCAATCTCACACCAATAAAATTTGTTTTTCATTGAGAGGCATTTATAGAAGAATGCAAAACACACATCTGTTGAAGCATTTCACTAAGAGCTGGAATATTTATTGCATTTTTCTGAATGAGATGACCCAACTGACATGCTGATTTGTTTAGCATCTGCTGTGACAGTGGAGGAAGAAACCCTCACTGAGGCACAGAAATCATGGAACAGAAGTGTGGGTGGGAGGGGATCTCTGAATCACTGCAGTCTCCTGCTTGAGGCAGACCTGTCACCAGCACTAAATCACATCAACAATGGCTTTGTCTACCCTAAACCGTTAAAATGTCCTTGGATAGAGACTCCACAGACCCCCTGGAATGCCTTTTCTAGCATTTATTCATCCTTCCAGTGGAAAAAAAAATCTTTTTCACCAAATGAAACCTTCTAAGATGCAGTTTGTGGCTGCTACATTTTCTTTTGCAGCTGAGAAGAGTTTGGGCCTCTCATCCTTGTAGCTACTCTTCAAGCATCTGCCAGAAGTCCTGTGCTAAAAAAGTACATGTTACCGTATTTACTGATGCCTTTGAAAGCTTACATGTTAAAATGTAGCAGCCCAGGTTCAGACTTCACTCATGTGAGCCATTCTGCATCTCCCAGCTGGGATTTGTCCTACAGAGGTGAGGTGCTCTCATTATGAAGGTAGACCTGCAATCCCCATCCAGAATCTGAGAAAAGACTTCAGGGTACCAGAACCAGCTTCTGGAGGTGCCTGACTCTCATCACTGCTTGTGTTCCTTAACTCAGCAGCTGGGGACAGCTGCCTGAAAATAGGGTTGGTTGCTTTACAAGTTCTGTGCTGTGTCCCCCACGCTGCATAAGATTTTTTTTCCCTGTGTAGAAGAGGAGGGTAAAACTTATTTTGCCAAAAGTGTTAAAATAGCAAAAAACAACCTGAACGTCTCCTTACCACTTCAAAAAAAAAAAAAAAAAAACCAAACCATACCATTTTCCCTTCCTATTTCTTAGTATTTTTATGTTTCTTAAAACTTACATCAGGTTTTATTTCTCTCTAAAATGAGAATAAGATCATCAGAAACTAATTAGATCTGGTTCTAGTGTAAAACCACAGTGGAAACCTTTCTGAAATGTCAAAGCTGCTGTAGTTATTACTTGTCCTGGGCTCTAAGGGAGTCAAAGTAGTTTCCAGGCTTTGTGTGGTTTCTTTTCTTACCATTTATTTTTTTGCTGGAGTTTTTTGTTTTAGTTTTGGTTGGTTGGTTGTAAATTGGTTGTTGTTGTTGCCTGGTTGACATAACAATTGTAAAATACAATGGCAATTACTGTTGTGTTTCCCCAGATCACACATATCATTCTCATTCTTTTATTTTTTATTCCCTGATTGTAGTTACGACTGCAAGAGGCAGGAGTTTAAGTAAAAAAACCTAATGATCACATCTGTCTTTTTCATTTCACTCCAGGTTATATGAATGCATAACTATGTGTCCAGACTATCACAATTAGATGTGATTCTAGACTAATATTTCTACAGTCTCTACAGTTAGTTCACATTAGTTGATTATGGGTTTTTTCCTTTGTCTGGAAAATGATGACTTGGAATAAAAGAAGCTTCTGGGAATTGGCTAGTTTTGATGCAATTTTTTTCTTTTTTGGGGTTTTATTGCCTCTTCATATCCTTGATGAAATTTTGGTCAAAGTGGGAGCGGAAGGATGAGAAATGTCTTGTGTGCTAACAGTGAGGCATAAATTAAGTCCCCTCTGGCTCTCAGCAGGAGCCTGAGCTGAGTCAGCACCATAACCACCAGGCACTGGAGAGGAGAGATGTGGTGTCTCTGTCCTAAAGCCCTACCCAGGTGTTGGAGTGGTGGTTGGAAGCTAGGCTGTCCTGAAGAACACTCACCACCCAGCAGCAGAGCCCTAAAGACCTCAGGATTTGGAAATGATCTGGTTCTGCCTCCTCCCTTTGGACAGCTGAGCTGTGCGAAGCTGTTACTCATAGATGTTAATCTGTTATTAAAAGCATTCACTGTGGAGATTCCATACCTCTGGGGGCTTCTGTTTAAAAATGCTTAAACTAGAATAAGTATAGCCTTTTACAATTTGGTGGTCTCATAGTTTTTCTTGAAAGTAAGAACCAATATTCCCACCTGCTAGATGGGAAATTGAGTTACAGATAACTCTGGGCTGATAATGATGATGCATAAACTCCATCTTCCCATAAACCAGCTGCTGTACCCAATGGCTACACACTTTAATTCTATCTTGATGAACTTAGCAACAGTCCAAAAGCGTTGGCATTTTCTGATTAATTAACCTCTAATGCAGCAATTTACCTCAAAGACCATAGTGCATTGTTTCCTGTGCATGCCCTACACGAGGTTCTCCCCACACGTGGCACCTGTTTTTCAAAGTTAACCAAGTGGTTGCTTGCTTGTTTAGTCTGATTCTTTATAAAATCTTGCAAAAGCTTTATCACAAAACAAGAAAGAATTAGCAAAAACTAGAAGTGATTCAGAGTTTAAATGAAAAATAAAGGATGAGAAAGGGCTGCAGGTGTCAATCTCATGATTTGAACTTGCATTAGATTTCGAGAGGAAAAAAAGCAGGACAGGTTGTAAATTGAAGTAAATGTCAATGTCAGCAGTTTTAATAATTTTATTACAAATCTTGCAATATTAAGTATTTACTTTGAACTCGAACTTTTCAAACTCATGCAATTCTTGGGTTTTGTTATTAAAAAAAAAAAAAAAAAACCAAACCAAAACAAAAAAAGCCACAGCAAACCACAACAGTGAAAAAATGCACTGTAAATTGAGAAATGATGTACTTAAACTTTCCAGAACCATGAAAATAATCAGAATATATGTTTGGCATTAAAAAAATAAAGTAATTGCTACCTCATATTTGTTCAGAGGGGCTATGCAAAACAGTGCAGACACCAGCTGTAGATTTGCCCCCAGGTCTATAATAAGGAGGAATTTACAAGACCTGCAAAAGCCAAAGAGTAAATTAACCTAAGAAGTGAAGTCTTTTTGCCACTGTACCAACTGGTATTAGCAATATGAGCAAATAGCTGTTGGCATTCCAGACTGACTTCTGCCTAAATGGTTTTCTGGGATAAATAGGCTGACACCTGTTCTAGCAAATTCTTGCTGTTTAGATAAAGCCAAAAACTTTGGAAAAATACTTTTCATTTTCTTTACATGAAATTAGGCTTGGAATGGGTGGCAAACTTTCATTAATTGATATTTCTCTAATTTTCTCTTCATGTCTCCCCTAAGTAGAGTTAACAGTCTTGCCATAGGAGCTTCCTGACCAGCAAATTCACTGTCTCTCACCATACTCCCACATCAAAAAATCACTTCTGTTAAATATGTCAGATTTCCCTGCAACTGACTTTTTTCCCCCCCTACCCCCTTCTCCTAATGGAAGGTCATTCCTGGGCTTGAATGAAGTGACTGTTTGAAAATTTAATTTCCAGACTATGTTATTTCCTAGACATTGGCTTTTGTGTGGTAGCTGTTTTCTATCTTCATTTTGTATTACTACTTATCCTGACAATATACATTTCTATCTATACTGCAGTGCTAAGACTGATTTGTGTTCTTATATCTGACTTTGTGAAAAGTATGAGGTAATTTTGATTATTATGGTTTTTACTCAGTAAAGGGCAAGTTTCCATGACTTCCTCACAGTCCTTGATTGCTAGGAACTTCTTACCTGATTGCCTTAATTATTCTATTTTAAACCTATTTCTCTAACCTGCAAGAACACAGAAGAATGAGGTGGTTTGTGTAATCACATATTACTGCCTGTTTGAGTTGTATGTCTTCTGGGCTGTGCTGTTATGCAAAATTATTAAAGGCCTCCAAGGTGAACATCTTTGGCTGAATTCAGGAAATTATTGTTATCTTTAGTTACTCAAGCTCACAGCAGAACCCAATAGAAATATAAGTCTTCTACCCAGATGAATTTACACTTTTTCACAATAAAATACAACCAGGATTTTCAGCTTCCTCATCTGGAGTGTAATCTTTCCTTTTTCTTTTATGTAAATAATTTGCATTGGAAGGAAAAAAATCAACCAAACAACCAGTACTGAATCAGATCTTGCAATTAATTTCTAGAAAAACCTTAACACAAATATTTTATAACTCCAGTTATGATATCTACTTGTTTATCCTGAATTCTGCTTTATATGCAGATCTGCTATTTTATCTTCTATCTACTTATGCCTGTTTTCTTCCTGGGGAACACCTTTGGAAGGTTTATTATCAGGTTAATTATTAAAAAAGATCTTAAAGGCCTAACTGCTGAATTGCTTTCTTGATCATTCTACTATTAGTTTTTAATATATTGTGTTTCTGTTCAAAATAGAGTAAAAAATAACATTTTCAGGACTGCCATAGACAACACAGACCACAGCAAGGAGCCTTTGTCACCAAACAGGAAGTGAAAAAGTAATTTAAGAAATACATATTTCATAATAAATTGAAACAGGTATTTTTTCACAGAAAAACAGCAATTATTTTTACTGTTCCTAGGACTAGGAGTATGAGAAATACAAATATTTAATTTTTTGTCTCCTGCATCAATTATTTAGATATACATTGGAAATCTATTCTTCTAGTCTGGCCCCATTTAACTGTTAAGGACAAATGAATGCAGGCAAGAATAATTTTGTTCTGACTTCTGTAGTATGATTATTTATAACAATTGTAACTGAGCAGGCTGTGGCCGCTGAGAGCTGCTATTTAGAAGCTGAAACGTGCCAGCTGGTTGTGTGAAGTGCTCCAAACCTCTTGCAATCAATGGCTAAAATAGTGCTTCGAGCAGAGAGCTGTGCTGGGGCACAGCCCAGGCTCACCCACCCAGCCCGGGGCTCAGAGGGAGGGGAAACTCTGGCAGTGAATAGATGAAAACTGGCATGGTCCAGTGAAAAATGGGTTGTCTTGGAAATCACAGATGTCACCATGCACTACAGAATTGTGTGTTCTGGGATTTAGCATCAGAACTCAACAGAAACATCCACTCTTCCTCTTTTTTCATCCACAAACCTACACATAAATAAGAGACTGGTCATTAAAATGCCTTGGCTGCTTTGTCTGTTTTTGTTATATTTTTGATGGGTTTTTCTTGTCTTTCTTTTCCTTTAGTTTTTTTTTTTCTCTTTCCAATTATGATTTTCCTATAATATGATCAAAAGCACGATCTTCATGATTCCTACAGTGGTACAAAATTCTTCCCCTTCATGGTTTATCTTGCTCCAATGACATCTGAGTATATAAAATGCCTATTCCATTCATTAGTTTGCTCTTAATAGTTTTGTTTATTTGGTCAGAGGTCAGAAAAGTATAGAAATCCAAGTTGTTTTTTTTTAATAAATTATTCACTATTCTGGCTATCCTATGATGTGGGTAATTTAAATAAATAAATAAATAAATAAACAGAAATATCAAAACTGTCCTCTTCCTCCAAAAACAATTATCACAATTTCTCGGATGTCTTTGAGACTCTGTGACCTGGGTGAACAACTGTGAATAACAAAGACCGAGTGATGAATAGCTGGAATGATTAGTTTGCAAACAAATCATCAGCTGAGTATCACTTGTCCAAACTATTCACCAAATATTTATAGAGTAGGAAAGTAGTGTTGCCTCATGAACAGTCTGATTAGATGTGACATGTGGGATGAGTCAGGGAGATGGGGCAGGGATGGAAAGCCAGATTTAGTGTGATACCCAGGAATGGAGACAAGATGTGCTTTCCCTGGGGGCATTCAGCCACTGATGTAGCAATCAACCCAAATATCCACAGGATGAAATCATCCAACTCTCATGGACCCAAATTTGTGTAGGACAGTCTCTTAATGCAGCACAAAAACCAATGAGGTTTTAGAACAGACACCTTCAAGTGTCATTTTTCCATTACCAATCCCAAGTAATTCTGGCCTTGCAATTTTTGGATAAATGCCTCTTATTTGAAACTGTTTGTTGGGGCATTTTTTCTTTTTACATTGCTTCTGGAATTTTGGAAATACAATATAATATGATCTTCAACCTTAATTGATATGTTCTTTCAGATCACTAATGAATATATTGTGAAAATGGAATATAATACATGGCTCCAATGTGTTTGTAGGAAACTTCCAAGAGGTTGCAGTAACTTATATTACTATTCTGATGGCAATGCTTAAATGCTGTAAAAATACTTTTTAATGCTAATTGAAGACCAAATATGAATTTTTCAGAGTAGCAGAGCTGCTATAATCTTTTTAGTTAAAAAAAAAGCAAAACATAATAAAAAAAATTTCTGCAGCTCAATTTTTAATTGCAAAATTGAAAGACAGTATGTTTTTCACTGAAATCTTAACTATTTTGATTAAAACATTTTTGCCACTGGGTTTCTTGGGAATCCTGGCTTTGATGGGAAAAAAAAAGAGATGGTATTTCTAAGGATTTCAGATTTTGCAAGACATTTTGCAAAATCATTAACAGAAATATTAACATCTGGTCATGAGTGTTTGCTTTGTTCCCCCAGGTTTTTGCCAGCGTGGGGATTTTGAATTCCATAATTTCACAGTGATATAAGGGCACAGTGGAACAGAAAACTGTGGTATATTCTACTCCCTCCTGACCACAATGTTTAAGTTAAGCACAATTTTGCTTTTTCTTGTACATCACTTGCTTTATGATATAGAAAAGGAATTATGCAACTGCTGTGTAAGACTTATGAGTAATTGCTTTATGGACAGCCACGTGTGCTCCACCCAGCTAAAATCCAAGATTGTTCTCACACCAGGTGTGGATGGGTCAAATGAGCTCTGAGACACAATCTCATTTGGTAAGAAAGAGTTCATAAAGTTTATGGGGCCACATAAATATATACCAGCTTCCCCTTGGAGTTTCCTGTTGGAAACCTGCTCCTTTGGAAGGATTCTGCATTTTACCAAGGGGAATTCAGAGACAGAGCTTTTGCACCTACTAGCTTTTGTCCTGCAAATTGTTTCCAGATTCACTGCTAGGAATAAGTTTGGGAAAAATGCTGTTGAAGAAGGATTTAGGTAGGAAGTCTGAAAACACAGGATCATATCCTTGATGGACCAAAGTTCATTTTCACCTCCTGGACCAGAGCCAATGCTACAGGAAATGATACAAGCTTTGAGTAATGATCTCTGACAGAGTGGCAAATACCAAATATATGATTTTTTTCTGATACATATAGTTTTGTCAGTTGTGACCAAATATATTTCCAAATCTAAATGTATATTTATTTACACATATAGTTTTGGCCTGTTTAAGTTCCCTCTGTGATCAGTTTCCTGGTAAGAGCTCATAATCAGGGAGCATCTATAACAAAATTCAAAATAATAAAAGGCCCTGAATTTTTGAACTCTAACAATTCATGAAGTAGTTTTAACGAAGGAATGTTCTGGCTTTTAATTTAAGAAGAAATGCACACAGTTTGTGTTCTAGTGGTGTACTTGTTTTGTGTTTGAAGGATGGTGTTTATAAAGGCTGTTTTGTGCATTTAACTATTGTGAAATTCAGTTTACCAAAGCCTACAAATCTAAGTCCTCCCTGTCATTAATGGAGAGAGGTCAATATCTCCAGATGGTGACTCTGAACAACTCTGGAAAATATTAGCATAGGATTATGTGGATATCTTCTACTGTGGCAAAGCTTTGTTTGTTTTTTAAATGGCATAAAGAATTCTGCTGAATGAGTAAAACACAGAAAAAAAACCCACCCAGTAATTTTGGGCATTTTTTGTATAATGTAGGAAAAACCCAATGATTTGCAGGGTATTTCTGTGGGCTGATGAGCCCAGGCTCAGTGGATGACTGGAATTAAATCAGCCCCTGAGGTCAGGGAACGTGCTCACCCCACCAGCAGAGCTGATGTTTGAGCATCTGGGATCTCCAACAGATCCGAGACTGAAACAAGGATTTGTGACAATCACCCAGAGGATTAGAACAGATTTGTGTTACAGGAAGTATTCCATTTTGACAAGTTCTTCTTAGAATTAGTAACTTGATCTTACTAACTTCCTCTTTTTGGTTTCAGAGTTTACACCACTGTGCTGTTTCCATAGATACAGTGTGGTTGTTTCCATGGGAACACGTGGTGTGCCACAAACAAACAAACTGCAGAGCCATAACTTCAATTCAGAGCCATTATTCTGTGCTGCCCTTAGTAAAATGTAAATATTAATTGTGAAAAACATTTGACACTTTTTATGGCGTACCCAAGTTGTTATTTAAATACATATTTTAATGAAAATCCAGCAAGGCAAAGTCATCAAGTCTGTACAGAAGTATGAGATAATAGTTTAAGAAGCTTAAAACCCCAGTTCTATCTCCTCTTTTTCTTGTATCATGTAGCTTTGTCTCTGGGTCTCAGATTTCACCTGTATGAAAAAAGCATAACAATATTTACTTGCTTTTGGAAGTCAGATTCAGTCAGAATCAGTCTGGTTCAAGAAATTATTTAAAGTAATTGCTGTTTGTTGTTATTATTATTGTTATTCTTATTATTGGTTTTTTTATTAATGAAACTAATTACTTGAATGACAGGATGTAATCCAGAATATATTCCTCATAACAGAAGATCTGTTCATTGAAATAATAACAATTTCACTTGAAACCACTTGTCTTAAAAGACAAATTGTATATGACCCTGAGCTTCTGATACCTATAAAATATAATTTTAAGTTATTAAAATATTGTAAATATAATTTCAAAATAAACAACTTTTTTTTAATCTCAGCTATGCAAGTACAAACTGGATTGATTCCTACCACACTCCATTTAATAGAATTTAAAATTTTTCGTATCTTTGAATTTCAAATTAGACAAACCTATTTTTAGATGGTCCCAATAATGGTGTCCAATTCTATATGTGAACATGGGCTTAGAAAGTCAAGTTTATTTTCTGTGTCTGACTTGACAAAGCATCATGAAAAATAAGGTGTAAATCTATGTGGTTTTTTAGGCTGCATAAATGTCACACATGTGAGTAATATGAGAGAATTTACATTTAAAGAGTGCATTTACAGATTGGAAACAGCAGCAGAGTCACAAAAGCATTTATCTTTCAGTGTTAGTAGAAATATATAGATTAAATTCCACCTAGGTAAATTTAAAAAGTGTGATTTTAGAGCTAAGCTCCACTGAACATCCATGTAGCCATCACCAGACTGTTCAGAGTGTGAAAAACTCATGTCAGCTTGGAAGTCCAACACTGGGAACATCTGAGATCCCCTATTAACCAGAAACAAAATCACCCTCCCCAGCAGCTGCTCTCTGTTTAAATCAGACAGGAACTGCTGAGCAAGGATGTTGGGGACTACCAGAGGATGTGTAAAATTTACATATGTGAGCAGCCTTGGCTGTCGAGAGAATGACAGATCTTTTCATTCAACTTCTCTCTGATTTTGCTAGTGCAGCATCAGATGATTCTCTCTATTGCCATGGACAAAGGCTGGACACCTGATATTCTCTCTGAGACCTGAGGGAAGTCTGGCTCAAGAACTCCAATCCTGTCCGTTTCCCAAATATGATGAGGATATTGCTCTGGTTCTGGGACAGGATATCTGCCACAAGCTGTCACCCCAGCAAGCTCCAGAGAGCTCTCCCAGAGAGTGCTGCCCAAGAACTTCCCTTTTCCAGTGTGGTTCCCTTTCTAAAGCCTCAGGGAGCTGCCTGTCTCAGTTACTGTGTGAGGCACAGCAATTACTGTTCACTGCAGTTAAACTGCCTAAGTGAAGGCTACAGAAGTGTGTGGTTACAGCTCATTAGAGGAGAGTGCATTTTCACCCCATTTCCTGGAGGTTGTGTTCTCACATGGGTGCACTGACACCTGCCTCCAGGTGATACAGCCAGAACCAAAGTCAGCAATCCAGGAAATGTCACTTATAAAGATTGCTCAGTGGCAAACACACAAGCAGAGTCTCTTATGTCACTCCTTTACTTAGCTGACCCAAATTACTAACTTCTTGATTATTTTTTTCTGATTTGGTGTGGTGTCTGTGGGGATAAAGATACCCAAAACACTGGAGCAGAGCTGTGCCGTGCATGTTGCACTATTCCTGTCTGGAGAAAGAATCCTGGTATCCACTGCAGCTTGTTTGGCAATTACACCAAGCCTGAAGTGACTATATCTTATTCTGCTTTGTCCACACTAGTGTCCTAGAACTCTTAATATCTGAGGTGGCTCAATGCCTGCTTTGCTTCTTTTTCATTTGTGCACTGCAAGACAGAGGAAGAGAAGAATAGGACAGTAGATTGATTTAACCCATGTTCTACTTTCAATTCCTGCACTGCTATGACATTTCAAATTTCTATTGTCACAGCTGAGACACATATCCCAAAGCTGTTGCAAAAAAAACCAGCTGGTGGTTGATTTAAAATCACCTGTATGCAATGTATTTCATTACCCTTAAACTTTGCTAAATATTAAAGAGTAAAATTCACGTAGCTTTTCTTGCTGGAAATTTCAGACAAGTGAGTTCTGTGAAGCTAAAATGCTGAGAAAGCAGAAAGAAATCCCCAAAGTTCTCAAAGTGTACTTTAAATCTCATGAGTCAGTGTGAGGATTCTTGGCTTACGTGAGTACTGACCAGTGAAGAAACCTTCAGGTTTTCCTTCTGTGTTGCACCTCATAAGATAGCCTTGTGAAAAATAGAAGTGCTGAAAATGGATTTTCCTAATCACAAAACACAGGGAAAAGAAAAATGAAAAACCATATATATTTTCATTAAAAGCCTAGAAGAAGAAAAGACAAAGGTTTCTTTTTACTTAAAAGCTCTGAAAATGCACCAGCTAAATGTAACTCATGTAAGGGCTTGGTAACACCGTGATATTCTTTACATTAGAATCCCATGAAGAGCAGCCCCCATGATGAGATCAGCCCCCAGAAGAGAGCACCACAGTCACAGATGGCTGGAACAGGGCTCAGCTCCCAGCCCTGTCTCTGCCAGCTACAGAAGGGAACTGGGAGATAGCACAGAGTTAACCCTCAGCATCCCTGTCACGTCTCAGTCACAAAACATTATGTACTCAAGTGGCACATTTGGATACCTCCCCACCTCACCCTTTCCCTTCTCCCCCACAGCTTGGCCCTGATCCCTCAGAACTGTGGGAAAATACAGAATTGTCCCTTTCCACTGCCCAGGTGCACCCAACACAAAAAGCAAGCTCCAAAGGAGATGTGGCACTTCCAGCCAGGTGAGCCCAGGCTCACAGGGGAATTATGAGCACATTGCCAAGCCTGGAATGCCAAACCTCTCCCACCATGTCCCAGGACAGGCTGGTGGAGGCCAACTGGGAGTGACCCATGCCCAGCAGGAGGTAGGATGGGGATGGTGCCCTCAGGGGCTTTGTGATCCCAGCCAGTGCTTGTCTGCCTGTTTGCCAGCTGGAATACACAGGGGCTGAAGTCATAGCTTCAGAGCAGGCACTGACACGCTTTTACTGTCATGTACAATCCTCAAAGCAGTGTCAGTTGCCCCTAAAATGGATTTTACTGTTGTATATTAATCAGTAAAAGGAACCTCAGTCAAGACGTTAGCTTTGAGATTGAAATGAAAAATTGAAGAGGTGATAGTGCTGAATAAAAGATGATATTAGCCATAAGGCATTTTAAAGAGAAGAATACAAGGCTGGGATGTCATGTTTTTGTGTATTCTGTATCTTGGGATCTTCTACTTATTTGGATAAAACACCTTTGCACAGCAGATGGAATCTGATGTAATCCTGTCATCTGACTGAATGTGCTTGTTTTCCTCTGCTGCTGGGAGCATGTGAATTGCCCCAGCCAGGATCCAGTGTCCTAATCTGCATAGTGGGATCAAGGTTCCTTTGCTCAAGGATCCTGGATGTTTCTTGCATGACTCACACACTTCTAACAGCTAAAGACCTTCTAAAAGACAGGGACTGCCCCTTTCCGGAGAAAAACTGACTGGAAAAATTTAACTGAAGGTGGCCAGGTATTTTAAAAATACATTTAAATGGGAGGGAATCATACAGTGCTTTTGTCATGAGGAGCACTGGTCTGACAACTCATTCTTCAGTTTGGGCTGCTCTTTGGCACGAGAAAAACCATTGTCTGAAGAGGAGGAGAGAACTAGAAAGAATTAGTGTACAGCTGTTTACGTGCACTTGGGCTTAGTCAGTGTTTGTATTGCAGAGTGTGGACTGATGTCCAGATCCTGCAGCTGAAGCACACTGGAGTTCTGACTTCAGTGGGTGCTGGGTCAGGCTGAGCAGGAGAGTAAACAGCAAATCAGCATTAATTGAGGTCACCTACACTCCGAGTAATTACACAGCAGTGCAAATGGCAGGGCAAAACAAACATTGGAAACACAGCAGTAAAATGGCTCGAGGAAAGAGGAACTGTTCATTCAAACTAATGCTGTAACTGCTAGACACAGTTTTCAAATAAGCTGTCCCTCTTGAATTTGGCAGACAAGATCTTTTGGTTTCACAGGAAGGAGCAATTCTCATCGGAGCAGCTGCAGCCCAAGCTGCAGCACTGATGAGACAGCTTGACAAATCAGGCCCTTTTAAGGTTACTGCCATTAAATTAGTCACTTGAAAACACTAAATATCAGCTTGTAAGATGATCTTTTTAGTAGGCAAAGGCCTTTTAATTTTTATTAGAGCAATTAGTCCTTTTATAAGTCTCAAAATAAAATTAATCATTGTGTTAATACAGCATGAAATAGCTCCCCTAGTTTCAGTCAAGCACGGGATTTTCAAGGAGGGTTTTTGCTGTTGTTAATTTGCTTTGAGGGGGTGGTATCTTTTTCCTCTCCATTTACAGCAAGCTTTATATGTAAGCATAGCTTTGGAGGCACAGGTCTCTGAAGGCAGAGCTGTGCTCAGGAGGGAAGCTCGCCAGAAAGGGAATTCCTTTGCTTTTCTCAGTCACATCTTCTCCTTTCGTCTGAATACACATACAGCCCCAGTGCAGTCTCCTATGAAACAGTGAAATGACACATCCATATAAAAAAAGAGATGTTAGAAAGGTATAATTATAACCCAGTTCCTTCACTGTCTCTTTTTCTCCTCCAAGACTAGTTCTACTTGGATAAATAACATCTTTTTCCTTCATTTACATTTTTAATGTCTTGTTTACCTTTTCCAAGCCACCAGGGTACAGAGCAGTTTTTAAATACTTTCTCAACATATTTTAACCATTTCAGTATAAAATGTTTTTATTTTGCTGTTATCTTTTCTTTTTATTAATCCCCTCATTTTTATATTACAAATTGCATACTTTTATTAATGCACACAATCACTTGTACAGCACTCCTCATGTGAGTACAAAGCATCAAGGTCATGCTACCAAATAAAAATTCTCTGATATCTAAGGCATTGATTTTAGTTTACTTAACTGCAGAAGTTTAAGATCTTATTTAACCACAGCTCTTTGTTCTGTGTTTCTGCTTGACCTCAGTAAGTGGCAGTAATCCTCTTTCTCAGCAACTTCCCAGCAAGTTGGCATTCAGCTCAGCCTTCAGGTGGCTGTTAACTTAATAACCATACTTCTCCCAAAAATAGGTGGAATAAGGGCACAGTTTCCCCAGCTCTCCAGTGGGGATGGTGAGCCTTCAAAAAAACCCCAGTGGGTGCTGCTGGGCCCAGGAACAATAAATCAGTGCAGTGAGGTTCTTCATTGTTCACCTGTCAGAAATCATGGACTCTGATCTCAAATCTGATCACAAATCCTGGCATGTGTTCCAAGTTCTCTACAGGTGAGAAATTGAATGGGATTAATCAAATTCATACACATAAGTATGTGGATGTACTTCCAGATGAATGACATAATAATGTTGGCAGTATGACACAATGGAATTATCCTTATACTGCCAGAAGATCTCATTATTTGGGAGTTAAAATCCAGCACTCCGTCATCTCTATTTTAAGGATTCTTTAAAAGCATATGAAACAGCAAACTAAAATAAAGACAAAGCATCATACTGTGAATGTAGTAATGATATTTCCATTTCAGTATTTAAATCATCATTTAAATATTGCAACAACTTGAAATATTTATGCACATGCACTCACAACATTTAATGATTTCATCACCAAAACATCAGTATGGGGTTAATTTTATTTTACTACAGAAATCTACAGCTCAGCTGGCCCTCAGCTTGCTTTATGATTAGGGGAAAGCAGCAGCTCTTGGAAAGCCTTTAGTGAATATACTGTCATAACAAAGAAGGAATTTGAGGTCTTCCCAGGCATCTCCAATGTAATTATCCACATCTTGTCAAATGAGTCCTGCCCTTATTGAATAGATGTCCTTTTCTGTATCTCTACCTTCACGAAAATAGTTGATGTCTTCTAGTCTTTAGCAAATAAAATCTTAATTAGATTTTTGTTAATGCTGATATATACTGCAGAATATTGACTTTAACATTACTTTCCTGTTTTTCTGCCACATTTCAGCTTGCAAACATCTTCCTTTTTAGCTGATTGTTCTAGTTTTTGTCTTACAGAACTTTGAAATCTTGCATTTTGATAAACAGAAACAACCTTTTTTTTTGACATTTTGAAAACAGGTGTCTGAATGCTCTTTCCTCACTTTATGTCTGTGGTACTGGAACTTATTGTGTTGGTTTCCTGCTGGACACAAATTCCATATTCTGACTTGCTTCAGTACTGAAGGTGATCTCACAGTCTCACAGTTTACTTCAAAAATCAGAGCAGTTGATTGGTCTCAGAATGGCCTTCCTAAAGGATAGGATGCTAAAGAATTTTTATTTTTTTTTTGATAGTGGAATTTTATAAATTTACCTAAAAGTCTGTCTGATGTGGTTGCCTTCAATGGCAGGGAACCTGAGTAATCCATCTCTGTGTGCCAGGTTCCATCTCTGTGTGCCATGTTCCATCTCTGTGTGCCAGGTTCCTCCATCCCTCAGTGACAATAACATTATGGGCAAGCAAGTGATGGGTTAAGGAGGTAACTGTATTTCAATGTGATCAAGAGGATTTGATAATTTTTATCTCATACTTAGAATACTCTGAACCTGTTCCAAGAATAGAGAACAAGAACTATTTAAAAAAAATATGAACCAAGCTTTTTTTCTTTTTTTTTTTTTTTTTTTTTTTTTTTTGCCTGCTGGTCATGTGACCAAAAGGAAATGCTTGTCAGTATTTGCTGATCAGCAGAAAAATTACAGTTCCCTGTGCACTTCTCTATATCTTTGGGGAAGAAAAGGACTTTTGCTCTCCTTTCTTTAAACTGCTCAACACAGGACAAGAGATTTCACCACATTTCCTATAACTGGTTGGATTGCATGGTTCAATTCCATGGCTTTGAATTAACCATACAAATGAAAATTGCAATTATAACTACAAGGAATTAGAACTCATTAACAAGCTGTATTTTATAAGGAAAAGCTGTGACTTTTTTTGCTGTGCTAGAAGACCCATTTCCTGAGCCACATCAGGGCCATTTGCAGAACAACTTCTGTGCTGCAGTTCTGTGCTAGTTTGGTAATTCAGTGAAAGCAGCTGTCCTCTGGTGGGAAAACATTGATCTGCTCTGTGATGATTCCATGATCTACTCAATCAGCAATGTAAAGTGAGAAATCAGCCCCCAGGTCCCTGTCATGTCAGCTGCCTAATGCCATTGATTTACAAGCCCCTGACTCTCATCCCAATGAACATAGCTGCTCACATCAATATAGTAGGCTCACATATTGTTAAAGATGCTGTGCTAAATAAAAATAATGTTTAAAAATATTGGAAGAAGTTATTAAGATTTGTGTGAAGGAATCTTGTTTGCCTGAGTGAGGCAAAGGCAGGAGCATGTGTGGGTACAAAGGGATTGAATGTCTGGAGCTGCAGTTTGTTCTTGTTACAATGTGCTGGATGTGTTCTAGTAATCAGTGTTGTCTCATGTGTGAAAACAACATTGTGATGCAGATTGTAGCTGTCAGATGACTCTCAATTATAAAATAGTCTTTGGAGACTGAGAAATGGAGCCATGCAGTAAATGACACAATTTATTAATCAAATTTATCATCTTATTCTGCTTTTCCTGAAACTGAGAAGTTACTTGTGAATTCACTGTGCTCACTGCTCCTAATTATAATCACATGTGAAGAAGCTGGCTTCTGGACACCAGCTGATGCTACTCGTGTTTTACTGAATCATATAAGACACATGACCCTGCTTGTGCAAGCAGCAGATCAGGGCATTTGTGTTCTTGTGACTGAATGCAATTAATCTAGCAGTTCTTCTGAGTCAGTGGAGTTTCAGTGACTTTGCATCTCTCAAGAACCTCAAGCAAATTAAATTAAGAATTTGATTTGATAGTAAAGGAAAAAAAAAAAATTTTTCCTGGTGTTAGAAGGGGCTACCATTTCCATTAATTGTACCTGAACTCTCATTAATTCAAGGCAAGGCTCTGAAATGAAATGAGTCAGTGAGATTAACTGATATACAGTAATTAAACATGATTTTTGAAGAAATCATGTAAATCATTCAGGAAATCAGCAAATTCTAGGTATATAATGTTTTTGCTTACCATTGGAGAAAATTAGTGGTCATGTGCTCAAACTTTCCCAAAAGCACAATAAACTGACAATTTAGGCAATAATATTACCCAAGTGGGAATTCTCTACCCCACCTCACACTGGAGAGTTTAATAATTTCTTCTTTTCCTGATTTTATATAAAGAAGTATCTTCTGGTATAGATGAAAAAACTTACTGACGAGTGGAGATTGGTTCACACACTTATTTATGTCTTTACTCACTTTTATTGAACAACTACTGAAAATAATTTTTCCTTTCCATTCCTCTTGTTAACTAATCAGACAGTTCAGTCTTCCTACAGTGGAGTGAATCTTCCTACATGCACCCTGGATATTTTATTGGGATAAATCCATTCCCCACACACTCCAGAATAAGACCTCTCCAAGAGTCATGGGACAAGGCAGTCATTAGATGTATAGGCCTGGCTGACCACAGCTCTTAGGCCAATAAATCCTCACAGTCCTGAAGACACTTTCATTTTATAATTTAGTAAAGAATCATACATTTTGTGGAGAGAATTTTGCCACCCCTTAGTGAATATTGTGTAGGATATTTGCCAAGATTGTCATCTTGCATCTGAAAGTAGAGGAAATGCATTAATTTCAGCAACATTACTCATGATCTCTGGCAGTTCAAGGGATGTTAAATTTAACCCCTCTTTATCTTAAGCTAAAAATCTTTCAGCAAATGGTGGAAAAGCTAAGTGTGCAGTTGTTGACTCTGGGAAATGAGCTTTTATGAAAAATCAAATTGAACCAAAGCAAAACGCCAAACCTTTAGTAAAATTTTATGAGCAAAAAATCAAATACATCTACCTCCTCTTTTGAAGAAGCCTTTATTCTGTATGAAATTATATTTTGCAATGGATCACAGATTCCCACTTGTGGTTTTTTCCTATTTCCCCCACTATGATTGCTGCTTTGTTATGCCCAGCACTCTGAAAAGTGAAGGTTACAAGAATTGCCTAATATCCTTGAAACTTAAACTATTAGTTCCTGCAAATTTATGAAAAGAGAGAAAAGGGTGCTAATGACCAATTATTTCATCTCCTTTTGATCTCCTGATACCATGTGTAAGACTAAACCATTGATAGTGAAAGTTCACAGTACTTAATTTAAAATACAGGTTACATAGTGCATAAACCTCACCCTAAATCTAACTTGTAAAAATCTATTCAAAATAATGCAATTTGATTAATTAGTCAAACTGAGATCTGAAAGAAAAAAATGTGTTTTTGCACTTAAACTCGACTCTCTAAATAGTCCCAGTGAATCCTAACAGAGGGGTTTAGGAGCTGGGGGCAAAATAATTTGAAGCTCTGCTAACAAAGTACTAACATTTTTGTTAATTTGATATTTTAAACTTTTAAAGATCTCTGTGATTTCCCTGTTTTGGTTAGTGTTTTGTGTTTGTTTTTGGTTTTGTTTTTGTTTGTTTGTTTGGGTTTTTCGTGGTTTTGTTTGTTTGGTTTGGTTTGGTTTTCCCCCCTAGAAATGAGACAGCCAAATAGTACATCAATATACCAATAATATATATATTGAGACCTAACCTTTACAGTTCACATCTCAATAATGAATTTTATACCACAGTCCTGGACTGTTAATTTTGGTGACTGAAGTATGCCAAAACCCATTTCTCTACCTTTTGGTAAAAAAGGCTGACAGTACAGTATAGACATTAATTTATTTTACCATTAAATCCCTTACTGATTTAGACCCCTTAGTGGATGGTGCAGCCTAGAAAAATCACAAATTTTCATGGAAGTAGATGAGGGAAGGAATCTATTTTAAATAGCAATGCAGCTACTGAGGGCTCATCAGAGACAGATTTTTCTATGTTATTTCTAAGCATGAGCCTCTCTTTTGCCTTTAAGAGGCATTTGCATTACAGGATGTTTCCACAAAATGATTTGGCACTTCAATTCATTATTTATCCTTCTAAAATGAAGCTGACCTAAAATCTCCATGCTGCTGAGTGTTGCTGTAGGAATGTTAATATTAATGCTGTTTTTTTTTTTTTTTTAACTCCCACACTGATGGGTTTAGGTAATAGGGCTAATTGCAAATTCTTAAAAACATTATGTTTTCTTTTATCTTCTGAATTTTTGGTCACAACTGTCACTTTAAACCAAGCAGCATTAGATGCTTCTACCTGAGGTTTTATTTTGGCCTGTGTGTTTTAGATATGAGACCGTAGCTAAATTTTAGCACCACTAAAAAGAGTAGCTCCCCTCTAGAAGTGAACTGGTATCTTCAAAGAGAGGGAGGAAAAGAAAAGTAGACTCATTTTAAGCCCTCTGTTGTCAGTATATCTGAGAAGAGGCTTCAGTTTCTGAATTCTGCTTATTCCTTATGATGAACTGTTGGTTTCATGAAAGAAAGCTTCTGTTGAATGTTGTGCATGCTCTTGAATTTCAGTGGATATCAGTAGAATTGAAGTCCAAGATTAAATTCTAGCATATGCTTTTCTTAAAGGAGCTGACAAAGTAAAATCAAAATATGTTACCAACTTCTTCTTGGCTTATTTTTTCTGCTTGTTTAGTAAGTTAAATCAGCTCACTGTGTACTAGATTTGAATCAAAGGCATCAAAAACATCAGTATCAGGTTGGTGGTGAGGGGAAAGGATTTGGACTGTCCCTTCTGGTATTATCAAGCCATTTCATTATCTTGATTATGCAAGAATTTCAGAGCTTGTCCTTGGTTCATGAGTCGAGGTTTATCTGCTGTGTCCTGAGGAAAGTGATTCACCTGGAGCATTTTTAAGTGCTTATTGATATCCCTAGTGATCCATGTAAATATTTTTAAATGAATTTGTCTTTTCCTGGCTGCTCAATAGCATTGGATTAGTATGACTACAGGGGGGAAGTAACAGAGTCACACTTGTTGTACAAGGTGTAGGTTTGAAGAAATTCTGCAAGAAATGATCTATCCCAAACAGACCAAGCAATTCAGTTCTTATCTGTATAAAAGGATTGTGTGTTACTTCTCACATGCATGTAATGTAACTTCATCTTTCCATTTTCTACAGCATTTCTTTCATATATTATTTTTTTCCCTCTTGTGCCTAGCTGTCAAAAAGTGGAGACCAAGCTTAAACCTATGAATCAAGAACGAATATAAACATCCAGGTTTGAACCTGCTTTGGGACTGCCTTCCAATTCTTTCTTTCCCCATCCCCTATTTCCCTCTGGGGGGAATGATGCCCCAGGGCTCAGAGGCACACATAAGCAGCAGTGTAGTACATTTCTCACAGGGCAATGTGGGACTCAAGCACTTCTCTCCCTGGAATGAAGTGATGTAGGGGATGCAGAGTCATGAGTGAGGTGATGCAAGCACTGGGATGGCATGAGCACACACAGCATCATTGCTCACTCTGCTTTTCTTTTAGAACCAGGAAAATGACAGTAATGTTAAACCCTCAGCTGAGCCATCCTCTATTGTTTCACATCCAAGTTCACACAGATATTAATTCTTGCTGCCCACTATGTCTGTCTGTCAGAGAAACCCCAAAATTCTATGTGCAGGATACAAATATGTGCAGTGTCCAGTTTTCATTCCACATGACAGGAACACTACAGTACCCTTATGAAACATAATAACTTCTAGTTATCATATAATATGGCTCCAGGTGCATGTAAAACAGAGAATTATACAGACATTATGAAACATCCATACCCATGGAGTGCAAAGAAAAATGATATCCCATTTCCATGCGAGGTTTAGATTTTAAATTCTTTCTTGAGATAAAGACATTAATATTTTGATAGTAAAAGGTCATTTTTCAGTAACACTCACAGATTGCCAGTAAAAGATAATACTTCCCTAGTGGACAAGTTTTCTTACAATGTGTCTTCCACATGGTAATGAAATCCCCAGAAAGCAATGGCTGGTTCTGTAGTTTGCTAGATAAAGAAGAAAGGGGGAAAAAAAGAGGACTTGGGAGAGTACTTTGTGCTGAATAATGTATCTGATCTATTCCACTCCTTTTTCTGCTTGCGGAACATCTAAAAATCCATTTAAATTTCAGTTTTTTATGGATTTGTTTGTTGTTTAGAAATGCTCAGTAAGCTCTTACTTAATTTTTGTATTCTTTCTGAAATACAACAACATGATCCAGTGGTGGCCTAAGTAATACACTGCTGTTTTGTTTTCTTGATTGGACAACTTAGGCACCATGAAAAACATGTATCTGAAAATATCTTTAAAATATATAATTGTATGAGTGTTATCACCAGTTCCAGAACTACAATTAGTGGTTGCAGCACCTTAGAGCTCTTATTTTTCCCCTGAGAAATGCCTTTTAAAATTCCCAGCAAATACAGCTGTTTTTCATTGATATAGAGAACCTGGAATCCTCACCCAGCAGTGCTTAGGGCACTAATTTAATGAGAAATAATAGCAGAAATAATTGGGAATTTTCTAATGATGGAATTTCACTCCTTGGGAAATTCCACTTTATTGTAATGGGAACTTCCCACAGTAACATAAGACTTCTGAAGAAATTAAGGGATTGGGAAGGGTTAGGTAAGAACAAGGCAGATAAAAAAGACTCACCCATACCCCCAGAGCTTGGTGATTTGGCTGCTCTGTGAGAAAAGGGAAGGACACCTTAGGCTGGGTTCCTGCCTTGTTCAGGACAAAGCTTTATCTCCTGCTGGGAATCCCAAATAATGACTTTAAGTCGTAGATTGGCAGGGTGTGTCTTTCCTGTTGGATAAATCCTGCTTTGCATATTTAACTGCGTTTTTCAGCATATGATTTTCTTGAAACTCTATAATCTGTATCCTGAAGGAATAGTGAAACATCCAGATAGATTTTGATTCTGTATCTTCTTCAGCTGGAGATCAAAAATTGCAGTGTTTTGGGTAAGTCACTCTGGACATCTCTGGACTACAGGGAACCACTCTCCCTTCCTCCTTCTCTTAAAATTTTAGTATATATTATATAAACTAAATACATGTATGCAAACAAACTTTTTGATTAGAGAATTAAAAAAAAAGAAGATTGGAAGTACTTGAAATAGCAGCACATGCCAAGTATTGAACTATTCATCCATTCATCTTCTGTGAGAGATTACTCATTGTTCAGATTCCATAGAATATTAATTCTGAATCAGTTTTGGTTATGTACATCACTAAACCACTATTTGATATGAACACAGACAGCTACAGAGCTAAGAAATAGCTAATAAATAGAGAAAGCAAATAATGATAATAGTTAATAATAATAGTTATTAGTAATAATAGCAGCAATAAAAATAACAGCACCTAAAATAGTATCTGTAGATGAAAATATTTTGTTAGAGTTCAGTACTACAGTACTTTGCTTGAACATAAAGTCAGGATGGCTGGGGGTTAATACTGAACAAAGAGGGTGCTATTACTTAGTATGTGGTATTTTACACATTTACAGATTTGCCATGTGGATATTTATGATGATGGCAATTTACAATTATATTGAACCACTCTAAAGCTTCTAGTTTTGATTACTCAATGCAAAAGGAGAGTAAAAGGAGAGTCTCTCTCTGAAAGGAGACTCAGGTTCTTTCAAATAGCTTTAAGTAGGGTTTCATTCTGCTGCTTCTGTTTGAAATCATGGCCTGTAGAAGACAACAGCAGCTCTGCTCTTGAATTCAGTGTGTCCAGCATTTTTTCTGACATTCTTGGTGCTATTGAGTACACTTTTCAAAGGCAAAGGAGGTAAAACTTTTCATAAGGGAAAATTAGAGATCCCTCCACAGACTCATCACTTCCTTATTTGTACCATTTCCCTGTCTCACTGAGACCTCTCATTTCCTCTAGCCTTTATATCAGCTTTCCAAAATCCCAGCAGCGACCTTGAAGTCTCAGACCCCCATATTAGAAAATCTTGTATGTGCAATTCTGACACAACTGATTGTTTTATTTTTGTTATTGTGGGTTTTTTTTATTTGTTTGTTTTTTGGGGGTTTTTTTTGGGTTTTTTTGTTTGTTTCCTATTCCAAAATAATGACACTTAACTGTAAAATAAAACTCTGACAACCACAGTTGGATTGTGAGGATTATGCTGTAGAATGGTTTGTGTTGGAAAGCACCTTTAAAGATTACCTAGTCCAACCCCACTGCCATGGGCAAGGACATCTTTCACAACTGCTCTCTGTGATAAGTTGCACTCTGAAATGATATGTTTCCCTCTGGTGCCCTATGGCACCTCTTTGTCTAGAGAACAATTGGTGCTGGAATACAATGCTATTAAGCAGAAGGATTTGGAGGTTGGCCGTGTAATGTTTTACACCATGTGTATTCAGCTGTCCGTGTGATAAATGGGTGAAAAGTGCCTTTGTTCTAACTCGGTAACACGGTGGGGCCACTGCTCAGAGCCCTAAGTGACAGCAGCAGCAAGAGAGACAAGGGTGGCTGCCTTCTGACCCAATAAACCAAGATAACATCAACAAATATGACAACAGAAACAAAGTCAGGCAGTCACTGGGGGTTCTTTATCTGTTCCTCTAACGCAGAGTATATCTTCAGGTAGAAAAAACAATTGTCACCCAAAACGTAGAGCTGAAAGGGCTGAAAATGCAAGTTCCCCCATGCTTGCTGGAATTAAAAAAATCTTACAAGGCAGAATCTCACTCACCAAAAGCTTTCCTTTGCTATCCTCCTCCTCTGCATCACTCAGCAGAGGATCTAGAGCACTGCATTTTTGTTTCACTAAAAGGATTGTAATTTGAAAAACAATATTCCAAAAAGAAATCACTAGTACTGCTACTGCTTCTTTCAGGTCAAGATGATATAACTGCAACAGAAATGCAAATTTAATTTGTTAAGTTTCAAGTCAAATGGAAAACATTTTAAATTCCAGGATGAAATTCGATTTTCAATTATGAATTACTTAATGTTTTCTGAATCCTCTTTTCTTTGCATTTCCTTCCTTTAAAATTTTGTAGAGTTTAATAAGGAAAATATTTCTTATGATTATCTTAAAAATAATAACATGGAATAGAATTCCAATATTTCAAGATACATTTAAACTTTTAAAGATCTTAAATATGAAATATTGTGTATGTGCTTTCCAGCCTGTATTTTTTCTTTTTTCCTTCCCCTGAATGTAATAACTAGCTTAATATTATTGTAACTTCACTGTTCATTCTTGGTTTCCTCCATAGGTTTCTCCTCTACTCCTTTGAGAATTCTCACTCATCAGAGAATCCAAAACCAGAGTTAAGGAGTTTTACTTAACAGCCCCAGGATTTAATTTTTGTTCTCAAGTCAAGAAGCTCTGAGGCATCTGTTTAAATTTAAACAGTTAACCCTTGTGTCCCTATTGACTTCAGTGGGAATAGTGGCCATCTGAAAGGTAATATGAATAAGTGCTTTTGTTGGTTCAGGACACTGCTGCCATTCTCACTGGAGTTCAGCAGTGAATGTATGCAACAGAAAATATGTGTGGCACTTGAACCAGAGGCGGGTTCAAAACACTGCACAGCCAGACCCATATGCTGTGAAAATAATTCACAGTGCTGTATTTTTGATGCCTTCCTCTTGAAGTCAGATAAGTGTTGCAGGGTGGGAAAGGTTACACAGCTGCACCAGGCACATGCCAAGAGCTCTTATCTGCTTGTTACCTTGCCACACACTGAGCTGATGGGCTTCTGAAATTAAGGATTAGTCTAAGAGCACCTTTGAAGAGAAGTGTTGTGGGTGGTGTAGAAGAGTTGCTGGTCGAAAAAAAGCCATGTCTAGTGAAGTTTAAGAAAAACCAAATGCTGAAAGAGGTCAGGGGATCTTCAGAGCCCATACAGGGTTTTTTTTCCTAAAGAGCAGTGATAGCACCACTGCCATGAAGAGCTCACCAGCTCAGACTTCATTGCTGCAGCACAGTAGGAACAGACTACTTTTCAAGCTGCCTGTTGCCTTGAGAGAGGAGTACAATAATTAACTCATCCTGTACAAATATGAATTAGTTTTTTCGCTGTAGGTAGTTCTCACAAAATCAACAGTTCAGCCAGCACACCTTCCCTCCCCCATTCCCATCACTGGAGAAGAGCAGGATGGCTCAGAGGAATGTAACATTAAACTCTCTATCCTGGGGTTGACCAGAGGTTTGTACAGCTTCACAAACCACTGTAAATCTGTCAGGAGCAGAAGATTGCAGAAAAAATAATGATTTAACAACTATGCTTATATGATGAGATCAGGAAGCTGACTTGGCTGACATAATTTAGTTTGCAATTGAAACTGTTTCTTGGGCCAGCTGGATAAAGGAATGAGGCTGGAATTACATGCCCAGGGCAGGAGGAAGTGCAGCACTTATATCATCTTGAGCTGCTGTGAAACTGCACTCCAAGAATGAGGGCAAGCACAGCAGTCTCTCAAAGTCACACTGCTCATCTTCAGCTAATCAGGAATGTAGAGATCCTCTGAGGAAAGGTTGGATTTGGAGTGTATGGGTGATTGACAGTAATGAGACCATCCTCTATGAATTTGATTAGAACCATAGATTTGTAGAGTGGCTTGGGTTACAAGGGGCCTTAAAGGTCATATAGATCCCTGGGACAGCTTCCACTAGAGCAGGTGATTCAAACCCCCTCTAACCTGGCCTTGAGCACAGCCAGGGATGGGGCATCCTCACCTTCTCTGGGCAACCTGTTCCAGTGCCTCACTACCCTCACAGTGGAGAATTTCTTCATTATTTCCAATTTAAATGTATTGTCTTTTGTTTTGAAGTCATCACCTCTTGTCCTAATCTCTCTTTCAACCTCTTTGTACATCTGGCACCCCAGAATCCTACAGCAGTTGGTTCTAGAGCCTAAGTGTTCCTAAACAAAGTGCACTGCTTTGAATAGGAAAAGGGGTGCAAATCCTTGCTCCTCTACAGTGATGTAATGCAATCAGAACTGGGCCCCAGATCTGGTCACTGAGCTCTTCTAAAAACAAACGAGAAAAGAAAATATTTGAAACAAAACCGAAAACTTCTTATGTAAACCTGTCTTTTATCCTCAGTCTTTAATTTTATCATGTAATGCTATAATTTTAGTTTTTTAAAATTCATCGATTCCAGCATCCCTTCCCCTCCCCTCTCTCACCTAGCAATAATCACTAAAGAATAGCAAGAAAGAAATTATTTCAGGATTTTTCTCAATGCTGAAATAAGTTAAGATTATTATGCTTTAAACTACAATACAAGAAATTTTGTAATGGGTCTGTTCATTCCATTCTTAGTTTAACAGAAAGAAAATATGAAGGCTGTGTCACTCTGCTTGCCCTTTAGCAGCAGAAGAAAAATTATATCTTTGTACACCTCAAAAGTATGTCCTGACCCTACATTTAATAAGCTCCCTTCCTTGTATCCACAAAGAACACATTGGAAGACTTTTATTCATAGAACAAAGAAATGTATAACCAAATACACTGTCCCAAGAACCAAAATCAGTCTCATCATGTATGTCAAAGATCCCCTCTTATGAAAACTTTTGAGTGACTGATATGGCTAAGGAGGGAAAAGTTAATTTTTCAAGAAATCACAAGTTCAGTGCTTTCATTGAAAAATCTGGATTGCTGCTGTATTTGCTGCAGAGATTTGACAAAAGAAAAGGTCTTTCTGAGGCAAATGGTGATCATACTTATAATCTTTTAGTATCTATGAAATATAAACATTTTAAAGTCTCTGCACTGGAATTTTATCATCTCAGTTACTCAGCTGCAGTTACTGTAAAAACAAGGATAAGCTTTGCATTATTAACTAATGTGCTCTTTTCCAGACTAAAACAAAACTGTTGCTTTTGGCATGTTGTCACTTTGGTTAATCTCAAACAAGGGGAAATCCTGAAAATAGTCTTACTGTTCTAATAGACCTGGTTTTGATTTAGGTTCAGGGCTCTCATCTCTCTGTAGCTCTTCAGCACCCTGCTCACCCAGTTCCAAGTCAAAGCTCCTCTGCATACCTGTGTCTGTTTTCTGCTCTTTGGTTTTCCTCACTGTTACAAGCACTGAAGCTGTCACACTCTGGTGGGGCCAGGGGGTCTCACTGCCATGGCCAGAGGACCTCAGTTAGTTCACATGATGCCTGTGAAATTTTGGAGTCAGTTGGGCCAACACAAGGACAGACATGGGCTACAGGCTTCATTATGGCATAGGGAATAGAGCAGAGAGCAACAAACACCATTTAATGACAGCTACTGGTGCAGAGTCACTGAAGGTTAATAATGTTTCTAAAAATAAATACAATATATTCACACTTGGATTAATAAATTAAATATCTAAAGCTTTCTATAAGTTCCTTAATAAAAGACTGTTGTTAAAGTTGGCAAGTTTCTGTGCCTATCAGGAAGTTGGAAAGGTCTTCTGGCAGTTCAGAATTAGTCTAGGGAAGTCACTTTTGGTATTTGGGATCTTTTTCTTCCTCCATCTCTTTCCAGTTGCCTTGTATTGGTTTCCTTCCAGTTTTCACAAAAATTTGCCCCATTTTATTGATCCTCTTCTTTTTGGATACTCCTTCAAACCTTTCCAGGCATAGGCCTATGATCAGGATGTTTAAATATCTGATTTGTCACAATGCAGCTGAAAGATAACAGATTTCTGTGGCTAAAAGAATGAACAAGTCAAAAGTAACCATGGAAATTTTTTTTTGGTCAAAATTTGAAAACAATGTCAGCTTCCATTTAAGTTCAAACCCAATTAAACTAAAGAGAAGATAGGAAGCTGCTGTTTTCCAAACATGTCTGTGTGCCTTTATAGCCTATGACCCTTGGCCACTTTAATGAGGCTCAGGTCAGGTCTGTAATACAAAATTTTGCTGGAGCAGCTCTGTTGATGAGGAGGGTGGTAAAGTGTGATGTGTGATTGACAGAGCAGTGCTGGTGAAATTGCTGGTGTAAGCACAGTCATATTGGCAAAACTGTGCTTTTGCTGAGGCTTCCTTTTATTCTGGGGAGTGTGGGGGGAGGGAGAAGGACAGCAGCGAGATTAAATTATTCCAAGCAAAGCACAACTTTATTTGTATAAAATGCCTTTGCATTAGGATGGCTTTGCTGCTAAATGTATCAGTGATTAGAATCAACCACTCCATTGTAGCTTGTCACACTGGCACCCTAAATCTTTATATTTGTGACAGGGTAGGATGAGTAGGTGTCATACAAAGAGCCTGCATTTACAAGGGGTCTCTGATACCCCTTTCCTAAGGGAAAGTATAACTAAATTAACAGAAAGCTAACAGAAAAGAAAGGATGACACTGTTATTAAAGAGGCATCCCAGATTCTAGCCTGGAAGTGAATCACCTCCTCATTTGGCACCCAGCAATCACAGAAGTCTGTGATCACTGAAGAATCTTAAAAAAGCTGAAAAGTAATAAAAGTGGAAGAAGACCATAGTATGTTCTTGATTGATACATATAAACCTTCTTAAAGAAATGATGCAATCAGATTGTTTTAATCTGGGCACCAAGTACCCAAAGAAAAGTCGTGGCTCATTTAGAACCATCAGCTCTATTGGGTAATTACTTTAATTAGATAGTTTTTGAAAACTGCACATTAGCTACATGACAGATCAGAGTTGTTTTGGTCTATTGAGTAATTATTTAATTAGGCCACATTTTAAAAACTGTTTATCTCCTATATAATGGTTGGAACCAACTCCTTCTGGTTTATTTTGTAATTATTTAATGAGGCCAAAGGTATCCATTGCAAAAAATCCTATCCAAGCATACTGCTACTCTGTGCTGCAGGGGAAATGGAATAAAAAAAAAATAAGGTGTTTTAATAAGAGTCTACTAGATGCAGGAAGCAAATGTCTTTCATTGGTAATGTTAACAAGAATTGAAGCAAGGAGGACAGAAAGGCTGCAGATTTTGTGCAGAGGGGCCAATGCAACAGTCTAAAACTTAATAAAAAGGAAAACCTTAGCCACTTTTGTTAGACCAGCTATGCAAAGGTAAAAGTGGAAAGCAGCCAAGAGTCACCTTTTTTAGTCTAGCCAAGGGAAAATGAATCAGGGATACAAGATATTCTGGCAAGGTAAAAATGAATCAGAGTTCTTAATTAAGCAGAGATAAAAGATCAAAGCAGAAGCATGGTCTAAGGAAACTTTGTTTCTTTGTAAAAAAATCAGCCTGGATTAGCAGGGAATGATGAGCCAACATAATTTTTTACTAGGGAGATCTACATGCAAGATACAACCTTGTCAACACTGAAGTCAGTGCCACAGCTTCTAGTCCTTTGAATGAGAGATAACCTGAATGTGTGCCACTTCAAAAACTAATCATATTTTTCAAGGAGCCTTCTAGCTATGGAAAATACTATTCCAAAGCATGCTTAAAATATTTTTTTAAAAAATATTTAGGCGGAAATGAATGGATAAATGTATATTTTGCTAATATATTTAATCATACTATTCTTAAAGATACATTAGAATAGTATGGAAAGAGAACTCAGAATCTTAGTGAATATTTGTACACTTTTACAACATTCTTGCCCACCAGCCACAGATATATGATTAAATTTAGGAATGTTTGAATTTCATGGGGTGATGGTGTTTTTAAAGAAATCATCCAAGAGAGAGAAGTGATATAGAAACTGTGGAGGTGGAGGAAATACAAGACAGCAGCAACATTTACCCACTGCATCCTATTGTGAGAAATTATTTTGTTTAGATGCCACTGCATGATTTTTTGCAGGTGGATAAGGGAGAAAAATTTTAGGCAGAACAATGTCAAAGTAAAAGGAATGGCATGGCAATAGTGTTGCTGTAGCTGTTATGTCCAACCTTGCTTTACTGAAAGAGCAATAGAATTTCCAATCAAAAGATGAGACTTATTTCTGTAGCTGCAATGTGTGAGACCTTTGCCCTTAATTCACCAAGAATTATGGCAATTTAGCAAATTGCTGCCCATCAGTAGAGCTTCAGGAGCTGTCTGTGTGCACACTGTGAGTGGTGTCTGGCAGGAGGTCTGAATCCCTTCAAGGGAGACTTATTTTACACTGCATTATCTCAAAACCAGAAGAGATTTTGAACATTCATAGCAGTTCCATGCTTCCCTAGCAGTGCCATGGGTCTGAGCCAGTCAGCTCCTGAATTACTTGAGAAAACTTTCTTGGCTTCTGAAGATGAGTGAATCACAGAGCTCAGGGGCAGAAGGCTTTAAATCCACAAGGCATCATGAGCTTATCATATTTGAACTCCCATAAACTATTTCCATCCAGTTGGTCTGTATGGGGACCAAAGTTTATTGTTTGTCTATATCTTACACAGCTGAAGCCTCAAGGAAAAAAAGGCAGAGGCAAAAAAGGAGGAAATAGGGAAAAGCTCATGATGCCCAAAGTGCTGCTAATCTGGATTTATGTGGAATCTGAGTCATCCATATTAATTCTTCTATCTACTCTTCTCCTCGGCTCAGTGGCTATTTAAAAGGATATAGTTAACAGTTTTAAAAATTCCCCAGACCTCAGTTCCTGAAAGGGTAATGTTTCTGGACAGAAGTCAAAAAATTGCCTTTCTTGGCTTCATCTCAGGAGGTCCTTCAGACATTCTTTCTACTATATTCTCTGATTCTTTCCAGACTATTGTCTCATGCCAGAATCCCCTCTGAGCTTTGCTGGAAAAAACACTATGTACTTCACTAGACTTTATTTTTCCTTCTTTTGGTCTCTGGGTATTGGGGCAGATTTTTTCTTTCCAAGGAAAATCTGCTTAAGAGTCTAAGAGTAGGAAAGTTCAAGGAGTTTCACTATTTCCCTCACATCATTCTTTGTGTCAAGGTGCAGAGGAAGTGAGGCAAGAATGGGGAGAGGAAAAAGGGCTGGAAGGTGACCTTTAAGTTGAGCATTTTAAATAGTTTGTTCCTTAAAATCTTGAGGATCCCTGAGGTCTGTGCCTCCTCAGAGGACCTCAGTGCACAGCTCTCTAATCGAGTGTGTCCTGGCAGGACACTCACTCTACTTAAGGCATTTAGAAGTGATGCTGAGTTGGCTGAACAGCAGGATGAAATAGAGGGCTCCAGAGAGAGGAGTAACCTTGCACAGAATACATATTGTGCACCTTCCTACAATTTTTGTTGCTTAAAGAAACAAGTCACTTGACCTTGCTTCTCAGTCAGTGGCTCAATACTAAAAGGAAGGGACAAAAGGGCCAAGGAAGGACTTCAGTCAACACAAGCTGAAGAACTTTAGGGCTCATCTTCCATGCTTTTGGCTGCTTCCTCTTCCTCATGTCTCTGATGTAGATGAGAGTTAATCTCTGAGTGCCATAGCTAAATGCCATGGGCTGGGGTGCTATACCCCCCTCAAAACATTAAAGCAATGTGTAGCTGGTAGGAAGCTCAAATGGGTTTTTTGCTTAATCTGGAAAAAGAAATAGCTTGACATAGTTTATTTTAAACTAAATTTTAACTACTTTTAACCTCTAATAAAAGACATTGATATGGTATTTTACTTGGATTGCATTACTTGGATTCATCACATTTGAGAATTGCACAAATGCAAGTAATATGTTTGAAAATACGAAGTTGATTCTTCTAACACAAACAAATAGCTCTGAGAGCCTCTGTTTATTTGTATGTAAAATTTGAGAAAGGAAGGAAAATGTTTTTTGGACAGTTCTTAGGGCAGTCCATCATATGCCAAGTTTCAAATTTTGGTGCCAAGTATATTTTTACAAGTCAGTTATAAATCTTCAGTAAATATTATTTCTATTTCATTACTAACATAAACCAAACTGCAGACCCAAAAGGATTCTGCAGGGAAGATCATCAGTCCCTTCAGCCCTGGCAGTGTCTGCCAGAGGGAAACCTTGGTTCCAGCACTGCCATGGTTCTCAATTGTGGCAAAACAAGACAATATGCATGGAAATCATCATGGCTTTATAGACATCATGTCATATTCTGACAAAAATTGCCTAAATCATGCTTCAGGAAGCCCTCCAAAGCTCCTATTTAGTGCTCTGAATTTTATTTCCAGCATAGCTGATTGCCAGATATTTGTGCATGAATTAAATTTTATTGCCTTATAATACTTGACTGATTTATGTAGAGGCATTTGTGTAACGATGAGCAAACCATTAAAAGGTTTTAGGGCTTTGGTTCACTGCAGGGAAAATTTCTGTAGTTTCAATCTTGCTATTGGTTTGGAGTTCCCAAGAATGGGCTTTCTCATCACATTTTCCCTATTATTTCCTAGTAATAAACCTGGCTAAAGCAACATGCTTGTGCTCAGTCGGGATTTACAGAGGTTTCCCAGAAGTGCTATGGTTTGTCATTCTGGAGTAGTGGAATTTCCTTTGCTTGTAAAAGGAAATTTTAGGGCAGTGACAGCTTGTTTCAGTACATTTGTAATGCTGTTTTTCTCTCTGAGGGGTGCAGTGGAGCATTTTTCAAGCTAGGGAAGGATATAAGATAGTTGATGGAAGCAGATGCCTCCTCACTCCCCACGTTGGGTTCGTGTTGTCACGGATTTACAGAGTGATGGAAATGGCCAATGCCACTTTCCACGGTGCTGGGAGCCTGGAAAGTGGACAGAGACTGGGCAGTGGACAGAGGCTGAGAAACCAAAGCCCAGGCAAGTGAAAGGGGACCTGCCAAGACACCCCATGGGATGGTGACTCCCCAAGGAGCCAGCTGGGGCTGCAGAGGCTCCCTGGGGCCACAGTCTGTGTGTGTCTGAGCCCCAGCCAGGAGCAGGACAGCTCAGTCCTGGACTCTGGGGACAGGGACAGGATGTCAGACATGTGGCAGAGAGCACAGGGGAGCCTGAGGCTCCTGCACAGGGACTGGCAGCCCTCAGGGGGCTGAAAGGGTGTCTTGGGCTGTGGCTGTAGCAAGAGGAGCCGGCAGGGCTGGGTGGGGACAGTCAGTCCCATCAGCCCCATCAGCCCCATCAGCCCCATCAGCCCTGACAGTGTTTTCTGCAAAGCTGAAACTGAGCAGGTGCTGTGTAAGAGGCACAGCCACAGCAAAACCCCCAGGACAGATGCTCCAGAAGGTGGGCAGAGGCAGAGCTGCATCTCATCCCCAGGCTGGGACCTGCACATCACACAGTGGCAGCTCCTTGGGATGAACTCAGTGTGCTGGGCTGGCACCGTGGCACGGGCAGAGCTCAGCTGAGACACATGGTCCCTGTCCCCAGGAGAGCACAGGGGTCAGGGTGGGAGCTGGGCACAAGCACAAACCTCTGGAAAGCATCTGAGGCAGGAAAGGAAGGGGTTTTCAGAGCATTTAGTGTCTGTTCCTGCCACAAGCCCTTGCTGCAAGTCTTTTCTGGATCACTATCTTGGACTTCACTGCCTACATTTCATCCAACTTCCATTTCAGGCACCAAGTAGGCGCTTTGGAACTCATCTTTCAGTCCTCTCTCCATAACAGAGCTCAAAAAAAGGCAGTGACAATACACAAAACCCACCAACCTGCTGGGAAGTGGTGCTCAATATGTGTTTCCGTGTGTTTGGCTATTTTGAGCACAAAACCAAACTTTTGTTTTGTGTTTTCTCAATTGTTGCCACTCATAAAAGTGACAAAATTAAGGTTGACTGAAAGAAACCTCAGTCTCTGATTGAAGAATCTCTAATGTCAGAAAGTTATTATTTTGGGGCTCTGATGAAGAGGAGAAAAATATTCTCTTTTCTCCTGCCATTGTGTCATGTCATTTAGGAAGCTTCTCCAAACAGCTCTAGTTTTTTCTAAATGGGAAATTAAAGACAGCACAAAACTTTTTAAAAGTTTTCCTCAATATCAGTGTAAACGTATGTGCTCTCTAGAAAGTGTGGTTAGTTTGGCTTTACTTCTGAAGAGCTGAAGATAACTAAAGTGGATTTGCTCAGGTTAGCTCCAGAGCTGGAGATGGGTGAAGGGACACTGTAGGTGGCTGAAGTTCAAAATCAGCTACACAGAATTTGTGTTGTCTCTTGACTGAGGATTTCATGGACTTTACCAATGCAGAACACAGACCTCTGCTATACCCTTTTATGCAGTTCAGATTTGCCCTCAATCTTAGTACACCTCACACACTCACATCACTCAGGGAATGGAAATCTTAGATTTAAAACCTAGATATAAACAAAGAGATTATCTGGCCCTTCATCCTCTGTTTAGAAAGAAATACAATTACTTTTGTGTTAAACACCAGATTTTTATAGATTTTAATTATTATTAACAATATTTAAATTCTCAATTCTGAATTCTCAAAAGTCTTATGTGTCCATCCATGAGAGGTATTGGGGCTGCCTGACATGCAGATGTCACTCAGCATCCCTGGTAGTCAGAGCATTCAAATTGTGTTACTTTCTGCTTGTCCTCTGGGTTGTCATATGAAATATATAAAGAAAATGCCAATACTCAGTATCACACCATATTTTGTTTTCCACTCTAAATACCTTTCTTTCAGATGGCAGTTCAGATTAGAACATGCAAAATGTTTGATCTGGAATACTGGTGATTTGTTTTGTATTTAAACTTCCAGCTTTATTAGGCATGTGGCTTTATCTCCTGCTATCCAAAATTTAAGAAGAAAAATTCCATCCCTGAGATACTGGAGTTTAATGATTCCTTTTTTATTTTGGTTTTTTTCTTTTATTTTTTAAAAATAAAATATTTCTCCCTGCACATATGGCTTTCTATAAGTACCAAGTGTTAAAACAAATATTTAATTTCACTCTTTTGTCTCAGAAGGAGCAGAGGGGTTCTGAACAGCTAACTATTCTCATAAATTCTCAACTTTAAAAATCCCACAGCAAACCCCCCGTCCCATTAGTCTTGCCAAGGGTGTTGATTTTTTTGCACAGATTAATATAGGATGTTGTAGTATATGCTTTTGATACATGACATACAAAGGATCCATTGAGTATCTTGATTTGATTTTAAGACAGTCACATTTATTTCTTGTTTGGATATCCATAATTTCAAAATAAAAGAAGTGCCTGAGGAAATTTCTGCAGTCTTCTCTTTCACAAAGGGGAAGTAAGGGCAATGAGAAAGATACAGGAAAAAACCAAAAACTTCTGTTTTTTTGCTTGGCTCACACAGGTTTAGCTGAGGGCTTTAATTGTTCCTAAGCAATTAAGCTATGGTTTTATTGCCTGGGTCCAGACCTTACATTTAGTTTTCTCTTATCAGACATATGCAACTTTAAATCCTAACTTGTAAGAATGGCCTCATCTACATGCTTGTCTAACTTGTCTGACTGCTTCCAAAGCTGAGCTCTGTTGATGTTTTTTAGGTTCTGTATCCCTCAGGGCTGTGAAGATATGACCCAGTCCTTGGTGCTACAATTTGCTCAAATGTGACTGAAAACTCAAAGGATCATTCTCCTTTTAAAAAAGAAAAGCAGAAGAAATGAAAATAAAAGCAAACAATACTAATTCATAAATACTGGTGAATGGTTGTCAAATGTTGATCGTGATCCAAAAATAGACATGTCTGTTCTTTCATGTATGTGTAACATTTTCACCAGCTTCACAGCATGTAATCAGGGTACAGTCACTAACCTAGAAGCTTTTCTCTTCAGAATCTCATGTAAGTTCATCTATTAGTCTTTTCCTTACAAAATGGGAACATGCTTTAATCATAATTGTTTATAAAATTACTTCCCTCTAGGAAACAGACTCTTTAATGTTAATCTTAATAAAGCAATTACTGGATTGTTTGCAGTACAAATTAGACTTGAGTGTGAATTGTCCAATCTAGAGGGATGTTTTTTTTACTCTAGTCAAAGATATGGTATCCATGATGATGTCCTTATCATTCTCAATGCAGATGCTCAACCTTTTACAGAATAAATCTGCAAAATATGTTAGAATTACATCTGCTAAAAGGAAGGCAAAATACGCTTAATGCTGTATAAAATTACTGAAGAATAATTTTCATGGAATAATTCTGCTCATATACCTTGCAGATTGTGAGAATTTAACTGAAGAAGCTGGAAATAAGGCAGTACCACCGAATGTCCTGTTTGACCCCAGGCATATCATTTTGCCTAGTTACTCCTGACTGGAAAATGAGAAATCGTGTGAGTTTTTGTGCTTATTTCCATGCCACATTTTTTTTTAAGGTTTAAAGGGAGAGAATATCTCATTTCCCTTGAGATTTCATTCTGCTAATGCATCCTTCTCACTCTCAAAATCTACTTCCTGTTGTTTTGAAGATAGTTAACTTTCCTCTCAGCCACTATGTTTTTGCTATTCCTCAAATGACAGAGCTCATATTTTCATTCAAGTCACCTTTAAATCTTCTGTCTAATTAATTAATCAATCAGGGAGAGGTCTGAAATACCTGAATTTTAAGGTATTTTGTCTATATTTGAGGTTTTATTGTGTATCAGTCCTATGCATCCAACACAAGAACAAAGAACCTTTCTATTTTTCAGGAATCAAACTGCATCCAGGGTTTGCATTCACACTTAAAAATGGCTACTGAAAAATGGGGAGTGTGCCACCCAAAAAGGGTGCCACCAAAAATAGTGGCACCTAAGCCAAGCCACTATATTATAACATTTTTTCTTTATGAATTCTTCTGAAATCACTGGAAGCCATCACTGTGTGCCTTGAGATGTGTTCTTTATTCATATTGTTGGCTTTTTTATTTTCCAAATGAAAGCTTAAAGATAACCTCCTGTGCACACCAAATACAAATCTTTTAATGATAAAAGATTTTTTTGCATTTGCTGGTAATCTAATCATCTGATCCCCTTTTAGAGAGTTTAGCAGGTATTTTCATGCCCTGTTTTTGCCCCTTTGGTAGAAACAAGTTCAAGAGGAAACCTCCCTGGCGATTGGGAAATGCATACTTGGAAACAAAATGGTATTTATTAATATTGTATGAATATATATATATATATCTGTGTGCATGTGTGTGTGTGTGTACTCATTCACATTTTTTTCCCAAGCAGCTTTAAACTTTCTTTCTTCATTGTTGTTGATGATATTTAACACACAAAGAAATTACATTTTCTTCGAGAACCGACGACTGTTGAAATTGGACAAATGTAACCTAATAGGAGTGACATTTCTCCTACCAGTGCAAGGAGAGGAATACATGTGTTCAGTTGTGCTTGGAGTTTCCTTGCATTGTGTCTTGCTGAGAGCTCACAGGGTTCATTCTGCACAGAGGGACAGAATTCTTGTCAAGGCATCCCCTTAGACAGACCCGTTTGTCACTCGGGCATCATGAACCTGCTTCATGTTGGGACAGTGGTTACACAGAGCCTGCAGGATAAACTGCAGGCCATCTGGAGGTCTGGGTGAAGTTTCATTGTGCATCTGAAAATTTGGACTTGTCCTTGTAAAGACTGTGAAGGTCTCAGAGAGGTTGCTTTGCTGGAGCCAAATCGGATCCTTAGAAAGAAAATGGAGTAAATTTGTCATCAGCTGATGCCAGGTTTGACACTGTGAAGTCCAAGCAGTTATATCAATTTTTCCAAGACAAGTATCTGCTTTTCATTCCCCTCATGCCTACTGATTTACTGAGTTATTCTGCATGTCTGTGTGTGCACTTTAAAGTCTTTTTAAATATCACTAAATACCATCGTGTATTTAAAGGCAGGACTATGGGCAGATCCTGAAATATGCAACCTACCAGATTTTGTCTGACTACCATGCACTTTCTCTGACTTATGAGGAATATTTGAATTTCTATTTAGTAAATAATACATTTCTTATTTTAATTTTTTAAATCTTCCCTTTTTAACTCCTACCCATGGTATTTCTTTGCCCTTGAGTTTCCTTGGTGTATTTGTTTTCAGGGTGCTGGTTTTTTTCCCAGAATAGTGAAGATTCAGACTTATGTCAGACTTTCACTTCACCCACCTGTAATAGGGGATTTTCATTCACTACTTTCAGTGTTTAATCACTATGGAGAAAATCATACCTCCTGCTGAGATGCTGTCCATCTGCTTCTAAGGTATTGTGACTAATGGGACTGAAAAGTGATGCTCATCATATAACAGCACTTTGAATGGGCAGCAAGAGCTCTGCAATGTGAGCAGACACAAACTTTGAACAAAAAAGACAAGTCTTTCAACATGTACCATTGACTTCCCTAAATGTTCAATATCAATCTTTTTTCTCCTAGCTCTGTTTTCCTGCTGAATTCCCACATACTAATCAGAGTGAGAAAGAGTATTGGAACTGCTAGGAGACTGTAGATCACAGCAGGGTCCTCCAGATTAAAGCAGGGTGCTCAGGAGCTCTAATTCTATTTTCTTCTATTCTTATAGTGAAAATATAGATTATAAGGACGTTGATGTCTTAGTATTTTGATAAGACATTATTTAATTAAAACTTGATAGTAATAAAATTCCACTTTTTACTGCCTCAAATTTGTCTATTTTCATTGACTTGAGCAGTTCCATTGGCAACAGTGAAGATGCATTCTAACAGAAAATTTTTATTGGAGGTTTTTTAAATCATATGTAGGTTGCAGTTTAATGAAAAATACACAGGAGAGAAAAACACTTGATATCCTGTGGTAACTCAGTTTATTGAATGATAATTTCTGTGCTCTTTAGCAATATGTGTTGTGTCACCCTTCACAGTGTTTGTGCAGCCATCTGAAAGAGCAAAAATGCAGTTTTCTTCCTCCCAGGGCAGCATCATTGGTATGCTGGAGCTGACAGCTCAGCTGCAGATTGTGCTCAGGACAATGTCACTAAACACATTAAGCATCTCCCCTTTTCATTAACAGGTTTAAAACAACCTGGAAGCACTGTTGACAAAGCTTATTGCAAATATGTTCCAGAGATGAGAGCAAGCATTAGTACTGCTGGAAGTGAGCAGAGCATTGGATCTCTCTAACTATATTACCTGCTTCTACTACTGTTCAGTTCAAACACTTCACTGACTTTCACATTATTTACCCTCAAAAAGCTCTGCAGTGGCAGCTGTGCCTTTATCTCTGGTTTACATTGGAGGAAGTCAGAATATAGCCAAACAAGTTGCCTAAAGTCATACAGGAAGTATATAGTGAATAGAGAAGTTAAATGCTAGATTAGTTCACTGTTTGTTAGACCTTTCTTCCTCATTAAATAATTCTTGATTTTATAGATGAAAATGAAGGAGCTATTTACAGTGAAATGTAGTGTAGAACACAAATTCTAATACTTTTGCATGACTAATCATAACACATAACATAGTAGATGTATCTGAGCGAGTGCTTAATGCAAGATGAAATTCATCAGGAATCATAGCAAGATTTTTCTTGGACATGCATGTAGGCTGCATAAAAATTGAAATTATTTGTGTGTAAATGATTCCCATCAATATTGCCCACGACTGGCTTGGTATGGAGCAGCAAACCCCACTACAAGTGAGTGGATTTGAAATGAGTGGGTAATGGCAAGCCTTTGCTCTTGGCTCACATTGTGCCACCACAGAAGTGTAGTCACTGAGTCTTGTATGTGAAGAGCTAAGAGATGTGATGTGGATGGTGGAAAACATTTTGGTATTTACAATTTGCTATTGCATACCAGAGCAACTGTGAGATAGTGAGATTAAGAGCAACCACTCTCCAGATAACATCATACCAAGAAGCTTTATTGGGGTTGCACATCTTAATGCTTATCTCAGAACTCTCCAGGGAGCTATCCAGGCAACTTGTTTCACAAAATTTCCTCTTCCCTACATTCACAGTGATTCAGAGACAGAAAAGAGGGAGGGAGTATCTGGTTATAGACTTGCTACAAGGCATCTTAATGAAAGATTAGTGAGAAAGGCTGGATGAGACTAGAATAATTTTATATAATCATATACAAAGAATCTTATGCCATCGTATAGAACAAAATGCTCCGAGTTGCTTTGAAAAGCCATGTGATTTCCATTAGATCCAGCCATCTGATTCTTCTCAGGCTGCTATTAATGGCCCCATCTATCACAATCTGGTGTGATATGCAGTTCATCATCATTTCAGTTTATTTGGGTGAGCAGGGAGTTTGTTATGGTGGAGTGTTGCTGGAGGGTACACTAGATGGCATTCTTGATAACTGTGCATTCCTCTATACTCTTACTGATGCTCAAATATGGTTTAGGGATTCCTGGAATAATTTCAGCAAGTGTGCTAAATTCCCCATCTGTGGCAGATGCTTAAATGCTACACGTACAGTGCTGGCTGTGTGTCACTTTGCTGGATGCAGACGAGTGGATAGCTGCTGTTTAGGCTCTGACAGCTCGTTAACTAGTCCTCCTGGGACTGCTGGGTTACCTGCTCAGATCAGCAGTCTCTGCAGTGCAGATCAGGCTGACTTCAAAGGGAGCAGGCTTCTTCACGTTAGCTTTGGATCTGCCCCACTGCCTTTAAAACTTGCACCCCTTGAAAGCTCTCCTGTGCAGAAGCCTGGGGCACACAATTATGATGACCTTCTTCATGATCTTATTGTAACATTCATCCTCTTTTCCCTTGTAATACTTGGCACCAACAAGTTGCATTTAATATTAGATAAAAAATAGCTTGAGGCAAACCCATTTCTGTTTACATTTTAAACTGCAGAGCATTCTTTGGGGATCTGTAAAAATAAAAGCCAACAGGCCCAATGTCTTTTCAAGGCCCTTATCTGCACCATATAAATTAGCATAATTAGTATTTAGAGTTCTTGAAGAAGATAAATCTATTGTATTTACATTTTTGTTAGCAATCCAGGAAACTTCATATAAGATTTGTTATCGATAAATATTTATGAATTCAAGATAATGTTTCTATCTGACACATATGTAGCAGTGGGAGGATTTTATGCTGCATTAATGTAAAAGAATGAAGTGTGATCAAAATGTCTGTGTTAGTTTGATTCAAAATGTCTAAAAAGAAAGTAATCTGTCAATCAAGAATTATTACTCACTAGAGGGATATTTATCAATCATTCTAACTAAAAAGAAAATCAAAGGGAAGACTCAACCTAAATATTCATCATTACTATTTTCATCTATTGAGGCTTTCGAGGTTTCAGATATAATTTCCTGGTCAGTGGCAGTTTTTTTGAATAAGCCACTACAAGGCACAAGCAAAAGAGGCTGTTGATGAAAGCAGCTCCTTGTGCCTGTTCTTTATAGTCTTCAGACTATGATCATCAAGCATGATCTGAAGTCTTGAATCACTGAGCTGAAAGAGATCTTAAACCTTCATCTAGTGCACATGCATGCTCTAGAACAGGATGCAGTGTTTTCAATCTGATATAACTTCTGACCAGCATTTGGTCATCAGTGTTTGTATAACATTTTGAATATATGTAAAACTAACAAAATAAACAACCTAATCCAGTGAGATATGTAAATATTAAATATGTTGAACATTAACTTAAACGTTCAACTGAGCAAAGTGGGAAAGGAATGCAGAATGTTGCAATAGTATTTGTTTTTCATTAAAGGAGTTGCTTTATATGCTGAAAAACTATTTTGGTGTTAATATACTGTATACAATCCTTTAAATTTATATTCCTTCTAAATTTACCATGTCTGCTATTTGATTATCCCTGTTATTAATTTTCCATTTGCACCTATTTAAATGCATTCTTAAAGTGAGGTCAGTCACACTCTCATGTGTAACTAGTTCAGCCAAGCAGCCTGGTGAGCACTGAAAATTAGTCACAAATTGACAAATAATGTCACCTGGAGTTCTATTTGTGTAACTGTGAAATCTAAAATCGACAGGCAAAGGGAAGTACAGGGAAAGGTTTAGCCCTGTGTATAAGACAAAAAATGACAGAGTAAGTTGGAGGGGGAAAAACACGAAAACTTAGACAAAACTGCCCAGATTGTTTTAGTGTCATCTTATACTGAGTGATCTGTTTTAACAGAAAATTGCTTATCCAGCAATTTTATCAGCTTTGTAAATGCATGCAAATATTCTCTGAATGTTCTAGTGTGTGCAGCACTTGAAATTACTCACCCATTGATATGCTTCAAAGGTTGATGGTGAGTTGTTCACATTTGCCTGTGGGCATCCTGTCTGTGTGCCATGCTCTGCACAGCCCCATTGCAGTAATAAACAGCAGCTCCAAATATAAAAATTGAGGTTTTTGTTCTGAGTTTTTCACTATGTGCATTTTGTCCTACATCTCTGAGGATTTGGTCATCTCTTTCATATGTGACACTGTTTCTGTTTCCTTTTTGGATAAATTCCCATGCCAGTATCAGCTCCCAAGGCAAGCTCATGAGCTGGTGCAGCACAAACACAGTTCATGAGTCTACCCTTATTGACATGCTAAGCAAACAAATATTGGCAGAAAGCTAAAAGCAATAGCAAGTACTATCAAACTGAATTTGCTGATTTTGTTCTGAATAAACAAGCATTTTTTCATGGACTTTTCTAATTTTGATGTCATTTATTTAAAACTCCTTTCTGTAGGACCTCTTTCAAAGCAACAAGTCCGTAGATGTACAGTTACTTTATCCTCTAAAAGATCACACAGACATTATAATGACCCAAAGGTGAATGTCAGGCCATTAACAAACCCCTCACTAGGTGAGCTTTAACTGATTTGAGGTTTCATAATGAGATTTCACCCAGTTCTATATAATGTGTAGCTGCATAAAGTTGAGCTACATGCAATAGCCATATGTAATTTTTAAAGACCAACTACAAAAATTCTTTGTTAAAATGCAACATTCTCTGTAAAAGAGGAGAAGCTGCCTCAGTGCTGCCAAGAAATATTTGCATGATTCTTTTACTAAAACAATAAAAAGGTACAAGTGTAGACACATGTTTAGATGCAAACAGATGCATATATACAGGCACATATATATATATATATATATATATATATGTATGTTTGCAAAGTTACATATCTGTACAAATATGCATCTCTTTATGCACCTAAATATATAAATTTACAAACATGCACACTATTGGATTTTTATGTATTATACAAATTTATATCCATAGGGAAGAAATCAATCCAGCTGTGGTTTGAATGCAGGGGATTTTGAATTTTTTTAAAAAGCTGTGATGTGAAGATAATTTTGATTAGAAGTACAAAAAAGGTCTATTTTGGATTCCCTTCTGTGCCAGGAAAAGCTAATGCATAATTATGTTATGCTTTTAGTGTCTCTTTAAAATAAAATCTCATTGGAACAGAAAAAGGTTCAAATAAATGTTACTCAGGCTCTCAGTGAGAATAATGTTTTTCACAGTTCATTTGCTGTTGCTTCACTTCATACAGCTGTGCATGGGAATCAGGTCTGCAGGTCATTATACAATCTTGATGCTTGTAGCTGAATCATCTGAAGAGATTGATTGAAAACATATTTCACCTTTGATGTGGTTTTTTTCTCCCAGTGAGTTTGACTTCATATTTAGTTCATTATGGTATTCCTGGAATGCTGAGTCTTTTTGACATTCATACACCCATGAGGGCAGCAAAAGGTCTAGCTTGCACTAATAGATGCAAATTATACCTAATATCCTACACTTAAATAAATCTCAAACTGCTGTCTTAATTTGATAAAGTTGAAGAAATATAGACAGAAAGCAACTTTGTATCACATTGACATGGAAAAAACCACAGCACAAAGATTTAGGTGTTGATTTTTGACCTCTACTTTGCATTATATGCTGTTCCTGGATGAAGTCAAAAGCTTAATGTTAGGCTTTATTGTATTCATTAGCAATCTTTCATTTTGTACTGGCCTTGCATGTCAAGCAAAAACACATTAAAATGTGTGTTATGCCACTAAGAGATGATGTAAATCTTTATTGAGTCTTTACCTCTTTTCACATTGAAAGCTGGTTAATCCCTTAAATTTTCTTTTGTGTAGCAACAAATAGACCACACAAGAGCCAGAGGGATGACACTAAATCATATAATCTCTGACCAAAAAGTAGAAGAATCACCAAGTCTGTGTGTTTCTGAGGTGGGTAGACAGGGTATATGTAGCAAAGCTGGCTACTGGCCATGCTCAAGGGTTTAATCTTTGGAACAGGCTGCCCAGAGAAGTGGTGGATGTCCCATCCCTGGAAGTGCTCAAAGCCAGGTTGGATGGGGCCCTGATCCCATGGATGGCATCCCTACCCATGGCAGGCAGCTGGAAATAGATGATCTCTGAGGTGCTTTCCAACCCAATTCATTCCATGATTCTGTGATCCTTCTGACCAGGGCTGATTTCTCTCTGCCTGACAATGGTATCAGCTATTAGCTCATCTGTCCCCATTTTGCATAATTGAGCAGAGATTGTATTTGTGAACTCTACATAGATACACAATTGAAAGAGATTGGGTTATTAAAGTGACAAGAAATACTGAATTTCTGTGTTCAAACCTTCCATGTAAAATACACCTTGGATTTCCCACAAGAGACACTGACATGTGGTATAATGCTTGCTCTCATCACAGAGATCAGGTTATGGATGACAATCATTGAAAATTGATGTTCAACCTGAAGCAGATATCAGCCACAGCCACTTCCATGTTCTTTGTAAATGACATCTGGATAGGGCACAGCCTGAGCTTCAGTCTCTCTTCAGTTTCCAGGAATAGTTCAACTCCTCCTAGCTTGTCCTCAGGCAAATCCAATAACCACAGAGCTCCAGGTAACATTGGCAGCTGGAGGAGGAAAGCTCAATTCCACATGCTTGTTGAAACTTGTTTTGTCGCTTTTCAGAAAAGAATGCAGGATTCAGGGAATTTTAAGCAGAAAGCACAGTTGAATAGCTACTAAGTAACCAAGTCAAAAAGGATGTGTCATTCTCAGAGGAGTCATGCTGACTTTTCTGGTTTCTTTCTGGCCCAAGGAACCTTAGTTATTTTATGCATAGCCTATTACCTCTGACCACTGAACCTAATAAGAAGGAAATACCTTTGGCAGGGGGAGGAATTAACTTTCATCTCCCACTTCCTGGGGAAGTCCCTATGTTTTAAATCAATGGTTTAATTGCACTGTGTCCTCTTCACAAATCCAGCAGCAGGATCTGGTCTGGTCTATGTGCATAAGTTCTATCCTGATAATGCTTGCCAAGTCGAATTCAGTGAAGGAAAGCATCCAGTGAGAGCTTTACAGTGCAGTGCCCAACAGAGCAGTGCTCAACCATGTCTGAACACGAGCTCCTCTGCAGTTGTGCACAAGTTAAGCTTTTGGAAACTTTAAGGTCACAAAATGAAACAACTGTGAAGACTAAGTGCCTCTGATGCTTATGTGGCATTTGAAAAAAAGCTTTCAGGAACTCCATTTGGGATGTAGCTGCCAAAATGTCAACCTTTCCCCAGATAGGTGCCTAGATCCTTTTCTTTTTGCATATTTTTGGGTTTGTATTCAATCTTCAATCCTGGGCCAGATAACATCTTTCCCCTAAGCAAGGCTTGTGTGATCTTGTGCCCAGGGAGGTGAGCCTGAGTATGAAATGGGCCCTCCAGTTACCTGTCAGCTCTCTCATGGTGCTCAGCATATCAGCTTTACAGCTGCTTAACCATGAAAAGATTTGAACAGAGGGTTTCTTTTGTCTTCTGAATATGTATAATGCATTAAAAAAATGGCTGTGAAAAAATGGCTGTGTGTGATACAAGCTCTCTATCAAGGTCAATGTGATGAAGAATATAATGGTAAAACCAGATACTCTGAACCAGGTCTTATTTCCAGCTGCAGGTAAAATCTTGTCCTCAATGGAAACACATACCTATCAATCCAGAGGAGGCTAGAACTTCTTTTTGTAAATGAATATTTAGCTAACTATAGAGTACTTCATAATTTAACTATGAACTTGAAAGTTTCACTGAGGTTTAGGTGGGCTCTTCATAAGCAAGCAAAGTATTTATTTCTTTTTTTAAATTGCATAGATCATATTTTCATAGCTATACTATTATCTTATACTCTCATCTCTGAAGATTTTGCTTTCTCCAAAAGCAGGAAATTATTCTGATAACAAAAAGGAGTGCATTTTTGCAAATAGTACCTACAAAACCACTTCCTTTGAAGAAACAGTATAAATTATAGGACAGAAACCATTTAGACATCTTAAGCACTGGTTACAGAGCAGGAATGATTAGTGCAATAATAAAATATTTTTATCAGCTATTTTCTATCAATTCAAGTTGTATGTGTTGTTCCCTGGAGGAAACTACCTGCTTGTGGCTGGAGAGTACACTTTGCAGGGAATGAGAAGATCATTAACCAGTGCATTTGTGTACAGCTGCAGACACAAGTGGGGAACCTGCTTCTGTCAGTGGCAGGACAGCTGCTAATGCTGGACAGAAGATGGAAATTCTCATGTGATTCAAGAACTCAAGTTTCAGATGTGGAGCTATCCAACAGAAGAAAATGTGTGAGGCAGTTAGGCACAGATTTCACATTTCAATGTATTTACCAAGATACTGGGAAGAATCTGAGGCCCTGGTATAGAAAAGTCTCTTGAGCTTTGCTTTTGCAGGTAACTCAGTAAGACACTGCACAGTTTGGAGAAGAGAGTTTTGTGTCCCACCAGAAATTGCTCAACAGCTTGTGGAGGATACAAAGCAGCCTGTACAGACAAAATTGTTGTGATTTCAGGAAACAGAAATACCTGGAGGAGCAATCCTTGTGTTCCTGATATAATACTGATTTGATATTCTCACTGCATTAGGAGCACTGGTTTTTTTTCCAGTCCTTAATGTAAGCTTCCAACATACTGTGGGCAATGAAGTGTAGCCACGATGAAATCCAGCAGCATATTCCAGCAAACATAATAGCTAAGCACAGATAAATTGGAGCAAATTGTTAACCACTCTCTGCAGATGTCCCTACTTTGCTACATACAATAGCTTCCCATTTTTGAGGCACCTTCAAAAGAGGTGGGTTTGTTTACAGCACTTTAACCAAATACTTTGCTTTACACTGAGCATTTCCCATTATGGTCAGTATTCAAACATGGAAATGGGCAATATCTTTGTACTTACAGAAGTCTAACCTTGTTGGAGTTTTGGTTGGTTTGGCTTAAAATAATTTGTAATAAATTATACTTTTTGAGAATCTTAATTTGATTCACCAATTCCTAACCCTTAAGAGGATAATTTTTAATAATATTTCTTGGTACAGTTGCCAAAAACTATTTGACTTGTTAAAACTCATAGAGTTTGGGAAGCACTTCCAATCTACTGTATGAGGCATTTCTGAACCAGATTGCATCCACACAATTTAATTTAATAGCTCCTGATATATTTAGTCTTCATGAATTTCCTGAATCCCATTTTGAACCTAAATATATACATATATTTGGGGAGCATGTAAGATGCTTGTAGGAATGAATTTAAATAATTATGTTTTGATCTATCTATCTATCTATCAGAGCTGAGTACAGGGTAAGATCCCAAGTTTCTCATGCTGGTTAAATGAGGTTTTATAAGTCCACACTGGAACCATGCTAGAATATGTGGGAAGACTGGCAGTGGTGTAGCCATATAAAAACCTATGGGAAAAACCTGGGAATAATTATACAACTTCTGCATGAAATGTCAAAGGTTATAAAGAAGTGATTTTGAGACTTAATGCAACTTCAGCCTCTTTTGTCTACTTGCAGTCATGGCCAGAATTTGTATACATACAACTCACTTTTGGTGTTTTGCCACCTGCACTACCTTACAAAAGGCAGAAACCTGCCAGTGTGTTATATTCTGTCGTGTAAAATTCATTAAATTTGTTCACTTCAAAACTCTGTCAGATGTACAAGGATTACTTTACAGGTTCATTAGTGATAAAAGAAACCTGAACTCTCAAAGCTTTACCTGATAATTGGAAATAATATTTCTAATTGTATTAACAATAGAGTGTGCTTTAAAAGACAATGAATGGCTTTTCTGAGCTACTAATCTTCATCCAAAAGATTCGTTCTGGTGATCACTCTTCCTTCTCTTTCCTCAGCTTTGAAAATCCCATGTAGGTTTTTTTCTGGAAGCCTTATCACAACTACATAACACAGTTTCATGATTCACCTGTAAAATCTGTAAAACCTCATCATGAGGTTTTACTAACTGTGTGAAAATAAGCAGATGGAGCACTAGAAAAAGTAGAATAGAGCATAGTTCTCACCTAATGTCAGTGGTCTTTCTCTGAATTTTGAGATTCATATGAATTCTGCCTTTGCAAAGCCTAAAAGAAGATGAACTGCTCCATCTTACTGGCTCGAAGGGAGTTGTAATAGATAATTATTTTATCTGTGTATGCCTACAGCTATCAAAAAGTGGTATTCTGTATCCCTTCAATAAGACCAAGAATGGAGTTTTAAAAAACCATCTCTTTTTTAGACAAAATAATTTAAAGAGACACTTGCATAGTAGGCATGGGGTAATCATTAGGTTTGAAAGCCACATTTCAAAGGCAGCCAAATAGCTCATCCTTCTTCAAGTTTTAGACCTCACCATGTAAACCAGAAACTATGCATTCCACTTAACAATGGTATTTTAATTGTAACATTATCAAGATTTTAGAGAAGGAGGCTATTGATTTCTTCCTCTGAAACTCTTAGAGAAAGTCATATATTATAGGAAAGGTTCCAGAGTAGATACAGGCTCAGCAGAAAGATTACAGGATCATTTGATTTCCCTTTTTCTTTAGGAGTGCCTCTTGTAAAAATCACGTCTCAGTCAGAGATGGACAGTCCAGGGAAGAATCATTTAATAAAAAATAGCCCTCAAGGATCAGAAACATTCTGACATATTGGTGTTTTTCTAAATACTCTCACCAATGCCTGCAGCTGATTGCTTTAATAGGATTTTTTATAAAGGACAGATTATAAAGTTTGTTTGTCAGGAGTGGCTATGGTCAGTTCTGTGAAGCTAAATAAATCCTCTCTACTTAATTTATTATATGGCAACCGTGTACTAAATATATAAAATTACATTATAAATAGATAAATAAACAAATACATTCAAGTGGACCCCATAAGTTAAAAGATGTTTCAGCCTTTCTTTTTTTTTTTTTGATGCAATATGATCTACTGAGATAGATACAAATTATGGATTATAGAAAACATGGCCCCCTGTTCCATCCAGAAATGCAGAAATTGCCTTCTTGTATCTTTCTTATTTTCTTTGTCATTATTAACTTGACCAGAAAGATGATCCAAATTAAGCAAACCCTGAACCCATTTCTGTGTGGAAGTGTTGATTAACTGCCCAGAATCAGAGACCTTGTTGGTTTGAGCAGTGCATATTGAATTGAACACGTCTGAAAATTAACTTTATCTCTGGCATTTCAGTCCAAATTTATGCCATGTTTTTTTATCAGTGTAGAGTGAAGACTGATGCATAAGGTACAACTTTCAAGTTATAAAGTAAGACAGATCTGAACTCGCCTTTTGTTGACATGATGCATAGGATTCTGTGTGTGATGAAGACTTAATTGCATTTTAATGATCAAATGGAAATTGTTCTCAGATCTAAAAACAATTCTCAGAAATGCTTCTCCGAAGGGATATATCCTGTGCATACCAGAGCAGGGTTTTCTCAGGACAGATATTTTTTCTCTGGTAAGAATAATTTTCTTTTTATTTATTTTTTTTTTCCCAACTAGGGCTCCTGGGTGTCAGATGCAGTTGTAGGGTGGTTAAAGGAGAATGAGCACAGAACAAGAAGTTCAAAGGGGTATCCCCATGGTTGCCTGTTTTCAGTCCTATGGTGCTTTTGTAAAATTAAAAATAAGAGAAAATTATTTTAGGAAAGTATATTCTTTCTAGTTAAAACTGTTCCACAGGTAAATTATTGTTTGTGAGCTGCACTTAAAGAGACAGAAACTCTCTGAGCTCCATGTCCTTAAACTAGCTGAGCACACAGATGAAGAGCATTTATTGGAATGCAGAGCAATGAATGTTAAGATTGTTTGGACTTTCCTTGCTCTTCCAAGCTCCCACAGCAGTGCCAGGGTGCAGGATGGTGTCCATCACTTCCCTGGAAGCCACCATGCAATTTAGAAGCAAAGACTATATGGGCAGTGTGAGTGACTGCCTGCACTAAAGATCTATTTGGAGGTTTAAAATAAATTTTCCTGACGATGCTTAGTGGGGCTAATGTCTCTTTTTTTAAAAAAGCATAATGATGTAAACGAATTATTTTAATGGCTTTTTAAATGTAAGTGCCAGCATTTTGAATATTAATCCTTTCCTTTATGTGAAAGTAACACTTTCACAGTAAACTTATTAAAAACAGCAGAAAAAATTATATAACTGAGTTTTTGTGTGTGAGAGTGGTATTAACAATACTCATATCTGAGTATGAATAAATTTTTTACAAAGACACTCAATATACATACTCAATCTTTTTCATCTTTCAAACCACTGTGCAGAAGTGCATAGCAAATTAGAACTAATGGAGTTCTTCATCTTCTTAAGGCCATCTATGGACTGAAGATGTTCACTGGACTGTAAAAGAAAGAAGAAGAGTCATTGTTTAATAAGAAATACAATATTATTCTAAAAAGTTGTGGAGAATTGTTTATGGACACAAGGATCCATGCAACACTTCTGTCAATCTGACTGGCATTATAGCCACTCATTTGCTTTTCATGAGGAAAACTCACAAAAACATAATTTAAACTCTTTTGTAAAATAAAATCAATAGTCAATATAAAAATAAATTAAAAAATAAAACTATATAACTTCCTTAATGCATTTATAAAAGAGTAGATGCTTAATTTCATGTAATATTTACTTTCCAGATCTTCAAAGTATGCACCTTTTCTCAAAGAATTTAGCTGGATCAAGCAGATAAACTTTGTCTAACAACTGAAAGTGTTAGTTGCTGCTTTTTCTTCAGTAATTATCTAGTTCTTATTTCTCTTGTAAGCTAAGGTGCACTGGCTTTGGGCTTTAAAATTATTCTTTACTCCTATGCAGTTCTCAGCATGCAAAATGTTTATAAGATAAGTATAAATGAAACTCTTCAGATTCAGCTATTTTAAAGCTTATAAAATATTAAAAAGTAATATAAGGTGATGCATAGCAAACCATAGGAAGAACTCAGTTGAGATGATCAAGTGTTTCATTTCTCTTATGATGCATTCTTTTAGTCTTTATTTTAATACAACAGTGTCATAATAGAAGAAAATGCATCAAAATGAGTCAGTGCAGTTGCTTCATGGGTATGTTTAGTTTATGCAGTCATAGTCCAAAATAGTGAAAAGAGAAATGCCAGTGCTGCAGTTGTGATTTCACAAACTTTCAGTTTTTCCAGTAAGTTAAAAGAAAGCATATAAAGCGTAAGAAATGCTGTCAGATTGCTTAAGAGATCCAAATTTCTAATAAAGGTGTGAAACAATTATAATTTGTAGCTGCCTCAGAAGATTGCAGGAGAAAGTATTGATAGTGATATATATATTGAAAACTGGGATAGATAACAGAAGTGGAAGGTGGCACTACAGCTGCAGGCACTTTTGTGTGCTTTGGAATGACTCTAAAAAGGTTATTGGTAGAAAGGAGAAACCAGGGAGCTTATGCTCATCTTGTCTCTGGAACTAATCTTTTTCTTCTGCATTCCGAAAAACCCCTCACAGGCAAAACATCACCTCTAACCTTGTTTTCTGTTCTGTGTTTTTTATTAACCTTTCTTTTCCAAGTCTACAGTTTTCACTTGAGTTCAGTCCTGATAGCAATCTAAGTTGACTGATTATTATTTTTTTTACAATGAGTAAGGTGTTACCATGATATTATTTCAGCAAAAAGGCCATGTTTAGTTGCCATGGCAATTAAACAATAATAACTTGATTCTTTACTTGTCTATCACAGTTGTCAATCCAGCTCCTGCTTCCTAATGCCAAGTTTAATTTTTTATTTTATTTTTTTTAAAGTCAATATTGCTTCATTCAGGTAATGCAGCTGAGCTTGTTCTGAAGCAGGGAACAAGCAGTTGTGAACCTGCTGTAACTTGATACAAGTCTAGGCATCCACGGCATGGGTCAGTGCTGGTCAAGTGCTGGACTCAAATGAGTTAATCTCTGTCTGAGATGACAGATAAATATGTGTTAAGCTCTGTATTACAGTGACCTTTGGGAAGCACAGACAACATTTCCTGTCAAAATTCTACATTACCATGAATATCCTTAGGCTTCCAATTCTTTGATCCTTCTGGGATTAATTTAGGGTACAACCAATGAAAAGAAAGCAAGAATAAAACACAAACCATGCAGACATCTCACTTATTTCTTCTTCGAAGGATGTTTATGAAAATCATGAATGGACATGGTTTGCATTGGAAAAAAAAATAAAAGGAAGCTTTTGTTACCTTGGTATTCCTTAGATTATCAGTGTTATGGGTTTGGGGTTTCCTCCCAGGTACCAAGTGGGACATGCAGTTTAGTAACTCTGGGTTGGATAGGAGCATTTGGCACAGAAAAACACAGCCCTGCCTCCACTCTGCAGCTTCCATGGAGGGGAAGCCATGGCTGTGTCCACAGGTCAAATGCAGCTGTGGTTCACTTGAGTGAGCAGCTCAGGGATGCTTCAGAGCACAGTCCAGAGGGTGAGCCTGGTCACAGCTTCAGAGCAGCAAGAGCAAGAGATGTGTCCTCAGCAGCCACTGCTCACACCACACTGACAAAATAAGTGTGGTCTGTGCACATCTCTTGTCTTTGTGCTTTCACTTTTTGGCACTGCACCCAATTAAAGAAATGTTCTACTCAACGAAACTTTGCTGTCAAGCAAAACCTTCTCACTTAATGTGTTAGACCATCTGACAGATGGTAACTGCTGGTGTTGTCCTGGACAATAAACTGCTCCTTTGTGCAGCACATTTAGAAAATAGAAACTGTCTCCCAAGTTGTAGACCATAGGGGTATTTTTCTTTTGGTTTGTTGCTGTTGTTTTGGCTTTTTTTTTCCTTTTTCTATTGACTCTTGTGACCAAAATCCTAGGTCTGATAACACACCATTCAGGAATTCTACAGCTGAGCCACAGTTTACTGCTGTGTTGGCCATTTATGTTCATACCTATCACTCTTAGAAGGCTACTGCAATAATCAGTTTGAATAATCAGTTACAGGTAACTTGTTTCACAAGTGGTAATATGACTTTTCACCTTTCAATACGTTTTCCTTACTGGTCTATAGCAAATTGTTCACATCCTAAATCAACGAGCTGGCATTAGAACAATTAGTTCATCAACGAGTTACTGAGGGGACAGAAGAATAAAAAGCTGAAGGATTAAAGGAAAGGTCCTAAAATTTATCCAGAAGTGAATAGAAATTTTCTTCTGTCAATGCTGGATGTTTTAATTATTTCTGACCCAGATCCCCAAAACTTTACATTTCCATATCCCTTCCCTGGGGCGAGTACCTTACAGAGGAGTTAGATCTGTACAGGGCCATCTCTTTTTTTGATACCCTATAGTGACTTCTGAAGACCTCTTGCCTTCAAATTCAGTTGAATAGTTCTCATCAATGTTGAAGCTGGAATGTTCTGGCTGGAAGAAAAATGTGAAGGAAAAATTAAGAAACAGTCCTAAGAAGCTTCTTCATTTTTATTCTGAGAATCTTTTCTTATTGTTACTAGAAATCTCTTCCAACCTTGTTTTGCCTGACAGCTTCCTTACTAATTTTTTTTTCTTCTGTGTGTCTTCATGGATGCCCCTTTACTTCCTCATTTTGTTCTTTTATTCTCATTATCTGCTTTTAACAGTACATGCCTTGGTAGCTCACCTCTAGTGCTGCTCCTGTTGCAGTCCTGGCCTGACACAGGGTTGGCTGTCCATCACTCACCCCCTTATAATCTGGCTTTATATCTGTACATCAGGCTTTTCAAGAGGGACTATCTGCTGGTTTCTGGTGATTCATCAGAACATACCACTGTATCCTAGATCCTAGATTGATATTTCTGTGTTTCTGTGATAACAATCTTTTTTTTTTTTCAATTTTACAGTTAACTTCAGTTAGCTGTAACCACAATGAAAGAACTCAGAGTGCACCCTAAGCAGCTTGTCTTGAACTGCAGGAAAAGAGAAGTGAACAGTGCCTCTATTGTTAAAAACAATAAACATCCTGACTAGGCAGTTCACCAGCAGTGCTCATCCCAGAAAACATGAAAATGGAGAGAGAGAGAGAGAATGTTTCCCTGAATTCCAGTGAGCCATTATATCAGATTTGCCTTCACCATGGCCAGGGATTCACATTAAAGATAAACAAAAGAGATTTTATTCAATAACAGTCAAGTTGTAACAGGGTCAGACATACAACAGGAGAGCATGTCACAGCTGCTGACTTCTCAGTCTAAACAAAAACAAATTAGCTTTTTGGCCAGTTTGCTTATAGAGGGAAGGTGCCTCAGCCCAAAATTTGTAAGGTTACTTTTTCTTACCACTGAAAGATGCAGTCACACTCCTTACAGAAAAGAACTTCAATACCTGACAACAGGCAAATTTTAATTCTCAGCTTACTTAAATCTTTTCTTGAGCAATGTCTTCCTTGCAACAACAAAACCAAGGATTTGGGTATTTTTTTATCCCTTTCATTCAGAAAGAAGCGAGTTAAAAAAGGGGAGAAAAGCAATCTGTGCCTTTGAGAAACAAACGAATTCTTTCTTGTTCAGATTAAGCTAAAATGTTTTAAGATAATATAAAAAGAAAAAGCCTCTCAACAACGGAGGCAATGTTAATATGAAAAGTGATTTTAGAAGCCTTTCCCGCCATTTTTTTAAATTAGAAAAAGTATCCATTTATTATTTTCCTACAAGTATGAAATTATTGTTTCAATGTTTTTTTTTAATTTCCTGACAGCACCTTTTACCTAAAGGATTATGACTAACAGTTCAACAAATTGTCTCCATAAGGAAAAGCTGAAGGCAGCATTGTGGGAGAGGCTGGAATGCCTGTAGGTGATTTCACTATAGATGCTGTTGTGCAATGGGGGCTTTGTTTGAGAGTATATTTTCAGTCAATATTTTTTATAATTTTATAAAATGCATCAGAATCAATATGTTGAAGAGAATTTTGCTAGGCTATTGATTTCTGAATTTAGAGGAATTTATTATATTCTGAATATCATTGGCCAGACCCTAAACTTCTCTGTCTCCAGAAACATGACACACAGCCATCACAGGGGAAAAAATAAACAGAGTCCCCAGCTGTCTTTGTAAAAACCAGTATGCATTGTATTGTTCTGGTTCTGCTGGATTGAAGAGTTTTTTCATCTCTATGAGGAAATAATCTTAACTGTACCTTCTCAAAAAGGATTTTCAGTTCAATATTTTATAATAAAGATCTCTTTTTTCCTTCCCGTAGAGTAAGAAATGAAGAGGCAGTCGAGGGACCATATGGCTCAGAAGTTCTCATTTGTTTAGTTAGATGATACCACAGACAGGAAATCAACGTATAGGAATTTCACAACCACATTTCCATCTGTTTTATGTGGGTGATGCCATCAAAGAAGCTGACAAGTCTTAGCAATCCTCCAGCATATGTCAGCTTTTGGTAGTGCTGCAGGTCCAAAGTCCATTCTCACACCTGCCTCGAGCAGCAGCAGGAGCCAAAACTGGAGATGATCTCTGTGAGAGGCCAATGGCTGCACAACATGTGAGCCCTGAGCTGTGATATTTCTGGGTTTAGTGCATTTGGTGAGATATGCCATCGTTTGTCATGGAAGTTCTGGTGTAATTACTACCAGCTGAAATAAATTTCAGTATACAAAGATCAAAACAGGATTTTTTTATAACGTGCTGGCAGGCTATAAATCTGCTCATCAGGTGCAGGATCTACTGAGAGTTGATAGTTACTGGAGAGCATAAAGGCTCCTTTCTGAAATCAGACATTAAATCTCACAATCCCTTTGTGCTTTGAAGTCATTCCCACTCTCCTTGTCTTGAGGGCGTAAAAGAAAACCAAAGTTGGATTTGTATGGCATTCAAAAGGAGACATCAATTGAAGAATTTAGAAATGTTATTAGTGTCATTTACATGTCATGGAGAGTATGTAGTAACAAGTAATGATGCTAGTTTTGATGATTTTCTCTCAAATAAAAGAAGTTCAAGCTGCTCATTCTAATTATTTTTCTCAAAGGACCAGAGAAATGGTCAGTTATAAATTCAGCTTCTAAAGATGAATTTAATCAAGAGAAGAGAATTTTCATTCTTGTATAAATAATCAACTGATTTTTGCAATTTGCATTCAACTGCCTGTGCTTTCACTTGCAGGTCTTAATTAGGAACACTATTGCATCTTGTAGACAGCTAGACTATTAGTATTGTTGGTAGCTTGCCACCATATTTGGCAGCCCAACAAAACTGCAAAAGCTGAAAAATAAGCCTATTTAAAAAAGTCAGTAAAGCCAACATCCTTTCTGAAAGCTTGAATCTAGGTTTCCCTATGATGTACCTTTGCTGAGGGTAAAAATTATCAACCTGCTGCTCTGCTTCCATCTATAAGAGAATTTTCTCTGAATACCATTTCAGAACAAATTCTTTCTTTTGCTATCTCAGTCTGGGTATTGATTATCATTTTCAGATTCTTATGCCTTTCATGTAAGACTCTTGAGAAGGCTGCTTAGGTCTAAAGAGAACATTTCATTGCTTGTAATTACATTTAGACTGCATGATGGATGCATATCCTTAAATGAAAACAAAAGACAACCTCACATTTTTGTTGTACTTTATACCATCTTCCTTCACAAGATTAACTTTACTGGCAAATTTGAAACTCACTAATTCTAAGGAACAGATCTTTAAAATCAGACAGGCTATAGAACACAAAAGAGGAAAGCTTGGAGAAAGACAATGACAGTTCTATTTTTGTCACTTCTATGAATCTTTTTTTCAGAGCAGAGGTCCTTCCATTTCCTATCTTACCCATTGCTGTGTCCATTTAAAGTGCAAACTCCCCATAATGATTGCTTCATTCTTTGTTTGTATAATATTTAATAAATGGACCTTCAGTATTTCTTGAGAGCTGGATGGAATATCAATAAATCAACAAATAATAATAATTATAACCTAACGGAAAATGTTTAGCTTCTCATCAAGCCCATCAACAAAAGATATCAATTGCTGTTTAAGCACTATTAAAAAGTGAGCTTCAGATAGAAATATCAGAGTTTAAAGATACAGGGAGTAATAATACAAGTACAAAGGGAACAAACCTACCTGTCTTATCTTTGTTTGCTAAGAAAGACCACCTCTATCTCCTGACCCATAACAATGACATTGTAAAGGACATTTCCTTTCCCTGTGTTTCAGGGTAGAAGAGCATTGTGAAGTAATCAAAAGAAATTAGAAGGCAGTAGCTTCTTAAGTGATTTGGGTGTCTATTTAAGGTAGAATTCTTTGGGAGTTTTCAGCTGACAAAACTGAATAAGCTGAAAAATCCCCTGTGTGGTTTGAATATCAGCCCTGCATCTAACAGGAGTAGAAACACTAAATGGGAAGTCTATGGTACAGAGTTAAATGGGTTTTTTTAACCCCTGCTACAGATGAAATCTAGGGGAAAATGGAGGCAATATAGTATTTATCAGAAACAATTTTTTCTTTTGTATGGTTCTGTACTTATTTCATCCTAAGTGATATCTTCTGAGGCATTTGAAATGTGCAGTGGTTTCATTCCCAGAAGCAAGCAAATTTTTCCTTATTCAAGCGATTTGATACAGTACATTACAAACACAGCAAAATTCACAGCAGTAGGAAATAAATTCACTTTGTCTAAAGATGCTTTCACAATATCTTATTGATGCCAGTGTTTGCAGCCATTCCTCTCCTCTCCTCTCCTCTCCTCTCCTCCTCTCCTCTCCTCTCCTCTCCTCTCCTCTCCTCTCCTCTCCTCTCCTCTCCTCTCCTCTCCTCTCCTCTCCTCCTCTCCTCTCCTCTCCTCTCCTCTCCTCTCCTCTCCTCTCCTCTCCTCTCCTCTCCTCTCCTCTCCTCTCCTCTCCTCTCCTCTCCTCTCCTCTCCTCTCCTCTCCTCTCCTCTCCTCTCCTCTCCTCCTCTCCTCTCCTCTCCTCTCCTCTCCTCTCCTCTCCTCTCCTCTCCTCTCCTCTCCTCTCCTCTCCTCTCCTCCAAATAAACAATTTTTTTATATCTCTCCTCTTCAAATACACATAAACTACTCTTTATTAGGATTCATATCAGAAAACTCTCAATGCTTTTTTTTTCTGCTTTACACACTTAAAGATAGAGCATTAAAAGTAAAAACAAAACAGTTTTTATGGATAACTAGCTGTTAAAAATATGGTTGCAGAAAAAGAATTTGTAGCCTTATAGTTTTACTAAATGACATTTTAGGTAAGAAAATACTTCATCTATAAGCTGGTATTTAATTACCTGGAAAAGTTATTTATTATCTTGAGCAGTCTGATTCTATACTGATTATCCTTTTATTATGGTACAAAACATAAAGATTCATATATGCAGATTTTTATTTCTTTTAGGATTTGTGATCCACTATATCAGATGGTAATTATAATGGAAAAAAGGATAAATCAAAAGAAGATTCAGAACTATTTAATTCAGAAGGAGAAAAAATAAATTCTTATCCATCTGCAGAATAACTGGCATTTTTATCCTTTCTGTTTTCTGGATATTTAAATAAATGCATGTTAATCAAGAAAATTTAGTAATAGTCTATACCAAAACCAAGACTACCTCTATTTTTTATTAAACCTCATAAAAGGAAGAAATTGCTTCTCATTGGTTTAGTCATTCACATGTGGAACCATCTGAGCTGCTTGCCATGAAAGTGCAAGGAACACAGGAGCAGGAAAAGCTCCTTTCCCTGCAGGTATGCAGTGACTCCTGCACTGCCACTGGGATTTTCCACCTGTGCTGTAAGGGATCACTCACTGGTGCTGGGTCCCAGAACTCTAAGGAACAATTTCTGTGCACCAGTTGGCTGAAAGACCTTCATGCTGGCAGGAAAAGGCAAAGTGTTGATATCTCTGCGGTCTGACAGCCCAGAGAGCTGCAGAGGGGCTGGAGGCATCATGGGCTGGATCTTGCTCCTCCACACAGGCTCAGGTTATGAGTTAGACCCACCACAGGAACATCAAAGCATGAACTCGAAGTTACTGCTAGAGAGGACAAGAAAGGAAACAGAGATGGCAGGCTAAGGCAAAATCCTTATATGCAAGGATCATGAGTAGCAGATGTAAAGAGCAAGAGAATTATTTTTGCTGGAATCACTGACAGGCATTCTAAAAAGGAGTTAAAAATAAATTATTTTTTACTGATGGCTTTTATGTAGTTGAACACTTAATTATAGCAAACATTACATATTTTTGCTACATAAAAATAGTCACCAAATCTCGAATGAGTAATTCTTAACCAAACACTATGTGAGCAGCACCCACATCAGAAAAAAAAAAAAAAAAAAAAAAAAAAAAAAAGAAAAGAAAGAAAAGTTTCAGTCCTACAGGATTAAGTTTAGGCATATTGTTCCATTTCAGTATAGGAAGAAGCAAATTGATACTTCTGCACAGTCTCCAGAGGCTCCTTCTGAAAGCAGCAAGTGTCTGATTTCGTGTGACTGTGTGAGCAGCCCAGTTGCCTTTCATGTATACTCCAACAGAAGTCCACCTTGGTGACTTGCAATCATTTGGGAATTGGCTTTGAAGATGATGATGGCGATTTTTAATATATAAATTTATTACTGTTGGAAATATTCTATATTTCTGATGTTATACTTTTCCCCAAAGTTAAGCTGAGCAGTATTTGCAATGTATCAAATGTGGAAATAATAAATACAAAAATTCTTACTTCTTTTATGCTTTTGTGGATATACAGAGTAAGCATTTTCTAAGACCTACTATAGGCACAAAGAAAAACTGCAATATTCAAGATAATAAAATTAAATTACTGTTGTTCTAGCTTGGAAGAGCAAATGGAAGAAATAGGAAAAGTTGCATCTTATTGACTTTTCAACCTGAAATCGTCATACAGTGATTACTGTTATAAGGGGCTCAGGTGGTCATTTAAAAGTCAAGAGACAGAGCAGAAAACATAATCTGATTACTTCTAGTGCCAATATCATAAGGTCACTGTCAGGCTTTTTGCTGTCTGACTGATGACTTCTGTTTTTTTAGAGCTGGCCATGCTCCAGGTGGTGCCCGAGCTGCTGCAGCCCGTCCACAGATGTTTCATTAAAGAACCAGGATATTAGCAGTGTCCCAGTAATTCCACACCAGCTTCTCTGGGCTGGCTCCCTCACAGGGCTGTGAAGCAGAGCCTGTCCCTCACACACCAGCTGGCTCTGGTCCTGCTGGTCTCTGCCCATCTGCCTTTGCCATGTGCTGACCACTACGCTTGATTATTTTTCATTTCTAGATCAGTGACCAGGGTGGCATGTGTGAGCAGCTTTAACAATGCTGTGGACCAAGTAATGTTCTAATCTTTACACATAAAAGTAGAATTTAGAACATCAGAAATACAAATAAAGATTAACACCATACTGATGAAAACAAATATGGACTGTTATACAACTGAAATACCATCTTAAGATTTTCCTGCTGTGAGGCAGAATCACAAAAATAAACGTTCATCTTACAAAATTTGGTCCCAGAATTATGAAATTAGTGTAATTATATCCCAAACATACTTATAGCAAATCTTTCTAACTGTGCAATTAGAACTTCAACTGATCCAATTATGTGATGTAATGGTGTAGAGTAATTATGCATAATGACACAATTATAATTTGTGATTATATCATAAAAAAGGATTCTGAAACTTTCAGAAAGAATATTGGGCAAAACTGGCATTCTTTGTTTTAAGCTGAAAGGACTCATCTGTTTCAGACATCTATTCCAAAATATTTATGTCATGTTGCAAGTAAATGCTATATTAGCTAGGGAAAAAAAAAAAAGGATGAGTCAGAGATTTAGTTGCTTAAAAATTATTTTCTAGGGACAGAGGAATGTGGCATTCACTTCAGTGATATCTAGAGTCATTTAAAATGCACTTTTTTAAAAGTTGTGAATGGAAATTTTTACTATGTCTGTTAGAAATTCTGTCTTGACACTTTTCATCTAGTACCTGAGCATCCTTCCTAGCAGTTCCTGGGAGCATCTCTATAAAGCAGTGCTATATAAAAACAGATAACAGTGAAACTTCAGGAATTTATATAAAAATATTTTTATAGCAGGAAAATGCATTTTATGGCAGGTACATATCTTGCCATTATTTTTCAAAGGAGATTTTCTTCAGCTGAGACCAAATAACACACATCCACTACAGAGATGTGGAAGGTGGAATAGCTCTCTGGAGACATCTGCCAGCTCTTATATTTCTCACTGAGTCTGCAGTCACAGTTGATCAAAGGAGTTCTGTCTTCCCTGCCTAAACCACGGGAGTGAAGCCCAGTGCCTCGTAGCAGCACCTCACCATGGAGCATGGGGGGCCTGGAAAACACTGAGTATTCTTGTTCTAACGTTGGGAAACACCCCAAAGTGATTGCCTTTGGAGACTACCTTTGGAGGCATCCCTGTAGCTTACTCTTACACATTTTTAAATTATAGAACTGCAGACAATGACACTGGCCTTTCTGTGAATTAACTCCACACCTACCATCCCTTATTGCTTGTAAGAAGGGGATTATAATACCAAACTAGCAAAATCTTACCAAATATAACTCTTGTTAATAACACAGTTCAACGTTTGAAATGCTTTTCCAAAACTTGTTCCAAATCATCATTCAACATGGCTTTTGCAAACAGTAGGAAAATTTGATTTTAAAGATAATTCTAAAAAGACATTTGTCACTATGGATGGGATCACTCTGCCAAAATTCTGGACATCTGCTCTGAGTTAATATTATAGGTGTGCCACTGTTGCTGCTGTGTAATTGTGAATAGAGTCAATTCTTACCTCTCTGAAGAAGATTTTTAAAAGAATTCAGATGAATGAGATTAGAAATATCTGTTCTTTGTTTATACAGAATAAATTCTTTCATTATGCCCAATGACATTGCCTTCTTTTTGTACAGAGATATTAGGAAAAGTGCTGGTAAGTTTATTATGTAACCTGTATTTACCCCTGAATAAGATGTATATCAGCTTTTGCAACTCGAAGTAGAATGTCTCATAAGTAATTAATCTATGTTTATGTCTGAATTATCTGAACTCTCATGCTAGGGAAGGCTTTTCATTTTGAAAGATGGTTGGAGGTACAAACATTGTCTCAGGCATTGCCACCTGAGCATTACTTCTCCATAACTGTTGCTGTGTTGGTCTAATAGCTCCAGTAGACAGAGTTTTGAAAGGAGAGATAATGCCCTTTATTATACCAACTGATATATCCAGGAAAAAAATCTTTGAGGCTTACAGGTTGACAAACAGACACTGAGCAGAAAAATCTCACCTTAATGTTTTAAATATATTTTTCTAGTAAAGAAGATTTTACCACTCTTAGTTCTGTTCTTTCTAGAGTTACTTTAATATAGAACATATTTTTGCCTTTCCAAGAAATCCTGGATTTTCTATTTTGAACTGGATAAATGAATCAGGAGAGAAAAGCCAGCCACACATAAAATCTAAATAATAAAAATAATTTATTTAAGTATTTACCAGGGCATTGAGCAATATGTAGCTGACAAAGGAAGGGTGAGTAAGATTTGAAGAAAGATTGAGTTATAGCAATTTAAGATGGAGTTGTACTTACATAGAAATAGATCAGAACATACTTTTCTTATTCTGTGAAGTTTTTGAAAACTTCAGTAATTATCTTTGTAAAAAAAGAAAATCAAATTGAAAAGCAAAGAATCCAAGTCACATCCCCAGGAAAATACACTCACTTGGGATGCAGAAAACTCAGACTTTTCAAACCAAGCAGTTAGTACTGCTCTGTATGATTCTGGGTTTGAATAAATGTGACATTTTATATTAAATCAGAGAAATCTCATTGAAAAGTTTATCCTTTGGAAATTAAAAGATTTCTGAAAGGATTGCTAGACCAAGTTTCCTTTCTTCTAACAGATAGTAGAAATAAATAAATTAATAAAAATGTATGATTTTTCCACTATGGCAAAGAATAAGAAGGAGAAAGTCTTAAGGAACATGATCCATTCTAAATTCTTTCAAAAGGGAAAAGGTGAGAAGGTATCTACATAGAAATGGCTAATAAAAGGGAACAAAGGAGGGGAATGCTTGAGGGCTAGTGCTTATAAATAGCTCTCAGTTTCTCAGGAAGCAGTTACTGACAGATCCTGGCACAATCTCCCAGACAGTGGCTGTGGAAAAAATAACGTAATTCACTATGACAATATGCCAAAGAAGACTGAAAATGGGGGAAAACTGCTTCTGATCATGAAAAAAGACCAACAGTAATATGAGTACTGTCCAATCTTGGTCATAAGAAACTTCAACTCTTACATAAAACTTCATTAGTAGATGAAGAACAAAATGATGCTGAATTTCATTTTTTTTTTTTCTTAATTAATACATCTGACAAGTTAATGTACATTTGGTGCATATATAGAGTGCACTAGCACTGACAGCTTTAATTAAATAATCAGTTGTTATGGATTATGTAGCTACTTATGATTATTACTTAGAAGACTTTCTTCATTATCTACAGCTTGATACCTAGATAAAGGATACAAGACATTCTACTGGATGGTTTCCAAAGAAATTGCAAGAACTTTGCAAGTATTATGTGCTGAATCCAAAGCAAATATTTAGTAAGCTGACCTTTTTAATCTTTCATATTTTTACTGTTAATAAAAGTCAGGCAAGAAGATTTGAATTTAGATATCCTGAGGAAATTTGCCAAGATTTGCAGTTTCAGCAGTTCCAGGATCTCATTTGATTCTTTTATATCAAGAGTAGTGGGTTGGAAGAGTCCCTCTGTATCTTCCTGATGTCAATTTGGCATCAAACCATCTTTTTCAGAGAGTCACATTCTGAACAAAAGGTAGGAGATGGCCACAGAAGAATTATCTGATAAAGTGCTTGAAAGAATAATTACAGTTGATTAAGTGGAAGCATTGTTAAAAGGTCACTTTTCCTGGAAATTGACTGTCCAAGCTTATCCTAAAATTTTGATTGAAATATTTCCATCATTTAAGGTCATAAACACTCTCAAATCCATTCCCCTAGTTACTTAGAGGCTTTTAAAATATTCAAGTCAATGTTATTACTGTAAAGCCAAGAATAAATTTTCAGCTTGCATTGAAGAGCCTATTACTAAAAATAGGTCAGTGGTACTTAAGGACACATTCTCTCACAAAAGCATATGTAACTGTGTGTGAGGAAATAAATGGTCAGTGCTGATGAGCAAATAATGAGAATATTTGGTCACCTTTGACAGCTGCAGATGTAGATGTGTAGAAATCTCTGGCCTGAGATCCTAAAAAACTTGGCACTCTTTGTGGCTTATAACTGTTAATGGACAGGGATCTTGACAGTGGTCAAGGGCTCCCCAAGAAACTAACCAGAGACAAAGACTCTAAAGTTTGTACTGTCTTTTCTGGATAAATACACGAGACTGTGTGTCAGACTATGTCTGTATGATTATTAAGTGGTATTTTGAAGAGCATTTATTCAAAATATGTAATGGTTATATATATATATATATATATGTATATATATATATATATATATAAACCTATAATTAGCTGATTATTCAGACTCAGTGTTTTTTTTCTGGGAAATGTACCTCTTTCACCCAAAATACAGCTCTGCCCATTTCAAGTGTTGAGGTCCATAACTTGTGATCAGGAAATCATATTCATAGCCAGCCACTCAATGCAATCTGCCATCTCACATTTAGTAGGATATTTGAATAAAGAGAGGGTTTGAACAATTTAATCTAAGATCCTAGATAGAAACCACTACAATAACACCCAAAATATCTTCTTGCAAATGGCAGAATGTTTTGATAAGTTATTGTTAAGTAAGTTTCTTCATTTGCTGTGTCTGGGAGAAAGATGGGGCTGCTGAAGGGAAATGTTAGAAGAGTGGGTTTTCTAAAGATTCAGGGGTCTGGACCAAGACACACCTGAACTCTGAAGACATTTTTCTTAAATAGATGTGAATCATGCCTTAAAAAGTCCTGCTTCATTCCACTGACTGTAAAGTGAATTAGGAATCTAAGCTCTAGGTGTTTACAGTAGAGCAGTGTGCCCTGGTTTAGTCTGCCCTGCAGCCTGGTGTCACTGGGAGGTGGAGCTGTGTCATTGGAAGCAGTCAGCTGGAACTGTGGTGGAGTCTGAGCTCCAAGCAGAGCAATCTCTTTTACAGAAACTCCTGAACTGTAATCCCCAGTCTTACTTCTCAGACATGAGAGAAAGAGTTACCCATGACTGTCCATTTCAAGTAAAGCAAAGCTCCTTCTTCAGGGGAGCTCAATTGCAACTTTAACGAGACTGCAATTTAAATCTGTATGAAGTACATGATTTAGAGAATAGCAACGAAAGTAATATTCATGTAGTTCATTAAAAATCGCCCAAACCTCTACATGCTCTCTTGCAAAGTAACCAAACTGAAGGCTGTGGTGTGAAGTCATGTAATGTGAAAATTGCATGACTTTTGGGGGATCCTCTGTCTGCTGCTGGAAGGAAAAACCTGATACAGATGATGTGGATCTGAAACTTTCAGTATTAGAAGAGTTCTTAGCTGATGGCTTTACACTTGCTTTTAGGGCATAAAGTGGGATTTTTAAAATTGGCTTGACTTGCTGATATTTTTCTCAGAAGGATGCATACAGATTACACTAAAAATGGGTAATCACAACTAGAAAAATGAGTAACAGTTGCTTAGTCCTTTCAACATCTGTTGTATTACTGGGAATATTTTCTTGTGGTATTTGAACATTTACTAACAAGTGAACAAATTTGATTTCCTAGTGCTTATTATCAAAGAAAAAAAAATAAAATTAACTGTGAGCTCTTTTTATTGTATTTAAAGCCAAATTTATTGGCCAAAAAATGTTAATTTGTTTCTAACATTTTAATGCAAACAAGTAAAAGAGGAAATAAAAGCCTTCTGGATGCAATCAGGAATCTATTTAGCATGTTTGCAAGTGGCACCTTTAAAGACTAAGTGACTGGTCTTCCCTCTTTGGTGATTTCATGATTTTTCCTGAACCCTTGATCATTTAAAAAATCGTACTTAAGTTTCACAATCCCTCATGTTATAAGCAAATATTGTCAATCTCCTATGGTTAACAGATGAATAAGAGCATTTAGTACTAATATGTTGACTATCAAGATATCATTTAAAACTATCTAATTTGAAAAATTATTATTTAGACAAACTTGTATTAACCAAAGACAATTTTAAAAAAGCAGTTATGATATCTGTAGATTAGTTTTGAATTAAAATACTGAAAGATGAATGTATTAATCTTTCCTCATTATCCCAAGTATTTTCAAATATTTTTTCCTGTAATTATTTTTTCCTATTTTCATCCATAACATCCATAATTTTTATCACATCAAGGTGGTTTTTTGCAGTTAACATTTTATTTCAATTGTAAATAGTTTCTTTTGATGAACTTTCTGGCAAACTGATGTTAATTTTCATAAATACCCTCCACGATTAATTTAAATGATCAGATCAGTACTTAGAAGACAACTAGTTACGGAAAACAAAACACAGTTATTTTACTAATTCAACCACTAACTGCTGTGAGTAATTTATGAGTGCATGCTTTCAGGATAGAACCACATTGTATCACTGAGAGAAATTATGCACTGGCATGAATAAAATGGTAACTATTATCACACCGATAACATCTCTATTTCTAATTAGCCTCTAATTACCCTTAAAGCATTCTTAGTAATTTCTAAGATTTTTTTTTATTACTGCTACTATTCTTTTGTCTTATGATAAAAATCTCTCATTTGTAACACAAGGTTGACTATATTTAAGCAAAATTTAATTTGCTATGGATATCTTTATCCTTAAAATGCTGATACTACACAGGAGTGAAACAATATAAAATTAAGAGCTGCTTTAATCCATCCTAGAAAGAAGAGCTTAAGATCCTTCATGTCTCATGCATGGCAAAAAAAAAAAAGCATTAAAGAAAGAAAAAAACCTACATAATTGAATTCTGTATAGCAAATTATTTCTAAATTACTCTTGGAAGTTAAAGGGCAACATTATACTGCAGCAATAAGGGTTAACTGTGTTACATGGTTTTCAAAACTCTCTTAAACTGTGTGCATCATCTGAATGTTAATGATGTTAATGTAATAATGACTCTCATCTTAAGGGAATATTTCATATACGTGCACTCCCACTTATCTTCTTTGCAAACTCAGGAATCCATGTGAAATATTTGCCATTCAACCTCAGTCAGGTCTTGTTAAACGACCCTTTTGATCTCACATATGCTCTGTTCACTCTTCCATATCTCCTAAGGGCACTTTCAACACAAACATTTGTTTAAAATGCATAAAATAGCAGTTCAAATAAAGAAAGAAAAGGTTTAAGAGGACACTGATTTGGGGATAAAGGAAAAAACACTCATTACATGTTTGGAAGCAATCAGTGAAAGAGATTAACAATTTGTCTGCCTTAAGGAAGTGGGATCCTAGGTCTGAACCTCAAAACTCAGTGTTTCCAAATCTCCTTCTCCTACAATTGCCATATGACCACTATCCATATGCATCTCACAGAAGCAGCCTGCTCTTCTCCATACGGATTTCAAAATTGCTCTGTTTTCCCCTATGATGGGTGTGAGGCAGTTGATTGTAATTTTTGTGGCTTTGGTAGAGTGATAGTGCAAGATGCAGCAGCTTCTACAAGTGCCTATTTGATCTTTAGCTCTTTGCTTTAACTTTCAGCTGAACTTGTCTCACCAGTTGTGCCTTTCAGAACCCAAAGGAACACCAGGAACAAGGTATGGGAAGTGAAGGGAAGGCATTGTAGCATGGTAGGAAAGGTAAGGCAAGAGGCACAAGGGATTACAGATGGATCCTGTGAAATGGATTACTGGGAATGAGAGGACTAGGAAATGTGAAGGTTTGAGACAATTTAGGGACTGCTGCTCTCATCACCTGGTAGAGATTGACAATGCTCAGCCCTAACCCTGCAGTCACATCAGAGCTCTCTCATACCACACCTCAGCATAGAAAAAGGTGGAATGGAATTTTTAAACAGCAGAATCATGCAGCAAATTTAAAATTTCCTATCATTCCTTTTCTAAACTAAAAATGATTTTTTTTTCCCTTGCTGTTATAATGATCTTGGTCCAATGCATCAATTTCTCTGTATGAGTTAAAATATTTCTTTTTCCATAGCTCTTGAGTTTTGGAATGAGAGTTTTTTATCACCTGATATCCTATTTAACCCTAGAGGAAATCAAGAAAAAAGTCTTCAGTTGTATAACATGCTTTTAAAGCTTAAAGATAAAGAAAGCCATTTTCAATTAATTCACTAGTTTTTCATGTCACTGATACAACAGGCTTTATAGAATGTTGGTGAAAAGAAAACAGACAGTACTAAAAGATCCTCTGAGTAAGGCCCTGTGTAAGCAGAAGAGAAGCATCCTTTAACAGCCTAGAATTCATTATTTCATATTGATTGCAAAGGTTTTTAATGCCTTCCTTGCCATGCATTCAGTGTGGTGAGCACATAGGTAAAGGATCTTATCATTCTCCAAAACTAGTTTCTATTCTCATTAACATGAATGCCAAAATGTCTAATTGATTTAGCAACATAGACAAAGCTTCATAATTTAACTTTACAACCAGTCCTGGCATGTGGAAGATTTGTGAAAGATTCTTTTTCTGCTGCTTTTAATAGAGAATTAATCCATCATATCAGGATGATGGCATGACTGTGTTTGTTTTATGCATACAATTGTTTTTCCTGTGTTGAACTGAAAAGTTTCTTAAGGCTTATGCTTCTTCTGACTTCGTCTGACTCAGTAGAACATTTTGGCAGATACATAACTGTAGATGGTTGAATACTGCTATTTAAAGTCAGATGCAGTTCATATACCTTAAAGTATGGATGATCTGGGATTCTTATGTGATCTAACATGAAAAAGAAATTATGCTTTAAAACTGCATGAATCACAGGTATTTTTCCAAACAGTCAAAATGAAAACAAGAGAGAAGAGAGCAAAATAAAATAAAAACACCAAAACCAAAAAAACCCCAAACAGACCAAACATGTTGAGTTATGTTTCATTTCTTACTTTTGCTGCTGTAATCTGCTTCCTTAAAGCATTACACTGTCTGCATGAGGAAATGTGAGTACATGCAGCAAGCAAAACCCCACAGCTGGAAATTTTTTGTGCATGAGGAAAGCCATCTTCTTCAGGAACACAGTTGGATATTTTATTTATGAGTTCTCCAAGGAAAACACATTTACTAGACTTCTGTATTTGCTTCCTTGGGAGGAGGTGCACAAGAGCCCCCAAATACACACTGAAGTCTGTTTTTCAGTACTTTAACTGTTAAGTGGGAGAAAATAAAGAGTATAAAATCTTCAAAAAAGCCATGATCCAGTTAAGATAAAAGAGAAAGTCCTTAGCTGCTTACTAATGATGCAATCATCATTTGCCTAGGATGGAGGTTTCAGTCTGCAGTCTCCAGCATTCACAGGAACTGAAGCTACAGCACCACAGAGAAGCCCTCAGGCCATTGCAGAGCACATTTGCCAAACATAGACATTATCTCAGCCTCTGCTAACCTAATTAAAGGCATTCTGTCACATAAAACAATGTGAAGCTGGAAAAACCTGAAACACCAGGCCTTGTTTTGAAAGAGTTGCACTCTTTACCAATGCTTGCTTAGCACATATGGCAGCTGCTTTATTCAAGGCTTTCCCATTCGTAGCATTTCAATATCTGCCTGCTCCAGCTCACTTTCTTGTGGCAGCAGTGTGGGATGAAGCAGCCCACACTGTGAGAGCTGAGGTGGACCAGACCAAAGCAGCCAACTCACTTCTCAACGAAACTCATCATTGTGACATTAGGAGTTGGATGCTCATTAAGGAAAAGTTCACATCTTTCTTGCCTGTATGTTCTAGTTACTCTGAATACATGTCCACTCTTGCACCATTTTCACAGTTTCATCAGCCCTTCAGACTACTCTTAGGACTGACTTCAGTGGAAAAGACCTGGTGATATTAATTCCAAGTCCACTGTCCCCCTCTTGTATTTAAAACAGGGTTTGGAATCCTTTTCCATCCATTTGGAAAGGAAATTGCAGTTTTCTTTTTAGCCTCAACAGGTCCAAATTCAAATCTCAGGTAAATGTCCACAACATCAACATGCAAGAGGATTGGAATAAGAAGAATGGAAAAAGAAGGGTAATTTTATAAAGCTGGAAATGATTTTACTAGTCTGTAGTATAGCAGAAGATATTCTTGTGGGAATAAGGGTGCCCTTAGAATTGGTCTTGGCTAGAGAGACATACTTTTGTGCTAAGAACCATAATAAACCATACATGGATTATTTTATTCCTTTATGTTGCTTTATATTTAGAAGTCCTCTCTAAGGCACAAAACTCTTTCATTAGTGTATATGGAACTGAGGGTTCCAGTTCAGACTTGTCACTTCTGCTACTTCAGCCTTTGCTTTATGTCTGTTTGTGCATTGCCAAAATTAATGCTCAAGGTATATTTAGTCCTACCCTGAAGTGCTTAAATCAGGGTTCTGATCTAGAAGCATAATCACCTTCTATTTATCCCATTGTCAGTGGTGAGAAACATGCACATTCCCACTGACTGGGGACAGAGGCCCTACCACAGACATCTCTGCTTCATATCTCAAGTTCTGTGGGGCAGTGGGATGCATCTCCTCTAGGTTAAGGCACACAGCTTTAGGCATGTGATACTTATATATCTGAACCTAATTCAGTCAATATAAGCTCCTTTCATAGTCCAGAAAGCAAGTATGGGTGTTGTCTGCTGCAGTTACATGTTATCTTAAAATGGATTGCATTATGGAAAGATTTATTTGTCCCATGAATCTCGGTGGTGACTTGGGTAATTTTTTTATATTCAGATGTCTAAATTTTAGATGCCCAGTTCTGGGCAGATGATTCATCCCTGTGCTGAAAAGCCTCCATTAGCATTTAGTCATACTCCCAATCCACTGAGTGACTATATCACCTTGAGTCATGCCTATGTAACCTATTAGATGATTTTTCTCAGAATAGGAAGTCTTCCTCAATAGATGCTCACTGACCTCAGACATTTAATACCTATAGTCAAGCAGGTCGTCTCAAGGACTCCCACTGAAGGGTGTTTTTCTGCATTTCCTTGAGAGTTCTCTATTCAAGTTAAGGGCCTATGTAGACTTTGATACCTGTTTTTTTATGCTGATGGAACAAGATGTAATATCCATTTCACCTCTGACTCTTGTACCCGAATCCTTCCCCTGTTTGCAGCTTCAGGAAAAGATCTTGCTACTCAGATCACTTTGAAGTACACAGAGAAAGACAGAGTGAGCCTGTGCATGGGAAATCAACTATTCTCCCTGAACTGGGGTCAACAGAAAACCTGTGGCCCTTGAGTGAACTGGGGTAAGAAGAGAACCTGTGGCCCTTGAGTGGATGTCTGGAGTATTTCAGATGTACAGAAGTAGCTTCATAGTGGTGGAGGAGAGGGGATATTGGAATTAAGTGGCTGGGCCAACTCCATACCTGGAGGCATCCTAAAAGGCTCTGAGCAGTGTCCATGGACAGCACCACTGCAGAATAAGGTATGATGACTAATGTCCCCTCCTTCTCTTACTTCTAGAATCTCTCCTTTTGTGAAACACTTTTAGCTCCTAGTGGACTGCAAAACAGCAGGACCTGATTGTCAGAAATCTTATCTTTCATGCGTGTTTTAATTTTTCAGTTTGATGCTGTAATTGATACCTCTAGGGGTCATTCCTTTGAGTCTAAGACAAATGAATGTATTGTTTAACTGTTTTCTCCTAGATAATATCCCAAATAAAAAGGTAAGGAGTAACTCTATCAATTAAAAAAATATTTTCTGTCTTTATTGGCAGATGGAAGTGGTTCCAAAATATGTTGAATGTCCCACACAGGCAAAATATGTTGAAAGTCTCACATAGGCAAATAGTGAATAAAAAAGAAAAAGAGTGGGGGAGACAAAGATGACAGATGGCATAGAATTTGATTTCTACCCTTCTTTTCAATACATAATTAACACACTCTGTAACATTCTAAGAGGTTCTGAAAACTAACCACAACAACGTGGATCAATGAGAAGGATACACAAGAAATGGCAGAGGATGGTTTGGAAAAATGTGAAATTTGTCTGATTTATTGCATGAATTAGAAGATTGAAGAAATATTAAACGATTAGTACAATACATATTTCATGTACACACCCGAAATTAAAGTGTTTATAAAGTGTAAGTTGACTCCTTTATCTCTTTTTCTTCTTCTTCCTCAAAAAGCACCAAATTTTTTCATTAGTCGTATATTTTTAATGAATGAGAGCTAAGGGATAATAAAAATATTTTTTGCTATGTGTTTTATCACTAATGAACAAAATGGAGACACGTGCATGACTAGTAGTAGATGAGTAGTAATAGATATAAATGTGATAAAATAGGAATAGCAGACATGTTTGACAAAGATGAAGAAGAGACTTAAGGACACTCTAAAGAAAAGTAAGAAGAAAAACACAAAACCAAAGAAACAATAAAAGATTCAATGACACTTTAATTATGCAGCTAATTTTAAAAAAAATGACAGCATAGGTGAAATAAATCAGTTTAAGCCAATATTCATTCAAGGATGGAAGAGAGGTTGGAATTCTGCTGTAGCCTCCTCAATGTTCCTTGTATGTGTGAAGACATATTTGCAGCATGATGACTCTACCACAAGCAACTTTAAGTACTTAAAATTATTACCTACTAACATAGTTGACTTTGTAAAGAACAAATTATACTGTTGAAAGCAGATCCAAAACACTTCTTAACATCAAAATTGATAGATTACTCCAACAGTCTTTTAGAAAATGCAAGGAGTAGTGCACAAGTTTTGTGTATTGTTCTAATAGGCAGATGGGTCACATAGATGAACATCACTTGGAGAAATAAAATAACTTGTGCTCAAAAAGCATGAATTTATCTGTGTTTAAATATTTGAAATACTAAACACAAAATACACCTGCAAACAAGGTTTTCAATAGTAAGAGAAGAGACTGAAAAAATAAGGATGACTGATGTGAAATAAAGAATAGACACTGTATGAAAATGAAGCCTTAAAAAGCCTGCTGGAAAATAGAATGGGAAATCAGAGTAGGTAGTTACATGTTAAAGTTCTTGAAAAATTAGGATGAAGTAATAATGACTTATAACCCTATTAGACCTTGCAAAGAAATTAGCACAAATGATAAAGGAATCCTTACCCACCGTTTTCAAAAGAAGGCCACAGTGGAATTTGCAATGCAGTACGGGTAAGACAAAAGCTAATGTTAACTTTAAAAGGGCACAGAAACGTAGGAATAATTTTAATCTTTGATAAGGATGTGGATCATGGGTCAGAAGGTTAGATGTCTGATAGAGATGTGCAAATCAAGACAGAAACTGCTGCTATCTGGACAATGCCAAAATGTAAAAGCTGATAAAGATGCAATTCTGGCATGATCCTTGTCCCTCAGACTACGTGCTGAGGAGCTGCTCGTGTTTACATAGTTCAGAGCTACTTAATCCAGAGCAGACTGTGTGCTCCACATTTTGTAATTCTTCACCTAACTGTTTCTGGAGCACATCTGGCAACCCTAAAACATGAGGTTTTTTTGTCAAAAAACATAAATGTTTTTCCATGATATAACTTTTATAACATGCTGTTAAAAGGGTGTGATAGATGCACTGGGCACTGGTATGAGATTATATAGAACATGTAAGAAGGGGATTTATGAAGATCAAAGTAGGTTTAGAATAATGGTAAATGACATGAGAAAAAGTCTTTTTGAGGAACTCAAGCCTTACATGGCACCCACTGTCTTTTATAACTCTCATCCTCTGAGCTACATACAGAAATTCATCTGCATCTCATCTTAAGAAAAAAAATATTTTCATCCATACAGAAACTCCAGGAGTGATCCAACACATATATGTTGATAATCAGACAATGAATTATTTGACAAAATAAATGTATTTAGATGATTGCATTCATGCAGATTCAGGGCAATGGTAATGTCCATGTCTGAATGCAAAAGGAAACTGGACAAATATAGGAAATCACAAGCCTGATTGAAAATATTCTTAATGATTTTGTCAATTTTTTTGAATGGAATAATATCTATCCCTATAAAATAACAATTATTAGATCTATTTAACTATGCAATAAAAAAATATACCATTAAAAAAGGAAGACCTTGCAAGTAAAAATAAATAGGACAAATTGTTATTAGAAATGGCCTGCTTATCCACTGGTGATGATATGTGATCTAGAGGCATCAATAAACAATTAATGAGATGTGATCATTCACAGTTATGTCCATAGCATCTCTCAGGAATGGAACTGGAAAGAAATAGAGGAAAATGTGACAAAGCCACTACTGAGATCTTCTATGGAGCACTGGGCCAGTTCTGGCTGCTGCTCAAGAGAAGGACATTGCCATTGGAAGTTGTTGCAGCAGAGGATGAACAAAGGGGAAGAGCTGCTTCACAAAGGGAAATTAAAAGTGCACAGGTTCTTTCAGCTTAAAAAGAAGAAGAGTTTAAACAATTTGATCTTCATAAACACCCTGAAGTTATGAACATATGAACAAGTTGAAAGAAAACATATTTAAAGTGTAAAGAATAAATTGGATTAATCAGGTCCCGGCAAGAAAACAAAAGATCCCAAATTCTCTGAAGCTTGAGGCCTATCTTAGTCACCTTATAGCAAGAGGCTCAATTGGACTCAACATCCTAGAAAATTAAATATATGGTACATTTTTCTGACACAGCAATATCTGGTTATGTAGTTGAAAACATCAACATCTTTATCAATATCTTTTAATCCTTTTTATTTTAATTTAAGAATAAAGAATATGGATTTTTTTTTTTTTAATATTTGGTGATTCTGAAGCTGTTGTGTAGACAGATGCAATATATGTAATTAGAGTATGGATTAATGTTACTAGGCAGGTGATGTGATTAATGAGCCACTTTTCCATTATCATTGACATCATATCTGGGTAGATTCATGGGGATATACATCACATAGACATACAGAACAAATACACATATGGAATGTGTGCAACATTGTTAGATGTTTTTTAAATAAATTTGGTTATCTAAAACTTATCTGTTTATATGTGGAAAGGAGGTGTTAGAGGGATATGTAACATTAAAGAAGAGGGGGATAAAAAATTGTCATGAAAAAATTGATCATTTTGAAAAAGAATATAACATTTTTTTGCTGATTTGCTGTTCATTTCCACATTTTCATAAAAAGGATTTTGGAACCCAAATCTGTCTTCCAAAATCTAAATTGTCTAAATTCCTGGCAATTCATTTTTATCTTCCATTTTCCAATTCCTGTTAAATAACAATATTACATACACTTTTTTTCATATATGTAAATAAAAGAACCATTAATTTTTATTACTTCTCCTTTTTATTTTACTGAAAAGGAATGGTCTTAAAATTACAGTCTTCTCTTAAAAGCATTTCTTAATCCAGTTTCTAGCATATGTAGGATTAAACCTTGGTGCTCTGACTCCATACTCCTGGAAGAAATTGCTCCATATCAATAGTCTAGTCCAGTTACTTCCAAAGTGAATGTGAGTTTTGTGATTTATATCAAAGGCAGTAGAAATATAGATGAAAAGCCAGGAGTGCTTCTCTGTCGCTGCTGATGCACACTAATAATATTTTTGGCTTCTAAATATCTCACAGTCTCTTTGAAAACTATTGAACCACCACTCATAATATGAACTGCATCCTTTTTATAAAGGGAAGGAGCAGTAGGAAATGTGGAAGATTTTAAAGTGAGATTTAAGGAGTGTTATGAATTTTTCTGCCAGAAATGTGAAAGAAATTCCAGGCTAAAAAGGTTAATACCATGTTTATGAGGATTTTTTGGAAAAAAACATCATCTGGATAAAACTTTGGGGAGTGGAAGGAGAATCACTGAAAGAGAGCTTAAATAACATTGAGTAATTTGTTAGGAGTTTTGATCTCCAGAGATGAAATTTCTATATGGCCTAAGTAAATTAGGGACTCAAACCCTGAGAAGGTCCTCAACACCTTGCAGAAATGCTTTTGAAAAAAAACAACTGGATTTTATACAGTAAGAAGATAACTTAGAACAACTGTAGTATAAAATATTTTTTTTAGTAAAAAGGCACAAAATCTTCAAAAGGAAAGGAGAAAATTTCACTTGTCTTACTGATTTGTCTTAAATCATGTTTTGGTGCACACTGCATTATGTTAGCTTGAAGTATTAATGCACAGTGTCATCCCTCAGGTATGTGAACATCCCTAAAAGCCTTTTTCATGTTCTAGACATTCTATTTCTTCCCTAAAACTACTTTTTTAACTCTAGGAAGTTGCTAGGAGTGAGAGAGGCTGTCGTGCATGACCTCCAGAAGCACCACAGGGGAGCGAAGCAGATTCCTGAAATGCTTTGGATGGACTCAAGTGGTGATTCATGGATGGGGCTATAAATTTCCAGTTCCAGGATCAGTCTGTCAGAAACGGCTGAGTCAACAAAGTACAACATCTGAGGAAATTATGCTGCTCTCAAAAGCCTCCTGACAAAGGATGGGCAATGCTCTGCCATAGCTCTGCTCTGTTCTCTGCTGGCTCAGCCCAGCCAGGCAGGAATCAGCTCTGGCATTTCTCAATCCAATACTGGCAATGTTTTCAGCATAGGCTCCCCAGGCTCACAATACCCAAAACCTTCCAGTTAAATTGACAATGAATTCCCAACCCCAAAAGATAATAAAATTTGAAAAACTGGACCTTTCAGTGCTTTCTCTCCCCCCCTTAACTTTGTATTTTAATATTTCATTCAATTTTTTTTAATATATATATCTTTATTTTGACATTTTAAGGATAAACATGGCGTAAACATCCTTCCCATAGAAAGTTTATATCAATTTACATGCAGCCCATTGTCCCGTGATCTATGTGCAATATGTATTTTAATCTAAATTTTTTGTTATGTGCAATACTGCGCTTGAAAATGGCTAATGCTCTAGCTCATGTAAATTTTAGCTTGTGCAGTTCTTCCTCATTATTATTTTAGTGATCATCAATATTTCATGGAAAAAAATAAGTGTTTGTATTGGCTAATGAGGGTGGATGACATGCTCTTCTCTACATAAAAATCAGCGCTTATAAATTGTCCATTATCAATAAGTTTTAGTTTCAAATTTTATGTCTAATACTGAGAATGCTCTTAACAGATGGCCACTTCTAATGCCCTGCATGATTGTATTTTCTTGCATTCTGTAAATGGATACTTCATATTTACTAACTGAAAATCATCTCTGCAGCCAGTGCTGATGACTTTATTGCATGTTTTTTTTTTTTCTTACAGAGAGAATTCAGCAGCATGAACATATCTGTTTCCTATGTATACATTACTGAGCTGAAACTGTGAGATATTGCAATTAATAAAAAAATTATAATTTGGAGAGCTTATAATACAATCATAACAAGATTAAGTGAAATAAATCAAATCCAATTTGTACTTGGTGGTTTTGGGAATAACATTTCTGTCAAGTTGTTGAGCAGTAATCATTAAAACATGGGAATAATCCACCTCCTAATTAAACAACAATAAACAATTGTCAATGGCACATAATTGTTAAAAGTCAACAAAGGAAGCATTAGTGTAAACAAAGATTAGACATAGTTCTTGAAAATGAGAATGGGAATGTCATTTAATGCCTGACAAAACTGACTAGTTGCAAAAAATATTTGCAATACTGGAGTAGCAAATACCTCCATCAATATCATTTAGATAGGAGAGCAGCTGAGTAGTCCTTTGGTAATATAAGCAATATGTTGAATGTTTTGTCTCCCATCTTTACTTACCCTTAGAAATGTTGTTACACTTTGTTACGTAGATTGTTTGCCTGTAATTTTTCCATAATTTCTAGTATTAGGACCAGTCATATTCTAAAAACATTTTAGGCCAGATCCATCTGTTCTACCAGCAGCTGTTTCAGAAGTCACACACTGGTTGGTTAGGAGCTGAGATTGGTTTACCAGACCTTGAACCTCTCAATTCAATTCAAACAAGCTCCTAAGCTGTAAGCAAGTCTGAGGACACAGACACATCCAGTAAAATCACACATACACACACAGAGAAATGCAGATGTGTCAGGAGCTTTGGATCTGCAAAATGTCCATGTGCCTGACATTCATCTTTAATCAAGAACCCAGTCTTGTTTCAATTCAGTGAGATAACCCAAATTCCACAGATGCCTGTGAGCACAGGCACAGACAGGAGTTGTGGGAGGGGAGAGTGAGGTAAGAAATTTCAGAAGCCTTTAGTACTCTGCTGTGCTTGTAGCATTAATGTGAGTTTTATCTGTGCTTTGCTGGAAAATGAGTCAGACAGTTTTCACGTGAGACCTGAGGGAAATCCGAATTTATCACGTGTTTTTGTCCCTGTGTCTGTACCCATCAAAGTCTGCATCTCTCCTCACGTTTTCATTCATATGAATGAGTTTTTAATGTGACTCTGCATATTCTGAGGTCACTTAGTAAAGTGAAAGCTGCACAAAATTCACACACAGCACATTTTCTCAGCTGTCACCTGTGCAGGCTGGAGTTTTACTTTGCTAAATCCACAATCTGACTGCAAAGAGTTTTCATGCTGAAAAGGAAGCTCCTGTAAATAAATGTAAAGTTGAGCCTTGAATGGCTTTATACATCATAGCTCAATGTCAATTACATGGTGAACTAGACACTGGATATGCCAGAAAAAAAATCCCTTGTTTTTGAAAAGTTTTCCTGGTAGCATACATTTCACTCATTGCAATAGTTGGGTTTCCTTCAGATCTCTGGACTGTGAACAGGAGGGAACAATTGTTGAGGAATTAGGAAAAAAGCAGGCCATGAAAATATACACCATGTGTAAATCTAACAGTATCCTGGAAAATCTTTTATACTTTAGCAGACAATTTTTATTATTGCTATAACATTACTGACTTAGCCATGATTTAGTAGTAGTGAGTCTGACTCAGCAGTTATTTTTTTTTAAAACAACACCTGTGGAGAAAAATCAAGCTAAACCTGAGACAAAGGCTGGGGCTTGCTCCCGAGAATATATACACACATTACCATTGCATTCAGGTGCAGTTCTAGTCTGCAATATTAATATAAAAATATACATTAAAGCATCCAGGAAATAGAAGACATACAAGAAATTAGCAAACACTGTAAATATGAGTTAAAGATGTTTTAGTGACTTCACATTTATGAATGAATAATGGATTTTATCTGGCTCTTCTATTACTGAAGGGTTATTAATAGTCTTCTTGATTTGCCCACAAGGTAAACACAGTAATTTCCAGCACTGCAGTCCACATCCCAGAAAATGTCTCCATAGGAGAGATGTTGCAGTGGAAGCTGTTTTATTTCTTTATTATTAAAGCTTTGTGTTTTGGTTAGCATATCAATACTTTCAAGGACACCACTGGGGACCCATAACAGTGTCATTACCATGTTAGTTGAGGTCAGCTAATCTTATAAGCATGATACATATCATATGTATCAGTCTGCAGAATTCCTAGTGGGAACATAAACATTAATTTTCTATATGCTAGCTCCTATTGCTGAGTTTAAGTAGTTTTTCATGTTTATTTTCTTAGGGGGTAATTAATGAGATAGATAGATAGATAGATAGATAGATAGATAGATAGATAGATAGATAGATAGATAGATAGATAGATAGATAGATATAAGGGTCCTTGATCAAGAAAAATCTATAGGGAAACAAAAATGATGGTATTAAGAATTCCACTAGTGATACTTAATTAAAGAAATTGAATTTTGTTTTAAATAGGAAATCTTGAATAACCAACAATTTAAAAGCTGCTATCTGAGTTGACTGCTGATATGTATTAGATTAAAATTAAGGGCATTGCTGACCTATTGGAAAGCAGAGATTTTTAAGCTGCTGCAGAAAAATTGTTTTTCAGTGGTGAAGGAAGCTAAAGGTCAAGGATTCAAAGGATGCAATTTATATGTTTGTAATGTAGGTGCTCTTCCTGCATCAAACCAACAAACACACTCTCAGGTTGTATCTTGTATAATCTTTAATTTATAAGGTCTCGATTAGGATCTCCTTTGAGGAATGGCTTTATACTCTAGTTCAGCACAGTTATTGTAAAATTATTCTCCAGCATCTGCAGGTGTGGCAGACCCTGGCCTAATGCCATTTCCAAATTCTGCACTTTTCCTTGAAGAAAAAGTATTTTCTTTCCTTTTCTTCACATTCTTGTCTCCCCTTCACACGTGATATCTTGTAGTTCTTCCAAGGATAGTTATATGCCTCTTTAGACACTTGGTGAAGATTTTTTGCTTGTTTTTTCTTACAATTATTATTAAAGAATATAAAGATTTTTGATCTTTTTTTATTTAGTCATTAGTTTCAATTAAGGACACATGAACCTGTTATCCAGAGATTAATTCAAGTGCATCGTTGAAAGGGCAGCAGATGTGATAATATGAAATAAGGTTAGAGACTTCATGGATGTAATTCCTTGGTATAATAATTAGTGTAATCCACTAATGAATTAGTCTTGGTAATCTTTATGAAGGTAAAATTTCAGGGGTGGTTATTTTTACTTTTCTTTTCAGTGAGTGGAAGCTTCTTTTAGAAGTGCAGGGAGCTATCCTGGTGTTCTGAAAGCCACTGAAAAATCCCTCACTGAGCCCTAGAGGAGAAGAGTCCCTGATCTAATTAGTGCTGCTTTGAGAGGGGGGATAGGATAATGTGACATACAGAGGGCCTTTCCAAAATGAATTATTCTATGAGTCCATGTTTTCTGTGAAGGCAGATATAACATAATTTTCTTAAGAAAAGCAAGGCATGAAATTCACTGCCTGATCCAAATCCCATTGAGACTGGTACACAAATGCCTTGTAGTTTTGTGTGTCCCATTTTGTACCTCCTTCCCTTCTCTTGCCAACTAAAAATGAAATGAAGCTCACTGATTTCTTTGGCTTGATATAAACAGCAGGATTTGACCTGGCCAGCTGATATTGAAAATGTTGAGAACGTAATGTAAGCATGTGAAACCAGCAGTGCACCACTTATTCTGATGCAGCTTGGTCACACTTCTTTGCTTAAGGAATGCAGACTTACCTGGTGGGAGGTTTGGAGCCTGAGATTCTTTATACCATGTCTCCTTTTGAGAAATCCGCATGCCCTTTGGGAAACTGATCCCTGGGGATTTCACCCATTAGGCCACAATCACCTCTGTGATGAGAAAACATAGCTTTATTTTATTTTATTTTATTTTATTTTATTTTATTTTATTTTATTTTATTTTATTTTATTTTATTTTATTTATTTACTTTTTTTTAAATTTTTATTTTGCATGTTGAATGCAATGATGATTAAAACCAGAACTGCATAAAGACTTACAAAGCTTATGACATGCAATATTGAGGAGCTCATACACAGTCATACTCATTTGGGTTTGGACACAAAATGGGGTGTATAAAATGCTCAAGTGACATTTGGTTATGTAAAATATAAAAGAAATATTTCTCATGACATTGCAGACTATAGACACATATGAAAATATGTGTGTCTGTATTAGATTCAAATCCAAGTTCTGGATAAGAGAATAAACATTTTTATAGCTGAACTTTCTAATTATAATTCCAATATATCTTTCCTCTTGTAATGGCATTGAAATTCAATTCAATTGTCCAGACATAGGTATTTAATGACTCCTGAGCTAATGTACAATTTATAAGACTCAGGGCTACTAAACGTGACAAAGCATCTCCAGAATACACAAATTATTTTGAAGTGACAACTGGAAACCAGAGAAGATATCTGGGATATCTAAAATGCCATGAAATATCTTATGTGACAGAGTCAGGCCCCTTTGAACAGCCTCTTCTGTGTCTCCCTGGTTTGGTCTAGACATTACACATCCTAATGGATTCACATCTAATCTTATTATCTAGCAGTTATCCTATGCTTCAAAATTCTTGTTAAAAGGGCATTATGAAAGGATTAAGTTAGGGGCTATAACCTTTAAGAAAGGGTTATTTTTTAATATGGAAGGACATGGTTCTGGTTAACCTGAAGGGAAGCAATGGAGCTGCAAATAGCTTTAGAATTTGGGAGTGATGGAGTTGAAAACTCACATTTTTTCACAATTGACTCTTAAACTTACCTCTTCCTATATCATAATTTCATAGGAGAAAAAAAATCAATTCAAGTTATTTTTATAGATAAAGCTGAAATTTTTCTTTTTTCTCTTTCACCTTTCTTTGACACTGCCTCTAAAGTCAATAGGAATTGTTCCAATTGTTTGCTGCTGCAAGCATTATTATAATTGACAATATAGTTAGCTGCCCTGACATTCTGCTGAAGATATTTGGGCCCTACGATATTAATGCAAAATATATTAAAGAACATAAGAAACAACTAACACATTGAAAAATATATTCATCCATGGGAATTAATTATCACCTAGGATGCTCCTAGTATGAATGCATATAATAGATATTTTATATGGCATTCAATATTTTTATCAATGAACTGGAAATAAACATCAAATTACCATTAGCAAAATATGTCAAAAACATAAATGTCAACCCTGTAAGGACAAAATGGTTGTCATATGCAACTCAAATTGCTTGTTTAGCCTAACCCTTTGAAATTAAATGTGGTTTGAATGCTTAATTGCTTAGCCAAATCCACACTCTTGATTCTAACAGGAGGAATAATCTGTGAAATTTGGCTCCTTGTGACATGGAGCCAGTCTACCTGTCTGAATTCTAAAATTGCAATTTAGCAACTTGTTGAAGACTTGCATTAACCATTTTGCTCAAGAGAAAAAAACAGATGCATGACATAATATTTAATTTTGAAATAAAAAAATTCCTATGAATATATAAAACCAGTATGAGTTAGTGCAATACAACTATCAGCACCACAGTTTGGCAAGGATACTAGAAGTAATATTGCTATTTACAAAAATATATTATGATATATTAACTGATAGTACATGATCAGGACCTTTATTAGCTTATAAAAAAAAGAACATTGCACTATAAACACATGGCATTGGCTCTCTGGCTGTTAGAACTCATCTTACTGATACATCAATATTCCTCCCTGTAACACCTGACACTTTTCTTGGAGACCTTCAATCAAAACACTGAGCTCATATGAACCCAATTAACCCATAAAAATCTATGAGAATAAAAGCAAGAGGCAGGAAAATTTCAGGGATTGCTGTTAAAATGAATTAAACGTGTTTGAGAACACAGACACTTAGATAGTAGAAACTACATTGTCAGCTGCTCCCAAATGTGTCAGAAAGATCACAGAGATCAGTCTGTAGAGATAAATTGTGTTGCAAAAAAAAATTTGCATACAGTGAGAACAACCAAGTGCAAATGAAGCTTTCCATGCCAAGAAATGTGCTCATGGAAATAAGAAGAAAGTTAGATAAAAAAATATTGCACCATGAGTAAACCTTTCCATTAAGCTCCTCCTTCATGTAGTACCCAAATTCACATTGTCACAATTAGAAATCCTCTCTGACTTTCTCTTTGAAATTATTCAGTGGTTTCACATGAGATCTTTTTCTTGACTTTAAAAGCACTACACTTGTATTTCACAACTTCATTTTTATTTCACTTACAAAGAAATCCAGGCACCCGACTTTCATTGCTTCTTTTAGTGTAAATGGAGCTAAAATTAGAAATCTGCTGATGTATCAGTGAAGGAGCCATAAGAGATCATGTTACCTTATTGTCTCCATGAGTATGTGCCACAAGATTACTTGACAAAACCAGGACTATGCATTGCCATAGGAAGGGTGTGTGACAGGCTGGCAAACCACAGACCTTTGCTGCCAGATGAGGGGAGACTTCAGTCAGGTCCTGCTGGGATCTGTCCCAAATCCTACTCAGAGTGATGTGCTTCCTAAAGACTCTGATGGAGCAGCCAGTACACCTGTGACACTGGAGGCTGATTCCAGCCTGGGATTGGTCGTGGACACTCCAGGGCCCAGCCCAGAATTGAAAATACTCCTCAAAAACTGATAGTTTGAAAATTAAATAAAAGTAAATGCTATTTCTACCTTGAGATTTAAACATCAGGGAATGTAGTAACATAATTTCTTTTCCCACAAAGTTTCACCATAGTCCATTGTGGGCATTTACTACAGCTGTGAAACAAATTACATAAATTCACCTATCTGGTACAGGACACAGTCTTCCTTCCTTTCCCTAAGCAAAGATTCAAGATGAATGTAGAATGAAAAAAGCAGAAGTATTGGTTTTAAAATTTCAAGGACATTAGGATTAATATTGCTGAGCAATTAATTTAGAAATCAATTTTTCAAATAGAAACTGAGAAAGATATGGGAAGGACCAATACTGCAGAAAAAGATGTGTAGTATAGCACATTTTCAAAAAAACATGATGAGTCAATATAGTGATGTCATAGCAAAAGGTGCAAATTTTATTTGGACTGTGTTAATAAAAGTTTTAGATATCAGAAAAGGAAGTAAATATCCAGCCTCTTTTTGGAACCTAGGCTATATTCTGATTTCTGAGGACCCCAGGTTGAGAAACTTTATGTGACTCCTCAAACTTCCTGAATTTTTTTCAGTGTTTCATGGTCTGAAAATACATGGCTGCAGAGCAGATGACAGTGCTACTGGTTTAGAAGCCTTTTGGTTCTGCCAGGAGGCATTTACTATTTTCAGCTCTGGTTCAGGCATGTAGAACTAAATGAAGCTGAGAAAAGACTAATAGAAAACAAGTGTCGTTAAACAGGTGTCGTTCACCTTTGAATATTATATGCTGAAAACCATGACAAGGGCTGAATTTCATGTTGTAGTTCCCTTCCCTTTAATCCCCTCCCATCTTTCCCCAGGTTACTTTCTCTATTGCTTATAAACCCTTAAAGCTGCTTTGAAGCAGACATTTTTTATTCCCCTCTTTATTGTAGCAAAACTGTTGTAATCAAGGTTTTAGAGTCATGAAAGCTGAACAGGGGAGTTCTAAACCTTAAACACCAGATGTGAAAGGCCAGTACTGCAATCTATATAACCTTTCAAAAAGGCAGAAAAAGTTAATGAGTTACTCCACAAACACTGTTCATGATGTTTCGCTCCAGTCTCTTAACTATCAAAATCTCATGTTGTTCATTTTCCCATGTCTGAACGTTTTTACTGGAGTGCACTTGCTTTTGAAAGATTTCAGCCTCTAGCACTTTGTGTTCTCTTGTATAAAAAAAATTATATATTTGTCTTTTCTTCCCCTGAGGTTTTGCAGGTTGGTTTTTTTAAATTTTTATTTGGCACTTTATAATATATTACATTCCTTGCTTGCATGTACATGTACCTTGGCATTATGCTGCTTTAATGTGAAGACTGGGAACTCATGACAGAACAGGTTTACAAGGACTGGCAAGCATGCATTTGCACAGAATATCTCAACAGATATCTGGCACTTACTATATATGGAAAAATTGCTAAAAACAACTTTGAGGAAAGAATCTGAAGAACTACTTTCATTGGGTTCCAAAGCAGATGTTCATATGTACATATATAGAAAGTGGGACAGCAGACAAACACATTGATTTGCCTGCAATGCTCTTTTGAACCTGGCATGTAGTAAAAGTAAAAATGTCACCTAACAAGTGATCCATCTGCCTGGTTTAGGCATCCAACACGGTAACTAAGTTACAAAGTGACTAAGACAGTTACTACACGCTCTTTTAATAGTTAATGGAGAGAAATACCATCTCCAGACAGCAATTCATCTCTTCCTGAGATAGGTGTCTAGAACACATCAGATAAAGTGCCCTCTGGGGAAGCCTATGTCTCTTTACTGACTGCTAGGGGAATGGGAATAGCTTGAACTTGGATATCCACCTTCTAGGCTTCTGAAACGTGATGAATTTCATTCTGATATGGCCAAAGAACTGACACAAAATCGTTGGCCTGATAAAAAGAAGAAAAATCCATCCAGCTAAATCCCACACATTTTATACCGAAGAATACGAGTGAATGGACAATTCAAGAATATTAAAATTGTTTTAATCAGTTTTCTGAATTAATTTTCCATGATGATAGTATCAGATTTTCTCCTTTGTAATACACCTTTTACAAGAAAACAAAATATTACAACTTAGGTAAGGTTTCCATATGAGATTATAAAAGTCTGGAAAAGAAATATCACAGTCTTTAAGGCTTGTAATAATTGCTATTAGGTACAATTAAGATATCTAATTAAAGGGTAATACTTATATATATATATATATTTCAAAGGCATACAAGAGATATAGGAATCAAGTAATTATTTTTTATTTGGTTTAGGTACATAAGTGCTTCAGGCTGCCTTGAAAATCCTTCCTTATTAGTATACACAGTCATATGATCACACATCTTCAAATCCACCTCATGCAGAACAGCCTCATTGTGTCTGCAAGGCTGCCATTCACATGAGAAGCAATCACAAGATCAAGTCCAAATGATATTGTTTTCAGGAAAATGTTCACTTCTTAATCTGTATTTTTATACAGGAATTTGTGAAATTGTCTTGTATGGTGAAAAAAAAAGAGAAGCTCCTGACAAAGCCTTAGGAAAAACATGATCAGAAATAAGAACTGATCATAGTATTAATTATGTATGACTTTTTTTAAGAGTTATGATTTAAAAAGAAAACAAATGCTCAGAAAGCTGAAATTTCCTCCAATTTGAATAGTCAGAATTTTGAGCAACTGTGAATCAGAGACATCTGGCAGTGGACCATTTCTTTAAGCATTCTTGTGTGAATTTTGATGAAACTGGGTAGACTCAGGCAGCTAAAGAGGCAGCTTGGCATCACCCAGTTTTCTCTGTACATCCCTTTCACTGATTGATTTAGCTGACCAACCATCTTTCCTCTGCATCACTTCCCTCCTCCACCTGCTTCTTTGTTTCTCCTGCTTGGTCACTGACCTAACACACAGAATATTTTTTGTGTGTGTTTGAAGAATGCCTAACAGAAATACATCTGGATTTCTGCTGGAACAGTTATGGGTCAAATTAGGAGCAAGAAAGGGAAGACCTGGGTAAAGGACATATCCTGTAGTGTGGAGGATGGAGGGGAGAGCAGAAAGATCGAAAAATTGTGACTGGGAACTGTGGGCAGTGGGGAGGAAAGAGCACAGTGAAGATGTGTACTGAAAGGTGAATAGCTGGACAAATGGGGGTTCCTTTGTGCTTTACCTCCAAACATCAATCCAGTTATGTTGCTGGAAAATGCTGCTCTCCTTATTTGTAAGCCTGTTCAGCTTTCAGTCTCTCCCCTACATTGATAGCAAAAGCTTCCTTAACACCTGCTGCAGGAAGGGGGAACAGTCCATATCTGCCACAGAGGATTGTCACCTCAGCAGCCAGCCATGAAGCAGCATTTCTCAGATTTCTTTTGGCAAATTTACTTGTTTATGCCATGGATTAGCACTTCTCAGTTATCTTCTTCATGTTTACAATTTCCAATTAGCTCAGTCATTCCCCTAGGGACTAATCAAATAATTTCTCTGTAGAATAGCAAACACCAGCCTTCTAGAACAGTGCTTTCTCCCTCAGGTTGCATTTGAGCCCTCTAACACTGTAAAAAAAGAGTAATAAGTTTACTGTAAAGACTCATTGTAATTTTCAAGATGTTAGAAAATCAAGCATTTATATGGAATTCAAACCAGTACACACAATATGTGGGTTATTTTGGCAATGGGATCAAATGAGAGGATATTATCTGAAATAGGAAGTGTTTTATGTCTCAATCATAAAGTCTTCCTGATAATTAAATCAAATCTTTGGAGGCTGTTTGCTAGAGATCGTGAAACTCACTGAATGTGTCCCTAATGGTTAATGAGGTAAACAAATGAGAAATGTAACTGATGAAGAAAGGTAAGATTGCTAGATTTAACTGAAGGACTTGATTACATTGAGTCAGAAGGCTCCATCTATTGTTTTTTCACTTTTCATTCCCCATCCTTGAAGGGATGTGTTTTTCACCATTGATCTCCATTTCTGCCTTTTTTTGACTGTTTCTTGAGGTTTCAGTTCTTTTCACTGAATATTTTTTCCCTCTGTCTTTAGTGAAAAGTAAAGAGCTTTTGTACTTACAGTTCATAAAATACTGTTTTTCTTTAGAAATTTTCTGAACTGCTTGCCTTTCTTCTTTAGGATGATCATACTGCTGAGGATCACAGGGGACATATTTTAATAACAGATACAGAAGCATGCAAATGTTAGCTTTTCTAGCCACTTAAGCATGTCTGGGTAAAGCTGCAGATTCTTATATTCATTATGCACAAATAGTAAATCCAGAGGTGTTTATGTTGTATTTTTTACATCATTCCAGATGGAATAATTTAAGAGATACATTCTGTCACATCTGGAGACTGAGGAGAACATGTAACTCTCTGTAGGGTCACTGAGTGGAGACTGCAGAGTACAGTATCTGTGAATATAGATTAATGCAGGCATGTGGATGGAAGAATGATCTTTTAGGCATATCTAAGAGTTATAAAATTTCTCTAAAATCTGCCCAGAATATTAGGGAAAGCTTAGGGAGATACAGGCCTTGCATATTGCTCACTAGAAATGATTGGCTGTATAAGGAACTGCAAACTCCCTTCCACAGTTTCTCAAGGCACAAATGAGCTCTTACAATTTCTCTCACATAAGAGTATTGCTACATAGCCAAAGAAATTGGGCAAATTGATTTATAGCTCTTACAGTCAGGTATCTGTTCCTCAGAGTTCGGTGTGTTTCTTGTTCTCAGATATTTGTTTGATGTATTTACTCTGCCGTAGCTTGGTAATGGGTAATTCCCATAATCAGCTGTCATAATTCTCCTGTAGGGCATGGAAGGATTCTGTCTCATTTGTAGCACTGTATTTAACTGAGAAGAGTTCTGTGTATGTGTAGAGAAGAGTTCTCACAAGTTTGATCATGAGTTGTTCTTCTGGCTGCTCTGCTTAAGGAACTAAACCAGATTTCTTTAGTAGAATAAATTCATAAGCATTCTTTTTATTTCCTGCTTTTAAATACAACTAAGTTCAGGTGGGTTTCTCGTAGACTAAAAGGCATTGAAATTGTATTTTGATCATTATGTGCTATTTGGATATAGAAAAGAAACAACATGCATAAATCTTCCTTAAAAATTATTAAATCAGTTGCCGAAGCAACCAGAAGAATTAGCAAATTCTGCAGAATAGTGGTGGCCACGAATTTGTCTTTTTTTTTCTTCCTAAGCACAGCTTCTCTGAATGATCTGGGAGACCCAACAAGAAAACTAATAAGCACTTCTATTATTCATTAAATCAAATTCTATGTCTTGTCTGTGAGCATCTTTTAGAAGCGCCATTCCTGACTGAATTTTTTTCAGAAATTAGAGGAGCAGTATGCCGGTAGAAGCTCAGCTGGGAGATGTCCTCTCTGGGAGCAGGATCTTACCTGTGCAGAGTGGTGTTCCAGCCGTGGGTGGGTGCTCAGGGGCAGGGCAGGCGCTGCTGCCCTGGCTGTGGGGCTCTTTTGCATTTTGCATTGTGAGTCTACACGTGCTTAGCTGGTACTTTGGGTTTTGTGGAACAGAATAGGAGAGAGGAAGTGGTGGTGTGTAACAGTTTATTTTTGGTACAACCTGGGTACAGCTTCACGCTTATTGTTTCTAGAGTCTTTGGTATTTGGAACAGGGAACTCCCTCAGGTGAGATATTAATTTTGTGGCTCTTTATTTGGGCTGTGAAATTCTGCTCAGCTTTCACTGGTATCAAAAACTTTAAGAAGGCCACATGAATTTTCATTAGACTGGCTTAGGCTGCCTTCTGAAAGCAGTTTCTACTTTCTTCTACTGCAATTTTCCTTACCTTAGATTTTCTGCTAAGACAGTGTTTCAGAGATGTAAAGTAAGTTTTAGGGCTTTCTAGTTAAAATCCACCTTATCTAAGGGTGGATTTATTATTTTTTTTTATTCTAGCTTGACTTACTGCATACATCTGGGATGGACTTAGATAAATTTACCATGTATCTTCCCACAAGATGATTTTTATTCCTGGGAAGATCATCTGTCTGGGGTGGTGCTGGAGAGTAGTATTGGGAAGGAAAAACTCTGGGTTTTCCTCATCTTTGTCTCACCTGTGTGTTGGGAAGCAGATTTAATTGAGGGCTCTGCTGTCACCCATGGTGAGATGAGCAGCTCCTGGACACTTTGAAGATAATTTTCAATTAAGTGAATGATTCCCTAATATTAAAAAAAAACAAACCAACAAACCCCAAAACAAAAAAACAAACAAACTCCCTTGGACTACATTTGATAATTTTAAACACATCATGAACAGACGTGGCTGACTCAGGGGTGAAGTGAAAGCATGTTAACTGTGCACTGCTGAGTGGTAAGCTGTGTGACCTGACATTCCTGATGCATTAGCTGCTGACACCAAGTGTTTTATACCACATGATAACTGCTTGACTTGCAAATGAAGAGGCTGCTTTGGAAAAGCAGAGAGCTCTGTTTCCAGCCCTTGGTGGGGTCCCATCTTTCAGTACCTTCTGAGGTGCCTTTAGGCAGTCCCTGTTGTTTATAGACAGAGTGCTGCAATTTTACTGACTTTCAAGTGAGTTTCTCAGAAGTTCAGCATAAATTCTATCAGAATTCCGCTTAAAGTTTTCAACAATAGCAAACTAATATTTTTTACTTGTTAGGAAAACTCTGGATTTTGCTTGTCTTCAGAGGGACTCTGACAATATCCCACTTTGCAGGTTTATTTGATGTCAGCTGTGACAACAAAGCCTCATAGTTTTCCAGTAAAGTAGTTTTGTTTGTCCTTTTTATCACCTGGTAAGTACTGGATGAGTTTCAGAGCAATAACAAACCATAAAAACCAGAACGGAGAGAAGAATAAACTTTTATTGTTTTAGCAACAAATCTGTTCTGCTTTACCTTTCCAGCGAGACACAAAAGCCTGTCTTTTGTTTCAGCACTGGAAAGCCTTTAACCTTGTTTGCAAACACTAGCAATTCATCTTCCACTTTATGATTATCTGAACAAGAATATGAAAATTGTTGACATTAAACAAGGAAAAAAAAACCTTTTTATGCAGTTGAGTGAATATTCAATGGGAATAATGCTCCTGAGATTTGGGTGGAGGGCTGTTATTTTTATTATTATGTTCATATCATGACCAAAATAGCATAGCTGACTGAAGAAAGTGGTAGTGCAACATTATTGCTTATTGAAAAAAATGTCTAAATTACTTCTTGTGAGGCAAAGATGGCCAAACAATCCATCAGTTCTTGTTTCACAGCGATTAAATAGTTGTTTCATCATCCCCAGATGGGGAAGCCAAGTTTTAGCCCATTTCCCTGGTTTCTTGACTGTAAAGAGGTGGGCACCATGTGACTCTGAAAAGTAATCATCAGTGTCATGAATAAAGTCAACCAGTAAGTGAGTGACAAAACCCTCAGTTGAATTCAGAGCTTTTTGCTTCCAGATATATGTCAATTTTCTTTCCTCTAAACATTTTTCAAAGCCGCATATTTTGCCCCAGATGGTCCAGATCCCTTATTCTCCTGCCGTATTGCTTTCCTTGCTTGAGCTGGTGCTCCCAAGATAAATCACTGCACGTTGTTGAGCTTGCATCTTTGCTATAAAAATGTATTCCAAACAAGCATGGACTGGGGGAGGATTCATGCACACTCTCAGCGTGGGAGGGAAAAGGTGTTTTAACATTTCTTGATGTTGTATGAAAGTCTGTAAAGTCTACGTGACAGTGAATGGCACTATGAGGTTTTATTGTTAGAACTTTGAAGGACCATTACACAAGGGTAGGATATCCTGATTTTCTAAGCAGCAGCTGTAAAATCCTGACTGCTCTTGCTGTACTGTATTTTGTTTATACCACAAACAACTTTTTAAAATCTTCATTAATTTTTAACTTTTCATTTTGCTTTTCACCAGTTTTCTGTCTTAGAAGTGTAGACTCATAAGACATGAGAACAAATATGTCATAATCATAGATTAATCCTGATCTAGCACCTCTTGAAGTGTCATCTCTTCTCAGGCCATATGCCTAACTTCCCCCTATCACTCTCTACAATCAATATGGAGAAAGGTAGATACTTCTAGAAGGGGAATAATTCTTCCAATCTTCATTATTCTTCAAATTGCCCTCAGAAAGTGCTGATTTCTCACTCCTAATTTTATGGTGTACTTAGAAAAACAACTTTGACAAAATGCTTCAGATTAAATTAATCCCCTGTTAAGAATCTCCTTTTGTCTTCAGTGGCAAATACTTGGTTCTGTGACTTGCTTAGAATTCTGAAATGCAGCATGATAGTCATATTTTTCCCTGGTATATTTAAATGATTAATCTTGGTGTATGCAAGAAAATTGAAGCATTTGAGATTATTTGTGGTTTCAAGGCCTATTCCCAAAGGAAAATTGTGTAGAGAATCTGCTTGACAGGGTAAAATAGCAATCTTAAAATTTGAATTCTCTTTATATACCATTCATCCTTCTATATATATCTATAGATAGATAGATTTTCCTATATCTATCATCCTTTGCATATGTATTTTTATGTTGCATGTGAAGTGTGTGCATTGCATAATACTTATTATTTTAAAGTAATGACACCTAACAACAAATTAGGAACAAGTTCTTATTACAAATAGCATTACAAAACCAAATATGCCACAGGCAGTTCCCACTCTGGAAAAAGGCTTTCTCTCTTGGATGTAAGTTTCTATTTATTTTTCTATTTACATAGGAAATTTACATTCTTTTTCTATTTACCTGTTTCTTTGTTTTAATCATATAGTAATTGCACTAATGATGAGTACTTCTGTGGCCAGTTCAGTCAGACCAAAAATTGAATTGAACTTTATTTTGTTCATGGATTTAAGAAAACTACCCTTTTTTGGATAATTTATAAAATCATATTGATTGACTTGAGAAATTAAGAGAGGAGGAAACTTTTCCTTGGACTGTCATGCTTTCACATTATTAAAATTTGGCTTTCTCATTCCTAAAGCATCTAGTTTTGTTGCAAAAGTGAATGTTGTGCTTTAAGCATTTGTTTATTCATCAAATAATAAATAATTTTCTGCTCTGAATATAAGGTAAAATAACACTAAATAAATGACATAATTAAGAATGCATATGGAAGTAATTCTTGCTGTAGTGCTTTTCTTTACACTCCCACCAGAAGTTAGAGGCAAATTAGTTTAAGCATTAACTCTGAACATCTACTCAGCTTAGGCAATCCACTTAATTTGTTGTATTTACTTACTATCCATACCCACAATAGCACACAGCTCCTTATAGAACTTGCTGCGATTGTGAAAAGGAAAACACATTAATTATTTTGGTTCAGGACGTCTAGATCAAAAAACTATCATCTGATTAAAGAACAAGGACTGCTTAGAACCATGAAAGAATGTTTGTTATTGTTTTAGAACACGTGTTTTGCAGGAATCATATGATAAGAAAATGACATGGAAAAAGTTTCTCCTTTGGACACCCCTGAATCAGCTGTTCTAATCTTGTTTTGGCATATGTAGGAAAAAGCAATCAGGCAAGTTGTATTATGCTAATCCTGCTTCATCTCCTGATTTCTGTAATTGTGGTGACTGCTTCTGCTTCTGCAGTTTCAGAAAGAGAGGTTTTAAATATTTCCTCTTGCTTGAAGTTTACAGAAATCTATTTGGGGGAAGATTTTAAAAGTAGTATAGAAAAAAGATGTGAAATTAAAGAAAATTATTTCCTTCCAGTAGTTTTAATTAATAATTAGGATACCTAACGAGACATTTTCTGAACAAGAGGTATCTAAAAGCACTCAACTGGAAAATGTCTAGTTTTGCTTCTTCATTTTGGTAGAAAGGAAGAGCATGCTGATTTACAGAAGTGAACTGAAGGAAATCAAGGTAGTACCAAGATAAGCTGAGATGTGAATTAAGTTCAAAGAGGTAATGAAAAATATTGTTGAAAATAGAGAATCCCCTTTTCTTAGACTCATTCCAGGCAAAGAAGTTGATAGAGAGGGACCTATATGAATGATGTGCAATGTTGGATTGCTTGCAGTGAAACAGAATGTTATCTGAAGAACTCAGGGTTAAAGATGTAAAAGGATTTCAAAATGGCATCTGATTTCAGTAGTGCAGAGGTTGTTTAAATGCATATTTCTCACCAATCTCTGCAATTGCCTTCAATAATGGATGGCCACATTGGATGTTAGTGTAAAGAAAGGCAAACAGGCAAGAGGAGCAATTATTCTCCAAGCTGTAACATGATATTCATCACTGGAAAACTTTGTGATATTCAGTGGAGGTGTGCAAAACTCAGCTAGAAATTTCACAAGAAACCTTGTGAATTTGAAAAAGTTGAAGTTTTCCCTGCTTGGACAGGTCAGTTGGCCCAGACAGCCTCCTGAAAATCTTTAGAGCCTAAATGATTTTATGACTTGTTATATGAAGCTCTCAAAAGTGTTTTTTTTCACTTGAAATGGGTATTCAAATCAGGGCAAGGCAGTGTCTTGAGCCAAACACTATAACACAACACTACTAGACATTAAAAAAAAAGTTATGAAGTAATGTGAACATTGTAAAACTGATCATGAAGCTGTATTTTGAAACCATGGGGAAAAAGACCTTCCATAAAAATCCATTATGATAAAAAGCCTGAAGCATTTTGCACAAGAACTTTTGCACATATGCATAAGTCCAATTAACAAGAATCTCTTTTCCAGAAAAATTGAGACAATTCATATGTCAGTAAGATCTACACATATTTGGTATATCTATCCTGTGATAAATATCAGTGCTATTTCTCAATTCAGAAAGTTTATGCTTAGACTGAAGTTTTCAATATTGAGACACAGATAAATTGAAGTTAATATAAGTCACAGTGTTAATAAAAATTCTTTGTAATCATACACTTAATACTCAAAATTTCAGTCCACATAGCCTCTGAAACAGGATTCTTGCGCATTTGGGTAATTTGTAGCAAAAAGCCAAAGACTAAAACTGTTCAAAATGCTTTCCTATAATATCCAGCAAGACAAAAAAAAAATGAGGACAGCATTCTCTGTTGCCATGGAAACACAAATGTCCACTGCAAATTATGTGATGTTCAAAGTTATTTTCTATGCTGATTAGAACAATTTTTTCTAAAATATCATGTTATTTTCACAGAGAGACAACACCCCTGCTGTTCTAAAGTTTAGAACTTTGTGAAAACAGATACATAAATGTTGCCTGGACCACCAGCCAAAGACTTTCCAAATTTGAACTTTTTTCATTTTCTTCTTTTGAGTAATAGGAAATGACTAAGCTCAGAGAGCTGAAAACCCCCTTATTGTTGGAAACTGCTCTATTGTTTTAGGCTGAAAACTCACAAGGAAAACAAAAGGGGACTACACAGGACTGGATCACTAAAGAATTCCCCAGCCTGTGCAGGGAAATTCAGGACTTCACATCCTGGTGGGAGAGCCTTTTCTAAACTTTGCAGCCAGCAGTTCAGCCAGGGGCTGGGCTTACAGATCATCCCTTTCTGAGGCAGACAGGTCTGCATCGCTTCAGCTGTGCCAGACAGACACTGAAGTGTCTCTGCCCACCAGGTGGAGAGAACCTTTGCAGTTGTTCTAACAAGTTTGCAGGATCTCCTGCTCGCTGCCCCAGACAGCACCATGGGCAGTCCTCTGGGATGACTCATCTGAAAAGGAAGATTTGCATTCTTCGAGGTTTCTGTGAAAACCCAGATGCTTGGAACCAGCTGAATAGTGACAGATATGCAACTGGCATCCTCGGGAGCACCACCCCTAGGGTGAGCCCCAGAGGAAGATGCCCCTGCAGAGCTGTCACTAAATAGATGCTGCACAGCTCAGCTGTGCCTCAGCACACTCCTGTTCGAAGGGTCTGCTCTGCAGGAGGGAATGCAGGAAACATCACGTCTCCCCAAACTCACTGATAACACAGAGGAAAAACAACATTCCTTCCTTGCCCAGGGTTTCTAATGGCTACAAAGAGTATCAGGAGGGGATGAAGGACAGATGCAGGTCCTTTATACAAACTGAGGAAGAAAGAGGGGTAAAGTTCCCATAATATAAAGCCTGCAGCATCTGTGAGTTAGGCTGGAGTGTAGAAGGTAGGAAGTCAAGGATCTTAATTTATTCTCCTCTTCCAACTTTGCCATGTGGGGCCCAGCAAAAACAATGCCTAATGCAAAACTTGCACAGTTTGATTTTGATCCCAAACTTCACATGGAGAAGAAAAAAAAAAAATCTCATCAATAATTTTACCAAAGTCAACAGTTCATCCAGCATCAATCCAAACATTTCCACCAATTGTTTCTGACAAGCACAAAGGTTTTCTGAGTTTTATTTAATTTTTTTCCAAGTTTTTAAGCCCCAGTATATGAAAGGCAGATAAATCAGTAATACATATTGTTGACTTTTATTGCAACATGCACCTTCCTTTGTTGGATACCTCACTGGTCCATGGATTCTGCCCAGGCCATCCAGTACAGGTCTTTGCTGATATTGCAAACATTGCAGTTGTTCCATCTAGAAACCTTTATTCAGTAAATGATTTATAAGTGTGACAGATTAAACAGGAAAAAAAGCAGCAACATTGACATAGTGCTCATGTGATGCAAGGCACAGCACCAGATTTCCATGGAGCAGTTCTATGTTTTCATGGTAAACAGCTTTTGAGACTCAGCAAACATTGTTTTGGGTTGCCTCAGGGAGTCAACTCATCTGCACTTGCTCTGACAGTGTCAGATGATTGTTAAGGCTTTTAAACATCACATGAATGAACATCACAGCTGCCTGAAGGCTCTCAAGCAGCGTGGACTAAACTGAATTTTGCCACCTTGGAGATGAGGGGCTGAAGCATTGCTTGGCTTCCTGGCCAAGAGTGGACACTCAGAGGGAAATTGATGTGGGAGTGGAGAATGGGGACAGAAAACCCTAAAAATTGTGGTCAGTTACTTCTGCTTTATCCTCCCTCATGTCTTAGTGGAAACTTTCCTTTCCTTCTCACTGACAGCAGGGGATGACCTGGGTTTCCAACCCACTGCTGCAGGCAATGGCACCAGCAGGGCCATGGCCTTTTTACCTCTCCTTTTGCCTGCTCTTTCTCCAAACAGCCTCTTAACTTGCTGCCTCTGGCTTTTCTGTGACAGCATTCTCCTCCCTTGGCTGTCACCTCACAGGGCCACAGATTCTGCCCAGGAAGTGTGGCACAGGCCAGGCTGTTTAAGCAATTAGCACCATTATTTTTTCAGTAAGTGATTTATAAACATGGCATATTAGGCAGCAAAAACAGGTGCCTTGCTTTGCATACACCTGGGTCTGGTTGTGGTGAATGTTAAGGAATAACACTTACTAGAAATAAATAATTCTTTCTGATGCCCTACCAAAATTGTACCCAGAGAGGTCTGCCAGTGCCTGCCTAGATCCATCACAGCTATTACTTTTTAAAGAAAAGTAATCTCTAACTTTAGGGAATTTACAATGAAAAAGAATTTTTACCCAAATTTCAAGCAGAATAGTTTTTCTATGCCCAGCCTAGTTTTTCTCCTAGATGTATTTTATGACTCAGCACCCTGCCCTTGTAAGTCCCTGTCATCACTGGTGGCAGAGACAGAACAGAAATGTGTCATGCAGCTACATTACTAGGGCTGAAGTGAACCCAGAAGGAGCTTTTAATCTTTAGGCCAGAGGCTAAAAAGGTAGCATGATAAATTCACAAGCATCTGGACTGTGCAGTGACTTTCAGACTTGATGGCAACCTGAGGCTGCAGAGTGAATAACTGATGAAAACCTCAAAATGTGTGTGTGGGGAGAAGTGTGAAAGAGACCAGCTACAGGCACATTTTTTAGGCAGGAAAAATGCTGTCTGTTAACAGCAGCTCATGTGAGAGCACTGTGGTGCTTTGTGTATCTGACTCTCCACATGGAGGCAGAGGGGGCAGTCAGGTTTAGCAGGGGGAAGGTGAAAACTGCTGAGATCACATCCAGGCTGAGGCTGTGCCTCTCCACTGCATGAAAGCAGAAGGGATCCTGTGTGGCTGCTGAAATCACTGACTCATTTAGGTGCCATCATATGCCTGTAATTAATTCAACATGCCTAGTGCCTGGAATAGGAGTGTAGGCGTTCAGACAACATGTTCTGAGAAAATGCACGGTGAGACAGAGCCTTGCACAGCCCCATTTACCACAGCTTGTTCTTACTGAATTATGGACCTAAGAGAAGGTGGGGGTCAGTGGGAGGGCTGTAGCTCCAAAGCAGGGTTTAAATGCATGTAAGCAGACACCTAGGAAATCTCTGAGAGCTTGAGCTGAAACCAGTCCAAGCTCTTCTTCCTCTCTGTCTGACTGCTGTGTGAAATGGCTGTGGAGCCTTGTGGGTCAGGGAGGACAGACCTCCAGACCTCACAGGAGCACAGGCAGCATAAGGCTGCAATGGCCATCTCAAAGCTAGTTCTAAATATGGCTAAACCCAGGCAGAGCATCCAAGAGCAAAATTGGACTCGAGACTACCTGTGTGCAGGCACTAGAGAAGCTCCCTGTGTACTTCCCTGGTCCTGCCTGGGTGCCACGTGCAAGGAGACACAGCATCCCGCTGCTGCTTGCTCAGGGAAGTGCATGCTTCATTTACAATCACTGCCTCGTTCTCAGTGAACTTCTCTGTGCTGAAGCATGTTAGCACTTACAAAAAACAGGAAAGCTGTGGACTACTGACCCATATCTGCATAAAGCCTCAAATTAATCTTCCTCTCCTGCTCTTTTCCATCCCCAGTGATGACTGAAAATAAGAGAGAACAGTGATTAGATTATTTTACTAATCTTTATCCTATTTATTAAATCATGACATTTCATCCCCCATTGAATTGCATAACTATACTATTGAGAAGTGCAATATTATCCCTTTTTATTTCAAAATGCTGAATAAAAGGCATGTCAGTGACACATTTCAGCGGAAATTAGACAATGATATTTTTGTACTCAGAAATGAGATGTGTTTTTATCTTACCATGCTTAATATTCATGCTAATTTATAACACACTTTTTATTGTTATCAGAGAAGCATATTCTTTAGGTATAAATTTGATCTACTGCCTGCTAACTCAGGATTACATGAATATGGCTTTTGGCCCACTTCTTTTTGTATTCTCTTGTGTGCTGCCATGCAGTGCAGGACAATAAAAGTATAAAGATCTTCCTGAATATTTTTCCTCTCAGTTTTTTTAGACCTACAGAAAATCCTGGTTTGATATGAGCAGATGACACAGGGTTATTATTCCATTCTTTTCTATCAGAGATGGATCTGAGGCTCTTTTAACTCAAAGTACCTCCAGCTTGCTTTATACCTCATTTCATAATGTTTTATTATACTGGACTTTTAATCACTCAAAATCTAATAAAAAAAGGCATTCTCATGGCTGAAACAGAGCATCTTGTAATTCCCCTCCCCCTGATCGTATTAGGTATGTTCAAAATTATCCAAAGCTTTTTCTAGCTCAGTTTAGGGATTTGTCGTATACATCTAAATCATAAAACTCTCCCATCACGTTGGGTTTTTTCTAAATCTGTAAATCCTGTGAACTTTCCTTTAACCACCAACAGACAGATGAAGTATTTCCATTAGGATTTTAGGGTACTCTGTATATAAGAGGTTCAATATGTGCAAGCTTACTTGAAAAAGCAGGGTTATTTATTGTTAATCACCTGGCCTGATAGTTGCCTGCTGGATAAGCTTCCTTCTTAAAAGAAAGAAAAAAAAGAAAATTTAATCTCTCTAGTTGATGCTTAGCTATCTTCTTCTCCAGCAGCTGTATCAAGCACCTTAGCCACAGCTAAGGAGACAATTACTCACTCTACTTCTATTTTCTGGGTTGCTGCTGTTTGTGTTCTCTCTCTCTGGATGAGGATTTTAGCAGGATCTCAGAAAATGAATGCTGTCTGAGCACAAGGACACTACACTTCCAGACTTAAACACTTTGCATAGTAGGTGTTTTTAGTAAATACAATGAGCAGGTGAGACAATGAAGTAATACATGTTATGAGCTGGTGCACATGTGATGTTTTTATACACTGGTGACTTCTCAACAGGATACCACAAAAGAGAAGGGCTCTTTTTTTCCCAGTTTTCCTATGTGCTAGTGCCTGTCCATTAATCTAACTAAAGAATGGAAGATAAAAGTATCCCAAAAGATGCCTATGAATGTCATGACAGAAATATTCTCCCCTGCTGAAGACATTAGGAAGTTCAATGATTAAAACTGCAATGCATCTTGTTGTACAAGAGTCCTCTCCAGGCAGCAGCTCTTCTCTGGAGATCACCACCATTCAGAAGGGATAAAACCTGTAGAGCAAAATGCTTTGATATAGTGCCTCTCTAGCAGAATCTCTCTGGTGCAACTTTTGGACTGTTATGTTACAAAAATAAGGCTTGGACCTGGGTTGTAAAGGAAAACTACATACTGAATACCTCTCCTCAGGTTAGGCACTGAATAGCATAGTTCATCTTGCTTTTCACAGTTACAGTAAGATATCCATTTTCCCACTGGGACAGCAAGTAGAAACAAATGGAAAATATTTGAATTTTCCAGTGCTAATTCAGCAGATCTGTGCTTAAACTCACAGATATGCACTGACTTGTTCAGTAAGCCAGCATTAACTGGAAGTGTCAGAAAGAGGTAACATTATTGTACCTGGCCACAGTTCACAAGAGTGGAAGAACATTATATTTAATATACATGTGTATTTAAAAAAATTCAAAATGTGAATTAATAGAAAAATAAAATAACGTGGTACATGGGCATCACAGGGTATATAGGATTAAACACCTCAGAAATTCCAGTAGGTTTGAGATTTAGAGCAAAGTCAGGATCAAATTTGGTTTATTTGCTCAGAAAGAATGAAACAAAAATGGAGAAACAAAGTGGAAAATCAGTGGTCTAAAAAACACAGGCAAAGTCTTCAAAACTCTTTCTTAACCCTTTCTCATTATTCAAGTGGCAGCAGGCAAGTAACAGATGTTTTGTTGATGGTGAGATCCTTGATTTTCATTCTGTGCACAGTTCCTTACAACAAATTTTTATCACCTGAGACTTGCAGGAATGGATGTTGCTCTACCAGTAAGCCTGGTTTCTATTGTCATCCTTTCTTTTCAGCATCTATTTTGCAGTATTGCTCAGGTATGATACACTTCCAGTTAACAGGAAAAAAAAGAAAGGAAAAGCTATGCCTTTTTTTTTTTTTTTTTTTTTTTTTTTTTTTTTTTTTTAGGTCATTGACTATTTGTAGTGGGAAAATTCACTATTGTATGACTTTGCCAGTAAATCAGGCCAAATGATTTTGTAAAGCCAAATGCTTGGAAACATGGTCAGCTGATTAAGGCACTGGGCTGTGACTCAGAGGATCTGGATTCAGTTCCTGGCACTTACTGCATCACCTTGGGCAAATCACTTTACTGCTTTTATCCTTGCAATTCCAGACGTTGAAGAACCTTGGCAACATTTCTTCTGCCCTGTCCCTGCCTCCCCCAGCACGGGCCAGCAGTGCATCCTACAAGCTGTACACAGCTGAGAGAATGGGGTTTGTGCTCAGCACGAAGAGCCCTGCCATCAGCTGAAAAGAAATACACATATATGTGTAAGAAATTGTTTTGCTGTCTTAAAGGCACTCTGACTTGGCCCTGTAAATAAATAAATAATGAATGAAAAGCCCAAAGCTCCCCCTCAGAAAGCCAGCTCCTTGCCCTCCCTTATTTCCATGGTTGCCTCTGTGGCAATGAGAGCAAGCCTTGCATGGTTAGCAGTGGCAGGAGCAGAGCTGCTGCTCCTGTTCCTGCTGATAAATATTTCCCTGCCAAAGCAGCACCTGCAGTGCCAGCATTCAGAGGGTGCCTGCAGACACCACTGAGCCTGGCTCCCCTGCTCTGCTTGGACTGGGCTCCAGAGCAGCAGCCTTTCCTTCTGGAGGCTGGGCATGCCCCAACAGCCTTCCCTGGGTCTGATCCTTCCCAAGCTGTCAGCAGAGAGAAGCAAAGGAACCACTTCTCAACCTCTGATCTCCCAAGTATCCTTAATGGGCACGCATCCAGACGTTTTCATTAATGTAAGTAGCAGCTAACTAAACTGGCTAATAAGTTGTCTCTGTTTTTCACTCATTTTCAATCAACATAACTAATCAACATGCCAGAGAATGCAAAATACTGTACAAGCCCTTGAGAGGAGAAGCATTTTTAATCATCATGATTGTTCATCTGCTGATAAAAAAAGTGTCTTAAAATTAATAAAATGATAGCTTGTGATGCTGAATCTTTAACAGCATATGGAAAGCACATTCAATAGAGAGTGGAAAAGGGCATTGTGGGATATGCTCTGAATCACAAATGCACTGTGATGGACAGTTAAATATCTAATGTGGTTAGAAAGGAAATATGACCTGGGGGTGAAAATTTAAACTGAGTTGAAAATACATATAAGTAGGTGGCAGTAATAAAGAGGAATAACACAGCTAATAATGCTTGGCATTTGTATCCTTTTGCATTTAGCAAGCACTTTATAAATCTGAATTAATAAAGACAAACCAGGTCATAATAAGATTAATATTGTAATTCACAATTTATATATGTAACAGCTGACACACAGAGAAATTAAAACCAATTTTACCAAAAGACACCTGCTTTCATTCTGATGCTCAAAAGCCTATCTATCCTTGACTGAACAGTCAAGGTTCCCAAACTTTGGAAAGCCTATTAATTTTAGGTGCCTTAATTCTCAAAAAAATATAATTGCACATATGTATACAGAAAGCCTTTGCAAAATTGCTAATGGAAACCACAATGATTATACCATATTAAGCTTCTTGGGCTCAATTTGTCTAAGTCAGTCAGCATGGACATCCTTTACAGCTCAGGAATTTTCATTAGTACTGCCAATGGAGTCTAAGGTATGATTCATCACATCTTAAAGTGACTGCTTTAAGCAAGCCAGATGAATTACACCTTAAAAATGCATGTTTCTCTGCATTTATCATAAAGAGAACCTGCCCTCAGCAGAGCATCTGTGAAGGCTGCAGTCCCAGTTCTGGGGCTCTGAAAATGCTCACTGTTGATAGGCTGCTTTTATGACATTCTGCCCTGGATACAAAGCCAGTAGCAGGTAAATTTCTGTTCTCTAAAACCTATTCTGATAATAAATTCCTTATACTGTTGGATAGCACAGCAAGTATTTGACAAAATTTCTAGAAAGATATACATGCTAACATGACATATGCATATTTATATAACTGTTCAGCACAGTCATTTACTACTGGCATTCTCAAAATTATACAGATGAAAATCTGACCTGCATTTTATTTATTTGGTAAAAACTCTTTTTTAGCCAGAGAAAAGGTGAATGTGTAATTTTCAATGTTTGTGTTCAGTGGAGGCATTTTCTCTCACTAGTGTTGAAAACCCTGCTGTATATGCAAAGGCCATCTAGAAATTAATTTCACTACTCTATTTCAGAGTGAGCCTCACTAACCCAGGTTATCTTTTTAATTATGATTAATTATCCTGTCAGCTGAGATGAAAGACATTAATAAAAGCACAATTTTGGGAGTACTCACAGAGAAGTTCATCTGTTGTTTCAAATCTTTTTCTGCTGGAAGTATTTGCTTCTGGTAAAGGGATGAACTGCTTTTTGCCTGGGGTACTTAACATCCACCCAAGATTCTTTGAAAGACTAAGAGTCTCTAAATACCAGTAAAAATGGTTCCTGTAAAGCAAGTAAATGTCTGAGAAGTGAAGACTAAAACCTCATGTCTCTGTAATTGTGCTACTTCCAGAAAATCACATTTTCAAGCTCAAGATATCTAAAAAGAAATATTGAGATCAAATGTTGCAAGAGAAAAAGCATTATGTTTTATCATCTGTAAGGTCAATTGTTCTAAAAGGCAGTAAATGAGTGCAGTGCAGAGCCCAGGCTGGGACAGAGGTCTGACAATCCCCTGTGTGTGTTTATCCTGCAGCCCCTGCTCTGTGTGTTGACATGTACACTGTGGCCAAGCACCACAGCCTGGCAGGGATCCAAAGCAGCTCCCTGTCCTCAGTGCTGGCAAGTGTTTGTGTATGTTTGGTAGACTGAGAGGGAAAGAATGACCTTGTCATGGGTTATGTTGCTAAGCCTTTGCTTTTCCCAGCAATTCAATATATTAGCTATTGATTTTTGTACTGATCATTTTGGGTGTTGAGCAAAGGTGGCAGAGGATAGTCAACAGGATGGTGTTATTTGTTCATGGCAAAGAAAATTTGAAAAACTCCCTTTGAAAGGAAGTTTGATGAAGGGATTAAAACCTTATGAGTGTGAGTTTAATATGAATAAGAGAAGAGGCAGATCAATAGATTTGTGATTCTCAGATGAGTGGGTATGGTTCTGACATATTATTTACAGTGGTTCTTAACAATTTTATCCTTTCTTATCTCTCATGCAAGGAGAACAGCTAAAGTAGCCATGAGATGGTAAATAGCAAAAAATATTCCTGATTAAAAGTAGATGCTGTATTTTGTGACTTCAATACTTCAAAACCAGAGAAGGGAAAATAAAGTAAAATAAAGCAACGACAAAAACTTCTGTACTAGCACCCTGTGCAAGTCTCAGTTTTCATTCATCAACTCAGATTTTATTCTGGATTCTCCTCTGAATTCAAAAGAATGTGTTCTTGTTTGAAATGGCAGTATGTAGCTTCTGAAACCTTTAGGATTTTATCTATTTGATCACAGATTAATTCTCCCCTCAAACTATTCCAAGAAAGTGGTCAAAAAGTCACAGAAATCAATGGAAGAGTATGCTGTATTTCAAAAAGCTTTGCATCACTCCCTAAAATGCAGAAAAGTTGAAAGTGTTTTTGAATGATATTTCAGTCAATAAAAACATTTATTTAGTTTCTGTGAGCAGTCCAGGACTCAATAAGAGGTGCACTGGAGAAAAACCCATAGTCTTATGAGTAGCATGTTCCCTTGGAAAGAAAGGATCCCAAATTCCCTATCACTAGAGGAAATGTCCAACAAATACAAGACTTCATGAAAAAGAAAGGGAAGCTTCTTCTCTTGGTTGTTCTTGAAACATGAGAGTCGTGTTATGCAGTCACTGCTATGTCCAGTGGTGAGTTTCTCAGATGAAGACTTAAAATGAATATCTCTAGGATTTGGACACAGAATTCATAGGTGTTTTTGGGAAGACTGTTTACCCAAGAATTGATGCATTTTAAATTCTGGAATTAAGTTTATAAGTTTTCTATTTGCTTGTGTATGCATTTTTTCTTCATTTATTTTTGTCTTTGTTATTTTATATTACAAATGAACATGAAGTAGTTGTGGCAATAGAAATGGTGTTAATTTGAGATTGGGTATAGCAGAGAAGGAATTTCCTGTTATTCTAACTTGCCTTTTTATTTTTTTGGGAGAAATACCCGAAACCAGAAGATGAATAATTTTAACATTAATTATAATCACTTTAATATTAATTAATCATCACTCTCCAACTCCTTCCTTTTGTCTTCCCTCAACTGTATTGTAGCACAAAGGAGAACAAAGACCTAAGTTTATGCTAACAAACTTTATACATTCAGCTGCACTGATTTAAATTAGCACCTTGTACATCCTGGACTTTCATAAGATAGATGAAAACAGACATTCATCAGCAGAGGGCTATTTAGCTTCTCTGGTACCAGAATTGCCTTTCTCTCTTGGTCTAGGACAGTGATAAAGATTAATTGGTACTCGTGATGAGTTGGTCTTCTATCAAGAACTTGCCTTGCACCAACAATAATTAGCTGTAATGCTTCAGAAATTGCCACCAGACTCCCAAACCTGCCTTATTCTTTTCATGAAAAGAACCTTGAAAGACTTCACTGCAAGCCTAATTAAAGGTATCAGACTCTCAGTTTTGGTTCATACTGAGGATTTAGAGGTTGGGTCATGTTCACAACCTAGCCACCATTTTACAAGAATGCATATAAAATGGAATTATGCATTCTTTGGTGCACATGGTGGCAAATGAGATAAACACAGCTCTTTTTAAAGAGCAGATGAGTGAACCAGCCAGTTCATATGTTTTTATAGGCTTTAATGATTGCTGGCTCAGACATTGTTATGGCAGCAAATAAGATATTTTACACTACAAGTAGAAGAAATAATTTGAATTATACATCTAAGTTTGATATTAACCCCATAAGCATTTGAGGGGAAATCTTAGGATAGTCAATGAAATATTTGAAGATGTAGTAGTGGTCAGAAATTAATTCCTGCATAAAGTAATATAATAGAAACAAATATGAAAGTGCTAAGAAGGTACTAAATAAAATAAATGTAGATTTTCAGCTTGAACGTGGCTCTAGACACCTGAACTCAATATCTATAGCAGGAACCAAACTGAATTCAAGTCAAAAGATTAAATCTATAGAGAAAAATTTACATCTAAAAGAAATTGAAAATTGAGGGTTATTTAAAATTATTAAGGGTAATGGATGGAAAGCTTAAAGGAAAAAATAAATGAGCTATAAACAGTAAAGCAGATGTTCCACTATAATTTGTCCCAATACAAGAAGGAGGAATAATCAATAAAAATTTGAAATAACATACTGTGCAGTGCTCAGCAGAAGCAACTCTGGAAAACACCCATACAGCTTGTAAATGTAATAATTTCAAGATGTTCTTGCAATCCAAAAATTTGAAGAGATACACAGAGCTCTCACTTCTGGCATAGATATATTTTAAAATGGAAGAAATCTATCCAAGATAATATAGATCATAATATTTTAGTATGTTAAAGTTAATGGACATATCAGTTCTCATGGGGTTTATTATACCTTGTTCTAAGTAACCTAATGTAGGGCAGTTCTAAAGAAGAGTACAAAATGAGATGGGCTGCTGGCTAGGCAGATATTAGGAAACTTTTCATCCTTTTTGTATCTCACTTTGTAATTCTGACCTTGTGAATAAAGAGCTCCATCCATCTGATGTTCAACAGAATGATAGCTGGTATAGTAAGTCTTCCAATTTATAGGACAGATATATTCTAGTAGCATATGCTACTAGAGACAGAGCCAGCAGTGACATCTAATCACTGTGAGAAAGCTCATTCTGACTTTGCTGCCAACAATTTAGGTTAGATAACAGACGTGCATTGACTTGATAGCAGGTGGATAAAAGGGTATAAACTGTGTTTTGTGCCTTCTGTCTGTATTACTTATAGATTAGCTGATTTGGGGGATTCAAGAGAGATTGTGTCATACGAATTTAGTTTCTGTCAGGGTTGAGTACTTGTGAAAGATGGCAGATTGGTAGCGTTTGGTTTGAAATTCTTGATTTAGCTATGAGACTGATAGATATGTGGAGATGGTCACGTTTGTCAAAGCTTTATAATGTGTAGATGAAGGGTAACCAAAGCACACAGAAGATTGTCTCCAATATTATTAGTGTCTAGTTATTTCTTATTTTTATTATTTGGTTCTCAAACATTTCTGCTCATGAGACAAAACCAGATGATCTGTATTTAATTTTTTCATTTACTGTTAGGGGAGTTCCTGAACCAACAATTGCTCAGACAAAGGATGAGACCAATTGCAGTGTGAGAGAAAAAATGAAGTGATACATTTTCTGACAGGTTCTTGCTGTTCATAGCTGTTTTGAAATGTGCCTTGAAATAAAACTTATTGCCACAATACTTGAAAGCATTGTGATTTGTGAACCAAAATTTTTGTTTGAGTTATTCCTGTGTAATAAAGACAATAACAAAGGAAATATCCCAGACTAGCATTATCAGAAGGAAGGCCTAAAAATGAAAATGTAGTTAATTCCTTTAATACTCTGGCCTTCTTGTTGAAAAGTACAGAGAACCTAACAACATTACTGTTGTTTCATGCCATTACATGACCCCTCAAAGGTGGATTGAGTCCAACAAATCTACCAGAACCACAGTTATCACATGCCAAAATCTTTCATCACAGTACAATCCAGTGTAAATCTGAAACAGCAACCTAATAAGCTATTCTGTGTTTTCAATTTGTTATTGAGTTTGAAAAAGGGTAAAATTCAGATGGTTTACAGAAGTGTTCCTAAGAAGGCAAGGCTTAAATTATTCTGTAAATTATATGAAGTCTTCAATAGAACCTCTGAGATGCAGATTTTTTTTCTGAGCAGCGAATGACTTAGAAATGTCAGACAAAAGGACTAGGCATGGGAATGAGGGAAGTCAGTCCAGAATGTCCAAAGCTCACAGCTTCAGCTATGTCACATTTACAGATGGCCTGGTGGCTTGGGGTGAGCAGAAACAAAAGAGGCTCTTTAAAAACCCTGCAGGGCCATAGCTCTGGCTGTGCCTGGTTCCCACCTGACAGTCAGGTGCCTGCAATGACTTTGTTCTTGCTTCTCTTGCCATTTAGCATTCACACTCCCATGTACCCATTTGTTCTCTCCTCACTGCTGAGGAGTCTGTACACACACAGACAATGTAGGAAGTGAAGCAATGTTGTCTGGCAACAAATGTATTATGACATTGTTGTTTCTCAATATAAAAGGCCAAAGGACTAGAAGACATTCACCTCTTTTAGGACTTCACACAATTCCTATTGTAACCAGAGAACAACTTCCATTTCACTTCCTTCATAGACTTGGGTGAACAATGTGCTTAATCTGGCAGAACTTCACATAAACAAGATAAGCCTTCATCACACAGTTTCTCAGCTGAAAGGATAACATGCAGACTATGACAACGAACCAGAATTTAGCAGTCCCTGGGGAGAGTAAAGAATAAATTCCAGGTATTTTTTTCCTGTGTGTATTTTATGAATACCAATTTTAAAATGACAGCTGTAAAATGTGAAATATTCTTTAGCTATGAACCATGCAGGAGACAGCTTTCACTAGATCACAATTTTATGTTGTCATTTATATCATTATTAAATTACATTCCTAAGGAATTGCCTTTATTTTATAAGTTACATGAACATGGGACACTTGGTTTATGTCTGGACGGTTTCCATCTTGTCAGGTGAAACTATTATTACTTCAGTTATTGCTGTCCTAACTCATACATTCAATGATTTCTAGAATATAGTACTTTGAAAGAAATGAGATGTTAGGGTTTTTTTCTGTTAACAGATATTTAAGTCATACGTGTCAGCTTTTTTTCTGATTAAAAGCAACAAGAATAATTAGAGGCAAACTAATTGGTGAAAAATAGATATCTGTTCAGCACCATCAAAAAAGGTACTTAAAAATATAATGCTTGAGAAAACAAAGAGCTTAAGAGACCAAAAGTTTTACATTCTGCCTCAAAATTTTTGGTAGTAACCAATGACGTGCTGAAATGTTACAATACTATTTCTGGCACTGTCTAAGTACTAACACTTCATTTCTTTTTTGCCATTTCTACATATAACAGGACTGACAGAGTTACTTTAGCAAATGCAGCCAAATATACTGCCATGCCTTTCAGATATTTTTATGTAGCTAAATTTTTTATTACTTAAAATCTTAGCTATTGAAAACCAAGAATCAAATTAATGTAAGGAAGATGCACAATATAAAATATGACATGAGAGGAAACAATTAGAGTCACTACACCTGTACTTTAAAATACCCCCACTGGGGCATTGCATGGGAACCTCTATAAATCGATGGATAAATTCCAGTAGGTTTTATTGGGAACAGGGTTTCCTCATTTGTCTTATCTTTAACTTTGACTGGGCAATATTTTTTCAGGAAAGATAATGCATTCCTGTGGAACTAGGTTCAAACTGGTGCAACTGGGCTGTGTTCAGTGTCGTGTGCAGGATGGGTTGACAGATGTATTCTGAAACAGATGCAGCACTTGGAGCTTTCAAATATTAGTGTTACTAATAAATAGGGGACTACATACTCTATTTATTAAACTTTCTAAAACCCAAACAGCAGCTGTAGGAAAAGAAAGATTTATCTACCAATAAAAACCCAAAGATTACATTTACCAAATCCCCATTCTTTATTGTAATGAAATTTGTCTTTCAGCTTTTAAAATGCATTTATAGAGCCAGAAATGTATTCTGGTCCACTGTCTTTGAGATGAATAACCACATTATTACTTGCCTGTCAAATCTAAGTACGGTTGTTAATAACACAGAGACAGCTACTAAAAATTCAAAACATGGGAGGTTTCCTTTGGAGAAAATTGCAGTTTTAACCTCTGATTTCCCTTCTGAATCAATTACTTACTTTCATATGCACCTTGCAATACCTGATCTCCAATCAGAAGTGAAAAATGGTTGAAAGGGTTCAAAGATTTTTCAAACGTTCCTATGGAAATACACTGCCAGAATTTTAAAATTCCACAATCTTTAATCTATAGAATATCTGTCCTCTGCACATTATCCAGTAAGCATAGAAGAAGACTTACTTGGTGGAAATATTTTAAGGTATTTTTAAAATGTTGAACTTTCATTTTCTATGTAATCTATATTTGCACTCATAAAACTGGACATCTAAACCAGGATTCTTTTCTGATATCATATTTTAACAGTCTTTACTGCTTTTCATTAAATGAACTAAAAGAAAAATACCCCATACTTATGACAGATTCAAGGAAGAGCCACCTAACCTAAATATAATAATATAGGTTATTTTCCTAGTGTGAACACATTCGACACATCTGGCTGAAAATTCCAGCTCAAAACTTCTCTACAGTTGTTAGAATATCTTTCTACTATTTTTCCTACTAACCAGTGTAAAAAAGTCAAAACCCCTTTTGAACTTAAATTTCAGCTCAGTGTGACTATTTCACTAACTTCTGGAGTCCCTTTCTACCTTCTGAGTGATAGATCTGGAGAATCTCTGCACTATTTTCTGGACCCTCCCATCTAAATTATTTTATTTTTCCATGAACAGTAGATTTGTGATTCCCAGAATGAACTATGGAACTTTGATGAGATAAGTAAATGTAAGTGAACAGTCCAAGCCATAGAACAGAGATAACAAAGAGTGTCCCTCATATGCCACCCATGTATTGCAAAACTTTTTTTTCCTGCAGACTTGAATTGGTCATCCTCAGCAAACCAGGCTGATCATCCACCAAGGAAGTGCTTGGAAAGGTCTTCTGCTGAGCAGATTTATTGCTAATTTTCAGGTTTTCAAAGGTCTGGTGTACTGAGGAGGAAGATCAAAATCAAGCTGTATGATCAGGCTCATTCACTTATCATTTCCCTCAACCTTCCCTTTTTCACATTATAGCAGGTGAAAAGTACTGTGAGGGTCTGCTCCAAGTGTATTGAGCTACAATCCCAAGCTAAGTCTGAATTTCAGTATGGAGAGCCCAGCCAAGTGTGCAATAGCAGATCTTCAGCACAGAAGAATAAGTGATTCACAACTGAATCTAATATCTAATATCACTTTGTAGAGCAGGTAAAGATAGCACAAACATCTACAAAGGGCTTCAGGGCTTGCTGGGCTGGTTAAAAGAATTTACTTAAAATGTAGGATTACAGCTTTTTTTAAAATTTGTTAAGCCTGGGCTAAAAATATTACAGTCATATTTTTCTGATGGCAACACCGAAAGATTTATATAGAATATAATTTTTGCAGTAAAACAAGAACACTGCTAGCAGGACATCTTTCCAACCTTATTCAGCAATATGGTAGTCTGAGCCCACTTTCACATTCATTCAATTTAGCATCACATGTCAAATCAACCAAACATCTCACATTTGAGGTGTTTCATCACTATGTTAAAAAAAAAAATTGTCCCAAGAGGTTCTGCTCATTATTAAAAATTTCACTGATATGGCCCTCATGTGTCTGCCTGCTCATCTATGCATTTGCCAGCTCTGGAAAACCTAATCACACTGCACTGCCAAGTCTCCTTTCAAGAAAGTCAACAGATAATTATGCAATCTGTTCATGCAGTGCAAATAACTTGGCATTCTGGGAGCCTACCACTGCGACAGGAAATAATCCCTACTTTGTGGGGATGTGAACACCTCACACAAATTCAAATTCTATGCTCTTCTAATGCCACCATATGAGGCAGCAGTGTCAGCATGAAAATATTTTTAAAATTACAGAGTTGGCTTTGTGGTTGGATTATTACTTTTGACAGCTCTTTCCTTTCAGATATTACACTTGGTAAAGCCCAGTGTACATCTGCATGACATGCTGATATTCAAATAAAAGCATCTGCCTTCTGTGGTCTCTTATATCTCCAAAAGACTGCTGCATGAGAAGTCTATAGCTCTCTCCCACCACCCCATCAGCTTACTTCATTATGGTCAAATTACCTTAAAGTATATAAAGCTATTTATTTTTCCCCTAAGGCTGTTGCACAGTAGCTTAAAAAAAAAAAAAAAAAAAAAAAAAAAGTTACTCTTGTGCTACAATGTATGAGTTCTTAGTTGAATAGCTCTATTTCCAATTATTTCATTTCATATATATCTAGATGACCTGCTACATTCTACAGGTTCCAGAGGGGCACAGGGGCAATGTCTTTGGCTGATCAAAGATGTTTTAAGACATGATTGACAGTTACAAGTGGACAGACAGTTACAAATGCAGTCAAACAGAGTGCAGTTGCTTTGTCATTTGTCTTTAGATGAATAAAATACCCCTCTACAGATATCCAGCTGTTGGAGTACCTTTTCAACTACTCCTATAAAGAAAGAATTTATTGTGCTTGTATGCTTGATGATCTATGCTTTCATACCTATGATTCATATTTCATGTGTGCACACACTTCTTCTTAAACATGACAGGACTAAATACATTTTAACTTGCAGGTAATAAGGTGGGGAGAAACCAAAAAGGGACATAGAAAAATTGTGGTGTAAGAGAATCTTAACTTCATGTAAGATTAATTTGAATAAATGTAATTTTCCATAGCCCCCTTGTCACGATGACTCATCTTCCTCCCATAATTAATTTACAGTAATAAAATCAAGATAAGACTAGGTTATGAGGAACAGACGTATATTTCCTTATTCTAAGAAAGACAATTATAAAGAATCTTCTGAACATAAGCAAGATGCATCATACTTCCTGAAAAAAAAAAGATATTTGAAAACATAAAATGGGGAAAATACAGAAGAGAATTAGGCATTATACTGCTTTGGAGTATAAGGAGTCTCCATAATTTTTTCATCAGCAAAAATACGGCAATAGAAATAATCTGTTGCAAGTACAGTGGAAAAGAATGTGAATAACCTTGAGTCAGCCTTGTAAAACGCTGCCAAAGGCCTATCAACACCTTCTTATTAGAGCTGTAGCAATAACCCTCGAGAGACTAAAGCCCCTCTAAATTTGTGAGCTCACTGAAATCAGCAATAAGATCCCCACTGATGAGGGACCATGAAACTGTACCACTGGGCAGCTCATTCACCAGACACTTGCAAAGTGCTCAAGGCAGAAAAGCTGAACGACCATGGAAACAGATGCTATACAAAAGATTGCTGTATTAAAGCATCCTAAAACCAAAATGGGATTCCTTTCGGCAGAGACCACAGAGAGATACAGAGAATAACAAATGAGTACTGGGCGTGAGGAGGTGAATAGATTATTTGGCTAAACCCAGGTAGAGCTTAAATTTGCTTTCTTTTGGTCTTGATTTAAATATACTGTATAAGGAAAGATAGTAGAGAAAACATCAGAAAACAAATTTCTTCTTACTACTTAGGAAGAGCTATGTTCTAGTTAATGTTGATTGTTTCCAGAATCAGTCTGAAATTACTGGGGAAAACAAAATCAAACCAAACCAAACCAAACCAAACCAAACAAGGGAAAAAAAAACCTAATAAAAAATACTTTCAAATTTCATTATAACCTGGTTAATATTTTTTTATTAAAGCATCGGTTTTTTGCTATTTTTTATATCTAGACCAAAATTACAGCTGAAATATATTTTTTGTGACTTCTCTAATCAATGAAGATAAATACAAAATTCTAAGGCTCAGTTTGTACCATCTTAAAAGAAACAAATAAAACAGCTCCAGACAAACTTGCTTGTTTCTTCCCATTAGCTGTAAAGATCTTGATAGTGACCAACTTAGATGTGAATGCCTGCATGATGGATGTCTGAAGGTAGGCAAGGGATCATCTCATCTGTCAGGAAAAGCATAAAAATTCACTTTTAATCAGAACAAACAGTTCAAACTCAGAATTTACATCTCCTCTGGCAAAAATGGTGCAGCAAATTAAGAAATTGTTGCTCTCTGATATTTCTTATTCACGTTTAGAATAAAATAAAGGGGGATTAATGTTTTCAATAAATTGGTGTTTTAACCAGAACATTTTTACTCACAGTACCTCTGTTACTAATGCTTCTTAAATCTTCCACTGTCACTATAGTTAAGCCCACCAAGCTCAACATGGTCTGAATTAGAAGAGTAACTTTAATCCTCTGCTGTGGATTGATCAACAGGGAAGGTATCTTCTCTCTGGTCCCTCTGGGCAAAATTTACCTTCAGAACCTGCTTTGTGTGATGAATGCTCGTAGAAGAAGTGGTGTCAAATCACTACACAACTGTATAGAAAAATCTTCAGGCTACTTCAGATCCAGGTAGGTTTCTTGACACCTTTCCACTTAGCTACCCTTCCCATTTCTCATGGTTCAATGAGAAATCTGGGCATATCTTTCACAAAGAAGATGGAAAGGAAAACTCTCCATCTGTCTGTGTGTTGTTGTCATCCCTGTAGTTTTTTTGTCCATTCATAACCAGTCTGAAAAACTTATTTTCGTAAATACTAGAAGTTCCTTCTCCTGTTGTATGGATGAGTTCCTGGTTATAGTGATGGCTCCAATCAGCATTTCCTTGAAGGAAGAGGCTTTGTGATGCAGTAATTTGCTTGTTTCAGGAGGGAGCAGCCATCTGGCCAGTAACACACATGTATGTTTGGACAGTCAGCACATGTGCAGCTGTAAATCTGCTGCAGCATATGCTGCTGCTTGTCCAGCCAAGTTCATGGAAGACACAAGAGGAGACAAGGTAGCAAGGAGCATGTGGAAAATCCTGCAAGTATTGCCAAGAAGGTTAAAGAAAGGTGAAAACAAGTCTTCATAATTTTTGTTGCTGTTTAAAAAGAGCCATGTAAGCTTTCATTATGTCCTTTGACAGTTCCACAAGTGAAGCTTTAACCCTTTTCAGGAATATCACATGTCCTCTGTACTCTGCTTATTTTTCACATCTCTTCTATTTCTGTTCTCTGAAGAAAACAATGTCTGTTAAGATTTGTGAGTAGGGATTTGGAAGCTTACTTGTGACAAAAAGGAGGAAGTATGTATTAGCATTATCATGAAAACATTATAGAGAAGCATATGCAGAATCCAGCTGACACCACACTTCCTCACAGAGGGCAGTGCACTTGGATAGTCTAAGTGCTTAAAATGCATGAAGTGAATATATGAAATATTTGAGAACAGATTATATTTTATCACCAGGCACATGGTGAAGGTTGCTTCAGAGAGTTGCTTAAAAAAGTATAAGTTTGAAGACCAATGTCTTTCATCTTTTTTAATAAGCTGTTTTAGACAAAACTGATATTCAGAGGGTGGAAGGGAAGACTTTCTGCATTGCTAAGAAATGAGCCACAATCCTGGATATTCAATAGGAAGCAAGATTGTCAGGCTGTCAGAGAGGCACCAGACTGCTCATGCAGCCAGTTAGTCCTCATGTAAGCTGCTTAACTACCTTCTCTGCTGTGCTGTGCATTGGAGATTAATGCTAGGCACAGGAAGCTGAAAGGGAAGATTTCCCAATGAACTGAAATACTGAATGAAATCCCTCATAAACAAAATGATATTCTCTAAATCTTCAGATTCCTGGAAGGCCTATACCAATGTCAGGAAGAAAAGGAATCAAAGTAAACAGCCAAGAAAGTAATTGCATTCTTTCATAAACAATTTCTCAATCAACAGAATTTTTTTTGCTATGTGTTCAGTCACAAAGGAAAGCATTTTTTCAATTGAAGAAAACAATGTAGAAATTAAAAAAAATACTTTCCTTGAAGAAAAGCCACCTTATATTTCTGCAAGACAAAAAGTGTGGCCCTGAAAATTTTAGTAACCTAACTGAAATAATTCAAAGCTATGCTGTGTCAAAAACTTAGTTTTGCTAAGAACCTGTGTCCTTTTAGGTAGGGTCCAAAATCTTTGTTCTTAAGCTTCTGTCTGTCTCTGTAATAATCTGAAAAACTGAAGGCAGTTACATGAAAATTTTTAGGAAATTGACTCCAATGTGCTTTGTCAAATCTTTTTTTGGATCTAAACTTCCACAAGTGAAGTTACTGAGTATTTGTCTATGTGTGGAATTATCCTCTTCTAGGCACTACTGAACAGTTAGTTTTCTTTTTTAATTCATAAGTTCTGTCCTTCACTGACCTTGCCTGGAAATCATTGTCTTCTTGGTATGCTTTTCCTAAACCAAGAGCAGCACAGTAAAAGGAGAGGAAAACCTCTTTTACTTCTTCATGTGTTGGCAATTAGCATATTCAATTAGGAAAAGGGGAATCAAAACCTTCCTTTGAGCAGATTTTAATGGAAAAACACAATTCTTTAGATCATTCTGCTATTTGGCTTTATCATTCTAGTGGACATAATTCCATTTTATATGTTATATATATATATATATATATTTATTTATTTATTTAAGAAATCCCTGATACATGATATTTAGAAATCTCAATGAAGAGGTGAAGTAATGTTTTTCTAGTCAGTAAAAAGCATTGAACATGGTCTTATTTAATCCAGGATGTTACAACCCTTGAAAGAAGACAGTGAGAACAACTGGAGCCAAGAGGACAAAGACTAGGCCTGACAAAGTATGTAAGGACACTGGAGTGAGCCCTACCACCATCTGCAGCACCCACAGAGCACACTGCTTCACTGTCTGGAGGGAGCAGTGGAGACAGCAATCCTGAGGACATCCTGCACACAGAAACATTATGAAGTGCACAGTAATGCTGTCTTACAGGTGAGATATAAATATGTTTCATTGTTCCCTTCTCCTGTTGCTTTAACACATGGTGAGGGCTGACACTGTGTTCTTTAGTCACTTGCTGCTCATAGAAATTTATTTGTGGTATAATATTTAGTGCAGTAATCGATGACATTTAACCAAAGCTGAGTCAGCCCAGGCGTTTGTGCTCTACCAGTTCTGGTTCCAGAGCCCCTCTGTCTGCAGAGCACAAACAACACTTCAGACTTCATCAGAGCAGCAGTCAGACCCCTGAACCTGCAGGAAACAGGGTGACAGAAGCACCAGCTTCTGGTGCTGTCCTCCAAAGTTTATTCAGCTTTTTCCTGATCAGGTCATTTTGGACTTCTGCTGATCCTTCATGGAGTGGAATCTCAAGACCCTGCTCTGTGCAGGGAGTTCAGGTATTTTATTGGAAGCTGCAGAGCATAAAAAGTGATAAATTGCCTTTATCTTTTGTGCCTTTGAGGTCTCTGTTATGACTGAGTGACCTGTGTCTCATCTAGAACCTGCAAAAGCAGAGGCCAATTAATAGATTTCACCTTTATATTTCTTGGTAATGTCTGCATTGTTGGGCTTCCAGCTGTAGTATGAACATGAAGAGTCATTTAAAACATAGTAGCTGAAGAGTGTACAGGGTACAGTGCAAAAATGGCACTAGAGAAATCAATATTTCCAACATGTATGAGATTTTATCCAAAACAAAAAGTCTCATTTTCTTATAATGACACATTTTCTTTTGTACTTGAGGAATTTATGTTGAATAAAGTGTGTTGTACAGCAATAAGTGCAAACACTTTAAGGGTGTCACACACTGGATTACATTCAATTGCTTGACACCCTTGGTGCTGGCCCTCTGCTTCACTGGAGAACAGTCATGAGACTACTTATTAGATTAAAGCTTGGGTAAATATTTATGTAAGGGTGGATTGTTAAGGAATGGAATGTAAACTGTTCTGTATATAAAACCATTATTCATCTGTTTGTCTTTTTTTTATTTTCCAGTGTGAGGTAGGTTTCCCTGAAGATTTCTGAGAATAGCCATGACTCATAAAATATTTGATGAAATCTTATCAATATTGGGCTACACTTTCCAAGTACACTGTTTCTTACACAAGAGAAATAGTAGGTGAAACAACATTGAAGGTTTCATGTTAATATGAATTACTTGCAAAATGAAAGGCTGTAAGATACCCTGAAGGAATTCTCTCATTTTCAGCATAGAGGAGCATTGCTGAGAAGCATGTATCAAATGATGTCACCCTTCCAAATTCACAGCAAATATATCCTACACTTATTTGTCTCTGGAGTGTGCTATCAAGAGAAATAAGCTTAATTACTCCTCACTAATACTACAACTTTTTTTTGTTCTAAATCTAGCATCATGTGCAAGTTGAGTCTGACAGACATATTATAAAAACATTAAGAAAAAAAATTAAAAAAAAAAAGAAAAAAGAGAAAGAAATTTTTCTTTGAAGCAGGCAATACTGCAGTTTAGGCTTTCTTTCACTGACTGTGCTCCTGACTGCTGAGATTTCCTTGTTCTCTGTGTACTGTGGGAATGGATCTCCTTATGTGGGGATTTCTGGTAAAATCAATGGCACATGAATATGAGTCACAGGATTGGGTTTTTGTTTATGTTTATTAAATCAGAAGATTTTACTAACCAATATGTTGATTATGTAAGAAGATTTTAATGACCAATAATATGATCAGTACCTCACAGGAATTGAGTAATTTTTACTGAATGTAAGTGGGAGGACATTTTATGATGTAGCATAGACTCAACAAATAACAGCAGTTTTTATCTTTGGAAAAAGATTATTTGTGAAAATTTTAAATTCAGTGAAACTACAATCATGGAAGTTATTTCAACCATCTGGAAGACATCAAAAGTTTACATTACTGGTAAATATTTTCTAAAATTTTCTGGCAAAAGTTCTCCTTTTAAAAAAATTAAACAGGCTTATTGACAAATCTGAAACTGTTTATAACGGTTGATTTGATTTATTAATTTTAACATTCCATACACAAAGTGTGAAAACAAATACATTTTTCCAGCTGTGATATAGTTTTTATAAGAAATATCTCTGATTTTATAAAAAGAATTTATTTATGCTAATTATAGTAAAGGAAGAAGTGCTCTAATTACATAGTCAATTTTTCAGAGCTGTCAGATCAAAATATATGATTAACTGAATTGATATTTTGTTTGATATTTTGAAGTGTTATTTTGGCTCACAAAAACTGTGAGGCTTCCCTGTCTCAGGGAAGGAAACAGCTCTTTTGGACAGTGGGGTTGAGTGCACCCTCAGCAGATTTGGCAATGTCACTGAGCCACATGGTGTGGGTGACACTGGAGGGAGGGATGCTGTCCAAAGGGACCTGGACAGGATGGAGAGGGGCTCAGGCAAACCTCAGGAAATACAAAAAGGACAAGGGAAATGTCCTACACCTGGGTTGGGCAATCCCAAGCACAAGAGATTGGATAGAGGGAGAATGGATCAGGAGCAGCTCTCAGGAGGACTTGGGGGTGCTGGTGGATGAGAAACTCAGCATAACCTGGCAGTGTGTGCTCACAGACCAGAAAGCCAAATTCATCCTGCCCTGCATCAAGGGAATTGTGGGCAGCAGGGTGAACTCTGCTCTGCTCTTGTGAGACCCCCCATGGAACACTGCACCCAGCTCTGGAGCCCTCAGCATAAAAGACATGGGCCTGTTAAACTGGATTCAGAGGAGGCTGCACAGATGATCAGAGGAATGGAGAATCTCTCCTATGAAGACAGAAGAGACAGCCAGAGTTGTTGTTCTTGGAGAAGAGAGGGCTTCAGGAAGACCTTCTAACATCTTCCAGGACCTAAAGTGGTCCTGGGAGATGATAAGTCTGCATAGGGCTTTTCACAAGGGCATGTAGTAAAAAGACAAGGGAGGATAACTTTGAACTAAAAGAGGGTAGATTTAGATTAGATATTAGGAATTCACTTTGAAGGGGATGAGGCTCTGGAAGTGCTCAAGGCCAGGTGTGATGGGGCTTTGAACAGCCTGGTCCAGTGGAAGCTGTCCCTTCCCATGACAGGGGTGGTGGAACTAGATGACATTTAAGGACCCTTTCAACCCTAACTCTTCTGTGATTCCATGACCATGATTAACTTTTCAGTCTGGGTATCAGTTTCAGCCAAGAGCTATTGGTGGGTTATCAGAAGTGAAGGGCAGGACAGACACCTCACAGGCATCAGAAATCAATGCTTAAGGCACGAGTGAGGAAACCTAAGCCTGTCCTCTCCCCCCCTGTCAGAGCAAACAGCTCAGGAGCCAGCTCTGGCCTCTCTCTGCTCACATGGCAGCTGCTCATCCCCTTTGCTCCCCTCTCATCCCTCTCATTTTGCTGATATTCATGAAATGTTAGTTTCAAGTGACACAAACTGTTGATGTGTCCTCAGTCTCTACACTGCTGAAAAGTCCTTAAGGCTCCTGCCTTGATGCAGCTTTAATGGTGTGTCAGTAGCAGGCTCCTTAATTTTATGGGCTTCAGTCTTTTATCTAAATCCAATATCTGTTTCTGAGGCCTTTTTCTTATTTGAGATCTAAATATTAATATTATTAAAGTAAGTTAAGTATTTTTTATATTATTTTATATTAAAGTAATAAAAATAATTTTGACAAAAGTAATTTTTGCTGAAGTAATGTTGACAAAATTATTTTAACATCTTTTATTTATATTTTCTTTTTTTTCTATTAAAATTAATTTCCCTTTTTGCAAAAAGACATGCATATCTCAAGAAGAAAAATATAAATATCAAAATCCATGTTCTACTTAACACAGTCCTCTCATGTTCCCTTAAATAATACTGAAAGAAATGCTGAGGAATCATGGAATGTATACAGAAAAGAAACCAATAATATACTGAGTACACTGTGACTTAGGCACTGAAAATAAGCCAGCACACTGCTCTCAAAGCTGGTTTGCAGAGCATGTACAGTAAGTAGTCTTCCACTGGGGGTTTTCAGCATCCAGTGCCTGTTTCTATCTTTGGTGTCTCTGGGGCATACAACAGCACAGCTGAAACATTCTCAGGTATGGGGGGAACCCTCTGGCTGCACCTTCCAAGTTTCTGAGTCAGTAAATATTTTAAATCAGCTATTATTGGTTTCTTAAATCTTTCTGGTCGTGTGTTTCTTCACTGTGGGACCTCAGAATAAATGTCAGGAATAATTAGTCGACATTTGGTGAAAATCCCCAAAGAAAGAAATGTTATTCTGTAAATCTCTCAGCAGGAATTTTAGATATATTTCATTGTATTGCCCTTTTATTGCACACAACTGAGACTGACACTATTCACCTGTAAACTGAGGTCCCTGGGTTCCCTTTCCTTTCCTTTCTTTCCTTTCCTTTCCTTTCCTTTCCTTTCCTTTCCTTTCCTTTCCTTTCCTTTCCTTTCCTTTCCTTTCCTTTCCTTTCCTTTCCTTTCCTTTCCTTTCCTTTCCTTTCCTTTCCTTTCCTTTCCTTTCCTTTCCTTTCCTTTCCTTTCCTTTCCTTTCCTTTCCTTTCCTTTCCTTTCCTTTCCTTTCCTTTCCTTTCCTTTCCTTTCCTTTCCTTTCCTTTCCTTTCCTTTCCTTTCCTTTCCTTTCCTTTCCTTTCCTTTCCTTTCCTTTCCTTTCCTTTCCTTTCCTTTTCCTTTCCTTTCCTTTCCTTTCCTTTCCTTTCCTTTCCTTTCCTTTCCTTTCCTTTCCTTTCCTTTCCTTTCCTTTCCTTTCCTTTCCTTTCCTTTCCTTTCCTTTCCTTTCCTTTCCCTTTCCTTTCCTTTTCCTTTCCTTTCCTTTCCTTTCCTTTTCCTTTTCCTTTCCTTTCCTTTCCTTTCCTTTCCTTTCCTTTCCTTTCCTTTCCTTTCCTTTCCTTTCCTTTCCTTTCCTTTCCTTTCCTTTCCTTTCCTTTCCTTTCCTTTCCTTTCCTTTCCTTTCCTTTCCTTTCCTTTCCTTTCCTTTCCTTTCCTTTCCTTTCCTTTCCTTTCTTTTTTCCATATTTTCCTTTTAATTTTCTTTTTTTCCTTTTAATTTTCTCTTTTTTCCACTTTCCTTTTTTTCTTTTTCCTTTTTTCTTCTCCTCCACAGAATGTGCATTTTATTGATGCTTTCCTTTATTTTTTTCTGATGATGGATCATCTCTCTCTTCCCACAAAAGTTATTGGCAGATGGGCATTGCTCTCAAAGAAACACAGACTGGACCTGGGTCATGTGGTCAGTCTTTGTAGTTGACTTGTATTTTGTGTGAAAACAAATATTTTGCTTTCAACACAAGTGCACCTAAACAAAAACATCCTCTATGGTTGTTCCTTCAGTGATTCAAAGTGAGGAATGAAAAAAATAATATTACTAAAATTCTATCCAACAAATCCCCTATCTGTAGAGATTTTACCTCAGTGCTGAGCATGGCACTAATCCAAATTCTTGACCAACAGGGGAACCAAAAATCACAGAGCAGATGCAAGACCAAGGCTCAGATCTACCTGTAGGGACCCAAAACTAAAATATCCCATATTTTATCACATCCCACTTCCTTGGCAGAGCCCAGCCCCTGTGTGACACTGATCTGGAAAAAAGATGTTTCATTCATTTGGGTTTAATATCTTCCCACTGTATATAAAGAATTAAACACAGCTTGGAGAAGAGATTAATAATCCTGAGGTAAGTGGCCTGAACATGAAGCTTATGTTTTTCAGTCATCCAGAACTCATCCTTATTGTTTTAGATGAGCTCAAGAACTGTTTAAGTGCCAAACCTCTGTGCTTGATGCTGGGCAAGCCTGGGAACTCAGATTTGCAGCAAAAATCAAGATATGTAAAAATTACTCTCCAGACTGGTATTTCAGCATGATTCTGAATACAGAAAGCTGAGGTTTGTTTTGGTAAAGAAACAAGGAACATAAAAGGGAGACCTATGGAAGGTTTATAAATTGTATTTTGACATATTTCACAAACAGCTGATGTGGAAAACTTTATTCTGACATTTGCGTGCATTCATTGCATTTCTTTATTTTTGAGGAAAAAAATTGTTTAGATGATCATATTAATTTTGAAATTTGATATTTAATATCAAATCAATTGATATTGATATTTGCTTTTGATCCACTTCACAAAATCCCTTTGTTATTTACTCAGTCCTATCTCATTCTGTATGAACTTAAACATATGAGGTTTAACATATGCTTTGTACTTATCAGCCTTTGCATAGAAACAAATTTCCTTAACAGCCAAAGTAAAAATACAATTTATGCAAAATTCCATTCTCAGTACATAGAAATAAAAAAGAAAGGCAGAAGAGCCATTAAGAAATAATAATAATAAAAATAACATAAAAATCATACTAGCAGATAATGATCTGGTTAGAGAGGGAAAAGAAAATTTCTATGACATTATGAGCTTTAAATAATTCATTTAAATTTAATGTTATTTTTTCTTAAATGTACGAAAATGTAGTTTTTGGGGAGATGCAGATATAAACCAAATATATGAGTCTATAGACATTTTGGATAGATCCAAAATCTGACATTATTTTACTCAAAACACACATCTTCACCACTGAAATAATAACATCCCTTGTAAGTGTGTGATTCTTCAATGAGCTGCAAATGTTTGCTGTAGAGCTATGAGTTATAAAATAACCATCATGGATAGGGCAGTCAATAAACTCATTCCCAGACCTGTTTCAGGCACTAATGTTCAGCCAAAAGCAAACTCTTTGATATCTGGTTATGTACTCCAGTTAGGATGATAACTACAATTTGCTTTTCTTCAAGTGTGCATTTGTCTCATTCTTTCTGTTATATTTAATATTTTCTGTATCAGTGACTACAGATATTCTCAAATGGGTCGTTCATTTGTTCATACCTCAAACTCATTAAGTTTGCTGACCTATTCAGTGTCTGCAAACACACATAAAGCAGTGCCCTGTGGAGCTGCAGAAGGGAACTCAGGGTGGGCAAATACTGAGGTCTGTACTGCCTGAGAAGAGATGCAAATTTTAACTTTGCATTTGTTTTTGACATCTCAGAAAGCTGGAGAGACCAACATTTATGGGGGTGGGGGGAGAGGGGGAAGAATATCTCCAGAAAATATCTGCTAGCTCTGTGTCATGTATGTTCTACCACAGGGATGCAAATGATACACTAATCTCTGCCAGGTTATTATTTTTACATTATGGGGCCCCCTTTCCCCTTTCCCCTTTCCCATTTCCCCTTTCCCCTCCCCTTCCCCTTTCCTTTCCCCTTCTTTTTTCTTTCTTTTTTTGCTTTCTTTTTTCCCTTCCTTTTTCTTTCTTTCTTTTTTTTATTTTCCTTTTTTCCTTTCCTTTTCATCTTCTCTTTTCTCTTGCATAATGTCCTCTTCCTGTGCCTGCAATTGCAAGTTCAATATTTATCACAATTCAGAAATATCCTAAGGAAAATATATTTAAAAAAACAAAAAACAAAAAACCGTAGGAGGGCATGCATGTCTAAATTGAATGTTTGGGTTTTTTCTAACCTGCAGTGAGAAATGCAGAATACAGGTCAGCTGTGAGAAAAAGAGGTAGGTAGTGCTCTCCAGGGTCACCATGGTCAGGTATCATCAAATCGGGAACCACATCTAATGTGCAGATTTGGTGTAGCCTGTGTGGCCAATTTAATGGTGCCAGTAGCTCACCAAGTAGGAACAATTGCCCCCAGACTGGGAGCTCTCACTGTTTTTCACAGGGAGGCTCCTGCCCTGCACTTGCCTGTGGCCCAGGGCTGGGTTATTTCTTGTTTCTGCTGTGTTTTCCTCAACACTCAGTGCTTTAAAGCAGCACAACCAGAACACAACCTCAAATGTGAGCAGTCCAAAGCCAGCCTGGGGAAGAACTCATATCCAGACAAAAAAATGTGAATTAATTTCTTGGCTTCCTTCTTTACTTGTTTTGTTTTGTTTTGTTTTGTTTTTTGTTTTGTTTTGTTTTGTTTTGTTTTGTTTTGTTGTAGGGGGGAGGGTAATGTTAAAATTTCTCCCAATTTTCATACTCTGTATGCCGGCAGGATATGGGCTATAAATGAATACCTTCCAGTTTACAAGTTTCCTCCTTCCAAAAAAAAAAAAAAAGTGCCACACCCACCATCCATGTCACAGGGATGAATTGAGTTATTACAAAAAACTGCTGATGTAAGAATCTCATTCAAATTCTTTGTTTTGATCCTTCTGGTGTGTGTGTGGAAATTTTCCTCCCAGATGATGAGGCAAGAGTCTTAACTCTCAATCTCTCCCAAGCACAAGCACTCCTAAATGATTTGCCAGTACCTGCTCAAGCTTTTTAGATATTTTATACCATTTATTTATTAGTGAATATGAACATGATTACTTAATAATATTCAGCCACACAGGGTATAATACAATTGCATTATTTCTTTTTCTATTTCTTCTACTCATTGACCTACTTCAAGAATTTTTAGAAAAAATGGAATATGATGAATTCTTTTTATTGCCAGAACTTCAAAGTCTTTCATTTTTGTTGGAAGAAAACATAAACTGTTGAAGAAAAAAAAACAAACAAAAAACCAAAAAAAACAAAAAACAAGCACACACTCCCAATATTTTGAATTTCTATAAATGAGAACAAATGAAGTGCCCAAATTAAAGTACTTCAACAAATGCCACTTCAAGCAAAAAATAAAAAATAATCTTATTTCTAAACAGTGGGGTGAAAGAAAGGAAAAAAAAAGCCAAATACTGAAGAACCGTGAAAATACAACATATCTGATTTTAAAGCATTTTTTTTCTCTTTGAATGGCCTACAGAATGATAACCTAAGTTTTAGGTTCTTCCCTGGGATACTTCAAATAATAAATATCAGAGGAAAAGAGAAATTATATGTTAAGGACAGGCACAACCTGCAAGTACTCATTTTCCACAATGTAATTAGAAAAATGCTCAAGTAAGTAACCTGGCAGGAACAGTTATGTGTCATGCCAGGGATCATGCTAAGCAAGCAAGCCCATAATTGAAATCCTGTGAAAAATTTGGTCATGACAGCCTCAGCATACCTACCCTCTTGTAATTTGTCATGAAAAGTTCCAGGTTGCTCTGGTATTTCTTGCAGAAAACCATCTGACAGCTGCAGGTGTTATGCCTTGTGCCTATAAAACAGGAGATTATGGTGGAAAACTTAATAAAATGACAGCAGAGAAATGAAGCAAGTTGAAAGGCTCTAACTGGCTCATCCTCCCAATCAGACAGTGGAAAATTAGAAGGGAGGAAAGTCCCAACAATTTAAAGATGTTATGAAGTGCTCCTAAATATGTTCTAGTAAGGATTCTAACACCTGTAATGAAGGTGGACATTTACAAAATGCATACTGGTATGAAGAAAGGAAAAACTGGGCAATATATTCCAGCCATATTTCTGGTGCTTTGGATCTTGGAGTACTAGGATCTCATAAAATGTATTCTTTCCTTGACCCTCAGCTGTGACCCTACTGTACCTAATCAGTTCATAATACACGTCCACTTTGTGAAAAATGAAATTTTTGAGGGTTTTATCAATTTGCCTTTCTTTTCTAGACGGCCATAAGTTCTTTAAGATCTGTACTTTTACTTAGACTCACATGCTGGCTTTTCTTCCCAACACAAGTGCTCAGATTGGCTCCACATCATGGTCACCCATCCAACCTACCCTGCACACCCTATGAATTCACTGCAAACCTCATGGTCTTTGGTATGTTGAGCTTACTTTGTCATGAACAGATTAATTAAATAACAGATTGCTTTAGATCCAACAGGTTCTTGATTAAGCTAACCTTCTGGGAATGTTTTGCACAGACCATTTTATGTTTGTCTGAAGTCTGCACACCTGACTGCAGGTCTGTTCAGTATGGACATAGAAGGTACAGTGTATCATGGTATGCCTAAATCCATCAGAAATATCTATTCACTTTTTTTCAGAATGGTGATTCTTCCATGGTCCCATGCTTCTTACACAGTATGAAATGCTTTTGTGTGAAGGCAGAGTTGGGACAAGATAGACCCCACACTTCAATGTATCCTTTTGAGGACTTTTAGCTTCCCTTAGCAGCCAGGAAAATCTGGAGCAAACCTTAGCTGTGAATTAGTGCCAGAAACCTTCCAATTAGGATTTGAAGAGGAAGAGCTGAAGAAGTGGGGGGTGGTGGTGAGGTGGTGAAGAGTGTGGGTCTGTGTGTGTGTATGCATCCCCAGACTTTGGAATCTTGGTGTGAAGGTTCCTGTAGAGAGCAGGGAACAGAGCCAGATCTCATGAGGAGTTACAAGCATAATTTTATTTAAAATGAAGTCTCATGGACTTTTCCTGTTACTCAAGCTTCCTTAGTGTCACTTCTTAGTTGAGTAACTGCAGCCATCAGTGTGGCAATGTGGTGCTCAGACTGGGAATTTCAAAAAAGCCTAAGGGAATTAGAGTCTTTTGAACTAAGTTATCTCCCCTAGGCTCTCTTGAAAACCTCAGGCTTAATCTTTTGTTTTGCTTCTTTCTTTAATGATGTCTATAATCTTTTTCCCCTCACTTGCAGGCATCAAAGAGATTCCTTCCCTCTAGTCCGGAAAATTGATAACATTTAATCACTGGTAAAATATAAATTTTCCTTAAACTCATCATTTGGGAGCCCCTACTCAATCCAGAGCACCATATATGCTCAAGTGACAGCTATCATCTGCTGTCATTTGCATTGGGGAAATACTGAATTACATGGAAACATTGAATATGAAAGCTTATCAGGTACTTAGCTTGGCATCATTTTTTGTGCTCTGCTAGAGCTGATGTGTGCTGTTTATGTCTAACAACTATATTATTATGGTTATTGAGAAAAACAGCTGCAGAATGAATGTTCATTTATTTTCAGTTGGTTTTCCACAGATCAGGTGATGCTAAATTACACTGTCTGCAGTTTTGATCATAGTGTAAAATGTGGCATAATTTTAAATCCATAATTTTAATTCTTTTATTTAAATTTTGCCTGTATAGAAAAACAGTCCAAAGATGAAAACTATACAGAATACCATCCTGTTCACCAACAAAGTCTCACCTTTTACTAGTGATTTTAATGGAATTTTCAAAGACAAGACTAAATATGTTAGACTAAGCATCTGGTTTTGCAGGCATTTGCTGCAGAAAACAGGGGACTGGGGGAGGGGTTCACGAATCATGTTCTGAAACATTTTCATTCAAGTGCTTAGTGGAGATACAAAAAGAGGGTCTTTAGAGATTCCCCCACTTTGCAGCCACCATCAGAACCAGTTCAGTTTGTCTCCTGGTGGCTTGAGGCTGTTCATCTGGAAGTTTTCTTTACAATATGATCAAAAGGCATAATCATCCACCAGCCTCCCCAGAGGCTGCTCTCTTAATTTCACTGACCTCCCTGAATCCTGAGGCTTCCCTCCACAGGCATCCAATCCAGCACTGCCTTGTTTGTGTCACATCTAGCCCCATGTGACTTAATAATGCATATTTCCTGAGAGGAGGAGTTAAGAAAGCCTGGTTTCCCTGGCTGTGTGCCTTGAGGCTGCATTCTTTGGTGATACAGAAGGCACAAAATGAGTGAGCAGTGCTGCTCTAAAGGTGGCATCTCCAAAGGAGATCTCAGAAGGGTGGACTGTCTAGTCACCAGCAGGGACATATCACTAAAAAACCCTTTTTCTGTTGCTTGATCTTTGATTTCAGATAGTCTGGAGGAGTGAGACCTTTACCTTTATAAATTAACCCAAGAGGTAAAAAGTTATTAATGGGCACTGGGAAAATGGACAAATTGGCACATACAAATGCACATTCAGAGCAGACTAATTTCTAAAAGTAAATACATTTAAAAAAAAAAAAAAGCTGATTTGAATGGAAATTTTCTTTGTGGGTAGGGAAAAGAGTTTCTTATTGATTCTTCCTGCCCTTCCATCTATCGCCCCCTCATCATCTTTTACAACTACTTTGCCATTTCTGAAGGTCACGCTAAATCTCAACATATGCTTTTAATTTGAGGTCTTAAAGCAGCATTTCCCAAACTAGGAAATCTGGAAGAAAGCCTGGCAGTGCAAATAGGAGTGGAGTCGTGAATGGGAAAGTTTGGCAGCTGTGGTATAAAGCTTACTCATTCCACCCAACCAGACTCTCAGCAAGATGTGTTCGGTTTACAACTGAATTAAGCAGCTCCTTGCATTGAGGGCCTTCAGAAAAAGGCACCTTGTAGAGCTGTGCTGCCTGTTGTGCTGTCCAAGTTCAGCCCTCATCATAAAACTCAAATATTTTAATCAATATTTAGTTTTTCCTGTGCAATAGATCTTTTAATGTAAATCTCTGAGGAAATTCTGCTATAAGAACAACGCTACTCCCTTCCCCATCTCCCGCTGTGGGCACTGGCTCTTTCACAAAATGGTCTCATGTAGAAAGGCAAGTGCAGGGCTGTCACTGTGTGATCTGATGAAAGGATGGAACCCTGCTGCTGGTGATGTTGAAATTATCTCATAATTGTTGGCTGAAATCCTGTCCTTGCAGGCAATGGCAAAAATTCCCTGGCAGACCATGTGGGAGACAGGGATTTCCCTCTTGTCATAGGCTGTGGAGGGTGAATTTCTCAGTGTGGGGGTGTTTGTGGTTAGTGTTGCTGCAGTTATATTGTGAGTGGTTCTAAGAAATTTCCTGCCCCAAAATTTCAGTGTAAGGGATAAAATAACTCACTAGTTGCAATCCAGTGTTCTCATTAGTGGTTGTATGATTTGGGATATCAAAGCAGAAAACTTTGGCAGGAATTTTTGTGGGGAAAAGCGAAGGACAAAAAAAGAGTATGATCCATGCACTGTTTCCAGGCAGTTCTTTGTGTGTAAACTTCATATTTTATTTTTTAATTTATTTTCCCTTCCTTTTTTAAAAAATTGTGTTTACTCCCATTTACTTTCATTTGGAACTGTCCTCAAAAAAAAAGAAAAAGAAAAAAAAAAAAGGAAAAAAATCCATGCCTGTTATGTTTAAGCAGATTAGAAGTCAATGACTGATATGCTCAAGTGATTTGAGACCTTTATCATAACTCTGCCTACTGTTGTGACATTTAAGTCTTGAATGGTTCCATTTCCAATCAGGTATCCAACCTGAAATGTTTTTATACCACTGCTGTGCACACAGATCCTGTGGATAATTGCTATAATCGCCTCACATTTGCAAATGCTCCTCGGGGACTTGAACCCAGGTCTTGCTCCTGCTCTATTACAGGGGAAGTAGAAGGAGCAACTCTCCTAGTTCACAATAGCATTGGCAAGCAGTAGTTAATCTGAACGCCCAATTATATGCAGAAAATCTGCACATCCTGCCCAATTAAGATTTCTTTTTCCCATGGAGCAGGTTCTAAATTTTTAAATAGTTTGATTGGAATTCTAAAAGCAGCAAGAGAGAAGATTAATCTTGTTAATAATTAGAAAGCTGAATGCTAACATTTTTCCCCCATAGGAGCTGCCTCAATGTTATTACTCTCCCAGCTAACAGCAGTTACAGTCTGTGTGTAAGGAACCTGATATACATGTAAATTGACCAACAGTTTGTTTAAAGTGAGGACTTTAATTGTATCTGCCTCTTGATTTGCACTACAGAATGAAAGGATGCAGGAACAAGATAAACCAATTGATCCCGTGACTGACATGGTCAACCTACATCTTTGCTTTCCTTGTGGTGTAAGAAAATGTTGCTTCTAAGCCACATCCTTTTGTAAACCAATACAGGGAATGTGCACAGCACCTCTGACAAGTGAGGATGTGCTAGGTGTTTAAACAAGCCTTTTGCACTCTCTGTTTTCTGGATAAATCTATCATGGCTCATTGAAGGCAGAATAACCCAGAGCATGAGGCAAAAATCCCTTTTGATGGGTTCTTCCTGTACTGTGCTTCCCAAATACAGCTCATTTGTCAGGATCAATTTTTCTCTTCCTCTAGGTCTTTGGCATAGGACTTCCACACAGCAATTGCCATCTAAATATCTGTTCAAAAATTTAAGTCTTATTTCTATAATAATGGAGATCATGTAACTCATTACAGCCCTGTCAGGGTGGCAATAAGGCAGAGTATAGGATAACTGCAAGTGTAGTGGTCAGATGGTGACTTTTTGGCTTTTATTCTGAGTAGATTTTGAACTATGGTCCTGCTCTTCACTTGTGAGCATGCTGATATTATTCACTAATAAAAATTTATCCCTTTTTTTCTTTCTCTCTAATTGCAATATTTAATTAAATACAAGGAAAGAACACTGCCAACACAGATGGCTGGCAGAGATAATATAGCAGTCCACCTTTGCTGCCACCGTATGCAGTGAATGAGACAGGAATTAAGGGTTCATTTCTAAAGTGGAGGCACCAAAAAATACTGTGCCATAATGCAGAAGGGAGATTGTGGTGATGGTACACTAACAATAACTTCATTACTTCTTTATATTTCAGTGCTTAACTACTTAAATAATTGTATTTACATACACATCACCAAGAATGTGTTTATATGCTTATATTAAATTTATTAAAAATATTTTTCAGAGTTAGATCCGGAAAAAATTCCTATCGTCTTAACTACAAAAAGAATTTTTAAAACAAAAGAAACATTCATCAGGCTTCTCCCTCACTTAAAAGCCATTGTGGTTCACTATTCAAGTAACATACACTGGGTGAACTGAGATTAAAAGTTTTATTCTCCTATTTCTGACCAATTTATACTAAAATAACCATGCATTTTAAAATGAAATGTCATAAAACTGGAATTCTTAAAAATTATTGTTACAAGTTGTTGACATTGGTCCTACATTACAAATTAAGATATTGATCACAATAGATCATTACTGTTTTCCCAAAAATCTGATTTCTCAAAAGAGAGAAAAGATTTTTATTTTCAAAATATTCCAACTGCTTGCTAAATATCAAAACTATTTGAAATTATGTAATATTCCATCCATCATCTATATAATTTCTTTGCTTCATTGGTGGAGCTTGAATTATGAAATATTAGAATTGCAGAAAAATATTTGTGATGAGCAGGAAGACACTGTAGAAGGAAAACTCAAGGGAACCTGAGATATTACTTCATCTTGAGGCCTTGGTCTTGCATCTAAAGAAAGGCATTTCTTTTAAATAAATTTCAGTCTGAAATTCATTCAGATAATGTACAGGTGAATTCACTGGTAAAACTGAATGAGGGGGTTTTAAAGCTATTGAAGTCTTACATAATTCTATGTCTTTTTCTGGTCTGTGTATCTTTTCAAAGGATGAAGGGAGATAATAAATCATATACTGTATTTCAGAGAAACTTGCATCATATACCGAAGTTTCCTATTTTTTCCAGCTTTTTCTGTAGATCAGGATTGGCTTCTGTAGTTATGAATGAATATGAAATCAGATTTTTTTCTTACATACAATGTATTTTAGACAGACTTTTTAAGTAAATCTAGCACAATGGCTGAATTGATGTTTAATTTGCGTTTTTTAAATTTTAACATAAAAATACAAGGGAAAAAGTCTCCATAGACTGATGATATTTCTGTTGACTGAATATCAAAATCTTTTTAATTGAAAAAAATTTCCATATGAGGGCTTGAGAAAAAGAATATTCATAAAGAATAACTTTTACTTTTTTAAGTGTACCAAAAAGTGCTGTTCTGGTAGGCAGAACTCAGAATTACATAACCAATCATCAATAGTGGTCACAACAGGACAATAGTTTTACATCAGCATTCATTTGATCTTCTACAGCAGTTTAGAATATCTTCCAGTTGTCATACTGTATTTTAAAAATATAACAAAAATTATAGTTGTGAATTACCCTCATCAAATATAATTGTACACCATCATCTCTATCATAGCACTGCAAGTTAATGTCTCATATTAACAGTTAATCACATAGCTTAAATGGGCCCACGATGCATTTTTATGAACTCCTTAATGTGCATTGGTGAAGAGTGCAAATTGTGGAAAGAACTTAGGCAAAATCATTTTTGTTGTTAATTTCAATATAGAAAGCCAAAAAGCTGAAAGTAGTCAGGGCATTGAAGCAGACATTAAACATTCACTAGATTACAGAGGTTTTTTCTAGGTTGGGTGCTGCACTTTACAAAGAGGATTGCTTCAAAAGCTGTCAGAATGAGGTGGCAAGTCCAAAACTTATATGGAAATAGATTCAGGGTAACAATTCATGAGACAACTCATGAAAGAGCATGGAGTAGTTCCTCACACACAAATTTGTAACTTCAATAGGTGATTATTATGCCGTGGGTATTTTTGCAGTCCTTGTAGGCAAGGTTGCAAGATTGAAAGGGGAAAAGACAATTTCTTTCAGTACTATAGAAGAAATAAATTCACAAGTGATTAAAATTTTGTCTTTAATCAGGAAACCTGAGTGTATATATATATATATATATATATATATATATATTATTTCTAGCAGACCACTGGACATTTTTAAAACAATTTTTTAGAACAAGACTTTGAACATTTTCAGTGCTTTCTAAGGTGGATTAGACATTGCTGTTAGCCCAGATGGATGTGTTGGAGGACAGAGCAGTGCAGGCTTGATGGCAGTGCTGGTCTGGAGAACATCAGTGCAACACCTGGCCAGCTGCAGAGGGAGGAGAAGAGCAGATCATGGCACCACAGGGACCATGACTGGGAGGTGATTACCTGCAGAGACCCTCTAGGGTCAAGAATCCCAGTCCCATTTGTGCAGAAGGAAGGACAACCAGTGGCTGAAGTCAAGTAGAGGGAGAACAGGGACTCCAGCCAGAGTAGGAACTGGAAGATGGTGACTTTGGGCACGAAAAAGGATGTTTCTCCTTACAGATGTTTGGTTGGAATAGTGAGGTCTGGAAGCAGGGAATGAATAAGCATTGCTGGGGAAGTACCCAAAGTGATCTCACCTGATTTAGGTGATAGAGCCAGTGACTCAGGCAGGAAGGGTAAAAGATCTTGGAATTCATCTGTGAAGAAGATTTGCTGTCTTGGGACATTTTTTTTGGAGCACCTGAGCCCTAAATCTGTAATACTGTGAAGACTCTTCTGAGGTTCATCTGGGACTCAGGCTATTACTGTTGCTGCTTATCCATGTGGGTGTTGTGACAATGGAGACCTTGAGCAGATCAAGGGTCACTGCTTAAATTTAGAATGAGTAAAGAGAAACTGTTGGTGTTTCCCTCAAATCTGCTAGTCGAGGGGAAGCAGCCAGAGAGGAATTGTGGATCTTGTGGATAAATGCTTGGCTGTGTGGTGGGCAGGTTCCACAGGCATAGAAAATTTTGAATGACTAGAAAAGAGCAAATGTTACAGCTGCTTTTAAAGTAGATATGATGAAAGATCCGGGGAACAGCAGCCCAGACAGCTTTACATCTCTTCTGTAGAGGACTATGGAAAGAGTTCTCCTGAAAGGGATTTCCAGACACATGAAAGATGAGAAGGACACCAATAAAAGAGGGCAGATGCCTCACAAACCTGGTTGCCTGCTATGTTGAAACGACTGCCTCAGTGACTGAGGGGGTGTGTGTGGCAAAGCTTTTGACAGGGTGTCCCATGGCATCCTCCAAGTAAAACTGAGATTTATGGACCAGATGATGGATTGTAGGGGAGTGAAAGACTGGCTGTATTGCAGTGTTCAAAGAGTTCTGGTCAATTTTGAAAGTGTGTCTGGCTGACAGCTATGGGAGGCCTCAGGAGCTGATGTTGAGGCAGTTAGTGTTTAATATCTTCATTCAATGGACTGGATGGTGAAATGGGACAATCCTTCTTCAGATTCCCTGAACTGCCACTCAAAGAGACCTTGACAAGCTGGAGTAGCAGCTGCAGAAGTCTTCTGAAGCTGAATGAAAGCAAATGCAAAGTTGATGGGGAGTGACTGCCTGGGAGCACAGGGCAGTGGGATGACTTTGCAGGAATGGACATAAGTGACACACTAATAAACCATAAGTAGCCAGCAGGCCAAGAGAATATATTACCACCCTCTGTGCAGCTTTCATGAGGCTTCATCTGAAATATTGAGTTTTGGCATGTTTCCCATGTGTTGGATAGTAAACTGGAGAAGGCCCAGCAGTGCTCCAATGAGATGGGAAATTACTTGAAGCACAGGGAATAGCTGGAAACTCTGAAGGTCCCAGGTTTGTTTAGTCTGGGGAAGAAAAGGGAATGCAACTTCTTCCCGTGATAACTTGATGGTTATAGAGAAGACTTCCTGCTCTTCTGTGAGATCCAGAGTGGAAGGGTAAGAACAACATTCATAATTTGTAAAATTAAAAATTTGGCTAGGTATAAGGAAAAAAATGTAATGAGAGTGATTGAACAGCAGAACAGGTTGCTCAGCAAGCTTGTGGAATCTAGAGCTTTGGAAATACTCAGAATTTGACTGGAAAAAGCACTGAGCAAATTGATTTGGTCTTAAGGATGCACCTGCTATTAGCAGTGTTGCACTAAATACCTCCAAAAGTCACTTCCAAAAAATTATTCTATTATGCCACATTCAATTTATATCTATGCACTCTTGAGAGTGGAGGCTATTTTATATCCTTGTCCAGTCTAGGAATGAAACTTATGGCCACAAATAATTAGTACTCTAATTAGGATGAGAGAACCTTCTGCATCTGAGTCTCTCTCAGTCTCATTGACTAGCAGAAAAATTTTATGTGTATGAGAGAATCCTCTTATGCATGAAAGCTTCCAACAATGAGAATGTTTATGATCCTGATACAGAGAAACCATATGTAAGCAGATGATTCATGAGATTCAGGCTTCTGTTCTGTGTTTCAATCATGTCTGATTTATGAAATGTAAACAGTGGATCCAAACCCATCCTAGTTGTCAGTGGTCCTTGTGAGGCAGTAAATATCCTGAATTTCAAACTGTTAAAAAATCTTTCAAAACTGCTCAGCATGCAACTGCTTTTATAGTTACACGAGCTTTTAAAATGCACATTTCCTGAAAGGCAAGCAAGCGGGAATAATTACTATTCATTTTTTTCCTCTCAGCTTAGAGAGTTAAATTGTACTCAACAGTTATTTCTCCCTAGTGCATGATACAGCAGAAATCCTTCCAGGGCAAATGCACTGCAATCACAGAGTTGGCTTCAACAGCAGAAACACTAAAAGAAGTAATTCAGATTAATGAATGGATGATGTAGATACACTCTGTCAGCACTGTTTGCTACAGGGATCTCCTAAAGCTCTGGAAATGAAGACTTCCTCTGGAAAGTTTGTTTGCTCAGTCTGTGGTAAGTTCTGAGAATCTGTTCTTTTAAGCACCCTATTTCTCCCCACTCCACTGATTTCAGAAAGCTTACCTTTTCTTTTTGTACATGAAAAGGCTGGACATTGCAAATAGCAAAACTCAAGTGTCAAAAGACTTCATCACTGTCAGCAAGAAGCTTGTGATGTTTTCTCAAGGAGCAACCCACACATTCATCTCTTTAATAAAAGCAGATCTGCCTGGCTATATCAGCTGATGTGCTGTGCTTGCCTTGGAATAAGAATTATTTGTTGCCTTTTTAAATTTATATATATATATATTTTTTTTTCCAGTGGGAGGGTTTTTAAGATTTATGGGTGTGCTGAGAAAACATGGGAGGAATCTGCCTGGAGGGCTGATGGATCTCCATGGAGTGAAAGATGTACTCAATGAAGTGTAGTTATACATACTGTCCTTGGCTTGAAATGCAGCTTTCCAAGGGTAAGCCTCACCCAGCCTCTTGAGAAACAACTAATTTAGTAGTTTCTTCTCTGTATGATTTGTTAATTTATGGGAACAGAATTGTTGAGACTTGCTGCGAGTAATCCTATTAATGAATGTGGCTGTGAAATGGGAGGTTGTGGGAAACAAGATCTTGAAGTTGTGAAACACAGAGATCCATATTTAAGATGTTTAAATGTTCCAGAAGTTAAGTAAGGTGTTTTAAGAAGGTTCTACAACATTTTATAACAAATTCTTGAGAAATTAAAAAAGAAAATTACACTTTGGAAATGTCCAAATCACTTTGATATAATTATAGAAGATGTCACCAATAATTCGATACAGTAAAAATAAGAAAACCTAACTGGGCCAAAAGGAAAAGTTTGGCATAATATAAGCAATTAGCCATTTAACCACAAACACTGCATACTGGTCTAATCTCATTCCTGGAACCAAACTATGAAGTGTGTATATGTTCTAGGAGAGAGCTCAATATTACATTTTTGGTCACATCATGCCTCAATCCTGCCCTCTGACCTCAACAATCTAGTCATTACTAGAGTCATTAAAGATCATGACATATATTCAAATCTCTTCTGTCATGCAAAGTAGCAGAGATTTAAGCTCTGGGACTCCAGCCTCCTGTGCTAGCTTAGAAAGTAGTGTATCTTCCTTTCTTTCCTTTTAAATATCCTGTGTTCAGGCTTTTGCTAAAGGAAGAAAGAATGATAGCTACGAATATCATGAATATGGCTAAAAGGTCTCGTATTTCTCCCACATAAGCATTTTGCAGTTTGTACCTGGTATCCACAACTCAAGTGTTCCAGTCACTCAATATGAATACAAAAAAGAGAAAATCACATCCTTATGGAATCACAAAAGTCATCACTCTTTATGAAGAAAACTTTCTGTTCATAGAGGTTTTAGTGGTGCTGCAGGTCAGATAACAGCAGCTAAAATTATTCCTAGCTGCAAGGTAACTCACTGCCATTATTAGCTGCATTAAATTTAAGATTTATTAGTGCTGAACAATCAGTTTCTGGTGAATATTTATTTAGAGGTGCTCTTGCCAAACTAGGAATTCTGATGTTTGCAGGACTGAAGATCACAGCTGATACCTCTGCATTTAACAGTAGAAATGGCTGGGGTTTAGGAACCTTGGGTTTCTAGAAGCATGGCTAGCAGATTTAGGAAAAAAATCTCAAAGAACCAGGGATCAGGCTTCTGCACACAGCTGAAACAGGGTTTAATCTCATTCTGGCTGTGTTACAATAATATTTACTATGTTTATTAGCACATAACACCTATTCTGTGTACACAGAAGATATGCTAGTGGGTATCTTTAGTTCTATAGGTGTTAGCAATGAAAACAAATTTGATTATGACCTTAATTACAGCCCCTCTCCCCTCTGCTTAAGAAAGTCTTTCTTAATATCTTCTATAGTTTGTTCTAAATGTATAGGTGGATTCCTACCTGCAGTTGTCATACCTTTTTACCAGCTGTACAGCTCAATTAACACTTCAGGTTATAGCTTTATTTTATTGCCTTTTGAGTTGTGCTGTAATTAGCCAATGCACAGAATAAACTCATATGCTATAAAGTCCCTCAGTATCTATTATTAGGCCTGTTTTGATACAACAGTGCCTTTTAAATCAGGTGAGTTATTTACCTTATTGACTTAAACATTTCCACTGCAACTACTGCTAAATGAAGTTGAGGTGAAAAAAAATAAAAAAGTTAGATCTTTATGGGAAAAGCATTTACCTAGGTGTTTGTTATCTGAAGCTGATATTCAGTGTTGATGGATGGGAAAATAAGTCTTTCAGTCTAAGCTGCAGCCAGGATATCTCCAAATGTCAGCAGCTCAGAGACCTACCAGTGTCTTATCCATAAAGCATCAGGGAGTCTATTTCAGAGCACAGGGAATTTGTGAATTTAAGTCTGCCTACACCAGCTCCATTAGTGAACCCTGGTTTTTAGCCAAATTAAGGATAAATTCAGTTTTGCATTATCCTATTGAACAAAAAAAACCCAAAACAAACCAAAAAAAATCTTTGTAATTTTGCTCAGAGACAATGCAAAGAGAAAGCACAGCTCACATGTGTGTGAGAGATTGAGTGTAGCCAAATCTGTACAAGAGCCAGAAACAGCTGTAGGTCCTTCATGTAGCAGCACATGATGCTGTTAATGCCTACACACCCAGCAGAGGTTACAAAATCTCTTGAGAAAGCTACAGGATGGGTTTTACACACATCTCCAAACTGGATTGGCATCTGTCATGGAAAGTATTGACCTTCAGGAAACATCTCCTGGGGATCATGATATGCAGGAAAACAGCTCAGTGTTTAACACACAAGAATTTGAGGATTGCTTGTTTATAAGCACCTGCAATTCTTCAAATACTGACTATTGTCTGCTAATTCTCTCATGATATTCTTTTATTTTTTTGATTCTTGTTCAGAATGTTCTTGGGTTTAGTTCATTTAATCTGGAAGTGTGGATGAACACTGGTTTCTGATTGCCTGTGGAGCCCGCAGATTAACAGACTACCAGATGTCAGCCCAGAGAACATCTTCATTTTAGCATTAGCATTTTCTGAAGATAGTGGCCACTAAAAATGCCAGCCAGAAATAAAGACTTCTGTGCTGCATTCCAGACAATGGGAAGATGGTCAGACACAATCATTTAAGAACAGAAGGGAGGGAAAAATAAACAAGGGCCATATAGCAGCTCTCAGGTGCAACAGGAGAAATCACTGCTTCTTGGCTTACTCATGTCAACCAGCATCTAGTGCTGTGCTTGCTTTTCTTGCACATTCTGATTGTTTTTATTGCATCTGTTTAGAAAAAAAACCCACTAAATTCCTACTGAGTACAATTTCACAGGAGGCCTGATACAAGATACATTAGAACCAAGTTCTGCCAGACTAGAAAGCCTAAAGGTACTTCAGTGGTGTTTTTGGTTGTATTCATTGTGAACCTATTGCCTCTAATACAATATTTTATTCCATAAAGTGCTCCAAAGATGCATACAAAAAAGATTAATCCCTGATAACCCTGATGAGTTTAGGTAGAAAAGGCAGGCCAAGACACAAACATTATTCTAACACTTTCAGATGCTTCAGATCATCTACTCTGCACTCTGCTCTCTCATGGCACTTTTAATGGACTTAAAGAAAGAGAGAGCAAAGAAGAAGGAGTGACCAGATCTGTTGAGCCATTTAAATTTAGAAGCCATTCAAATTAATCTTAATGTCCTAAGGTTTCTCTCACTCTGAGGGCAACATAGAGTCCAAGACAAATTTTGCAAATTTATGAATATATCTTCAAAATATGTGAAATCTATTTTGATAATTTCATGATAATTTCACAGGATCTTTGAAGGAGCCATTGAACATGCAGGAATGAGGCAGGCAGCAGAAAGCCACGGAAAATTGGAGGGATGACATGATGCTTTTCATGGGCACATCTCCCCTCCAACACCCTTGTATTGACTCTACCAGTGCCAGTGCTGTATGAACAGGTTCATTATTAGACTACTGTTCTTCCACATGTAATAGATCCTGTCTGCATAAGCTCTCTCTGTTTATCAATCTCAGGAGGTACAGAAAAAATAATTGACTTTAAATTATTTTTGTCTGAAATGAAATCTCCTTACAGAAATTTTCACATTTCACGCTTGCACATGATTTCTTTTTCCTTTACTTTTTTTTTTTTTTTTTTTTTTTTTTTTTTTTTTTTTTTAGCAAATATCTTCCTCATCTTGTTGGTGAATGTTTAGGGAAGAAGAAAGATCCAACCAGTCTGACATTTAAAACCAAATGTCTCAAGGTAAGAATAAGAACAGCTGTCAGTAGGAATTAGCAGAAGCCAGCACTTGAGAAGAGGTTGGTATTTGACAGTGCTCATGAATACATTTCACACTGAAGATGTTACCTTTCAAACTTTAGGTTTCCCTTTTTTTTTAAGCAATGTCTGGCCTTACTCACCCCTTTAATGTTGTGAAGTGGTACAATATTTTATACATGACAAGCATGAGGGAATAACCCTATTATCATTCTCCCATGTACGTGTTGTAACATGAATTAATGCAAGGAGGGAAATATTCATCCATTTCATGAGGACAGCTGAAACATTTGCTGCCAAAATTCCTTGCCTGTCATTTATTACTGACATTGAGAACATTTTTTACTCACTTGTGAAAAAGCTTTCCAAAAAACATTGGAGTTTATGAATTGCTTGCAAATTTGCAGCTGATAAAGTTGAATTTTCAGTACCTTACAGGGCTTAAATTTCTCTGTGGCTTTAGAAGTAACCTGTACATTTAAATTGCCTTACATGGCAATTTAGATTTGCTCATGATGTGCTACGTGCTCGGTGACGTTTTCCTTGTGCTGTTATTCCAGTCAGCACTTAGGTCAGTGCATACTTATGTCTTCTGCAGAGCAGCTCAGCTCAGGAGGAGGAAATCCTCTGAAATTCGTCAAGGTTTCCAAATTCCTTTTGTAAGAAGAATAAATATTTTGTGGATCTCTAATGCAGCCTGCTGTTAAAGTACAGGGAATACTTGTCAGACCACAGTATAATTACCACGTTCATAGTGGTAATTCTGCAGTGCACTAAACTATTTTGACAGATTTTCTCTGACTCAAAGAGAAAATGAGGGTCTTCTTCATTTTCTCAAGGTTGCTTAGTAGCCTGTAGAATTCTATGCTGTATTAGGGAAATAGATCTTTTAGAAAACCTGTTTGGTTTTTTTTTTTTTTTTTAAATTAAACAGTAATTTTATTAAATCCCATTTTTTTCTAGAACATTTTTCAGACATTTTTAAAAGAAAAAGCAGCCATGTAAAACATCAGTGAAGTATGCAGAGGTCAATATGTAAGTCAGAGGGTAAATAAAAAAGAATCTTGCCCTTGAAGGAAAAGTACTTCAGGACAAAAACCAGGAATAAATGTTTATAAATATTTATAAGTAGATATTTTTCTGCAATAGAACAGTTTCCACCTGCAAAGAGGAAACTTATCAGAACTGGAGCTTTCCAAAGCAGCATGTCAAATTTGACAAAAGTATCACATGGATGGACTGGTTGGAGAAAAACTGGGAGATAGAGAGACAGAAAAGAGGGAGAAAGAGAGAGAGAGAGAAAAGAGAGAGAGATTCTATGCACCAGAATAACCCAGACCATTCCCTAGCCCTGAAGAGCAACTGCATGTCATTTTGTTTAGGTAATCAAATACACTTCCCTGAAAGCAGCAAAATGCCTCCAAACTATCTCTTGGACACCAAACCTTTCCTGGCCATCATGTGAGAGAGCACAAATCTTAAGCAAAACCTATGTAGGGAGTGCCCAATTAATTCCATTAATTGCATTGTAAAGATGGCAATGTAGTTCTTGCTGTTAAGGGATTAAAAAGGATTAACTATCCTCATAATACATTTTATGTTTTATTTACAAACACAGTGTAAATATTGTTTCATGACTATCCACCTGACTGTATAAATTTGCTTTGTGGTTCTTACCAGTCTGTGAATGAGAGAAAAATAAAATGTAAAACTATAAATATCTGTCTTTCTTTTCCCAAATTATTTGATTGCCTAAGCACTACACTGGTTTACAACCTTCCTGAGTGTTTGATATGAAAGAGCTCAACACTTATATAAACCAAAACTATATGCATTTTATTGGGTGTGATGTAGATTTCTTACACTTTGCCCAAAATATCTCAGAGCCAGTATTGCTGTACCTGTCTGTGGCTTTTTCACATAGACCTCAAGGGAGGAGATACAGAGACACATCTCTGTCTTCAAATCCAGGTGCTTCCAAATATATCCATCCTTGTTTTAGTATATTGCTCTTTACCACTATTTGTTGCCTGCATTCTTTATTCTGTCACAGTTTCTGGCAGATAAAAATACCTATGGAACTGGTTCTGTCTCAGTTTATAGTTTCTCACTACTCAGCTTTGTCCTCTCACTAATAGCTGTGGGTAGTTTCTCATAGAATTGTGTGCTCCAAAGTGTTTTTGAGAATTTCAGTTGGAAAAGTTGGAGAGGTGAGTCTTGGGGGGAGCAAGAAGTGCCCCTTTAGAGACAATACCAAAAATGGTGAGTATTAGTATTGTTTTAAATAAATTTTAATCTTCCTGTGTTACTTAACAGGAATTCACGTTCTGATTCAGCAACATTAAAGTAAAAATCTGTTTTGGTAAGATCCAATGTCTGGCTGAGTTTATTTTAGATATTGAACATGTCTACCCATCCTCAGCATGACTAATGCATGTCTACAAAGTTTGTTTTAGGCTGAAGTGCTTAGCTGAAAGGAGATCTGGATTATTCTGCTGAATTAACCTGTTATGGCAGGTCAGTCAACAGCAAATCTGTTTTACACAGATTTGAAAAAAAAAAAAATCACTGTTTTGTACTTAATTCATTCAATATTTACAGGTACATTTAATGGAGTGTTGTACATAGATGAGAAATAAGGATAGGCTATAACTTCTTTGGACCTTAAAATGCCTTCTTGAATTAGGGCTTTTAAAATATAATATTAAAATAATGTTATATTTTCCAGGGCATTCTGCATGTCTTTGTTTCTGTGACTGTAATATCATGATATTAAAAAATTTAGGTGTTCTTGCTTCGTTCTCTGACCCAGCTCTGGCCAGTGTTTTCCTTCCTCCTACCAATAGTTTGCTGCCCCTTCAGCTGTGACCTGACAAACCTTGGGGAGGGGAGGATGCAGTAGACAGGATCACTGAAAGCTCTGAGTTAAACTTCCAGGAACAATAAGAGTGCTGATAAGGAATGCAATAAGTTGGCCTGGCACAAAAGCTACCATCTCTTGAAACTATATTTTTACTCAAATATGTTGGAACACAAGAACATGTTGCACAGATAATGCTTCAAGGTTTATTAAGGATAGATGGTACTTTTAAGTACATTTAGGGCGAAAAAACAACCTAATGTTCTTGAATAGTGAATTCTGCATAAAATTTGGGAAAAGTAAAAAAAGAGGAAGGGAAAGAGTGTCCAAGAATCAAAAGAGAAGAAAAGATGTGTAAAATCTCTACTTCCCATTCTTTTTTTGACAGCTTGTCTTTTTAAGGTCATATCCTCCCATAAAGTTAAAAGATGCACAGAAATACTCATATAAAATATTTTTTGTAAATAAACTGTGCTATTTTTTCCCACTGTGAGTGTTTTTCAAGGTGAAATTGATATGCTTATACATTTTCAATAAGAAAAAGAAATTAACTGTAAACATACACTTTACTGAGTGCAGCATAAGCATAGTTTCTACAGTAATTTCTGATAAGAATATACATAAGTGCATATTTGGGATCACTGCAGCTTCAAATATTTAAGTAACCCTCTGGGAAAGGTCATAGTTTTCCAAAATACAGATCCAGTATTCTGTCTCATGCTCACAGCAACAGCAAATACTCCTCAATAGAGGTTTTAGCATCTCCACCTCCCCCCCATCTCGATTTGTAAGCAACCAAAGGGTCCCCTGGTTGTCAGAGCAGTGTTTATGTCCTTTCAGTGTGCCAGAGCTGTCGGGTGGCAAGGAGGAGGTCAGTTTGTGCTGTAGCATCTCCAGAGCATCCTGCTCTGCTGCACGGCCCCATCCCGGCACGGTGTTGCCATGGAAGCAGCACAGCTCAGGGATCTGGCAGGCTGGGAGGTGCTGGGGGACTATTCCTTATCCACAGAGACACAGCAGGGCTCTCATGTAAACTTACAGTAGGTGCCATGTCACTGGGACTGAATGGTCCTACAGCTTTGCTTCCTGGAAACCACGAGGATTGTGACTTTTGCATCCTATGAGAGACTTTGTACATCTGGATCTGATTCCCTCTGAGCTTCAGTATTCCATACATTTCAGACTTGTTTTTCTTTTATATGCATTCTACATGCTTTTCCATGTTTTCCAGCGGGAGGTAACACAAGGCAAAGGTGGATGAAACAGATGACCTCCTGCCAAACCTTCCTGTCACTCCCCAGAATCATTCCCTGCTTGGGAAGCTGTCAGCCCAGGAGTGAGTCCTGCCCCTGGCCAGCCTGGGAGCTGCCTCAGCTCAGATGCTGCAGTCTTTCAGAGCAGGGGACATCAAGCACAGGCTGGTACATCACTACAGTGATGTACCATTGCTGAGGTCATATCTAGAAAGGGACCAATTTGCCAAGGTTCTTATCCTTTAGTGAATATTCTAAATTCAGCTCTGCTAAAGAAGATTAAGCTTGTTAAACAGTGCTCCTTAAAAATCTACACGTGCAAAAGTGAGAAATTATTTTCTCAATATCATAGGCAGGTTTTGGTTCACAGGTTAAAATGACCAGATAGAAATGTCTATATGTGAGAGGTTAAAATGACCAGATAGAAATGTCTATATGTGAGTCAGGTATTTGAGCTGTATTAGTTTAAGATCTCATGCATATCTTCTTTCCAAGGTTAAAAAGATCAAGAAAAAGGCAAGGCTCATTTTTTTCATTCTACTATCTAGAATTTGTTAATTAGCAGGTTTTTTGCAGGAATCATCTCATTTGGTTACATCTATCTTAAAATTAGATATTTAGGTTAAGACTGGTTTTGGAGTTGCTGTAAAGAACTATTTCTCAACCAGAACCATAGTCCAGTATTTCTGGAGTGCAAGTTCAGTTTCTTTAGACAATCTTTTTTAATGGATAAGATGGTTAATTTCTGAAGTATGTGCCTCACATCCTCAATTACATACAAATTAAAACTAGTGACAACAGGATGTTGTTCATTCTTTAGCTAAATGAACCTGACTCTGTATTTCCACCTGGTAATTATAGAAACACAAAATTTTAGATGATCAGAGCTACCAATACTGTGTACAGAAGTTTTGCTGTTTAGATTCTTCTACAGAGCTTACCAGCTTCTACCATGAGAAGAAATCCAACACTGTGTTCCTTACAGGTAAGAAATAACATTATGCAGTAGTAGTGTGTTTATATAATACTAATTTGAAGGACCAAGAAACAAGTGACATTTTAGTTTGCGGGGAAATAAAGTCATTTGCATGAAATCAATAATTCATTTTCTTTTGCCCACCAAATGATGCCCCGTAACTTAGTGTCAAAACAGCGACTTCTGTGGAATGGAGGTGATTTACAGCTGACAAATTCCTCTTGGAGCACCCACCACATAATGAGATTTCTCTGGGAGTCATTCTGACTTAAAGCCAGAACAGTTGGAATCACTGGGGTTTGTTGAAAATTGGGTTGGATTTCTCAGTAGTTTTTCTTTCTGGCTGTCAGAAGGGACTTCCAGCAGCAATGAAATCTGTAATTGCTTCAGCTCTCAGCATCTCCATGCTTCCCAAAATAAAAAGGGCATCTGCTTGTAGATATCTCCTTACGTTTATTATTACTATTGCAACACTAGCATGTAGACTTATTCATGAACTGAACTATTTTTTGTGTTGTGGCACAGCATGTGATTTAAAAAAAACAAACCCATCAAAAACCACATACAAAAAACTAGTTGGATGGAAGAAAGTTTGGCAAGTGAAGTACATTTTCTGCGTTTTCTCTTTTAGAAGATTATGATTACATGTAATCTCACACCCCTGAGCAGATGCTATCTGTTTTCCCTTACAGAGCTTTAGGCTGTAACCAACAGGAGACATAAAGGAGACAGAGGAAGCTGTGAGAGGCTGTGAGGTTTTCTTAACAGGGGTTTTTTATTAAAAAAAGAAAAAAAGAAAAAACCAAAACAAAGCAAAAATAAAACCACACACACACAAAAGCAGAAGGTCAATTTCTGCACTAGTTAAAATAATAGAAGTTAGTATGAGAATGTAAAATTGAATTTTAATTTTAATGAAAATTGCTGAACAAATTCCACTTAGAAGGGATTACCATATTCACCTTTAGCCTTCCCTATTGTGTGCATTAGTCCTGCTGAGGCACATAGATCTTTAATCATTGCAACATGTCTGTTATAACTGATGGTGATGACACTTATTTCTGAGGGTACAAATCAATGGCAGTGGATATCTAAGTGAATGTATTTTCTTGTGTGCATGGTGGTCTATATTGTACTCATAAATCTGTAACTATTTATTAAAACATATTGTAATTTCATGGGTTTTTATATTCCCTTTTCTCTATGTAATGAGCTGAGGGTGAAAGGCTGTGTCAAGGTTTTACTGGAAGGACAATGCTGCAAGGACTAAAAAAATTTCAGAAGATGTAAAGAAAGGCACAGAAGAAACAAGGATTAATGCAGAAAAATATCCACAAGAGGAGATACAAATTCTCTATGAAGAACCTTTCTAGGTATAGATCTTGTGCAGGAGAGGTTTAATGCAAAGTTCTTCCTCCTGACAGAGACATTTGCATACACAACCTTCAACTCTCAGAAAATACGTTGATATTAAAAGAAAGTATAATCAAGGACAGTATAAGTATTGGTTTGAGTATTTCCATTTGATGCTCTTCATTTTCTTTGGGAAAATAAATATTCAATTGATGACATCCAGGTTTCACTTTCTAATGCAAGAGCCTATGAAAAAAATCAATAGTTGGAAAGAATATTTCAAGCTTAAAAGCTCCAATAGAATGAAGAGGAGGGGCCCCATCAAAAAGTGACCAATGATCTGATAATTCAAATATTCACTTGAGAAGAGTGATCATATAGTTTAACTCTCCTCTTTGTAGCAGTAAGAGATATTTACAGTAATGGTCCACTTCTCTAATGAGTGAGCCATTTATCCTCTGACTTAAGAAAATTTACATTTTACAGAGAGTGGAGCATCTCCCACAAAAAGTTTTCCTGTAGTGGTGAAGGAGATGTGAGTCCACATATTTTAGCCAGAATTGTAGGTGAATCTGAGTCTTCCAGGGCCAGAACTTTTGTCTGCTGGCAATAAATGGAATGATGAACACCTATGTGAATATGTTCTCCAAGTGGTGCTGCCTAAAAATGATTTACCAATTTATTCAACTAGAAATTAAAAATGCCTTTTGAATAGTCAGAAACAATATTTTAAGTAAATATAAATTTATTGTAATACTTACATAATTTTACCAACACATTAACTAACTCTGTCATGAAAAATTATCATAGGAGTGGTTGGAATCATCTGTAAAATATATTCTCCATTACATCAAGGTTTTTTTTTGCAACACTGATGTTATTTTTGTGAGTGGCTGAACTAAGGCCTCTGGTTTGTGATTTATAAAAACAGTGATCCTCAAACAATTACTGTTATTTTCCACAATACTTCAGATTATTTTGCCTTTGACACCACCATTAAAGTGTATTTTTCTTTTCCTGGAGACCCCATCTAATCTTTGTTTTACCTCCAACCTTTTCTAATTGAAACTTATTTAGCTGAAAGAAATTGTGAGCTTAACTAAGTGAAAAGTTATCTACAGATCAACATCTAATACATGTTTTGCTGTTCTGAAATAACCCATGTTTGAGTAGTATGTTGGTTCATTCAGCTTATTCCTTACCACCTGATGCCAGACCTTGTAGAAAGAATACATATGTGTATTTATCGCAGTTTATATCATTTTTTCACTTAAAGAGAACTGAGAAAATAATAAATTTCCTTCAGTGACTAGCATGTCATGGGTCTGAGGGACTATTGATTTGAAATGTGACCTTTTTAAGAGTCAGAAAAAGACAGGAAAAAGAAATGTAACAGCATGTCAGCAGCGGTTTTCACCACTCAAATCAGCAGAAGTTGTCTGAAGTACTGTTTTGCCCTGCATATTTTTTCTTAGACTCTCCATAATTTTCTCCATACTTTTCTCCATATTTTTTACCTTTTTTTAAACTTGAACTTATTTTGAAAAATATTTAGGCATTGCTATTATATTCTCTGATGGTTTTAAGTGTGATATTTCATTTAGGTTTGAGTGGCCCAGTTGTGAATTTTCTGTTTTTTGCTTTTTTTCTTGTGCATTTTTTAATTACTCTGATTATAAGAGGTATGGAGGATGTATTAGATGACACACTTTGACAAGTATTCCCACTTGTTATACTTGCTGTGGTAGTGGCAAAACATCCCAAAATTCTTCATTGAAACTGTGAATAAACACCAATTTTGCTATATGCATCCAATTTATCTTTAAGGTCTCTATTTGTTATTTCTCTAGCTCAATAAATGTATGTATTAGGTTAAAAGGGTAATATTTTTCTTCCTCAGAGTTAGCATTAATTTCTAATATATTATTGCTTTTTTTTTTGCTTAAAATATCTCAGTGAAGTGTCTCTGGGATCATTGTTTAGTTCTATAAGGACGGTTTTATAAAATGTTGTTTAATGGTCTGTGATAAAATACCCAAATGGAAAATTCCATTTAAGTCTCGATTAAAACTTTATCTTACTGTGTGTCCAAAATGATATAAGACTTCTGCATTATTATTGACACAATCTAAAATAAACAATAGACTTTTGGTTATCCTGAGTTCTGCTTTCATTGCCTGTTTCCTTTCATTAATGCATAATAATTAGACTTTATGGAAAGATTTAAACTTTCTCGTTTTTTTGTTTTTTGGGTTTTTTTTGGATGAAGTAACATAAATTGATAATCCTAATTTTCAAAAATCAAAATTAAATGCAGAAATGCAAATTCAAGTAGCAATAACTACCCTTCATGACTTGGACTGCGAAACCTCATCTGAATTCCAGAGGGTCATTCTTATCCACTGCTGAAGTCAACAGAAATTTTGACCTGAATTTCAGATGATATATGGAAGAATGTTGTGAGAAAAGATTATAATGAAATATGTTTCATGCTCATTCCCTTTCCAGTGGAAGGGTGGCTGATTTTTTGCATTTAGTTCAAGAGGTGCCTTTAGTATTACTATCAGACAAATCCATAAACATGCATGGCTATGTTTTGACATAAGGTGTATTTCAGCTATTGCTTTATAATAGAGATAAGATTGCATGTGCTAATTTAACTTCTAGCCTGTGAAAGCCAGTATGACTTGCTGGAAAAACAGGGCACCTTTTTTTCTCAAAAAGAACTATGATTAATTCTTATATTTAATAGTTATTTTAAGAATAAGATAAAAAGAACAGAGGTATTCAGGAGTAGTCATGATATCATTGATATTAGGAAATTCTAATGAAAGTGTTCAATAAAATAATCATAATATTATTAGCTATAATAATAGCAATAGTACTAATAATGAAATAGGATTCAATAACAGAGTACACCAAAGGAAGGTATAGTCCTTAAAATGGAGAGTTTCTTCTGTCTCTTTTACTTTCAATACCTCATATATTCCATTTAAGCAATATAATAGCATGATTAGTCATGGATTCTTTGGATGATACTGTAAGACTTTATATATAATCATGGGGTGATAACCAGTGTAGTAATTTGTATTTTCACATGGGAAAATTGTGGTACCTATTATTAGATTTATTATGACATCCAGTGATGAAATTCTTGCCTCATTAAAATAAATAGACTATTTGCTAGTTACTGCAGGAGAGCCACTGTTTCAGCCCACAACCTCAGCTCATAATTCAGAATGTCTCCACTGAGTTCATTGATTCCAAGCCAAAAAACACATGCTAAAGTTCCCAGGCACTACTAACATATCTTCCAGAAGCAGGAGACATTGTCTTTCAAATAACACACAGAAGGTTAGTTCCTTGTATTTTGAAAGGACTGTGGCACAGTTTTCTAAATCATGCATCGTCCACACAGAGGCATACAGAGGATATCCTTAAGTCCTTGGTAAATTGTAGTCCTCAGTAAAAAAACTTGCTCTGTGTTTTACCTGTTCAAACTGTTTTAGAAAGGTTGGACTCAACTAGTTTCTGGAAGTCCACCCAGAAAACAAAAGGGATACAGAAAAGAGTGCCAGTGATCCTTGTCCATGTCATCCTGATTTGAGCAGTGGTTCCTTACACAGACCTTTGAGTACACTTCATTGTAGAAGCTGTTCTTCACAAGAAATTTGAGATTAAAACTGTAGCTGGTGTCTATTACAGAGTAGGGATTATAATTCTAAGTAGCTTGGCTGAATTCCAGTATGAATAGCTTCATTCAGCCCACATAAGAAATTCTGCTGTAACTGCATGAATGGTCCTTTGGGTCCTGCCTCAGAAGTGTTCTGGGCAAGAGCTGGGCTTTGGTCATTGCTGTATTAATTCTCATTGCAGACAGAAGGCAATGCAGATTTGTGCACACTGGAGCTCAGATACAAAGCTACCAAGTTCCCTCATTTAATTTTTTTTTACTTTGTTTTTTTTAAGCCTCTCCTCACCTCTCCCAGTTTTTAACTTCCTGATGAACTCTTGCTGGCAACCACCACATTTTACCTCCAGCTGGCAGGTCAAGCAAACACCCTCTTTGAGGGCTGATGTTAGTGCACAAACAGACCAGAACATGTGTAATGCTATGTAGCAACCCAGCCAGCTTCTCTTTGCTCTTCTCTCTGCCCTCCCAGACACTTTTTGAAACTGCATTCCTAGGAAAGGCTGGACAGATAATCCAACCTTGAACCTCTCACATGGAAACAGTCTATAATGTTTTGTGCCAAATTATCTATTTCAGCATGAATCTAGACAACAATATTGTTTTCTCCATCTCCCAATGACTGCCTAAGCTAGTTTATAAAAGTTTATTTTACAAGACACTTGTTTGGTATGAAGTAAAAGCTGAGAAGTCACACTAAATAAAAATTCTTAACTAGCTCAAGTATTCTGCTTAAAAGAAACTTCTGTATTTTTTATAATGTGTTTTCTGCTGAGGCCTTCCTGGATGGCAAAATGGAGCAAACTCCCCTCTGATGACAGAATAAGTTTCTGGCCCCTTGGTGGAGCAAATGCCGTTGTTGCCATCTCTTATGGTTGCCAGATTGGAAAGGTTCCATTCAAAGTCATTCCACTTGATGGCTACAGAGTAATTAAAGTGCTTCATCAAATGCCATTGTAGGCTTGGCTTGTTTCAGCAGGACCTGTGCTTCACTCATGGGGCAAGGCAAATTCAAAGTTGGCTGTGCAATGGTTAATATACATCCAGAATTTAAAGCAAATTATTTGCTCACCAAATGAGCTAGATCTTGTTGAAATGCAATCATGTCATCTAAGTAATACTACTGTAATGTGACTTTTTTATAAGCCTATTAGCTCTACATCCTGAATTATATGAATACATGCTCAAGTACAATAAATTTCAAAGCCCATCTAATCATCATATCCATCTAGTAAAACACACTTTTTAATATATATTTAACAAAATAATGATTTGAACAGTTGACTACTCCATTTTAATCAGACAAACTGGTGTGTCCATATTTCTTACAAATAAGAATCACTCTGGCTGGAGGAAGTAAATGCACATCAAGAGGAGTGATTTGCTCTGAATGCAATTCCTCTTTGGAATGCTCACAGACCAGCAGCATGACCTACTGTACATTGTTTCTTCTGCAGCATTTTGCTGGCTCCATATACTTTAATTTCAGAGCTAATGTCTTTCAATGTTCTTTTTATTGGAAGTAGTGAAACACTAATGAACCAGTGTTCAATCCAAGAGATGATGAAACACAGGGGATTCTTATCTTTGCAAAGGCAATTCTGTAGACCAAACAAGTGATTTACTAATACCTTGACATGTCCTGTTAATGGAGAAGTTGTTTTCTTAAAAATAAATGGTAAACTATTGACCACTATGCAATTAGAAACAGACCTTTACAAGGTTCTTTTCTGATCTGATTGACAATATGTACTTTAAAAGGTGTTTGGTGGATAGATTTTGGAAGACAAACTGATTATCTTTCCAGTTCTTAAGGAGAGCCATTGGCTGCAGTCTTATGTCACTCAATAGTTACGAATTCAAGGAAACCATGATACATGGCCTGATCAGAGCTTTTATTTGACAGCTGCTAACAGGACAGGTGTGCCCTTGGCCCTTCCTGTTTGTTATGAGCTTGTTTCATTCTCTTCTTGCCCCGGTGTCTGTTACTCACCCAGAGCACATTAATCACGTCTGCTGCCCTGCACAAACTGCAGCACAGATCGAGGCAGCTGTGCAAGTACTCTGGGAATGGACACGAACCCAGCAGGCTGCAGGGGTCAGACATCCTCACTGAAAAGGGCTCCCAGAGGCCAGAAATTACTTAGGGGAAAAAAAATAAAGAAAAAAAGGAAAAAAAAAAAAGAAATGTGTGAAGACAGAGTTACTGAATAAAAGAACTGTGGCCACCAACCACTTCTCCAATAAAAGTTTATTGTTTTACAGCCTATTTGAAACTCTTAATGGAGGAACACTAGGGGAGTGTAATTAGAGGATGGTTTAAAGCTTACAAAAATTTCTCAGCAGCTCTGGAAGCAGAATAACAGAATGATGATTTAGTGACACCAATCGCTCCAGCCAGAGCACAGTGATAATGCAGATACACTGTGTCAGGTGTTCAGGCTGGTTTGGAATGATTTCTGCTCCAGCTAGAACAGCAATCTGTGTGTTGACACACCCATAACAGCCTCCTCAGAAAAGGAGCCTCACTGATGGGAATCAGTACGTTGCATTGATCAAAAGCAAAATAGCACAACAAAGCACAGAAAGGTGGAACAAATATTTAAAATAAGAGTGCTGTGGGGAACTATTTCCACTCTACACAGACCTTTGAGTGATTGTGTCCAAAAGCTCTGCAACAGATGAAGCTGGCAAAAATAAAAGGAAAAACATGGGTTGGCAGGAGGAGACATGCTATTAATACCTTTCAGCAAAATATGCTGGAAGAAAGGATGTGTTTTGTCTCTGGAGCTTTGGTGTGCTAAAGAATAGCATTTGGACAGCCACTTTAGTACAGGAACTGCTGTTCTGCTCCCTGTTTCTTCACTACTACAGGACAAAAGGCCAGCCAAAAGAGCTCAGTAATGGTATGCAAAAAGGACTTACTTGCCACACAACAAGAAAGAAAAAGGAGGAAATTATAGTGAGTTGACTTTCAGTGTGGGAGTATGAAACATGAAAGCAATATCAAGATTTGCTACAAGTCTTGCTTGAATTTTCATGTTATGTTTCCATGATGTGTGTGTAGTAAAAGTGTGGGAGTGACAAGACATCATGTCCTTTCCCTTCTATCATCATTTAACTCTACGCTATCAACTAAAACTGTGAATGCTCGCTTAACAGAGGTAATGTTCATGGGTGCACACGAATATTAGAGTATACACTTAATTTTCTGATATATTAGGTTTTGGATCTTCCAGACACCATTGATGAGACAAATTTGAGAACAAAATTACTGTCTTTGAACCGTTTCTGAGTACCTTAGTAGGAGACTGCAAAAGCACATAGCACATTCCCTTGCAAAGCAAAGCAAGTCTAATGCTTTTGCAAGAAGATAAATTTAAATCCCTTCCAAGACGCTTTAGAACTTCATTGTTTATTTGACCAAGTGTCTTTCTCTCTTCCTCTGATGTACTTGTACTAACCAGCTCATACAGACTAATTCTTTTTGTTATTAATGCCCATTTATTTGGTAATAGTCTTTCCAAATCATTTGAGATCCTGTTACTGGTGAGTGAGTCAGTCCATCCTGACAACTCTCTGTAATAACAGCAGATGAGATTTCTCAATATAATCCAGGTGACCCATAAAGTAAAAGAAGATTGACTATTTTGTCAGGCAAATAGTAGAAGGTGTCTTTTGGCTTTTTCTCTATTTGTTGCTGCTTCCTCCCTTATCTATAATAAAATACCCATTGGCTTTTAAGACACAGAATTGATTGTTAAGTGCTAATCACACTATTTCTGGCCCTGGGAGATTTTGATATTGCCCTTCTTTTGCCAACATACAGCATAGAAGATAAAGACAGGGAGTGAAAGCCATGACAAGCCAGATCCTGATCCCAGAAAGTATTACCAGGAATATTTAGAAAAACTGTTCTCACTTGGAAGTACTGACACATTAAAATAAAATCGTTTTATGGAATGAACTAGAATTTGGTTTGTTTTGTATTTTAAGTTTTTAAGATCTCAAAGGGATTTCTATTTACAGCAAAAGCTGAAAAGTCTGGAATCACCTCATGGTCATAAACTTCCTGTTCACCACTCTTTGGACTCTTTCAGTGTGAATTACTCACTATTTGAGCATTCCCAACTTTATGGTGACAGTGGAAGGTAAAATATACTAATTATGAAAGGTTTAGTAGATCTAAATGTTTGTCTTGAGGCTTTTGTGCTAGTATCAGTTTCCTGATCTGAATAAATATATTTATCAATAATATGGTTTGTTTGCAACTTGATAGTTTCCAAATCTTACAAGAAAATTTATTTAGAAACATCATGGAGCCATCAGATGATATCAGGAAAAGTGGTCTCCCACTTCTTAAATGTTTTTCCTCCTTAATTTTTTTCTCCTTATTTTTCCTTTATAATTATATTTTTGCCTTCATTGGATAGCACAAACTGCCTGTAAATTTGGGGGAAAAAAGTGTTATTCTAAAATTTCATCATTCATTAAAAAGTGGTGCTGTTTTAACAATTAAAAATTAAACTCCAAATTCTGGATGATTTACAAATTTAAGAGTTTCATCACTCCCACATCTATATTTAATCTCATGGTACATCCATATAAAGGATTGGTTGATGTTATTAACAAAGTAAAGAGTAGCTTAAGCCACACGAATATTTGGTTGGAGTGAAGAGAGTTAAATATCTTTTATCAACCACACGTTTGCTTTTGAGCAGTTCTGCTAGCACATGAAAGGTAGCAGGGACTTAGAAGAGAAAAGAGCCAGATGAAATGCTACCCTACATCTGCCTTTATTCATGAAAAAGATTAAATTGTATCAGGTATTCATGGACACAGGTGTAAAATTAGGAAGCATGCAAAATACAGCAGAAAACGGTTTTTAAAAGGTTCTAGTATTTTAAAATCGACAAGATTCCTTGGCCAGATTACACACACCAGGAGTGCTGAAGGAAGTGGGGGATGAAACTGGCAAAGCAGTAGCAGCATTTTCACAAGTTCACTCAATTTTTATTCACTTCAAGAGCCAGAGACAGATCTGAAGACTGGGAAAATGGGTCACACTGTTTCTTTACTTCAAAAAGATGAAGAAGAGGAAGGAATACATACATGATAAGGTTGATTCAGTCTTTTTGATAGTGTTATAGGAAGAGAATGAAAAATGTTATGAAGGCTTGAAAAAAACCAGAGCTATAAAATACAGCAAAGGGTAAAATTTCACTCTGTTCAGCACTATTCAATTAAGGCCATCTAATACCTCTCCAGATTAATGCATTTGTCCATACCTAAATGTATTCATGTTGTTTGAAAAGATATTATTGTGATAGATAGGAATCATCAAAGCAGAACAATCAGTACACACCCTGCTAATTTCTCCACATCACAATTACTTCTGGCTTAGAAGATCCTTTGAGAGCATCCCACTTCAAAGCCTAGGACAGACAGGCACGAAACATGAGATACCTCTCTGTAGTTCCAATTCCTTCTCAAATTCAGAGGCTAAGCCCTTAAAAAGGAATGTACAACATAAAAGATAAAAATAGGAATTCCAATATGCTACATCAGGATGTGATTTTTTTTTTTTACCTTTCACAGTGAACTGTAGCTTACATCTATTTTACACTCTCAACTATAAACAACACTATTTACATGCAGCCATGAGAAGCTGTTCCAAAAGCCCTGTATACAAACACAACTTTGTTGTTTTTATTGTAGAAAGAGGGTATTCTACTCCTATTATATAAACATCATGAGTCTCTGAAGACAAGGTTATGGTTTGCCTAATTCTTGACCAGCCAGTTTTGTTCATTTCTCTGAACAGTTTAAATATTGGGCAGTGAGGCTGTGTGCATACAGAGGCTGGTCAATACAAACTGCAGACACCATCCCTTGAAATCTGTAAATTAAATGCTTATTACCAAGGCTCAAATAAGTAGTGTTTCTGCCTTTTTCTTTCAAGAGCTGATGCAGAAACACTGTCTTCCTCCTCTGTGCTCAGAAGTTCAGTCCCACTGTCCTTGTCTGCTCTGGCAGTGTTCCTGAGAGCATCCTTCTGTCACCCTGAACAGGATGGGATCACATCCTGGTGCTGGATGGCTGCATGGCAGGGACAAAAACTGTGTGATGGAACTTTTGGAATGGTGCTTATTCTCAGAAGAGATCAGGAATGAGAGTTCTGCAGGAACATTTTACCACAAACTACAGACAAACCTTTATTAGGCATACACTTATTTATTAGCAAAATACAAGCCCAGGAAACAGTAAATAAAAGACAAGGTGAACAGATGTGGCAATGCTGCATATTAAAATCTAATTAACTGATATGCCAACATAGCATTTTTCTTGTTCCTCTCTCAGTATATTTTTCCATGGCATCAGGTTTGCTTCAAGTGACAAACTGCTGCAGCAGCATAGCTGGTGTGACCATATGGCATGTGGTCAATAAAACACACTTGTAGAAATGCCAAAAATGGAAGCACTCTACTCTTCCCCAAGCATGTTTCTTCCTGAAATTTGTATCTCTCTACTAAATTGCAGCTGAACAGGAAAATAAAATTGTGGAATCACTATTAACCAAATCCTTATTAAAAGAGTAAGTATCTACTTTTAATATAAAATTAGTATGTCACATCCTTTTTACTCATAAGCAAGAAAATTCACCAGATACCACATACAACTGCTTCTTAACTCTTGTCTGAAAAGTCAAGAACTCATTTTTGGAGGTCAGTATTTGAGTCTCTTTACACTTTTTCCACATTATAGTTTGTAACTGTTAGGGATACAGCACAGAAAAAACATTATTCCATGATGAAAACTATAAGAAAAAGATGTGTGTTTTTTTCAGTTTTTAACAATTCCCAGAAACTATCTCTGAAACTATTTAATGAAGTATTATTTGGCATCACAAATTAATAACTTTTAGTTATGTAATGGTAACTTTTAGTTATGTAATTACATATCGTTATAACCCTTAGACCCCTTTACAAGCTCATATGGTAAAGATTTTCATGTGGTCAAATCAAAAAATAGCTACTCTAATTTTCAGAGAGCAAGGTAAGGGGGAACACCATAGGCAAGAAAGCTCCCCAAGGGATTCAAGAGTAACAGGAGACCATTCTTCCTCTCACAGCTGGATATTTAGATTGCTCAGGAGGAGTTCTGTGGCTCTGAAGAATTTTTCATTTAAACTTTGTTGTGGAACACATGGATTTTAAGAGGTATGTACTACCAAGCTTATTACAGACTGCTCTAAAGTTCTACCAAAAACCAAAATAAACTTGCATTCGGAAGTGACATCCTTCAGAGGGAATGCAGAATAACCAACATTATGCAGATAATCACATTACACAAAGTCCTCTCTTAACATGATGAAAATAAAAGCATAACCTGGTGCATAGCCTATCTCATCTAACATTTCTCATTTCCTATTCAGCCAGGCAGAATGGTAATGACTGGCATTTAAACAGCCACTTTAAAAGGAAAGATAACGATGTGGTTTGGGGTTGTCTTCTGACATTCATCTGACACCAGCTGACACCCACCCTAACTTCAGGCACCAAAAACTTTGATGCACCACGTGGGATAGGCCTCCAGCTTTGCTATGTAGTCCATGGAGATAAGCATCTCCAAGATAATTCACACAGCATGTCAGGGAAGTTCTTCTCTTGGATGTGGCATAGGCTGACAGTAAATCTACAGCTTGAGGACCTTGCATCACTCACAGGAAGTTCCCCAGTATCTATGAAGGGGTAAACCAACAGGTGTAAACCAAGAACACTCAGTTTAGATGCATTCACAAAGTGAGCCTTAGCCATGAAATACTGACTAAAATTTAGCAGGTAAATCCTTTGAAACAACTGGCTGCTTTCTATAACAAAAATGTGTTTTCATTAGATGGGTTCTGAAGCTATAAAATATGGCTTAATGTAGGAAGGGATTTTGGTAACTCTGAGAAAAACAATACAATAATTTGAAATAATACTCTTTGAATCCTTGTTTACCATTAGAGGCAACAATAATTGTTATGGTAAAATCTGTCGAAGAAATAAATAAATTCTGCAAAATAAAGGAAAAAACATCCAACAAGTTATTTCTACAAGAATTGTAAATACTGTCAGAAGATTTGAGGGGGATATATTAGCTCATAGACATGAAATTTTTTCTTACATTCCAACTTCAAAAAAACCCAAAACTAAAATTAAAAGAAAAACAAACAAACAAACAAAAAAAGCAAAAACAAAAACCAAACTAAAAAAAACAAACCAAAAGAGAATTTCAAAAAAACAAAAACAAAAAACAAACAACAACAACAAAAAAAACCAAAAAAACCCCCAAAAACCCAAAAATCAAAAACAAACCCCAAACCAAACAAAAATACCCAAACAAAAGAAAAAATAACAACAAACAAAACACAAAACCCAAAAAGAACCAATATTCACAACCAAGATGACAGTAATTTTCTCTCTGCTCTTCCCTGGAGACTCTGGCATTTTTAGAGAAATCTCTTATCAAAGAATTATTCAGAAAGGCTAAAAAATCCATTAAACCTGTGGTAGATTAAATACAGACTTATACCTGCAGTAATGTTTTTAGTTACTAATTGTCTTTGATTTTGACAAATTCTCTGCATGCTGATTCAGCAGCCCATTGTAAGAATTTTTTGCCATAGAATATTGATACCTTTTCACGTTTACATGCAAGCACCTTTTAAATAAAATAATTTCTTGAAACTTATCTATCTGCTCCCAAAACTGTTATATTAAATGATAAACCCATAAAAGGCAAAAGAAAAGCAGTAGCAGTGATCTTAAGGTTAACCTGTAATCATCAATTTCTTATTTCCTCAGGGACCACTTTGAAGCAAGACCAAAGGGTTATACTGACTATCATACAATATGGGATTTTTGCAAGTACAAATTCAGTCTGGAATACTCATAAACTTGCCACCTCCTCTAGCTGGGATTAGAGCTGTAACTCCCATTTCCTTCCTCCCTCTCAGAAATATTTTCTTCTCTTTCAGAACCTTAAAACCTCTCAATAAATCCATTATTGTAAAACGAAGACCAGCTGTTAATATTTTATGAGACTGATGAATATCTCTCTCCACTTTGGTAAGGTAAAATAAAAGTGAATGTTTATGGTATAATAATTAGCATCTTTGGAGATAATTCAAAAAAGATGTAGGTAAATCTTGACTAGAGATGTCAAAAACAAGGAAAAGAGACTTCCCTTTTCAAGACTGACATGAAGCCATGGTTGTCACATATGAGATCTATGAATATTTAATGTAGTGTGGAAATTAATATTTAATCTACTCAAGTCTTATACGACAAAAATACTTGGCACATTTCTTTCAAAATAAAATAATAAAAATGTTTAACTAGATTCTATGATTTTGACCCTGAAACCTCTACATTTTGCAGTTCTGAAAGAATGCCAAACTCTACCCTGCAACATTAGCATAATAATTTCAGAAATTGCATATGTAAATCTGCAGGCCAACAGCAAAATAAAAGCAGGCTGTCTTTCAAAGCTGTTATGAGACATGGAATCCCTTCATGTATTGACCATTATCCAAAGAATTTATTACAAATAATTTCTTAAAAGAAAAAACACAAGCAAGAAATTTGTTCACAGTTTGATTCCCAATTGGTTAGTTTCTTTCTGTACTTAGGATCATACACAATATATGTTTTTGCATAAATCTAACAGCTAGTGTTGAATAATTTATATCATAATAATAATGTGAAAACAGTGAGGTTAAAAATCTTTTACCATGACTAACTCCTGAAGTCAGTGGAGAGGAAACCCAACACTATCTTGATAAATGAGACTTGAATTGAATACTGTTAGTATTAAATAGTGTCTACCTTCTTCAGCACAGCACCAGATTTGTTGATCCAGAAGGTTCTTTTTTGGATCTACCTTCACGACTGGCCAGCAAAATCATTATTTCACTGTACAACAGGGCCATTATTGCACGTACATAAAAAGTGCATATTACATAAACTTGCTCTCTGATTAAATTACTGTTTGTTTCACTTGCAAATGGCTGAGGATTGGCTTGTGTCAAGGCAAGGGCAGACAGCACAGTTGGCTCAGTCTTTTCCACCTTGTTTTAGTGGGAAGAGTTCAGTGTAGATGAAATGGATTTGATTCTTCTCCCATGCCCAGTGAAAATTATACAAAACATTGGCAAGCCAAACTAACGTCTGAATTTGTAATGAAATTTCAAACGAGCCAATACCTTTTATTTCTGCAATTCTAACTGAAATGTGCTAATTTAAATCTCTAGTATATAATGTAACTCTTAAACAATCCAGAATTATTTCACCAAGCAGAAAGCTTTAGCATTCTACATGCATGTTGGAGAATAAGAATACATTTTTCACTTTAAATCATTTATTTAATAAAATCATATATTGTTGATACTTTGTACAACATTTAGGTCCTTCTAAATATTTACAAGAGGCTTTGTAATTACCTTTTTCAGTTATATGCAGTATTAAAAGTCACATGATTTTTGTTCTACATTCTAATTATTAACCTAATTTCATTACTGAATGTAAATAATTATGTACATTTTCAAAGATGCCTGCAGTGATTTTAAAACCAAGAGAAAATCTGATTCATAAGGAGAGGTTAAACATTTATTTGATTTTATTTAGCTTGGGTCTGAGTTTTCTAAAATGCATTTTATTGCCTAGCTCTCAGAAAACGTGGGAAGACTTATTTTGCTCTAATTGTATAATATGTTTTATAGTACTGATCAGTTCTTTGAAACATTAACAAGAAATATATTAGAAACTAAATTCCTAGACATAATTCTGAAATTCATAAAAAAAAATCCAAATAAATCAAAAGATAAGTACTTAATGACTGGCACTTTTCTCAAGCAGAATAATTTCTTAGATATTAATAATTCCTTTAAAATAAACATTTGGAAAATGTATCACATTGGTCAGAGGTTATCCTCCATTTATTATAGCATGCAATTTTTGGGTTTGAGTATTTTAAAAATTTATATCAGTTCAGATTATGAAAACAGGTGTCTATCTTGAAAATTAGACTTCTGCAAAATCTAAAATGCAGTGAGAATGATGTCAGAGAACTAAGACAAAGTTAATATTTGCCTGGAACAGTAATTCTTTCTTAAGCAGTCACCTAAATTCCTACATAAGACTTATGATTTATTAAACTAAGCAAAAGTTTGTCTATTTGTCCAAAACTCATTTGATACACAATTTTGGTTTGCCTTTTTGATGTTGTTTGCTTGCTTTTTGGCTAAACCTCTCTTTCTTCTATTTCATTTAAATCAATCTGAGAAGTTAAAAAAAACCTGTTTTTGGAAAAAAAAAACAAAAAACACCTTGGTTTAAATTCCTTTGGTCTTTTGTCATGGTGCATATCTCTGGATAGGCAAAATGATTCTTCAGAAAGTTTTGTGTTATCAAGCTGAACGTCAGTGAAGTTGTCTTTTTCCATTACTGAGCAATCAACAAATTCTTCAAAGATTACATCATGGGCACAGATAGGGGGAAGAATTGGATCATTTCTCCTGCAGTCAGCAAGACAATGTTGCTAACAAGTATTTAAAACATAAGATATGGAAGCCATGCCTGCATTCACTCCAGAGTACTTATCATCACCCTTCTCTAGTAGGTGTATAAAGCCTCAGGAGAGCTAGACGTCCCTCTATCCAAAGATCTTTGGAAACTTTATGTAATTGAGAACTCTCTTTCATAAACTTTTCTAAGGAAAAGCTCAAAGTATTTATTTTATGCTTTTATTTTATTTAGCACCTTTATATCTCTTAACTTCATAAAACATGATGATTGGATTAGCAAGCAATAACAGAGTAACGAGAAAAAGACATGAAGTTGATAGAAATTTTGTAACTCAAAGTGAATTTAGCCATGTCAGATTTAGTAATTGTCAATTTTTTAGCAATTACCTGGTATTTTGTTTGCTTTCATCCATATCCCAAGATGTGAGTTTGCTTTTGTATCCTTTGTGTGGGCTTAGCTAAAAATATATTAAACTATGCCCATTTAAATTGATGACTATGAAGATCTTTAAAAATGTTCCAATAGTTTTTTGATTTTTATAGGACTAAATTCAACAGCATCTGTTACGTCATATTTCTGTAGTTTGTCAGTGATTGAAATAGCATGCTGCGTCATCTTTCTAGTAATTTTTATTGCCTATAAACAATTTTTGTTCATCATTTTTACATTAAAATAATGTAATTAAGTATAAGGCACTTTAAAGTAAATCCCAGCTTGTCAGGAAATATTTTAAAAATTATTCAAGAAAATTATTTAAAGAAACTATTTCAGAATTTGTTACAAAAATGATGCAAAATAGAACTATTTTCATCTTATATCGATATTAATTGATCTGAATATTTTAATGTATTTTTTCCAAGAGATGAATCATGTTTTGAGTACATCCTAGAGGTTCAGTCAGTCAGAGAGCAAGAGATGGAGCCAGAGACAAGGTCAGAAACTAGCCCAACACTAACTACTACCTGAAGTTAGCTGCAAAGGGATTTGTCAGTCTTTCCCCAGGTGGAACCAAAGAAAGATCTGGGCAAAAAGCCTAAGCTTCAGTACCAAAGAATTTATGCCCTTTTAACTAAGTAGCCTTGAAAATATTTCACAGCAACAGCTGTAAAGTGTACATTAGTATATTCTGGAGAGCCACTATGGACATTGGCCTTCCATTTGAGATCTATTATTTTCTTTTGTTTAAAAGAAAAGCCATAGTTAGGCTCCATTTATAGTTTTGGGTCCTGTTCCTCAAAGGGCAAGTAAGGGTAGGAAGTTAATCACATATGAAGTTCTGCAGAAGTGCAAGACAATAAACTCAGCCCATCTTTTTGGCAGCCTGATCTCATTAGGCTGCAGGAAGTTAGCAGCTATACTCACTTACTCGTGACAAAAAAAGGCCAAGGATATCTTGATCTGCATTAGGCAAGATGTTATCAGCAGGTTAAAGGAGGTGATCCTTCCCCTCAGCACTAGTGAGGCTTCCTCTGGAACATTGCACTCAGTGCTGGGTCCCTTGGGAGAAGAGAAACATGGACACTGAAGAGAGTCCAAAAAAGGGTGATGGAGGGGATTAAGGTACTGAAGTGTCTCTCATATGAGGCCAGGTTGAGAGATCTACCACTGTTTAGTCTGGAGAGGAGAAGGCTCAGGGGTGACTCATTAATATATGTAAATACTTGAAGGGAGAGTGCAGAGAGGATGGAGCCAGGCTCTGTTCAGTGGTGCCCAGTGGCAGGACCAGAGGCAATGGGCACGAACTGAAAGAAGGAAGGCTTCCTCTGAACATCAAGAAACACTTTTTCACTGTGAGGGTGACTGAGCACTGGCACAGGGTGCCAGAGAAATCATAAAATCTCCATCCTTGGAGTTATTAAAGAAATGTCTGGACACGGTCTCAGGCATGGTGTCCTTGCTTGTGCAGGGGTTTTGGAAGAGAAGGCCTCCAGAGGTCCCTCTCAACCTCAACTATTCTGTGATTCTGTCACCTGTAAGGATGTCAGGATTATGGCAAACACTGAACCCAGCATTCTTGCTCTGTTCAGGAGAGACATATTTGATTTTCCATTACTTATGCCATTTCAGTCACATGGCATAAGGAATAAATGTGGTCTCTCTTTGACAGTGTTCAAGCTGCCTAAATGGAGCTTCCAGCTTTGGATTGTGCAATAAGTGCAGTAATGTTCCCAGGGTAATCCACTGCTTCTCTCTGCAGGGTATTTTAGGTACATTGGAAGAGTGTGACACTTGTTTAACCCAAGTGTGATGTTCTCACCAGGAATGCTGAATTCCCATTCAGGATACATTAAGTCTTGTTTATACTGCATGTCTTGCCTTTCTGATAGACAGACATGACCATTTCTCTTATGTATGTGTAAAATTCACGTATTTAGTCTTCTGCAATGAGTTAGGCAAAGGATTGATTTTGACTTACAGACTCTTTCACTGCAAAATCTGCAGACATAAATTGGAAATCTGCTTCTTTGAAGTATTTTGCAGAGCAAAATGGGAAATGGGAGACTTGACCTCTATGTCTCATCTCGTTCTTGTGGTTAGCTGTGTCCTGTGAGCCTGTCTATGGAACTGTGGGTGTATATTTTAATGTTGTTCTGTAATGAACAATAAAGACATTTATTGTATGAAGAGCAGCAAACAGCACCTTGGAATTTAAAATGTATGTACAAGCTCTTTAATTTATTCACATAAAAAAAAAAAAAAAAAAAAAAAAAAAAAAAACCACGTGTGATAATTTAGTTAGTTCCAAAAGGCTTTTTACACTGCCAGTAAGGACCAGACCCTTGAACTAAAGCAACTTTCTGCCCACTCAAAATCTGCAAATATAAAAAGCAGGAACCTAGTGGGTGGACTATTGCCAATATTCTCACAATTGTGCAAAATTGCTTTGTCAGTATCAGTCTGACTGCACTGGGTAACTTCTGCCAGAGTTTAACACAAAAAGCTTCCTGTGCCAGGAAGATAGGCCAGTCTGTGAAAGCTTGAATCAACATTTGGGTAGCTTCAAGTTACTGGTTTTGCTTTTGTGTTACTATGCATCTGCGTTACTCATTTCCCAATTCCTGACTTTGTTTTTTAAAATCCTTTCTGATCACATTACATACAATTAAATTACTTCACTGAACAAATCATGTTCATAAATTTGCCTTATTGATTGTCCAGAACACAGTGCTTCAAGAACCCAGTGTGCTGCATGGCTCCTGTACAGCTCTGCAAGACAATAAAATGATTTATTCTAATGGATGACCTATTTATGATGGAAAAACAAATCTAATTTCAATTACTGCTCTAATTAGGATGACTCATGAAAACTGGAACTTTTGTTTTAGTATAGGCCAAAAAAAAAGGGAGAATTATTATTATTCACTATACAGACTCCTTCTATCTGTTATTTACCCATATAAATAATTTATACAGTTTGTTCTTTTGTTGATAGCAATTTTTTTAAGACAGAAAAGATCTGTAAGCTTTTGTTGTTCTTTTAAGAATGCCTGCAAAAGGACATCATTACTGTGACTGATAATAATACATGGTATAGACATTCACAGTGAAAGCAAAGGATTATCTGCTACATCAGGTTTCTGTATATTAGGAAGACATTAAGATGAGTGAAGACCAAAGAAGCAGCAGCAGAGTGAGCACTGCTGGAGCAGGAAGGTTGACTGTCTGCACTGTCATAGTGCCTGATCTCCAGAAAAGCCACTTGAGGACACATGGACCATCAGCAAGGGGTGGTGGTGGCACAATAGAGCAAGTGTTGCTCCTAGAAACAGTAATCATGTGCCCACCCTTTCACATGGAAGAGAAAGAAGTGCAGCTCCCCTAGAATACATCCCTGACTCTGAGTTTTTCAGCCCAGGTCTGCTCTGTTTGGCATCCATCCTTGTCTCTGAAAATCCTAGATCTAGGTAGCTCCCAGTCTGTGATCCTTGGTGTGATCCTTCATTGCTTAAAATTCTGCAAGCAGGAAGAGCTTTATGAGCTTGAACTGCTATTATCATTTCAGATCCTGGTGAAAGCAGCACCTTTCATGAAGCCAGGTCAGTAAGAATTGCATGAGTGTCTAGAGTGCTCTTGATACCTCAGTGTCCTAATGACAGACGTTGAGAACTAATTTCACAAAACACTTCAACATATAAAACTCGAAAGTTTTGTGGCCTCTGATAGTATCTTAATACAGATATTAAGGCTATTGTTTTCTTTTGCAGTAAACATCCAAAGAGTCCTTGGGGATTTTGAGTGGCTGTTGCATGGACAAGCAAATTCTAGAGATATAAAGAGTGCATTTCCATCACAGTTCATAGCTGAATATATTTTGTCTTAATAAAGGGTAAATGACATGAGGCCTTGTCTAACTGCTCAAAGAAGTTCCTAAAGCCCTCTGAGAGGCTGATGGATGATTTCCAGTTCTTGTTCTCATTACTGGTTAGGAGAAAAGGAATATCTGGAAAATTATTTTTATGCCCTAAGATTAACTCTTACTTGTGTTTACAATCTGTGAACAAAACTCTTCAGGATACGAGAATTCCCAGAGGAAGCTCATTTATATTGAAGGGTTGAAGCATCAGGGGACAATCTTTGAGAAGTGATGCCTCCCAGCAATCAGTGATAGTGATGAAAATCAACCCAATTCTTAATTCAGCACTGTGTCTAGAAGTCTTAAATAAAGACCTTTTTTATTTTTCCAGTTAAAGGGAATAAATAAAACCTTTAAACAGTGAAGCAATAACAGGGAAAAACACATCAAAGTCAACAGGCATATAGTTTAAAAAATAGACTTGAAAATATGCTGATCAAGGCAGTGAGGTGTGGGAAAAGAAAAAGGAGCAAATGTTCTTTCCTTTCTCCAGTTCTTTTATGCTAGCCATTGTAAATGCTCAGAAATGGTCCTTTATTTGGTAGGAAATATAATTCAGAGTAAATGTGTACTTTACTGCTAAATATTAGATGATCTTTATAGAGAACATACATCTGAGCTTAAGTAAGAGATTTTGTAAGGGAAACTCAAATTCCAGAAATCTTGGTGAGCATGCAGTACTTCAGGTAACAAACAAACCCAAAACAAGCCTTTTAGATAAATTAAGAAATTAGTTTGCCCAGAGACTGGTTTTCTGAGTTTTATAATGATAGCTCTTTTATTTTTCTTATTTGGTTAGTTCTGTTTGGTGTATGGTTTATTTTTGAAAATAATGATATTAAAGGACTGAAGCAATATAAGAAATTAATTTCTACTATACTTCAAATATTTAATAATAAATGATTTTCTAGTATTTTTCAGATTCTAAGCCATAGGAGTATAAGTATTTTGGTGCAGCTAATATAAAATACAGCTTTCTGAAACTTTGTTTGAAAACCCATTCAAAGGCAATGGGAATCTGTCCAATAATTTTAGTGGGAAAATTCTTAATTATTCCAGGGAGATCAGGATTTGGCTGAAGCTACCAAAGGATTGGAATTAAGCATAAATAAGAATTACACTCTACAAGCATATTATAATAATGAATACCAGAACTTACAGGAAGAACATGTCTTTTCCAAAGGGGCTCCATGCCCATGTCTGTCTGACAGATTTCCAATAGCTTCTCCTCCAAGTGCTAGTGAGTCTCATAGTTGCTTATTGTCTGAGATCAAAGGTGACTGTACTGAAACCATTTCAATGTCTATGGAGAATAATTGTTTGCCAAGAGTGGGGAATAATAGCAGAAGAAAGGTGCTATTGACATTTATTTAGAAAAAACCCTGAAATTTCTGAAATAATGGTTAAACTGCCGTTACTTTCATAATGAACACAACATCTGATTCAATAGCTCAGAACAATGAAATCCTACTTTTCCAACACATAAAAAGTTCCATTTGATGCCACTGGGAGAACTACACTTCTTCAAATTAACTAAAGAATGAATGTAAAGTTCTAATATTAGTTTTGTCTACAGGGAAGTTGATTTTCAAATAAGTGTATTTTCATTTTCAGACTTCTAATGTGCACAGACAGTAACCTCTACATTGATTTGTAAAATTAAATACGTGTCTGTCATATTGACCTTATGTGTTACAAATCCATAGTAAATAGTTAGCATGAATGGTTAACACAAGCCAAGCTACAGGCAATTTGGCATTTAATTAAGGGTTTCTGTGTTGAAGAAATATCCTTCTCTTAGCTTACTGGAAACTTTTTTTGTTCAACTCTGAAACACCATTCAGCCTTTTGTCAGTTAGTTTCAACCCTTGTAGAATTTTATTTGTTTGATTGCTGCCTTATTTTTTGGTCTCCAAATGACTGAGTCACTGCAAGTACTTATCAGGTACTGATGTCTTTCACATTTCTTAGAACATTCTTCCTCCTATTTTTGGTCCTTCTGCTGGGTACAGACACAACCTGAGAATTTTTTTTTGCTTTTTCAGAGATATGCTAACATATATATTTTTCTTTTATTTTTTTTCCCTAATCATTCTTTCAGGTATTGGCATACCCTCAAATAGATTTAGTTCTCAAGGTCTGTAAAAATGTAATTTTAAGAGCTGTTTGTATGAACTGAATGTGAAGGAATTAATTCATCAATGCATTTTTTTCATATTAGTCTAAAACTAAAAAAAGGAGTAAAATTATAGTGGAAAACCGATGCACACCAAAAATAGATGGAAAATATCCTTGTGACTAATCTTCTCTGAGTTTTACTTTCACATTTTTCTGCCGCTTTGATAGAAATCAACAGGTTATTCCCCTGTGAGAATTGGTTTAAGCTTTCAGTTACCCATCAGCAAATTTCTCTGACTTTGGCATATGAGAAAACAGTTTCAGTCCTCTTAGGGAAATCTGTGTTTCTGCAGAAAAACCAAAAAACCCAAAAAAACAAAACAAAACAAAAAAACAAAACAAACAAACAAACAAAAAACCCCAAAAACCAAAACCAAACCAAACCAAAACAAAACAAAAAACAAATCAACAAAACCCGAACCAACCAACCCAAAAATCCACAACAAAATTCCAGCCTATTCTGAAAGGCCCAGGACTTGGCTTAGGCGTTGCTAAGAGCTTGGTACTAAGTTCACTATGAGCATGCATACAGATGATATAGCAGCACACCATTTCAAAGCTTTTACCTGCACACAGATAAAACTAGAGCTCTGCCACAACTGTAACCATGACTGATCATTTTCTACTATAGTTGTCATAGTCATGCCTCTGACATCTCCCATAGAACTCTGTGCAGTGCTGCTTCCTCAGCTGCACAAATACCAAATGAATGAAAGTGCAACACAAAAAAACCCAAAGATTGACTATCTGGAGCCCCATTTCAAAGCTGTTAACCACTGATTTTTCTAGTACTACAGTAATTTGTGCTTTGGTTTTCTCATTTTTGTCCCTACACGCTTTCTCCTGCAGTTATCTGAAGTCATTTGACCTACTTTCCTGTATGTTTACTTCAATATTTGTGATCACTAGAAATCTGATGATGTAGAAAAGTTAATAATTTGAAATATTTTTTAGCTTTCCTTGGCATCAGAATGGTGGGTGTTAGCATACTATTAAAATAATCTCTTTCAGGAGCTGCCAGAATTATAATAATACTGAAATTCCACCAAAAAAAAGTAAATTACATGAAAGTTGCAGATGAGATTTTGGTTGTGATAATGTGTACCCTATGGAAGGGTGGAAAAATAACAAGAAATAAAAAGAGATACAATAAAACTCCAGACTATCAAGGATTCATTTCAGCAAGACTGCTTCCAGGCAAACTCAAACTTCTTCACCATGAGTAGCTTCTATATATACTTAATAAATATTTCATTCCTACTGTTCAGTCTGTTCAATCCATCCCTTGATAATGAAACAGTTGTTTTTGAAAGCTCATCTATTTATATCCACCTGCTTCACATGCACGAGCAGTCTGCTTGATATAGAGAGAAGAGAGAGACATAAATATAGATGTACATTAATCTCATTTTGACTGCAGTTACATTTGGTATTACTGGAGTAACTCTAAATCTAAAGATACATTAGTATAAAACCAGTGCATTTGAAATCAGTCAATGTAAATCAGACATGAATTGACTGATTGATTGATCAGACATGAAAAATCAGGCATGTAGTTATGTTGCTGACATGTTTGTTCATCATGCTGAATTCCCTCACAAAGAGAAAATTTGGAATACAATATGTGAGCAGTTAGAGAACAGTCAATAATAACATTTAGTATAGTTTGCTAAAGAATGCCTTTCACATAAGGTTTCCATACTGCTGCAAGATTGTGATGTCTATGGCTTTTGAAGGAGCTCAGGTGTCTAAGGATACTGTCATTTTTCTTAAGCTGTTTCTCTGTGTATGACTTTAGACATAAAATATTATGATATGCACGATATTATCTAATCCTTTGTCCTTCTTATATTTCATGATCAAAGACACTATGAAACCAATAATGAGAGTAACATGAGCTCTGCTTTATTTAACATAAGCAGAGAAAATGCCTTTAAAACAGTGTCTGGTTTCAAAGTCTGAAGAAGGTTGAGTTCAGTATTTATAACTGTCTTGGTTTGCAAGAATAAAGAATTCTCCTCACTTGGCATTCAACTCTCATCTGGACCTCAACACTCGATATGAACACAGAAGCAAAGGCTCAGTCTCCATTCAGAAATCCAATTCTAGAACCTGGTGTGTCAAACCTGTGTTTGACATATTTTCAAGTTTTTAAAAAGGAGATATAAACCTACCCATCTGTTTAAATTCTTAAGCTCTATGGTGATAGATATTTCCCAGACATTTGCTATTCTTTGGCCTGTGTTAAGTAGAAAATCAAATCATAGTGGTCTTTCTTAACCTTAAAATTTATTAATGTAGCTTGAAAATTAGAGATAATAATGTTAAAGATTATGGTCAGACCTTTTCCATTAAGTGGAATTGGAATATAGCAATGTGGGAATAAAAAAAAAAAAAAAAAAAAGAAAAAGAAATGAAAATGCAAATTAACTGAAGCTCTGCAGAGTATCACAAATGATTCCAGGTATAAATCACTGAGTGAATTCAAATGGCCAAAAGATGACCTTTGCACACCACTGTTACCTTTAGGAGGAAAAATCAGGAAATGTGTAATTTAAGTAGAAAAATAAAAATAATGAATAAACGGAAATAAGCATAATAAAGTCCAACAGGACATAGAACATGAAAGAGATATGTGTCTCATTGCCATCTCATGAACCTGCTTAGGTCACTCATCCAAAAAACAGTGAGACACTGAGTATCTGACTCTGTCGCACTTACAGGGAGTTCTACCTCAGACAGATAAAAATATGAAGGCTGGATATCAAAAACATTTAAAAAAACGAACACCTAAGTATCTGCCTAACGAGTCCTAGTATTTTCTTTCAATTTAGCAAAAATCTGTTGCAGCTGTGAAGGTTCTTTTAGCCTGTTGTGCACTCTGATTTTTAGGAAGGTGAGGATCTAAGCAGGCTGAGGTGTATGAAGGATCATTCTGGCTTCTCTCTGAAGGAGTGGACTACTTCTCCAAGAAAAGCAGCAGGAACATCTGCTCCAGCCACATTTAGGCAGTATAGCACTTTTTACTGAGCATTTTGACTCCAGGAAGAAGAGGGGTATCTGAACCCAATCTTCCCAGAACACCAAGAGGAAGAGGAGTTCAGACAGGTTTCTATTCCAGATGTGCCTGTGCCCAACCAGCATTCAGAGTGTGTTTGGGCTTGTGTGACACTTTCCAGAAGTGCTTGACTTTGTCTTGGTGCCACGGCTGGGGTGCAAACCTCAGCTGTGTGTGATGGGGAGGTCTGACCTACTCTGGTTGTTTAGCTCCCTCTGTAGCCACTGAGATGGAGATGCTGCCCAAGGATGGGTGGCTCATCCTTGGGAAGGGACACCTGGGACTGGCAGGTAAACCTCCTTGGGTTTGGTTATTTCTGGCTAAAGAGGAACCCTGCATATGCAACTGTGTTTTTAAATTTCAGATTACTTAAATTATGTGAAATATCTGACTTTAATTATATGAAAAGCCTTTCAGCCCAAACTTGCATATTCTAACAAGAGCTATTCATCAAATTCCTGTAATACTGGAGCTGAACATCCCCAGCTATTCACACTGAACCTCACTTCATCCATTCTTAACTCCACACCACCAGTTATAAGTCCTTACTGACATCTGCCTGAGTTGTCCACTTGCCACTTGGACAAAAAAAGCTTTAAAATCAATATTCTTATTAGATTTGTATTCATCAAGTACCTTTTGTTTTTTTTCCTGGCAGAATTATCTTGCCCACTTGAATGCCAGAGTTATTAGCGTGTGAATCTACATGATTTAATAAACTCAAATTTGCTCCAGCATCCTTTGACAAAATGTTCAAATGATCCACATTTCCCTGAGGATTTAGGTTACGTACCCCAAGTTCCAATCTTACACATGTTCCCAATAAATGTGGCTGTAAATAGAGCTCCAGAAAGCAGACTTGCCTTTCACCTTCAGCACTTTCCCATTTTTAGAAAACGCATATTTTAGGCTTTATTTAAATGAAAAGAAACAGACAAATTTTGTTTCATAAGATATGTTTTCTATTCATGTGTTGTGCAAGGGATGCCATACAGGAAAAAAGTACATGGTTTATGCTTTCTGCAAAACACTTCATAAGCAGAAACAATTTTTTTTATTTATAAAGCCAAAGGAAAAATTATTTTGGAACCTCAGAGTTTGGATATGTTTCTCTGTAGTTAGGTGCAAAAGTAATTATCTTAAGGACTTCAGGTTAGCTAAACAGGGGGTTTTTTCTTGTTTATTTGTGTGTATGAGTGAGAAAGGAATCCTATATATGGGATTTCTTGGTTATTTTTGATACAAAACAAACTATGTAAAAGTCAAAAGTCTTATTTACTTTCATGCCCATTGGTTCAGGGCCACAAACCCAAGAAAACCGTGTGATTAAGATCCAAGAATTTATTTAGAAGAACACAGCTGCCTTTGACGTCTAAATAGTTTAAACACTCAAGTTTCTGAAGGGTTTGAGACACTAAAATTAAAGTTTTATTTCTACACAATTTTAATGAACTCTGAATTCCACCATCATCAATCATCACTGATACTCTTCAGATATTGTCTTAGTACAAGAAATAATTTGTTTTATACACATTTATAAAGGAGATGAGGTTATCACTCTCTATCTTAAAAAAATATAAGCTTAAACAGAAAAGGATGGATATTACTGCTACTGAAATAAATTTATAACTTGGACTAGTTAGCAGATGAGATAATGCCAAGAGATTTCAGATTCTTTCTTTCTTACTTTATTTCTTGGATTTCAATCTTCTTTTCAAATGGGTACAATAACTTCCTATTTAGACACTTCCTATAAAAATTGTGTTGAAGATATTGACTATAATCTGAGTGGCTGAATCAATACATGATGCACGTCTCCTTCTTGGAAAGCAACTTCTGATTCCAGCATCAGGGTTTCCAGAAATATTTGGATCCCTCTTGAATCTGCAATAAATAATTTGTAGTTGTTAGAGGAATCATCCCTTCCGTGTGCAGTGTGTCATTCTGTTGTGTAATGTGTCATTATCTGGTGTAACTGTTCCCAAATGTAAAACCTTGACAGAAACAAAAAACTGTTGTAGTAATGCAAAAGACAATTCCTTCTACCATTGCCTGAAAACATCATCAGTTTTTTCTTACATTTTGAACATAGGTCACAATCTAATAATGGCAATAGTGTAGAGCTGCATTTCATGTATGATTGACTCAACTGGACTGTTGATTTTCAAGTAAAAATTACAAAGACATCTCTTGAGTTAGAAATTGGACACCTTTATAAAAGTTATTTAGAAAGCAAAATCATTCCTACGGCAGTTTGGGAACTTGAATGCATGAAAGAGTAACATTGAATCTCAATTTTACCTACCTGTATCCAAATGACTGGCTTGCATAGCTGGATGTCTTCCTGAGAAGGAGAAATCTTGGATTTCCATGTAATTAAACTATGGAACACTTATAGCATTAGCTGGTATCAGCTGAGGCCTCCTGAAATAACTTTTAATTAAGACACAAAGTTTAATGATAAAAGCTATGTTCTTTTTCAACATTTTAATTACATACCATTTAGTGATACACTGAAGTGCAGAAGAGATGGATGTTCAGACCCTTTTGGGACCAGTTCACAACAGCCAATTCTGATGCTTCAATAACTGCTGCTGGCACTGCTCACCTGTGTTTGCATCACAGAAAAATTCTTCCAGCCCAGGGCCCCTTCAGAAAAAACTAAACCAGATGATACTCTCCAGGGGATCTTCTAATGATCCCCAGATTCTAATGGGCACATAGCTTGTGGAATCAGACCAGAGGCATTCTGAACTGCACCCCCAAAATGCAGGAATCTGGATTAGGGAATTTTGCAAAGTATCTGAGGGGAGGGTGTCAAAAGGATGAAGCCAGGCTCAGTGGTCCCAAGCAATAGGAAAGGAGACAATAAGAGAGAAAATCCTGCACAGGAAGTTCCACAATGAGGAGGAATTTTACTGTGCAGGTGACCCACACTGGAACAGATTGCCCAGACAGGCTGTGGAGTCTCCCTCACTGGGGATATTCCAGAACCCTCTAGATGCAATCCTGTGCCATGAGCTGTGGGATGTGCCTGCTTGAGCAAAGATGTTGGGCCAGGTGTCCACTATGGTCCCCTTCAGCCTTATCCACTCTATGGGGTTTTTTGGTCTTGGTAAGAAATATTTTATTGTCTAGATCTGTGCTGGGTGTAGAGCACTGTGTGCTGCTATATACTTGCCACCACTATGTGTCTGTGGACTGCACATAAAATCAGATTTCTAATTAGATATACAGTACTAAAGGGAATATTTTTCTAATTTAAGATTCACAGTGAAATACACAGTGAAACAAATTGTATGACATATTTTGAGGGATTCTGCAGAGATTTTTCCCCATATCAGAAAGGCCCTTGATGGGAAGCTAGTTTATGTTGTCTGATGTTTTGCATTAAAAGAGAGATCCTATTCTGAGCCTGACACCTATTGTGGCAAATATCCCATATCCCTTATGTTATTGATTTAGTTAAAATATGTTTGGATTGCAAGGGGAAGTTAAATATTGCTGCTGCAGTACTAATATGTACCAATTTCAAATCAGTTTCTTTACCAGAGAAGCTGCAAAGCAGAGCAGAGACCTCACCTCTGTCACCTTTTAAGTAAGGCCAGTTACACTGATGAAACACAATCTTTTGTTATACTGTTCATAAATACAATTTCAAACAGAAACAAAACACAAAACATTGACCTGTGTTGACTGATAATTTGTTTAAATCTCTTTCTGGACCAATGTACTAGAAGACCTGATATATTATTAAAATTAAATATTAAATTTATTTTCATGTAGTTTTATTCTCTTTGAAATGCAGAACCCTTTAAATAATGTATTATGTGCTTAGGCCCTCTTTGTGCAGTAAGACTTGTGAAAATGACACCTTTGGAGCATACACAGGTGCAAATGTATTTCACTGCCACCCTTAAAATAAATAAAACTCAGACTTCTTCTGAAGAAACCCTTTAATTATGCATTACTTTTTATCTCATTATTTGTTTAAACATTCACAATTTTTTTCAGAACTGACATTGAACCAGCTTGTGTTACTGTGTCTCGAAGGCATTGGTAATTCCAAAACATTTGGGAGATTTATGAACTGTGGCAGACAAGTTTTCTGAGTATCCCTCGAAGACCACACCAATTTATTAGCATGCTATTGTGACTTTTTAAAAATTAAAGGCAAAATAATGAGTTTTCTCATCCATCTACTAAGACAGAAATCACATTTTCCTCATCTCTCATAATACTTTTTATGTCATATTCCTTTTATTGATCTTGGACTAGAATTACATGGAGGTTTCTTAGCAGGATTTATGAAATATTCAAATAGGATATCATAATCTGTTATAAAAATCCGTTCCTTGGTTTCTTTGATTTACTGTTTTTATGTACACATGCTGCCTTTGCTGGGTCCTACCTTCAGCTGCTAAAAACCAGCCAAACAACCAAAGACATGCAGTAGAGAGGAAAAAACAGTACTTTTTTCTGTGCTGATGATCCAATCTCATTTTCTCTGTTTCTGAGAATTTTGTCTCATGTACATGTCTGGCTGAGAAGAGACTTTTGCTCCAGTAGGATCATTTACACAAGCACTGGCACTTTGTCCCCTGTGAGTTATTCACAGCAAACCAAAGCAATTGATTATTCTGATAACACTTTTAGAGTATTTGAGGGGAAATTTCCTTCTGTGATCACACCATGAACACCACCTTGGCCACAAGCAGGCCAAAATTACATTTCAATTATTTGGGTCCAGCATGTTTGATTTCCTTTCTGAATGAAGGGCCAAATAGGATAGATTATAATATCAAGACTGGTTTCTGTGAAATTAGTCCTTTCAGTATTATCTGTAATAATTGATTACAAAATGAACAAGTTGAGTCCTGGCACTCTGAAAATAAGATTTTTTTCTTCTTAGTGAATATATTGTTATCAGATTAAAACTGTTAAGAGTCACAGTTTCTAGAATTTTCTAGAATGCTGGTATCCAGATTCCCCTGGAAGTTTGTGATCTTCTCTCCCCTTGTCTCTGATGTCCATTTTTGTCATTGTCAGGTGTATACTTACATTGAGCTTCTGTTTTTGTCATCAGCTATGAGTGGACTTTGCAATATGACCCTGCAGTGAAACTCCAGTGCTGTGATTCCTCAAGAAGTTCTTTTAATGAATTTATTGCAAAAATTAGTTGAATAGGAAAGGCTCTTTAATTTTATTAAATAATCATAAAGAAAAGGAAAGGAATCAGTACAAGGTACATTGCTTTTTATAGTAAAATTTGCAGCAGAACCTAAATCCTTTAAGGATTGATTATAGGAACACTTTCAAAGGCAACAAGAGCAATTAGTTATCCAGTTCTCACTGAAAATTAATGGGGCTTAGGTACATCACTCTACTTTGTACTGCCAAGAACTTCTTCAACATGGCATATTTTGGAGTTTTCAATGTGTTTGTCATTTTAAAGGTCCAGTTAATGTTGCATTTTTTTCCTAGCCTTCTTTCCAGAAGAAATTTATTTGTGAACTTCTGTTTTCACTTAAAAAAAAGCTAACTTCCTTTTTTCCTCCATTGTAACCTTTTCCTGAAGGCATAGAAATAAACAAAATAAAATCAAACAACTCATATAAACAAATTACAAAATATAAAGATAAAAATGCATCTAAAGAAATACTCTTGATTTTGGGATGTCTTTCTTGATTTTCTCAATTCTCATGCTCAACCATACAGTATTTTTTAGTTTTGGTCATTTAGCAAAACCCTTTTAATTTTCATGCAGCTTCAAGAGGACTAAAGTGAGTTTATCTGGATGAATTCAGCACAAGAAACAGAAAACACAGATAGATTAGTTTGCACTGTTATCATATCTCTGCTAATGCTACTGGTCAGCAACTCAGTCCTTTTGGGCATTTGGAAGGCAGCCACTGTGGACCTGACACAGACAGACATAAGTGGTTTATTCTGGATATCTGCCACACAATATCTTTTGAGTATCTTGTGACACTCTTAATAGAGATCAATGTATTCATGTTATTGTTTTTGACAGTCGTTATTTTTTAAAAATACTTCAGTGGTCTTCCAGCTCAGCTTAAGCATGCTTGTTTCCCTGTTTTCTGTCAGAATGCCATGTCAAAGTATCTGTCAGAACCATCACTACTCAGTCAGAAAATCATTGCAAATGTAAAAATCCACATCTGCTACCTATGGGTGTTTGCTTTCCAACAGCACACAAAACAATCTCAGAAATCCTGCTAGGGTGGAATTGGATGCCTAAAGGGAGAAGCAGTGGGTCCCATCATTCAATACTTCTGCTCCCAAATACGATCAGTGACTTCAAGAGACAGATCTCTGCTTTCCTTTCAGAATCCTTTAAATTTTTTTGTGGCAATTGCAAAAGGTGCCATTGGGCATCGTATTTTCTATGTCTGCAAGTAATTTTGAATAGCTAAGTAAATATTTATCTGAGCAATGTTGAATATTTCTTTTTCCATATCCTGTACAAATGGTCACTTTCTCAGTCATTCTCACTGTACTAATGATTTTTAATTGCAAAATAATAATTAGGAATCAGAGATCTAAGAAGTATACTTGTGCTGTGGATTTATCCTCAGAATATCCATCATGATTCTCTTAAGTGTTTCTATTGGCAGTTGTTTGGTACTCATAATTATTGTAGTACTAATAAGTAAGATGAGAAAATGTTTTTAAGCATTAGCTTTTTCAGTGTTTGAGTCCAGGCATGTTTAGACACCATGCCTTCAACATCTTATTTAATTATCTTAACTAGAGAGAACATGAAAAAAAGAATTGTATATATGAGAGTCAGGAGGAGTTCAGGGTATTTTAGATTTCCAAATTAATGCATCCTTCTCACTAAATTTAGCCAAGTTAAATTTGCTTTCAGAAAACAACTGATCCCAACATCTTATCCATGTAATGTCATCTCTGGAACTCTGCAGATGAATGTTGTTTTTTCATTGCATACAGTGGGGAGCAGGTTATTCATTTAGACTTAGACAAATAAAAATGGAGTGGTTAAAATTAAACATCTAAGAAAAAAACATTCTTCAGGTACTATCTTCATAGTTCTGAAAATACCTTTATGAAGATTTGAGTTATGATGATCAGTCAAAGACATTGCCTTTGCAGAAGTGATAAACCACTGGAGGAACAGAGGCCGTATTATTTGATGTTAATATTGGTGATTTTAAGTACAAAGTGCTCAAATAGAAGGTTAAAATTTTCACACCTTTGATTTATTAGTGTCAGTCAGCCACTGAGGTCAGTGGAAACATGAGGTGATAGAGCACAAATGGAATTAAGTGATGAAGTAACTTGTATGCAGTATCAGAGCTGAAATTATATACTCTGGCATGGATCATCATAATTTTTTTATTTCTGTTTTGGTGTCCTCCAATACAGCTTCTTTCCAGTCATGCTATATGAGTCTTCACCCCATATTCTTGGCCAGCAGCAATGATTCCTTATTAGATTAAAATCCAGGTTCCTGGATTTGGAATAACATTTTCACCTTTGACACTTTTCTGTATCCAGTGAGTAATGTTTCTGTGTAATTTCAGGAAAAGGAGCAAAGTTCCTTTTTTTTGAAGCTAGGCTAGGATGACACTTGTGGTTCATACAATAATAATCCAGTACAAATAATAAAGACAGCTCATTTAAGCAAAGGACGCTTCAGCACTATTTGATTCCCTGTAAGTTTTTGGCACAACTACTTGGTAATGATAATGGGAAAACATTCTGGTGCATTTCAAAGTTTCTGTTAAGTAATCATGTCCTCTGTATAAAAATTTCCTGACTAAAAAGTTTTCATAAGAAACCATTTCCATATGAAATTAATAAAAAACATCTCCCTTTTGTAGATTGATGTAGATTTACGTGTCTTCTATTAGGAAATTCCTAACTTGTTTCATCTAGGCAAACATGCTCAAAATTAACTGCAGACTCGGTTAAGGAAATGTTTGCAATAATTCCTAGTATTTTCAAATCCTGTTTTGATGCCCTGCAACTTCATGAGTTAGAAATTGCTATAATTTAATTAGGAAATTCTTGTAGTTGTCCAAATGCTTGTTTCTGTTTTGTAAATAACAATGGAACAAATTGTATTCTGCTGCTATTCAAACCAGGGAAAGAAAGACCCACTGTAAATATGTATTTACAGAAGAAACACTAATAAAATGGGAAATAAATAGTCTGCTGGTATGTTTGTGGCACTTTTACAAAAAAACCTGAAAAAAAATGAATGTTCAGAAAAGAGATTTACTTTGATTTGTATTTCTTAACTGATTGTATATTATTTCATAACTATAAAAATATATTTATGGGGTAAAATCATCATAGTGACTTTCAATTTCATGGAAAATCAAGAAAATAACACTTACTAGTCAATATAAAATAGAAACATATACTCTGTGGAATTGTCTAAATAATAGCTATTGAACACCAAATAGAAGCTTTCACAAACTGGACTTAGCTACTATTCACTTCGAGATTTATAAAGTGAACTGGAATTATTATTGTTACTGATGGAGACTATTTTGATGGAAATAAGTATATTTAATGTATTTCCCCATAAATCTATTAACTATTTACAGATAAATTTTAATTACAAGAAATTTGTAAAAACATACTTCCTTTCCAGTAAAAACCCTCAAACTGTGCATTCCAGAATTGTTGGTGTACCTAAGTGTGCTGAGAAAGTTGCAGATCATGTTTCTCATGCCCCAGCTCCTCTTTGGGGACAGAGTTTGTGTGAGTTTTTTACCACATCACCTGGTGCAGTGGGACCTTGGTCTGGAGCATACTGAAAGTGTTGCCCAGTTATAGAGAATGCCCATGTTTAAGAAATTGGGAATAAGAAATTAAATCTTCGGAAAAACTCTACTGCAGCATACAGACTTACCTAATTTGGTTGTTTATTTGGAAAAACAGCACTGTTTCCATTATCTTTGTTTTGCTTTTTTGCTTCACAGAGTTGAATCTCACTGAAGATGGCAAAGGCTTTTGTGAATGTTTTCAGTCTGAATTAATCAAATGGGAAAAATTAAAGGTACACAGCAATCTTTTCCTTCGGGAGAGAGAAATTTTCTATAAGTATTCTAAATAGAATTTTTTTTTTTTTTTTTTTTTTTTTTGGTCAAGTACATTTTGTTGAAAACAGAAGATGAAGCATCTTGTTTGGGGCAAACTTTCAGAGAATTCTGACTGTCACTCTGGGAGCTTCCTGGGGGCAGATTACAATATAGCAGCCTTGGACTTTTCAGATGTTTTTCAAAACAATGAGTATAAAGCCCCTTGAAGTGTTAGTTGGACTTCAGGGAGTTTTGGATTCTGAGAGTTCTTGGTCTTTTCAGGGACTGGATCAGCCTTTAAAGTTTTTGCCCTAGACCCAGGCTTCAGAGGTTTGCACTCAGGGAATAAGGTTACAGTACTTTCATTGAAGGGCTTTTTCAGTTTTGAAGTTAGCTATTTGCACAATCTGGAGTGTTGGTAGATAGCAGCAGCAAAGAAGATGTAGGAACAGTGCAAGTTCCTAGTAAAGTCAATGGTAGTTCTATTTTTACAGTAAATAAACAGAAGCATTGCAATTTTTATCTGAAAAAAATTATTGAGCTGATGATAATGAACAGTGGCACCTTTTGGGACCTTAATGAATAATGTTTTGAGGCAATGATAGTCTTTTAATCGACTTCAGAAGAACTTTGATTGAGGCTTCAAATGTTATTTCAAACAATCTGCTAGATCATATTACTTTTTCTCATTCAAAATATCTCATTACTTGTCAAATATCATTACTTAATGGGGAGACACCTCTCAAAAGAATGCTAATCTACTGTCCATGCCAATGATATCTGTTTCTGACTCTCTTAATTCTATCTTCACACTTTGCATACAATTATAATATTCTTGTGAGTTTTTATGAAAAATATCACAACTATGAAGTATGCCACCGAGAAAAATCTCTTTTATTTGCGTTACATTCAGAAAGTAATTATTGTCTTATCCTTCATCTAAGAATACTTGTAAGCACAAAACCTACACAGAAACAAAGTTATCTGGAGCTAGATACACAGTGAGACTTAAGAAAGAAGTGATTTTTTAAGTGTCTTACAGCATGCACTTCTTTCTCCAAACACCACTTGAATTTACATTGGTATGAAATAATAAATAATCATTGGCTGGCAAAATGAGGGGAGAGGGAAAGCAGAGGCAGAAAGTATGCAACTATATAACCTAAGGGTAAGTTATTAGCAAGATGAAATGTTCAGATCCTTGTACCAATGAACATTTAATCTGGTATATGGTGTGGAAAAAATCCAACAAGAGACACTTCAGGAGTAGAAGAGCATGATTTAATTCATAGCTCTACAGATTAAATTGCTAGTCTAGGACATCTGAAACTCAGACTCAAATTGCTATTTTGAGGTTGGAGAAATGAGGTTTGGAAGCGCAGGACAATTTTGAAATTCCTCCTTGGTGATTTCTGTTCCTCCTATCAACAATTAAATGCCCTGAAGTGCAAAGGGGCAGGCAGGTGGGCTTTTTGTTTTCTGTAAGAAAGATCAACTTGCTCAAGTTCCCAATGGAAGTAAAAGTTCATAACTGATGGCCCTAAACAAAGAAAGGTGCTACCACTGACTTTCATCTTCCCTTCAGAGCTCCCCTTCATCTGTGAAGAAAAAGAGTTGGGGAATTCAAATCTGCTACAGGACAACAGTTTGGAAAACCTTCTGTGAGAGTTGCAAGAGGCTGCCTTCACTGGAGGCAGTCCTTTAATTCAATTTTGCCTCTGAATTCTGAAGGACAGATTGTTCAAACACTCTGAATTTAGCACTTTTCAAAACAGTACTGGGCAGTAACTTCTCATAATCTTACTATAATGTAAGTACACAGTGTTCTTGAAAAACAAATTTCTGTTCTAGTGTCTCTGTACTTTGAAAACATTGGTTTATGTTACCATGGGATATTTTAAAGGCAATACTAGGAACATAGAAAACTATGCATTTTTATTTTGGTTTAGTTAATCTGTAATCTATATATTTCTGATTTTTAAATTGTGTACTTGAAAAAAAAAGTTTGCCTTTGCAAGAAATAATCCCCTCATGAATTATTGACTAACTTACTGCATAAAAGCAAGACTCTCAAGGTTTTTGGAGGGGTATTACTCAGAAATTAGGAACTTTGCCAAAGGCTGGGATAAACTAAAGAATGCAACTATAAATCTCCAGGGTCAAGTACAGGGAGTGTTTTATTTTGAACATGATTCAGACAATCTCTCATGTGTTTCTTTGTTCTTCAGCTCTTTAAAGGCCAAGCTATCAGTAATTCAAAATATGTGCCTAATGTGTACTTACACCCCCTGTATTCGGAAGGTGTAACATAGTAGATTTTCTTAGCTGTTTGAACTGTTGATACTCTAAAGCAAACAATAAAAGTTCACATTCTTGCTCTTGCATAGAACAACTGTTAGGTGTTAAATTACCCTCAGGCATTTTTGCTTTAGCAATGCAATTAATAGTCCATTTTTTGTCCCTCTAGTAAAAAATGTTCTTTACTCTTGAGAAATACAGACAGAGATGTTGCCAATATTCCTCCCCTCACTTGAATATGCATTTTGATAATGCAAAAAGTCGAGCTGGAGTGTGGAAGAAAGACCAGTTGCAAAGTTATGAATGCCTTACATTCAGAGGAGGCAGGTAGGAGGTATGGATCTGTCACTCTCTTCTTCCCTCCCCACAGGACAAGTGACACACCTGGATTTCATAATAAACTCCTCTCAGACACTGCCCCAGCCTCCCAAAAGAGGAAATCAGGAATTGATTGTGCCATGCTTCATGCATGTACTACTGGGAACTCTCATACCACCAACAGATACAGGAGGAGGCTTAAGCCAAAATCCAGCACATGGAATCACAGAATCAGAGAATATTCTGCATTGGAAGCAATCCACAAGGATCAGTGAGTCCAACTGTAAATGAATGGCCCATATGGAGTTCAAACTCATGACCTTGGAGTTATTAGCACCTTGCTCTAACCACATGAAACAGGCTAAATACTTACTGGTTCTTATATGGTGCTTGTAGAAAAGTCCACAAAATAGAAATAATCAGTTCTCTTTTAAGTCCAAGACTTCACACAACATCAAAATATTTAATTAAACTCATATTCATGTTAGGATAATAACAATAATTTACAATAGCAAGAGTAATAAAAAAATAATAATAATAGCAAGAGAGGAAAATGTCCACATTTTTGCAAGCAAAACTGATGCAGGTTCAATCTTTGCTTGCATGTGTGCTAAGGTACAGACAGAATTTCATCTACTGAATATTTCATTAAGGTGTTGACAGCTAAGCATCTGAGATACAACTGCTGAGATTATATATGAAACATGCCAAGAGAGACTAAATAACAGACTACTCAATCTTTTCCTCTATTTTCAGTCTCTTTGTCTCTCTCTTTCTCATTTTAACTGCATGCAGTGTAAAAACTGGCTCACACATGTTCCTGCAAGGAGAGCAGTGGAGGTTCTGGTTGCTCTGTGAGATTGTGGCAGCTATTATTCATACAGAACTGCTTGTGTAGTAAAAAAAAAAGCCCTGAATCATACACTCAAACACAAGTATATCTTTCCATGTGAAAACTAACTCCAAGGGCCTTTATTCGACCTAATGACTTCTTTCCAGCTTTAAAAGATCCCATATAGGAAACAACAATCTATAGAGTGAAACACAATCTCGAGACAAAGGGAGCAGCTGCACTCACCAGGACCAAGGACTTGCAAGAATTGTTGTTTAACATCTTGCAAATAACTGGTCAGTCCAATAAACATTCTTTAGAAAGTTTTAATAAACATAAATATTTTTTTTCCTTTAAACAGTTCTTTAAACCTGTAGTTTTCTCTTTTAGCACATCATCCTGCAGCTGGTATAAGAAAAATGGGAATTAGAGATTGTTCATATATTTTACAAATTAAGACTAGTTTGTTTATGATTAATTAATAGGAAAAGGGATGCATTTGCAACTAAATATTTCTACAATTAATAATTTATCCAAGTTTACTTTTAGCATATTTGTAAAACAGGCTTTATTTGACATACTGCACAATAAAATCTCTCTAAAGAAATTCATAAGGCCGAAAAATTACCAAAATAAAAATCAGTTGCTCATTTCCATTTAAAAGTGAGTTAGAACTATATACAGTAGATTTAGGATCTCCTCATAATATATGTGATTGTCTAGGAAGGATATAGGTTCTATTATTCTCAGACAGAAAAAAATTGTTAATTTCCCTCGAAGCAAGTTCTTTGTGTTAATTTATTCCTTCACATATTTCTCATTCTCATGAAAACACTTCTTTGTGAAAATGGAGAAAAATATACAGTAAATTAAACTTAGAGCAGTGATTTAAAGCAGCAGATATCCTGTAAAGGGGGAAAAGATAAGTTATCTTAATTTATGAGCCTTACAGTTGTGAGTCATGTCCTGTTATGGTTATTATATTTATGAGGTCTAAATGACTGCGGAAATAAATAACAGATCTATGAAGATCAAAATGTATGGTGAGAATTCTACGAAAAAACCTTCAAAAGCATACTAAGATCAAAGAAAAATATTTCATTTCATTTAGTTCACTCAGAAATTTTGAATAGCAAAAGCTAGGTATACAAAGAAGTAATACTGATTAAGAAAGCTTGACCATAGTGGTTAGAATTTAGAGTTATTATTCTCTAAAGTTCAAATAATTGGTGGTGATGTGTTTTCTCTGGAGATAATAGGAACTGAGGTGCTGATTAGAAGAGAGACAGAAGGATTGACATGGCACTGACTGCTCAGGAATGTGAGGCAAAGCAAGAGGCAAGAGAAGTGAGCTGTTTATGCATCTGGCTGTTTACATAGCACAGAATATCAGTTACTGATGAGAAAATATCCCATGTTTCAAAGCCAAACTCTTTATTGTACGTTAGCCATGGAAACAATAGTAGAAATTTATTTTTCATCCGAAGTTAGAAAAACTCGTTTTACTCTAATGGCCTAATGTGAATTGACAGTGAAGTGTATCCCTGGAGAAACAAAGCATTATGCTCTAAGTGAAGTAAAGACAGCACGATTCCATTTATACTGACATAAATGCCAGCTTATAGATTTCAATAAGCATCAGGGATTTTTCAAGCCTTCTGTAATGGTTTTAACTAGTGCAGATGTAGATTTTGGCAGGGTCTTCTTTTTTTCCTCTCCCTTCTTTTCCCTCTAATAAAAATACTGATAACACAATTGCTATATCACATGTTTCATTATCTGAAAAGACAGAAAATAGATTACTCTCATCTGAATTTTCTGCTAGTATAGACTGTTAGAGCTTTGGCACACTTGTGTCTCTATCATACTTGTCCAACCACTTCCACAATTCAGTGGCAGAATCTTTTAAGAGAACCACAGCCATCAGTTTGGTTTCTCACAGCATTTGAGGACTGGTTGATTGGTTGTGCAGTCTTGGTTTTATCAAGTGCTGTGATGGTGTATGGATTCAATAATTCAAAATATGAAGGAGGAAGAAAAATATAAAGCATTTTTTCCCGAGCTCATTATTTATTGCAAAAAAAGCAAGATGAAAGAATTGCACCAAACAAAGTCTCTCACTTCCAAGCTGCTGTGCCATATATTTAAAATTCTTGCAAAAGGTGTGATGAGGGTAGCCCTGGGCTGACTACCAACACAATCCAGGAAATTATTCTGCAGTGTGGAGTGCAGTAATCATAATGACCCCCAGCACCAGCTGAGAATTCAAGGGAGGAGGCTGGTTCCTCGCTATCTCCCTCATTCCCTCATTTTTCTCACTCATTCTAACTCCCTCCCTCATTTTTTTGGCCTAGTGTTGAAACCAAGTAATCAAAGTCTGACTTTCATTCAGGGCTCCTACGTCTGCAACGTTTGCATCACAGCATGCTGCATTGTCAAACTCACAAGATAAAAAACTTTAAAGTCACACTTACTAAACAAACATTTTGTTGTGCTGTTCAGAATGCAGGGAAGTTTATAATCTTGTAGCAAGTACAGTGCTGTGGTAAGGTCTGATCAAAGAACAAGGTGTACTCCAGACATGAAACTGGGGGAATTTTTATTGCCCTGTGTTTTGGCATTTACACCCCAGCTTCCATTTGGAAGGAGGAAGTTTGACCAACTCATTACATGGATAATATTTATATTGTGGGGGGTATTAGGGGTGCCAAAATTACCACAGCCAATCTCCCTTTTCCTTTGATGCATGAGTTGGGACAGAGATATTGACTACTGAAAATTGGTGAAATTGGTGATTACTTTTTTTCTGGAAAAATCTACTGCACTCCCTTTTACACTCCAGCACTCCTTGACAATTATCATTTTCACCAGCCTCACACATGACTTAAGAGAGCTTTTGTCCATGGTTAAGTCACACCCAAGAAAAATGCAAATCTGAATGATGCAACAATATGATTTTACAGGTCAAGAACTCACTTCCTTACAGTAAAGTTCTATCCTACCTGTAATAAATCTCTAAAAATATATTTTCTAAAAGTGCTTCAATGAGCTATTCACAGCCTAACCCTCACAGATGCAAAATCCCAACAATATGGAAGCATTCTCAGGCTTTCTGTGCAAAAAAATGAGATGCAATTTGATATTCTCATAGAGAGGAAGCTCAACAGGCCCTTGGACTCAGCTCAGCTCAATATGTAAATTGGTGTATTTTTTGTGGATTCACTGTAGTCATACTGCTTTACATCATCTGGTCTTGCTAATACAGTTGCCTTTTATTTTGTATCTACTGAGGTGCCCAGCACAAATATTTCAGTGTTTTAAAACTTTGGTTTTTAATTAGGCCTTTAAGGTTTATAATTTTTTTGGATTTGAGTTTGGTGTTTTTTGTTGATTTGTTTTGTTTTTGTTTTTTTCCCCACAGCTAGAAAAAATTCCATTTCATTCATTGCATTTTTTACAATTTATTTCAAAAGGCAGTAATTTCTAAAATATTTTAAAAAGACATAATGAAGAGCATATTTTTCTAAATACACATCTTAAATCAGCTGAAAAGATTTTTCTTTCACTAGTAACTTTCTATAAAAATATGTTTGAGCTCAATAAGGTGAGGAAACTTAGCTGCAAAGGGCACATTTTCATAAAATTATGAACAAATATAAAGGGAAGGATAGGGAAAAATGTTATATGCATAATGTTTGTTTAACTATTGATGCCATAAATACCATTATACTTTCACTAGATATGATTTCAAACATTAGCTACTGGCCTGCTGGGTTAAATATTTATTTTCTAGGAGTCCCATCTGTTTCAATCTAGAGCCAAAAGAACTAAATAATAAAATGTACAATATACACAGTTACAAGGTACAGAACAATATTTTTCAGGATGTTTGCACTTCTGTTAGCAAGAACATATAAATAGACCCACCACTGGCCAATAAGCTTTGCACTGGTGGAAATTTTATCCAATCATTTTCTATCTGTTTTACTGTATTAAAGAGTGCTATAAAAGCTATCTTTCCTATTGCCAATTACCAAATGCCCTTGTGGATTTTAACATTCTCTTTCTTGTTGTGACTAAGGTGTTGCAGTAAATAATATATGACCATGTGGGGAAGGGTTAGGGAAGAGGAAGTGAAACTATAGCTTGAATACCAAAGATATATTCCTGTTTCTTCTGTAATGAAATAACATCTTCATAAATCACATAAACAGAGCAGAGCTGTCTTGATAAGAAAGAGTTTACATTGAATCCAATAACCTCTTACATAAGAAAAATTCTTGTGTTCACTCTGTTTTTTTAGTTTTGAGTTTTGGCATTACCTAGATCATGGTTCCAGAAAACTATATGCAATCTATGAATTCCACAATATTTCAGCTGCTTCAGAGAACCACTTTTCTGCAATTATGCATGTAAATTTTAACCCAATAACTTTCTGAGATTAAGCAATGCCTGTAACCTGTATGTAGAACAACTGGAAGGCTGAACATATGCATTTTTTTATCCTTATATTCTTGAAATTCTGGAAAACATTACTTAAATGCAAGGGTAAAGCAGTGCTCCAAAGGAAATTAATTTGCATTTACACATACAGCTGTGCAATGCTCTCTTGCTATCCTGCTACAATTCCAAGATATCAAAATTTAAAAACACCTCTTGCAACAGAATCTCTGAATAGATAGACTGCTTAGAATTTAGAAATTGTGAGTAAAATATAATTTATATTATGGTCTATGAAGAGAATTTCTTTTCAGAATACATAACCTCAATGGGCCGCAGGAAAGAAATAGTGATGCAAAAAGGGAATATTATATTTCATCCATCATTAAAAAAAATTCTTCCCCTTCTTAATACTTTTCTGCTTTATCAACATAATTTAAAGATCTCTGCTTTAGTAATTTTGAGTCACAGTCACAAACAGAGCTGTCTTCAAAGCTTTGGCAGTGACACCATGTCTGGGTTTCCGTAGTGATGCACCAAACAGAATAATTTTCCTCCTCCTGCACAGAGCACATCCTTCTGCTGGCATTCCTGTTGTGTGGGAGGGCTGTGCTCCATTCACACACTCACAGGTGTGGCCTCCTGGGCTTTCTGCTGACGGGCTTTGCAGCAGCTGAACATTTGTAGCCTCAAGGCCACTCTGCAGCCTTCTAGTGAGCACACAGGGCATCCCTGCTCAGCTCCGTTTGTTCCTCCTACTGATGTGTTGGGCTGGGTTTATCCTGTGGAGCTGAGAATTTCTCTTTGGGAGGGAGGGAGGGAGGGAGGGAGGGAAGGAAGGAAGGAAGGAAGGAAGGAAGGAAGGAAGGAAGGAAGGAAGGAAGGAAGGAAGGAAGGAAGGAAGGAAGGAAGGAAGGAAGGAAAGAAAGAAAGAAAGAAAGAAAGAAAGAAAGAAAGAAAGAAAGAAAGAAAGAAAGAAAGAAAGAAAGAAAGAAAGAAAGAAAGAAAGAAAGAAAGAAAGAAAGAAAGAAAGAAAGAAAGAAAGAAAGAAAGAAAGAAAGAAAGAAAGAAAGAAAGAAAGAAAGAAAGAAAGAAAGAAAGAAAGAAAGAAAGAAAGAAAGAAAGAAAGAAAGAAAGAAAGAAAGAAAGAAAGAAAGAAAGAAAGAAAGAAAGAAAGAAAAAGAGAAAGAAAGAAAAGAGAATTCAGAAAAGAAACCAATTTTGTTATTATCTAAAACTATTATGGAGAAAAGCACTGTTCCATTCATAACTTGAATACAAGTTATTGCAAATAAAACAATGCAAATAATTTAAGCTACATGCCTGTGAAGCAGCACAGAAATTGTGAGTCCCAGGAATAAAACCTTGCTTGAAACCAATGATTTGATCAAGAAATGCCACAGAATGAGTCGCAATCTAATCTCTTCTCAGACATTTAATGGCATAGATGAATGACAGAGAGTAATACATTTAAATCATCTTATTTCTTTGAAAAATATTTCCACAGCAAGCATTTTTTCATAGCAGCTGTAGCTGCTGCTTCTGCCAATAAGACATTTGTATGACTGTATAGATCAGCACAGGCCATTTCCTGCAGGAATATTTTAGTCTATAATTAAATCAGGAAGAAAAACACCTGGAACACTGTTGAAGGATGTAGAGACAGGATTACTTTGAAACAGATTTTGCTCCATAGTGTACTTCCTGGTAGCTTGGTAACAGAGATTTCTGGCATGTTGCAATACAGCGCAGGAGCAGGAATGGCCTCATGCAGGGAAAATGCCCCCAGGCAGCTGTGCTTGGGGAGGATGGGCAGCTGTGGCCTTGGTGCTAACCTGGTACTGCAAGAGGGAAGATGAAGTCATTGCTTTGCATGAAAAGCAATATCCCAGATATATGTGAGAAGAGAACCCGATTCCCTCAAAGCATCTCAACATATTCTCTTCCTGAAAAAGACAAAGAGAAGTTCACTTCAGAACAGGTCTGTTTCCATTTCCAGCTTACAGTAATGTCACAACAAAGCATGGGGAGAAAGAGAAATGAAAGGATTTCCCTACATTTGATTGTGATTGTACTCTCTCTACCAATAAATCCTCCTCAGTTCATAAAGATTCTTCTAAAGAGCAATTTGATTCTCCTTTGAAAAGCACTGGAGTGCATCCAATGTCATTAGTTCTTCAAATATGTCCATAGACTACTGCAGGCTTGAAGCTTTGTGCAAAGTCCCTTGTCACTCCTGTCCTTATTTTTCCTTTGTAGGAATCCAAATTAAATTGTCCTCTGTGTGTTTCCAGTAGCACACAGGGATTGAAGGGCTTTAACATTCTCTATATGAGTAGCAAAGCATATTGGGTGAGGCTCCAGGATATGGTTAAATTGCATGATTGTATTTTAATAGATTTTTCCAAAGAAGGCAAATCTTGATGCAATAGCTTGGAACTACATAACTAATCAAAATTATTCATATTAAAATCAGTGGTATCATATTCTCATTGGACTCTTTTTTTAGTATAATAATTTAGCTAGACCTCCTTCTTTTATTTTTACCTTATATTAAGATCTGATTATTAAAATTATTACAGAGATGTCTCTGTGTAAATTAAAGTGCAAAAGACACCTTCTGCTAAAGTCAACAGGAAATATAGAGGCAGAAAAAAAAATTAAAGGGGGAGAGAGAGAGAGAGAGAGAGGGACAAAGAAAGTAGAAAAATATCACCACTCTGTGGATTCCCACAGCATCCCATTGGTCCTCTTCTGTTCTTCTCAGTGGTGAGGGTGTCATGCAAGAGAGTTCAATGGATTAATCCAGGCTCAGGCTGGCTGGGCTGGGAGTTTTGCACTGTCTTTGCAGGACTCTGGACTATTGCTGTGCTTGGATGACGTGCAGTTCTGTGGTGGAAGGTCTCAGCAATGGGTCTGGGGGCTTTGGGGGCCTTTAATGGGTTCTGATCCCTGCTAAGATGTGCCAGCTCCCTCTCATGCAGCATGGTTGAGCCAGTTATGTCCCATCAGACCTTCCCTGGGGAATTGAGGGGGATTTTAAAGCTGAGCTTGTGTAAGGGGGGACAATTACTGATAAAAGACACTGTCTCATCCATCAGGATTTGCCTCTTATCAGCCTCAAAGTCAAATTGTAGCTTCCCACTCGTTCTTGTGCAAATCACCACCACAGCCCAAAAAATCTTGTCTCCTCCCTCTAAATGGAAGCAAGCCTGGTCTCAGCAAAGCACCCTGGCACCTACAGGGCTTTTTTGAGTCATTAACAGTGCAGTTCATCACACAGGACTGCTGAATATTTCAAGGAATATCTGAGGCTTTCTAACCTTAGCATTGCAATTTCCCTTCCCTCAACGCCTTCAACTGCTGCTCTTCTGCCTCCACTCATGTTTTACTCCTTAGGCTCCCCAGTTTTCCTGTAAAGATAATTATTCTCCTACATCTTCACCTTCTTTTATAACTTGGGTAGAGTCAGCTATCTTCCTGTGCTGAATAATGCAAGCCCTGCAACTCCATTTTTAAATGTATCCATTCCCCTATGCACCTGCTAAGTATCACTCAGGGCTTTTGCATATTCCATCCTCCAGTGCTTCCTTTCTCTAGATGCTCCATTAGGAGATGATTGCTCTGATCTTACAAACACATTGATCATTCATGACCACCCTGTTTGACTGTGTCTGCAGAAATGGTGCTACTTTTGAAGATCTACTGGAGGAAATCCGGATGACTGGGTCTAGTGCCAAAACTATAATCCACATGCCCTGGGAAATGGTGTGCCTACCCTGACTGAGACAAGCTTAAACCACAGGCTGTTAAAGGAAATTCAGGCACCATGTGTATTTAACATTAGACACTTTTGTAGAAAAGCCTGCCAATCATATTGATTTGTGTCAAATTAAGTGCAATGGGATTTTTTTTTTCTTTTTTTTTTGTAATCCATGTGGACAGCTCGGAGGCAGGAAATTAAACAAACCTTTTTCAATAATCATCTTAGCTGAAAGTAAATTGTGGTCTTAATAATCAGAGAGGGACAATCATGTTAAAAAAAGCTATCCCTCAGGTAAGAAATGCTTGCCAAAATTAAACTCTCATAAAAAACAGCAATAAGAGAGTCAACTTAACAGGCATGATCTTGAATTTACGACCAATACTCTAAAATTAAGGGATAATTCCACACATTCATTGTGTTTCAATGAAGTTTTGTATCACCTTGCACTATTGACTGATTATTTCTACAGTTGTCTTCTGAAGCAGGGAAATACCTTAATTTTAAAGAAATATATTTCTTATTTTTTTAGGTTTCACAAGTCTACCGAGTTCTCACTTCAGTACTAAATTATTTAAACGTCTTTTCTGAGTTAAAAACAAACAAACAAAAAAAGAAAACCAAAACAACTCTGCTATTAAATATTGTTTTGAATGAGGGTAAAGTCAGCTGTAACACTGTGTATATTTTACACAAAATTACCAATTATTTAAATCAAGGGGATACAACTGGATGTCTGCAACACAGAGCTTTTGGGACTCAAACTTTCCCACCCTGTGAAGGTGGAGACAAAGACATTTCAACATAAAGTACATTACCATCAGAATACTGCTGGGAAGGATTATGGATGGCTGCATTTCTCCTTTCCCTCTTCCACACCATGCAGTTCAGATTTGGGCTGCTACATGACTGATGGCTAGTTTTGATACCCAGAGCAGAGAGCAGTACATCATTTGTATGAGCTCTGAGGTCTGGCAAAATCCCCACTTGCAGTGATTTGAGGGCACTCAAAGGAATCTTTTCCAACCTACTTGGAATGGCAACACTTTTTGCAGCATCTCTTGCTAAGGTGATAGAAAAGGAAAGCTAAATCACAGCTAATCAAACATGTTCCAATAAGAAATAGGAATGAGCTTGTCCATATATGTCACCTTTCCATGAAAGAACTGAAGTGGCAGAACTTTGCATGCACTCTGGATTAATAGTGGTGACCTGCACCCAGCTTTACTTAAAAGCAAGTTGAAGGGGACAAAAGAGCCCAAGACGTTCCTCACAAAAATAATTATTCACTGAAGGTGAAAAGCTAAGGCATCAAGAGATGTCTTGAGGTTTGCAGCCAAGAAGGATTTTTCTGAGCTTTACACATTTACATGGAGATGACACTGTAAACTCATTTTATAGTAAATTTGGTTGTAAGGCAAGGTTAATCCAATGTGTTTTAGGCATTTACTTTGAGACAAATAAATCATGTCTTAACACAACTTATTCTCCTGACCTGATTATCAGTGACAGCAAGGAGAGCTCAGGGTGACTATATTGGACATCTGTACATCTAGTGAGATGAATCCCATCTTGGCTTGCTGCTGAAGCCAACATATAAATATAGAGTATATTGAGGAGAGGTTCATCCTTCTTTTGCTGCACGTGAGCTCTTTGCCTATGGCCACACATTCCACACTGAAACTGAAAGCCAAGAGCAGCCTTGAACATGAAATCACTTCTGTGTGGTGCATGGCATTTTCTAATTTTCACAGTTAAAATCCTTTGTCTTTCTACCACTATGAACAGGTATGAGAGTTTCCCTGGTCCCCTCCTCAGCTCCCAGGGAAAACAAGTAGCAATTCCAGAGGGACAAGGACACTTCCAAATGTTCTCTTTATAGATGATAGACTGCTACCTCAGTCCCTGCCATCAGCACTTGTCACCATTTTTTATTAGAAAGACACTGAGATACCTTGCCTTTGCAAACACTGCATGAAGGAAATTTAGGAATGTGTTTTGCTGCTGGTTTTTGCACATCACATGAGGTATAAATGATCTATCTTTGTGTGTGTATCTAGTGAAGGACTGCTTCCCATGTTTCATTATTGAGAATTTTGTCAGACACAGTTTCTACAACAGGATTTTCTTGTTTAATTTCAAGAACATATTACACATACTCTATTCACAATTAACCTTTTGGAAGTTCTGCTTAGATGAATATAATTAAAGGCTCTTTGGTGACTTTAGTTGGCTATTGTTTTGTATATGCTTAATTTAAAATTGTTAATGAAATATCCATCCATTTTGTCTGTAGTATCTTCTAGAATTATGCCTTAGAATTCCCTTTCTTTCTATGTATATATTTGCATTTTTCACTAAACATATATTTTTAATATATATTTTAATATATTTTTATATTTTTCACACAGAAGGTGTACTGTTTTCAGAGTTTCATAAACATTCAAGATTGAGGCCTCCATAATTTGCTATTTAGTCTGCTTTCATGTTAATGCAGAGCATACAATGTGTTTCTCTCCCACAAATTTCTATACTGTGCAATTTCTAATAATTAAAAAATGTGGAAAGTCACAGTGATCTTCAAGATGCATACATTTTGTTTTCTTGAAGTTGATTTTGTTCTGATTCTCTCTGCAAAGTGATCATGATCATCACTGACTTCATGTAGCACCTCTGCTGATACAGGATAAGAAAGATTTCTCTGTGTTGTGGCCTTTTCTGAAATCTGCAAAACTCACTGGTCATGAACCTTCCTGCTGATGATGGGATACACATTATCTTCTAAGGAAAGCCACAAGCTAATGACATTTGTTAATGATACACTGGTAAAACTTACCTGGTTAGAGAGCAGACTCTAGTAACACACTATCAATAGACTGTAATAATCATTGTGAGCTTTTTTGTCTTGTTTTTATTTGTTTGCTTTTTTTTTTTGTTTTTTTTTTTGTTTTTTTTTTGGGGGGGGGGTGTTTTGTTTTGTTTTGTTTCAATTTATACTGGTGTCATGAGTGCCAAATGGCATTTTGTGCTCCTTGTGCTCAGAACTACTTGAGATGAAATAATATCAATAGACAGGCAATATAAAAATCGTGTAAGCTGTTTTAGAAGATCTTTCTCAAATCTGAAGGCAGTTTGTCTCTGCCTTGAGTGTGTGTTAGGTGTCTGTGCCTCTTGTTTTAAACAGACAGGTCACAGAAAGCATTTACCTCTTCAGTCTAAGACCTGGTGCTGTTATCCAGCATTTCTTTTTGTTCCAAGTAGGTCAGCTGCAGAAATACTCCAAGTTCTCCCAAACCCCATCCCAATGCCTGAACCTGGCCAAAGCCAGCTGTCCCCTCTGCTGAGGTGCAGGCAGGCTAACGTGGAGGAAAAGCCTTTCCACCACTGTGGCCAGTATCAAACACCAAGTACAGCAGAGAGGAGGCTTTGTCCCTGACAACACCTTCTCTTTTAATCAAGTCCCTAACTTGTTTTACTCATAACTTTGTAAACAAGGCCTAACAAATAGAAAGTTTGTTTTAGAATTCTACATACAAATGTATTTTATTTAAATCCTTTACTGTGTCTTCCTTAAGGGTTTAGTTATGGTCTGTCTTTCATGTACATCACAGGTAGCTGACTTGCACTCATTGCAATTTATATTTCAATTGAAACAATCCCAGTTCAGTTCCTTTTAATCTTGAACCTCCTCCAGTGCTGCATTAACACTTTAAAAATAATAAGTTCAGGTCTATGTAAATTACTTCTGTTCCTAGCAGAGCTAACTTTGAGAAAGACTAAAGTGCTCAGCAGCAACAGCTTCAGCCCTAAGCCATCTGCAGGCTTATTTTTAGGATTTGAAATTTTAAACTCAGTACTTTGCTAATCAAAAAACCCCCCTGAACGCTCTTCAATATTACTAGGTCTTGCACTTTTACCATAAAAATAGAAGCCTTGCATTGAAGTCAAGATTTTGTGTTGACTTCCACAGGGCATAGCACTTGATTTTAGTGTTGTCATTTTTCTACAGCCCCAGATTTTGGCAGTAGGAAACTGTAAATGAAAGTCAGCTTTTATTTTTTAATGTCAGTTTTTACAGACACAATTCTTGCAATGAAATTCAGATGCCCAAAACAAATAAAAACAAACAAATAAGACAACAAATTACCATCTCAAGTAAAGAAAAAACCCCCACTCCTCAAACAAAAACCAGAATGCATTTTGAGGGGATTAAAGTTGCATTAAATTTCAACAGACTCCTTTTTGGGAGCCTGGCAGAATACATGGGAACACTTTTAGTTTTCAAATCTGTATTTTGAAATATGTTTTTCATCTCACATTTGATTTTATTCTTATTCTTATTTTGAAGTAGACATTTCACTTTATTGATGTGCTTAAGGTATTTACTATATCTCCCCAGCCTTTTCTTTTCTAAGCAATTTTGATTTTTATTGCCTTCTTACATTTTTATTGATTTCCCTGTTCCTCTTTTCATAAATTTTTTTCAGTTTATGGTTGATTCTTTGTTCACATGACATTGGTTTATAGAGTAAAAAAGATGAGAGGTGATAACAGGGCTTTTCAGTGGTCACCTCATCTAAGCCCGTTTTCTATCTGCACAAATAGATCACTAGCAACATATTGACTGAAGTGTTTAAGCTTCAGGAGTTTTATCTTGCACTGCTGACATCGATGGAAGTTTGCAACTGACACAGTAGATGGTGAAAGGGTTTGTATTGCTACAGTATTGTCCCAGTCTAAACCAGGCTTCAATTGCTTTTCTATTTCTTATAGTCATAATCTGCTTGACTGTTCTTCTGTAATGATTTCAATATATTCTTTACACCTTCATCACAGAATTAAAGTTTTTGTGCAATATTTTTTCAAAGAAAGGCAAGAACCAAGTTCACAATAGTCTGCATTCGTCTATTTTTGGAATTTCTACAAATAATTGTCAGTACACCGTTATGTTTTTTTACTTCACTTTCTAAGTTTTAAAATACCTATATTAGAATTCCTGTGGGCACCTGTTTGCTATGCATGTTCAGTGAGAGCAGCTGTGTATGCACCCCTGAGAATAAGATCTGAGATAAGCTTTCAAGTGCTTGATCATGCTTTGGCTTCTACTTCTTATATTCCTGCCTAACTGAAAGGTCTGTTTCCAAAAACCGTGCCAGTCACTTTAAACAATGTTACAGAAAAACAAACACCGCTGGAGTACCTGAAGAAATTGAGTGTTCATATTATACACAAGAAATCCAACAAGCAGATATTCTATGCCTAAAATCTTAATATATCTAGGTAATTTATATCCTTGAGCTACTCTAGCATTTCAGGGGCCGAATGAAAAAAAGAAAATAAAACAAAGGGGCAAAGGGAGAAAGTACTTAAATAATATTAGCATCTAAATAATCACTTAACAGGATTTAATTACAAAAACTCCATTGATATTTGACAAAATAGGAGGGTTTTTTCACTTTTATTTCTAATACCCACTGGCAAGATATGTTTATAATATTCACAGAAATTAATGTTTAATAGGATAAGAACACTTGCATAGGCAAAATATGCACAAGTAGATGGAATTTACCTTCCATTTTTGAATATATGGAAGAAAAGTTGTGTTTACAATCAAGAGGCATTATGCTTTTATACACTTAATAATTTGATGTTTTAAACATGGCATAAAGTTCCAAGTTTTCAAGAGGGGACTAATGATGTTGAGTCTTCCCATCCATGTGTACATGTCTTTTTACCTTCTTATGACTTTCTAAAAAGCCACCACTGATCTGGAGAACAATCATTCCCACGAAATGCATGTTTCCTAACACCAGTACCTCTCCCTCCTCCCTTTGGTGAGGATATATTGGTTTCATCTCTTCATTCTCCAAGTGAAAAATGGTGAAAATTATTAATCTTGATCTCAGCTGAAAGTCCTTTAATAAATTAAATGTTTGCTGCCTCTTAGAAACACTAAGTTGTCATTCATTTAATTCTTGTTCTTCATATGCCTGAAATATTATTTTCTATTGTAGCCACTTATGTAATTATCTTTTTGTTCTTCTTTTGTCTTGATTATCTATTTTTAACTTCTTTTGCCTTTTTCAGGATTTTAGTCTTTCAGCAAATATATGTTTTATAGCTCATCTTTTCTGCTGCCTCATATTCTTGATCATTTTTGTGATGAATAGTTGTTTTGTTATGAAATATATTTGTCTTATAAGCACATACTCAATTTTTTCAGTCAGGTTATGCAGAAGCCATTTTATTTGTAATGCACAACTCTGAGAGAGGAGAAAATAAAGACTTTAAAAAATGATGCTTTCTTATATCTGGATATAACATTCATTTTATCTTCTGGATTAAAAAGCATATTCCTAAAAATGCCTAAATATACGAATGAAGACATATAAATAAACATTACAGATTATTTTGGCATGTGCTAGGAGGAAGCAGAGTCAAGTACCCAGTAACACAGATGCACCAAATCCTGTATTCTGGGAGTTTGCTGAAGTCTGAGAGCTGGGCTTGCACTGTTAAAAGATCTTTGGGCAGGAAAGCCCGTGAGTTTCTGTGCTTCAGGTGTTACTTTTGCTGCTGCAGTTCTTCTGCTTCTATCTTCTGAGAGCAAAGACAACAGATGTTATTAAAAATGGCACCTTTTTGTCAGAAGTGGGACTTTAAAACATAAATCTAGAATCAATCACCTAGGCAAGTGAAGTCTGGAATAGTTACTGGTTATTTTGCAGCTTCTTCTTGAAGATGCTGAAGAAAAATGCAATGGAATGTGTTTTCTATTGGCCTGGACATGGTGAGTGCACATACTTTAACAACATAGGAGTCTTGCTTGAATCCCATAATATGCCTCTGAAATAAGAACAGCATTATTTTAGAAGCTTTTGAAGGAGGTTATAAAGGGAAATAAACAAAGGGACATGTTTTACAGTGCTATTCAGTGTTCATAGAGATAAGTCTTCCTTACTAGCTGGTAGCTCAACCTCATTGTTGTAAGGCACAAATAAGTGGTGAAGGAGCCCTGAAAATGGGATGTTGTATTTTTTAACTTCTGTCACTCTTTTCTAAGATCCTGTCAGCAAGCCTGTTTTCCAAAATTAAACACAACCAGATGCAAATTAGTTTAACAATCCTATCCAGTTGACTTGGAGGTACCAGGCTTGTTTGTGCAGAATACTGAGAAAAATGTTTTGATAGCTCTGAACAGCCAAAAGGGTTTTTAATAAAGATCTAATATCTGTTTAAATTCAAGAGCATAAAAAATTTAGTTCTTCAAGACACGTGAGTTTAAGCACGTGCTTTAATACTTAAATAAGATTTTTTTTTCAAATGAAGGTTTAGAACTCTGATTCTGATCTATTTTCTTCAAAATTATCATTCAGAAACTAAAAAAAAAAAAATCAACATGATATAGGAAAGGCAATTAACACGAATAAAAAGTGATAATATGGAAAAAATATTTGAAAGGTTTAGAAAATAACAAAAGTCTTTTTGCTGAAGCCCTTACAACTGAACATCTTCTCATGAGTTTAATCTTCCATTTCCTCCTACATTTTCTTGCCAGCATGTCCATTCTTAACTCAGAACATATATACTACCTCAAGACAAGCAAAGACAAATCAAAATATATATGTGAGTGAACTGAAACTAATAATGTTACTTCAATATATCTTCATTCTCACAAAAAAAAAAGGAGAAGAAAAGAGAGATTAGATTGCAGTAGCTATTAAAGTTAATATTTTTTAGGGGCTTTGGTATATCAATAATTAATTATTTTTACCACCATTTGGCTTTATTAGTTTATTTTATTATTAGTTTTATTAGATGTGTGCAAGGCTATAGATTCCTTCTGCTTTGGGACTTGTATTCAATATAAGGGAAGAGGTCAAGGCATCAGTAAAAAATAGGCTGATCTGGATGACTCTTGCAGTTGGTCATATCTTTTATAAAAAAAATACAGGAGACATTTCTATATTTAGAAGCTCAGAATAACTTTTCTTTTTCCTGTCCTTCAGCAATTTATGTTTCCTAGGCCTTTATTTTTCTCTTAATTGAAAACAGCATACTCCATTATAGTTACCACATATTGACCTAAAATATGACATTTTTGTCTGTGTTTTATTTGATTAATAAAGTATGCAGTTCACTTGATTGTGATTTTACTCTGCATTCATACTTTTTTATCTGAATACACTCGATGGAAAGGTTTCAGTTCATCACCTATTGAGAGCTCAGATAACAGCTGAGGGCTGGAAGAATGAGACCAGCACAGGCTCCAGGAGCTGATATGGAGCTCTGCTAACATTTGCAATTGTGTTCATGGATTCTTATTTTTCCTGTTAAATTGATGAATTGTTGGATCTCTCATTCATTAAAACACTCTCTGCTTGACATTTTTTGTTGGTTGGCCACCAAATTACAGTATTGGGAGAACAGCCTTGAACAGAAAGTCACAGTTTGTTTTAAGCTGGAAAAAGAAGATTAAATTAATCACAAAGCTTTTCCATTACTGTCAGAAAGTTTAAATGCTGGATGTGTTATGAGTATTGTTAATTGTTTCTCCTAACTTTTTTTTAATGCTTTCCCTATTTGATGTAGTTAGTTGAAACATTTTAGTCCATCTTTTCCTTCTGGATGAAATCTGAGCAGAGAATTTATACTTGTATTGTTTCATTGTTCCACTTCTGCTTCACTCCCCTGCACATTATTTGATTTTTTTAATCCCTATTATATCATTACTTCAGAGGAAAATAACTGGAGGATATGTTCTCCTTTTAATCTTCCTTTGCCATGTAATAAGAGGGTGGTTAGAGTCTGGGCAAGGAAGAACAAAGAAGATATTGTAACAGCAGGAAAGTCTTATTCAGATTCCTAAATGAACAGAGACAATCGGGCCAAGACTTTGCTAACATTTTCCTTCACTTTTTATTGACCTCAGCTTTGAATCAGAAAACAGCACCTGGACACACTGTCTGCAGCATATCCCAAAATAAACATTGTCAGTTACCACACACTCAAGGGATTCCCTTACCTTTGTAAGAGGAAACAAAAGCAATAGCAAGTGCAGAAGAATTTACGTGGTGCTGTAAATCTTCCATTCCCAAAGTCTGGAATGCTCACTATGACATTACAGCCATGGTTACTGATTATCCAGTGTTTTGTAGCTAGGGCAATTGTCAGCCTCCAGCCAGAGCTGCATTACTTTTGTCTGATTCTTATTTACTTTGACATTTTCTAGCCCATTAAATATAGTCATGTAGCCTTGTAGCCAAAGTTTGCAGCAGGCAGAGGTACACAGCTCCAGAAAAAGAAGGCAATTTCTTTAGGAGTTCACCAATATAACACTGCAATTCAATGTGAGATGGTTCCTAGTCAATGATTCTCTTGCAGGACTTGGCCAAGAGAAATGGAACTGAGGGGGAATTCAGAGACCCATATTCAGAAGACACAGTCAAATAAAGGCCACAGCATTCTTAAATGAAGCAGCAAGGAGATACAGAGGTAAATATGCCTGTGAATAAGTAAAATTCTGCTTTATGCTTGGCCTGATTATCCAGATTTCCTCCTTATTTTTTTTTAATGGGATCTTAAAAACAGTCTTTGAGAAGTCTATGTGATTAGAAATACGCTGAATGTACTTAACTAAATGGTTCTGCCAACCTTTTGTATAACAACCCTCTTATTAGGGAGTTCAAGTTAGAGAGCAAAAAATTGGAAATATGAGTCCAATGGGAAACCTTAGCTTTTCTCCTAGATTGTGTAGGAAGGAAATTGCATCTTCTCTTCTGAGGGAGATATTATAAAATATGGTTCAAGACAGCCTTTTCTCAGTTTTTCAGATTATGTAGTTTTCATAGCAAAGTCAAGAACACAAAAATACCAGTCTTTTAGACACTTTCAGCACAAGATATATACCTTGAATTCAGGAAATTCAGGAGTATTTTCTGGTGTTGTTAGGACACAGCCTGGGGACCAAAAGTCTCATCAAATCACAACAGAGATTCAGTCCAGAACATCTTGATTAACCTTGGAACTGGGCCAACAGAAACTGCAGGAGGTTCAAAAATAAAAGTACAAAGTTCTGCACATAAGGAAGAGTCATCCCATAGAATAGTATAGGAAGTAACTCAGGGAAGATATGCTGGGAAGAGACAAAGAAAACCTTTTATAGAGGGTCTGCTTCATAGTCTTTATGGAGGATAATCTCCTTACCTGTCTCATCTGCTTGCAATGGAGCTTTACATTAAAGAAACATTGCTTTAACTTCTGATCCAGACTGGGCAAGACTCAATACAGAATATCCTTGTCCTGTTGCCTGTGTTTTAATGCTTTGTGCTTCATAGGCATGTCTGTATATTTAAGTGTCTCTTGCCACTAAACGGAATGCCTCCAGTAAAAGTCAGCAAGAAAAATTTGTCCCAAATCCCAAGCCCAAGTCTTATTATCTAGGTCTTGGAATCTTCTACTATGAGCTTATGAGACACAGATTTACGTCTCCAGGTGTACAGAGAAAATGCACATACTCAGTAAGCTTATGCATCTGCAGGTGAATGTCTTCTGGTTTCTCTCACTGGGTATATTTCATTTTGCATGAGATAAACTTTATTCAGAGAGAAAGAATGACCCTCTCAGCCTAACAATTTCCGTTTGTGATATGAAAAGCTGTGGTTCTTCTTTCTGCTCTCAAAAATCATTCCAGGAAAAAGTGAACATCTTTAGAAGGATAGCCTGAGAGCACATTTAAAAATAAGCTAAGACAGAGCAAAGACACAGTTCTGAGAGAAAGGGGAGCTATATAATCCATCAGTCAGAAAAGGCACCAAATCTTTACTGTCCTTCACCTTAATTTATTCTTTCCATTCTGGACTGCTGCATTGGAGAATGACACCACCCACAGCTTCTGGCCCCTTTGCAAATGTAACCTAAACGTGCAAGAACTTTTTCTGAAATTCAGAAGTGTAGTTGACATTTTTTCAGTCAACTCTAACTGCATTTCACTAACAAATGTCACAGCATGCTGCTTGAACAGCCTTGTTTCTTGAAGGAAACAAGCAGAACCATCATGCTTTGAATCCCAGGAACAGGGATGCAAAAGGAAAGTGTGTGTCTCCATGAAACCACCTGATAAAAACTGCCAGCTTCATTCAACACACAAGTTAGACATGTGCCAACAACACTGACAAGGAACAGTTTTTAGCAGTCCAGTTAATATCCTAAATTGGCAGAGAAGGGGTTAAAGGGCTCCCATTTATCCAGACTGGTGATCTCTGGATCAGAGGTGATATGTTGAGAAACACCAATGGGTTTCTCTGTTCTTTCTCTCTATGCTCATCTTCAGAGTATGGACATCATTTTCACTTCAGAGAGTATCAGTCATTACAGTCTCACAGTAAATTATTCTAAATATTACTAGAGAAGAAAAGCATCCTTCTGTTTTAATGCTTTACCAGTATAGCCAGGGATTTCAAAGTAGTATTTTATCAAAACACACATTTTTTTTTTCTTAGCTGACTCACAGAATAAAGGCTACAGTCTTTTTTTTCTTTGTCTTTTCTTTTCTTTATATTTTTCTTTTTTTCTTATTTTCCTTTTTATTCTTTACCTTCTTCTTCCTCTTTACCTTCTTCTTCTTTATCTTTTTTCTCTTTTTCTTTTTCTGTATTTGATATTGCTAGCAATATATTTAACTGACTTTGAAGGAATCTGTGATCGTAAATATTATTATTATATATTTATATTATATATTTATTAAATATTATGGTTTCTTCTAACATGTCACCTGTGAAAATAAACTGCATAAAGAGCAGTTCACATAAAAGATATAAGGGTCAAAGACCATTGGAGAAGGCATTGTAGATCCATTAAAATACAGTACCCATAGGCAGTGATTATTTATTGGAATATGTTATGAGTCATGGCAATTCATAACACTATGGTCGCTGGAAAATTCCATTTTCCACTCTGAGCCAACATTAGGCTTATAGTACATACATTTTGATTAACTGAGACACAAATGCATCCCAGCAGTTACAGGAGAGTTGTTTCTTTCCTAAAATTGAGAGATACTTATTATTTCCAGGAAAATAAATAAGGTCTTGTGGAATGAAGCATTTACAATTCTTGGCAGGACACTTAAAATGAATAAGACTGTACATGAAAGCTTGTTTGACTGTCTATTTAGTTTCATTTTAAAGATTTCAGTCTTATCATTCATGATTTATGCACAACATGTACTGCCACTTGCTGGTCTGTTCTATAAATACCTTCATAATTTGAAATAAGATAATCTGTTATCTGTGCTTGGTAGATGTATTACAGTTTTGTACTCACTTAAAGTTCTACCAAACCATAAAGCATTTTTGCATTTTAGATTTAGCTAAAAATATTCACCCATTAAAACAGCAATCATCATTAAAATTAGTTCCCTGATTCTACTGATTAATTTTAAAGCAACAAGCAAGGTTTCTGAAAATTTACAATTAAACACATTTTTACACAAAACCTGACAATTTTTAAGAGTCTTGAGAAGCAATTACATGGCATAAAATCTGCAGGACACAGTTAGAGGGAAGAGGAAGTAATTTGAAATAAATTCATATATTAATATAGACATGTCATAAGAATATTGCCAGAGGCAACAGAGCACGATTGCTAAAAAAGTTTTTAATGACTATATTTAAGACCTTTCCAGTTCTTTCCAGACAAATGTGGATCCTTCTACAAAGGGGGGTATGTTGTTTCTTTGTGAATATATAGTTTCTGGTTAAACAAGTTTCAAACTTTTCCTCTTCTATCATCTCTGTAGTTTCAGTGAGACAAATGTGAGTAGCTGGCTTAGGAGATGCAAGATAAGGTTTATAATTACATTCTGGTAAATAGGCATTTTTAGTCACATGAGGAGTTTGAACATTATGTTCACTTTTGGCTGCTGCTGAAGGGAGGGAATAACCTGCTCTCCATACAGAGAGAGAATAAAAGTGGTGGAGCCAAGGTGCAGTAAGAACTACAGCTTATGTCTATTAGGAAATGCTAAATCACTGGCACAGACTGCTCAGAGAATTTGTGGAAATGCCATCACTGGAGATCTTTAAAGATAAGTTAGACAGAAAAAGGTCATAGCTTGATGCTTTTATTCAGTCATTCTAAGTATGACATAAATGTTCTGGAAAGCATTTAAGAGCAATGTTATGCTTTTATTAACACAAAACCATAAAATATTTTGTATGTTTCTTCAATATTAATCTTTGCTTACAATCAGAAAAAAGTTGAGAGCTGAGACTTTATTTTTAATTTTCCAATTTTATTTCGTTTGATTTCCTGAGTCTTAGAGGAGGGCTTGGCTTTTTTCTTTTTTTTTTTCCTTTTCTGTGAACCATTTCTCAGGGGATGGGGTCCATCAGTTAGCAGCTATTGGACTAGAAAACCTCTCAAATCTCTGTCATTTTGTTTGCCACAAATAGTTTCTGAAAGATGGTCTTTCTGTTTAAAATTTAAATTATGCTTAAAAGTCAACTGGGTAATACAAATTCTAATTTTAAGTCTGAAAACAAGCCAAAGTCTGTAACTGCCAAGTACTGTCATAGTTTAGGAAATATTAACATGGGTGCAACCTTAAACTTTGGCACATTCTAAAACTTTTTTAACAGTAGGATGATACTCAAAGAAAGATGTAATGGCATATATTTTTAAATTAAGGACTGACATTACACTTAGATTATGGGGACAAGAAGAAGCCCTGCACAAACCAACAGATTTTTTTTTTAATAGGAAAAAACAAAATATCTCTTTAAGTGGAAATGAAGCCCATTTGCTCCTCTTAAATAACCAGTGTGCCAGACAAGATTTTAATCAGTTTATCACCTTTTTTATATTCTTTTATGATTTTCTTGTTCATGAACTTTGAACATCTTAGAGTAAACCCAGATTTCAATAGGCAGAACAAATGAAAAAAAAAGCAAGCTGCAAGCTCCACTAGAAGCATAATGGGGCCCATGGATGAGTATTTGTTGTCAAGTTTGTGAGTCAAGGAATTAAATAGTGCTCACCTGACAGTACCTGTAGATGCAGTCAAAAAATATTGGTGATGGACTTAATTTGCAAATACCAGCAATCTATGGGCTGTCACAGGTGACCACTGGACAGTAACCACTCCTGAAATGACATCCTTGAGACTTTTAAATAAAGAGCAGAGATAGATTTTTTTTAAAGGGTGTGGGAAAGGGGAGGACAAACTTGTAACAGACTGTTTTGATGTGTCAGGGCAAGGCAGAAATAATTACCTGGGACCTACCTGTCTCTGCTGTACAAGGAAGGCATTGTGCAGAGCTCACAGCTCTCTCTTTGTCCTTCCAAGCACTGCAGAGATAAACAGCAGTGACTTAAGCTCTGAGAAACAGCTCCAGAGCCTCCTGAAGCCAAGAGACTCATGATCAGCTCCTTGATTTGGCTCAGATTCCCTGTGTGCATTGTACCCACTCGGTAAAAAAACCTGTCCTGAGCCTTCAGAATAAGCAAAACACCTGGTTGCTACCTGCCTCAGCTCTCTCTGTACACTATATAAAGAAACTTGGCTTCCTTTTTCTTCCATATTTTGGGGCAAGGACAGACATACAATAAACATTTGAGTTTGTGGTTTCATTCCCTCACTATCCAGAAGGTCCTGTTCCTTCCTCACTCTGTTGCTCCCCTACAATGTTCCCCTGATCCACATCCTCATATTTAGCAGATAATGGAGATCAATACAGCTGAAACATTGTTTTGCTCATCAATCAAGAAGATTGAAGGGCCCCACGGGCTGCATTGCTGCTTCAGTTTATGGAAAAGACAACAAAATTCATACTGCCTCTTTAAGAGAAGCTCTGGTCTGCTCACAGCCCAAAGGCAGCATTACTCTCTTCTGTATGACCACACGTGCTGAGGGCTTATAACTAGTACGGTTAAGCAGACTGTGAATTGATATGTTAATCCAAAAATACCTAGTATAGGCTCACTTCTGACTGGGAGTGGTTAGTTCATTCTCCTGACCATTGGAATAAGAGAAAAGTCTGTATCCATTCCATCAGACTTCAGCCACGTGAAAGTGACGTTCCTGGTTTCAGCAACCGCCTGTGTTCCCACTGCTGCTGAGGGAAAAGGAATATGTCATATAATCCCCACGCTGGCAGTAGATACATCACTTTCTGGAGATGTCAACTTCCCTCCAAAGACAATACGGGCTCCTGGAAGACAAGGCTGGAAAAGGGCCCGTCCTTTTAGATGGTGCAAGTTAAGTCAAATTAATTCTGCCAACAGGCTGCTGCTGCTATAAATCACAGCCTGCTTGTGCCCAGCCCCACACCAACACAGCTCTCTCGAAGCAGCTGTAACAAGTGACAGCTGCCTGGCAAGATACTAGACTTAAATGCGAGATAAGAAGTGAGATGGAGTGATTTTGGACTTGGAAGAAAAAAGAGGAAAATATGAATCATCCATTTTATACAGTATATTATACCTTTTATGGTTCAAAGCAACATTTGTGTGACACCCTCCCACAGAGGATAAATTTCAAATAGGTGCTTTCAGGATGCTTTTCAGCCATGTAGCAAAAGTGTTCTACTATTGATCTGAAAGGCTATACTGCCCCTCTATTTTACTTTAAAAATACAAGTAAAGTAGAAAATAGCTAATAAACAGAAATTTTCTCATGAAACTTTGGTTGTTTCTAAGCACCAAAAATAAGAGAAACCTGTTATTTTAGTAAGATTTTATGGTTATCTGCTTTAAATACTGGGGGGAAAAAAGAGAGTAGTGAGGGGAAGAGGCTTCTGAACTGATTAAGGATGTAGATTTAGGTGAAACATTTTTGGATTTATGACAGGTTTTATATGTGCATTTTAGCATTTTGTTCACCATTCATAATTTATAAGCGTAAATCTTCTAAAATTCCTCAGAAATGAACAGACACATTACCCATTTCTATGTATCATGAGTGACCATCATCATCTATGTGCTTCATAAGGAAAGTTTGGCAGTTCAAATCATTTGAAAATAAAAGCACAGCAGACCAGACTCAGGCAAATGCTCGAATGCCAATAATGGCTAAAAGCAAAATTATTGGCAGTGAAAAAGAACTAATGAAGGGGTTTGTGATTGAGATGTAAATAACCTTTTTGTTCTCTCTTGCTTTCTGTTGCTCAGTATTTTGTGAACAGAATTAACCAGGAATATTTGAAAATCCTAGGAGAGAGGCTGTTTATTGATCATGATTAGTTCTGCCTGCCATGCTTACAGTCCTCTGAAATTCATGTTTTAATTTGCATGAACTGACATGATTGGCCTGTTTAATGATTGAGTATTATTATTAATTTGAAAAACATTTAATTAAAATTTAAAGGAATTAGTAATAGGATATTGATGGCAATTGGTATATTAAATGGTTTCAATAAGTACTGATTAAGTCCCACAGAAATTGCATATGTAAGGAGATAGAAATAAAACTAAATAGGAAACTCAACAGTAGGTGGTCAAGCCTGTGTTACTGTTTTAGATCTACTTTGAGATCACATGAACAAGGTTTAGTTATATGAACTCTTTATATAATATTTTGTAGCACATTTGTTTGTATTTAAAATTGTATGGTTGTAGGAACTGATTCCTCTCCAGGAGTTTAGACTCACATAATCCTAGGACGATATTTCTCTCCTTTCCTCTTTTTATTGTACACAAGAGGAGGAATCTTGGTTCAGAAAGATTTTCTTTTAGGTACCAGGAAGATAACAATCCAACTGGTGGACATCCTGTTCTGTTACTCAAAAACTATGTCTGCATCAATTTCACACACACTGCAGAAAAGGGAAAGGTGAGAGACCTTTTCAAATCTGGCAGTGCAACAAATCTTCTTAGATGTCAACCTAAAGTGTTGGCAACACAAAGATTATCACACTAATTTTGAGTTCTAGGAGAATTTCCAGACTGACAGATGTAACCTTAGCTACAAAATCAGGCACTGTGGTGAGTAAACTAAAAATACAGAGTAACTTGAAACAAGATCTTGTCTTTTGGGAACTGTGAATTGTCAGAATTTATTTTAATTTCTCTCTAGCACGAGAAAAACACTTAAAAAATCAACCAAATTGAGAAAACTGTGAAACCAAAACTTAGGTTCTCCTTGAATTTCAATTTGATTTTGGACCTACTTTGCAGGAAGTAAACTGCAAGTATTTCAGTGGATTAGAAACATCAGTTTAGATCCAGAATAAAAACCAAAACCAACCAACCAACAACAAACCTTTACATTTTCCTAAAAAGGTATGTTGAAAGAAGTGTCATCCTGGGAATTTTTTGTTTGTTTCTTTTGCTGTTGGTGGTTTTGTTTTGTTTTGCTTTTTGTTTGTTTGTTTTGTTCTTGCTGTTGTTTTGCTTGGGTTTTTTATGTGTATGCAATTGCCACTTTCCAGTAGTCAAGAAGGGAGAGTTCTTAAACACACTAGTGATTAACTGCCATTATTATACGAGTTTTTTCTTGACAACTGACATTAAAAAAGGAAGCTTGAAGTCGGCAAAGAAAGGTATTCCTCCAGAATACATGAAATTGGGCCTAGTGTGCTGATTTCCCTTCCTTTCTGAGTCAGAGATCCATAAATCCTCCCCTCTGCTGGATATTGTTCTACAAATTTCTCCTAGGCAAGCTAACAGTAGTTTTATCCATCCACTGTTAGCAAAATATAAGAATAATCAATTAAATAAGAATGCAACACAGCCAAAAATACCATTGCATAGAGAGCTACATAAAAATTAGAGAAAATATTAAGTAGCTTTCTTTTTTTTTACCAGTGTCATATGCATTTAAAAGGTGTAAACCATGAACCTTTATTCCCATCTGCATTCCTTAGAAGATAGCATTTTTCACCCTGTTCCACAGAAGTGAACTAAAACCCACACTTATTCCTTAAAGCACTTACATATCTGCCTGACTTTAAGCTTTGGTTCAGCATATCAGGGTATTCAAAGAGACAGAATGGTACTTAGGGTGATTTTCTGAAACATAAGTGTAAGTGTCTCTCAGGAAGATACTAATGAGCATCAATTTCAATTTGTAGCTGTGTAAATATATCAGAAGATCCTCTGCATGGTGTAAAATACTTCAGTGCTCTTATGTTTTTTCAGATTCACACTTCTGTGAGCAGTCAACTGTATCAGGATCTGTGTCTCTGATTGCAAAGTCTGGGTGAGACCAATAACTCCAAGGCATGTGAATAACCCAGACTCACATGAACAGTTCTGTTGAAAGCAACAAAAGTGAAACAAATGCCCTAAGGCAAAAGCCCAAGAATAAAGTCCTCCTGCCATCAGAACATTCTGGGAAAGCATATTCTCTTATCAATGTCTTTAGAGCACTAAAATTTGTCTATCAGTTTAAAAAAATTTACTTCTGTTTTACTGTCACCCCTTAGTATATGACTGCCCAATGCACTTGTGACTGATCAATACCTGAATTTCTCAAAACAAATTGTTTTTCAAGCAGCATTTTTTAACTTTCAACATTAGACCATTTCCCCTCATTTTCCCATCAATTTACAACATTTTTATCACAAATTTATTTTCTGCTAAAAAGGAATGAGTGCTTCATTTCAGTTTGCTGTTATCCTTGAAGTCTGGTTATATCAGCACTGCTTTTAGAGCCAGTGGACTTTCACAAAATTAGTAGCTGGTAATCCTTCTTATGCTTTGCTATTTACATGTGCCAACTGCTGCACTCTGGAGCATACCAGGCTTCCATTGCAGTGAAAATCTCTCCTAAAATATTCCATCAGTTTTATTTTCTGAGAAAGTTGTTCACCTTGGTTCCTTCCAATTCATTACAAAGTTTTGTAGAGGCCAGGTTACATAAAAAGTACATGCTAAATAGACACCATTCAGGAGAAAAAAAAAGTTTTCTTGAGAATAACACATTAAAAAAATCCAAAATCCAACAAACAAAACCATGCAGTAAGAAAAAAAAATCAATAAGGTCATATTACGAAGTAGTGAACAGATCTGTTGTTTTATCTTTTGGAATTCAGAAATCAGCTTCCACTCTTTCCTTTATTTCTCATTTTCTATCTCTGTGAAGTTTTTCAAAGAGAGACCTGTCTGTAACTGATCAGTCTTCTCAACAGCAACATGAAATGCCTTCAGACTCTCTAACTTCAGGACTATTATCCTAGTATGGAGGAATCCCTTCTCACAGTCCAACACACATATGCTGGCAAACAAAACTTAGCTGTTGGATCAGAGAAGCTGTGCAGATATCAGATTACCATATGGGGAAAATGAGAAGATGAAGTGTTAGCATGGGAGAAATTCTGCTAATGCTCATCTTAATTCTGTGAGCTTACTTGGCAATAGTATAAGCATATCCAGCAGAACCTCCAGGCAAATCCCCACCTGTGGACAAGTAAGGAATTCTACCAGCTGAGCAAACTGTAGGCAAGTGAAGCACAGCCTGAGGGATGTGCACATGAGCACCATGTAACCAAGAAGGGGCTTTTCTCACCTGCTGCCCTTGCTGAATCTCTGCTAAAGCTGCCCCTTTCCTCAGATTTACCATTTATGCTGTCTTGGAAACAGAAAAGAAGCTGTAAAGTGCAACACCAACTTTGTCCTTTGCTGTTGTTTCTGCCTCTACATCCATCTGGTTCTCAGAAACAACCTAATTCTCTCACATTCCTGGAAGTGAACGGATCCATCTGTTTGATGAGAGGGTGAGTCAGCATGAGAACTCAGTATCTGTATGAAGGACCCTTAGTAAGAGATAGGAAAAGAAACAGATCATGTTTGCAAATTATATTACATTTCATTGTTATAACAGAGAAAAAATCTTCATTTCTTTCAAACGTCATCATATGCTGATAATTTTGTTTTTATCTTAGTGCTTCTGAAATGAATTCTGGCACCACAGGTATCATTTGTTGTATATGATATTTTCCTTCAAAACTCAGATGGATGTACCTTTGAAACACTGATTTTTACCTTGAATCAGTTTAAACATTTAAAAAATTTCATTGAACCATGGAAAACATATGTTTTGTTTGGGAAAATATACCTTCCTTTGTTTTGGATGTAGTTTGAAGTCATCAGCAAATACTAGCTCTCCTCCAGGAGAGAAAAAATCATCAATGTTAAAATCTGACAGGGAGAGTCAACTAGAAAATGGATATAACTTTCACAATCACTAAAGTTCATCAGTTCTAGAAGATCCTAAGTCAGCTTGAAGACAGCTTCACTGGACAAAGGCACAGAGAGAGCTTTGGTGCTCTTTCTGGCAGGTGAGAACCACCTGTGGTTTTACAGCAGCAGATATCTCAGCTGTATCCACTTTGCTTCACAGTGGAGAGAGATTACATTGCTCTTGTCTGAGAAGAGACAGACCTGAAATATGAAATTCTATGTAAACCGTGCAGTTGGTTATCGTGTATCTTTAGAACCTGGTTGGATTTCTGCCTTAGCTCTTTATCGACTTGTTTCCACTATTTATGTTTGGCTGTGCTCTGTCCACATCTGACAAAACAAGTTAAATTTGGCTCATGAATGCAGAGATAGGTGCAGAACTGAATTTTCTATTAAATGGTGTGCCAGCATGACTGGTTCATGTAGGGGTCTCTGTGTAAATTTAAGTTTCCAAAGCGTGTCCACGACTCTTCCTTCCTACCATGCATCACTTAACTGAATTAATCTACCCTGGTTCAGCTTTCAAGCACTCTTGATAGAAAGCCATTTATCTGTGAGTGGGATATCTCCTAATTGCTCAGTTCCATGCAACTTTCTAAATAGACTTTTACTCATCCCTTCAAGAAACAGAGGGCTAAAGCAGAGCTTTATAGGTCTGATCCAATGCAGGGAAATTACCAGGCTCATTTAGATCTCTTGTCAAACAATTAGTCTTTAAATAATTTACCTCAAGACAGAAAAGCCACTTCCAGAAACAGCAATGTGTTTCTGGAAGACACTGGCTCCCTGCATGATGGCTGCTGTAGCTCTCCACTCCTCTCCTTGTGACCCCACACACAGCAAATTTCCTTGGAGCACTGCATACAACAGCACAGAAATTGCCAAGAACAAACGTGGCTGGAAAACACTGGTCAAACCAGGAGAAAGCACTAGGAAGCAGCAAAGTGCCTAAATGATTTTTCTTTTATCCCCATTAGACAGGTGGCACTGTTTATATGTTCCAGCCAGATACAGTAAATCCCATTTGGTTATTTTTGTAGTGGGCAATGTCTATTTAGTGCCAATTTAATACCATTTAGGGTGGTATGTAATATTCTACTCAACCTGACAGTGGTATAATGTCATTTCAATGCAACAAAGCAAAGAAAATTACTTCCAAGCAAAGTACTTATAGACTGGACAGTTAAGGAGATAGCAGCCTGGTTTCAATTGCTGGGTCTACACATAATCCCTGAGGCAAACAACTGCCTGTTTAATATCACTAAGACTAAAACACTCTCTTTCTATTGTATCCCATGGAAGAAAAAACCTGCAATGTTTACAGAAGAGGATCCAGGATTCTGGATGAGATAAAGCTGCATAGGAAGGGCTGTACACCACAGTGTTAAGCTTTGGATGTCAAACTGTGACCATGAGAAACTATTCCTAGAAACAAATTAGCCCTTCTACCTGCAAACTTACACAAAATGAATCAGAGCTACATTTGCTGTACTTTCAAACGCTTACTTTTCAGACACAGCATGTTTCTTTTCCACATTTTCAAATGAACAACCTGGCCCTTTGTGTGCTGCTGCCATGGTGTGATTTGCTCCAGGTTTGTGCCTCATGCTCCATCTCTCTGTCCATGAGTGCATGGCCTCTCTGCAGATTTCAAAGCTACACTTATTTCTCTTTTTCTTTCTTTCAAATATGAATACCATCACCTTGTAATGCCAAGGTTTAATTTTAACTCATTCTAATAGTTTCCTACTAATGATTACTTTGTGAGTTTGCTGCTTTGTTTTTTTTTTTTTTCCTGGAGGCAAACAGATGAAAATTGCAATCACTGTGTGTATGTATTTGTATATGGGTGTACATATGTGTGTATATGTACAGATAACCATATATTTGTGAGCCAGCAGGCAGTGGGAGATTAGAGCTTGTGCTTTGTGACTGTGGGACTGACAGTTTTATAATTAATAAGTCTTGGGACACATTGTACTCTGGGCAAGAGAGAAAAAGAAACCTTGTGTTAATGCTTTGGTAATAGACTGCTCACAGGTGAAAAAACAAGGACTTTTAAAATGAAAGGATTGGATTTTTTTTTTTTTTTTTTGGTACCATGTGTTTCCAAGAGCATGAAAAGTCTGGGTAAACACCCTCCACACACAAATTCCTGTGATATTTGACTCATGCAGCCAGAACTCTGCTCCAGTCCAGCCCAATGTAGTCACTGTTTTGCCTGATAACTCCTGTACAAGCCGTGTGCCTGGTACACTAATGGGGAAACTGTCCAAACTGGGAATAGATGACTGCCAGTCAAATGCAGATAATTAATGTCACAGAGAGTGAAGAATAGATTAACAAAGAAGTCAGTCAGTTGGATCCTGTCCTAGTGTTTACTAATGACAAAGGCTTTGCTGCATCTTGGACATTTTATTTCATTTTATTTTTTCCCAGAGCAATCCCATTCTCCAGACTGTTGTTACTGCCTTCTAAAATGGACTTACACAATAACTTCATACAGATTAGAGCTGTGTGATCTTCTGTTTTCCTGATTCATTTGGACAGATCCTTCCTTCAACATTTATATCATCAGGATGGATTTTCATGTTGTGGTTTAGGATGGCCTTTTTTCTACCGATGTTTCTTTAAATGCATGATGGGACACCAGAAAACATCTTGTGCTCTTAGAGAAAGAGAATAAAACATGTGCATTATTTATTTATTTATTTATTTTAATTATTTTAAATTTTATTTTGACATTTGACACTCTCTTGCTTCCAGACATGGGCTCATGTTCAGTTCAAGAAAATGCTGACAGTCAGAAAGGGTACTTAGGCATGTGTTTAACATTAGCACATCTTTAATTCCTTTGGGCATTCAAAATTCAAAGTATGTTTAAATATCTTCCTTCTTGGGACATTAAATCTCTCTTTTCATTTTGATTTCTGCAGCCAACCTTTGCCTCTACCCAAGGCATCCTTTGTGCTCATTTCCATGCTGCTCTTCAAATATTAGCATTTTTAGGTTTACCCTGAGAGACATAGGCATATGAAGAAATGTTTATGAGAAATGCATATGTCCATATGAGAAACTAAGCAGGACAATCAATTTGTGTTTGGATTTCGATGAATAGCATATATGACAATATGTTAAAGTTATTAATTTTAATCTCTTGATTTAGTTTTCTTTTGAGATGAAAAAAAAATTTAACCTCATCCAAAAATGTTTTCCTCGTGCTATCAGAAGGAAAATGACCCTGTGCAATTTGATACAATTTTTGTAAGATCAAGTTATAGAAAGTTCAGTTTTGAATACTCAAAGGTTATATACATCCTACAGTCACTGATAAAAGCCTCAGGAAAACCTTTGTTCAGATTATTTAACCAGAAAATCCATTTTTAAATATAGGTGCATAGTTTGAAAACACCATGACAAAAATCTCTTTCTAAGATTGTGTGGGATTCACCTGACCCCTGAAAGGTCTAAACTGTAGATGTGTAAAAATAGTAGATGAAATAAAATAATTTCCATAGCCTACTGAGACAGATTTTATGTATATCAAATTTTAATAATATCAACAGTAACTGCCTAATAAAAGGAGATGTAATCCAGCCTGGGGATATTCAGTCTCTATGAAGTATTACAGACACACACAAAAAAGTATTTTCTGTGCCATTATGTTTTGAATTTATGATTTTTACATAATAGTGTTTTCCTATGCTGTTCACTCAGATATTACTTCCGTTTTGGGGTTCTGTTTAAATGCTTTCAACCTTGTCTATCTGCAGTAATCATAAAGGTCCCTCTTTATTCAGTAGGACTGAGAGGCAGATCTGAACTCTGGAGATATCAGTCTCTGCTACACGTTGAGGATACCACTGTGTCTAACAGAAAAAACGCTCAAATTCTACCCTTAGTGTCAAATAATGTAGAAATAAGTAAATAATTAATTACTATTAAGAATATCACAGGTAGTAAATCAATTTTTTGGGCAGTTTTAGTGATCTTCAGGGTTTTCCTTCCACTGTCCTCAGTGTGAATCTGACCTTCCCCTATTTTTTAAGATCCCATAGATTACACCAAACATGTGATCATAGTCTCTTGCCAGGCAGCTGCTCTGGTGTGATTTATAAATGTTTCTCTGGTGTACCTGTGTTTCTGGTGAATCTGAAATTGTGCACACTGCGACACTAATGGAGCAGTTTCGCTTCCTCTCACTCTCTGCTGGATGCCAGCCCAGGAGCAAGCAGCAACATGTGCCAAGTTTCAGGAACATGTTCCCGAGTTCAGAAATCTCTCATACACCTGTCCATTGTTATTACCATTCACAATATGCATTTCTTCTTCCAGCTGTCCTCCACATGCTGGCATGTGTTGCTCTGCATAGCAGACCTCTGTTAGATTTTCAGTTGCTGCAGCAGAAGACACAACAGCAAAAGATTTATTCACTTTTGTATGTCCTTACTGTTTACTCTGCTCTCTAAGGAACTAGGCACGTTGCCATTCCCATTACTGTATTCAGGGAGAGAAAAAGAGTGGATAATTCAGAATAATTTTCTGGGAGTGTCTTTGGGTTAACTGTGTTTGTCATTAGTGCATTGCTGTTTTGGTTTATTTTGAAAAAAGAAAGAAGAAAAGTGGGGTTTGATCCCCTACATGTTTTTAGTGGTCATGAAGGCAATTCTCTTTGTACTCAATCCAAGACAAACTTACACAATTCAGAAGAATGGGATCAGGAAAATATTTACTGACTCTATAGAGGTTGAGTCCTTCAGACTTTAAACAAGAGTACCTAATTTAGGAGTCTGTGTATTGCCACTGACTATACAAAGGAATTAAGCTCCTATTTGTGGCACTTAGGTGCTTAGAAAGAGATATCTGCTCCCCACGAAATGATGCAATTCACTTCCTTGCAGTGACAGCAGATCTCCAGCATTCTACCCCCACCAGCTCTTAACCTGCTGCTACACCCACACTTAGACTCCACTGAAATTCCATGGGAGGTATATGTAGGAAGATAAACAGTGAATTCTGGTTCACATAAAAAACATTACTGGAAACCAGGGAAGCATTTAATCTATACTGGAATTTTTATTGAAATAATGAAGCAAAATTATTTCAAGGTTTATGGATTAAAATTTATACTAGTCCATTATTATTTTGGATTTATTTTCTTACCTCCTATTATGATGCTCTGCCTGCCCACCAATATATGCTATCCCTTAAGTTTATTTTAGCAGAGTTTAGAAAGTCAGTCTTGCTGCCCAGAATAGATAGGAGACACTAAAAGGAAGTGCAAATTGGTAGAAGGTTGGACACAAGAATTGTTATTACCCTTTCAGTTTAAAACCTTTGAAATTGTTCATATATGGGGAAAGCATGGAGGTGAATTCTGCAAAGCAAGCATTACACTGTGTACCAGATAACAAGATTAAGCCAGGATTTCAGCTTTGGCTTTCCACCAGGCACAAAAGCTTGAAATCCTGTGAAAGATGGCAAAGAAAACCTGTCCTGCCTGCACATGGCAGGGATGAGGGGAGCAGGTGAACATGGAATTTTCTCCCAAAGAAGCATTGTCTCAGTACTCTACAGCTGACTGTATTCATAGGTTTTCATGGTGAGAGGAGACCTTATAACATTTCATCTGTGAGGTGAGTGTGCTATTGGTGTGATACAGACAGCAGCACTTCCCTTGAGACTGCTGCCATCGCTGCAGGCACTGGGGGCTCTGCAGAGGGAGAGGTTTCAGTGATGGAGCTGCTGTCCCAAGGTGGACAACACCCAGGGCAAAGGCTGAGCAGGAGGGCAACCCCTGAGCAAGGGCTCCACTCCATTCTCCACATCTCTGCATGCTCCAGGCACACCATCCCACCAGGGAACATCCACATTGCAGAAACAGGGGCAGTACTTCAGTAAGCAAAGAGCATGGTGGAATATTTCATTCCTCCATTGGGGGATGATACTCAATACATTTGTCACCACTGTGGAAACATGGTGTTTCTTTATTATTTTATTTTTGTCTACCTTAATCTTCCAGACACCAAAACTCATCTTTGCAACTTGGAAATTCATACTAGGAGAGAGGTAAGACCAAGTGACTTTAAATGACCCAGAGGTAAGCTTAACTCTTATTTTTACTTTATTAGTTACTTTAGTTACTTTATTAGGCTTCTTTGATGTTGACATCTGGTAAAAAGTCACTCTTACATCTTCCTAAACCAGTCTTCTTGTTGCCTGTCATTCAATGTCATATATTCTTTATTTATTACATTAACATATCAAAATTAAGTAGTTTTCCTTGCTTGTGTCAGGTGTCTCAGATCTATGAAACTCCTTCTTCCTAACTGCTTCATGAGTGACATGGTGCTATATTTTTTTAAAAGCTATTTTGATTTGGTAATAACTCCAACATAGGTCAAAATACAGCTACTAATGACATAAACATTTAATGATATAAGTGTTTTCTATTTCTATGCATAATTTAAGTGTGCTGTGCAATTTAACACTGATTAACTGCTGGTGAGACATTTCCAAGAAAAAAAAGTAAAAAAGATCTAGTCACTTAAACCCTAGTTAGAAAACAAGTGAGGAAACTCTGCTGGACCCTTTTTATCAGAAAGATTTTTAGTAAAAGTGAGGGAGGATAGCTGCCCTAACACAGTTTGAAATAGCCATAAATTTCTTAATGCATATTTCTGTGTTCTCTGAGGCTGATGTAGCAAAGGAAAGGAGGACTGGTGGTATCTGAGCAATGCTTTCAAAAGGTATTTCCCCTTCAAAATGTGTTTTGAGTACATGTGCTGTTGCTGTGGGAGAGTTATATTTGATTCTCCTGTGTAGAATCAAAATATAGTGCTTCAAAATGCTAAGCCACAAAAATGGATTTATTTTATTTGTTTCTTGAGGAGAAAATATCTGAGATTTTAGGTGGTTTTTAATTAGTATATTGGACAATAAAGGGGGGAAAAAAAAGGAAAACCCATTGTAGGCAATCAGATAATTTTATTTGATAGAAAACATTTTCTTTCTGGTTTAAATGTCATACCCAAAAGTTTAATGGAAGTTAACCAAACAGAGAGAAAGAGAAGGGAAATGGAGAACACAAACCCTTGCAAACCCTCACTAAAATCAAACACACCTCATTTTTCATAACAGAAAAAAAAAAAAAAAAAAAATCAGATTATTTTTTCCTTCCTTTTCTTGTTTTGGTGAGAAAGCCACAATTATTTTACTGCTATAGTTCAGATCAAACCAAAACAACATTTTGTTGTGATTTGCAGCTTGGCCAGTGTCAGAAGCTGCTGATCACTCACAGTGCATAGCACTTGTGCCACATCTCTGTGGCACACTGGCTGGCACCCAGGATTTCCGTGTGCTCCCTCTCAGCAGAGGCTGGGACAGCTCCCAGCTGCCCTGGGGTTTAAGATAAGGAGAATCCTGAGCAGCAGGTCACCACCAGCATGGTGGTTTTGCACAGTTTCCAGATTTCTCAGCTGCAGGTAGGGTTTGTCTCCCTCTCTGCCCCAGAGCAGCAGCACCTCCTGGGAGGAGCACAGGATCTGTGCAGGGGGACAGAGCAGCTGCCCATGCACTGCCTCTCCCTCCTGACATCTGTCTGCATTCAGCCTGGATCCTCTCCTCTGCTCCTGAAACAGCTTACTTGGCTGTGGAGAAAGGCCATCTGGGGCCAAACTTGAGGCCATATTTACTGAGACAATCTGATTTCTGCTCTGTGCACCCCCAAGCCACAAGGATGCATTGCTCTGACTCAATGCCCAAGGAGAAGGTCTTATCCTCCAATTCACAAGACATCAAACTCTTTTCCTTCACCTCAAAGTAAAGGCTAATACAACATCTGTAGCTTTTTAATACAGTGATTTTTGTTGTGAGGCCTGCTGAAAACAGCCAAATGTTATGCATTACCCCTTTTATACACCTTTCCCACATTCTCTGCATGTAATATATATTTAATATTTCTCATTAAGAAAGAAAAGAAAGAAAGAGAGAGAGAGAAAGAAAGAGAGAGAGAAAGAAAGAGAGAGAGAAAGAAAGAAAGAAAGAAAAAGAAAGAAAGAAAGAAAGAAAGAAAGAAAGAAAGAAAGAAAGAAAGAAAGAAAGAAAGAAAGAAAGAAAGAAAGAAAGAAAGAAAGAAAGAAAGAAAGAAAGAAAGAAAGAAAGAAAGAAAGAGAGAAAGAAAGAGAGAGAAAGAAAGAAAGAGAGAGAGAAAGAAAGAGAGAGAGAAAGAAAGAAAGAAAGAAAGAGAGAGAGAGAAAGAAAGAAAGAAAGAGAGAGAGAGAAAGAAAGAAAGAAAGAAAGAAAGAAAGAAAGAAAGAAAGAAAGAAAGAAAGAAAGAAAGAAAGAAAGAAAGAAAGAAAGAAAGAAAGAAAGAAAGAAAGAAAGAAAGAAAGAAAGAAAGAAAGAAAGAAAGAAAGAAAGAAAGAAAGAAAAGAAGGAAAGAAAGAAAGAAAGATAAATGTAGTGGAGATCAGAGTTGAACATCTGATATAGTCCTGCAAAGTACCTCAATCCTGGTCTGTGAGATTTCTATCATTTCAATTCTGGTACCCCTTTGAAGTGAGTCTGATAACTGCATCAAATTCCATGGCACTTCCATGAGTTTTGTAAATATGTACTAGGGTAAGGTGACCAAATTCATTCCCAGTGATGACCTAGGACAAGATGAAAACAGCCAGATATTTAAGTGTGGAAGGATTGTGCATTAATCCTCCCCAGCTTTTAGCTGCCCCTACAAATAACTGCTGTTTGATACAATAAAGATTCAAAGATCCCAATAAGCAGCATTACACATGGAGACTCTGGAAGAAAGGCTATCTGGATTCAAATAGATAAAATGTTCCATTATGAATTACAATACACATCTACTGCAATAATTTGTGTCAATCAAATTGTCCTAAAGAAAACAGTCAATATCAAATAAGATTCTGCAGTCAACGGGCCATAGTCATTTCTGTGGTTGATCCACTGAGGTTAATAGAGTTGGAAGGAGAATAAATAAATAAGACATAATAGGGAAACAGTGTGCCATCTGGAAAATAAATGGAGGAAATAGAGGGAAAGCCCTAATCTAGCACATCCAGGGTTTCAATTTCTCCTCTGCTATCTGCACTATCTAATGAGCAGCTGCATGAAGTTATCACTGGTTTTCAGGAAAGCAGAATCCTATTTCAGGGCAGCCCACAGCTCTGAGCATTACTACAGTTCTAAAAGTCTCTCTTCCAGCTCATTAATTTCCCTTGATCTCACTGTCCATTCCTGACTTAATAGATTCCTCTTTCCTTCTGTAAAAGGAATGGTGACCCAGGGAAACATTTCTCTTTAATGCACCCTGTGGCTTAGTTTTTTCAGACATTTCCTGGTCTCACAAGGAAAATATTTCCCATAGACCTTTTACTCATACTACAATAACATATTCCCTTATGAGCTCTGAATCATCATCCTTTAAGTATACATTTTCTGATCTCTTTGTTCTGCTTTCCCATAGACTGATGAAGAGACTGTAACTCCCAAGATTGCCTTCTTTTATTTTTAGTATTTTTTTTCTATAGATTAGCCTGTAATTTGGTGGTTTTCTTATATTTTATGTTCTGATAAAAACACCCTACCATATCCAATTACATCTCTTGTGTGCTCTGACATTATTTTTAAAATAATAACAGAACTAATAGCCCATTTGTATAATTATATACATACATATACAATGCAGAATTTATATCTCTAGATACTCCACAGTTTGATGTCTCTTTTATTATTCTCTATTTCTATATAATTATTGTTATATAGTTATGTATATCTAAATATGCATGCATGCCCAAGTAAAATAGGTACTATCGAAAAATGCTATTAAAGTCTTCTGATTTGGAGATTACACAAAGTAGAATATATAAAGTATCACATTTTGCTAGAATCTTACAGAGATCTCTTGCAAAATTTAAGAAAGAATGGAAAGCAAGTGATTTTGCTAAAATGTCTGATAAATTATCAAAGAAATTGCAGCTGTAGAGGAATTCTACAAAAAAGGTCCAGCTTCTAGATGTGGAATTCCAGAAATGACTTTTGATTTCAGAAGTATTCAGTTCTAACAGAATTTTTCTAAAGCCTGAGAGTAAAGGGAGATGTGACAGATGTACTGCAAATCTGGCACTGTGAAGGCTCCTCACCCCAGATAACTGCAGAGGAGTAGAATGCAGCATCTCCAGCCCAGCTGCTCCTCTGGGGTTGTAAGCAATTGAGAGGAATATGCATTTCTCTTTTAGGGAGCAATCCATCTGACCTGGCTTAACTGCCTACCTTATGGGGAGATCAATTCAGCCTTAATTCTTATTGACTACATTTTCTAGATCTCTGTTGGCTTAAAGAAATCCATGTTGGCCAGCTCAAATTTAATAAAATGAATCCCAACTCTGAATTATTATCTCAGCCTGTCTTATATGTAGAAGAATTATTCTGTAGGAAAAGTTGAAATTAAAGGTAGCATGGCCTGCCTAGGGAGTGCAGGAAAAAAAGTCTGATGATTCATTAGGTGGTTTTCTCATCTGAATCAGCCTTGACTACATGGTTAGAGAATGTGATGAGGATAACATTATTTTCAGTTTAATTTTAATCATACATCCTGAGCACATCTTTAGAAAATCATTGGACAACATTCATTTAGAAGCAGTGATTTTAATAGCAATGCTCTGGTAAACCTTTGTCAGAGATTAGATTTTAAAGAACAAAATCATTTTTCTCCCCTTTATATTTGATGGATATAACATGGCATACATCTCCTGTCCTAGACTATGATAATGTCTTTTCACTGTGCAAAAATCCAACAAGCTTTCAGAAGAGAAAACATTGTGAGTTCTTAGGTGCTACTTTCCTTATCTAATTTGGGATTTCAGGAAATTTCATCTCTGATCCTGAAATCTATGTTATTTTCACCTGGCGTGAAAAAGAATAAATCTGATAAACATCTGTTCCGATTTCCTCATACCAATCCCAATAAAAACTTATCTCTGCTATTTGAGGAGCAATATTTTTTTCTACAAAGAAGTTTAGTACATTCAAATATTACATACCTGACCTTGAGGATCTCCAGCTTAAAACCAAGCTGAATTTTATAATTAAGCCCTCTGAGAAAGTTGAGAGATTTGGGCTGGTCTGAATTATATCTGTATTCATTGGGCACACAAGCTTTCCCTGCTTCAAAATAAGTCACATTATATTATGAACATTTACATTATAGAGACAACAACTGGCAGATGCCCCTTCCACCAACAGTTATAAATCAATCCTTCATTGGATTTTCCTGCTGAAGCTAATTCTGTTGAGGAGTCTTGCCAATCTGTACTCTGTGAAACAGCAGCCAAGGCAGCACAGGAGCCAAGGCAGCACAACATCCATTTCTGCATTATTTGCCTTTTTTAATCCAATACCCATCCTTTTATTTCACCAGGACTTTTCTTTTGCAGAAGAAAAGGGTGAAGCAAGGGTTTTGAGAAGCTGTATTTCTGAGGTGTCTCTGGTTGCAAATTGGCTTTGCTGATGTTTTACAGAAAGAGCTGCACAGGGCCAGTTTCACAGTGGCCATAGGACACTGTGTGGCACCAGTGAGGATGCACTGTCCCACCAGGCTTCTGGAACTGGGCCTGGGTACATTTCTTCACTTGTGTGTCTGGGGACCATACAGCCCTCGGTGACTAAAGACCTGCTTATTTCCCAGCTACACAAAATAAGGGACAAAAAGGAAAGAAAAGAAAATAAAAAAATATATTTAAAAAAAAAAAATTGATGTCTCTGTACACATGAATACTGTTCTGGCCTATTGTCAGGCCACATTATAATTAGAGGATCCAATTAGCAATTGTTACTCCTTCTAGGTTCATTTCTGATCAGCTACACTTACATAACAAAAAAGCTGCTGGCTTGCTTGAACAGAAATGAAGACACAGAATTAGCATTGTTTTCTGCTGGAATAAAAGAGGTTTTATACTTTGGCCTGACAAATGCATACAACATCCTGTCCAGAAACATCCCTTGAACAAAAAGTACAAAACTTAATTTTGCTCACTGAGTTAATTATTCACTAAGTGTTTCTTAAGCATACAGTTTAATAAAATGGAATGTAATTTTAATGGAAAGAGTTATTTTCTTCAAAATCACACCACTACTCATTATCACTATTTATTATGCCATGGTTATGCTGCAGTTACAACAGAGGATTGCATATCATTACTCACTATTTCAGCAAGCAACCCAGTCATATGACAATACCTGAACCAAATAGTGTTGGGTTTCTCCTTTATCTTTATTTTAACCAACAGCCAGGATTGTGTCAACATAGCAGTGGCCTTACAGTGCAGTTCACAAGCATCACTGGTGTGGATTTTACCTACTCATGTTTCCACACATCTGAAATGTCCCACTCTGTCAGACCCAGCAGTAATCAGTAATTTATTACCCAGCAGCTGAGCTGTGCTCTCAAGGCCTGTGGATACTAAAGGAAACCTCCCTTTGATGAGGTCACCCATAACTGTCTCCCAGCAAGTCTTCCATTTTCTTCTTGCTCCTCCTGACAACTGCTTGCCAGAGGCTTAGCAGCACTTCAGAGGAAGCAACCAGTTTATGGAGAGACTCCTGATATTGTCACCAGGTACATGGACCTCAGCTGCTGGTGGGAGCAGACCCTGAGCATGGCTTGGAGGCCTGTCACACACAGGTGCTTGCATGTCCCCAGTGCTTGGCTTTCTGCCCCAGCATGGACTGGGACACCTCCAGTCATCAATCCTCATGCTCTGGCCTCACGTCCCTCCATGGCTCAGTTGTTCTGAAGGAAGAACTTGAAAGCAGCAGCTATAACTCCTACACACAATCTTAGCACAGGAAACACCAGCTAGAAAAGTCTTCAACCAAACATCTTTGGACAAATTTTAGGGACTTTGCCCCAGTGCAATTTGCTCATTATCAGTCCTTGTCCTGCAGGGTATGGCAGGCTCTGGGCTCTGGCTCCATTCTGTGGAGAGTTGCATCCATCACAGGGACATCTAGGGTAAAGGGGAAGCAAAAAAACTGGTGCATGGCTGTGCCTCCAGTGTCACCAGGATGACCTGAAGTTCTCATCCTTCCTTTGGATGCTTTTCTGCTACTGTTTTGAGAAAACCCTCACATCGTGCCCTTATCAACACTTCTGGCAAGGCAAACTTTGCCATCCTCAGAGAAAGCCAGCCTGCAGGTGTGGAATAATGTGTGAAGCCACTTCGGCTTCTGTATTCCAGGTGAGATCTTCTCTTTCTTTGAAAACATCAAAAAAATCCCACTACCTGACCAGCATGAATATATTGACTTTCAGCACTATGCACCACCTCTGAAGCATTGCTTCTGTGCCATAGGGCAAAAATATGGAATCCAGTGTGTATATAACTTCTTCTAAATGGAATTAGTGTGTATATAATTTCTTCTAAACAGTTAAGACAGAGAAAACCCCATTTGATCTGCTTGTACAAAGAAAACTAACTTGGTTTTTAAAAAGCTGCTTCTTCCAAGAAAGGAATGGAAAGACCATGTTGTTTAACAAAGATATTTTTGCGTTCAGTGTTACCTTTTTACTTCCTGAGAGGTACTCATAGAGGCAGATCCAGATAGCCTGTAGTCTGAGTCACAGGTGCAATTTTTAGGGTGAGATTTGATGGTCCTCCTCCACACCTCGTGCTTTCCAGTAAAAGCCGAAACAATCCCACAGGCGCCGCTTTTCACGGAGCCCAAACCGAAGGGAGCGTGCTACACGGGAGAAGGTTACCGTTTATTTTGGGCCTGCTGTGTCATCCAGGCTTGGCCTGAGGCTCACCCTGTAACCAGCAGCCTTGGGCAGCAAGTCACAGTGTCAGATTTTTAGGTTAGAGAGGCCCCGCTCAAGTATCTGCAATCAACATTTCACAGCCGAAGAACCGACACTGACTAATCCCCACTTTTTTCTCAGCCACACTTTCATTCAGTTAATTAACTTTGTTTTCCTTTGATTTGTTTGCAGACAACAGAAAACTATTTAAACAAAGACTTCTACCAAGAAGGGTTATTGATGTCAAAAGGGAAAGGAAATTGCTTAGCATTTTCTGCAAAGAACTTCAAAAAGAAAAGGTTGAAGGAAAGGCACTGAGCCAATTGTATCCTTTCAAAGCCAACACTAACATCTTTGCAACTTTCTTATCATTTTAGGAGCACTAATTATTAGCCGTGAGCCAAACACGGGTTTCTTTTTTTATTTTTAAATTTTTTTAAGACATAAAGCAACAACCTCCAGCTCTTTGTGGAACCTTCCCCAGCACACAGCTGCTCTCCAGCCCCCAGATGAGACTCAGGGCACAGGTTCAGCAGCCCCAAGCAGGGGCTGGTGGTCGCCCACAGCTGGGTCTGTGACAGCTGGGCAAGACACCGTGGTCTCCAAATGGCATTGAGGTAAATGAATCTCCTTTTGGTTGTTCAGCTCTGTGATATCTCTTGGTCCTAATGACATGATATAGCATTAATTGCAATTCTTTTTTTTTTTTTTTTGTTGACTGATTTTAGCTCTGGTGCTAGCATTCATAAGCACATCACAACAGCCAAGATGTACTGCTGCTTCACATGTAATGTTAATAGCAGAGTGAACTTCAGTGTCTCAGGTCATCCTTCATTAGTTTATTATTAGCTGCAACTAAAATATTTTGGGGTGGAGGTGTTTGAAGTTAGACACCATATTTTGATCTCATAATTTAAAATACTTGTACCATTTTTTAAGTTTTCTTAATCTGCCTGCTGCTGACATACCTTGTTTAAGTAAGCAAATAAAAACATCAGGCTTATCTTTGAAGCTGATTACTTTCAAATACTTATCAAAGCTTTTCCTTTCATGTTTTCAGAACCAACTCACCGAGGACAAGTAGTAAACATTTTCTTTCACCTTCTGACTGAGGTTTATTTACTTATTTAAAGGCCTGTTCACTGCAATTGCTCACAGAGAGCTCACCCAAAGCAGAATATAGCAGTGAGGTACTTTATCTCAGTTTCATTTGAATTAGGTAGACATGCTTAATAAATAAAATGGTCAGTGACAGAAATAAAATGTTGTGGGAAATAATATTTTAAAATGCTTACTCTGTGAAATAAGATGCAATGGGCAGAAACTGATGCACAGAAAGTTCCACCTGAATATGAGGAGGAACTTTCTCCACTGTGCAGTGACCAAGCATAGAACAGACTGTCCAGAGAGGCTGTGTAGTCTCCCTCACTGGGGATATTCCAGAACCCCCTGGATGCAATCCTGTGCCAGGGCTCTAGGAGACCCTGCCTGAGCAGGGAGGTTACCCCAAGTGGACAATGTGCTCCCTGTGTATTCAGAGTGGAAATCTCACTTAAGATGTTGCCCAATTGATCAGATGTTTGGGACTTGGGAAAGAGAGACCTTGAAAAGAGCAATAATGGAAATAAATTTAACTTCTAACCAGAGTGAGATTCCCTAAAAACACAAAACCATGAACACTGGATACTTCTCAAAAGTATTTTAAGGTAATTAAAAATGCCTTTCACATATTAAAGGTCTCTCTGAGGGTCTTGGCAAGCTACTTCATGACTATAAGCTTAGTTCAAAGATACAAATCAAATAATAAAACTTATTTTGGGAGGACAGTTTTATGTTTATGAAATAAATTTCCATCCATTTCATGTATGTAGCTTATTTCCCCTCATCAGTTTGCTTTGTAACTTTAATAGAGTTGAATATTGCTGTCTTGTTCAGCCAAGTAAATGCTGCTGATTTCAGGGGAGTGTTCTGACATGGTCAGTTATTACTAGAGATTGAACTCAAGCAATGGTTTTCCTTCACTTTGTGTGAAAAAGCAACTTAAAGACAGAATTGCCTCAATGCAAGCTGTGCACATACTATAGAGAACAGCATTTTCCTAAGAGATTTTGGATTTTACTTTATCTGTTTTTCTACATTATTGACTATAAACTGAATAACCACTGCTTGTTGCTGAGGGAGATTTTAGTATAAAAGGTCATGCATGACATTGTAAAATGTAGAAAGTATTTTTAGGAGATATTTTTTCCCTTCCCTAATAGCTATATTGTTCTTTAACTTGTATTTCATTGAGAAAAGATTTTTTTTTAAAAAAAACCCAAAACCATACTAGTGCTCAGTCTCTGACTCTTCTTCAAAGGATCTCTTATGTTTACATAAATGGGCCTATAAATTTGTGCATATAAATATCTACATGCAAATATATATTAGTGCTTCTTCATAAATAGCATTTCTTCTTACATTAATAGCAGTTTGTGTTAAAAACCAACTAGACAGGGATATTTCTCAGGAGTGTTTCTTGAACTAACTTGCAAAATCTTTAATTCTAGGTGAAAGCTTCTAAATAACTAAAGGTAACTACAGATTGCAATAGCTCTCATATCCCATCAGTTCCATTACAGAGTAAGTGTCTGGGACTCTTGAAACATTACAATCATTACAGTGCAGCTTTTAGCATAAGTTAATTTGCTTTACCTTTGGAGATTTATAGCTAAAACACAGAAGTGTGGAATGATAAATTTGGCAGGTCCTGGATAGCTCATCTCATCCGTCCCTTTGGTCATCCTGAGATACTTTTAGAAGATTTCCTTAAGGACTTACTGCAATAGACATTCCCAAAGTGCCATGGGCACTGTTAGTGCTTTGCTTACATTACACACTCTTCCTGATATCTAAAATGGGTCCTGCCAAAATTCACTTTCATGTATTTCCTGCTGGTTTTGTCTTGCAAAGAGAGAATAAATTCTTCCACTCTTGTGTAGCAGTATGCTGCAAGTTCTGCCGGCAAACCCTAAAACTCAGCTATGGTGGTGCAGTGCCCCTGCTGCCTGCCCCATCTCCCCTCAGCCCTGTGATCTCAGATAAGTTCTTTATGTCTTGGTCTTTATGAAAAACACCTGGGCTCAGCTCCTCTAGAGCTTATCAGAATCACCATGTGCTCCCAGGAACTAGTGCTGTCTATTGACCACAGCCTTGGAAACTCATCCTTCTTGCCTGAATGGTAACTCAAGTGGAATAACAATTTTGTTACTGAATTTTCAAAGAAAGTTGCCTACCCGAATTGTAGTCAGGATGGAAAATTATTCTGTCTTGGCCAACTCTCTTGTGGCCCTATAAACAGCCTTCCTGAGATCCTTTGAACTCTCATGGCCTGCAGGAGGCTGAAACCATCAACCCTCCTCTGAGTGGGGCCTCTCAGGATGAGAAAACTCTCGTTTGTTATACCTGGACAACCTCCACTGAACACTGGTGACACAGCCTGGGCTGATTCCCACACTCCTCATGCAAAGTCCTTCCCCCTCTGAGAAGATGCAAAGGCATCTGACATGAGCACTTCACTGAGATTAGGGGAATTGTTCACAGTCTATGTACTTTTGTGCAGCCTTCCTTAGGTCTGTGTGCATGCAAGTGTGTGTAGGCTACAGTAAATGTGCTATGAACTGTGCCCTCCTAGATCCTTAAATACTTTAGATTTGTAAATTAGGCCTGTGCATGGGTTACTGTTGTGCTATAGTAGATCCTCTAGAATCTTTAGTTAAATTTTTTGTCTTAAGCTGTCCATTAAGTGCTGTTAAACATTTAGGCCTTAACTGCTGGTGAAGTCCAGGGCTCAGTCTGGCAAGGTGTCTACTCTTAACCTTACAACTAAATGGGAGGGTCTCCCTTATTCCTTTTTATCCTTCTTCCTTATCCTTACCCTTACCCTTACCCTTACCCTTACCCTTACCCTTACCCTTACCCTCTCCCCCACTCCCTGTAGATAGCTTTTGTGTTTATTTTGGGTTTAGATTGATTGAGTTTGAGTTTTTAGTTTGCTTTCTCTGTGTGTGTTTTAGCCATAAAGTAAAAAGTAGAGTGGACCTTGCCAATGAGCCTTGTCAAGCTTTCACTTTTACATGAAACATGCTTTTCCAATACCTTTGCCAGCAGTTCTTTAAACAACCCAAAACACTCATTCACGACTCAGCTGTCTCAACCTTGCCTCATTTTTAGTGCACAATGCCAGTTCTTCCCAGCATTTCCTCTCCCCAGTCATGTTGTCTCCAGCTTGTTCTGCTCTGGCTTGTATCTGCAGCTCACCTGAAGGGAGGTGTCCAAACCAGAACTCAGTTTCCAGAGGAGGCCAAGCAGAGCCCAAGGATTACTGTGTGTTTCCTACAGGCAGTAGGAAACCTGGGCTGGGTGCTGACATGGCTGTTCCACTTCCAGTTCCAGAATTACCTCATTCCTTTGGCTATCTCTGACTGTTGCCATGCTGCAAAATAGGCAAAATCCCTTTGATGCTTTTGAATTTTTCCAGTTGATCTGAGTGGGTTTGGTTACAACATTATCCAAATCTTATGACCAATATCCTTAATGGAACTTAAATTCCAGGTAAAAATAAATTACAATAAAAACTCCCCTAGTCCCCCACTTCCAAAACCTCAGAAAGTTTTGTACACACAGGCACCACAACCCAAATATTAATGTTGAAAGAAAATGAAAATAATACTGTGCTTATAAGAACATCAGAGGGCAATTGGTGTAATTTCCATCTGGACTGTCCATGCATGTGTGTCAGTTGTAGAGACAAGCTAAACCTTTTTTCTTTTCCAAGCCTAACAGTGAATGATCATTATTAAATATGTCTTCCTATTCTTCTGGAGCAAAGTGACTCTAGATCTTGTTTAGAGCATGCTAGGCTAACCTCTGAAGGAGCTATAAGGTCATTATAGCTATTTCTGTGATCTTTTGTGCCAGGAGGTGACATACTTTACACAGCAGGTGATTCTCACTTCACACAGCCCCTGAGAGTCTGATAAGGCTATTATTCATATACTACGAGCAGAGAGCTGAGGCTCAGATAAACTTCAGGGCTGTCAAGTTTATAAACTTATTTTAGATTCCCTACTAGAAACACAGTCTCAGGAACACCAACACTTTTTAGAACACTTTTCAAACCCCACTGACTTCATTTGCAGCAGTGAGTGCTCAGTTTTGGAAAATCTGTCCCCATATGATCTAAGATGAACAACCAGAAAATGAGTAATGTGCAGTAAAGGCTACTGATGAAAAATTTGGTTGAAGTGAATTGCTTGGCTCCATCAAAAATGCCACTGATGCACAGATCTGGATTCTCATAGCATTTAGTTGTCTTAATGATTAAACCATCTTTTCTCGACACTTCTCTTCCATTTACCACAAAACTTTGAACTTCTATATGTAATAAGGCAAGAAGCCAATTTGCAGCATGCTCATTTCCTCCATGATCCTAATTCATTTCTCAGACACTGTTTGCTATTGTACTGGAGGAAGCAGGTTCTTAGGAAAAAATAATCCATTGTAGGTAAATCATAAAGATAGGCCTGTATGGAGAAATTTGGCAGTAGCTGGGATCATCTAATTCCTCAACTCACGTTGGTCAGACTCATTTCTCCCAGTTTCAGATATCTAATTCAGACAAAGTCCTTCATGCTCTAATTTCTTTCTCACAATTTTTTTGGGGGAAAGTGTGGCTAATCTGCCCAAAAGTCTATTCTGGGATGTAAAAATGATTGATTCTCCACATACTATAAAAACAGAGTTGATAAAATTTAGTTGTTTGAACTTAAACACATACTACTTACATACCTATCAACTCCCAGTTGCTCCCTCCTTTACTCTCTTTAATTTCTTCTCTTGGGTCTCCATGTTTTCTCCTGTTCAGGTGTCTTTGCCTAGCTCTTACCCAAAGTATCTTTTTATCTCTACCTTTTTGGTAAATCTCCCAAGAAATCTGTATGCCATCTCCTCAAGACCTACCTCATTTCACTAACTCTGAAAAGAAAAAGGACTTCAAAAGCTGTTGTCCTATAGATATCCAAATCTCTATGGCATTTGGTGATGAGAACATTTTTGGATCATGCACTTGGATCATCTTTCTGAGACCTCTCAAGGTCACAGTGCCAGTTTTTTCCAGCTGTTCTTTCTCCATCTAGATAGCAAAAATTCTGTGCCTGGCAATAAAAATAGGTCTACCAACCTGTCCTCAATTATCATATTGTAGGAGCCTTACTGCAACTTTTCTTTTCTTAAAATTATTTTTTACGTGGCAATAAAAGTGTCTTTTTTTTCTCATTATATCATTCTGTGCAACTGGTGAATATCTTTCTTGTTAATACCCCCTCCCCTCCCGAAAAAGTACCCTTGAGCAGAAAATTGACTTGGACAATATCACATTTGAATTCATGATGCTATTATCAGCTGAAATCAGGGACAACCAAACTTATCTGTTTTGCTATATTACCTAACAGAAAATAAACGATCACTGGAAGTGAAATGCATTTGCTGCAATTATGTATAAGCTGCACTGAGACAGGAATAGACACAGAACTGATAGAGGATTGGTCCTAAAGGGGAGTAGGGGGCCATGAGGCATTTCCTGGGGTTGTGACCTGTGCCATGGGAATGCACATGCCCCGTGGCTAACGAGGGCTGGGGAGATGCTCCAGCCCAGCCCCTCTTCCTGCGCTCATCAGCCTCCGGGGACAGCGGAGGAAGGGGGGACAAGAACCCAAACAAACAAAGGAAATTTTAACCCCAGCAGACCGTACTATTTAAGGTTTCATAGAGCACTTTGAAGCACTAACAAGGAAGTCCCTAAGCAAACAAATGCTGTTATTGCACTGAAAACGTTGCTAAGCCAGTTGATGTGGCTCTGCTCATGATCTAAAGCTGCCTCTGGAAACCTGAGGAGCCGTGTTTGGTGGGAAGGACACAAAAGCAAGAAAGGGAATTATACATACAAATGGACACAAATTCTATGTGCTCTGCTAGAGTATATAAGCAAGTAATTTGAAAGTTGAAGTTGTTTATTTAGTGAATTTTAAGGTAATATTTTGCAATAAGGAGGGACTTACCAGAAAGTCAAAACAGCTAAAGGTGCTGTAAAGGCACATGAAGAAATTCTACAAATTTAAAAGACTTTTCAGTATCAAATATCCACATTTTTAAATCAATTTTAGAAATGAATCAGTGGCAGCTCTTGAATCCTGTGATTATTACAGGGCAATGAAAACAGGAGGACTGAAATTAAAAAAAATTAATTTCCCTTGAAGGATGCCTTATAGATTCATTCATAATTTTGGTAAAAACATAAATTAAAAAACACTTCTACTAATCAAAATTTTTGCCTTGTTGTCTGAATTCCAGCACCTAGTCTCTTAAACTAAGTAATTCAATCCCTGTAATCCATAATGCACAGAATTCTACTGACATCTGTGCTGTTTCATTTGTGAGGGTGAGAATATCCATCTGAGGTTACAAGACCATAGTATTGATTTGCAAGCACTGATGGTAGGGTTGAATGCTTTCAAATTTTACTTAATATGTACATTTCACCATAAATAATAAACAAAATAGTCTGATAAAAACAGTGCAAATGTAAGAGGGAATAAGTAAATTGCCTGAGTTTTGGGGAAAAAAGTGAAAGTATAAAAAGAAAAAAAAATCTAGAGACATACAACAGATCCTAATAAATCTGCAAGAAGCATAAGTGACAAAACTCTGGAGAAAAATCTCCCTTTAATATTTAGTTTTGGAAAGTTCTGAAGAACTTCCAAGACCAGAAAGTTCCAAATATTTATATTTATAGATATAGATATAGATATATTTATATATACATATCCTGTTAAATTTTGCAAAGAATATTTTGCTGGTTGCTGTAGTATTGAAATAACTAGATACAGTTGAAAAAAATCTTATTCATTTCATTACAGAGGAATCGATCATAATTCAAGTAATTACATTCATTGTAAATTTTTTCCATTCATTTTATTTTTGAGAATATTTTTCCAGGAATAGCTGTGTTTTATATTTTTCTCTGAATTACTATGGAAAGGGGAAAGTGTTTAAGAAAGTTCATGCTCTTGTTCATTTTTTAAAATATTTTAAAGAGTGCCTGTAGGCACACACAGGTCTAAGTCTTGAATACATCCATTTCTTTTGGGGCTTATCCTTTTCAGCTGACCAAGATTTCTACACCCTTAATGAAAGTTTAGTGCTTCCTTATAGAATGTTTGGTGCTTCATGCACCACTTCTGCAACAAGCTGTTTAGAATGGTATTAAGCATTCTGAATATTCAGCATTAAACCAAAGAATTCATTGCATTTGTTAAAAGAGGAATTTCTGTCTCCAGCTGTAGTAAACACTTTAAAAAAGACCATTCCCTCCTGGACAGAATGCTAGGATTTGTTCATAAGAATTGCACTTTTCAAAATTCACATGGAGAATGCACTGATGGTGTTGGTAAGGGCTCTCTGCATGGATAGAAATCCTGCAGACTCCATTTTCCACGGGACTCATAGATCACCATGATCACCCTCTAATGCACTGTTTTGAGAAACAGCCAGTTGTGCCCAGGGCTATAGGACTAATCAATACCTAATGGTTTCTACGGAAATTTAATATCCTAAGTCAAGCGTCTTCCTGCAAAAATTCTTTGGACAGGACTTTTATTTTCACAAAGTCAATGTAAATATTTGCAGGCTGCAATCAAGAAACTTGTAGCTTTTGAGATTTGTTCCTTAGCTGTAACAACTTGAACTTGTTCAGGTTCCTGAAAGATATAACATCTCAAATCCTTCCATTATTCATTTTAAATTGCCATTGAAACCACCTTTAGGATTTATTTCTCTGCTTTTCCTTTGACTTTTCACAAAAATCTTCTGGGAAAGCTGAGAATTAGCACATTCCCAGCACATACTACTAGACAAAGTGCCTCTCTAGAGTAAACCACCTCTGAATTTAAAGTCAGATATGTTAAGTAAGGGTTGTTTTATTTAAGTACTTTTGTGACATACATTATGAATATAAAGCCACTATATCAGCTCTGAGTAGGGCTGTATATAAACCTTTTAAACTGTATCCTCCTTAAGATGATAGAGGAAATCTTTGCATGAATTACAGCTTCAGGCTGCCCAGAAGGAATCTGTTGCCCAGAATGTGGTTAAACAATTTTTTTAACTAATTCTAAAGGCTCTCAAATACAACTGATTTTTGCAGAGCTCTCCATTCTTTTTTCTTCTATTCTAAATTGTAGTCTGTGGGATTAATGCTCAGTTTGTAAATATCTCTAGACACTTTTCTGTCATTGTAGAAAAAAAGAAAAGAATTTGTGAGATCTGCCAAAAGTAATGTAACTCAAATTTGATGGCAATACTGATTTATAAGCATTCTGTATTCACACCACAGAAGTAACTTAGTAAAAATGATCTTCCACTCCTGAATTTTACTGTTTTCTATGTATCTTCAAAGGAGTAAAAATTTAGGAAGAACAGATCCTCTCAGCTTTTTTAATGTTAGTGTTATTCAGAAAATGAAACACTGAGTAGTAAAAAGCAACCAAAAACCCATCACCACCACCACTGCCACGACCACCAAGAAAACCCCAAATCAACCAAGCAAAAACCCAAACCAAACCAAACAAGCAAACAAAAGAAGCAAGGGTATTTATTTTTCTCCAGGGGTGATATTTTGCAAAAATTGGAATAAATAGAACTTTAAGTGTGAGTCTAAAAATTCCCATAAGATATTATGACTCTATTACTAATTATATCCCAGTTTACACAGAAGATGCTGAGTTGTGAGGGACCCATGAGGATCATCAAGCCCAGCTCCAGCCCCTGCCCAGCTCCATCCCCAAGAGTGACCCTGTGCCTGAGAGCATTGTTCAGATACTGCTTGATCTCTGCAGGCTGGAGCTGTGACCACTGCCCTGGGGAGTGTGTTCCAGTGTCAATTTGGAAATCTTTTACACTTTTAATGAAAAGTTTGAGTTCTGATGCAGCATATATTTATGGTAAATATAACCTATAGACTTACACATGCTTTTTTTCTTGGCCTTGACTTGAAAATGAATGGTTATGAAAGCAGATAATTTGAGCAAAATGCCAAGTATTTACATTTCTTTCCTTGTTGGTAGTGAATGGCAAACTTATTTTGGAGTGAATTACATGCATGATGCCAATAGATTGGAATGTACAGCCTGTTGACCACCCTTTGCATGTCTCAAGCATCATCTGTAAAACTATTGTTGAGAACAAAAAATTATTAGTCATCTGCCTTTAAGTCTTCACAGTAAAGTAAATGTAAAGTATCAACTACTTCATTTCTAGGGGAATTATTTTGTGCTTCCTGCAATTTCCTCAAAATTAAGAAAGTTATAAAGAAGTTTGTATAATATTTAATTGAATACTTTATTTCAGAATGTCCTATTAAATTCTGCCATTTCATAAATAGCAAATTAAAGAACTGGAACTGTAGAGAATTAGACAGCCATCAGTGTTTCTGACTCTCTACCAAGAGCTCCCTTCATCCTGTGGGAGTGAATCAGTGACTGACAACCAACAAATCTATGTTGTTTGTTGAGAAATAATGTAGATATTAAACATTTTGGATAAGAGTTCCCTTTTCAAGAGTCAAAATAAGGCAGGATGAATAATCTGATCACCAGTAATAAGCTGCCAGATTCACAGATCACTTATTGAGACAGAAGTAGTTTAACTGTCAGAAAAAATAAAAGTTGTAATAGATCAGTGCCTCTTTCTTGGCTAATTTTTACTGCAATGTTTGCCAAAATATTATTAGCATCGTTAACATTGATAACATAGTTACCTAGGAAAATATTGGCTCAGCTGTCCTCAGTACAAGATATTACTCCCATTAAACTCAAGTTAAGCCAAAGTCTTGTTTTCTTCGTTTAATTGTAGAACCTGAATGATGAAGTGAAATTCATACTACAGATAAATAAAAGTCAGTCCTGTAGACCTCAGCTTGTCTCATTGGCATTTTTCTACTGTGTGATTCATTTTCAGTCGAATATGTACTGCCACCAGCTCTACACCACTACTGCTGATTAAAATGACAATTGCAGCATGTCTCTCTTCAATTCACTGAGCTTCAGAGTGGATAATAGCATCCAAATACTGAAGAAAGACTTGTCAGGAATTTTCATTTGGCTTCAAGGTAGCTGTTTCTTTCACTTATACCTTGTGAAAATATTAATAAAAACATAATTAATTTAAAAGGAAAAAAAAAAAGACTAATAATATTCAGCTGAAAATTAAGAATTTTTAGTCTAGTTTAAAAGCGTTGTGTGCAGTTAATGCCATGACTATATTCTCCTGTCAAATGTCACATCCCAAAATATATCACAGCATTTTCCCCCAGCTGAGACAATATTGTTAATACATTCTGCCATAGTGTACTATTCAGAGAAGAGAATGAAAATGTATAATTACAGTTCCATAAATACTATGGACACTTCTGAAATAAGTAATTTCTTTACTAAAAATGCCCTATACTTCCAGCACTTTCCATCCTCATTAAATAAAAAAAATAAAAATAAAAAAAAAGAAGAGAGAGAGAAAAAAGGCATTTCAAATAAATAAAAGATTCTGTAGTCACTGTTCCCCAAAAAAACCCCACTTTCCACAGAAGTTCTGTTAGCACATGGAGATGTACCATTCTGTTCTTATGTCTTTTGGTGATTCAAAATATAACAGAGATACATGTCCATTTTCACTAATTTTATAAACTGAATTTCCATCATAAAAAATCCTGAATAAGTGTACTCACTATTTTCTACTTTAAATGTGTTATTTTCTTGAAAAATATAAGTAAAAGTAGCAGAAACATTAACATAAGTGCCAATTGCAGAAATCATAAGCAATCTAGGCTATCATGGAAGTGACCTATTGATCAACCAGCCATAAAGTTGAATCATTCTTCTACACCACTTATCAATAACAAAAACATCATCAGAATTAAGGATTGTCCCAACTGATTGTGAACTGACATGAAAGACACGAAGATTGCATTTCTCAATACAACATTTCATTGCAACACATAATCACCCACTCTGTAGCAGATGAGAAAAAGAAATAATACAGTTAATGTGCAGAAAGGACTGGAGTGCTAGGATCAGAGAATTGTAATTTTGCCATCTATGCTTGCTGTTCGTTCAATACCCACTTTATAGGAGGATTCCCCTGGTATTTCATGCTTATCATGCAATTACTGCACCTGGCAAATGGATATGAAAAAGAGGATTTCATGGCCATTGTGATTATGTTTTGTAGTTTGAAGCAGGATGCACAGTGGGACTCAGTGACTCGGAGGAAAGTTGAGAAGCTGCTATTTCTTCCAAAGGCAATAGAAAAGAACCGGATGAAAAAGTCAGAGAGGCAGAAGATTGGGAAAGCTCACACATTTTTACTGAGAGACTCCTAGGATTACTATAATGCTGAGATAATAGATGGAAGCTATTGGGAATATGCTGCAATCACAAGACCTGCTCATTAAACTCCATTAAACCTTTTGTACTTTTCTTTTTGTCTATCAATAATGCAAATTAAAATTGCTTTTCAAGTAGGATTGCCCTGAGTATATTATTCTGCCTACTTTTCTCCTTTAAATATACATCACCAAAAATCCTAGGCAAAAGGGTCCATAATCAGAATTGTCGATTTGAATTAAAATACACTGCAGTTATTTAACTGCTATGGTCAGGCTCAGATAGGAATAAAATACATAAAAATTATTTTGGAAGGAAAGTATTTAATTAAATATTGCAGAGTTATGCTTAGTTCTTGATGTATTTAGTGAAGTATTGTCACAATAAAGATCTAATAGAAAGTGTGCAATAGCTTATCTTCTGACAACTTTGAAAAGATAAACATAACTTCAAAGAAATATCTTCATTTGTGTTACAGCTGGCCACAAAACATCTCCTTATAAATTGTATGCAGTTTCAGCTTAATGTACAGGACAAAAACATTTAAATTACTGAGATTTTCCTATGAGAACTCTGACCACGAGATGCTAAAACTTTTTTCCTCTTTCTTACCAAAGAAATCTGACTTTTCTTTTGCACGTTCGCTGAGATCACAATAAATCAGTTTGTCATTCTCAGCTCTTCAGAAGAGACTTGTTTCATCATTGAGGCAGTTTGGGCAACAAATAGGGAATTAATTCATAGCCTTCCATTTATTTTTGTTGTGGAGAACTCTCTAATGCTCAGACTTTGTGCAGAAGTGATTTTACCATTTCCATAATAATTTTATTTGATTAAATGAAATCCACACAAGTGTAAGTTCTGGATTTTCCTATGGCCTGAAAACCTTTTGATAATACATGTTTCATGGAAGGTGGCTAACTCCACCTGATAGAGAGTCCTGTTTTACAGTATTAAATATTAAAAATTTCATTTTCAAAAGAAAAAAAAAGGGAAAACTTGATAAATCACATAATTGTCTGAGAAGCAAAACATTTTCTTCTTTTGGATAGCAATTGTAAGGCGGTTAGTGGAGAAGAGTACAAAAGTCAGATGAATGGAAGAATTCCTCCTCTTTTAAAAAAAGGTGCCAGTGGCACAGGGTAGACCACAGAAAATGGGATAGGATCACCACCAAACTCAGTTACAATCTTTAGGCTTCAGATCTCTGTTTTCAGGTTGACTAAAACTAGAATATGACCTTAGCAAGCACGGCCACAAAGATAGCCCTTTGCTAGTGCTGATAAGAGAACATCCTTATTTCTAAGGGATCATGAGAGCTGAACAGTTCCACCAGGGAATTGGGTTGGGAATAACAGAGCGTGGGAAGTGAGAAGATCCAAAGCTCCCTAGAGTGCAACTTTTGCACTACTGTGTTTGTTTTTCAGAACTAACTGACTGTCTTTGGAACACATCAGCTGGTTTCAGGTCCAGAATTCACAGTATTTTACAAATATTACAGCTTGGAAGACTTCATAAATATGGGGCCTGATCCCTTTCTCATGACATCAACTTTGTTCATGCAGTCATGGCCTCTCTCTGAATAACACTGCTTGTTTTTGTTTTTATTTTTTGTTTTGTTTTGTGATTTATTTTGAGCTTGGTTTTTGTTTGGTTTTTTGCTTGTTTTGTTTTTGCTTGGTATTTTTTTGTTTTGTTTCTGGGTCTTTTTCCTTCAAAATAGTGGTACAGAAGAGGTTCAAGTTCTTGTTTCAGACAAAAACCTTGACTTCTGGCTAATGCTGGAATTTCTATATTTGCTTAAGGATATCACAGCAGCAGCAGTCAAATTTTGAACATCACAAAGTACACCTGTAAAATGAAGCATGATGTGCGTCAGAAATCAGAAAATTTTTATCTTGATTTTTATTTCAAGTGGTACTTGGTGGTACGTTGCAAACTTCTTTTTTTTTTTTTAGCTAACCACTCCACTCAATACTTTTTGCATACTGAGGCTGAACAAGGACAAAAGTGTGTTTCACTGGACTTTGAACCAACCTTGGTCTTAATATACCTCTTGTCCAGTTGGAAAACGACACTTTTAAATCTGTGAATTTCAAGGTGCAGTACATGGAAAGCAAGACACTAGGAGCCAGCCTATTCCTAAGCTCATCAAAAACACAGGAAAGAGGTTTTCACTCAGGCCCTTTCATACCCCTGATTCCAGCACAAGCATAATCCAAATGATTTTTAAGGAGCTGTTGAAATGTTTAAAATTAGGTTTGTGCTTACTCAGTTGAGGCCTATGGAAGCAGAACACATATACTGGAAAAAATTTTTCCATTAACATCAAACATTTTTTTGCATCCCCTCCTCTATAAAAAGGAAAGGAAGAAAAGAATTGAGTAATGCTCGGTGTGACTTTCCTCCTGTGGTTTGCTTTGTTTTTCAGAGACATTCCATAAATGTATTCCAGATGTTTTCAAATCCTTGTAACTTATTTTCCATACTATACATAACATTTTCTACCATATCTGTTCTCCTCCCTTTTTTCCACTAGTTACTGTCTCTATCTTTTTTCTCTTAGTTGTCTTATTGTTTTTTTCACTCCAAATTCCAGAGGAGTTAATTTGTATTCTGTCAGAGGTCCCACTTGGAAACGTGGCTTATGTGCTAGAAGACATATTGTTCCATGTTCTAATATCTCTTGCTTTGTGAAATTATTAATTAAATAATATTTAGTTGCATTAGCTGGATTTTCATAATTGTAAAGGATACTCTTGCTCTCAAAACACTAAATAGGCTTTTGAATATTAAATTAGCATCCTATTTAGGCACACATGCTGTCTGATAAAACACAAATTACAGTCTTATCCTGTACCCACAATGTACAGTGTGTCTGAAAAACTGTCTCTTTTGTTTAGCTCATTATAAGACAGTTGCTTAATAGTTCTTTCCATAAAAGTTGCTTCAGCATTTTTGGCAGTTTTATTGTTGAAAAATGCTGCTGTCATGAAACAGAAAGTGATTGTCAAGCCCTGAGAAGGAGAAAGTAATTTTAGTGAAGCCCAGGATATTTTTCCAATTATTCGGATGAACTTGGTCAACATTCCTTTCTCCACATGAACCAAACACGTGAAATTTCACCCTTCTCCTCAGGAGCTGCTGCTTGGCAGTGATGTTTATTCACTCCTTCCTGAGTTCTGCTCCATGAGCTGATGGGAAACTGCCACTCTCTGGTGTTTTTGCTGGAAGAGAAGCGTGTGGGAACGGGCCAGAGCTCCACTGGGGGTTCCAGATGCTCACTGAGAAGAAACAGATTTTTCACAGCCCTGGAGTACCTACTCAGGACTTGTTAAATCTCTCTTTATTTAGGGTGGTGATATTTTTTCTTGGTTGACTAAGTAAAAATAGCTCACAGCGGTACTTACAACAATATCTGAGCTCCCTTTTTATTTAACAGGCAGAGAGCCAAACCTAATACAGTGTAAATCAGAGCAGCATTGACTTGCATCAACCAAGGATCCTGCCTATCACTTTCTAACAAGTACACATGGAAAATGTTCATCATGGACATAATTTTGAAAGCTTAAAAGAATAAAATAATTCACATCATCAAGCTTATTTACTGCAGCTGAGGACTGTCTGAGTCCTGAATACAGACCCAAGTAGTGCTCCAAATGATGTGGTTCACTGGTGAGTGGTACTGACTTTTGGAAAGTCAGAGGACATTTTGCCATTGTTTACAATGTGCTTATTCTGTGAGAGAGGAAAATGATTCAGATGAGAAATGAACTTCCACTAATCTTGAAGTTCTTTGGGATTTGGGATTTAATTATTATTAGCTATTTTATCGTTATGGCTCATGGAGGGCTCATCTGAGATCAGGAATCCACTGGGGTAGTTCTTGTACATACATGGAGCCTTGGCTGCTAAAATCTTCAAATCACTTAAAAAAAAAAACACTAACAAGCAACAAAATCAACAAAACTCAAACCAGAAGCACAGAGAAAATATTTTCCCCATTTTACAGGTGAAAAACTCAGATTAAGTTATTTGCCAAAGCCTAAGAGAAGACTGTGGGGAGCTCTTTGATCACAAAACCTCCTTTATCTTCTAATTTAACCCCACGCATTTTTGCAATCCAGAAGGGAATGCTTCATTATAAAATGGATCAATCCTGAGCACTTTCAAAACAGAATAGCTTTGCCATGACTTGTCAAAGGCATAGCAAATGCGACTCTGTAAGGCATAGTACACCACTCTGGAAGTGTGCCACCATTATGAGTTTGCTTCTGAAATAAAGAAACAAGTTGCCTTTGTTCTAGGATTGAAATGTTCAAATATCAGAGCCAACATTTGTGATGCTTGGAAGGAGAGGGGAGAGAAGGGAAGAAGAGCTTTATTTTGCAAATTCCATTCAAATTGAGAGCTCCAAAAAACAGAAGGAAAAAAAAGTGCTTAGGTGATAGGCAGGATGTACCATGAATAACGATGTATCCTGTGGATATTTACTACCAAATCATGTTTAACTGAAAGGAAAGTGGGAGTCACCACAGCAAGCAATTCCCATCCGATTGCTTAACATGTAAATCAGGAGCACAGAAAGGCCATTTATGGGAGTCTCAGTGAGACAATGGCTTTCCCAGTGCCAAGTGGTGACATCACACCTCACAAAGGAGAAGGAAGAGGGCTGTAAGGGCAGGCTGCCTTGCCAAGAGCTTTGTTTTGTTTCCACAGAAGAAGAAAAAAAATGGCAAACAAAAAAAGGGGAAAAAAAAAAGTAGCAATTTTTCTCAAGACTATAACATTACAGACAGAAAAAAACCAAACTTTCAAAGAAGTCAGCGTGTGACTCGCAGAATGTACTTTGCAGCTCCTACAGTGATTTCAACAGCACTTGTGAAAAATCAAAACTAATTTTGCATTTACCGTATCCAAGGAAAATGAAAGCAAACCCAAAGGCACACAGAGTCACCCCCGCCCCAGCACACCCTGAGATGAACCCAGGAAATGCCCTTTGTGAGCTGTGCTGCTGAGTGTTTCCCAACTGTAATGCCAACTCCTGCGGTATTTTGTAAACTAAACTCTGAAACGTTATTCCTCTTGAACTAAGGAGGAAATACATGAATAGTTGGGTATTTATGACTTCTAAGCGGGGCTGGAATTGTTAGCTTAGTGTATAAAGCTCAAGGTCTTGAAGAAATTATGCATTTACAGCACCTATGTCCTGAGTAGATTTGGGTCTTAATCTCTTTTAATGTCATTAAAAACTGTTTTTATTTTCTTTCTGCTTCTTACAAATATGTAAGTATATTCCACCACTGGAACAGAAAAGAAAGAACTGGAAACTTTCAAGTCTTCTGATTCATAAAAATAGGGGAAAAAATGTTTATTTTTGAATTTACCAGAGCCAGCACTTCTCTCCCTTTCTGTTCTGTAGTGATTTATCCAATATCATAATATGTTGGGGAATCCCACAGGAATGATTTCCTGTGCCATACACATGACATTTTACCTCCTAAGACTGTGTGCTATTGCAATAGACAGTATAGTTTGCTGATGTCTATGAGTTTTGATAAGGAAGAAATATGTACATTTTTCCTAAAAATTACATTTGGTACCACATGATTTTAAAAAGCTTGATTCCATTTATGAATTGTATAGTGCTAGCAACAGAGATGTAGCAAGGCCCTCTTTTTCCCCAAACATTAAAACGTAATAAAGATCTTCACTGTGATTACATTCCCAGCAAGAGCAAAGATGAAATTAAACACACAGAGAAGTGCATTAGAATGTTTCCCAAGTGATATTTTTAACGACTTTAAAAAAAAACAAAAAAACAAAAAACAAAGATCCCCCCAGAAAACAAAGAAAACCAGTAACTACAAAATCAACCCAAAAAACGCTGAACAAACACCAAAATCACCCTACACTTTATATGCATACTTTTTTTTTTTTTTTGTATGTGTGCTGTTCATTTCTAAGTTTTAAGGTCAAGAGACACTGTGAGATAGATGGAGAACTGAGCCTTTAAAAGGCTTTTGTAAAAGCCAGCTTTTGTTCAAATCTTCCTCTGGTTAAGGAAAGTTGATACTGAGGGAGTGATCCAAAATTGCACTTAATGAGCAAAAGTGCAACTCTGGTGGAACTTGTATATCTTCATTTGTGAGAGAGACATCCAAAATCATCCTTCCAAATCCACTTTAGGGCCTGAGAGACTCTCAGTATTCACACATCCACAGGTGCCTCCATTTCTGCCACTACTTTCCCACACAATTCCTAATGAGTTTATAGGGCAAGATAGAATCATATTGCTGAATCATTGATTTGGTGGATGTGCTTAATACATGCCTAAAGTGCAGAGTCCTCCAAGTTTGAGTCAGGGAACCTGAGAAGAAGAGTATGCTACCTACTTAAATGGACTTTGGTCTGAAAGTTAAAGCTCATGGCAATATCTCCAATATTTGAATTTCTAATGACTCTGTAGAAAAAAGCTATAAACAAAAGCCTTGTTAAGAAATTTGAAAAAAAACTCAGAGATTTATTTAAAAATGTTAAATAAGGAAGCGAACACCACTGAATCTTTAATTGAGACCTGCTTGTATTTTATTTAGTCTCAACATGCAAGTAAGCCAAAAGTCTTAGAAATTGATGGTACACCTTCTGGAGACTTTTAGATTTATGGAAAGGTAAAATAAACAATGTAAAATGAGGCGTGGGAGCAAGCCATGCAGTGGAAATAGTAGGATGCATGTCTCCAGTGGAGAACAGTGTATATTTTAATCTACAGTGGTATCCTAAGATGCCTCCAGTCACATGCAGACATGCACAATGAACAGAAGGGTGACAGCCTTCTCCACATCTCCAGGAAAAGAGAGATAAACAAAATTTCAGCATTTGAGTTATTTTGTTGTGCCTCAGGTTTTTTCCCCTAAGAAAGTCTCAGACAGCAACTACAACAGATTGAGATGGCAGAGCATCAGAGCATGATACAACCAGAACCAATGGATTTGTCATTGTCTGGTAACAAAAAAGAAGACAGGCCTATAAAATAATACTGGTTACCTTAACAATATGCATACAAATTGGTGAGAAATGTTTATGCCTTTATAAGTACAAAATATTTTCTCTCTTTTTTATAGTTTATTGCTATTATTATTATTAACCAACAAGGAAAGATGTAGGAAGCTATGCCTTTAACAGATTCTGGGAAAAAGCACTTGATAGTGGTAGTTATGACGTGGAGAACCATGTAATGCAATGCAGAGCAGCTAAAATTTAAACATTAAATATAATGAACTCCTGCCAGGTTCCTTGGCTATGAATGATTTCTGAATAACAAAATGTGGGTGATATAATTTCAGATTTGAACTTGCTGTGATATCTCAAGTTCACATGTACCTTCCTCCACCATCTCTATATATGAAGAAACCAACATTTTTAGAAACAGGGCTCATGGGTGACTGGAAGATTTAAATTAAAATTTGAGTATATATTTCAGAGTCTGTGTATATACGAAACCATTCTCACCTGAGAACTTTGTAAAATGTGAACATCAAGGTAAGTAGCACTGCCCACTGTCAAGGTAAATTACATTTGCATCCTGTACATCCCAGTATCTCCCTCCCATATTTGCAATATTTACAATTTGGGTTTTGATTTGTCTAGGGGTAGTGTTCTCACGCCATTTATCCTTCTCTGTGTTTTACCTTTAAATAGTAGTACTATTTCTGTATGAAACCTCTGTGGAATTGATGAAACAGAAATACTTTACTTGAGTGTTAACTATGTTGGATATTGATTCCATAGTTATCCTTCAATGTACAGGATGTAAAGACTCATCTTTGAATTCAGTGAGCATAAATAGGGCCAAACACCTCCCTGAAATTTTCTGTGGAGGGTCAAATCCCAAATATTTCTTAACACTAGTTTTGTCATTCATTGTACTACTCCCATTTATAATAAGATGAATAGAAATTAATTCTTCTTTTTATTTTGTTTTAATAAGAAATGTTAAAAATCTTAATGCATTTTCTGTCAATAAAGGAAAAACATGATATTCAAAATTTCAACATAGCAGAGTTATTTGTTTGGAAACTTTGTAGGAGGGCAGTAGAAAAAAAAGCCAGCTGAACTGCCACAAAGCCATTGTAATTTGAGATGTCCCTGGACATTTGTTAGAAAACTGCAAACAGGATGCAGTATTCTGTAAACTTAGAAGCTGTATTTTAAAGACTCCTGTTACATAGCTCAGTGATTTAACATAGCTAAATTGAGGTAGTAAATTAAAGCAGACACAGAAGGGTAGAACGAGGAATATTAAAAATTTACATCATCTTGGAGTATTTATCGACACACAGAATGTTTGCAGTAACTTTAAATAACTACTTCGGCAGTTGCACTTTCCCTGCTGAGTATGAGGTATTTGAAACTCATTTACTGAAAGTTGTGTTTTGTGGATTTCCATAGATAACAGGCATAATTCTAAGTTACTAAAAATACCACCAACTGGCTGTCGTGCGAGTTCCTGCAAAGCTGCAATAAATGTCTCTTATCTGTGTTCATACGAACCTGGGGCTGCACATCATTTTCCTCGCTGTGACCTCACTAATTCTCCCTGTCCAGAATTTAATAGGTGGTGACTCTGAGCATCCCTGGGGGTTCTGAGTTTGCAGGACAGGAAACTTGCTGACACTGCTGCTCAGGGGCTGCTGGGCTCTCCTCTTGATGGAGACACTGCTGCTACTCTGCAGTGCTCTCTCAAATGCTGCACATTTCAGTACAAACAGAAAACGTGCTGCACGCTGATGGACGTGGTCAGCAACTCATCAGGTGTGTGCAGAAATACACAGGCGACTTAAGAACAATATGCATTAGGCTGAAAATGTGGCATTTAAAATCAGTTCATTATTTCAGAATGTGTTTTTATTTTAATACACATGCTTCACCAGATAGTGGATACAGCATTATCATTCATGTTTCAATGGCAAAGAAACGACAAAGAAATAAGCTCGGGGAAAAAATGACCAAAGTCAGCCAGAAAACCAAGGAAAAGTCTGGAAATAACACACTCACATTTCCAGTCTTTTCCTCAGAACATTATTGATCAGACCAGGAAGTTGAAATGTTAAATTCCATGTGAAATTTGAACCCCAGATACATTTTCCTAAGCCTTGCCAGTGTCATGGGCAACAATTTTTTTTAAAGGAATCTTGTATCTCTTGTTCCAGTCCCTGAGGCACTCTGCTGAACACCGAGGTGTGTGGGAGCAACACTGTAATTCCCACTTAGATGGTGACATGTGGTTACAGAAAGATCTGATCCATGGTATCACAGTCCCCTTTGACCAAATAAAGATGAAATGGATAAGCCAATGCCAAGCCATATTACCTCTTTCCGTTTCTATAGGAGTCTTTTTTCTGCCATGATTCCTCATAGAAATTAACGAAGTCAAGATCAATTTGGACCTCCAAAAACACCACATTAAATGTGTAACACAGCACAACCATATAGTGACTCCTGGCCTATAATCCTTTCCCAAATGAACTCTCCTGTCCAGTTCAAGGAGACAAGGATCCATAGAATACTATTCTGGTTAAATCAAATTGTTCTGCTGGTCCATTGCTAGCACTGAAGAAAAAAGTTTCAACAAGCCCGAGTTTAATATCTTTCCTGAAGGGTAAATATATATTAATACATGTCTCTCAAAGAATGAAATGTGTAAATTAACCCCAAGCATTGATCAGATCTGCTGCAGGTAGTGAACCAAGTTCCTCAAAAGCTCTTTGAGACGCCTTTTTTCATTTCCTGTCATTTTAAAAGAAATAAAAGTCTCTGTATTGCTTTTTCTTTAGGTAAACACATTTTTATTCTACCATAAAGAAATCTCCTCCTGCCATTTTCCCCTGCTGTGAACAGCAGCCTATCAAAAAAATAAACCTTAAAGGTCACACTGAAACCAAGACATATATTACAGTTTCAGATACAAGTCTCAAAGACCTGAAAAATGCTTCATTCAGATTCATAAAAGCTACAACACAAAGAAAGGAACTGCAATTTATTGATATTAAATCTGTCTTCAGCCTTCCAAATAATTTATTTAAATAAAGGGTTTCTCTTGCAATGTTAACTACATAGTATGCCTAGATTAAGCCAATTGAGTTTTGCTGATTCAGTGAGACTGCTTGCACTTTCAAATGTGGAGGAAGATTTTATAAGTCACTTTTAAAAAAGGAAAGAAAATAATTCCACTTGTTAAAATACACAATGAGCTTTATCAGTAGATATGGTTTCTGAGCTTCTGAGGCACAGTAGTTTTTTTTAGCAATTTATTTTGTATAGATGAAGTCATTACACAGATCTACAGGTAAATTTACATGTTTTTCACTCAGAAGTAGCTGTGAGTTGTGTAGCTTACTAAATTAGCAGTGAAACAATCAGAAATGTGGCAGCCTCCAGCCCAGGGAACAGAATGTCTTCACGTCTGAGCCCATTTTGCCCAGAAGGTAGCATGCACTATGTATTGTTTTCTTTCACTTCTGAAGCACCCAAGCCACAGTGAATTTCTGAAATCTAACCTGGCTGGGACTGGTGGGATTTTTCTCCCACAGAAAGAGATGGGAAGTCCTGAAGAATAGGAATGACATTTTTGCAGTATTTTTGCCCACGATGTTTACAGGATCTGGTAAAAAATGGATCACCCTCACATTCATCCCATTTCTCTTATCTGGGACGCCTTTCTTCTCATGGTATTAAAGGGTTTCCATGGAGTTGGTGTTCAAGGTGCAAGTTAAACACAATGACCTTTACAAATCCTGTTCTACCTCAAATGTCCACAAAGGTGGCATTACTACACTCACTGATGCTGGCAACAAGAGGGAGGGGGTTCAGCCCTGAAGAGATCAGCAAGAATAAACAGAGCACAGGAGTCCTGTGCAAGAGTGATTGATGTACTGAGTATCAATGCTTATTTAGCTTTTCTTGACTTTTCTTGACAGCACTCAGCTGTAGGTTTTATCTTCTACTGTAAGTTCCTTTCAAGTACATAAGAAAAGAACTAATAGAAAGGGATCATAAATAAAAGAGGAAGAAATCATTATTTGTATAGTCATCATTATTATATATGGATAAAATTATTTATAAACATACAGGTAATTACATATATACGTAAAATAAAAAGCCCTTCTTTTGTCAATAGTGTTGGTAATATCTAACAAAAGGATGTGGGATTCCACAGCCTAGTGGTTGGCAACCTAACTTAAACCAGGATTTTGTTATGTTTATAGGAGTGTTGCAAGCTGTAGAATTCCCTATCCCTATACTGAAGGGATCCCTATCCCTATTCAGAAGGCTTAGACAAATGGTGACATGCACACAGTCAAAACCTGGAACCAAAATCTCTCACCATAGGATGAGATTAAAAAACTCCTTACCCTTGACTTTTTATGTCTTACTATTTACCTTCATGTCAGGAATATTTGATTCAGTTCTTTGGAAAAAAAAAAAAAAGCTGAATTTTTTTTCCGTGATTCCAATTTGTCCCTGGTAAGTCTCAGGCTGGCACTTTTGTCTGACTTGGATTAATGAACTGGTGTCTATGGGTATCTCTCCACCAGCTTTTTAATTCAGATCTGGTGCAGACTTGTGGAAGCAAATCTGCCTCTTCTGCTCCAGTCTCACTTTGGTACACTTAGATACGTCTGAAGTAATTTATTTTACAGAACTACATTGCCTGCTCAGAAAAGGTAACAGTTCCAAGCAGAAGAGGGAGGAAGGGGAATGGAGGAGGGAAATTCAACTAGCAAAATGCCTTCAAAGTAGTAAACCTTCCTCACTGAACTATAAAAAAGTCCTCTTCAATGTCCAACAGCACATACCACAAGACTGGGAATATATGAATAATGTATCCTTTAAAGAAAAAGAACTACATAGGGTTCTTGGAAATAGACTTTGTCACCAATCTTCGTAGGGATAGGCAAAGGTACAAGTTGCCTCCATTCTCTATTCCTGACAATGTTTCTGGGCACAGCTTCTCCCCCACTACCCAGGGATTAAAGCCAGAGAAAACAGAATGAAATGCAGAAAGATAAGAAAAAGACAGTGGCTTTGATACTTCCTGAGTGTTCTTTTCCTTCATGTGCTTGGGAAAATCGAGTGCCACAAAAAATAGATGATGAATTGAAAAACCCAACAGTAAAAAACATTGGATGAAAGACTTCTTGATCTTCTTCACTCAAACTTCTGACTGAAAAGTAATGTTTCATCTTTCCCTACTTCATAAAAAGACAGGGTAAGCAAAACACTGTCCCTGAAGCAAAACTCTCCTTTACAGTATGTTTTATAGTGCCTCATCCAGTGTGGCCTCAGAGAATGGGACATTGTATCCAGAGCTAAGCAATTTTTGCCTTCCTTGTCTGTACCTAATTTATTTAGCATGGAACTGTTGATGGCTGTGTCTAAACCTTATCTACTTGTCACATCACCAATTGATATAGTGGCACATTAAAGCCAAAATGCCATCACCCAAAGAAAGTTAAAGAAAAAAATTAAACAAAAATTAAAGATACAAAGGCAGGGCTTTTTCCTTCCTGGAAAAGGAAGAGGTCATCTGGGGCTTAGCAAGAATCTAGTCTCCTGTTACTTGTTCATGAAAATAAACTGACTCCCATGATGTAAAGAGAAACTCCACAATCTCTGCATTTTAAGTCTCTTCTCTGCACAGCAATGATTAATATGTAAGGAAAAAAAAAGTCTTCAGAGAAAGGATCTCTGCCAGTTGGCAGTGACACTCCAAACTTGAGACTTTCAGAAGTCTTTCAGAAGTTATTAAAAACAACAAGAAAAGGAAACTGCCCATTTTCGATTCTCCTATTTGTTAAGGTGGTTCAGAGGCTGAGCTGGGTGTGAATTACTTCAGTTGAGGTCATTCTATTTTGAGGGCAGCCTTTTTCTGAAGACAAAGTGGTTCCTGAAAGGGTAAAGTGTTTCTTCTCACCTTGGTGGGATATTAGCTAGGAACTCCTATCATGATCAGTCCAGAGTCAACATTGTTAGCGGTATTTTTCTCATCTCAGAAAATATAAAGAGCTTTTGGCTTCCTATGAAGAAGAATAGTGGGACTACCACATTAGAAAACCTCAATCTCTCTGGATAGTACCTCATATTTATAGTGCCATCAAGAGACAAGCTTGTGAAGGCCAGGTTTGGGAAAGCACTCTTTTGTTTGGTTGGTTTTTGGAATCCTTTATTTTCCCAACCAATTTAACCTTGAGGCACCATTTAAAGGATAATCCACATTTGTCTCTTTCCTAAGCCAAATGAATATTCACAACTGGAAACAAAAGAGCACAGAGGATTAACTGAGAAACAACCTTTTAAAATGATGAATGATGAAGAAATAAGGAAGGATAAGAATAGCTATGAATGAGCTGCTCAGCTTCACATTGTAATTGAGAAGTGTTTAAACTAGTCAGAGATCTACTGCCACAGTTTTTAAAAGGTGAGGTTATGAAAGACAGGACAGAAAACTACAGATGTACCTTCGGGCTGTTTAAGGACAATAACAATGGAAACTGGTATTCTTGGGGACTGGGAACAAACACAGTATATTACCTTTCCCATAAAGTGTCAAATTCACTGGATGCCAAGAAGTGCAGCAATTTACTCATGGTGTAAAGTCAGAGTAGTCTGTGGAGTAGTATTAAAAATTAATATAGCCCATTTCAGTGCTATGGGTTTGATTTGTAGGTGGGCAGTACTGCTTAACATATGTTTAACCTGATTGAAAATGGAAATGGTTCAAAGAATGAAAGTCAGAACAACCCTGGGGACAGCTAGTTGGTGCTTATATGGTTTTGCTGTAGAATCATAAAACCAAATAATCATAGCTTAGTTATAAAATTCTGCATGATCTGAAGCAAGTCATTCATTTTGTTTCACTGTTGATTTCTCCATCTGTGCAAGGGAAATCGTGACACACAAAGAGGGTGGTGAGACTGGACTCCTTCAGTTTGAAACTTTAAAGTTAAATTCCTTGAGAAAAAATAATTTATTTTACTAATAAGTTTGCTATATTTAGTGAGATTTATATTCAAGTATATAATGTATTCTTTACCTAGATGTTAGGATGCTGCAAGGTGATCTGCTCCGAAATCTATTTATACATGCATGGAATATGTCCATGGTGTTCCTTTAAATTGTACTTGGACATAACCCACCTGCAGAAGTGTTTCCACCTCATATCAGGGAACCTGCTGTGTGACAGTGTTATTTGCCTTCCTCTGTACAAAAGTACAGCATGACTGACTGCCCTTTAACAGCATCATTGTCACCCTGGTTTGAAGCTCTCAATATGATGTTGAATCTGTTGTTTCAGCCTTCATAAAGAGAAGGAAGAGAGGGAAGATGAGAGCCATGGGGCTGTATTTGCACTGTATAATGGAGCAAACTGTGGCTATTCCTTAATTGCTGCTGGCTAAGGCTGCCCTAAGACTGGAATACAATTATCACGGGATGGATTTGTGCTAGCCCCTTTTCCTGGAGTGGTCTCAGGCCTTGTGGCAGCACTGCAGCAAGAGGAGTGACCTGCTGAGTGCAAGGTCTCCATCACTGCATGCTGCAGTGACCAGGCACAGCCCACCAGAGAGGGCATTTCTCCATTTGGCACTTTGGGTGGTGCCTGCAGGAGGCAGCTGGGAAGGGGCAGGGCAGTGTCACAGGGTACCACGACAGCATCTCACGGGGAGCAGCAGCCTGAGCAAGCCTGGAACACCCAAATGAAAGTTAGCAATTTGTGCAAAGTTTTGGAAGAGCTGAAGCACAGCTCTCAGACCACACAGCCCTCAGACCAAGACAGTATTTTGGTGCATTCATGTCCCAGGCCAACACCCCTTCTCTGCCCTCCCTGCAGCAGTGAGGCTGAGCTGTTACACAGACACAGGAGTGAAGCTGCAGGTGCCACATTTTGTCCTATTTGCTGAAAAATTCCAATGGCTGCCGTGCTATCTGTCATCCAAACCTCAGCATAGATTGATATCCCTTTAATGCTCCCTGATAATTTTGTGTGCTCCACATAAGACATAACAGACAGCATGTGACTGTTCTGGTTTTCCATTAATTTTCATTTTTTCTTCCATATCTCTCTGTGAAATTAAGTGCATGCAGAAAATTGTAGATTTCCTGCCTTCTCCAGAAGATAATTTCATTATTCTTTAGAGAATAAAGAGAGTAGAGATCTGCAAAACCCAGCAGTTTCACAAAATTCTGATTTTATTACAATTGTTGTATTTCACTCACTAAAGTTCAATCTAGCTAAAGTTATCATCAATGTCTTACTTTCAAAGATTTTTAAACCCTAGAAGTTTCTAGCAGAATAAGGAAGGAGTCCAAGTCCAGTATAAATATAAGTTTTATTTGAGTGACTTTCAGGAATCATATCTGTAGTGTGGAATGAATAAAAGAAAATATCCAGATAAAAGCTCTAAAAAAAAAGAGTCATATTCTTTCTGGGGAATAAAGTTGTTAGGATTTGAAAATTTTACTATTTATCTACCTTCTCAAATTCACCATCATTGAACTTGTTTTTTCCTGAAGTGTTCCAGAACTCTCTTTCCCACGGATGATTCATTTGGTAGATTATATAAGATTTTACTTTACAGTTCTCATAGAAAAAAAAATAAAATTGAATGCATGGCTAGGGAACAGTTTGACCTTTTATATTTCCAGATTCTTCACAGATGTTTTCTTTAATGTTGTTTCATTTGCCAATACTGTTTCCTTATTTTCCCTTTTTTTATTATTTTTTTATTTTATTTAATAGCTCCTTGCACCTGCAAATCTGAAAACATTGTAACATGGAGTGACATACTCACAGCCCAAATCTGTGAATAGGAAACAGGCACAAGGTGATAATGTCACTTGCCAAACATTGCAGGGTTTTCCAGTCCTAGGAGCACAATCTAGCACGTTATCTTTTATAACACACTGGAAAATATTTCACTTCTCTGCTGGTAGCTGAACCCTTCACTCACCTTATATATAAACAATTTTTGGAACGTGAAACTGGTGTCTTTAGGTGCTAATACAGCCTAAGTTATGATAATCACAGTGATTACAACTGATAATAGAAAGGAGCTTTGAAGTAGATTTTTGATACTTTTGACTATTAGTTTTGCAAGTACTGGTGTTCTGTAGCTCTCCTAAAAAGAATGGATCAGTCTCATTGTACACAGGAAAATCCTCTCCTGCTTCAGGCTTCCCATGGTGACACCTAAAGTGTGCAGGGAGCCTTTTTCCATGAGTGAGATGCACTTCTGTATCCTACAGTTGAAACTACAGAGTAAGGTCCCCATAGCTGATCAGCCTGCCACTGAAAAAGGGAAATTAATTTCCCTGTCTTCTAGTAGGTGGGGCCACAAGGGTGTTAGAAACAGAAGCCATAGATGTTATGTCATTAGAGGACTTAAAATAGAAAAATTGTTAATTTTAGGAACATTTTCAAATAGTTTAAATCAATGTGTAAAATATTCATAGAAATATTTTTAAATTAACATTTTTCAATATTAATTCTAAGAGACATAATCAGTCCAAAAAATCAAAGCATAATATATGTCATTAAGGTCTAATTAAAAAAAAAACCTTAAATTTCAGTTATGAGCATTTTACGCAGACAACCAGACTGAGTAAATGAAGGTGGCAAAAGAAAAAATCCAAAAAACTAACAAACAAACCAAAAATTTCCTACCACGTCCTCCAAAATTCCAGCATACAGATTTTGTATCTACATTAACTTTTCTTGGATAGATATCACAGTGATGGAAATTGCAGCTAGTTTTGATGAGCTACAGAACAGATGCATAGAAGGAAGGAGGGAGGGTGAGAGATTGTGCAGAACTTCATAAATAAATGTTTTATGCTTATTCATTAATGTTGTGCAAAGAAATATGATAAATAACAATTACAGAACTATCAGTGTCTGTAAATAAAACTGTGCAAAGGAAAAGAGGAGAAATTTGTTTCCAACTATCTTTTTGCTTAATGAATGTCTCATCTCTCCAATTAACACTTCCAGTCTTCTGTTCTGAAAAAAACAGCTGTATGAAACGACTCTGCCTTAAGCACGGATTGGAGGACGTGCCTTCTAACATGCATTTTCCTTGGTCTAAGTGCCACAATTCCCATGTGAATGATGCCACAGATCTGATTGACATGACAGTGTCTTAAAACAAAACAGAAGCAAATTGCTGCCCAAAGGCATCAGCAGTCACAACATTGCTGGTAATTACTCTTGAAGTCAGAAGTTCCTCCAGGGATACCTTTCCTATCAAACAATTAAAATCACATGTTATCAGACAGAAGTTTGGCTTCTGTGATTTTGTTTGGATTGAAAGACATGGAAATTTCTGCAATATTTCTTCATTTTCTGAGATGTTTACATTTTTTGCCTCCATTTCCCTTTTCCCTCCGCTCCAACTTTTTTGTTCTTTTAGGTGCAGAGACTTGTTACAAGCTCACTGTGACAGAATATTTTTGCAGTACATGAAGAAATGCAGCCAGTGGCTCCAGGTGGGTAGAAAACATTTGTGGGCTGGTCTTCCCTTCTTCATCCAACATATAGAACTCACAAATTCATTGTGTTAAATTTTGTGTTTCTTTGGTCAGCTTAGGGTGTGGTTTCTCCATTTATGCTTCTTACCCTGCAGAGGGATGATGGCAGAGCCACCTGAAGTGGTAGGATATCCACACCACAAGCATTGTATGCCATCACCATCAGTACATCAGTGCATCAATACCCCTCCATTACACAACTTTTTGATGCAGCAATCTGATTTATTTTTTTCCTTTTTGCAGAAAAAGACATTCACACCACATTTCAAGTACAATCAAAGTTGAGGTACTGCCACATGTAAAACACTTGCAAAAGACTGAACCCTTAATTTCTTCTGAGCTCCCTGCCAGTGGTCAGACCTCCATGGCCACCAGGAGCCACAGCTCCAGGGAGCCTGAACTCCAGCTCACCTTGACATCCTCGTCTGGATCAAAGCCTCTAGAACACTCCTAACTCACACTCCTATTGCACACACAGCAATACAGCTGGACAGTTTTAATTAAGGGGATGTAATTGCACATTTCAGTGGAGAAGGATGAATTCAAGCACTCATGAACTTTATGCATTTGTTTGTCTCCTGTCAAGCCCCCAGGGCTTTTGACCCTTGCTGGAGAGACTGCAGGACATCAGTGGAAGCAAAGACACTGTTTAAAAACCTCATTGCAAAATTGTTTTAATGAGTAATCAGCAGCACATCTTTAAGACTGTCACACTGACCTTTCCCTGTATGCTTTCTCTTTTTTTTGCATTAACAGCATTTTTACTTCATACCTTGTTTAAAAAGAAAAAAGGACAAAGACTGCGGAGAAAGATTTTAAAGCTATCCTTTTAATTCTAGCAACGAAATACACATATTTCACTTCTAAAACTTGCTGATACTATAAATTGTGTGACTGTAGTGAAAAAAGATACTTTGTCAGGATGGCACCTTGACAGTGCATATGTATGAGCCTACTCTAGTGATTTCCTTGTCCTGTCTGCTTAGTCCAGCAGTCCAAACAAGGTGCTCCCCTCCATTTTTTTGCATTGCTATTTGCTGTTCTAGGAGGTCAAAAAGGTGAGTAATTCTTAAAAACTGTCGAAAATACAAACCAATACAGACCCCAGCAGTGTCAGCCATATCAAAACCAGAAACACTGAGGCACAGAAGACTGTTTTATTCTCTGATGAAGGTCTGATTTCACTGCTAGTGCATGTGCATCCCAACTAAAACAAGCTAGGCAAGGACAGAGGCTGAAGAGAGGACTGAAAATATTTAAATGATAAAAAATAGTAAGAATAAGTACGGGAGGAAAGGCACAGAATTGGAAATGATGGAGATTATATACACATCTAAATTCTGACATTTTGTCTGCAATTTCCAAACAGGCTGTAACTTCCTAATTTGCGATTTGTAGAAGCCTTTTGAGGAAGAATTTTGCATGGGAAAAATACATGTAGAGCTGTACTGAAGTCTTTCATAAGTTCATATCTTTGCTAGCTGTTCTTGTTAAAAAATCAGAAGAAAGAGAAAATATTTAATTTCATTTTTTTTTAACCAAAATGTTTTGGTTTAAATCAATACTAAATATCCTTTGATGCTTTTACATTCATTGATTTGGTCTGTTTTTAGAGCTGCCAGCAAAGAGAAAAAAACTGTTATTCATGCAGGTTTAATTATAGAAAATGCATATGCAATTGAGAAAACCATGCATACTTAACACAATTATTTGTGCTTGGACTTCTTCAAGCAATTTTCTGAGGACTATCTTTTTAGATGTGTATAATTTTATTCCAGAGTTTTCTTTTGGTCTTGTTTGAGTACTGTTCTAATATTATCATGCATTTGTGAACAGAGAAGAAAGAAAATTTAGTGTTAAACTGTGAATTTGCTGTTGTAATAAACCTTAGCCTTAGTTAGAGCTGTTTGCAAAAGTATTCTGTGATTTTTCTATTCTTATCTTCCATCTACAGGATCAAATGGATGTAAATAGAAACATGTAAATTCCTCCCAGTTGTGAGGAGGGAATATAACACAGCCTGAAGGTGGGCTTGTGGGCAATGAAGCTTTTTCAGATGCTTGCTTATATTTAGGCCTGAGTATTATTTTTGCTCTATATATTTATTGACATCAATACCTTCTTTCTTCAGCAGAATTTGAATTAGGAATAAGGGGACAAGTTGAAGACATCAGGAATTATTTTCCTGAGCCAAAGCAGCATTTGAGTGGTTTTCTTGCTCAAGCACTCATTAACATAAATTTATCGTTATAAATTTTTCATTAATACCTGTTATTCTTCTAACATATTTACTACATAAACACGTAATCCTCTTATTTTTGGGGTGTGCCAAATTTCCAGTGAGAGATTTCAGGTTTCTTTGGTTCTAAATCCTGTAAGAGGCCTTGGACTGTCAGCTGCTTGTAGAAAAGTGAGAGGAAGGCTAAGGTAGAAAGTTTCACTCATCTCCTGGCCCCGCATGCATTTGGATTATTTGGAGAGTTGGAAGTGCTCAGTGGTTCCAGTGAGTGCTCTGAGCCCTCGCTGCAGCCAGGGGTTGATGGTGGTGGGGATGGATGTGAGCAGGGCTGGGCTCTGATAAACAGCTCCCAGAAGGTTGTGAAGTGGCATTCTGCCTGCAGCCTCATTTGTTTTGCATCTCACTCTGTGAAGCTGCATTACAGCACCTCTTTTAAAGTGTGGTCTGTGAAGAACAGCAAGTTCATCATCAAGAAAAATGCAGGAGTTAAAAGCTTGCAGTTCACATCAACCCAAGGGCAAAGGTTTTGCAAAGGACTTTTGCAGGGCATCCAGAGTGAGGCAACACTTCGCAGCAGCAGCCTGTCCTCCGTCTCTTCACAGGGATTAAGTGGGAGGTTTTGCTATTACAAACATTTCTGGTGTACATTTCAAAGCCTCCATCACGGGTGATTACCTAAAGACATCCTCATTTACTCTTCACAGAAACTCCTTCCAGCAGTCAATTTCCCATGGCTGCAGCACATCTCAGGTAACACTTTTCCTTCTGACAAGCACAAGTGAGAATTTTCATAGGCTAAAGGTTTATAACACAATCTCAGTGCAAACATCAGAATACTTATTAAAGTGCAATTGTGAGAGGGAGGAGTCAAGGGACAAAGGGAGTATAATTAAATTGCAAACATAGAATTGTGGGAAAAAAAATAAAGCTTTAATTCTGATATGAAGATTTACTGAATTTTTCGCTGCGAAATAAAATTAATTAACCTCTGAGCAGTCAATAGTTCTCCTTCCAAGAATCCAGGATTCTGGTCTGTGAAGGTGAAGATGCCAGTCCATGTATGTTTTTGTGACACATTTCACTGGTCACCTGTGAGGAATTTCAAACTCACTTGGTTGCAATGAATGCTGGCAGTGGAGAAGGTGGCAGAGTATAAAATCATTCACACTATCCCTATTTTAAAAATTTTATTTTTAAAATTCTGTTTCATTTACCTTATAAGTTACAAACCATACTCAAATTTTCTGAGGTGAATCCCTGCCTTTTCCTTTGCTGCTTCTCAGATGACAGGCAAGGCATGAACAGAGGGGTGTGTCAGGAATGGGCTGTGAGATGCCTTCTATATATATTCCATTGGTTGAACCAGGATTTCTAAAATTATTTTTATCCTCTATTTTCCACTTTTATCTGGAGAGTATAGCCCTCTTTTGTAACCTGTCAAGGTGCAAATATGGAAGACCTGACACGTTTTCATGTTAACTGTAATTGGTAATCTATTTATTGAATGATACCTTCAGGGCTTTGTTCTTCCAACCTAAAGCTTGAGTTAGCTAAAGGTACTACAAAATACATTTTATGAGCACAAGCCACCTGCATTTGTTGTGGATAAGTGGAGGAGCAGGGTGCCCAAAACACAACTGAAGTGATGCCATGATGCAGCTGTGTGGCCACTCAGGGCATCTCAGATTTGTGGGGATAGCAACTTCTATGAGAAAAACACAGCTGAGCAGCTCTCAGTGGAGATAATTCCTTAATCCATGCTGGAGCATTCCTGCCTATGCCATTCATCAGAGATCAAATTGTAAATGTGAAATAATTATTTAACAAACAGAAAGATCTCCATGAATTATGCTTCTTGCATTTCTTCAATTTACAGTAAATAATGTTCAATCATATTAAATCAGACTGGAAAGTGGTAATACTGGGATAAAATTAAGTTCTTATAGGTAGATGAATAAATTTGTTATGGTTTGTTGTGTGTTTATTACAGAGCAGTGGCTGGAATGTCAATGTTAATTTCTCCTATATTTTATTGCTGTTGTTTTTGTTGCTATTTAACCCTTCTGTTTCTAAGACTTTATCTGAAATCCTGGATCTATCAAACAGAAATATTTTTAAGGAAAAAAAATACAGCATATAATTATTTTCAAAAATAATTCAGTGTGCTCTGTAGGTAGCAGAAAATGTTCAAGTACACATGTATGCCATGAATTTGAACACACATTGTCCAATATAAATTTTGAAAGGCAATTTTCTAAATTCCAGCAAACAGACTCTTTTTCTCTGACAATGATGAGTCACTCTAGGCTTTGGAAGGCAAAGAAAAAATTAGAAAATCTTAATTCCTGTATCCCTATGGAAAGTAGCAGACATTAGGCTTGAAAGATACTTTGGGAAAATTCTGCTTTAACGGTTTCCTTTAGCTGTCCAAATTTGAGAACATGAACTCATAATAGCCATCTTCCAGGCAAAGCATTCAGAAACTGTAACATAGCATTTGGCTGACTCAAGCTTGTCTCTTTCTGTAACAGAAATTGGCTTCCCTGCTACCCCATGACTTACCATCACAGTGGTAAACACTCTCCAGAACCCTTTTGAAAGGGATGATTCATCCCTGGGGTATTTTTAGGAATTTGTTAACTTGCATTTAGCTTAGTGTGCTGGTAGCCAATAAACAGAGTGAAGACAAGCCTTGAGTAGTCACACATAAACCATTTTGAATGCTATAATTGTACAGCATTATCTTGGTCTGTAAGACTGAGTCATCTGCTGGTTAAGCAGAATGGAAAAAACAGAATAAGACTGTTGCTACAACAGGGATTTTGATAAAATGCTAAAGGAATCAGTGCTAGCGACTGGATTAAATTTATCTTTCCAGGATTACACCTGCTTGTTCCAGGCACAACCAGCATTCTGTGTGGATTTTTCCAAAGTCTTATGTGTGAATATCACATGAATCTAAGTGCCAATATCACAGAAATAACCCAGTCTAATACACTGACATAGCTTTTTGAGCGAGCCTGACTCCAGACAGAACCCTTTCTGTGTCTTGTATTTCAATCCATCTGAAACAGAAATGAAACACAGCAGGCACTGCCTATTGTATGTGGCTGGGGACCCAGTTTCTGCTGACACTTGGAAGTATTCCCAAACTGGGGTGGGGAAAGGGCTGGGGGGATGAGGGGGGCATGGGTCAGGGCGGGTGTGGAATAGGAGAGGAGGAAAATGTGAAAGAGATTTTTTTAGTAGCTGACCACCACTTAAAACCAAATGCAACTCAGGAACAGGTTTTGCAATACTTAGCCTAACAGGAAGGTAATAAGTAAGTGAGATTTTACACCATCCTTGGGACTGTGAAACAGAAACCAGCTTTTGGCAGACAGATTAGGGGAATGCCACTTCATGGAGAATGGAAAGTGATGAGTTACAGGAACTTGGCACTCTGATCAGATCGTCTTATCCTCCCACTCCAAGCAATAAGATCCTGGCATCCTACTTTAGGCAAATATCAGAAACATGATCTTCATGAAAGCTCACATGTATTAGAAGCCAGTGACACAGTCTGTCATGTTCCTCTGTAGAGAGCTCTCCTTCAGCATGGTCGTGAGTTTTCTGGCCATGTTACGTGTAATGAATTAAGCCTGAAAAGTAAACACTTAGCTGTTTGGAACCTATCAATGAGATATAAACAAGATATGAACAATTCTGCTTTTTCTTTTGGAGGTTGTTGAATTAGTGAAAGAAAAATATTTTTCAAAGATCACAGTAAAATTGCACTAGAAGACAAACAGGATTTTGATGAATCTCATGCCAAAAATGTTGCAAAACCCTTTAATCACATTGCAAGGTACCTGCTGAGTTCTTTAGCACCCAATTAACAAATAAATGAACAGGTGAGAGGACAAAGAACCTTGGAGTCTGCCTTCTTTACAACTTGCCTGAAGGCTTCCAGGATTTTCAAATTCATAGGTCAACAGATGGGCATATGTGGATTTAGGAGCCTGAAGACTCAGAAAGCTTCACAATTGCTGCCCTGGTTCTTCAGTGACCATCATGATTCCCAGCTTCTCAGAGAATGCTGCTCTCCATCTCTTCACTTTGGACATAATGAAATATTCATTGAGCCAAAATAGTCTGTCTCTATGGTTTAGTAGTTTAGGACACCACCTGATTTAAAACAGGGATTTAAATCTAAGCTGATGGATGCCTTTATACTGAAATACCAGCTGGCACAGGAAATAGGATTCAGATTACTGTCCTAATTATCAGGCTATATAGCAACTTTAATGCTCTGATCAATATTTTATTATGAAATCTAGAATGGAATAGAATAACAGGAGCAGTGGAAGAAGACACCTATCTCAATACAACACTTATTACATCTCTCAGGGGTCAGGAGGGTTTGAGTCCTTCTTTGCAAAAGGAATAAAAGCCAAGTCCCCTAATCCTGTATTGATATTTGGCAGCCACATGCTCCTAGTTATGGCTGGAACTTTATTATGAGTGTTTTAGTACAAATTGGTGAATAGTTTTGCTTTCCATTACAGTACATTTTTCAGATCATTAGCTCTTAGGCAAAGAAATAAGATACAGTGCAAAGTTTCCAGATCTATTAGATTCCACCAGAAATGTTATGCCATGTTATGTTAAAAACAATCTTGAATTTACTCACATAATGTAAGCACCAAAAAAAAACAAAACAAAAAAAAATTTGAGCACAATGATAATTAACCGACATTATTTGTTATGAGTATTTTTAATTTTTATTACAGATATATGTATATGTAACTATAAAAAATTGAAAATTCTTTCATCAAAAATAAATTGTAAGGATTTAAGTTTGTGTTATATCTTCTTTGAAAGTTGTTTGTACTATGCCAAACTTTCCGCAATTTCCAACCTGCATTTAAGATTAAAAACTTTTTATTAGAGAAAGCCATCTGCAGATGCATTTATAGCTGATGTTCCATCAGATTCTAGGTCTATGTCAAACTAACAGAGGTTATATAGGATTATCATCTCTGGCTTTGCTGCTGCTTCTCTGTATGTTGTGAACAAGACATTAAGAAAATGTTTCTCCAAAGGCTTTCTGGTGTTAATGGTACCTACTAACATAAAGAAGAAAGAGTAATGCAACAAGCATGAAAGGTCTGCTGCTTTTCTGTTCCTTCCTCTGCAGAGAAAGTTCTCTCATTAATTTCAATAAGACAAGCATCTTTCCATGGTACAGTCCAAGAAGGTACAGACAAAAACGAGACCAGATGCCTTTCAGTAATTCTATTTGAAACACTTTCTCTGTCAAAATTAGCAAAACAGAGTTGGGGCTGTCTGTTGAAAGAGCAATGAGATGAAAGGGATGCAGCAACCTGATATTCCTGTTGGGATTTCTTCAGCATAAATTCAACTTAAACACTCAGAGCATGGCACTAAGGAGCAAGGGCAGCAAAAAAGAAGAAAAAGATGGGGTAAAATGTTACAGATGCAGAAGTGATGAAGCCCCAGGAATTCAGGAAATGTTCTGTAGTATGAAATGAAAGCCTGACACCCAAAGGCTAAAACGGAACCACTGCAAAGCTGGGGACAGTAACCACACTGTGGAATTTTTACTATTTCAATTGGTTTTTTTCTCCATTCTCTTTTCTTAGGGAAAATTATGGCCTAGCTCTCTAGGAGCATTCCCAAAGAACAGGAAGTGAAAACACAGCCAGGGTATAATTGAATATAACCTATATTTTAGTGAAAGCACCTCCTAAATATCTACATTAATATCTAGCATATGCACACAGGATATACATATACCCCTGGCAGAGGGGACCAGTAGTGATAAAGGTCCTGTGTCTAGTTCTCTGACATCTGAATTGTGATCTTTGAAAGTGTTGTAACACCTACAGAAAATTCAAGTTATATTTTCACATTAGGAAGGTGGTAAAAAAAAAGATGCTGCAGCTCCCCATCCCAACATGTTAACACATTCCTGATAGGGTTTGCTGCATCTGATTATCTTGCAGCTGTTCTTGGTAAGGTTTCTCATCTAGCTGGCATGGGCACTGTGAGAAATTGCTTTAAATAAGATAAATCCCAGATAGTTTCCTTAGGTTAGCTCTTGTTATACCTTCTTGATAGTAATTGTAAGTATCACCACATAGCAGTTCACAAAGATTGTTTAAGACTGTTTAAGATTATAGTGAGACAAAACATCAGACCAAAAACAGGACACAAATTACATGCTGTTTCCCCCCAGCTGTCACAAACACAATGAGAGTCAGTTTGGGTCTTACTGAAATTGTCAGTCTTGATCAGAAACATATGCAATGAGGTAATATTGTATATAATTGTATTGTATATAATATTGTATATATATGTCAAATTGACATAAAATGCTAGCACAATCAATGAATCCTGCTTTCTGGAGAAGCCTGAGTTCTCAAATGCTCTCTCATTCCTGCAATGATGCCTCTCTAGTCACTCTGTGGATACAGTTTTACCAGACTGACTTCATACATCTTGACTTTTAATCCAGTCAATTTATTACATTGTGTATTTTCTTGAATAACTGCTGCTAAGGCAAGAATAGATCTTTATTCTAATTACATTCTTTCTGATTTTTGTCATTTGATGTACATAGCTTTATATGTACTTGTGAGCTCCATTTTATATTTTCCCCAATGTGTCTGACTTTAACAGGAACTTCAAATCACCAATAAACCGTATTTGACACTCCCTTGTTTAACTCAAATCTCCTCAGTACTCCTATGTGTCTGTAACATAACCAGTCTGGCCAAAGTCTCCCATTTCCACCCACAGTAATTTCCAAAATGAGATCATGATTCATTCAGTGGTGCTTTTATTCTGAACATAAACTTATGTTTAAATAGCTTCATGACTGGCATCTACTCTTACAAAGTCTGAAGAACAATTTACAAAGGGATTTCCTTTTAGATCCATGTTATTTATGAGCTGCATGACATAAGCATGTAAAGCTCTTTTAAAGACATAATGGAGCTTTTAGTGAATTTCCCCATTAATTGGTATTAAAGAATTTCTGGTGCTAATGCGTTTGCAATTATTTTGTAGTGTCTTGTTTTCAACAGCTCCAGTTGCTGCATCTCCTACTGTGCTGCATCCAGGAAGGAAAATGCTTATGGGAGGGAGAAATAAAAAACCCTACACATAAAAAAAAACAAAAAAACACAAAACCAAAACAAAATCCAAAGGGTTTAGGAGAAAAAACTGGATATCAATTTGTGTATAACTGGGGACCAAACGGAGAGTTTACTCTTAGTTGCAAAACTAATTTTTTAGAGAGTAAAAAGCAAGTGTTTATTTTAATTAACAATGACTATCAACACCTATAATGACACCTTAGCAATTGATGATCTTTCAGGCAGCCTTAATATAAGAAGCTGACTTTAAAAAAGTATTCCTGTTATAATTAATGCCTTACAAGAAAATGTTGAAGTACTTATTTTTTCACCTTGATATTGCAAATATACAGCAAACATTAGATTATTCTATCAAGTTTTTGGATTGCTCTCTGTTATTTTCCAACAGTGCTTAGCATTTTATTTGCTTTTTGGCTGCACTAAGCTCTGAGAAAATTATTTCAACAGAATTTGGTGATAAAATTCACTCTGCATTAGTACTGGTAACCAAGATTGCATACCTAAGTTAAGGATCATTTCTCATAATTACATTACTTTATGTTTATCTACACATTCCATGCTATTTTTTCACATATTCAGTACAGCCAGATTTGGCTAGGTTCTTATGAAATGCGTGCATTTTTTGCAGCTTTGAACAACTTCAGTTTCAGAGACTTCCCATCAGATTTTGTCACTTCAGCTATTCCCCTTTCTAGACAGTTTATGGGTAACTTTCATAGATAATTTATTGATAAGTTAACAGCACAGGTCACTGAGGTATGTTATTGATCATTTCACTCTGCTGGCAATACTGACAATGTATCCAGGCAGCCCTGGATGTACGGACAGACTGGGAATGAGAGGCTGGAAACCAGCACTGTGGAAAGGGAGCTGGGGGTCAGTGGCAAGTTGAACGTGAGCCAGCAGTGCCCTGGAGCCAGGAGGGCCAGCCCTGTCCTGGGGACATCAGGCACAGCATCACAGCCAGGCAAGGGAGGGATTGTCCTGCCCTGCTCTGGGCTGGGGCAGCCTCACCTGGAGGGCTGGGGACAGTTCTGGGTGCCACAATACAGGACATTAAACTATGAGAGAACATCCCAAGGAGAGCAAAAAGATGGTGAAGGGCCCTGAGGAGAAGCAATATGCAGAGCAGCTGAGGTTACTTGGTCTGTTCAATCTGAAGGAGAGGGGACTGAGGGGAGACCTCACTGCAGGTACAGATTCCTCACAAAGAGAAGAGGAGAGACAGACACTGATCTCTTCTCTGTGCTCATCAGTGAATGATCTGAAGTTGTGTCAGGGGAGGTTTAGGTTGGACATTAGGAAAAGGTTCTTCCCCCAGAGGGTGGTTGGACAGTGGAATAGGTTGCCCAGGGCAGTGGTCACAGCACCAGCCTGGCAGAGTTCAAGAAACCTTTGGACAATGTTCTTGGTGTGACTTTTGAGGATGGTGCAATGCAGGGCCAGGAGTTGGACTTGATGGCCCTTGTGGGTCCCCTCCACTTCAGCATATTCTGTGATTCTGTTATGTGTTTTCTATTTTCTGACCAAGTGTTTGTCTTGTGTTCAGTCTTCCTTTTGAATATTGATGACAGTGCATAAATATGGAAAGTTCAAAAAAAACCTAAAAATGGTGCTTTGAGTAGACAACCCATATGGAGATGTAAGCATCTTCTTCATGGCCATTTACAATTGATTTAGAAAACTTTCAACAAATTAAATTTCCAATTGCATTTTGTAGATTCAAGCAAATTTTATGAACCTATTCTCCATTATTCACATCATGGTTAACCAAAGAGTTGTTTGTAGGTTTGTTTAGGCAAAATTAGCTAACAGAAAATCTAGCTTGCTATTCTCTAATACGACACACACATCAGGTTAATTTGAGTCTTTACTGCAGATTGTCCGATGTCTGTGGCACGGCTGTAAAAACAACAGATTAGCATTTCTCCAGATTTTCCAGAAATACTTTTTAAAATTTTCCATAATATTAACCAGTTTTGAGTCCTTTGCGACATGTTTGAATGCCACAATTATGGCTCACCTATTGCAGCCTTGACTTCTGTTTAGGACTTCTGGGTAACTCATGGTTCTGTCAATTGCAATTTTACAATTTTTTTTCTCTTACTTCCGTGTGAATCACATTGTCTCTTCTCATATGAAAGTAAAGAAATTAGGTTTAAGAACCTCATCACACTTTTTCTAACTGAGCCAACAGACAGAGACGAGTTGTCTACTCAAGGCACAATTTTTAGTCCTTTTTGGACTTTGCACGTTTATGCATTATCATCCAGATGCAGAAGGAAGAATGAACAGGAATAAATTCAAGCTTCTTTGAAAAAAATTGTTCAGAAAATTTCAGAGGTCAAATGTTTTGCTGAGTTAACTCCGGTTATTGATAAATAGGAGAATGTGGGGAATCTATTTGGGAAGCCTCTTTGGGAGGCTTTTATTCTTCTGAGCAGGGTCATATGAAATGGTCACTTGATGTGTGTAGAGCTTGACTGACATGAACATGCAAGAAACTCATGCAAAGCAACGGCATCAAAACAACAGGATCATTATACAAAATAAGCAGGATTAAAGCAGCAGTATTAATTTGGGATATGAGCAGGGTTCAAGAGCCCATGTGTTTAAGCATTTACTGTAATTTGTCAATGTAGTTCTTAGTAATAGGAGACAAAACATGAGGAATGTGAATCTGACTCTTAAGAATACACTGATGTTATCACTGCAGCTTTCATTTCTTTCAATGTACTAAATCAAATGAATGTGCAGTGATTTAAAATCATCACTCTGCTCTCATAAATCAAAGATTTAACAGTTATGACTTTTTCAATATGAAAGAGGATCCAAGTCACTTCTCAACAGTCCTACTTAGTCTTAGCTTTGTAATACAATACAGCTATTCCAGAAATTATGTTCTGGAATATCCTCTATTGAAAATCTGGTTTTATCCAAAAGGTTGTAGCATTCATTCTATTTCTTATCTGTAGCCTGTGTTTTATTTCCTCAAGGTGGGCAGGAGGATCCAGACAGCAGGATATTCAGGATCTGCCCAAAAGAAGCTACCCCTGCATGTCTGTCATGGTATCTCAGTGTGACTTGCATACATTAACACCTGGAGGAGGAAAGAGAGAGCTTTAAGCTGCTGTTGGGGTTGTCTGCAAGAACAAAACATGTGTAGGTGTTTTGGTGTCTGTGGCTGATCAGCTCTGTCCCCCAGTCAGAGTTTCTGGATGACCAACAGAATTAATATTATCTTTATACTGATGTGCTGGGGCACTGTGGAGGCATAATGCCCCTTCTGGAAGGGCAGTGAGTTTGGAAAGGATCTGTAGCCAGTACAGTGTCCATATGCACAGGAGAGGTAAGGCTGAGCTGCCAAATATGTCAACAAAGAGGAGGCTGTTATGGTTTCCATGGTGGTGAGTGCAGGCAGGAATGCTGAACTGTTTACATTTTTTACGTATGCAGCCTGCTTACATTTCTGGTGTACTCCCTTTATCAATCACCTGCTGAATTCCTGCAGTGGATCATGTATGGACAAGATCCAGCTGATGGTTATTTCATACTCAGGTGCTGATAAGAGTGTCTTTCTGTTTGTGTCAGCTTCTGCTCCATAAACAACCTCAGTGACCCATTTCCCCAGCACTCTGGGTAATAAGTGAAAGCTTTTTCAGCATTATGCTGTTAAACTGAAATTAACCTTCAAAGAGCTTTAACAGTGGTGTTAATGTATCAACATATTACACAAAATGGCTTGAAGTGCATACTAATTTCCACAATGGTTAAGAGAGTTTTGGAAACTATAATTGCTTGTTTTAGAGTTTAAAGTTGTCTTCAAGATTAAATTTTATTTCATCAAATTTTGGATGTCTATTTTGTGGATATCTACCTATAAACTCACCTTGTCTACTTCTAATAGGGAGAATTAGGTACTTTAAAATAGCTGTGATTCCTTGTGCTCTAGAAATGCCCTCTTGTCTCCTCTGGCTGGAAAAGAAATCTGGATGATGAAACTAGATATAGATGTCTGCACTGCTCATATCAAAATTTGGTAAAATGAGACTGACCCTGTCTGTCTGGGATTAAGTTATAACTTCATGGGGTCAGTTTTTTTAAATCTGTGCAATGCACTGCCTCTGGTGCTTTCCTCTGGTGTGGTTTGATGGTGGTTTCTGAGAAGGAGAGGAAATATATTGCTTCCATGGATGTGTGTGATGCAGTATAGTAGTTCCCTCATGGCTATAACAGAACATTTCATCCACTGATGGACTATGCTCTCAAACAAAATAATTACAAATAAATGATGACAATTTTGAATAACAGAAATGCCCTTAAGACAATAGTAGTCTTCATTTGTCTTTGCTTCAGACCTCGAGAACTGGAGTTCTCAGTTGCTCAGTCTGTCACACCTTGTTTGTACAGCACAGTCTTGAAATGGGAAACAAGACTGAGAGAGAAAAATTTGCTTATTTTAAATTTGAGCTGATATTGTACTGTTTCACATCCAAAATCTCTAGGAAGAAAAATTGAATTCACAGTAGCTCAACCATTCTGACCTTTGGTGCAAGAAATAAGAGGAATTTTAAAAAGACAATTTGAATCACATGCAATGCATTCATTATACATACATATATATACATTGAGCTATATAAGATAAGCCCTTTAATGAGACTTATGTAGAGACTTGCTTTACTTTCAAAACATCTGCATTTAAAACTGCATGATTTGCCATCTAAAAAATGCAAAAATAGACTTTATTTTAGCAGTGTATTAGTATTAAGACAGATACCAACATTAAAGGTTGAATGCTTAACTACAAATCCTTTCTTAATTCAAGAAGTTTTTAGTTGTCCTGAGTAAGAGCAAAACTGAAAAAGCATACTTACATTAATATCCTTCTAGAAAACTACTGGAAGACTTAGCAGTAGATAGAGAGCCTAAACTATTCACATTCTTAGAAATAAAACAGAGTGATATTTGCATAATAATACAACATTATTATCTAGAATGAATTGTGGAATGGACAGAACCTGTTCAAATTATAAGTCATAAAAGGCAATAAAATATTATCAAGTTTTTTTTCAGCAGTATTAGCATAAAACCGTTTTATTTTTCTGAATTTAAGCAGCCTGTAAATTTAAAAAAAAAAGCTAAAGGAAATTTTTGGGAGTACTCACATTAATTGAGACACATATATCTATGTTGATGTCAATATTAATCTTTGTCAATAGATAGAGACACCAGGATTCATGCAACCCTCTTTTATTTTTGTAGATTTTACAACTTTATGGTGTAGCCAATAACAGCACAGGCTGCAAATCCAGAACTTGGTGACCAAGCACTATCTTTGTCCACAACTTCCATTAAGTGTCAATTGGTGTACTGATGTACTATATTTAAAATTTAAAAAACTTTAAAAAATTTAAAAGGCTATTTCACTATTATGGGAATAGAAATCATGCATTTTGAAAAATATATGTATGTATTTGGCATCTGTATAGGGACCAGTTCATTCATTCAGAGTTTTGAAGCAGTAATTCTATGAAGAGGTTTCATGGTAGTGATTAAGTTTTATTACTCATTGTAGGTACACAATCAATAGGCACAATATATATTTGATTTTGCAATTTTTTTACACGTCATCTTTGGCTGTAAAAACTGAAGCCAGCTTCATAAAGAAACTATAGCTCTGTAATTGGAACAATGTGTGCAATAGTACCAGTGGCAGGAGGAACAAATGCCTTTTGGACTAAATCAGAGTAACTCAGCTGAGTAAGACATTGTGGACTGAAAAGCTGTGTGTAAGGAGTTATATATTCTCTCCTTGTATGGAACAATTTTTCTAAGTTTAACAATATACTACAAAGCAAAATTCTTAATCTCCAGAGAAGACTGAATAATAAGGGGGAAAAAAAGCTAATAAAACCCCCCACAGAAACACAAATTGCTTGACTTTCTTCCATTTATTTTCTAAAGAATTGGATGAGATAATGGTTTATGTGTTTACTGGCACACAGATACAGCAAAGTAGCTACAACATGGCACAGAAGAAGCTAAAAGACAGGAGGTAGTCAGGGATAATAAACTCAGGGGTAATAAACTCCAAGGACGGTTTCAGAGGTCAATTTAAACTGAAATATATAGATATGCATATTTAATTACACACATACATGCACACACATGAGGATTTTATTACTTGATCATTCTTGGTGGCTTTGTATCCTCAGCAGGAGTAAGGAGACTTCCTGGAGAATGGGACAGCAATGGGTCTGCAGTCCCTCTTGTTAGCAGCACATGCAGTGACAGCTGTTCAACCTTTTAAGTGAAAAGCATGTGCTGCTCTGCCCCCTTCCCTCTTTGTTACCAGAATAGCTCTGCCCTGGGTTAAGGCCAAGAATATCTACAGAAGAAACAGAATTAAACCCTCTCCCAACACCTATAGCTCTATGAAACATTTCCTTAGTAACATCAGCCTTGTCATTCAGGAGCAATGACAGATGTGCCACCAAACAATCCTGAGAGAGGTGAGGCACTGTCCCAGGTTGCCCAGAGAAACTGTGGATGCTCAGTACCTGGGAGTGTTCAAGACAGGGCTGAACAGGATTTGAACAACCTGATCTTGTGGCAGGTTTTGTTGCCCATGGCAGGGGGTTGGAATGAGACGATCTTTAATGTCCCTTCCATCCCAAACCATTCTATGATTCCATGATTTGCAAAGCTTTAGCTTTTGTCACTGTGTTCTGTTATTTGGGAAGAGGGAGTTCATACAGTCAGTTATTTTAGATAATTGTCCTTTTTTCCCCCTCTTGTTTTGCTTTCTATCTCTGCTTTTTCACGATTCTTAAAGCTACTATATCTTGTTAATTTTATAGGAATTTTCCTGAGAGGAAGAGACACTGATATTATCTCTAACACACTTACGGCAAAGCAAGTTTCAGTTTTTGTAGCTCACTTTCAAGCTATGTGAACACTGACTATTGGCTGCTTAAGCACAGTTTTTCTAGGATATCTGACTGAAAAAGTGTTTAATGAAATTTATAACAGTCTGAAACTTAACTGCAGTGAAATTTTCTCCCCTGAAATTTGCTGGTACTAGAGGAAAACACAATGTGTAACACTGCTGCACTCCAACATTTGCATTTGCTGGTTATAGCATTCATGCAGAATTTAAGTTGCTTTCAACAGAATAAACCTAACTTATTTGGTATGACTAGAAGGGGAGCTGTTAGAATACGACAAGAGCAGTACAAGCATGTTAAATTCTATTTATCTATGACAGAGCCCAAGGGGCTCTGAGCTGCCTAATAGGAATCCATTCTCTGCCAGTCTTCACTATGAAGAGCTAGAGACCCCTGAAGAAATGTTTATCAATGGTAATTGGACTGCCATGGCTTAGTAGTGTATCATTAATTATATAATTGCATTTGATTAAAAATCCTTACAATAGCAGTTTGTACTTGATCTGGTCTTTTTGATGAAATTAAAAAGAAAATAATAGAAAAAATTTACTGTGCATTAGTAATTGTTAAATTACATTAAGGATTAGTACTGCAACTTGCAGTTACCAGTCTTATTTTGTTACAATGCTAGAAAATATTAGAGTTGCCAACAGTCTTAAGCTTTGCATTTTGACTTCAGCCCTTTCCACTAATGTTAAACCCTAAATTATATAAATAATATCTTGTGGGTTTTGATAGAGAGTTACTTCCAGTCTAACTTCCAAATTTTCTCTGAATAATTACAAGTATTTATGGGAGAAAGAAAAAATCATTTTTAAAAAAGGGTGGAGTTAGTCTACTCCATTTGAAATTTTGACTGATTTGAAATTTTTGGTGTCTCATACAGAGATTGAGATCAAAGGTAGCTTCTGAGTATCTGTGCTCTAGAAGTGTTTGGACAAGACTCTCAGGCACATGATGGGTGGCCTGTGCACAGCCAGGAGCTGGACTCGATGACCCTGATGGGTCTTTTCCAGCTCAGCTTATTCCACATTCCTATGATATCCACAGAATTTCAGTGCACATATTAAATGTTCTGATTAAGGATCTGTCTGTGACAAATCTCAAAGTTCTTGGGCAAGTGAATGAGCTGCAGCAGTCTGAGGTCAGTTTTCAGCTTCCATGAGATCAGGGCAACAACACCCTTAAAGGCTGCAGATCTAACTGAAGGGTCATGAATGCTGGCACATGATAACAGCCTTTAAACATATCCCTGATCTCTGACCCTGCTCTTCAACGACAGCACAGTTCAAGGACCCAGGAACGTTTCCAGCATGGGCAAAGACACTCAAGCACAGAGCCACTTCTAGCTCATTTCTATGCACTGGCACACAGGTTTGAAAGCTGTGCCATGGTCTGGGACAGGTATAGGGTCCTGTGTCCTTGCCACAATTATTTCTTCAGCAGGCAATCTTCAGATGAGGGGGTGGAGGATGAGTGTGAAGAAGACGATCCTTTCAGTTTTTGAGTGTTGCTTTGCAAGGTGCAAGAGCCAAAGCAAAGCCAGTGACCTTACTAAGTTAATTGGTAAGACTGTTCTGGTTACTTGGTTTCCTGTTCCCAACAAGCAGGAGGGCCAGACTGGCCAGAAAGAACCCTTCCCTGATGGAAGCAGACTTTGACTGCTTTGTTACTACTAAAAATAGAGATAAAGCACCTTCTCTAGGTCTGAGGGCATGTGGCAGAACTCACATGTGCAAAGTTAACCCAAATTTCACAGCAATCAGAGGTGACCATACTCAGGCTGCTGCAAGGAATGGCTCTAGCCCCAATGGCTTTAGCAAGAGTTCTGGCCCTTGACCATGGTTTGGGACAGCAGATGAACCACTCGAGGGTCCATTCTGATTGTATGGTTATGTAGATGATTGTCCCTGGTCACATGTAGTTAATAATATAGATATGTCTTTGAAAAACTTGGCTTCTGTTCACATAAGTGTAGAGATGGGAGTCAAGCCATGAATGGAATTCGATTACTACTAACAAGGCTGTTATTAGGAAATTGTGTTTGAGATCATCCCTGCATATTGAAAGGTTCAAGGAAGCACTCTGCCTTGAGAAAATGTGATGTATTTTAGTGGTTGTTAGCTAATTGTATATTTTTTTAAAATAAAGTTTATTATCAGTAATGTATTAGAGACATAATGGTAAAAACAAAATAATATGTCTTGCCCACATCAGTAAAAGCAATGAGCTTTCAGAGTGTTTCACCTCAAGGTTGTATTTTGAAGCATATACAAGGAAAGATAAATAAATCAGGGAGAGTTGATTGCCTATGAGATTACTGTTTTTCTCACAGGGTGACTGGTTTTAATAAAGTTAACATCTCAAGAAAACACTCCAAAATGTGCTCTCTGTGTTTGCAGTCCATCAGCCTCCATTCACTTGGCCAGAACCAAATACAAAGAAGAAAATCAGTGCTGCTGCTGAATTCCATTTCATGCCTGATGTTAGAGATTTGTAAAACTGTCCCTTGCTGACTTGGAGATAAGTGGAATAGTGATGAATTCAGCTTCAGGCAAGCTGCTTTTCAAGCAAACCTGTCAGGAGACAGAAAGACAGTTTGTAATAATTCATTCTTATGCTGTGTCTCAAGCGATTAGTGAAGGTATTGGGCAGATCTGAAAAAAAAGAAACCAAAACATTAATATACCCTAAAAAACCACAAAACCCAAATGCATGCAAAACCCTCCAAAAACCCAAACCCAAACTATACATCACATTTCTCATTTATAGAGGAACAGAAACTTTGGGGTAAGCACAGGAACCAGAATTAAGGGATTAATTGTCAGGAAAAAAGAGTCCTTTACTATAAAGTGCTTTTATGAGAATACACAATCCAGAGCACAGTAGAGAAGTAGATTTAATTCACTGTATTTTTACAAAATGCCTGCTCAAGAAAACAATCGCTGGGGCATCAAGTGTAAATGAACTGTGAACATAGAGATTGCCAGTTGGAAAATAATGTCAATATGAACAACCAGAAATATGCAGAATCAGCTTGCAGCAGTGTACTACAATTCAGCCACCAAATCATTTTTCCCCTGAGGGCAAAAAGCTTTTAATTAGTATCCCAACTGAATTTAGATCTTCCAATGGAGCAAGGGCTTCCACCTAATGGAAGCAGAAGGACCAGTGCCATGGACAAAATCACAGACATATTATAACCACAGCCTTTTTCTGCTTCAGAGAACTGCAATGGGATATTCTTTCTATTTTTGGAAGAAATGCTAAAGATTTATGGGAGCAAAGTGTGCAAGAAGTGAGAGGATAAAGTTAACTTTTTCTATATTTATGATGGTATTATGGATTTTGAGCTATTATTATGAATGTCTGTGAAATGCTAATAAATAACAATACACGAAAAGCACCAAATTACCTCAATGAATGCAGTTCACAAGGATATTTTATCTCTAGTAATTCCTGTGAGATGAATCACCTACAAAGTTACAGTACTTAGAGCAATTTTTGATGTGGCTCTTATTTAACAGTAGGGGGAAAAAAGGAATCCAAAGTTTTAAGGCATAAATTGCTACCTCTACTTGCTCTTATTAGAAGGGCAAACAACAGGGTAGGAAAAAAATGTGCCCTTCTGTATGATGAATCATTATTTCTCCTGGTCACAGTTTACTAGTACTAGCTTACCTTTTTAAATGGAACTGGTATTTAAAGCTTTTTCTGTTAGCAGCACATTAAGAGTCCTCTATCTGCAATTCAGGGCTGACTGCAGCTGAATGACCTGAGATATGCAGGAGCAAGGTGCTGCTGGCCAGAGGAAAAGCCCTTTGGTGAAATTTTAATGATACACCGTAGAGCATCCTGGCTGAGTCTCAAAGTAGCTGTGCTCCTGGCTACTGTGATTCTTCTTCCTCTAGAATGTAGGGTAACAAATAACATGAAGAGGCAAACCCCTGACAAACAAAAACAAAACAAAACAAAAAAAAGAAATTAAAGATTCAAGCTGTAGTCAAGAGAAGCTGAAGGGAACAGAAGGATGTGTGATACTCATAAAACTGGCTACTAACAAAGGCAAGTTCTGCTGTGTCTCTGGGATGAAGGCAGAACTGATGAGGAACTGGGACAGGGATTGGTCATGGAGTAAATATTTCCAGGAGGGCAACATGGACCTGATCTGGCCTGAGTTTTTCTCAGCTTTAATACTGGACTCTAACAGATGCAATTGATGTAATTGACCTCTTTATGCTTCATTGAACCCATCTCCTCATGCCACTTTCTGCCCAAAGGCAAACACTGGGAAGGAGAACATCTATGGGAAAATGCCTGCCAAGATAAAAAAATAAATATATTTTTTTCTGCATTTTGAGCCCAATGCCCCCAACTCAGCAATCAGGTGGAGTAAGATGGAGCCTAAAGGCTCCAGACATGGCTGTAAATGGTAAATGTCCTAAATAGGGAAAAAAAGAAGAAGACAAGATTACAATAATTTTTAGAATATGGTAAGTTTGGAAGAAAATATCCTACTAGAGTGCCAACATCCAACAGAGAAAATAAATACAACCAGTGGATTAGAACAATTATAAGAACTCAGATGTCAGTCTTCTTTATGTGATCAAATTTCTTCTTCTGGTGGCATATATGGCTGCTTTCTAAATAAGGAAGTTCTCTCAAATTGCATTGAATTTCAGAATTTATAAGGCATAAAATTAAAAATAGCGAAGAGATAATTGGGGGAAAAATTATGTTTTTTGCAAACACAAAAAATCTTGTAAGAAAAAATTTACTTCCAATTCATATTAATTTTACTTCTAATAGGCAAAAGCAACATCAGACTCAATATTTTTCTGGAAAAGTACTTTTGTCCCTATTTCTGCTAATTTTATCTTATAGAATTAGGGCATCTAGAGGAAAATAGCAAAAAATGACAGCAGCAGCCATGAAGCAACCTGTGGCTGCCCTGGAGTGCAGGCTGAGGTAAAGAACAGGTGTTGGCTGACCAACCAACAGGAGGGCAGCAATAAAAGGACACAGAATCCACAGTGGTTTTCTGAGGAAAAAAAGATTAAAAATTATCTTATGAAGTGAAAAAATGCTCTCCTCTGGACTTCTCCAGTGTTTCACTGGGGCTCAGCAGGTGGAGATTGGAGGTCACCTCAATATCAGATAGAGGAAAGGCATCATAATTTCCTGTACAGGAGCCTTCCTGCTGAAAAATCCTTTCATGGTGAGAATAAATGTACTGAAGGAGATTATAATAATTTTGCAAAAACTAAATGCCTGCAGATATTTGTTTTACAAAAATTAGATACATTTGGGGAACACGAGTTTTCTAATATACTTTTTTGGAGATATTTGTTAGAATTATTTGTCAGGAGATGAAAACATACATATCTACCTGAACAGTCATAATGTTAGGCAAATTTAAGAATATTAAGACCTAATTAAACTTTGTATAATAGATTCCTAAGAAAGAGTCTGTCTTAGGGCATTTTTAATGTTTGAAGTGGTATTTCATTTTGTTATTGATAGATTTATGCTGGATATTTTTCTGTCTGACTAATAAGATCCTCATTTCTTATGATATCTAGTATTTTCTTACTTATTCTTTGAAGCAGTGGTTTCTAAAAACATTCAATAAATTTGTTGCTTGCTGGAAGCTGGAGTAGTCCTTTTTGTACAAAAAAAGTAAAGAAGAAAGTAAGTTTGGTGGGTTTTCCTAAGGTGTTTTCTGGAGAATCCAGAGATCTCAGGGAATAGATATTTATTTCCCTCACTCTGCTAGCCAGATAAGCTTCTTAGTGTCCTACAAGGTAGCAAAAACCTGCCTATACCTAAAAGTCTTTCAGAAAGTCACATCCAGTTTATGAATTCCACAGCATTCAATGCCACTCCTCACTGCTGTTGTTAAAGGTCCAGTGTAGGGTGCAGGTGAGATACGGGACTGTTTCTTCCCAGAGCCATAAATGGTTTAAACCATTAAAAATGTTTTAAACCATTAAAAATGTTGTTTTTTCTAAAGACATCAGAAGTGGTGGTTTATTTGATCTGATCTGATTTTCAGCAGATATAACTGTTGATTTCTTTCCATTGTATGCTGCCTATAAAAATGAGGAGGACTTTTTTTTTTTTAGTAGCAATCCCTTTTCTAAAGCTGAGTCACACCAACACAGCAGTCAATTCATATGTTGGGTTATTTTCCATTCACACACCTGAGCAAATTTCTTCCTTATCCCATAGGGTGTAATGTTCTAGCCTGTAGTCTTTCTTACATTGTTAAATATATCGTTAGCAGAAAACCAGATTGAATTCTGCACAAAAGAGTAACTCTGGAATAAATGCAATGCAATTTATCACTACATTTTGGGGATCCTGCAGTAACTATCTAAGGCTTCAAGTGGTGTATTTCTAATTATAATTAATGTTATTTTCCTGAATAATTGATTATACCAGTAGTAAAAAACAGAGAATAAAATTTATTTTCATGTACAGATCATTAAACGAAACAGGAATATTTTAATTATCAAAAATACATGTTTACATGTGCTAAATCTTTGTATTATTTGATTTTTCCTTTAAAAGATAAACCATTGTAAAACAAACCTCAAAAGCCAATGGCTTAATTTAATGTACAAAAACATTACTCTCCTCTGCAAGGGAAACACAGCAGCAGCTAAATTTAATTGTGATGTATCCAGTACTTACCCTTTTGACCGTTAGTTCCAAATCCATTAGAAGGGGAAGGAAGGGAAAGGTAGAAGAGGGTGGGAGAGGGAGATGAATGGAAAAGTGAATATGACATGCTGTTTTTTCTCTTAACAGAAATTTCAGACTGAAAAATGGAAAATAGTCCAAAATTATCTGATGCCTAGAATTAAGTCCTCAACAAAAAAAAGTTTTTCTTAATGCTAATAGACAGAGCCCTGCTGCTTTTATTGTTTTGGTTACGGGGGCAGATTCTCTGGAATGAGAGTTCAGTGAAGAAAGTTCTGCCAGAGCTGATGGGCCAGGCCAAACTACAACCACAGCTTGAGACATCTCAGGAAACACAGAGATGGGGTCTGTGGCTCCGTGTCCTTCCTGTGGAGCACTGGGGAGGGCAAGGAGGAGAGGCTGGGACAGGGAGTGCCTTGCCCAACCCTGCTGTGGAATGCAAAAGCTTTTAGGAGGAGCTCTGCTCCTTCCCATAAAAGTGATAAACAGTGTGCACTGATCCAAAAACCCGATCTCCTTTTAACTCAAAAACACCTAACCAAAAAATCCCCAACCCCACACAGATGATTTTCCTAGTGGATGTGGTTTGAGTGCACAATATTTATATGGAAATGTAAATGCAAAAATATACTACTTTTCAAAATGGAAAATTATTTTTAAAAAGTTTAAATAAGAAAATAAATTATTCTTAGATGTGTTCTATGTATGTAAGGTGATGATATTAGATAATAAATTGTAAATCACCAATGTTTATGTCTAATAGAAAGTGTATATTAAATAGCCCCGAGGAAATGATGTTCTAAAAAAGAAGACTAAATTATTTCCCAGCCTTGAAATGCTTTACATTCCACCTCTTGATTTTACAATCACACCAGTTTTGTTAGTACTTGCTTTGCATTAAATTTCTTGGTGTTTTTAAGGGAGTTGGAGGCCTGAAAGGTGAAATAGCTGCAACAGATTTATAGAAGAAATACACCAGTTATTTTTGTGAAGGACATGTGTCCTTTGTATATTACAGTGGAAGATAATTCACAGTCCTGTTCTGTGGACATCTAAGGGTAAATCCAGAGTGTAACCAAGCATATAACAGGCCTAAATCTTAGATATTATTGTTAAATTAAAACAAAATGTGCTATAAAGAAATGAAATGAACATTGGTTCACTTTTCTTAGCAAAAGTTTAGCAAAGATTGCATTAGGCAAGTTCTTTGTTTTATTAAATCTCTGTGTCTAAGAAAAAGAATGTTGTCTTTATTCATGCATAGGGCTTGAAATACTAGTTAGTTACTTAAGCATTACATTGATTTTCTTTTCATAATACAAGATTGTTTTGCATCTCAGTTGAGATTTATAGGCCAAAAAAAGTGAAATCCCTAAATTTATAGTTTTCAATAAGTCCAAACATTTTATCACCAAAGTCTAAAACCACTATAAATATCTTGGAAGGTTTCAAGAAAATGAAATAATACCATATGGACACCGCCATTGGAATTTTTTATTCAAAATTGATTAGGTAACCTACAAAAAAACTGATATACAAGAGAAAAATGGAAGTAAAACCACAAGAATGGCCACTAGAGCTGTGTGAAGTCTCCCAAATTTCGAGATAAATGGTAAAAAGGGAGGAGGCTGCAAATTTTTGATATTTTGGGTGACCTTCCAATCCTGCACAACAGCAATTTCTTGCAATATGTGAAAATTCAAAGAGTGATCATGAGGTTTCAATTACATATTTTTATTACCATAAGTTTTGCACAGTCTTATTATTGGCAAGTGATAAAGTAAATAAAAGCTATGTACAGTTTTTTCAACGTATGGAAATACACTTTTCTGGTCTTTCTGATTTGTTTCAGTAGCATTTGTAGGGAACTATTTTAGGAATTTACTGAATTTAAATTATAGCAGCTGTGATAATTTGCTTTGTGTCTTAATGCATTAAAGACACATTATCCATGCTGATTGCAGATAGTGAGTAAATGAAAGCAGATAGCCAAGCAGGGTAAAGAAATTTTATACAGAAAAGATTTTTTGCCAATGGAATAATTATTCAGTACTCAAAATCTTACTTGAAATTTATAAGATACTGTACTTCATTTTTACTAATGCTAACATTTCTGATACTTCTTTCATTGAAACTTTGATAAATTAATATATGGGTTTAGATTTTCAAAAACTGTAACAGGTGTAATACCTGCACTCTTTAATGCATGTATTGCACCTTTGATAGATCTTTAAAAGATATGCATTTCTCCCCTGAAATTTTCATGTTCAATGTCTTATTCACTGTCAGAACAACCTGTGACAGTATAAAAATTTTAGTTTTTCTGGATCAAGTGAAGTGGGATTTATTTCATGCTAAGACACATTGCTCAAGATAATATGTGGATTTTTTTGAGAAGATCTAATTCATTGTGTTTTAAATAGGTGTACTGAAACCACCAGAATCTAAAGTGACACAGGTTGGAAGCTGAATACCAGACATCTCTTATCACCTGAGTTTTTATGGTAGAAATCCCTAGTTTTACAGCTAGATCAGCTAAAGTTTTTAGAAAGTTTGTAGTATCATGAATGATCATGGCAATAACAAATTAGTGGCACCATCAGAGTGTTGTTAATGAGCTGCTCAATATCTGTACATGGTTGTACAATATATTAGAAGTTTTTAAAAATCTTAGTCTTTATTATGTTTTGTAATTGCAGTATAGTATAATATACTTAAACTAATATGAAAGCCTAGAATAATTTTGGAAATTCTTTGCCATCTAGCAATATAAATACACTTTCAACTTCTGAAAAATTGAAATAAACTCTCACCTTAAAACCAAAAATCTAAATCAGTCCTTGCACAATCACCCATACTTTCCTCATAAGTCTGTTTCCTAGGTAACAAGTAGATCATGATAGAACTAAATTTCAATGTAGAAGGGAACAGCAACCTGCAGCATCTCCATGCTAAAATTTCTGACAAAGGTTTCTGCACCAAGGGTTGTGCATTGCAACATGCACAGATCAGTGACACTTAAAATTTCTATCTTAAACATTAATATTTCTTTTTGTTGTCTTTATTTTTTTGGTTTAGATTTTCTTTTCCCTGAGACATTTTTTTTCCTAGTTGTGATGCAGTATGAAAAGCACATTTGGAAGTTGTTTCCTATCACACTGAGTGCCATAGACTTTCAAATTTAAAGACTGTGCCTTACTTGTTGATGGAAATTCTAGAGCAACATTAGAGAGGAAAGGCAGAGAAGTGGTTTCAGGAATGAAAAATGGAATCATCATGGGACTCACCTCACCTACTTTTGACCCTATAAAAATCATATGCCTGAGAATTACTAGATATGCCTGAGATTAAAAATAAACAAACAAAATATAAATAAAATATAAATTCATTATCACTCACTTTTGGAAAAAGTTTTATAGGGAAAGAGTGACAAAGTACTGGAATTGTCTGCCCAGAGAGGTGATGGAGTCACCATCCCTAGATGTGTTTAAAAAAGATTGGATGTGGCACTCAGTGCCATGGTTTATTTGGGGTGTTAGGGCATGGGTTGGACTTGAGGATCTTGAAGATTTCTTCCAACCTAGTGATTCTGTGATTCTGTGAAAATGAACATTTCCAAAGTTTTTGGGAAGCTGAAAGATAATTAATTATCACAGATTGCTTGACGCCTTCATGCCTAAGCTCCTCATCTTTAAGCTCAGGATTCTTATTTTAGTCAACCATCTGAAATTTATAAAAAAATAAAAAACCCAAAACAATAACCTCCCCACCACATAACAAAACAAACAAACTGCTACCACAACAACAAAAAAAACCAACAACAATCCAGCAAAAAGTCCCTCTGTACTGCAGGGGTCGTTCATTTTGATAATATGAAGTGAAAACTATTGTTGCTGGTCAATAGTTTTCTGATTGCAGGGCTAGAAAATAGGGCCACCTGACTGTGCAACATAAGTGATAGGTAAATCTGGTTCAATTTGAGACTAAGGCAATTTGGAGCAATTCTACTCTCAGTTGTTTGGATTCAGTTTCTATTGATTCCATTACGAATGACACCTTTAAGCTGGATGAATAGAGTAATTGCAATCTAGTAGAAATGCTTGTTTATAGTCACACATATTAAGAAACAGTAGGAATAAGTATTATTTGTTCTTCTGAGGATTTGCAAACAATAGTTTTATTAAGATTTAGTGCTTATAGTCCATTTTTAATATACTGAGCACACAGACTATGAGCTAGATCACTTAATTCAACTTTAAAGTACTAAGCCAAAAATGAGAGCTGAATACAGGTGTCAGCTAAAATGTTCAGCATTGACAAGTTGGCCTTACTGAACTTGTCGGAAGTTGGGGCAGATGCATATTTTGCAGGACAAGAGATGTGGTAGGAAAGACCTGAGATACAATCCCAGTGAGAAAGAATTTGGCTTTGCTTTTAAAACCCATGCAGACTCAAAAGAGTAGTTTCTGCTTTCTAGCTTTTGCTAGGGAAATTGGACAAAATCATGACATTTTTGTAATTGGATGATGTCTTTGCTCCCATGGTATGGCTTTATCTCTTACAAAGTTTTGATGAGAGTTCTGCAATAATATTTGTGTTCAGAGCAAAGCTGGCAGATTTTTTGGCTTTCCTCCAGTTCCACTCAGGCACAAGTCCTTTTGGAAAGTTGCCAGACATATTTTTGTTTTCACTCTCAGTCATTGAAAGCAGTTCTTGCAATCTCTGTTTTTCCTAAGGTCTTTTGTCCTGTTAAAGGTGACTGCAATGAGTTCAGGTTGAATCATGCAATGCACAAGTGTTTCAGAAATAAAATGCAGATGGAAATGGAGACCCCATGGCTTGTGAGGGTCAGCTACATTTGCATGTCTCCACAGCTCTTCTATTTGAAATGATGTTTTAACAAAAATCCAAAGGTCACTCTTCTGTATTCTAATTTGCCAGTGAATGGCAGTGCTAAAACATTTACCAATTTACTTGCTTTGGATAACCTGCCCTGCAAGTCCTGCCCAAAGTGCAGAGGAAGGGATGTTTTGATTACAGTGAGATGAGCCTGCAGCTCATCCCACGGGACCAGCTTCTCACCATGCCCACACTGTACATGAGTCCTTTGAGGCACAGTGAGCAAGCTTGGCAGGACTCCATCCCATCTTTTTCTGTGCCTAAATAGAGTGGGTAGAAGGTGGGGAAAATGTTTTTTTTTTTCTAATTATACTTTGTATTGACCACCCAGTAACTGATTTCAGAGAGCAGTGAGTACCTTCAGCTGTGGCCTGATGGGTTCTCCTTTTCTCTGTCTTCTGACTAAAAACTTTTGGGAGCTGTTTTCAGGATACTTGGAGATCTATCATAGATAGAGCTTTTTTTGTTTGTTTTCCTCATTTGTTCAATCAGCTGACTGCCCCCTCCATGCTCTATAGGTGTAAGAGATGTTGGTCCCTGCCTAAAAGAGCACACTTCAGGTGCAGGTGACACAATGAAAAACTCCTGAACTTGCAATACCTGATGGGGCCAGTAGTGAAGAGCTTAACAGCTTAAAGCACACTTACAAATTTTTAAAAAGTTTCTATCTGCATTTTCAAGAAGATTATAATGAATAGACCTTGTCTGAATAATTAAATGCAATCTATTTTCATAAATTATATCTGCCATATGATAGACCTAGTAATTAAATAATCTGACTTGGAAATCTAGAGCTTTATTGTACCTAAAAAAGAAAAAAAAAGCAGAATTCAATAATGAAAGCGAAGAGGATTTCAAGAACTGTCGTTCAGACTCAAAGATTTCAACTTAACAAACAGAGATGATTATGTAAAAGTGTAATTCTGGACTGCTAAGATTTCTTCCACACTTCTCTACTGTCTGACATCTTGCCACTCACAGTATTCTCTGGCAGATGCTGCTGTTTGTGCTTTCACTATTATTAAAATGACCAAAGATCACAAAAAATGGCAGTCAAAATTAATAATAAAAACCTCCTATATTCTTTTCATGTTTATTTCAACCGACAGATGCAGGTAAGCATAATGACAGTCCATGCACATTTAAAACTTTAGTTGATAAGGTATTTACTAGGGACTCTAAAACATTTAGCAAGGAATAATACTAAAAAATTAGCAAGCATCTGTGAGCTGAAGATCAGATTAACAACTTGGTGATAAAACCATGGAATATGACATAGCTTAATGCCTTCCTATTGCTGAGGCTTGAACAACTCTTTACTATATAAGTAGGACACGATACTTTTCTTTCATTTTACTACTTTTTTGCTTCATTCCAAGACACAAAAAGTACTAGAAATAGTTTTATTTTCAAATTATGTTAACACAATAATTCTGATTCTAATACTTTTTCATCTCTAGTTTTTCTTTTTATCCTATATGCATACCACAGATCAAATAGCATTTTATGAAAATACTTACATAGAGCAGAACAAAATTTTAAAAAGAGCACAGGTGTTTTGTTTGAAATATCCCTTTACTCATATTTTTATGTATATTTTGAATATCTCCTCTAATTCCTGGGCTAACACTCGGACAATGAACAAATTTAATCAGATTAAATTTCATTGTAATGACTAAGTATTGCTAGAAATATGTCCTGATCTGAACTAAGACATTTTTGCTGATATTGTACTAGGTGGAAAAAAACCCTATTTTAAAATACTGAAAAAAATACTCTTAGCTTTGGAAATTGTCAGAAAATTGAGATTTTGAAAATAAACTTATGCAAAATTTTTAATTAAGAATGTTTTTATTTGTTGAGTTTGTCCAAATATAGTCCCTACAAAAATTAATTAAATTCCAAACTTCTGTTCCTTTTGGAGCTGAACTAGACTTTCTGCAGATTGAAAAAATGGTCCAGGCACTTTCCACAACGTGAAGCTAAGTGCAGTGGCATTGGTCAATATGAATCAGAAAGGTGCTTAGAAGATTTTGCCATATTTCAATTAGTTCTCTAGCTTTTGTTTTGGTTTTTTTTTCCCCCCTAAGGGCATTCTAGCAGAAAATTGGCTGATAATATTCCTTTTTGATTACCAAGTTGAAAGAGTGCCCTTAAGAATTTTGCCATTACTTCATACTTTTCTTCCCCCCAGTCAAGTGCAGTGAGCTGCATGCTTTGCAGGACAAAAAGAAATGGGTCAGTTATCCTCTCATTAATTTTAAAATAATTTTCAACATCATATGTATTGAAAAGATAGAAAAAAATGTGCTATATATCAAATTAGTCAGTAGATGACAAATGATGCCCCCTCACCCCCAGCCCATGTGCTACTTGCTGTGCAGATTGAGACTAAATAAAGAGCAGAGTCCTATTGTAGATATCTAGTGCTGTGGAGATATCTATGTAAAAATCTAGGAGTTTAATTTTGTTGAATCATCACATCCTTTGTGCTCCTTCCGACTCTCCATACAAATCTTCTCCCTTCCTTTCTGTTAAATGATGAATTTCCCCAAAGCTAATTCCTTGTGAGGTTGTGTGGCTGTTGCAACAGCAGAAATTTGAGGGCAGGGGGACTTCTCTCACCCCCTTCACAGTTATGTATTGAAATTTGTCACAGAATTGGCCAATTATTTCACATGTTCTCACTTTCCTCTTCTTTTGAAGATTTTCTTGATACCAAGTTTAGCAGTTTTGTCCTTAGCTGATGTGTGTTCAGCATACATTTTCTGTTCAGGTATTAAAATTTTAAGAGCTCATTAGAGACCTTTTCTTAACACAGTGAATTTATATCTTGCCATTCACTTATGTGAAGCACATGTGGCTGCTGATGATCCTGTGGTAGAATAATTATCCCATATTTAACAACTTATATAACCTTGCATTCAGTAATTCAAGGTAAGGCTATTTTTACACAATTCATTATTTTGCTAGAGTTAGCACATTATGCAAAGTTATTCTAGTTAAAGAAATGACAGAGCACCACAGGCCAGCTAAAATATACTAGTAAGAAAAAAGATGCTAAATGGGATCAGTGAAATGGTTTATCCACTCTTGTATTCCATTACAGCAGATATTCAGACCAAGTCTTAGAAAATCTGAAAGGAAACTTCACCCTCTGTTCCTCTCTCAAGAAAGCTTAGCTGGCTGCATAAGTAATTCATTAATATTTTCCATTGACTTGTCATATGAGTAATTTTTAAGCAGTTTTCACCACCAAAATTGGCAGAAATTTCTCCTTGCAAACTGACAACGTGATCTGATTCAATTACAGAGGTATACTAGAGATTTTAGCAGGACTTCCACATAACTGTATTGACAAAATGTCCACAGCAAACTGAAGTAATAGCATTTGAAATTGCAAGGGAAAAAACCTGAAATTTTAGCAGCAGTCTTTTTTAATATGTTTGAGAGTACAATTCATGGAAAATCTGAACATGGAAGACATGACTGATCACTGCCTGGAGAAAATCATTCTGTCATAAGAGAAAAAAACCTGCATTAGTATGCAAAACCTTTTGGCATGTTCATAGAGAATCAAGGACAGGACTCTGGATCATCAGTGTACTGTGAAATCTCCCACACAGAATGTTTCATGTGCAGTCTTTTATTGTGCCCATTCCAAATGATGCATTTTCAAGGAGTAAAATGATCACTCCATTTACTTAATTTTCATCTATTTTATAGCAAAACCCAAGAGACAAGCTTAGCCTTTCCCATTAGGATGTGACCTTAGAATCTTCTCCATGTTTACCATACATGTTCAACCTCAGTTATACTGAAATATAGAAAGATTTAGAAGACAAATATAACTTAACAGAGGAAATTTTTTAATGTGATGACTTGAGAAAAGGAATATGACTTTCTGGAAGCAGAAAAGGGTTTGAAAAAATGACAGAAAGAGGAGCTTGGCACTGTAGAGAAGGAGAATGAATAAAATGGCATCATAAAAATATTTGAATTAATATAAATCTTCAGTGCTGGTTTCCAGTATACCCATGACAAGGAAAGGTTCCTTGCAAGCACGTTCTTGTGAAATACAGAATGAGGATTTAAACAGCTCCTGAGTATCAGCAAGCCTGAAAATGACACGTAAAAAGCAGCATCAGGAAACATTTAGTTTCCCCACTAGCTGCTCCAGGTTTTCTGTGCCCCAAGGGCTGCATCTGCAGCAGCTGGGCAGCATCCTCCCCTGCCCAGCTCCAAGGCTTCCTGTACAAATTCCTCACACCACTTCCCCTAGCACTGAGTGCCTCCTTGAGCATGGAATCAGAGCACAGAATTTCTCTTCTCCTTCAGATCAGGCCCATGGGGAGGAAGCCTACAGTGATATAAACATTGTGATGAATTTGATGCACAATGAAAGCACTAATAAAGCTTGTGGCCTTATATTTCCCTTCCTCTAGGTCAAATATGCACATGTTTAAAATCAAACATTAGAAAGGAAAAATAGGAAGGTGGAAGGATATGGGATTTGAAAAAAATAGCAATTTTAACTGCATGAAACTTGGGCTATTATTAAACTACTTGATGTTTCAGTTCTCTTTCAGTTTCATCTGTTTCAGTGTTTACTAATAGCTCAAACAAACACAACTCTGGTCTAATCTAAAAGAAAAATCATCTGAAATTCATCCCATGCTATCTCTAAAATAAAGAGGTGAAATGGAAAGCACGAGAAGTCAGGTCCTATTCAGATGAAAACTAAAGTCCATTTACTTTATGAAGCTGAAAGGAACACTTGGCTTCAGGTATTCTTTTCCTTACAGTCATGAGTGACTAAATTAAATTTTACTGATTTATCCCTTCAAGATATTGTCATACATAATAAATGCCTACATAAAGAAACTGCAATAAGAAAAATCTTTAACTGCTGTTCTCTGTGGCTGCAAATGCACAAAATATGAAAGTTAATAGTTTTTATTAGAGTTTCAACTTTCAAAGTCCAGTGATGCTCTGAACTTAGTGCTATAAATTAAGTCAGTGAATAAATAAAATATAAAAGTCAGTGAAGTTGAAAAGTCATTTTTTCTTCTTGTATAAAGCAGCAGAGTTCTACAAAAATTATCCAAGCTCTGTCAAATTGCATCATTCATACAGCAAGGTAACTCAGCAGAACTGTGTGTGGCATCATTTTTCCCAGTCTACTTGTAACTCATATTTTAACCTAGAGATCTGTGAGCATCTATACATGCAGCTAGATGCTGAATTTTTTGTGAGCTCATTTTATTGATCTTTTGCCAAACCCGAAATTTAAGCAGCTAAGATTTTCACTTGCTAAGATTATCTTCAAAATGATCAGAAATCACAATAATGCCTTGTAACTTTATTGTTCCTGTCAGTAAAGAGCTATTGGGGAAAAAAAATGGTATACCCTGACTTCTGAGTTTATTTTTTTTGATGCAGGCATTCTGAGAGGATACATGGACACATCGGCCAAGCACTGTTCCACCCAAACGTGTGAGCTTCCTGTAGGGATTTTGTATTCAGATACTTCACTGATGGAAGGCATATGCATACCCTCTTTGTATTTTCTAATCCATAATTTTCCTACTTTAAAGAATGCTATTCTTTTACTTTTGACACATTTTATTTAACTGATGTGGAAGGTAATCTCAGTGTATCTACTAATGCAATCTGTCAAGCTTTAGAGATTACACTGCAGGGGCTGTTTTCAGAATTGCACTGGATCAATAGCACAAGATTGTTTAAGCACACTTGCCTTCTTCCCACCTGAAGCAAATGGTTTGATTATCTCTTCACAGAGATTATGACACAAGGTGCTGACTATGGTTTTAATTTTCTTTGATTGATGGATTTAGATTTCAGCTGCACACTATCTAACTATGCTTATCCACCCACAGTTCAGTTGCCACATTGATATGCCTTTTTTTTTGTGTCTGTATGTCTCATCTGAGGAGTGGAGATGATATAGTGGAATAATAACTCTCCAGTTTAATATTCTGTTGAGCATCTCCAACTGCAGTTCAGCAAATGCAAAGCTGAGAAGTTTGCTCATTACATTTCTGAAAGCTGCTATCTTATTGGCCTTGGAATATGCTGAAAGAAAATAGAAGCCTCAGAAACCAAATGAAAGGCATTAAAAGTAAAAGCCCAGAAGCTCAGTTATTGAGCTGAAAGAAGTTACTTACATATGAAAGAAGCAAGAAAAATAAGCCATTTGCCCCAGGCCGCCTGATTTGTGAGGGCCTCGTTACATTACAACAGATGTAGTCTGGAGCTGCTGGTATTTTTTTTCTTTTATCATAAGTTTGCAAAAATCATTCTGAGATTGTGCATATTATGTCTCATAGTCAGGCTCCCCATAAATGAAATCAACTTTCTTGCAGGAAAAAAATAAAAAGAAAGAAAAAAGGAGAGAAAAAAACCCTTGTACAATATCACAATATGTCACAACGTGGTAAATATTTCTGTTTCCACTATGCTTCTACTGTATTATACCATCAACATAGTTGCAAGGGCAGTCTTCATTCTCTAAGATTCTTTTCCCACAAACAAGGATAGAGGTGCAAGTAATCCAGAAAGGCCTTGGAGATTTGTGGTAGCCACCAGTTTGGCTCCCTTTATAACTCATTGTGCTGTGCTTTGGATGGCAGGGTACAGGCAGCTGCATTGAAGGTGCCCAGTCTCAGTTTTGGCAGACCAGTGATGTGTTGTCATCAAACCTTACATTAATTACCAAATATAACTAAGCAATCATTTATATTTCCTCACTCAGTGGTATCCAAAGAAGCTTAAATCCACAATAAAATTATTTATTGGGTGGCTACTTTATAGCCAAAAACCAGCAAGGAAGGGCCATCAGTTTTCTGCAATGCCAGTGTTCCCCATCCATCTGCATATTCCCATAATGCCCATATCTGGTGGTGTGGACATTTTTAAAGTCTTAGTTTTGTCCTGTTTGCCATCATAAAGAAATACACAACTTTTATACAAAATATATTGAATTTCTGCATTTTAAAACTTTTTTTTCTTTAATTAATCATCGTAAAAGGTCGAAAAGTATCTTAATTCTCTATTACATGCACACAAAGTATTGCTATTTTCTCCCTGCTCATTTGAGATCTAATAGCCTGTCTGTCCAAGCTGTGAAATGAAACCCTAGGTCTCCAATTAAGAGTCAATCACATAAATCTTGAGATAGAGAAGCAGCACAAACACTTGTTCAGAGTTTCAGTGTTACATTATGCCTTTAATTGTGATGACCTTTCCTCATGCACTGCTTTAATATTGAAATCATGGACTGAAATGAATGCTTTTTATCTTTAGATTAGGTTGGTATAAGGCTGCCATTTGACTTGCTCTTTATGAAAAATACCAAAAGCTAAATTCTGATCTCATGTACAGTGGTGTAAATTTAAGGTCTCTATAGATTTTCATTTGGTATTAAACCACTAATTAGTTCTGTGTGAATCACTGGGCTCCACTTTAAAACATGTATGCAGTGTGAATAACAGAAAGCAGAGGAGGTTTTAATAAAATACTAGCTTTATATAGACAATAGTCCTTTTGTAGTTAACCACCTGTTAACCAGAAAAAAAAATAATTAAAGGCTATTATTGAAAAAATAAAAATTTTGGAAGATAGACACTTTAACAGGACTGTGTTCATGATATAAGCATGGACTACCTGGGTTAAATAAACATGGATGTAGTAAACATTGAAATAATAAACATGAAATAAACGCTGGATGAAATAAGTATGACCATGTAATAGACATGGATCATTGATCCTGGAGAAGAAAGGAGACCAAGAAAACCAATTTGTATTCAAAAGTCTTGTCCTCCAAGCTCAAGAGCTGTCTATCCCAGGGAGCAGGAAGCTAAAATACCAGGAGGCCCGTGTGGATGAACATGGAGCTCCTGACAAAACTGAGACACAAATAACATATAGAAGTGCAGAGTTCTGTCCAGAGAGACAGGGAGCTATTGGAGAGAGGCCAGCAAAGAGTCGCTGAGATGATCAAGGGGCTGGAGCCTGTCTTGTGTGAGGAAAGACTGAAGGGAGCAGGCTGCTCAGTGTGAAAAGAAGGCTCAGAGAGAAACCCACCAATGTGCACACCAATACACCAATATCTGAAGGGAGGCAATAAAGAAGACAGAGACAAGTTCTGGACAAGCTGCCTCAAGGACAAGAGGTAATGAGCACAAATTGAAAAACAGGAAGTTACATCTGAACATAATGAAACACATTTGGAGTGTGAGGGTGACAGAGCAGTGGTACAAATTGCCAAAGGAAGTTGTGAAGTCTTCATTCTTGGAAATATTCCCAAGTGTCTGAACATCATCCAGGACAACCTGCTCTAGATGCCTCTGCTTGAGCAGGTGGGTTGGATCAGATGAGCACCACAGTCAACCTCAACAATCCTGTGATTCTGTGATATCAGCAGAGAATCTAACCCATTAAATGCAAAATGTTCATCAAAAATTCCATTGTCAATTGTGAGTATCAAGATGTTCATCTAAAATCATGACTGAAAATGGTTGAGCAAGTTGTTCCCTTAAGTCTTGCCCAGACTCACTCTAACTTCTAATATCACATTTCTCTTTGAAAACTTGTGTGACAGTTGAGGGGTTTGGGATTTGGTTTGTTTGTTTGCTTGCTTTTTTCTGTCAGCACAACATCTGAACTGAAGAACTCTCACTAAATTTGGGAGCCAAGGCTACAGGATTAGGAGGTACAGCCTACGTACACCATGTGCAGAGCTCAACTCATAACACATTAATCTGTGTTATCGTTGCAGCAAATGGAATGTGGAATTCTGCTTCTTAAGGGTTTTATGTTGTGTTTTTGTAAGATTTGCTTGAGTTAAAATTTGAGGTATTGCAAACATTTTGGAGTTAGTGTAAAAAGAATTCTTGGTATTTCAAAACAGAACAGCTTTTCCCACACAGTATCATACAGAATGTCATGTGACAGGAAAGATAACAGTAATGAGCTATAGTAATTTTGCAAATGAAAAGTTTTTCAAGGGGGGGAAAAAAAAAGGAATTCTTAGAATCTGAGATGCAAAGTGTAAGGCAGAATAAATATACCTTGTGATGCAGAGTACCAAATCTGTGTCCAAAAGTATACAGCACAAACGATAAAGAAAAACAAATAAATCATAATAATTCTAAAAAAAATTAATTGAACAACTGAAGGAGGATAGATCTTCAGAAGTCAGTAGCCTAAATGCTTGTAAGAAACAGGATATTTGATAGTTAAGGTATTATTTTCAGTAACTGTCTTGGCAGAAAAAAACAACAGGAACTGTTTATAATATTGAGTTGTCAGAAAAAAGATGTGGTCAAAGTAATTAAAGCATGACTTGATCTGAGAGTTTTTGAATGAAGTGATTTAAAACTCAAAACATGAAAAGTTGATGTGAATTCTACACATTCAAGAACGAAAAAAGTTCTAAAAGAGAGAGATCAGAAATAGCTTTTTAAATTTGACATTCATTGATTCTTATGTCTAATATCATTAGGTCAGATCAGAGGTCCCTGCCAGTATATCAAACACTTGCCATGGAACATTTTCATGGAGTGACTTTCTTTTGAAATATCTTCTTTCTTCCAACAGATATGTGTTTAGAGGATTCTGGAATGAAAGTTCAATCTCAGTCATTGTTTTTCTCATACTTATATAATTACCTAATTTGTTCTTGAACACAATATTTACTTCTTTTCTTTGCAATATTTGGTTTCTATGGACGTTTTCTCTCTGCTAAATAACAAAAAGGTTTTTCAACTCCCACTTGATGCCAAATATGGTTTGCTTTACATCCCCTCAGCCTCATGAGTATCTGGCCCACCTCCTTACTACATAAAAGAGATTATACCTTATGGACAAGTGGTCCCCCATGACACTAAGACAACCATTCTTGAGTTAATTTGGTTCAAAATGTGTGAGGTAACTCTGGACCGTGGAATGTTAAAGAAGCTCAGTGCTGTGGTGCTCTACAACAAGAATTTCCCTGCCTTCCCCCAGGTGTGATATAACAAGAAGGGTGGGCAAAATGTTTCAAAACAACCCCCTCTCTGGGATCAGTACAGGGTGGGATAAAGCCCAAGTGAAAAAAGGTGAGTCACTGAACCGTGTGCAAGAATTGTCTGTATCAAACCTGGGACAAGCTAAGGTGGAGCAGAACATCAAATACATTGTCCAAACAGCTTAATGTCTGTAACCGAGTTCATGATCTTATTCTAGTTCAATAGGCTGAGTCTATGCATTCAGTCAGTGGTAGCTGTATTTCAGATTTAAAAAGTTAGAAATATAAAGCATTCATCCTCTCTGCAACCTTCAAAACTGTACTTCCCACTCAGTATTTTCTAAGCCAAAAAGCTTTAACTGTTTAATATTTTTTTCTGGTAATCTTATGCTCTTTTTCCACCTTTGCAATTTTTTTTCCTCGGGCTTTTTTTTTTTTTTTTTTTTTTTTTTGAGATAGGGTGACCTTGTGGAAATTGAGTTTAAAAGGCTTTTCTTGTGTGAGATGACACTTCTTGCTTCAAGCTCTGATTTTTGAAAAAAACCAAATATTTATGGCCTAGAGCCAATAAAGTATTTAAACATAACTTTAAGAATCTCATTATTCTTTTCAGATAATCTAGGCAATGTTCTAATGATGATAATCATATTTCTAAGGATAAACAAATACTTCAATTTTTCCTTGATTCATCAAGCCCACAACAGCAGCAGTACTGGGAGGAATAAGGAAAAAAAAATTACCTCTTCTATGTATTTTTTTTCCAATGTCAGTTTTATAATCTCCATTTTATGCATTTTGTTTTTTGACATTTCATTGCCACATTCATTGTTTTCTCTTCTGTCGGGTCAATGATCTAATAATAGTTAAAACTGGAAAAATGCCACCTGACTACAAAGCAAGGTGATATGGCTTGTATTCTTTAGGTGTCTGAAGGATATTTAATATAGGAATATTGAATATTCTTTAAGTCGGTGAAATACTTTTTTACATTGCATTCTAAATAAACTGTATTACTAGAATCAAACAAAATTCCAATTCAGAATTTTCATGCCACACACAGGATTAGATATCTCACACAAGTCATTGGCTACAACAGCATCATTCATCAGCCCAAATAAGACCACCCTGTGCATGTAACACTTGTTAGCAGATCCACAGATCTGTTTATCTGCAGTCACCTCTGCAATTCCACTGCAGCACTAAACCCATCTTCCAGCTGTGCTAATAGAGCTGCTCCAACTCCAGTTACACTTTCTAAGGTCAGAGCATAGACTGTGCCCAAGGGAGACATTGAAGAAGAGGAAAACTGCTTGCAGTCACATTATCACATGGATTTTTCTATTGTATTTTGTAGCTGTAGGTTGTCTGGAAAGGAGTCTGAGGCAATTTGAACCTTGGTTAAAGGATCATAGAGGAGTTTAACAGTTAGCCCAGTTTGTTTGGTCTGAGAATATAGTAACACTATTAGGACAGAGGAAAGAATTGAAAGGGAGCCTAGACCTGGAGCTATTAACAACTGAATAGGACATGAAGACTGAGAGAGGCAGAGGGACTTTACTTAGGCTGTATGAAGAAAGCTCAAAACAGAAGACATAATCTGTGGTGGTACTAGAGTATTCAATGTATTTTTAATGCTTAGGAAGAAATAGATATTATGCTTTATTTTAAATTTCCTTAAAAGAGATTATATAGTCTTTAAATGTCATATGGAGATACAGAATAGGATGGATAATCTCAGAAAAATTTAGCTAAAAACTCCCTGGATTCAAGTGTTATAAGATTCACTTAAAATACAATGGAAAAAAATTACAAAGCAATACAAGCTATTATTTGTTGTAGAATACCAGATATATCTTGCTGTGTCCCAACAAAGTCATCAAGCATGCATGGAAGTGTTAAACTACCTTCATCTGGATACAATAGATACCATTACAGTTATCTGTGTAAATCAAGCCCTGCCAAAAATAAAATGCAACACTTCCAACCAAGGCCTTTCCCAAACTGGAAGAGATGATCAAAAGGGACAAGCCTTTACTTTTTTGTCCAGCTCTAAAAGGTGATTTTTAAAAAGTGCTATAACCACCACAGCTGGATGCCCAATGATGACCTAAGAAGCTTTCATACTGGAGAGAAATATGACACATTGTTCATTTCTTGATCAGCATAGAGACTGGGAAGGGGAATATTAACTCTTATAGATGTTTGTCCTAAAATTTATTTTCTCATATGCTTGGGAAACAAGCTGTATTTATAGCTGTGGTATTGACTGTCTTTGGCTGGGACAGCATTAATAAGGAGTGGGAAGGAAACAAGGCATGTTAATGAGAAGGAAAGCTTTCATCCGTGCTCCCAGAGTTCACCAGTGCTCCCATCCCAAACTTAGGGACTTTTGATCTTCCTGAGCAAAGCCCACCCAACACATTACAGGCTAGTTCGGTCCTAAATAGAAGTAGAAAAGAAGATTTGATAGCTGATGAAAAAGGCATTTTTAGTTTCCAATCCAAACTCATAGCAAAATTCCTGTGGAAGGCTTTATTTAGTACTTTTTTAAAAACTCCCATTCAGTTAAATGCAGGGATATCATACCTTTTAACAGAAAGATTAGAAAGGTTCTGTTAAAATTTATATTCCTTCACAGAACTCTCAGCAATTCTGCATGATCAGCCCTTTTTTCCCATCCTTGTTCCACGTCTGTAGCATTAATCTTCTTGGAGTAACTGCTCACTTGCTAAATATATATCCATCATTGAAAGATAATTGTAATATACGACAAATACACCTTGAGAAGAATTCGTTATAGGCACCAATCTGACATCACAGGAGGGTGATGTGTTAGCAGTATCTCTTCTCCCCAAACAGGTTGTGAAATCAGACTTTAAGATAATGTCTTATCTAAAATTCTCCCACCTAAACTGATACTTTATAGATGACTACTGAACTGTTCCTCGAAGCCACAAATCTAAATTAACCTCAAGTACAAGAGAGGTTTAGTGGCTCTGCAGAAGAACTTAATATAAACAGAGAAGTTTAAAATCCTTTTAGCTCTGAATTTTTTATCTTAATTATTTTCTCTTATCAAAGCATAAAGTTTGGAAACAATACACCATAGACTCAGAAGGTATGTCATCTTGCCACCTCTGTTTCCCTCATTGCCCTTTTGCATGAGAGAAGTCAGAAGGAGTGTATTTTTCTAGGTCCCACAGTTCACAGGGTTATTATAACCCCCTCATTAAAGCATTCTCTGTCACAGCTATCATGGGGAAACTGAAGTTCACTAATGCTGACTTACAGTGAGAAAATTCTTGTCTTTCTGGAGCTAACTGTGTTAACCTCAAACTGGGGCAATTTTATAGGAATACTGAATCCCACTAACGCTGCAAAAATATTTTAAAGAAATTATTAGATATTATTTAAAATCTTTTGTTCTTTTGCTTTTTAATTTTTTTTATTTTATTGATTTATTTTTTTATTTAAGAACTGGTTCCTGTCTAAGTTAGACCTTCAAATAGAGATGTTTTTAATTAAAATAGAAAATAATCAATATGTAGGAAACTATATAGCTGTTTTTATGGGAATCTCACACTACAGGAATGGAGATTTTGTGTCTTTTATTTTTGAATTATCATTTGACTATAAAAAGGAGACTTGTTAATCTAAAATATTTCTTTACAGTCCAATATAATGTGCATCTGATGTAAGCATCAGTTGTGTTAGAATTCAATGTATTTTTTCTTTTTTTGCTGTAAAAGGCATGGGGTCTAATATTAATTCAATAGCAGGCTATCACAAGGAACTTTTACTGCCTCTATATGAAGGTTTTTGCTTCTGTCATCATCTCTTTACAGGACTCAGATGTGTGTTGTTAAAATCACATGAAATATATCTTATTTCAAAGCTCTAAAACTTTTTTATCACATTGTCTACTGACATTTTGAGCAGTGACAAATTTTGGCTGTGCAGATGTTACCTTTTCAAAGTGCTTGTAATCAATGCTACTTTCAGCCCAAATATTGAAAGGCAAAAATCAATTGACACATTTGTATAAGGTAAAGCCTTTGTTTCAGCCCCGTCCACAAGTTCTGCTTTGTTCAGTTTAGTTTATGGCTTTGAAGGAAAACCTACACTCCAGAGCCCTGAACCACAAGCATTTCAGAAAGCCCAGTCTTAATACACTGACCCCCAAAGTGTCTCCTTACATTTCCCATTCCTCCCTTTATGAAATTAAATCACTCTGCTGATGGCAAAAGTAGTGCAGGGAACATGGAAATATTGCCTTCACCTCAAAGGCTCCTCAAAGGCCTTTAATGCACCTTCATATTTCTCTGCAGGCATTTCTATATTGCTACTCAAAGCATGTTTGTGGAGAGCAGATTAAAAGAAGCTCTTATTCTGACTCCTTCTGGTGGCAGATGACTGAAGAGGGATCAGCACCCTTGGTTGTGCTGAATATCAGTAAAAAAGAAGGAATTTGTCACCTATGGGCCTTGAAGCTCAATGTTATTTTAATCCTTACTCTGGTTTTGAGATAAAGTCACTGTCTGTTCTTTTGCCTTGAGCACAGAAACTAAAAATGTTGAGGGAGGACTTTAGCACTTCATTCCAAAATGAACCCTGTCCAAGAGCTGTTCAACAGATGTTATTTTCCTTGTAGTCTTTTCTCCAAAGCCTTGTTAACACATGAGATTGAATTTGTACCTCAGGGACTCAAACTTTATTATGGAGCTACAGGTAAACTTCTTACTGTGATCAAATAAAAAAAAATGACAAAACTATGCCCTATCTTATAGCTGTAACAAGTAACATCAGAGGGGAAAAGCAGGCTGAAATTTTGGCTCATCTTAATCAAGTTATACCCATATGTGTTTGAGAGAGAGCCTACTCCCAGTTTACTGCAGATGTATTGCTGTTAACAGATGCATATCACATTGTTCAAGACAAAGTAAAAGGCAGAAGAAAGAGAAGTAGACATTAAATGAGTTTTTCACAGAATATCACAACTATAAGAGCTGACCATCTCTACCCCCAAGCCACAAGGAAGATGAGTTCCATCGATTGAAGTGTAAGATTCAAGCATACTTAACTGCAGAGTTACTGTAGGAAGCTTAATCCCAAGCCTAGGATATTTGGTTTACAACTGCAGGAAAAAGTTTATTTAGTCAGTGCTGTTCTTTATTATCTGTGAGTTGTACTGTTCTCAATAGAAGCCAGGTAATCCAGGTAATATACTGATGAGGGAGCTGAAAATGCATCTATGCCTTTTAGAGCAATAAAAGTTTGTGTCTGAATTTGTGGTGCTTGCATTAGTAGCTTTCACACTGCGTGTGCTTTACTTTGAACACTTGCTGTACTTTCAACCCAAGCATGGATTGAACAATAATTTTGGTAAACAAAACATAGAAAGTGGAAATCAAATGGTACCATTTGGTTCAGAGACCACACAATACTCTTGGGATCTGACAAAAAGAGTATCTATTCTGTCTTTGAAGAGTCCTAGGGAAGAATCTAAAATTTCTTAAGAAGGCAGAAATCAAATTTAAAATATTATCATTTTTATGACTCAAGGAAATAGAAAAATACATAAATTCACTGTCTGGATAACAATATGCAAATGGCAATATTTGTATACTATGTAAAAAGATCTCTTGTTTTCCATATAAAATAAATCATTACAAATGTGGCCACCATAGACAGATAATGGCTTTCTGCAGATACTCACCACATGTACATTTCTGAGATTACAGAATGAACCCTTCAAATCTGCTTTATACACCATCATAAATAAAATATTCTTGGAAATATTTCTTCTGAGGGGGATCAAAAGCAGAGAGAGGATAACACACGCAACAATCAAGAATGCTCACTAAGCAAGGTATTAGCAGTTGCTAAAATGGAAAATGTAAAAATATTTTATCCAAAAAATCAGTACCTGATCTGCTCTGTCAAAACTGGATACTGTGTTTTCAAACTGCTTTCCTACCAGGAAAATGGAAATCTACAGTAGCAATTGTCTTCTGCAGTAGGACTATATATGTTATGTGAAGATTTAGGATATATCTTAATATGTTAAAAGATATGGATATGCCCACAGGTGCTTCTTAAATCATCCAAGCTCAACCCTATCAGTCATAATGAAGTTGAAATTGCCAATAAAATATACCCAAGATTTCAACCTTGGTAAAGGCAATATCAGTCTGATTAATATTCCTATAGCTTCTCTTGTAATACTTCATTATTTACATATTCTACACAATGGAAAAATTATTTTGCCATTTGACATAACTCAGACTATGTTAAACATAACATGTGCTCTCTAGCCAGCTTCCAGACACTAGAATTTCTGCAGGATCTCTCTGTGAATAGTCTTAAACACCTAACTAGACCACAAAATTTGCTACCAGTTCCACCCTTGGTGACCACTCAGTTGTTTTAATTTGGTACCAGTTGCCACTTACTTGTTTTTGCAACAAGACACATCTTCTGCATCTTGAAAAATAATTTATCCAGATCCTGGCTGCACTAGGATCCTTCTTGAATTCCTAAAGAATAATTTACCCTAGAGGACAAAAGGGACATTTCCTTCTTAATACAGAACCAAAGTGTCATTTTCCAGCTGAAAAGCAAATCTTATTTTACTGGTTCACTCTTGAATGTAGAGAGGAAACAGCTGAATAAGTTCCCCCTGCAGACACACACATTCAACCCGTCACACATGCATACTGGTGGTGTTCCCTGTCAGAATAAGCACATTCTTATCACTTAGCATCTGTTTCCTTTTTTCTCAGACTTGTTTACCAGCATTTTCATTGAGAAGCTTCCTTACAGAGGGATAATTTTTTTTTTTTTTTTACTTTACCATTCATTCACGATGGAGTTACACCTCCCAGCTGCAGCTATTTTAATAATGCTAAGAGTTAGGTATATAATTTTTCTGTGTGACTCAGATCCTATCAGAGACCTAAAATGCAGTAAAAAACTTAAACAAAGCTGTTCATAGTGGCAGTGAATTTAAACAATATTTTTTTTAAAATTATGTTGCTTCATATGGTTTGGCAGTAAAAGGACAATGATAGAGTTATTTTTTATTTGAGCAAAAAAAAATTAAAGAGAATATGCTAATAAACAGCAATCCAAATCAAATATTATTTGTTCTAGCTAGTTAGAATATAAGAGTTTATTAAAGTAAAAGAGGAAAAAAGTTGAAATGGAAAAGCTCACAGTGGGTTTGTAAAGGTTGGAATGAAATTGCTATTTCTAGGAGTTTCCATGGAAACTACAGTACTAAGCAAACCTATGTACAAAAAGAAGATAATTTTTTTGTTGTTGTTGCTAAGTCTTCTTGAGAAAATCTACACAAGCATCATTATAATATGTAGCCAAACCAAGAGGCATGCTAGTTGAATAATGTATAGCATACAACTGTAGTGTTTACTTGCTGAATACTTTAGAAATGCATTTTCTAAAGTAGCTCAGGCATCTGTGTGACCTTAAGATTTGGACTTGTGCAATTTTTAGATTTGGCATTGCATTGTTTAAAGTGAATCAACAGGGTTAACAAACAAAATTACTCAGAGCAAACCCAACATGTTGCCAAATTTTTACATTCAATGCATACTTGATCATCTTAGTAAAGTTTCTTAATTGGTTTTGATATGATCAGTTCACTCTCAGTGTTATTGAAAATACACTTCTAAGGGTTTGCTTATATCTGAATATAGGATTTAACACCTTCTGTGGACAGTTTTATTACCTGAGAAGAGAAAAAAAAAGTCTTTTCATATTAAAGGTGAAAAGTGGGGCAGGTTTTGAAATGAAACCAGAAAGTTTTGAATAAAGAATCAGATACTGAGATTGCAAATTCTTTATGGTCACAATCCAGTTTTGAACCTCTTTCTATTCTGTATCACCAAATCAGCCTACATGGTTTCTGAAAATTCAGATTCAAACCCTAAATGTGAGTGCTTAACATTGACAAGGAATATGTGAACTTATAAGAGGATTTATGTGAACAAGATCCAAAAGAAAACAAAAAATAAAGAGAAAACTGAACAATATCAGTTTATGCTAATTTAAGAATTCAATAGTTAGATTTTTAGGAAAAGAAAATATTACAAATTTTCCATTTAATTCTCTTATGAAATAAGGAACTGAAATTCATGTCCATCTATTGCTCACCATTTTCAATGTTAACTGCTATTTAGAAATTACTTCATTTCATTGGAATAATGACAGAAATGCCTGTGAGTATGAAATAGCACCACAAAGTGTTGTGATTATTGATACGGTATTTGTAACATATTGATTACAAGATTTTTTTTTTCCCCTAAAGAAGTTATATATGGTAGTAAAGCTTTAAATATTTAATTAAAAGTCATGTATTAATAAAAAATGATTCAATAAATCACTAAATGCAAAATTCTGCAACGATGTCTCTATAAATTATTTAGCAACTCCAAGAGTGTTGGCTTTAATAAATTAAATTCAAGGACATCTGGTCAACATACTTACAAAAACTAAAAATGCAATTTTCTTTATCAGTGCAGTAGCCTGGGCTCTTATACTTCACCATGAGCAACGTCAAACTTGCTTGATAACTGCTCACTCAGACAATGTTTTTTCCTAGAAGAAGAAAATACTTCTATAAAGAGGAAATTATGAAAGACAACAAACAATTGAAATATATAGGGTAATGTCTATTCTTTTAAATATTAAAAAACTGGTTACATTGCCAAAAGGAATAAACAGCAACATTATTTCAGTCTTTCTGAAGTTATCGAGACTTTTTTTTTTTTTTTTCTGCCAACAGTCTTACTTACAAAGTGCTTAAATTTACAAGACCTTGGAATTTGCACTTCTCTATCTTGCCAGGAGATTCCATTTTCCATATAGCACAAGTTGGGCTTTTGACATACAAATTCCTTTCAAACTAATTCCTGTGGTTTGTCTATTTTCAAAATATTCATGAACATACTCAGCACAATAGCCTGAGTGGCTGCTTGTATTAGTTATTTCTACTTTACTATTGAGTAGCTAAGCCAAATGAATAAATTTTGCACATATTTCATAAAGAAAGAATTGGTTTGTTTTAAAAATCCACAGACTGAGTAGCCATAGTGAGTTGTTAAATGTAGATTTTGAATCTTCCTCTTCAGTCAATGAGTTAATTGTCTCTAAGTCTCAGAATGGAGAGCTCTGTTAATCTACACACTTTAAAAACCTATTTTCTCAAGTATTGTTCACAGGTATTAAGCAGGGAGAATAGCTATTTAAGGCTAGTCATATAAAGACAAATATAGTTTTCAGCAACAATACTACATCTGTAAGTAAAAAACTTCCTGTTGTGTTTATTATTCAAGAGACCCTTCAGAGTTTAACCACTGCCCTTCAATCAGTATTTCAATGCTACTGATTCAGCAGCCTTTGTATTCAAATTTTTCTTCTACATACCTAGATTTTTGGTTTTTGTAAATTATTATTGTTATTGCTATTACTACTACTACTACTATTATGCTGATGATAAAGCTTCATAATTGATTTTTTGTTTCCACATCATCTGAAAGAAGTGATGAAATATCCTAAAGATTTAACAAAATGGAAACCCTTTAAGGTCTAAACAAAATGTAAAATGCTGTTGATTGCATTACCCCAGAACCCTTCCACCACACTCTTGTTTCACCGCTGTTCATCCTCCTCTCACACTGAAAATGAATCAGGGACAAAGGGCCAAGGGAAGCAGGATCAGATGTGTGGCTAGGTAACAGCAACAGCAATTTGCTTCATAGCTCCTAAAGTAAAGCAAGTAGAAAATGAAAATGTTGAGTTTTTCAGAGGCTTAGGACTTTAAAACGTCTCTTCAGTAAGAGCCCATGGCTAAGAATTTACCATGTCAGGATGGTTCCATGATGCAATCTCATCAGTACAGTTAAATGCACACTCAATGAAGTAGAGGACAAAAATGTTTTCCACTCAAAACTGGTGGTAAAACTACTTCACCCAGAGGAGAATTTTCTATACATTCTCTGTCTGTGCAAATCAAAGAGGACTTATGGTCTTAAGTTCTTCAGGTTTTAAAGCACCCATCAGCATTTTCACTACTGCTTATCCAGTATCTCATAAGATATGACAGGATGAAAAAAAAACAAATCGGGAATTTATTTTTCACAAACTTATTCCAGATTCTTCTGGTTTTAATTGAATTCAGTCTAGATTCTTGGGTTAATAATTTGCTATAATGTCAGGCATCTGTGGACTAAGACCCCAGACCATCTCTTTGAGTTACAGTGCAGCTAAGACCAGACTCTGGTGCTTGCTACAGAGTAGGAAGGAATTTGGCTGGTTTATCCTCAGGTAACCCACACTTTAAAGTGAAGGGAATGGATAAAGACATCTGTAAAACAGTCTGTGGCCACTTTAGTTTTCTCACTGGAGCAATGAGAGAACAACCTTAGCACTCCTTTAGCTTGGGAAGAACCTTAGAACTCTGACCATCAATATTGCCAGGGCACAAAACTAGAGAATTGGATTTTACCAAGCCACTGTAAACTGTTTGTCTATTTACTTCCTGCCCTTTCATTTTAGGAAGAAGAAAGAGGAATGCAGGGACAAATTAGTGATTTAAGTTCAGTTTCTACTTCTAAAAGCAGTTTTTCTAGTGGGATCTGGTCATTTCTTAATAATTCTGACTGATTTGCCCATTAACTTCATTATAAACATTAGGTGTGCTTTGCTAAAAAAAAATAAATAAAAAGAAAAACAACTTTATCTAAATCATTGATCAATAAAGTTAGATTTTGTTTTTGACCAGCTAGGTTTCCATAAATTTCATTACATTTGACTGAAAGCAACATTCATTTTAAAGAAGAATGCAATCTCATTTGTAAGTAGAACTTTTATATTAATTTACAGGCAAACTTCAAACCACAATTGATTGTTACTGAGCTGTAGTCTGGAATGTGTAAACCATTTTGCATTTTTCTTTGGATCCATAAGAGACCTCATAAAATATTGGCAGAGGTAGTTTCATTCATACAATATTCTTAATCACTAGAGGAAAAGGGATTATGTGTTCCTAACTCTTGTTAGGAACTGGCAATATTGCAAGCCATAGTGATGATAGGGGCAATCAAAGATAAAGTAGTTGGCTAATTGAAAGAAAAATTTTGTGCTGTCTCCAAAATCAGTAAACTGGTGAGTCTGACCTCAATTTTTTCAGCTTGGCTCTCCAAGAAGCATTCTGTTCTAGATGAAGAGAAGATTGGCCAATCTCTCCTGGCAAGAAAACTGGAAATGACTGAGCTGTAGAAAGAGACATCCTGGTCCCATTGAGATATACTTAGTTAACATTCAAATCAGTTTGAATGAAATTACCATCCAATGTTACCTTTATGGAATATGTGAGTGCTGTTTAGAACTTTATAGTGCTACACAATCACACAATCAATGCCAATGAGATTAAAACTTGTTCCAGTGGCAGGTTTTGCAGACCACATAATGTTGACAGATCCAAAAGAAAAAGAATCATGCTCTGTGTCTGACCTGTTGCCTAAATTCTATAGTTGTAGACATGAGCCTCCAATTCAATAAAAGCTCTGTGCATTTAGAACAGTTTCAACACATGCACAGAGTCCAACACTTTTGGGACAGACTCGCTTTGTGTGAACAATAGGATTTGTCTGCAGACACAACAGTCATTCATCCAGAAATTGATTAAATCACAGGACAGAACAGTAGTGTAGCACATTTTTGTAAAAGTTAGTGGCTTCCTACCAAAATCAGGAGGGAGGTGGATCTGGATTTGTGGCTGTGGTTTTCAAAATAATTAAGTGGGCTCTTCCTAATGGAGAAAGTTTGCCTGTGGAAAAAAGGTCATTAACAAAGAGAGCAATGGCACAGTCCATTGTGCATTCTGGCTGTTTTCTCAGATACATTATGGTAATTCCCTACAGTGCACTTAGGATGCTGAATGGCAAAACTGAGCTGTAATATCCATGCACAGGGCTTAATAAAGAATGCACTGCAGGCTGACAAGGCAGATTATGACAACCATTACAAGAAGACAATGACGTCCAAGTCAAAAGCAGGTTTGCCAACACTGCTCCAAATTTATATTGTTAAAATGTAAATATTCAATAACATTATTGCTATTCAAGGCAGTTCTGTAGCAAACACTTTCCATTTACAACTGAAAGTGGGCAAGATCTCTTTAAGGCAGGGTATGGATAAAAAGGAAGGAGTTGTTACACTAATCTGAGGGTTCCTCTTTAAGGAAACCAGAAAATGAAAACAGAAATGAAGGTCTGAATCTCTTATGTGTTGTTACCCACTATGACACAGATTAACACTCTAAAACACGTTAGATGGGAATCTGAGAAGTGCAAAGCTGTTAAAAAGCCTGAATCTAAAACTACTAAATTTCAGCAGTTACAATGGTTCACATTATACATTATTATATTATATGCATATCAGCATTTTTTAAAAGCTTAGCATATTATTTGGGATCTCATACAAAATATTTAAGCTCTAAAAAGTAACAATATAAATAAAATGATGTTTCACAGTTGAAGAAAAATACATATATTAGTAAAAATATATTAAGGAAACAGTGGCCCATTGCACTTTGCAAGGAAATACATCTAATTCTGAGGTCTAAGGATCAAAGAGAGAATTACGATGTGAGAACTTAATTCAGAAAGAAGTTAAGATTTGCAGAAACATTTGTATATTCAAAGAACTATTAAAGCTTCTTTGTAGAAGTAACAGATAATTATTCAAATACATCATAGGGCTGATTTAACACAATTTAACCAGAAAACAGTAAGTGAAAAAAGTCAGGGAGTGCTCTGAACCTTCTGATTTGTGTAGTGCCTCCCTCTGAACTTATGATCACTGAGAAATGTCAGAACTGATGAACGATTTACAGTTTGATTGGAGATTATTTGTTAATAAATTTGGGGAAAATCTAAAATGTTTTGGAAAGCACACTTGAAAGGAGCAAAGTTAGGTACCTGGTTTATTCTAGGTGAATTTCATACATAATGTAAAACACAAATGAGTAAAAATTCAAAAGATGAAACAATATCAGATACCATATTTTTATAAAATAGCAATATCCAGGGAAGTTTGCTCTCTTCAGCATGGTTCCTTGAACATAAATTATAATTTTCCTTTACTATGTCATAAAAACTTCCTAAGTGAGAAACTACAGCCATTAGTTTACTTTTACTTTCACATTAAAAGAGGATAAAAAATTTTGCCATATCTATTCTATTTTGTAGACCTCCTTTGAACAGTTATTCCTCTGTTTTTTATCCTCATCTAACTCTAGTAATGTAGGTTCACTTTAATCTTGACCTTAACCCATAGCAATGAACTGGGAAGTTTCTCACCTACCCTGGAAGACACTATTTACTTTATTTGAGAGAAAGAAATGGAAGATAAAGATCCTTTAGAGTATATGACGATTATATCTCTATTTAGAGATACTTATTATGCATTTTAACATGGATTAGATAATTTAAAATCCCAGTTCTCAAGTTAAATAGCAAACTATCTCGGAAGGAAACATTTTTTTTAGAAATATAATTAGTATAATCTGGAAAAAGAAATGTAACAGATGATCATTTGTAAAAAAAATAAAAATCGAAACAGAATGAAATGTTGTCTACTAGTTAAGAGAAGTTCTCTCTTTCTAATTTTATCCTGAATTTCTGTTAATTTGATTAAAAACAAACAAAAAACAACAAAACCCTGCTGTTACTACTCTTTTAGAGCTGCATAGCTTTTTTGTTTTCACAATGTTCAGGTAGCTTAAAATCTACTTCCACCTATACTAGAAGTACAGTCACTTTCTTCCTCACTCCTGAGGTGTCCATCCTTGCACTCTCAGAAGGAGAATTAAACTAACTTCTTAAATCAAAGTTAAAGTAAAAACCATAACAGATTCAGAACAGAATGTGACAGATTGAACTAAATTTATTAGTCTTATGCAAAATAGTGGGTGTTTAACTTAGAGTCTACAAAAGTTTTATACTGCATTTCACTACTCTACTGAGCAAGAATTGCTGAAAGTTCTAGGTTTGGGTCACAAACAATGAAAAAGAAGTACCAAAACATACTGGACAAGCCTTTACAGAAAATCATCAGTTCTTAATATATTCTTATGACTGGAGAAAATTAAATAATAAGTCAGAAGATTTTTAAAAATGTAGTCTCTTAGATATATCAATTGTAACAAATTAGTTATAACAATTATCTACAAATAGCTGCTGTAAATTAAGAACTCTAGAAACACATATGAAGCCCATGAAATTTCTATTTTTTTCCTTGTATCTTGGGCAGTTTTGTAAGATGCCACCATTATTAGGCAGTTCAGAAGAAAGATCATGAATAGATATGTGAGAAGCTAATGAGAAGATGGTGAGGCTTCTAATAATTAATGAAACAAAAGGAGCCAGAGAATGCAATGTTGCCAAAAATTCCATAGTCTAAGGTTCTTAAGCAACACATAGTGATGCTGTAAACTGTTGTTTATGGTATTTTGTTTTTAGTCAATCATTAGCTGGTTTTGGAGGCAAGAGCAGACAGTTCAGCTGACTTCAGTGCAAACCATGTAGAAAAAGGCAATTTCACTAGATTAAGGAGCAGAGCATGAAATGTGCAGGAGTGAGGAAAGAAGGCTCTTGCCCTAATCTCTACCCAGATTTGTCACAAGTTTGATCCTCAGATGTATCACCAGAGATTCCCAAAGCTTTTGATTGATATCCTTCTTTCTTTCCTAAAGAATTGATATAAAGACATTTCATCTGTACTATATAACACTAGAGGTTTCCTTTTCAATGATATTTTTGACCTGAATTTGATTCAAAAGTCTCAAAAAAAAAAAAAAAAAAAGGAGGAAATAAAAAGCATGACTAAGCTGGTTTATGGCAAAGATATTAGTCCTTAGATTTACAAAGTGGTTCTGCTCTGTCACAGACTGGATTATTGTCTTTCTGCATGGTGTATTTGCAGTGTGAATTACAGCATTACTGGAAAGTAATAAAGGAGTTACTTTTTAAGAACAATCCTGTTGTTGATTGGATTAATGCTATTATTTATATTATTATCACATCCTTGCAATATCCTTGTCCTTATTTCTTTGTTTTCTTAAAATTTTCCCACAGATTTGATAGCAATAATGGTGGTGGGGAGAGGGAGAGGGATGTTAAGATGGAATTTATTAGTCAAGTCCTTTAGTATAGCCCATGTTGTGACTGGACTTTCACAAAGATCTGACTGTTCATGTTGATGAGGATTCCCTGGACTTTCAGAGTTTTCAGGCACTTTAGTTCCATCTACCACCTGACTTTGCATCCTGGGTTAATGATGCTTTTTTCAGTTTTATCTTAAATATTCCTCTGGAAATCCATTAACCAAAGGAAACAGTGAAACAGATTAGAAAATGGGTGATGTGTGCATATATGTAGCCTGTGAACATAATTTTAAGGCATTACCATTTCACTTATACCCAAAGGACAAGAATAACAGTGCAGGACAGAATCATGGTAATACTTGTAATTTACTTTTATTGCTTCTCAGCTCAGGGAGTATGATTCCCTCTATTTTGTGAAGCTTCTGAAAATATTCTACTCCACTAGATAAAAATAGATTAAGAAAACCTTGATCTGTCTCCTGGTTTGTTTTTAAGATTTTCACCTCTTTTTCCAGGTGATTTTCTAGATCCCAACAGGGAACCTCCAAAATGTTAACTGTCAAATTTATAATTAAATGTTTACTGATAGAATAATTCTTTTTTCTTACATATCTAATTTGAGAGTGAGTGTTCTTCAATTTTTTTTGCTCTATAGATTATCCTTTGGGACTTCAGTTCAAATTAGAGATTAAAACTGTCACTCTTAGGAAAAGTTTGCCATTAAAGAAAGACAAATTAATTTCCTTAGTTTTGTTAATTTTATCAGCCTTCAGAGGTTTTGTTTGTTTCTTTTTTTTTTTTATCCAAGCTGGTCACCAAAGTTATGGTTACAGAAAAAGGAAACATAAATAGAAGTTTCAAAGAGCAGATTGCCACAATTGTAAAAAAATGGGATGAATCCTTTACTCAAGGTGCTGTTCTCTACTAACTCAAACAAAGAAACTGTGTTAAAACCTAACTCCGATGTGTGAAATGTTCTGTTTCAATTTATATTTTATTTGGAGTAAAACAGCAGCAACAGCAATGGATTGACTTTCTAATGTTATTTTTTGTAATTTTTAAAGCAAAAATTCTGTGCTTTTCTGATTTTGTTCTGAAGGAAAAAAAGAAAACAAACAAACAAAAAACTCCCAAAACCCTAGGTTTATAAAAGGTGTTGTTTCTACTACAAGAAGGAAGCATTTTTAAAGCCTCAGAAATCCTCAAAGGAAGGGGAAAGGACTTGTAAGGTATACCTGCACACAGACAGTACATATTGATAGAAGTTTTGAAAAATATGTGATTGCAAAACATCCCCACTGCAGTATGGGACATCCTTTATTTACAGAAAGAATTTGAGTGGATAGAAAGTGGTAAGCGAATTTTTAGATTAATCTATTAGCTGCTAACCATTTTACTAGAGTTTTTCCCTATTTAAAAAGATAGGTAAAATCTTCAGAGTGTATCTAATGGATAGCTGTACTGATGCTCCCAGGGGATTGTCAGCCTTTAGACAGCACAAAGTACCACCACTGCTTAATTGGAACAGTATTAGCAAACACTGAATTTAATTGGGAAGCATTGGCCTGGAGCAAAGAGGTTATTTAGTGTTTGCCCAGGTGTTTGAATCAGGGTTCTGGCATTGTGTTACAGAAGTAAAAGATTCAAAGAGAGACATAAGTTGTAGTATAAAAATTTTATTCTTGGTTCAAACTATTGTATTCAGTTTTTGTTTGGTTTTGGTTTTTTTTGTTGGTTTTTTTTTCCTTCTTTGAGTATGGGGGGGCTGAAATGTAACTTTGGATGTTACTGGCTGGATGCATATGTATACTTAATACTGTTATTCAGGATAGTCATTAAAACCATTAGGGACCACCTTTCTAACTTTAGTCTTGTGTATTCTTTTTTTCTTCATGGGTAAATTGAAATTTCAGGCATTAATGAAACATAGGCAATTAGTAGATAAGGGTTAATATTATCTACCAACTGTGGTTATAGTAATATATTGTTGGTTGATTTTTTAATGGTAAAACTGTGAATTTCAATGGCAGAATGGAGAATTCCTCCACTTTTTTTATCTTACTCACAAAATTAAGAAGTATAAACTTGTACTGCAGCACAATACATAAAGTTAACTAATCTTGTCAGAACTAAATGGGAATTCACAGTAATATGTTGGTCTTGTAGTATCAGTCTGAGAGACAGGAGAATTTCCTCCTGGAAGATATGCACAGTCTTCAACAAGTTGCTAAGGTTATGTGTTTGTGTTACACATTGAAGTGCTTTACTCCTTTCTTTTAAAATATCTGAATATTTAAGATACCTTAGTCCCTAGAGCCACCAAAACACTGCCACTCTTGGCAAGAAGCTCATCTGGAGCTCAAAAACCTCTCCTGTGACAATTCCCATGATAACATGGTGTCTCTAGTGAGAAAAGTCCAGTGCTTCTGTGTCATGGATAAGTATGATGAACATTGGGAGGGTCTGAAATACTGCTGAAGGAGGAGAGGGGAACAGTGGTACATTAGGAATTGCCATGTAACATCCCTCTCATTTTATTCTGTTCATAGAACCAATTTTCTATCAGTATTTTACAAGTGGACTAAAAGGATTCAGATGCATGTTCCCCTCAGGTTATTTACAAGTAGCTGATCTGTGCTGTTTCAACTGAATTCAAGAGCTGAGTTTTGGAGCTTGCTTTTCATTTCTCTCTCAATGTTTATGAAGCTTCACAAAATTGTTCCTTATTTGCATTACTATAACATAAATGAGAATTTTAAGTGCTCTGAGCTCTCATTGCTGTATTTGCTGAGAACATACTTTCTTCTTTGCCAAAAAAAACCCCAGAAGAAACAATGGAATAGATTTTCAATTCATAATGTTTTTTGCTGATTTTTCCCTCCTTACTTCACTCTAATTTGTATCCTCTGTCTGTCTCAGGGTGCTTACATAACTCACAGGACATATTGGAGGGATTTACAGTTTACTTAAAGATTACCATTTAAGCTGTTGCTTTCAAGTTTTATTAATAATGCATTATGTTTTCCATATATGCTCTACATTTCTTTTGTGGACCTTGCTGAAAGTACATTTGGAGGGGAGAAAAAGAGCGTGTTAAAATAAAATGGAAAAAATTTGTTTGCAAGTGATGATGTATAAGTTTATTACCAAATAAAATTTATCAATCTGTAAGTTTTCATCTTACATAAATCTAGTTATCTGTACCCAAGGAAGGTTTAGGCTAAACATGTCAATGACTGTAAACATAGCATGTCCAAAGTTAAAATACAGGAATTTTCTTCTTGTTGCCAGCAATTCTATCCTGCTATGAACCATGAACAGAGGTAAGAAAATAAACACATATTCCTCACAAAAGGTTAGTCAGGTTTTGGGTGAAAGACAAAGAATTTACAGCATTTCCACTTCAGTTCTAGTAAATAATCAACATACTTCAGATTCTCAGTCCTCTACAGTACATTCACTCTTTGTGAGCACGCAGTAAATGACTTCATTTTTATTTGTCCTTGGTGCTAAATCACAGGGAGAATTGCAAAGGTGCAGTGGGGGTGGGGGCCAGAATCATCTTGTTAATGGAAACAGCAAAGAGCTGGAGGCCAGGAACGCCTCTCTCTGCTGCTGGGGTCAAGTCACCTGCTGCCTTTTCCATCATCCTTTGACACAGCTCACAGGAACTAGACTAACATCTGAATCTCTCTGAAAATGCAAACCTATTTTTGAATAAAGCATTGATAACAACCAAATACAATTAACCAATCTTCTAGGAAATTTCATTCCAGCTGTGCTGCATTTACACAAAGTAGGAGAATCCCAGATGATAATATCATCTGCCAGAATTTTAAAAAAAGGTGAATTTGATCCACTTCTTCAGTTCAGCTGTCCTTTTAAAAGTCCAAATTTAGTTTACTTGAATTTCTAGTGGCCCATTGGCTTAGTAAAAGCAACAATTAAGTGTTTTAGCTCCTTTTTAGGGTAAAACATGTGCTCTGCTTTTCTGACATTGCCAAAGTACCGTAATTATGACTGTAAAATTATTCTGACACTTTTAAAATATGAGACATCTAGTAGGAAGTGAATTTATTAGCTGTGCTATATGAAGTGTGCTAAAAGGAAAAATACAGCTGATATTATAGATTTGACAAGAGGGAAGAGTTAGATGACATGGAGATGATACAGCTACCCTTGGTCAATAGAGGAGAGAGCTTATATACCAAGCATAATGGTTTGTTTACATATTTTTATTTGGCTGATTTGTTGATTGATTCCCTGAGTGCAGTGCACACCCCAGGGCTGTGGGAAGTGTGTTAGTTGTGTCAAGCAGGGCTGGTGAGATTTCCAGCCTGGACAAACCTGCAGAGCCGTGCAGGGTGAGGAAGTGCAGTTTGATTTCTTACAGCTGATTCAGACAGGGCATCCTGCTGTGCTGCACTGCTAGATGGGAAGGCTCCTGTGCTAAATCTGACAGGCACTTCCAGTTCTTCTGCATGATGCTCCCCAGCCTCCTCATCCCTTGTAAAACCCTTCTAGATCTGTGGGTGAAGCATCAAGGATTCATTTTGTGCTCGTCATTCTAATCTTGCCACTGTGTTCATCAAGCCTGTATCAAGCCTGTTTGATAGCATTTTTATTATTATTTAACTATCTGCTGTTTTTTGTTCTGGTTGTTATTGCCGTCATTCCCCCTCTAAAAATATCTTCATTTCCATCAGATAATTTAAGGTTCAATTTTCACACAGCATAGAAAAACAGATGTCCAAAGCTGTTTACGGTCTAGATAAATAGAAAGAAAAAATGACAGTTTGTTCATTTGTTTGTTTGTTTGTTTTTATATGAGTATGTAGCAGGGACCACAAGAGAATAGACATTCAGAAAGAACTAGTTTGTATTGAGGAACATTAAAATGACAGTTGGCATTTCATGGTTGTTAATTTTGGGTTAATGCTCATCCAGTCTTCTGGACTGAATAATCTTTTTGTACCTAGTGTCCATTAGAAGCACTCCTGGAGCACAACTTCCAGTCCCTTCCAACTTCCTGTTCATGGTCTAAAACTGTTTCACAATGTGAATCAAAGCAACAAGAGAAAAAAATGGGGAGAGCATAGCAGGGAGGTTAAAATCAAAATTCTAATGATTTGTACATTTGTACAGAAAGTAAGAAAAGGAATTAAATTCTTTGTCTCAATTCCTCTAGAACTCTTTGACCAGGATTAATTTTGAGTCTGAAATTATTTAATACCAGCAAAAACATTCACAATAAAAAGCATACTTATTTAGCAGTGCAGCAAATATACTGAAAGATACCCCAGCATATCAATTTAAGGCAGGGGGAAAGTGTTTTGTAAAATTTTCAAGGACAAATATATGCACAATCAATCCTGGTTTTCACTGCTGCTAAACAGAACTGTCAACTGTTGAAAAAGTTAAAAAAACATCTCCAAAGATGATGATTCTGGTTTGCATGCTTTGTGGTTTCTTAAAGTACTTAAATTCTTATGAGAAATCATTTGTTATATCATTTTGTTTTCTTCTCTGCTGATGCTCATGCATAACTGAATACATACAATATTTCTGTTTCACTGCTGTGCTCTGAAAAGCTCTGGACAGCTAGACAACTATTTTCAGGTGTTTTCTTTGGATATTTGCAGTTTAAGTATTTTGCTATGGACCAACACTGCCCCACAGAATTCAATCACTCTGCACCTGTTAAGAATATTGTCTCAGTGTAAGCCTTTAATTTTAGCTAAAATTTTCTCTCCATAATGGATTATAAAGCTTTATTCTGTATGAACACACTCAAAATTCAAACAACTAGGATTAAGGATACTGTTGGAAATCTGGTGAAAAAGAACAAGAACTGAGTAAAATGCAAATTTCCCTGGCACTAGGGAGTATCTCCTGATTCTGCCAAATCTAGCAATAATGCATCTAAAATATTTTATGAAACTTAACCAAAGCAGAAAAAAATACCTCCTAATTCCAGTGGTCTTGAATCTTTTAAGTTTTTGAAAATGTGAAGTACCAAAAGAATATCATTGTTTGGCACATAGATTTATTTCAACGATGCAACAAACTACGGGTATAATATGGCTGTACAACAAGATTTTGGTCAACTTCTAGTGAAGAAATATAGTAATGTGAATTTCTGTCATCAGGCAGAACCCACTGCTTGGCTGAGGATGGTAGGAGTAAAAAGATTTAAATGAAGCAAGGAATTAAAATCAGGAGTAGGAGCACAGTTTAACTGATGGCACCTGTTAGAAAACCTATTTCTCAAAAAATTTGAGTTTCATGGTTATGAAATACATATCAACATAGGCATTTACATAAACACTCATTGAAAATTAAAGGACTTTTCTCTAAAATAACTGGCCTAGTATTACTGTCAATGTTAAAATAAGAAAAGGGAAGGAGTGGATGTTCTGTTTCATTTCAACTTTGAGTTATTGCAAAAGGTGGATTTAGTTTTTCTAATCTAAACTAATATTGTGATGCCTTTATTCTACTTCAATCAAACTTCTTGTAAAACCCATGACTACAGAAAGTCCAAGACAGGTAACAAAAGCAGTACAATATGTAGTAAATCCTCTCCTTCTTAGCAATACTCTAAGCTCTGCCTATTGTAAAAATAAAAGTGTGAAAAGGAATACACACACCATCTACAATATATCAAAGTAAAGAAACGAACCCTTATCTACATCTCTGAGCAGGACTATCAGATAATAATCCTTGCTTCAAAAAGGAAAAGAAAACAAGAATCTGGTCCTTAAATCTTAGGCAAACTGAAGGGGATTGCAGTGTAACAAAAGCTACAAAGAAAGTGTCTCCCAGCAAATCCTGTAGCCAGAGCCATTCCCCCCTGCACCCTCAGGATGGCACAGTGACCTCCCACAGCAAATCTGTTTCTGAGTTTAGGCAGACAAAGACCTGGCCCAGCCCTTGTAAAAGATTGCAATATCCGTTCTGCACTGTCCTCCAAGGGCTCTTGGTTACTGCAGTTGTGAACATTTATTCTATATTAAACCATTTAGTACAAAATTATCTCAGATATAGCTCCACTGAAGTTAATGAAAGCCAGAGAAAGAGTTATCCTTAGTGAGGAATAGTGAGTGAATTTTCAGACAAAATCTATGCCTAGAAAGAGGCTGGGAGTATCAACAGTCTCCAGTAAAATGCACACAGAAAATTCAGATCCCAAGATAAACCTCAGATGAAATTCAAATATATCAGGCATAAAAATATGCAATTTGTTGCATTTCCCTGCCTAAATATCATATATTTACAAATTCAGAGTGGGTTCCCTTTCTAGTGTAAAAAAGAAAATCAAACATCTTAGTTGGTAGGTTAGAAGTGAGTTATTGAATAGGCAAAATAAATGGAGTTTGACAACTCAACTGATTTGATTCTTGGAGTATAATTTTGGGGTTTGGTTTCCCCTCCTTGCAAAACATGTATATTCATTGGTTCCAGTGGTGTTAGCCTTGATTTAGAGCAGTGTAAGTGGGAGGAGATCTATCTCCTGATGGAGCACTATCTCACATTTCTTCTATACACATGCTTCATCAGCCTGGGACAGCTAATGACTACTGGGGATGATGATCAGTAAATTAAAAATTCTCTAATGAGGCTTTGATATGGTACAGTGTAATGGCTCCAAAGGAGACAATACGGTCTGCTGGGTCATTGATTTGTTAGCTGCAGATTCTCTTTGTGTGCCATAACATTAATCAGCTTTAATGGCTCCGATGGAGGCATATTAATTAATTGCAGCTCCATTAATAACTCCCTGATTATGTATTTACCTGACCTAGACTGTAGCATGCATTTTAGAAACTCTCTAATTATGTTTTGCACAATAGTGGCTCCAAGGGAGACTATAAATAGTGCATTGCAGGTACTCCTATCTCCAAACATTATTCCAAAGGCTATTTGATGAATGTTTGGCCGATTTTAAGACAGATACACTGTGATATCTTTAAATTTTATTTCATTAGTAGAATTCTAATCCATATGGGCAGACGAGCAAGAACTGAGGTAAGATACCTGGATTATTTGCAGCTTCAGCTCCTGGAAATTCCATTTTTTTGCTCAAAACAAGCCACATCTTTGGTGTACAGATGGCTCATGTAAGGCTGATCAAAGGGAAGCATCCCTCCCTCTGTCCTCTGAGAGCACTGAGGGCTCTCTTGACTCCAGCAGCCTTCCAGAAAACACTGCACTGTGCTGCCCAGCTCCTCGGTGGAGAAGGCTGAGGTCAGGATTGGTAGATACAGGCACAGTGCACAGAGCTACTACACAGTGTAAAGCACCCTTACTACCAGTAATTGCTGCTGAAAGGACTCTCAGAGGACACTGTCTCATTTGGTTTGGCCCTCTTCATGATCTCTCTTTAACAGAAGGAAATTCAAAGAACAAGCATTCTGAAGCAAATTATTTCAAAGCTTAAAACATTTTTGATCATTATATAAATCTATTTAATATATTTACTATCATCAGTTGCACACATTTGGGCTTGCAAAATTCCATGAAGATTCAAAATTTATTCCCTCAAGTTTAGATCTAAGGTATTCGAATTTTGTTTTTGCAAATTTCAGTTCCCATGATTCGTCTTGAACTTTTTAGCACTGGTAAAATTGCCTACCTTTTTCCTTCATCTCTATCCAATTCTCATATATAAATCAATAAATAAAATAAAGTTATTTGACCAGTAAAGAAAAATGGAGATTGGATTTTTTTCAATACATTTTAGTATTGATTTTTAGTCTTGGAACTCCAAAAGTTTAATTCTTATTCCTGAACTCTCTCTCTTCCTCACAGTATCTTTAGGAGACTAAGGAAATAGTCTCTTTTTTTGCTTTTTTAACAGATGTTGTCCAGTCCATGGCACCATGGGAACAGAATACAAATTTCAGCATTATGCAGGAGAATATGAATAAAACTAAACCCGTTTATCCAAGAATGACCTTCAAAAACTAATGTTTTGACTCTCATCATTAAGATAACTGAGTTTATAGACAAAATCATGTATATAAACATTCATTTTTTTATCTACTTGGACTATAATATAACATTTTCTGGGTTGGCATATGGGAAATAAAGGGAAAAAAAAGGTGATGTGCAGTGACCGTAGCTTAGGAAAGGCAACAGGCAAGACTGATGGGAAAGATACCTGAAATGTCCAAAGGAGATTACTTGTGAAATTCCAGAATATCACTCAAAACTCACCTCATTTAATATCTTAAGTTGGGGAGGAAAAAAAAAAGTAGGTGGCTATGTTTAAGATAACTCAAAACAGAGACATCATTACAGAAATATCAAAAGAATAGCCAAAAAATAACATTCAGAACTAAGTGAATGAACTTGAGCTGGCAACTGGAATAATAAAAACAGTTTAATGTTAAATTATATATAAAATATAAAATATATAAATATATATATAAAGTATATATAAAATAGAAGGATGAAAAAATAAAAGTACTTTGAAGCTAATAAAATACAAGCATTATTATAAACTATAAAGTAACACATACATTCCTAAGAAATACATAAGAGAAACACCCCACTGTGATACCAAACTGACCCAAAAATATCCATAAACACATTTTTAATTTCAAATTAGGAATTTATAACTCTCACTTCAAGTAAATCCAAACAAAGTCTTTGGCTTTGAGGCAAGTAAATCCTATTGGATTTATCACAACCCTTTTGAGAGGGAAGATAAAATGCAGTGCACACATTGTGCCTTTCCTCGATAGCACAGAAGGGACATGTTTCTGCTGTCTCACACTTCATGAGTTTTTATGTGAAACAGCTACTTGAAATTTAAATTCCCACATCCATCAGGCTTTAGAATCACTGGCTGTTTTACCTGCTCTTCATGAGAGGGAGAAAAAGCTTGGTGTCTTCAGCATCTTGCATTCCATATGGCACTAATATCTCCCTCTGTAGCATCATGACTAATTGGACACTTGGAGAAGAAATAAGTCAACATCACCATGAAGTCTTCAGGATGTTGTCTTTTTTGTTAAACAAACATGAAAAATGACTGTGCATATGAACAGATATAAAGATTTGTTGGTGTACATCTTTCAGGAACCATGGCTTTTTGTGCCTCTGCAACACAGGATTCCTGAGAAATAATGGGTGCATTTGACAAACAATGCCATGCACTTCACTAATCACCACAAAGCATGACTCCTGGCAGGAGTGTCAAAAATTCTATTGCAAGCATTTAATTTGCCTTGTAGCTCCAGAAAAGCATACGTGTTCAGACAACAGGTTAGCTTTTTGTTGTGTGTTTTGGGGGTTTTTTGGCTTGTTGTTTTTTTCTTTGTTTGTTTGGTTGGTTGGTTTGTTTTTGTTTTTGTTTATTGGTTTTGTTGTTATTGTTTGAGTAGTTTTTGTTTGGTGTTTTGGGGTTTTTTTGTTGGTTGGTTGTTTTTCTGGGTTTTGTTTTTCTAAGACCTCTTGTAAGGTTATTTCTTTTATTAAAAAGAGAAGGAAAAGGATGAACCGATACTGAATGAATGGGTTCATACTAGATTCTTATCAATGTTATTAAGATCAGTGTATGAACCTTATTAGAAAAATCTCCTTCAGCACAGATTGCTTAAATATAAATCTAAACCAATAATTTTACTATTTCAACCTGATAACTGAGGATGTTCTATAGAAAAGGTCACCAAATACATCAAATTAATGAGTGGAAGGTGAAGAGTGGCCTACAGATAGAAAAAATATGAGCTTGGTCTTGATCTTGTAAAAATATTTATTTATGATAATTTATGTGGACAGAAGATCTTTGCTATATTTTTAATTTCAATCGAAATGAGTGATGTATCTCTATATGTATCAGAGTGCTGCAATAACAGCCATATCTGATATTTAGTTTTCTGAAAATGGGCTTTCTGAGCAGTGCAATGTAGTCACTCATTTTCTTTTGCCTGCATTTTATAAAAGCACAACATGTAAAAGCAAATTTAAGATAACTGTTTATCAAACCAAAGACCACTATATTTTATGTGCTTCTCCATCTACCTCCACATACTTAGTTAAGAAAATGTAGAGGGGGCCATAAAAATCTGTGCAAAAATTAGTTCAAAACCAGCAGACTGGATTACATGAAAACATAAAAAAGGAATCAAGGTTCATTAGTGAAGTAAGATCTCAGCAAATCAGAATTATACTGTAGTCCAAGAAAAAAAATAACAATTTGAAAACAAAGAAGTTTTAAAAGAGGACTTTAGATGAAACAGCTAAATCTTGATCAATACAAGAAGTCAGGAATAAGTTAAAGTGAAGAAAGTGTCGTTTACAAGACAAAGTAATTAATTGTTTAGGAGTCCTTTTTATGGATATAACCTGAAAGCTGTTTTTATTTGGACTCTACTCAGTCCAGCTGTTGCAGTTCTATTTATGGAGTCTGTCAGTAGCATGCCAGAGACTCAGGTAATCTGAATGATGAAGAAATGCCAATCTGGTTCTGTGGCTCAGATGTTCAACACCAAATAATTATCTCTGAACCTGGCTGTTTTGTGTCAATCTTTAAAGGATTATAACAGTCCCATAGTCACAAAAGACAGGATCATGGTTGTTCTTAGTGGTGTCAAATGAATAAGAAAGTGCAGAGTCTTTAAAGTCCTCAGGTGAGGTGCCTCCTTTCCTTTGGATCCTCCTGCTGCCAAGACCTGCTATCTGTACACTCAGCAGACACCTTTAGGAGCAAAGCTGGGCAGGTGCTGCATCTCAGGGAGGAGTCACCAGCTCCAGGACAATGGAAGACATATCTTGAAAGTAATCAACAGATTTTTTTGGGAGGAAAATCCCACTGCAATACCTTCACCTGACATGGAATTCAAGTTTAAAAAAAAAGCAAGAAAAAGGTGTTCAAGAGAGTCAAAGAGGAGTGGTCTGTGGAAATGCTGAGTGAGGGTTTTGAGGCATAAAGACACTGCCTTCTAGCAAAGAGCTGGTCTGGGCCACAGAGAGTGGCTGATTGGAATCACTCCTTAACGTGCTCGAGGTTGGACAGTGGGTTACACAATCTCCCATGTAACCATTGCATGTCCATCTACTGGCCTCTGCTTCACCTTCGACATCAGAAGGGATAAAACTCTATCCTTACACCCTCTTTTTGGTGGGTAAAGGTAAGTGAAGGGAGGAGAAAGAAAAAGTTGTTGAGATGCAAGGGGCTGAAAGCAGGACTGAAATTGCAGAGACACTAATCACCTTGGATAAGTGCCAGTGGCTCCTGAGGAAAGGCACCAGGATTGTTCCTCGTGCTCTGGGCTGTGTTAGCTGGACTCCCTCCACAGGAGCTGGAAGATGTCCTTGGCCACTCTCTTTCTTCCTTTGACAAGATGTGTATCCTTTTGCCTCAAATGTGTTTTGTTTTGTTTCAGTTATGCATAATCCTAATCTAGCAAATCTTTCCTTTAAGGGTCATACAGAAGAGAATTCCCAATGCCTGTAAAGTTTTTGGTAGAGAGATATCTGTGCTCCAGGGCCTCTTAGCTCAGCTATCACCTGGAGGGTGGCTGTTCCCATTGCTGTTTTTTACCAGACACATACTGGAAGGCAGCTTTGTCAATTTTTACTCTTGTCATAGCCTCCTATATTTCCAGTAGTTTTCTCTACTTTCTTTATTTCTTGCTGCATAGTGGCCAGCACCTTAATTGAAGTGAGTAGAGGAGATGTTCCTAATATGAAACTGTCATGTGAAAAACTTAAAAATAGTAGCAGTAATAAAGAGTACAATGATTTTCATCTCTGACTTGATCCTGTTTTTTACCAATTTTAATCTCTTTTCCTATATGCTTGGGTTGTAGCTTCATCTGGTTGTTTTTAGCCCATTTACCCTTAGGAAATATTTCCTAATTAGTGCAGTAGTGAAAAAAAATGACCTAGCAAGTGCTAAAGTATACTTTGGATGGTTTCATAATTGATACAGAACTGTCGTCACATATCATGCTTATATTGTTTTCTTCTGCTGTAAGGATTTACACTTCAGATATTTTCTGTTTTCATAACAAGCCTCATAAACCCTTCAGGAACAAATTCAGCACTTAGCTCATGCCAATACAAATTACAATGCCTTTCACTCACTCTCAAACTTCAAAAAAACCACACAGCCAGAAAAGCAGATAGAGAATTTTACCTATGCCCGATAAAAATGAAATGAAAACCCCTCTTTAGAAATCCTAGAGATTACTAATATTCCTGTAAGCTCTATGTAATTTAGTAGGAGCAAAATACCAAAACACTCAATAAAGAGGTAAAACTTTAAATAGTGCAAAATACCAAAACACTCAATAAAGAGGTAAAACTTTAAATAGTGGGATCTTATGAGTTGTCTTACTACACCTGCACTCAGACGAATATAGTGTGTTTATTCATGCAGAAAAGAGACAGTGTCAGACTCCCCATTTTAATTTTCTCTCTTTTTTTCTTAAAAATCTAGAGCTGTCTTTCTCAGACATGCTTCACTAACATCTGCTTCCAGGGTAGTTGTAAGTAAGTTCTCATATTCAGCTGTTGCATATCCATATTTTCCAGGGATGCTAAGAAGTTTAAATACATAAGTCATAATTTCTAGATGATCTGAAGTGCCATAGCAGGGAAAACTTTAGAAATTATTCTAACCACAGTATGATAAGGATATTGGGGTAAGTTTACTTAAAGAAAAAGAGGACAAAGTTCATAGAAATCAGAGACTTAAAAGCAATAATAAAAAACGTCTCCTTCTTCAAACTGTTTTCTCTCCAGCTCAGCTGGTGCAGTCCATTTCTGGCTGCTGCAATGTTATGTTTTAAGCACTCAAAGCATTGTATCCTATCTCAGGTATGCTGTTGATACTCTTGTGAACCCGTTGGTTTGACAAACAGGAGGGATTTCAGGAATGTTTGCCCTGCTCATTCCAGCCATACGAGTGGATGCTATCAGAAACAGATGACAGGATTTTCCAAGTTATGTAAGGGACTAGGAATCTGGAAGTGTTTGCTGTGACAGAAACCCAAATTCCAAACACATTTTTTTGGTTTTTGTTGCTCTTAGTCTTAAATTCATATGGCTCATATAAAGAGTTTACCTTAAAAAAAAAAATAAAATCAACAAACCAAAAAAATGAAGCTCTCACCAAAGTACACAAGATGATAGGAGGTAAAGCAAAGCTATTTGGAAGGTGCAGCAGATATATATGCACATGTATACACACCACAAACCTATAGCTTTGACTGAAGTTTTGTTTCTTTAACTATATCCATTGACTGTGCTGGAATATGGTTTTGCAGTTGCCCTAAATAGTTCTCTAAAAAAAACTAAAAAATTATGCTTGTAATTGGAGAGAGCAATTTGGCACAAAATAATGGGACTGCCAATGAGCAGAAGGACAGATCACCATAAAGCTGTGGCATTCACTTCCTGTGACAGAGCATCCCTAAATTTCCTCTCAGTGGCAAAGCAGAGCTGAGGTCACTCTTCCTGTTGGAGGGAGGATCTCCAGGCTGACTTTGCACAGCTTAACTCAGGGCTGGTTCAGGGTGCCCAAAAGATGAGCACTTGTCTACACAGTTGTCCTGTGTGGCACAAAAATGTAGGGGTGGCACATTATAGGATACAACACGAGATCCCTGACCACCCAGAGGAAGCACAGCATGCCTCAATAGGGTTGTTTGTCTGCTGCAAAAAGGATAAAAGAGCAAAAATGAAATTTTACTCACTGCCTGTGATGTTGCTCAGGTGGGTGTTTTGCACAAGGTTGCAAGATCCTGCACAGAGGTTGCTGCCTTTCCCAACAGCAGAGCTGTGCTTCTCCTCCCTTTCTAAAAAGTCCTCTCTGTTCTAGAAGGCTGCATTTTTTTTTTTTTTTTTGGCAGATGTTAAAGTAGAAATATTAAGGGCTTACTAAGAGGAGAAAGCAGTAGTTTTTTGATAATAATGTTGGTTTCAGGTCTACAAATACCCCATACTTGTAAAGGGGATTTTGTTTTATCCAGCCTAATGAAAACAATGGAATCTTTACAGAACCTTGCAGACCAGGATTGGGCTGCTCTGAATTCAGTCTCGTGTTCCTCACATGTTAAAATTATCATTTTCCAATTTGTTCAGGGCAGAGGCAGTCACAGCAAGAAAGTCAGTAATCAAAAGCAGCTACTGTAAGTATTAAAATTAATGCCTGCATGTGACCCATATTCTTAAAAATTCCTGTGATCTCATGAAATTGAAATTCTTGTTACTAAAGTATATATGGAACTTCAGGCAGTTGGTAACTTCTGATTATGAGAATGTGAATTTTACAGCAAATGATCAAGATGTTTTCTCTGCTATATTTATGTTTGACATTAGGACAAGGCAAGTTCCATGAAGAAGTAGGATATATATTTTAATATTTTTAAAATATATCTCATGGATATGGCAAGTAAGGTGGATTTCTCCCATCACTTCAAGGGTTCAGTGGCACATCCAACATTTACATCCGTTTGTGTTCACCTTTTCTCTTTTGTATGTGCATGTGTATATATATATATGTGTGTGTGTGTGATATTCTTTATTGATTCAGTGTTAGATCTCAAAAATGGCTGTTCTTTTTTTGCCTGATAAGGCTGTGATTTATTGCCAAGGATCAAATATTTATTAATCATTTGAGCTCAGGATATGAAATAATTTTTCAAGTTGTCCAGCTGAGCCCATCCAGTTAAATTTTTCTATCAATTGGAAGAGATGGTGTAAAGTTGGCCCTGAATGTCAATCTGTCATCAGGAACAGTTGTAATTTCAGTCTCAACCCTGCATCAATGCTTAGACAGTGAGTTATGAATTTTCAGTCTCCTAGCAGAACAAGTCCTTCACAAGTTCACTTCTGATATCAGCAGTAAGATCAAGCAGAGTTTTCTTAGTTTGATAAAATGTCTCTAATTAAAAAAAAAATTTAAAAAGCCTGATGCTTCTTCCTGAGATGGACCTCTTATAGGATCTCTAGGATATCAAGCATGCTTCATTTTAACTGTATTTCCTTTTAAAGACATAAATTTTTCTTACTGGACATGAATTTATTTCTGCAGAGTGGGAAATTTTGTAGGCAAACTCATTCCCTTAATAATTCCCAAGAGCCAAATACAAAAGCCAATATCAACCTGGTTTCTGAAGTGATAGTTTTAATGTTAAGAAATGCCATTAGTACCTAATTTGGTGCCATAAAATATGATTCTGTAAATGATACAAAGCAATCACTTAAGTACATTGCTTTAGACAGATTAAATTAAGAAAACAAAGATTTTCCTGAAGTATAAAATTCAGATTATGCTACTCCAAGGGCACATTCTACTGACAAGTTTTTGATAAAGAAACAAAAATCATTTCCATAAAGCTTTTGGAGAAGTTCTAGGTCTGGCTAGGCTAGAAACATAGGAAGACAAAACTTCCTAACATAAATCAAACTAACTGTATTAAATATCTCTTTACTGAGGCTTGAATTTCCTAAGAGTTTCAACTGCATTTTGCACAAGTATATTGATAGAATGGCATTTATAACACAAAATGAGGTTTGATTTGAAAAGTATATGATATTAAGGACAAAATTTCTTTGAACATCATTACTTATTTTCAAATATTTTTCCAGTTATATTTTAGAAAAATGATATATTTTCTGGATTTCATACACTCTAACCCCATATGATAGAGTACTTTTAAACTTAAGCAAAGAAAATTTAATAGCCATTCATAATGCAGTAAGGAAGTTACAGAAGTTTAGAGAGGGAAATATCCTACCTTTCATCTTTCTTATTTTTAAAAAAAATCTATGTCATCTGATCCAGAAAATGATCCTCAACTAACAATACACAATATTTTGGGGCCATAAGTTACTAATCAACTTAACTTCTTATAGTACTGTGAGCTGAGTAACAATCTTTAAATAATGGTTATCTGTCCAGAATAGTTATATTTACTGACAAAATTTTATATCTAGGAAAAACAAAAACGTTCAGATGTTTTTCAATCCTACTGTTGCAGCCCCATACAAAATTCTATAATCTGTGAGATTAGTCATATCTTCATGAAGGGAAGGGAAGGGAAGGGAAGGGGAAGGGAAGGGAAGGGAAGGGAAGGGAAGGGAAGGGAAGGGAAGGGGAAGGGAAGGGAAGGGAAGGGAAGGGAAGGGAAGGGAAGGGGAAGGGAAGGGAAGGGAAGGGAAGGGAAGGGAAGGGAAGGGAAGGGAAGGGAAGGGAAGGGAAGGGAAGGGAAGGGAAGGGAAGGGAAGGGAAGGGAAGGGAAGGGAAGGGAAGGAAGGGAAGGGAAGGGAAGGGAAGGGAAGGGAAGGGGAAGGGAAGGGAAGGGAAGGGAAGGGGAAGGGAAGGGAAGGGAAGGGAAGGGAAGGGAAGGGAAGGGAAGGGAAGGGAAGGGAAGGGAAGGGAAGGGAAGGGAAGGGAAGGGAAGGGAAGGGAAGGGAAGGGAAGGGAAGGGAAGGGAAGGGAAGGATCTACAACAGTCATCTAGTCCAACTGCAAGAGCAATTCAGGTTTGACCAAAATAAGGACATTGTTCAGATGCCCCTTAAACATTAATAGAGATGTGGCATTAATCTGTTCTCTAGGAAGTCTCTTCTAGTGTTTGACCCTCTTGCTTCCTAACATGAAGTTTAAACCTCCCCAGTACAGCTTTTTTGCAAGATTTTTTAATTTAGAGAAACAAAAAATATGGGCCCACTCTGATCTGGTTTTCTATCTTTAATAATATTAATAAAGCATTTTATTATTCTGTTTTTATAATTTTCTGCTGCCTAGTTTGGCCTAGCTCTTTCCAACTTGAAAATGACTGCACATCAGCTAAAGATTGTACTCTGAGAATAAATGTTCTTTATGAATTTTGGAATCAGTCAGCAAAAAAGAGTTATTGATGACTGTGCCATCCCAGCTGATATGCAGTTGTTGTTAAGCACTCTATTATTCTTTCAGAAAAGAGACCACTGCATTTCTGAAGAGTGCCTGGCCTGTGTGAGCCAATTTCTCCAGTAAATGGTGTGCTGGCCAGCATTTGAAGCAGCTCAGACACAAGGCAAGAGCACTCCATCTGTAAAGGAACTTCCCAGCCGAGTCTGCCAGGGGTGTGGACCCCACCCGGGGATTTGCAGGCAGGGATTTGCTCTCATCTCTCCACCTGCCACCTATGGTTCCACTCCAGTCAGTTGCCTCCTTTGCCCTCTCATCAGTAGTGGATTTCAGTTCTGAAAGCAAGCTGAGCTCCCCTAGACAAACCCATAAAGCCTCTCTTCTAAATGTGAAGCGTGACTTGAGGTATCTTTTCACACCACATTCTTGGCATCTCCTCCTGTCTGTGTGGCTGCACATTCCTGCACAGATAACTGCATCTTCCCTCTGCCTGTCTGCAGAACAAGAGCTTGGCAGTGTCTTAGCACACACGAGTGTTCTTCCTCCCAGTCCCACCTCTTGCAAAGTCTGATTGACACAGGCACCATGATGCTGTTATCACACTCTATTAGCAGCCAAATAAGAACTTCTCCAGCTCCCTGCAGTGATGTCTCACTCTGACCATGTAGGCTGAAGTGAATGCCACAAGCCTCTCTAAGTTTTTGATACATGCAAGAAGATGAATGGGAAGTTCTGGTACCAGAAGTCAATAACTCTGCCAGGCATCCAAGTGCAGATCTGACAGGCTGGGTCTGCTTCTCCTGAGCCTGCACAGCAATTTCAGGGCTTTATACTGGCTCGTAAACCTGTAAGGGCAACGACTCAATTCTCATCTTTTTTATGGTTTGGGCTTTTGTCGGGTTAATGGATTATCTGATTTGAAAGAATTATGTTTTATGGCATTTGTGCTTTTTTTGATTTAACAGATTTACCAAGTAATTGTCTTTCCCAGAGTCTGTGGGATTTTTTTCCTGCAGAGATATCCTTCAATACAGTTAAATATTTCATCGTGTAGGTTGTTTGTATTCCAGGAGAGTCTGGTTTATTTTCCGGAACAGATATGGATCTAGGCAAAATTTAATAGAGTATCTTTACTCTTCATAGCTACATCAATAATCACTTTTATAGATACTTTGATGACATTATATCATCTCACATACTTACAAAAGAGAAATCTTGATGGCATCAAATACTATTTACAGCTAACATGCTTGCAGTATATAAAAGACATTGCTCAGTAGAGAAAAACCTTCACTCTTTTCCTAAGTTTCTCAGGTGTGCAGACAAAAAAAAGACAAAAAATAGAGAATTTTGCCATAATGGGATACTCTTGAGGTAGTGTTTTTCAGTTACCTAGACTGCTTTTGTGTAGGCATATTTCAGACTGTGAGTGACTCTGAGTGTCCAGGAGAAGTAAAAAGCTGTGCAAAAAAACCTAGAAAAATCCCAAAAGACTACTGTTGTTGACTGTGCTATTAGCAGGGTCTCAGATGGTCTCCAGAGGTGCTTTCCATCCCTAGTGATTCTGTGACAGTAGTTCTGCAGATTTTAAGTTCAGAGTATAATTATGTGCAGATTATTTTTCTCAATATTTTTTTTCTGCAGAAGAAACTGGTCCTGTATTTCATGAAATCAATTCCCCTGTTACTATATAATGTTTCTTATTCTTTCAAGACAAAACTTGAGTTCAAAGGTTTAAGAAAATAGGGGAAAACATAGGAAATTTAGCATTTATGGCATTTGCCACTTCAGCAGCAATCCAGATCTAAGTCTCTCTCAGAATTAGCACACCCCCAGCTTGGTCTCTGTTTGCACACAGAGCAATGAGGACTGTTGTGATTTACATCTGACAGCTGGGATTGTTCCCCAAGGAGCTCAGTCTGGAGTCAGTGTCTCTAAAGGATTGATGACCACTAAAGCAATGGCATTATTAAATTTAAATGGGAAAAAAGCCAATGTTTTACAAGTGGCCATTTAATTTGGAAAGAAAGCAGCATTGAAACTCTCGCCACTCTTCATCATGTAATTACACTTTAGACAAAAAGTTGGTTCCAGTTGCCTTATAAGGTTCCAACAGAAATAGTGTGTAGCCAGCCTGAGATATTTCTGTCAGCCTTTAAAAGCTCATTCAGCTCCATTGTAGGATTAAGAATGTTTTTGTGAACAGCAGGAAAGTCTTTAACTAACTAAGGACTTAAAAATCAAATTAATCCTTCATTAAAACACAGCTTCCTCACCTTTTTCTAACAAGCATAGAATGTCAGGAAACAACTGGCTACATGTTATTGAACCAAGTATTTATCTCATTAACTTTTTAATTTACTTCATAAATTAAATGCCTAATTTTTGGAATAACAGGATTTTCTAATCATGTTTATTTTGACATTTATGAAGAACATTGGCTTTCATGAAGTCAGATTTTGAGACAATAGGTGAAGACAATAGAGGCAAATCCCAATCTAGCATTTCCATAACTCCTCTCCAATCAGAGAAATATCAAGGATATAAATCAGAGAATGACCTGCTGTAATGGGAGGAGAGGGGAATAAAACAAAATGCTATTGGTTTTAACTTTTGTTTGTTTTTCTTTTAAAATACTGCAGCACTATATTCCTACACATGAGGGATTTCTCATTAAAGTTATACACATCAAATGAATGATACATAAACATAAAACCGAGGAGGGGTGTTTGGCAAACACCTTTGACTTTCTATTCCCCTAAACTCACACTTTACTAATTCACATTATTTCAATACAATGAATGCTTTTTATGTATTTTTCAGAATATTTACTACATTTCCCTATTTTTAGAGGAAGAAAACACTGAAAGCAGGACACTAAAACACACCACCAAGTAAAATCCAGTGTGAGCAAGAGGTGCTTGAAAGCCATGATAAAGCAAGGGAACATTGTTGACTGATATAGCTGGAACTAGTCAGTAACTATGGCCTGACTCATCAGCAGAAGTCAGCAAAGACAAGAGTCAGGTGATGCACCAGATTCCACTATGGACACAAACGTGTGCCTGTTTCTTTAGTGTCATGCTCCTGAAGAACTCTCCTGGGGAGAGAATCTTTGGGTTCAATAGGATCAGACTATGCAATTTTTGGGAACACGCATTAGTTCTGATAGCTCCAGTAACAGATATTTATGGATGAGGAAGTCAAAGGAAAAATGGAGAATAAAATTGAAAAACAACAAACCAACAATATGCAAGGAAACAACTGAGGTTTCAAAAACAATCAATCTCAAGCTGAAAAACTGAAACCTATAAGTCAGAAACCACCTGGAAGATCTTGGTTTAGAGTAAATCTAAAAAAAAACCAAACCAAACCAAACCAAACCAAACCAAACCAAACCAAACCAAACCAAACCAAACCAAACAAAACAAAAAAAAAAATCCTAAATTAAAATGGGATGAGACATCTAATCTGACTGCAGCTGTTTAAAATTTAGGCAGACTTAATTTCTGATCTAAGCTATAACACACTGAGACATAAGCTATTTCAGAGTCATTAACTGACAAAATTATAGACATGGTTTAGGATTGAATGATTCTCTTCTGAATACATTTGCCTCTCATGGGTGCTTTTTAGAGAATCATAAACATTAGGCTTACACTGGACAGTCAATATTTCCATCCAGAGAGAGATTTTGTGTTACACACCCCAATAAGATTCCCAGAGAACCAAGCAGGTTATCTCAGTGCCACAGTAATTTATACAGTGGAATAATGTCAAAACTGAGAATTGCTTTTACCAGGTGAATCTAAGCACACATAAAAAAACTTGCATCAAGGAAATTAATTTTCACAATACCCATCAAACTTCACAAATGCTCTGAGTAAATTTATCTGATCATGTAAGTCATCAAGTCTCAACATTTTTTTAGCCTATAAACAGATATAGCTGGTATTATTATGGCAATTCCTAGTGAGGTTGTAATGTAGTTATATCTACTCACAGTTGTTTGGAACAGAAATATTTCTCTTAGAAATGAAATTTAGAAAGAAGTTAATTTTATTTAAATTGTTTTAGAGGCTTCCAATGTCAATTATTTCTAATTAAGTTAGAAGGAAAAATGTAATCTGCTCAATCATGCAATTTCTTAAAATTTAGACTCATATCATTTTTGAAAAAAATAGCAATCTGAACTGTCAGGAATGAAAATGTCCATTTAGATTCAAGCTCTAAGTAATTTTTTTAACTTTCATTAAAGAATCATTCAGTAATTTGAAGAACAAAGAATCATTAAGCTTTTTGAAATATCCAAATTTCTGCATGTTGGCAAAACATCTGGCAGTCAGTTGATTTTTGCATAATTAAATTCAGTATGTCAGGGGCATGTGCAGCTCTTACTTGTTGTGGGGGTGATAGAGACTTTTTTCAAAAAGGCAGTTGACTCACAATCAAATGTTTCAAGATCATTTAAAGACACTAAAAGAAAATCATTGCAGATAATATAGAGCTTTCAATGGTAATGAACTATATTGAATAACTGTTAAATGGAACAGATACCTTTCTATATGTATAATAGGAACTTTAGTATAGGAAATTGCTCAAATTGAAGGGTTTGGTGTGTTCTTGCTTGTATATATCACGTGTTCTTAGTTGATCTTTACATTTTCATTCTGAAGTCTGAATATTAGTGGAGGGAAAATGAGAGTGAATTTTGTCTTGGGCAGAGTGTCAAAGCTGCACACCAACATGCCCACACAAAACCGAGGGGATATCTCTAAAATCGTGAGCAGCAGTGAATGGGTGTGTAATGTTATGTCACTGCTGAGTGTCAAGGAACACTTTTCTCCTCCAGCTGGAAGTCCTGCAAGTGGGAAACTCTCCTGGAAGCTGATGCCAGCAGAGCTGTGATAAATCCCTCCACCCCCAGAGACTGAGCCCTGCTCCCTGCACCTGTGTGCTGCCAGAACCTCCAGGCAGGAGTAGGTGAAGAGAGCATTGAAAACATTGATTGGAAGAGCAGTAAACCCGTGAGCTGAGCTGCAGTGTGTTGGTGGGTGGTGAAACAGGGGTGGACCACACTGCCTTCTGATTTAAAGAGGGGAATCAGAGGAAAATGGGCTGGAGAACCGAAACACATCACTGTGAAACAAGGGAGATAATTTTGCTTTTGTGACTATATCTAAGGCATTTCAAACCATTTTAATTTCTCAAAAGGGAAATGAAATAAATCTGTTATTAAATTTATATGAGAACCTAACAAGCTAGCAGAACACCCCCCAGTGATTTACATGAGATGCTCTTATTATCCATGGATCACTGACATGATAGAGCATAATGACATATGAAAGAGTACTGGGAGACCACTATTTATTGTCAATGAGCAGTTAAGAAGCCCTTAGCTTTTTGGAGCATCAGTTTATTGTGTCAGTCTGTGGAGAAACAGACACTAAAGGCAGCAATATCTCCATATGATGAAGCCAACTGGCATCCTAACAGCATGCCTGCTCATATTGTACTTGGAAGGGCTTTTTATTCATGATTAGCTCTGTGTGAAATAATCCCATTTTTCATTATATTGCTGTGTGTCCATCTCCTGGAATATTAATATATGAGTCTGAATTCAATCAGCTCTGCATACAGAATAACTAAGATTTTAATTCACAAAACATTTCACATATTTCACAAAAATAGACATAGCTGGAATGTAAGGACAGAAGTGTTAATGGCTGCTTTCTTGAGCTTCAGAATTACCATGAATAATCCAGCATTTTAAACTGCCATATTCACTAGAGTTAGGTTCAATTGCTGTTCCTAACAGGGAAAGGGAGGTGTAGCCTCACTTTTCACCGGATTAGATTTCCAAGAAATCACCTTTAGGATTTGCTAATGGTGCCACTCACAATGCAAATAACTCTTTGAAGTTAAGTAAAGTCTTTTCACTGTCATCTTTCCATTCCTTTCCTGAAATTTTTTCCTTTGCCATAAAACCAGAGAATTTGCCTTAAATCAGGCCAGGGATGCAATACCCTCAAATGGACAATATATTCCCTAAATTTCCTTATTTTTCCCATGCCAAATTGTTGTGCTGCCTGACTTTTGAAGATTTTAAGCACTATGAGGGAAGGACAATTTCTCTGTGTGTTGTCTTGTGCTGTGAGATATATTGCTTCCTGATTGTGGTTGTTAAGTAATATCACAGTATATAATTTCATTAATAAAATCTGTCTTGCTGAAAGAGCTGCTGATTCAAACATCTACATCACCCAGACATTGTGAAATCCTGCCTTGAAAATCTTGGCCTAAGATGTCAGATATGCCTTCAATGGTTGTTGTCTCCCAGCCAGAAAAACAGTCCTGGTGCACTGTTTATTTTTATCTATGTTTTTTTCAGAGTTTTAAATAAAAGGTGGAATCAAAAATTGTCATTCCCTACAGGTCCTGATTCAAAGCCTTTGGGAGTAAATTCTTTCCATTGATTTAGGTGGTCTGAGATAAACCCTAATATCTGTGTACTGTAGATTTATTATATCAGCTATAGCATATATCTCTTGAAATCATTCTCATTCTGGTATTATTAACAGGTTTCATAGCAGTATATTACATACAACTGCCTTGTGCACCTTATTTTATTTATGTGATAATCATTACTGAATTATGTCAAAGGACAGTTATGAAACATTTAAATAATATAAGATGCTTGCCATAGTAAAAAAAAATAAAAATCTGGGGATTAAAATATTTCCAAATGATTGAGAGAATCTTATAAAAATAGGTGAAAAAAATCAACCCTAACATAAACAGGATGGTGTTTTCATATGGGATAATTAAACAGCAATGATTTCTATCAAGATATCAACTATTTCTATTCAACCAACAAAACTGTGATTCTGCCAGCATTACTTATGCTTATTCTCTTTTATAAAGGAAAGGGTAATAAGCAAGAATATTTGCCCTTCTTTTCCTCCAGTGCTCATTGTCTCAGTTTGATCTATCCCTCCTTTATGGATGATTGAACTCTAATCTTATTTATTTATTTGAGAACCATGGAGATTAAAAAAATACCTGAATAGAGATTATATAGAGATTAGATATCTGAATGCAAAGTCACTGGACTTGCAACTGTGAAACTGGTGAAACTATTGTAAAGTTGTAAGTTATTGTAAGTTAACTGACATCCTCAAAACAGAGTATCTAGGCTTCAGCAAGAGAATTCACTGGATATCACAATTTTTTTTACTGAGAAACATCAAATAAAGTTTTATTGAAGCACTGGCAATTTTCATTATTTGCATTAAACTCTAGTCAGTCTTAGCACACACTCAAGGAGTTCAGCACTTCCTCTTCCATGGTCACATACTCTCTGAATAACAGTGAGGAACACATAACAGTGTCATGAAAACCAACAGTGGATGTTGGCATCAAGGGGCAGGCAGATGTCATTCTAAACATCAGCCTGTTTGGCTGGAAGAGCTGTAAGGTCCTGCTTGTTGCTTCTAGTATCCATTTTCCATCAGGCTTTAACCACTATGATCCCTATGGATCATTTCCCTTCCTAACCACCAAAGAGACAAATATCTGCTAGTCTGGTGAAGCACACCAAGCATTCCTCAATGATCAGAATGTGAATCACCATTCCTGATTCTGTTCTATTACTGCTACTACTGCAGTTTGCCTCATTTGACCTTGGGGCAAAGACTAACAGGGATGGGAAAGTGATGTTTCCCTTCTATATTTGGCTGTCCTGCAAACAAAGGTACTGGACAGGCTTAGCAGAAACTGTGCTTGAAGAGAGGGCAATCACAACATTTTGCATTCATATGTTTTAAACTTCTGGGTACCATTTCAGGAAAATATCAGCTGTCCAGAAGTTCAGTTAATTTTTGCTTTGAGCAACAGTTCATAATTATTTTTGGAGCCTGCAGGCTTTGCACTTGGCCAGTCCAGCTGAATTTCTTTCAGATACTCTTTATTGAGGAATGCATGACCACTGTATTGCAATCCAGAGCATTAGCATAAGCTGTTTACAATTATCCCTTAATGTCTGTAGAATAACACCCAGGAGAATAAGAATTTCCATTGTGTACATTCTTTGAAGTGCCAAGGTCTTTACAATTCTGCTTTTGAAGGACAGGAACAACAGAATCCTTTTCAGGTTGCATTTTAAACATCATTAATTTCTTTTTTTAAATATATAAAGTAACTGGATTAGAGAAGCTACTTTATCCCATGCAGTCTTTAACAGGTTATTTGCAAGATGGTGCACCATATACTCTCTATAATTGCCTTATGAGATGTTAGTTTTACTTTTTCCACTGACCCAAATGCTTTCCAAATGTGGATGTTATTTCCAGTTCCTTCAGAACTTATCCTTAAACCACCAATGATAGGCATCAGGAGATTTTTTTTTTTAAATGGAGGCACCTAATCTTTCAGTTCTCTGTGCTGTGCCTTCTGAGGCTATCTAATTTATTTGTTGTGTAAGCTTCATGAAGTATTGCAACTCTCTGGCACCTTTGGACCTGCCATAGCTACTGCACACTTTTGGGGTCAATTCTGTTTCTATCGAAAGACTGCTTTTGGATTGAATTATTTTGCACAATGCTCACTAACCATTCTCTTAATGCATCACTGAAACTCCCTCCAAACTGGCAAAGCTCATTTAATTGCTTTAATATTGTCACATATTCAGCAAATGTTTCATTTTCTTGATTTTATCTCCAAAAGGAGAAATGCTTTGCCATCATAAGTGGCTTTGGGGACAGGCAATTTTACAGAACTTTCACATTCTCAGCAAATTTTTTGTCTTTTGCTTTAATATTATCTATAATGCTGTGCTACTGGAGATTGTGTTGGTGACCATTACACTAAGGAAAACAGCCAACTTTTATATAATATTAAGATGATAAAATAGAGTTCAAGTGTTCCAGCATAGGTAGCAGAATCCTTCATTGATCTTTCAGATAAACTATCTTGTTCAAATAACTCCACACTTCCTTCTCTCCTACACTCTACAGAATAAAGTCATTCTTAGCACAAATGTTGCAGGGACCTGCAGACCTGGGCAAGCCACTGCTGTTTCACTGTATTCTGCAGAGTGATTCCCTTCTCACTGCTGACCTAGCTTTCACTTCTCAGATACAAGAACCAAGAGAATTAAAAACTATGATCTAGAAAAGTGATGTGTTGATGCTCTGAAGGATTTTTAAAGGTGTAGAGGCAGACACAGAAAGCCACTCCATCAGACTATACCTCAGTTCTTACCACTGTAGGCATGGCTCAGTCTTTAGTCCTGATCACATCCAAGACAACCTGATGATGAACCTGGACTTGGCAATAAAGGATGGGGTAGGGTATTGCATGTTACTTTCTGTGTGTATCCATGAGGTTCAGGGTCTGAGATGCAGACTCTCACCAGCACCACTGCACTGAGGAGTGCTGGGCTCACACAATGCTAAACACCACTAAGTAACTTTTCCAGTCTGGTGCACAAAGCCAAACCAGTGATAGGCATTCTCACTGAAGTACTGGGAAGGCTTCAGTTTGAGGGCCTGAAATACATCAGCTTTCATTTTAATGAAAGTCTGGCTGAAAATTAATTTACAGTACATTTGTTATATAAACAACCACTTAACATGGATTTTAGACAACACTCAGGGCAGGATTCAGCATTTCATTGAGTAAGGCAGGTACCTTTAGTCAAATGCATGAATTGGGTGGTAAAGCTTCCCTTACAACTGAAGAATATTTACCCAGCAGCAAGGTATGCTTTCTGTGTATCTGTATGTTTAGGCAGCAAAGCTGGCTTCTGTATATCTCTTTTAAAGTGAGGTCAATAGCTCTCTGCATTCCTCCAGCTGTATTAAACAAATCTCCAGTGTATGAAGTGAGACTTTCAGTACACATCCTCAGAAAATCACAGTTTTGGTGTCTTAACTGTGAGCTGAATCCATTTGTGGCTATGTGTGCTCATGTAGTAATCCAGCTATTTCTGGCCTTAGCTTTTTATACACCATCTTTAAAATTAGGATAATGTATTTCCTTTATTTCTGAGGGCCATTGTTAAAATGAAGAATGATCAAATGCTATAGGGAAGCTTATTGGATTTGAGTATAAGAAGGAAATTTATAATTACCTCTTCAGCAGAGGTTTTAATATGTATGGGGAATGGCACAATGCAACAAGTAATAAAACACTCTCCCTCATACGAGTTTAATAAGGCAGAGACAGTATCAAAAAAGAAGTATATGATCAGATAGTTAATGATTTGGTCACAGTTCATGAATATTGAGACAGACTGTGCAGGCAATCTTCACTGTGACATATCCTAAGCCTAAATCTTGCTTTTTCATCCTTAGTAACATTTTAAATGTACTTTTTTACATATTTTACGTGCAGAACATTTATGACTACATAAAACTTCTTTTAGTTCCATGTTTCTTCCTTGTAAAAATCTATGTCAGTAGGTTTTCATAAATTTTTTACTTCTTAATCCACTACCAAGATCAACAAACTGAAAATTATGTTATTTCTGCTTTTTTTAAAACAATATTGATTTGATCTGAAAAATGCATCAACTTCCTCATCTCCTATTACTGCCTGACATGAGCATTAAAATTAAGCTGAAAGCCCAATGCAGGCATTACTAGCTGTATTTATCTTTCCATCTTAAGCCTGCCACAAAACTATTGATCATAACAGCAGCTACATCTGACAGAATTGAGAAATTTTAGAATATTACCCCTGTTATTTTTCAATATGAGATATAGTGACTATTGTCATGGATTCTTGAGATAATGCCTTGTTTTGGTTTTTTTTTAATTAATGGAATGCTGGAGAATTGCAGTACAAATATTATCATTTTCTTGGAGTTAAATCAGAAACTCTTTAGAGGCCAATCAATGATAACCCATTTTCATAAATTTGGATATGAGGAGAGACAAAAGCAGTTTAAAAAAACAAAAACATAACAAAAACAAAACAGCAAAATTGCACATTCTCTTCCCAGCTTCAATAAAACAGCAAAGAAAGGGTCAAGGCAAGGGGGAAAAAAACCTGTATGGTTCCTGCTGACACACAGAGCAGACATGAAAGTAACTTGTATTTCATCAGGGATTAAGAATCATCTGAAAGATTTTTTTTTTAATAGGTTCACAGAATATTCTAGATGAAATGACCCAGTCTTGGAGGTGGGTCTCGATGGTATCCAGGCTGGGGAATTTAACTGATTGCTGGGGCTGTCCCTTTGGCTGTTTGCAGGGTTTAAGGAATTTTGACATCTGATCTACATAAGACTGTTTGTGGCTGATGTTTTGTTACCAGTTACCTGCCTTAAAACCCACACATATTTCTGAGGAAGATGCAATGTAATATTATGCCAGATGCATTTTAGAAGACTTCATAGACTGACATGCACACCTGCTTTTTCCTCTTGATCACTTAGAGAATTTAAATTTCTTATTCAGTTTCCTTAATCTCTTCTGTTGTTTGTTTCAAGACATTTGTTACATGCCTACCACCTTGTGAGTACTGTAAAAGAGCTAACAAAACTGAAAATAGAGAAAATATCCCCAACAACAGAGCAACAAATTACACATCATATAATAGTGCCAGCTGTACATAATGTTAAAAGAAAAATAATATATGAAAAAATATGCTTTCATTCACAAAATTAAATAATTATTTAAATGTGTGTGTAATTTATATAATGAATATACATTCTGTATTTGAACACGATATTTTCTGATGTTTCTCTGTCACAAATTTTATTGAAAGTCAATAGATTAAAGAAAGTCCTGCAAATGTTATTATTTCTTCAGTACCTAAAAAAAATCAGTGGATAAATTAGCATCTGTGCAGGATGTCTTGTTCATGTGACCAGAAATGAGACTTTTTTTAAATGTCCATTAATCAATAAGAATATTCAATTAAATTTCCAACCCACTTGCATGTGTATAGATGGGATTTATGTTAAAATATCTCTCTTGATTCACACTGAAAAAACTTAACAGGGTAGGGAAACATCACTGTGTTTATTACAGTTTATTTCCTTAGCTCCTTACAGTCTCTCTTTATTACTATCTGTCCATGACTATTCATAAAGTGTACTTTCCCACAGAGATTTTTAAGAATGTGCTCTTTAGTAAACTGAGAAAAATAAATAAGGCAAATATGGTCAAAAATTATAATAATAAATAATTATAAGGACCAGAGATGTGTTCTCTTAAAACCTAATCTTGTAAGTTGTATTTCACAGTGCCAGCTATTGACATCATGACTTAAAGAAAAGAAAAGAAAATTCAGTCTTCCAAAGTCCAAAGACTTAAAATCTAGCCTAATTGGAATTGTGCAGGTCAGCCCCATCTGTACATTACATAAAGCTACAAGGAACTAATGATACTGAACTGACTAATACTAGGTGTTGTTTACACCAGATTGCTTCAGTCTGAATCTGCAGAATTTTTGGCAGAAATATTGTCTACATTGTTTCTTGATCCACTAATTAAATCTATAGAATATCATGTGATATCAGATGGAAGGATTCAAAAAACATTGAACTTTGAAGAGACAAAAGAGTTCTTATATGAGGGTTTTATATAATGGAAAGCATGAACACCCTCCAATTATGTGAGATTTCTGTAACCAGAATCCAAAAACTAGAGTCCAATCTTGCTCTGAAATTCAGAGATTGTGCCAGGTTTTGTGTGAGGAGGTGGTGGTGTCAAGGGGACAAGGAGAGACAAGGAAACTCCCTTGAACACTGAGGAAGGCAGGCTGGCTGCAGTAAGATACCAAAATGTTCTGTGCCAGCCAGTGCAGTTACAGCACAAAACTGACAGAAGGTTAAGTTGATTTTTGCAAGGTGTGCTAATAAATACAGATGGGAAGTAATAATAGCAATAGTAATAATTATGAGTCCTCCTGTGGTCTGTTTAGGCTTGTCCTGCAGTGACAGTGTCCTTATACCAAGTGCAGTAAGAGAATTGGACATTGATTTGCTACATGTGTTCAGGGACTTTTCTATAACAGAAGGTCATCAGAGCTGGATTCAGACTGCAGGCTGTGCACTACCCAATCAAAAAATCAAGTGCTGGGTCATGAAGTGCTAGTCTGAACCTGGCTGCATAGATAGTCTGTATGTATAAATCAGAGTAGTCTGCATGGTCAGTACAAACTGGAGAGCTCAGCAGAAACCAGCCCGGACCTAGGGCAAGCAGGAGTCCTAACAAGCACCTGTCAGGTGCCAAAAGTGCTGGAGCAGACATTCTGCTCTTATATGACACAGCTGAGGCTTTCCTCCTGATAAGCCAGCCTGCCTCTACCCATCTCACTTGAGACAAGGAGGTGCCTTCTCTCGTCTGCGTTAACCTCGTGGGCACAGCATTGCAAGATCCAGTTCAGGCCTCAGTCTGAGAGGGGAGTTACATACCCTGCTTACTTAAGGAGTGTTTTAAAGCAATTTATTGCCTAACTCAGGCTGTTGGTTGCTCTCCAACTCTCTCGGAGTTGGTTGCTCTCCAACTCTGTTCTTTCCCTACACTACTGAACATGATTCAAAATTCTGTATGCAGAGAAAATGCAGAGGGAATGTAAGTCTGTACTCTAGGGATTAGAACAGTCAAGTGCAAGTGGGATTCCATATGTCCAGTATTGCTGTGCTTATTTAATTGGGAATTCATAATTTTAAGGTGGTTTTTCTTTTCATTAGTAAAGTTATTATTTTCAAAATTAAATTACTTTTAATACAAGGGACTTGTCCTTTGAAGTATATACCTAGTTGTGTTCCTACATGTACACCTATGTACATCAGCAAACTGCCCTGATTTGACACAAAGCTGTACCTTGCAAGAAGAACCTCTGGGTTCAAACAAGAGCAGCCATAAGCTCAGAAGTACATTGTGCCTACATAAAAGTTGTCCAGACTCTGAAATATGATCCAGAATTCATAGATACATTCCACAGACTGGTCTTTTCACACTGTGGACGTTTTCCTTCAGACTTTATTTTCTCCTCACAACTTGCTTGGCTTTTAAGGTCTTCATTCTGAATTTAATCATGGAGCAAACTAAAATGCCAGGATCAGTTCAAGAAATGATTTTCAGTTGTATTAGTCCACCCACTCTGCTGTTCAATCTGGGCACTTTCCAAATTTATCCACAGAGAGAAGTGATGTTTGAGCTAAGCTTGGAATACTGAAGAAAAACTGGGGTAAAAAAAGTGTTTCAAATGTAATGAGCACAAGAAAAAATTGACTGGTATTAAAAAGAAGTTCTACTCAGTTTCCTTGGTGTAAGATGGTAAAAAGATCAATTTCTTACACTTCTTTCCTATTTGTCTATTGATATGATTACTGTTGTATACCATAGTGCTAAACTGTGCAAATAAAATGCCATGAAAAAAGCATAAATTTGGGGGGGAAAAGTAGATATTTTGCATTGATTTATATGGTAGAAGAGTGTATCAAAAAAGGAAATCTTACTTTACAAAAACAAAACACAGAAATGGGAGAATAAAAGGCATTTTGAGCTTCTCTAATTTTAAAAAGTAAGAGGGGAAAATCTGAATGTTACTCATCAGTCAAAAATAAGGATTTGTCCCATTCCATATAGATTTTAAAACTTAATAGGGGAATAATTTATATCTTAGAAAAAACCCTTTGTGGAAAAAGACTAGTCATTATGATAAATTCTGTGTAGTTTAAATAGGTCTTTTGGATATCCCTTAACAACTTTTTAACTTCTTAATTTCATTTAAAATGCCATATTTTTTTTCTGAAGGTGTGAATCCTGGCTGACTTTGCAATAGCATGGATTAAAATGTATCACTTTTGATATTAACTAAGCATCTTCAAGCTGCAAGACTATATTAAAATTCTGGTTATTTTAGTAGGTTTCAGACTGATCTTGCAGTATCAAAATTAGGATATTAATTTTTTATTGTGTGGTTGATTTTTTTATCCAGGGCGAAGCTCATGGCATGTTTTGTGGGCCATAGCACTGATCAGCCACAACTGAGTGACAGAGTCTTTGGAAATGAAACAAGAAAAATTCATTACTGAACTCCTAATATCTACTGAGAGAACCTTGTTAGGAAATTTCTCTGAAACAGTTTGTTCATGGTTGACATTACTAATCATAACAATATTCCTGAGGAATTGATGGTTATATTTCATTGTTTTTAGTTTTATTATTCCTAGCCAGTTTTGTATTCCTAACGTCATTTTAATCTGCTTTTTACTGGTAGTTGAATGACTAATAAGTGCAGAAATTTGAAAAGCATTTTCTGCACGTGCAGAGCTCATCAGAATTTCAACATTTCTTGCAGATGACATACCAAAAATTGTCTATTGCCTCAGCAAAGTTGAAGGGACCAAATATTCTGAATAATTTCTTTAAAATGCAAAAAAAATAGAACTTTTTCACAACAAATATGAATCCCATAACTCTGTTTCACAATACTTACAGACTGAATCTACTGTAGCTAGATCCAAAATAATTTATATCTCTAATTAGCAGTTGTATACTTTCCTTAAGACTGTTATATCTTTTCATCTGGTAAATGTTAATGTGCTAAAGTGCCAGGGGCTTTTGTGAGGTTTGAAGAGGATGAGCAGAAAAGGCAGATCATTATTAATCTCCTAGGCTGTTTGCTGTTAAGTCTGTATTTTCTGTAAATTTTGCTGGAGCATGGGAAATTATTTTGAAACTTGTATTCAACAAGTGAATGGACTGATTTCTACATGAGAATTTATAAAACTAGTCCGAGTCATTCCTCACAAGAAAGCAACTGAAATGTTTGACTTCCAAACAATCTAGCCATGAAGTTAGTTGCTCAAAGAAAGAACTGAAGACTGGAATTTAGGGGATTTAGTATCTTTATATAGCTGGATGTATAGCCTAAGACACCCAAGTTTTAGGTTTCTTCTGAGTTAAGAAAAGCAGTACTGGCAAAAAATGGCTTCCACATCTCAGATAAATGTCCAGCTAATATGGGTTAGTACCTATTCTTCCTGGCTAGAATGTGGCCTGGTTTTAGAGCCAGTCAAAGCCATTTTCCACCAGTGATTGAAATTCTGAGAATGTAACATCAAAACTGCTGTGCTCTCAATAACATTTTCAAACTCAATATATTTGTAAAATTTTAGACAAACTGTTCCCTCAGACCTCCTCTTATCCCAGAACAATTGACTATGTCTTACAATGTCTTATTGTCTCCTTGAAGTTTAGCAATTGCAAATATTTCAGCAGCAGAATTATGACTGGTGTGCATATATCTATGCCTCAACACTGGTATTCATATTTATGAGTTTAATGAATTATACCTAGTTATATCTTTTCCTATTTTTAAGAAGTGCCCTCAGTCAGACAAAAAAACCTCTCATTTAGCTCAAGGAGCTGATCTAAATTAATCATGGTCTCGCTGCAAAGTCACAAACTTTCATTTTAGAATCTTTCTGTGGATCTCACAGCCACATGAAACCAGCAGCATTTATTGTCTGTTATGTGACTGATTAGTAATGAGCCAGTGGTATGACTGTGGTTTATTAGGGGAAACAGAAGTTCTATTCCCTTGTTGTTTTCACTAAAACATGGATTTATGAAACCAGTTGCATTTATTGTCACTTTCAGAATATCTAAAACTGTATAATAGAACTAGATGAATTATTCTCAACTAAGATAAATTTAAGTTAATATAATTTACTAGCATAAACTATTCCAATGTTGTGCATCATAATTTCACAAGAATCTCTCAGGAACAAAAACCATGAAACTCATCAATTTTTTCGTATGTTAAAAAGCTACATAACTGAGTAATTCTGTTGTTACCTCTTATTGCTTTCATTCTGCATAGGTTCTACTGGCAACTGAGAAATGTTGTAGCTTAAAGACATGCACTTATTCTATTTCCTTTAACAAAGAAAACGCTAACCATGTTTACTACAAATCATGAAGTTAAACCCAACTGCATAACAATAACACACTTCTCTGCAAAGGATATGGAAGAAGGGCTCTTTGAAAGCTGGAAAAACGTTGGCAATCAAAAGCTACACAAAAGTAATCTTATTTTTATTGCATACAAGGAGTGTTTTCCCAGGAGTGCTGATGCCTGCCAGAAAATAAATAAGAAACTAGGATAAAAGAAAGAAGGAAAGATTACTTGAGTTAAGGTGTTTGGCCAGTCTTCCCTTAGCTTCACATACCCAGGAGGAGTTGGGATTCGTCTGTGCTCAGCTACAATTTATGGAAATGTCTGCTAAACTTTGTTACCACCAAACCACAGCTGCAGGATCTCCACTTCTGCTGCACCATCCTGTATTCACAGTTCTAAGCCTGACTCTCAATCTGAAAGCCAGTGCCTATTGCTTCTTGAAGAACTACTGTCTGGTGCCAGTACTTCAGTCATTAGCCCTGAGGTAAGGTCAGAGTGAGACTAAATGAAGGAAAATAAAAAACAAACAAACAAAGAAAAAGATCTTTCTTTTAAATAATCATCAAACTCATGAATATATAAATTAATTGGGCACAGGTGAGTTTGGTATTGAAATTTTTTTGAAAGCACTAGAACCTGTCTGTCAGTAAGCCATAGAAATGGAACGTTTGGAGTTACCATTCTGATTTTGGAAGGAGTCAGGGAGCTCTTAGAGAGGAAGAAAACCACACTGAACAAGGTAAAGCAAGATATTCATCCAGTTTGTTAAACAAGACAAGAAGCCACCACCACAATAAGTGTCTCTCTGCAGGGCTGTAGATAAGCTGATCACTAGCCTTGGCTGCAAGGCTGTTTCCCAGCTTTGGTGTGGGCTGTCCTGGGGCTATGTTTCAGCTTCTAGGGCTGAAAACCAACTGCTGAGACTCAGCAGTGGCTGATTCTCTGCACAGATGCTGACCATGCCCCTGCTCACAGGAGCTGCTGCCCAAGCCATGAACTCCTCGGGAAATTGCATGGGGTGGTTTATCCCCGGCACGTCCCCACGGGGCCTCACTCCATGCAGATGCAAGCCCTGCCTGCCCTGCTCCCCTTTCACCACCACAGACAGGAGCTGCACTGCAGATAGCGTTATCTTTAAGAATTATTGATCCCTCAGGATGCTGATAGGATGAGTCCTTCAGGGAATTGCTGGGAAGGGAAGTGCTTGGCATGAAGCACCAGGTACTGATTGGTACCTAGTGGCAAAATGCCTGCTGCAGATTTGTGAGCAGGTATTTGGGCAAAGCCTAGCCAGGGCTCTAGGTCAGACACAGCCCTGGAATGTCCAGAGGGAGCAGGGTTAGGTCAGAGCTGGGCACCAGCTGGGAATCCAACCAGAAAGGCCCATGGGCCTCCAGACCCTGAATTGGTGTTAAAACGACTGAACAGGTAAGAACCTGCCCAGGTAGCCAGATCCTGCACTTCGGTGAAATGAGGCACGTCAGTAATTTTGTTTCATATTTCCTGTGGTTCTAGTTGTAAACCTCACAAAAGCTATTTTCAGGACACTTTGACTTCTTAGGTACTACAGCAAGAATTGCTTTTCTTTTTCCCCTGTATTTATTTCAGTGTGTCTTCTCAACTTACAAAAAACCACAAAATAATTGACTCAAGTTCAGTTTGACCCTATAGTCAGTTTGGGGTCAGTTCTTATTTTTACCTATGCTAGTTTTCCCCTGCTTAGTTTGAGGATAGCAGTAAATGATTGAAGTACTTTTCTAATTGCAACTTCATTTCCATGTAAAGTGAAAGACAGACTCTTACTTGGAGATTACCAGACAAGCAGTTAAAGAAAAGATAGATGGTTTCTGTGGTTCCTTAAGGCTTTGCTAAATAAGATTGATTTCAGCCCTTAATCTCTTTTGTTAAAAAATGCTAGTAGATGGTTTTTTAAATTAAAAAAGGCCATATTCCCTTCACATTCAAAAAGTAAAGATTGATGTTTCTTCACCTGGTGAATATAATATGCACATTTATAAAAGCCTCAAAACAACCACAACTCAAAACAAAACCGGACATGAGATCTCTCCTTATTTTATATAACATACTGAAAAAAAGACTTAAAATATTTCTGCTTTTGTTAGAAACTTTATTCAAGACAATTGATATTGCATGAGGATTTGGTGCTTCTTTGTCTGGTGGTTTTTGGTTTGGTTTGATTTGGTTTGGTTTTTTGGTTGATTTTATTGGTTGGATTTTATTTTTGTTCAGATGTCTTTGGTGTATTTATGTTGTCAGTCAGGATATGAATTTTAGTGTTTACAGAATATATGGATTCCTATGTACAAGACTTCTAACCAGAACATATTTGAAGCTCACCATCAGTATAGTAACATAGATGTTTAGAAAAAGACGTTAAGTTTATTTCTCCATTGCCTTTGCACATTTTTATGGGAGACATTTGACTACTTAAAAATTCTAGAAAGGTGTTCGAGCATCTGTGCTTCCTTGAAAGGCAGCCAAAACATCATCAACACGTCTCAGCCACAGTCTCTGTCAGCTTCAACAAGATCCTGTCCAGAGGATGATAGGAAGATATTAGTAAATACAGGACCCAGATCTGTTTACAAGAGTTTAGTGACAGAAGGCAGCAAATAAAGTCAGCAAGAACTTATTGGAAAGATGTGAAATCGTAGACAAGTTCTGGTTCACACTCAGGCTCCATTATTATCCACCAAGGGCCAATTTGCTGTGCCCTATATCCAGTTGGGCCCAGCAGCATCACTAAGATCTTTGCTTTGATGAAGGAACTGGGAAGTCAAACCTTGTAATCACACACATTTCTTTCCTTCATGAAAGGAAAGAGAGGTAAGAAAGAAGTCAGGGAGTGACAGAGACTCATTTGGTTGAATAGGATCATAGAGATGGGGAAGGAAGAAGGCAAGGGAAGAAAGACATTTCTTCTATCTAGCTCATGGACATGCATGGTCATAAATACAACTTATATATAGTAAGGCCCAGTGGTAAAATAAGATTGAGAGTGGAAAAGTTGAAACCATGTGAGGAAAGAAAAATGACACATGTTGAAATTATGCACCAATTCATTTAAATTAGAATGAAAGCCAGAGAAAATCTGTGGGATTTTTCCTACCTGAGGTTCAGCAGGGTGCAGAGACTCCAGAGTAAAAAGCAGTGATCACTGGATGTCAGACTGCAGGCATGTTTCCATTGCCATCCCTGTCTCCTGAATCATGCCAGATCTTCAGATTGTGCAACACCCAATCAGCAGCTAAAATCTTTGTCTTCACCTACCTCTACTCTCTTTCTGCCATAGAGAAGATATGGATGGTCTTTCATTTTTTTGAGTCATTTTAGCAGGCATAAACTTCCTGGCAAATGAATCAGCTAAAAGGAATCCTTTGAAAATTACAGATGTATTGGCATCTAAGTGGACCATCAGATGACCCTTTACAAAGCATGAGACACACAGAGCAAAACACCACCAAATATGCATTTTCTGTCCATTCAATTTTTGTGGGTGTTTTGGAAGAAAGGAAGAACTGTTCTTCAAATAATATATTTACTGTTTATTTTGGGAACATAAATTTTGTTAGAATATTGTTTTTCCCCTAGAGGTAATCAAATAAAAGCATTCTTCTACATTTTGCGAGCAAAAAGGCATTTAAATTAAGTAATGATCTGAGAGAATGTCATTCAGAACAGCTAATTTTTAAAATTTTTGGTCAACTGTCTCCTATTAAGTATGAATAATATGAGAGAAAATGACTAAATGACAAATTTTTCTAGTTTTACAGCCAAAGCTTTAGCTCTGGAAATGGCAGCTTTAACCTCCTTCATTATAACAAAAATTGACTCAGCTATATAAAGTCACCCATTGTTATTATGATTTAGTTGTTTTCAGCTGTGCAACTGGCATGTCATTTCAGAGGGGTTAAGTTAATGTATTTATAGGAAAGAATTCTCTTTAGTGGCCTCTATGCTAATAAAGAATTACTGGACTTGAACTCTGCTCTGCCACACCCACTCCCTTCTTTTACTAATACAATTCTTCCTCCCTTGACAAATCTAGTAATCTTGCCAAAGAAATAAAAGAAAGAAAAAAAAACCAAAAAAGTTTCTTAGGATCTGGATGGTTTGCAGCAGTAAAGATTTCCATTCTGACAAAGGATGTATAAATCTTTAGGGAATCTGGTTCTCAGAATTCTCTGTATTCAAGGGATAACTTGAAAATGCTTATCCTGCAGTGTAAGAAAATGTTTGGAACAAAAAAATCTTTGTATCTTGCTTTAAAATGAAGAGATGTAAAATATTATTTAAATCTCCCTTTCTTTCATTCATTCACAGCTCTTTTTCTATCATCATCCCATGATAGAAAATGATCCCTTGCTCCCTGCAAGACTTTAATTTGGCAAAGTAATCCACTATGAACCTTGTCCTACAAACCTTCATTTACAGCTGTGCAGTGTCCTTCCTTTCCTACAGAGAAGCTGTAGGGGGCTGGTCTGAAAAGTGTCTAAGACACAGTTTTCAGTATAGGAAATAAATGAGCGGCAATAAAAAAATAACATAAATTCCCCCTCTGTTGCCTCTTCAAAGTCAGAAGACACCACTTAATTATGGCTTTCATGATCAATGATAGACTCCTACCAGCAGTGCTATAGATAAACCTGGCACAGTGGAAAAGACTTTACAAGGGATTAGCAAGATAACCTCTGATTTTTATCCTATTTGAAACTGGCAACATTGGGTTTTTCCTCTCTGCAGTATGTCAGCTACAGGCCCAAGGATGAAATCCAACACTTGTGTTGTTGAAAGTCCTCTTCAAAATTATGCTGGTGACTTCCATGGGGTTTGTCATGGCAGTTGCTGAATCTTAATGATGAAATAACCTCACATATCCAGACTATGAAATAGAGTGGGAACCTCTGACCTTGCAAATGTTAGGAAATAGCAGCATCTTTCAGCACTGGTTTCACTAGTCAGACTTAAGGTAATACTCACTGCTGATCTCCTGCCAAAGAAATGAGCAAAACTGACTGAAAAATAAATTACACTGAAAATTGTCTCATAATCATCTCAGACCTTGATAAAGCTATGCTGACTCCTCTACAAGTTCACTGCACCCCTAGATGTATTAAGAGAAGTTACCATTATGAATTTCAAGACAAATGAAGAAAGTGCCAGGTGCCCCAGCTGCTGTTGAAGTCACCCTGTATTGTAGGTTGTCTGGCAATCACATCAAGTGCAAAAACTGAGCACAAATTCCAGGAGAAAGCAGTTATCAGTCACTATCATCTGCTTCTAAATCTTAATTTTTACTAGAAAACAGCACATATGAACAAAAGAAGACAAGGCACCTGGTAATCCACCCTGGTCCTCAACATGGTCTTCAGGCATCTCTTCTAGAGAGTCACCTTAAGAGAATGTTCCAGGCTTTGCTGCTCTAATCCTAGAAACCAGAGTGTGAATTTTAAATAGAAATCACACATTCTGACCCTAAATACTTTCCCTCAGCCCCATGAGATCAGTTTGGTAATAGCATGATCTCCTTATATTTATAGTCAAAAAATTACCAAAGTTAATGGTAATTTTAAGAAAACTTCATAACATGAATGCACATTAAAAGTAGTCTTCCATTTAAATATTCTCCTTTTAACTGAAGACTTGATCAGTACAATGAAAGTCTTAAACCCTAATTTGTTGTCAATGACATAATATATTATTATATATTGCATATACTAAAATTACATTCTGTCCAAGATTGCAATGATCTCAACACAGTTTCAATGTAAATTTCACACTCAGTTGCAATTGAATTTCATGTCATGGGGCATTAACTCTGTCGTTTCATTATTTTTCAAAACACCCTGTTCTAGGTGTCAAGATGAAAGGACAGTGACCTGTTCTAGACAGTCCAGAGGATACAGAGTATTTAGAAAAATAATAAAATTACAGAGTTAATGTCCCATAACATGAAATTCAACTGTAACTGATTCACAATTGTCTTTCCTGTGCTGAGGACCCCAGAGCTGATGAAGGTGAGGTCTCATGAGAGCAGAGGAAGAATCCTCTCTTGTGCTGCTGCCCAAGGTGCTCTTGGTGCAGCTATTTGGCTTTGGGGCTTCAAGCACACACTGCTGGATCATGTCCAGCCTCTCATTCACCAACCCCAAGTCATTCTCAGCAGGGCTGCTCTCTATCCTTTCATCCCCCAGCCTGTCCCAGGGGTTGTCCCGACCCAGGTGCAGCACCTTGCACTTAGCCTCTTAAATCTCATGAGGTTCCCATTTTCTCTTCCAGTTTGGCAGAATAAAATGAGGAAATGGTTGAAACACGAGAAAAGACTCTGGAGGTAACCACCTCACACTCCAGTGGGGGCTCTGCCAGTTGACTGAAGTGTGCACCTGGACTGGGGGCATTAGCTCTGAACACCCAATTATGAAAGGTCTTTTTTCATCTTGTATATCAGGACCAGTTGGAAAAAAAAGAAAAGAAACTTCAGAAAATTTTTTCTGAGACCAAACCCCAAAATTTTACAATCAAGAATTGAAACTTCCTTTCTCTCTGTAGACATATTGTAATATTGCCATTGCTGAAAGTTTCACTACTGGGGAAAAAAAAAATGTAGAAAGGACAACCAGCACTTGCAAGATTCCCCACTGGATCCTGGATCTCCTCTCTTCAGTTCTGGCAAAAATATGCCAAACCTGAAATACTTTATACAGTAGATTTTAGATTTCATCAATCCATTTTTTCCATATATTTCTGGTTAAAGCCTCTAGAGCTCCAAATCAGAAATACTTTATACAGTAAATTTTAGATTTTATCAATCCATTTTTCCATATATTTCTGGTTAAAGCCTCTAGAGCTCCAAATCAGAACTTCAGATTGGAAACTGCCATCAGTCCTTGAAAGGTTTTACCATGGGTACACTTCACAGAGCTCTGTGCTAATACAAGGTTCCTATCAGTTTGGCTTTTGCATTTCTTACAGAACAAGAACCTATTCTTTAGTTCAGAAGCAGGTCCTTGTGTGTGATGTGAATTCCTCAAAGACTTTTCCCATGTTATTTACTACTAAAGTTGAATTGCTAATTATGTCTTAGTTGAATCCACACATTGCAATGCAAACACTGAACATGTCAAATAGTAAATTGGAACACAAATAAAATTGCAAAGAAGCAGTTTTGAATATGTCTGAATATGAACATTTTTAATCATTTTATTATTTATTATTTTATTAATTTTCAGACTCAGAAAGAAATGTCATTTTAAGGCTTTTTAAGAGTTTGAGTAATTAGTTATGAATTGGAAACAAATAGAGAGTGAGACCTTCTTTAATTAAGATAACTATAGATGATATTAGGATCTAAATAATGATATAGTGAATTTAAAAGTCAAGAAAAGATACTGGAAAAAACCTGCCTCTTAGAACATTGGAATAAAGAAAGCAAGTAAGCTCATGCTTGAATGTGACAATATGTTTATGGAATATTGGACTGCTTTACATTGGAAATTTGCCTCAGATGAAACTGACTGTAGTTCTGCAATGGCAATGAAATCATGGCTGGTAATCACCAGTGGGAATTTTTTTTCCTGCTGGCTGGAACCCCAGAACTCAACAGAAGAATGAAACAAGCAAGTCCAGCATTTAAAATTACATTGGAACAGGGATCCATTTGAAAGCTGTCTGGAGTCTGACCTGCTAATTAACTCTTATTTTAAGAATTTAAAAGGAGGATGGGACTTCTGTGGGTGTGATGTCTGCTACTCTATAATGTTCATGTTAAAGCAGCAAAAAGGAAATGCCATACTAGAGAAAAGCAGAATATGCTGCTTATTGATTCCCTTCTGCCTTCACCACAGAAATGAAACTTATCTGAGTGAAACAGCTTATGAAAAATTCCCCCACACCCAGTTGATTTTATATATAGCTCTTACTCGAGATCTTGTCAAAGAGAAGAAAAGCCTATTTGATATTCAGCTACCACTTCAAAATATGTTTTCGCATCAGTAAAGCACAATACATTTGGAGATGGCCACATTTCACTTCTTAATGGACCTGATCTGGCATAACACTTGGAACCATTCCAGAATAAATTATTAAGGGGAATTTTTCCAGACAGAATTCTTGAGTACTTCAATAATTACAAAAATAAAATAACAACAACAAAACAAAAAAAAAAACCCAAATAAAAAAATCCACCTATTTTTAATTTTATTTTCTCTAGTAGTTCATGAAATATATTAATTTTAAAATCCTCTTATGGTTAATTCTGATATTAATTCTGCTAATTCATTTTTTTTCATTTAAGACCTTAATCCTCTTTCAGTGGACAGATATCTCACCTACATGACAGGTTAATTTGGAGCATATTCTTAAATTCCAGAGAATATTTTTTTTATTTAACTAAGATTAGACATGCAAGTGAGTTGAAATCTATGCAACAATTCTGATTGGATTCCAGTGTAACAAAGTTGGGGGGTTTTTATGCTATGCTAAATGAATTATACAAGTGCAACCATCTCAGCTGAATTAACTGAATATGAGGGATGATATATTTTTCACATATAGAAAGACATCTACTATAATTTATCATAATACCCCTTTAACACTAAGCAGATCTGAGTATTTAGAGTAGCAATGTGTCACTATATGATTGCCAAGATAATTTGTGCTGTGCATAGCACCCAAGAACTGCAAACCCTAATTCACTTATTTTCTGTTTGTCTCCTGAAGAATCATTTGGTGCCGAAATCCTCCCTGTGACTTTCAAAAGCAGTCTTCAAACTAGACAAATTTATGGTTATTTTATGCCAAATGAGTTCCTAACATGCATGGCTGCTGGAATTACAGAAACTGAGAAAATGGTCCACTCTGTATATTGTCAGAACCTAATATTCATGTGGAACTGCACATGTTCAAATCCTCAAAGAGCAAATTCTAAAATGAAAACATTGGCTCTGCAAATAGCAGCATTTTGGAGGGTATGGAAAGGACATTCTGGTTTGTAACCTGAGTACTTTTTGGATGGTTCATATTAACAACCTCATTGAAAAGATGAAAGGGTATCACCAGTGTAAACAAAACCTGTGTGAAACAAACAACCAATTCATATTTAGGGAGCTATAAGTAATCAAATGGACAATGGAGCATGCTGTGAAAATTATAAGATTTGCATACTTTTCTGAGAACTTTGGAATTAACCCACAATGGCTCTCCTGAACACAGCACTTCAGTAGCAACACTGGATATATTATCCTTTTATGGCAAAAGTGACTTCAAAATATGTTGCTAATTGTGTGATATTAATTTAATCTGACTGACAGCCCTTTGTAAGCTGGATCTCAAAGACTTTAGGGGAATCTGATATCAACTTGTGGAGAGGACAAGCTTTAGAGAGCTGTATCCACTGCCATCTGATATGGTAACACTTGTCTCCAGTATAAGTTTGTGCTTGTGTGCACATATTTACATACATATTCACCCTAAATTTAAGTGTGCACTCATGCTTTCTAATGTTTGTGGTGCAAGGGTTTAAAATGAGAAAAGACAAGCTGTAAAATACCTTCATTGTAGCACAAAATTGATTCAATACATTAAAATAACAGCAAAAATATACATCAAGTGCAACTTAATGTAACATTTCTTGCTCTTTTGGGGGATTTCATTCTTTCTGAGCAAGATTAAATACTGTGAACTGTGGCACAATATTCTCAATAACGATAAAAGCACAAAAGTACAAAGACTGACTGATATGATGAATGATGTCTGACTGAAAAAGTCAGGGATCCTGTGAAAAATTATGCAACTGAAACTGATGGCAGGGTTAAAAAAGACTGGCTGAGTGATGAGCACCATGTAAAGGACTCAAGTTTCCAAGCCTGAGCCACTTTTGAAGAACACAAGTGATGAATTCACATAGGAGCTGAAAAGGTAAGGAATAAAAACTGCAGGAGCAATTCCAAATTTTTCACATCATAATTTTGTTTATTTCTTGGCTTTGTCCTTCTAAGACTTTCCAGTTAATGATCAATTTTCTTTCTTTCTTTCTTTTTTCTTTCTTTTTTTTCTTTCTTTCTTTCTTTCTTTCTTTCTTTCTTTCTTTCTTTCTTTCTTTCTTTCTTTCTTTCTTTCTTTCTTTCTTTCTTTCTTTCTTTCTTTCTTTCTTTCTTTCTTTCTTTCTTTCTTTCTTTCTTTCTTGTTTTTGACCTTTAAGCCCAAAGTTAGAATGTATAGAGTTTGAGAAATGTTTAAGATAAAAGGACCTTCTGTCAGGCCAAGTGTATAACATAATGCAATTTTTTTCTCATAGGTTCAGTCCAAGATCAAAACTGGAATTTTTACTTTCTTAATTTCATTGTAGGATGTTAAAAACATGGGGGTTTGGAGCAATTTAGTTTGGGAAGGATGTCAGCTGACCATCTGATCTAACCATTTCCCAAGGAAAAAACTCTAACTTTGAAAGTTAGATCAGGTTTTTCCAGCTCTTGTGTTGTTCAGGTTTTATTATCTCTATGATTGGAGATGCCAAAACCTCTATGGATGACTCTTTTGACCACGGTCTTGGTGAAATAAAAATTTAAATATCCAGTAAGAATTTCCATTGCTCCATTGATTTTCTTTAGTCCTGTTTCTAAGTGTTTCTGAGGTGACCATAACAGACTTCTCTTTAGGCTGAATGCTTCCAGCTTTCCCAGCTTCTTCTCAAAGTTGAGTCCTTAATGATCATCACATGCCCTCACTGAATTTATTCCAGTTTGTCCATGTCTCTCTTAAACTGGGGAAGGATCAGCCCAGGATACTGTTGGCTTTCTCTGCTTCAAGGGTGTTTTTCTGGCTAATATTCTACTTTGTGTCCTCAAGGAGCTACAGGACCTTTTATTCACAGGAATGTGGAGTCTTACCCTTTCACAATATTTGAGGAAAGGAAGTAATTTTATAGGTGTCAGATACAACAGTAGAAGGGATACTCTAGGACTATCAAAAGCATCCCATTGTGTAATGAGGAAACTCTAAAAATATTTCAGACTGCTCTTAGCCTGCTAAATTTTTATTTCTACCTTGCTGGGGGACAAATTGTGTATCTTTTTTATTCCTATTTACAGTTGTTCAAAATTAATTTCAAATATATAATTGTGAATTTACAGGTTTTAATATTTTCTTTCCCTATTGGGCAATGCAATACCAAATATTACAAAATTAATTAAGGCAAATTTATAATGTAGAAACATCACAGATATTCATAGCACATGAAAAAGTTTAAATTTTACATTTCAGTACTCCTTAGGTATTGAGGAATGCACTGTACTTTTTCCTTTCTGTTTAACAACATAGAAGTAAGGAAGAGGTCTGCACTTCTAAGGGAATTAAAGGAAGTGGTTTGAACCAAATTAAACTGCTAATAAAAGACCAGTGTTCCTCCCCCTCTTCCCCCTGAATGGTTATCAAAATCAGAAGCACAGAGAAAACACTGTAGCTGTAAAAGGCTTCATGCATAAGAAACAGATGTGGATAACTTTCATATCCTAAAGATATAGCATATAATTCTAAAATGTTACAGAACTACATTGAAAAGCTATATTGCAATAATATTCCACTGGGGAATGGTTTTATAATTCCCCATAAAGCTTTCAAGTCCCTTGTTGTTATTTTCAAATTATGCTATCTGTCAGTAAATGCTAAGCCATTACAGAAAAATCCAATAAATGTTTCATAAAACTATGCAAATTAACAATTAGACTTAATCTTCCAGGATCTATGAAATTTTATATACTAGCTGTAGTTACAATTAAGTTTAATGTCAGAGGCCAGCTCTGCAGAAGAGAGAGTGAAACTTCCATTGACTGTATTACAAACCTAACCCTTAGACTGGTTACAGATGGAATGATAGCATCACGAGGGATGAAGAAGTAACAAAGCTGTACCAGCCTCACATTGCTAACAAAGTTCTAGGGAGAGAAGTTAATGGTACAGAGGTCTTGACCGTGTCCTCTGCTGGCAAAAATGCCAACAGCACATTTCACATGAGCTGATGAAAACTGTTTCAACTACTTAATGATAAAGGAACAGAAAAACACGGAGAGTAGTTATGAACATCACATCCTTTGGTCCATGCATTTGGTCTCACTTTCCAAAATGAAGTCTTCTTTATCCTGCTTGCTGTAATGACAAGATTAAAATTGTGATCTCAGTCTCACAGGTATATCTTCATGAGCTCTCCTGAAATATGTTGGTCTTACGTGTATTTGAAGATTTAGCTTGTTATCCAGAACTCTGTGTTCTCTCTTGCAGAAACACAAACTAACACAGATCTTTCTTGCACTCCGGGTCTTTACATTCCTTGCAGAACACATGAAAAAAGCACACATTCTCTACATGCACATAAAAATACAGGTCCTTTCAGAGAGCTAGCAATTGTCATTAAAAAGCAACTAGAGCATGCTCTCAGAAAGACATGCAATACAGGCTACATGAAAAGCTTTACTTGAGGCCAGAAAACTTCACTGGATTCAAAGATAGTTTTGCTAATAATGACATCTGAAGATCTGGACCAAAATAAATCTAAATTTACACCCTGATAAAGGTTGCTTTTGAATATTGATCTTTGTTGATGAGCTATTATAATGTATAATAATGTTGTTCTATTTTCTCAGTCATACTGACAGCATGATATGTAATGTAAAAATCTTATTATAGAACATCCTGAGCTGGAATGGATCCACAAGAATCACTGAGTCCAACTCCTGGCTTTACACAGGACCACTACAAAAATCCCATTTTGTGCCCAAATGCATTGTTCAAATACTTCTTGAACTCTGTCAGGCTTGGGGCTATGACTACTTCCCTGAGGATCCCATTCCAGTGCCCAACCAGCTTCTGCGTGGAGAAAATTTAATATTTAACCCAAACCTCTCCTGACTCAGCTCCAGGCCATTTCCTTGGATCCTCCTGCTGTGGAGCAGCACAGGGCAGAGATCAGAGCCTGACCCTCCTCTTGCCCTCACCAGGAAGCTGCATCTGCAGTGAGGTTTCACCTCAGTCTCCTCCAGGCTGAGCAGAACAAATGACCTCAGCTGCTCTTCATAAGGCTTCCCCTCTAGGACATTCACCATCTTTGTAGACATCCTCTGGAGGTTTTCTTACAGCTTTATATCCTTCTTGCACAGTGGCACCAGTGCTTGAGGTGAGGCTGCCCCAGCCCAGAGCAGAGCAGGACAATCCCTCCCTTGCCTTGATGCTGTCCCTGATGTCCCCAGGACAGGGCTGGCCCTCCTGGCTGCCAGGGCACTGCAGGTACATGTTCATTTTCAGCCAGGTCTCTTTGCATAGGGCTACTCCCAGCCTCTTGTTTCCCAGTCCGTGTGTACATACAGGATTGCCCTACCCCAGCTGCAGAATCTGGATTATCTGTCCCATCTGACTGCCAGGGAACTATTATGATTCCTATGTCTGTCTTGCACTGACAGAATTTTGGTCTGTAGTCAAAGAAATTTCACAACAGAGCTGCAGTTTAAAAGTGAGATAATTGTACCTCTTAAGGAGGAATAGTGAACCCCAGCAAGTACAGTGAGCTCAGAGGCTCCTTGGGTAGTTCTCCCTGTCAGTGAACCCTATTGCCAAATGTCTTAGTTGTTGAGTTTCTCCAGGCTCTGATCTCCAATCCATTGCCATTATAGCACTGCCTCTGTCCCTACAGAATACTTCCAACACTATTCCAACATGTTCTTTTTATTGTCTACACATGCTCTCACACTGAGCCCAGCATTCCATCATCAATCTGAGCAGGAAAAGGAAAATAAATAAGTGCATGTCTGTCATGTTTAATGACCCAGAATAAGACAAATGACACAAAGATGTGAAGTGTAGCTATTGTCCCTATCTAGTCCTTTAACCAACCAATGGGAAAGCCTAAATTAAGTCATGAAATCACTGTCTTAGGTGATGCTGATGGAGCAATAGTGTTTATCAGCAATTACATAAAACTCCTTGTACAAATTCCTTGGAGTACATTTTCAAAGCTTTTAGACTTCAATAATGCCAAGATTTCTCTAAGTGTTGTAAGCTAGAATCCATAAACCGTCCTTAACACCCTAAAATCTGATGTATATGATCATGTTATCTGATATTATAATAATTTTTACAAAGAGGAATTTCTAAGTGTGAGAAAGTATTACCTGCACATCACCCACTGCCTCTTATGATGAGTTTTTTAAGAAAGGTTGCATGCATTAAATGTATTCATGCTACTGGTATTCACTGGAAAAAGTTCAGATGCCTAAACATAGAAATCATGAAGCTAAAATATGTCCATAAGTGATTATGCACACAGACTAATGATTAATTTTTTTAAAGAAAGGCCTATTAAATCTAAAAATAGAAACATAATTCTGAACTACATCACACTGATGATCACAACATTACACAAGACAAAACAGCCATAAAAGAAGATCCACTCTGAATGTCCATATAATTCCTCTATCCAACATCACTGGAAAACTCTTTTTTTGTTTTTAAACAAAATGAAAACATGGACTAATTTCTGAGCCTGGAATTCATGTTCTAAACTTCCAAAGGTGTTGACATTCTAGGCTAAGTTCTGACCCTCTGTTAGTAGCAATCACAAAACACTCCCATGTTTTAAGATGTATCACTGTTATTACTTACATTTATGTACCTTAACTGAATCCTAAAAGAAACAAAATTCTTCCCCATTGAATAATTTGCTCATTGTCTTGACTGTCCATGAATTTCTCAGATAGGCAATTCAGGTTGCTGATCACAAGTGACATTAATACACCAGCTGTCATGTAATGCATTTAAACTTGCCTTTTACTGTGCAATGCAAATGTGTTTTCTCTGAGCATTCTAAGTGCAACTTAACAGCCAGGCAGGAAATGGGATAATTGGTTAAAAAGATTCACAGTGCACTATTAGTATTTTTATTACTGCTGTAATTTTATTGTGCATTTGATTTATGAGGGAGAGGAAAAATGAAAAGGCACTCTGTATCTTTCCAGTTCCACTAAAATGTTTTGCAACCAGAAATTAAAGTGCTGACTAAGATGCCATAATGAACCTCAGGAATAATCATGAATATTTTTCCCAATTTTGCATTTGTATTAGTCTCAGCAAGAGAAGAAATATTACAGAATGTGTTTTCTACCCGCACTTAGAGCCATATTAGGAGTTGAAACCATTATAAATGTTCTCATGAAAGCCTTATTTGGATAAGGAAAAAAGAAAAATCTTCTAGAACTAAGAAAGAATACTAACTGAAGAAACTAAACTTTGAATATAGAAAGTTTCTGTGGCAAGTCGCCTAGTGGAAACTAAGTTTGCATTCTCCTTCACAATTTTTATACCATCTTTCTCCAGTTTCCTTTACTGTGGCATTCTGTGTGGCATATTGTATGTTCTAAGGATAACTGTTAGTCAGATCCAGGTTTTTCAATACAGACATAATGCCTGCAGAAAACAATGGGGTCTGCCAGAGCAAGTGTAAAATGGAGGATAAGGCATGCTGAGAGAAGCATCAGAGGAATTCAAACAGTGATGGAGAGTTAAACATTGAGAACATGCAAAATACTCATTTATTTTCCTCCTGCATGTTTGTATTCTGACCTTTTTCAACTGCTTTAGAAACAACCACAGATTTAGAATGTCTATGCAGCACCAGCTATTTTCATCTCCTTACTAGCCTTTTGACAGGGTTAAGAGACTGCATTTTTGTGGCAATCTAAATAGAGGAAAATTGAAATTAAATATGATATTGAAGCTCACTAATCAGATTTTTAAAATAGACATAAAATATCTCATGTAATTTGAAAAATATTAACATTTTTTATTCGATAGATGGAACTTTCTGTGTGAGTCAAAAAACAGTCTGAATCAGTCTGTGAAAGGCAACGTTGTCTCAGGACAGTTAGTCAGATCCAGGCTGGAAAAATATAGTCTAATAAACCTCAGGGTGGTGACTGGAATTCAAAATACACACTTGGTGGTAGAGAGAAAGAAGAACAGTCCTGGTCAAATGACCAGCTTGTGATAGCAGCACACATGACTTTAAAGGGCAAGCAAGAGCGAGTCAGTACTGCTCATTTCCAGATCCTGAGAGGGATGAAATGGACAGCTGGATGAGATTTGTCAGCTAGCAAAAAATCCCACAAGTGGTTTCTACTGATATTTCATTTTTGTTGTCTTTTCTATTAAATAAATAAATTTTTTTAAAAAGTGTTTTCAGAATTGTACATTTGGACAACGTTGGTCTCTAGAAGCTTTCTCTTTCAGACTCTACAAGCAAGGCAGTTAAATTATTTTTCTCAGCCTGGGAATAACTTGCTGGAAAATCACTGATGACTCAGAAACTATCAGAAATTATTAGGGAAGTGGAAATTTAAGTCTCTGCCTGTGTTACATACTGCTGTGACTTACCACACTTCCAAACAAGAGTCACAGATCAAGCCTGAGTCTATTTCACACCAAGAAATAGATTTCTTTTTCTTTTCCTTAATTTATTCAGCAAAGGTTTACTGTGAAGTAATTTTTAAATTCTAGTTTACTAATGTCAATCAATCTACCTAAGATATCTTCTACACAGTTAATTGGATATATTATTTCTCCTTTCTTCCTGCCAAAACCTGTTACACAGTTTTACTTCGTGTTTTTTAGCAGTAATTAGACTTCAGATGACTACTAGTATTTCAAAATCTGAAACTACCTTATGTGTTATGTCTGTAAAGTACTTGATAACAAAATGCTTTATATACATTAATTTTATTATTCTCAGTAAGAACTACTTGGCATGTGCAGAGGTGATTTATTGCTGATTTCAGAGTCACAGTCTTTGCTTCTTTTGTTTATAAAAAGGGTTCTGAAAGGCTAGTCACAGCTGATAATTATTATTGTTTGTATTTCATATCAGAACATTTTCACTTAATCGTGTGGTATAAAATGTTTTTCCCCAAAGTGGGGAGTTGAGGAGTCTGACATGGACATCTGTGTCAATCACCATCTGTGATTTTGGTTACAAGCTTATATCACCTTCCTAGATGCACTTATTTTAAAACAGAGCTTGCCTGTAAAAATCATGATTTAGAGCTGATCATATAAATATCCAACCTTCTGTTGTGTGCCTTCTTGACGAGAACTGTTTGTACGTTCACATTTCCAAGCTAGGATGAAGAGTGCCCCTCTCCCTTGCTACATTTCCAGGCGTCTGCAGAGTCCATATTTAAATTGCTGAGTGAAAAGATTGTAAAACATATATTGAAATCTAAAAGTTTCCAATGAAATGCATTTACCTGCCTTGTGAATTTTGAATTGAAGGCTATCTCTCAGTATATTACATACATTGCTTGCTTTTTATTATCCCAAAGCTGTAGTGCCTTTGCTTTCCCTTTTGCTCTGTTTGCTCTTATTTGTTTTTGTCATTCCTCTCAAGGGTATCATGCCCTGGGTAATAATAAAATAAAAGGTTCATTCCTCTTGCAGCATTCTGCACACTGACTGAATTGCTCTGAACTCCAGAGGCTGAGAAAGGCAAACCAATGTGAATGATGATAGGTGAAAAGGTCATTGTTTCATTCTTGTATAAAACAATTTTTGGTGCCCACACTTTTTCACTTTTTCTTCCTTTCCTGAAGGCTTTTGTTTTAAGTCTCTTTTTAACTCTCTTTGAATGATTTATGATCTCTTTCACACTTTGTTACTTTTCTCTGCATTGTAAATGCCAGTGTGCCACATCTGAGAGATGGGAAGTTAACATGCCGTGGGGTTTTATTGACGAGTCGGTGTCAGTGCAAAAAGAAAATGTTTTTAGCTGGTAAAGCACTGCATTTGTTATCCAAAACCTCCTGACAGTAGTAATGATAACGCATGAATGAGATTAAATACTCTCAAGACCTTTCAGTGTGCTGGAGCAGAAGATGAGTGAGACAAGGAGAAAATTCCAAGATTTCAGAAAGTTGCTCCTTTAGGAAATAAATCACACATCATATATTCAGCCTATATCAGTACATCTATGTACCTGGCATTCATATACAGTCATGTTTGCATAAAGATGCATATCAGAAGACAGTATTCTTTTATTCTCCCAGCTGAGAGGCAGCACTCCCAGATGCCTCTTGAAACCAACTGGGACCTCATCTACCTCTGTATCAGTTACTGCCCCCAGCTGACCTTGGAAAATTCACTTCAGCTCTCCTTTCTCAGTCTCTTGATATGCAAAATGGAATTATTGATCCCCTTCTCTTTGTCAAAATGCATTTGAGAAGCACTAACAAGGCATAAAATAGGTAGAAAAGTTGTGAAACATCATGCACCCATATTTATAACCCTGAAAGATGCATTACAGAAATGAGAGCTGGCAAACTTTCTAGATCATCTTTCATGGGTATGTTTCCTGACTGAGGAAATGTAATAATTCTGTGTACTTGAAAGTCAATTAAAAGGGTTTCTCCCAAATTCACAAAAGAACTTAAAAAAATTCTTTAGAAAGTCTTCATACAATTGTGGCAGAGAAAAAAAAATATACATGGAAAAATAAACTATAAGTTACAAGAAAAATATTTCAATCTCTTACTCAAGTTAAGGAATATTAATACTGAACTCATTCAATACAGAGTCTTAGGACAGATATCAAATGCTGTCACCACTAAATATCTCTGTAATGGCTCCATAGTTAGCAGGGCACACAGTCAGCTTTGTGTAGACCCTGGACTTTCTATAAACAGAAAGAAGCACTAAATACAACTTTTCAGTTTTCATTTTCATACAGTTAATTAATCCCATTTCCACTGCTGTACTAGTTGCTAGAATCAGCAGAACTTAAGTATTCTTTCCAAGAAGATGTACTTTCTCTTAGCTCCATTATGGTACTTTAGTTTATTCAATTTCTGTTGTAGCCCATGTACTTCCATGGCAATAACAATTAATATCTAGTTTGCATCTAAGAGCTGATAAATTTCTAAACCCCCAGGTGCTAGAACAATTCTTCAATTATAACACTTTATGATATATATATATATGCACATATGCCAACCTTTATGGTTTCTTTTTCTTTAGGAAAAATGTTACAGACAGGGTTGGTAAAAATTTAGCTTTCCAATTATTTTCTAATGGGAAAATTGAGGTTTGGGTGAGCTTTTGTCTAGAAAGGAAGATAGCCCTTTTTTGAGTCAGTTAACTTGTGTGATGGGTGAAAAAATTGACTACAAATTGACTACATTTGGTTGTAAAGGAGCAGAAATATAACTAGAGACCTGGCATTACTTAAGAGTCAGAAGGCAAAAAATCCTGGATCCAGCATAGTCTGGATTGATCACTGAAGTAACTCTTAAATATGTAGCAAGAGCAACTGGCTGTAATATGCACTAATTTTATACTACATTCATTAGATATGAAAAGAAGGAAGAAAAAAGGCATAGGTGAGTGTATAATCAGAGTTCAACTTTTCAGAGGAATACTCAAAGGGAGGAGGACCTTTGGGCTGTATCACACAATCAGAAATAACCTCAATATTTGTGCACTGAAATGCACACCAACAATGATAAAGGATGTCTGAAAAAAAGCCTGAGACAGAAAAACATCTTGAAGTGTGTTAAAAATACAGAATGTCCTTTTGAGCATTAGAGGACAGAAAAAGCCTCTCAGTGTAACCAATGGAGAACAGGTACCAGATTTCTTAGGAGAAATAAGAGTTCTGACAAAGAAAGAGACCTTGGGAAACCATGAGCCTTCATCAGCTCAGTAGCTCTCCAAGAAAATTTAAAAATAGCAGGCACTGAGGTAGGCACGAATGCAGAAGCTACAGCAAATTTAGCTAATTAAATGTGAGAGGCAGAATATTTGCTATGACATTTGAGGAATAAATAAAGATATCTGTGGGAGCAGAGGCAGTGAAGGGGCAGACTGGGTTTAGATCAACACAACTGCTCAGCTGCTTGTGTTAGAACAGATGCTGAGTATTTTTCCAGTACAAAAATTAAGATCTTGTTTAAATTTGATAGGCTCTAAATAGACTTTTGATAGTATATTAAAACAGGCAACTTTGTAAAATGCATATTATTCTTTAGAAATCAGTCAAGCTTGTAGTTTACCTTTTCAGTAAATAAGTGAGAATAGGTGGAAGATTGACTGTCATGAGATATGTTCATTTTACTGCTAGAAGGAGTCATATTTTTAGCTTTCAGATGTGAAATAGAAACCATGCTCTATTAGGGAATAGTGAGGGACTGTATATTCACTGATATATGCAATGGATTTACAGACCTGAGGAGACTGATTTATCAAGATTAATTTATGATGGAGACTGAAAAAGCAGAAAATATGAAAATTAAAACTAGCAGGATTTAAAAAAAAAGACAGTAGAAAAGAATGACATAAAACAATACAAAAATTAAGAAAACAAGGACTAAATTAGATAGAAAAACAACATTTTGGAAAGAAAATATTTTTCCAAATGTATCCAAGAGGGAGTCTAGTTACTATAGAATTCGTAGAAATCAATAAGATTTAAGGATTTTTTTTGTTTTTAAAGTATAAATAGTTGATTAAAATTCATGATTTTGTCATATAGAAGACAAAAATCTAGACAATAGGCAAAGACACTGACTTTATAGATGAGTTTCCTGGGGGGAAATCTGCAGAGAAAAAAAAAACCAAAACAAAAAAACCAAAACAAAACAACAACAACAACAAAAAAAAAAAAACCCAAAAAAAAACCTCAACAAAACAGAAAATTAGAAAACAAACAAGCAAACAAAAACAAACAAACAAAAAAACCCCAAACAAAAAAAACCCACAAAAAACCCAAACAAGCAAAACAAAACTAAACAAAAAAAAAAAAATCCTGGTAACGAAATTGTTTGGACAAGGAATAATAACATTGCAGATGATCTAAGGGCAATTGACTGTGCTTAGATTTGTGTCAATTGCAAAACTAACATTTGCTGGATTTCATGAAACCAAGTTCTAGCAATGAAACAGATGATCAATGACAAGTTGAGCAGATTAATAAGAAAATTATATTAAAGAGAAAGAGCTTTTAAATTATCAGTAAAACGGTAGGAAGAAAAGCCTTTTAGGAGTATTCAATCAAAGAGATAAATTATACACATAAAAGATATAAGACATGAGAAAATACATAGCAAAAAACACAGGTGAAGAAACATATTCTAATGTTGCACTAGCATAAATAAACTTCTTTTTGCTGTTTTTATTTTAATGCAAAGAATTTACCATACTTCTGCAAGTAGAAACCCCACTTAGGTAGAAGGATGCCATCACTTAGTAAATTTTAACGTGAGCATTAGAAATGTGCTTGAACCTGTTTGCAGCTGAGAATGACTGCACAAGTGTGGGACCCCTTTCTCACCTGAATTTGGGGGTTTTGGTTGTGTGTCAGTGGATATCTAGCTGAGACATAGATCTAAAGGGCTGTTTAGAATATCAAGTATTAAATGGGCACTAAACTGGAAAGTTCCCTAAAGTTTCTGTTAATTGCATTAGCTAGCTGTCTGCAGACAATTTCTATATTATATTTAATCAAACATTTAAGTTTTTGAATTCAAATTTAACTTAATTTTTTATTTTAACTCAAGGTGTTTGAATTCATGTCTATGAGCTAAACCTAACTGAGAAGATCAGGGCAGTCACTTTGATTGCTCTCAGGTATGAACTTAATGCAATATCTAATAGCATCTGAGATATCCCATTGTGATGGTCCTTAGGACCTGTGGGAGATCTGTGACATTTAGATGGCAGAAAGGAGCATCTGAAATGTCACTAGCCAGCAACATGTGGGCAATTGAATCAAGCCTTCAAGATATATTACATTTATAATATGCAAAATAAATGAACAATAGACTGAAGAGGAGTCTAAACTTAAGTAACATTCAGCTGGCTTTGAAAACAGCACAGAAAAAAATTCAAAATAAGTTTATGGTTCAAAGAATTTCACATAATGTTAAATAATATATATATAATTTCTTTTTTATTATTTTTACAAAATAAAGCAGCAAAATGTCCTTCATGGAACATATGCCCCTTAAGTTGACAATATTTCTTACACTTTAGGGAAAACAATGCACTTTTTGTCATCTGTAAAAAGTGATAATTACTTGTGATCAGAACAAAAATCTCAACAAATAGACAGATTTGACATATTTTAAATGCGTTCAAAACATGCTTAAAATTGGTTCTGCAAATGCAGTTTGTGAAGTGAACATTTGTCAAAGAAATAGACCTGGCCAAAATATCCATCACCAGTGAACTGAACCAAAGCACAAACGCTGTGCTAGACCTGTGCTGAACAAGCACTGCAGCTATTAACCCCTTTTCAGAAACTTCAGCATCACTTGTCTTTCATCTCCAGTCCTTTGCCTACTGAAGTCAAAGGCAAATTTTAAATTTAGCAAGAAAGTTTAGCTACTACATAAATTGTTACCATGTACTTTTATTCTCTTTTATTCTCAGCAAAGAAAAAAAAACCCAAATTCAATATGACCCTGATAAAATTAGTGGTGCTTTTTTTCCTGCTAATTTCTTTCATAGGGTTTTAAGGAAGTGGGGGTATAAACTGATGGTAAAGAAATAAAATTCTAGCATAGTCTTGCACAATAATGGGTCAACCAAAACCCTGAGTAGAAATCAGAGCTTGGAATTTTAAATTTTTTTAATATTACATGTTTAAAATTTTTTTGAGTATTGAACACTGTATAATGCCTAGTTGGGAGACAATAACTCTGCTGCTCAACGTGTATAAATTCAGTAACTACAATTAGATTCCTAGCCTTGAAATATTTCTTTAAATCTGAATCATAATTATAAATGTTAATTATCTTCTAATGAATGGCATTAGAATAAGAACTAGAATTTTTCAAAACAGAAATAATTGAAAAGGTGAAATAATTTTACAGAAAAACATAGATAAACATACAGATATGCCTTCCAGAAACATTTGAACATTAGCTGGTTCCAAAAGCAATAAAGATGAAAATCAGATAAAAAATGTTCAAGAACATTTTGTGGTTTTTTTTTTTTTTTTGTGGTGAGGTTTTTTGTTTGTTTCTTTCTTTCTTTTTTTGGTTTTTTTTTGGGAGGGGGGAGGGGGTTGGGGTTTTTTGTTTATTTGTTTTCGTTTTGTTTGTTTTTTTCATATTTACTTATTCAAGCAAATTTTGTATCTATGTCATTGCAGAGCAAAGACACTAAACTAATTTTGGGAATACTCCAAAAAGCTGTTACTGTTTCTGTATTTTCTTCTAAAAACTAAACATTTAAATTGAATGCTGCAATGTCAATAGGCAATGCTAAGTTCCAGTCATATTCACAGTGAAAAAGTAGGAAATAAAATGTAAAATCCAGTGTCTCATAATTTTTTCATGTTCATTTGTTTATTGCTGTGGTTAGCAAGAGTTTCTTTTGAATTTTGTCTTCATGGAAGGCACTCAGTCACAGTGACCTCAGCCCCCCTTTGGTTTATGAACCAGCTCTGTTTTTCATGTAACAGCTTTGTCAGTTCAAAAGTGCAGGCACTGAAGATTCAAACTTTGGAGATGAATAGCAGAAAAAATATCTTCTTTCCCACACAAGAAGAAAATTGACTAACAAGGCTAAATGGAACTTGTGCAGAAAACCCATGAAAGTTTGTATTATTGTAACTAGCTCCCCCTTTTCATCACTTCATGTTGGATCATGGTCATGAACAAATATTTTTGGTAGTAAGCTGCAACTCTTAAGCATTGGGAATGCACTATTTTCTTTATGAAGGCTTTTTTTTTCTTAATCATGTTGTATACTGCTTCAAAATATCTGTTTTAGAGGGATAACAAAGAGGTTATCTGCTTGCAGTCAAGAGAAAAGGAAGAGCATCTCATCAACAGTGTGGTGCCACTCAGAGAATGGGATTAAGCTGTATAAAAGCAAGTACCAGTAAAATGAAATGGAATTTGCTCATGACTGTGTGTTATAGCACTCCACAGCTGTCACTCCTCATACCCTGGGCCAGTGGGATTTCCAGAGGAAATGCACACCTGGTAAGATGCTGGTCTCTGTTGTGCTTGAACCCCAGCTGACAACTAAGTACCATGGAACCACTCCCACTCTACCAGATTCTAGGAGGAAAATTAACTCTACCCCATTCAAAACCAAAACAGTCTCATAAAGACATTTCAAAATACTAAAATACTTTGATTTTTGTCTCTGTTTTCCACAGTGATTTGCTCTCCCTCATGAAGGCAGAGAGCTGGTGGGATCTGGACTTCAGCTTCCTCACATATCAGCTTGTATATCTCTTTTTTGTTAACTGGCCATCCCAGATTTCCATGTCCTCTCAGGACATTTTTTATGAATTTTCTTTTCAGCACCCTTATGTTATTTGGCGCAGGAGACCAGATCAGCCCTGCCATGCCCATGTTAGACTCCAGAGAGCATCAGAAACTACACTGTGTCCTGCAGAGCCAGGCTACAACCTCAGAAAAGGTTATACATATCACAGCAAAGCATGGCAGAGATCTGGATCGTGAACAGATTTCTTGTACTTTTCATTACCAATTTCAAAGGTGCCTCCAAGGAGGAAAAAATCCCTTTCCACTAATAAATGAAATTCTATGTGTGTGTTTTCAATGTTACCTTCTTGGTTTTTACTGGGCACTGTCAGGTTTTGTTCTTCCTGGATTTTACTAGGTATGCAGAGGAAATGAGAAAGGATTTTTAGTATGTAAGCGTTCAGACACCAAGGTGTTAAAGTCTGCTCTACTCATATATGCAGATGTTACTAGGAAATGTGGTACTTGTTCACTCAAAACAATTTATACTTATCTAATGTTTTATCTCTAGGGTCCATTTTTCCACCTAAAGAATTTCTGAAAACCTTATTCCTTATTTGTCAGAATGTTTACTGTGAGTTTACTGGGAAGCAATGATAGCAAACAGTACAGGAAATTCACTTCAGTAAAAGGAATGAAATAGAGAATAGAGATTTTTCCTCATACAATTTACATGCAAGAGTGTCTTGTTCAGGTACATATTTATAAATGGTGACTACACAGATAAACACTTTTGTGTGCATACAAATATATATGTGTGTATTTTTTTTACTAACAGCATGAAATGAGTTTTGCTGGTACCAGAAAGAGGTCCCAGATTGTGGCACAGAGAAATTGTAGGTGTGTGTCACATAATTTTCAGGAAATTATGGCATGATGTTTGAAGGTATTTCATTATGATACTTGTCCAGCATAAAAAATTAAAATTCATGTATGTACAGTATGCTTACAGATGTCTATACATATGCATGGATATATCAAAAAATATATGTCCTTTTATTTGGTGTTTAAATTAATTATTACTAAAACTAAATAAGTTATATGATGTTAACTAATCATAATGAAAACAGATTCTTGAAATTCTTTGTGATGTTATGATTCTAATCACTCCTCCAGGCAGAAGACAATGAAAATTTATAGGAAACAAAGCATCTGGACCTATCTCTATGTAGCTCTGCTCCCTTCACTGTTTCTTGGCAGGTGCAAACACTAGTTTGGTGGTTTTTACACCTACTTGGGGTCAATGGTGTGCTCCAGAAGAGTCAGATCCTTTGTTGCTCTCATTTCCTACTTTTTGTTCGATTTTCTTTCTCATACCATGCTCGATTGTACACTACAGGTTTTTAGACAGATAGTGAAATAATTCCAAAGAGTTATTCCAAGTCCTGAAATGACAAAAGCAAAAAAGTATTTATTGAATTCGGCTCTCAAACAAGTGAAGGGCAAATGAAAGTGGGAATGGGAGTCAAGAAGCCCAGCAAGTGTCTCATTGTCTGCTCTGTGAAATGGATGAGGTCAAGGAATAATCATTTAATCTAATTTCATCACAGATAATAGTGCAAGTATTTCGACAATGCTATGGAGACTGAACTTTTAGTACTGGGGACACACAGATCTTTTGGCTGTAGCTCTGCCTCATCCTCCTTGAGATTGCTGCTGGGATCTCTCCCCTAAACTTTTCTGGTCAGAGTAAATCAGGTGACTGATAACAGCTTGGATAGCAGGAAAAACCTCCTAATGTAAAGAGCTCTTGTTTTGTTTGTGGAGGCCTTTTGTCAGAGACCTTTTGGTGCAGTGCAAGAGGAGGCAGTGGCAGCAGCACACCTCCTGTGCCTCACCAGCTCAGGGAACGAGGCTCCTGCTCCTTTCACTGCCTGCCCAGTGGGCTGGTTTGCCCCTAACGTGAGTTTCTTTACCTGTTGTGAGTTCCTCAGACAGTCCCTCGGTGACTAAGGGAGAAGACAGCTCCAAGTGTTTTCATGTGAATTAATATTTCCTGAATTTCAGTATGAGATTTGTCTAGCTGCACTAGAAAAAAGAACCTTAGAAATTAGGCATTCAGATTATCTGTTATGCTTGATATTTTAATTCGACTCAGTCACACAATATTAAGATGTATTTTGTTATTGAAAAAGACAACTTTTGTGCCTTATAAAAGCATAGTAGCAACTGTTGATGCTTAACCAAAATGACACCCCATCTGCATATTAAACACAAATTCTGAAAGCATTAATCCTCTTATTTTATTAAATGTCCATTAAATTGGAATGTTTGATGTGTAATTGCTGAAAAAGTGCAATGGCTAAGACACACTGTATGTAATTATTCTTGGGGGGTTTTTGTGTAGATTGTCAAAACAAAACAAAAATAAACCAAAAAAAATTTAAAGCTCCACAAATTCCTAATATGCAAGCAGTTTCTGAATAAATGGCTTCGTGGATTATTTTTATCCAGTCATTTTCATAATAATGTACTATACTTTGTGATTTCCATAAAATTACTTCAAACTACAGTGATTGACCCACATCAGTCAGAAGGCTTCTTTGAGGTATTCATGTTGCTCTTTAATTTCATAAAGAAAAAACAGGCTGCTGCAAAAAGAGGTTAATTTTCTTATTTTGAAAGCTGTGATGCTCTGCCTTCATAATTGTTGTGATCTGAAATTCTGTATATTGTGTAGAAAAAAAATCACTTTTTAATTATTACTTTCAAAGAAATGATAAAGCTCATTGGTCTGATCACTGAGACAAATTTGCCTCTTTAGCATTTTTCATAATGAAGAGACCTTAGATTAATGTCCACTTACATAACATGATTAATAGTATGATCAGAAGTAGCTCGTGTTGGAACAGAATGAGTGCAAACCACCTAATCAAACAAAATGATTGGGGGTTTTAATTGTTTATAGCAGTATAAGGTCATATGAAGTCCCTTCTAGTAACTCATCTTTCTCTTCCTGTATTTTAGTTCTCCTTTTCTGTCCCTGAGAATGATGATTAGTTACAATTAAAGGAAAGCAAAGCAGTTAGCTTGACAAGCTCAGGATTTGGGAATTATTATAGTCATTAAAGGACCATCTGATAACCATATTAAACTTCATCACTCACATACTGTCAGGTTTCTCCCTGTCATACACAGAGAAAAGTACATCAAGTACAGCAGTGTTTCAAGAGAGTGGAGCAAATGTATCACCTGATTTAACTTCACTAAAGTGAGAGGAGATACACTCCAGACTAATTTTGTCCTGTGAATTCTCAATACTAAGGTAGTTAAGAGTGATATCAGACTGCCTGACTTAGAGGAGTTCTTTATGTTCTTGCCAGGGTTAGTGTGTTGTAATCTCATATGAAAACCTCAAATGCACCCTTAGATTTGAATAATTGTTCAGCCTCATATTCTGCTTGGACTTCCTGAGCAGAAAGTTTATAGAAATCTAGTTTCAAGGGTCTGTTGTCCTTTTCATGCCACCTAAGTCCCTGGAATTAATTTTGATTTCTTATACCATTTTAGAGTCACATCCTAGTTAGGATGAAACATAAATAACTTTCTGAAAAATGAATAAATGTATTATTGAATCTGTATTCATATGCAGGTGGTTGTATTTGTAATATTTCATGATTTTTACTTTTAAAACTTGCAAATGAGAAGAAATTATGTCTAAGGCACAAGGAGTAAGTGACCTGTTCAGGAGCAGTATCTTAACCCTACAAACATGGGGAGAGACAAAAATTGTTCCTCCTAATGCAGCTCTGAAGCCCTGACCCAGAGCAGCATAATGCACTATTTTAGCAGATCAGTCACACAGCACAGTGTAACTTCACACAGAGCACAGTGGTGGGCTGCAGCATTTGCTTACCTGCAAGCACTCACAGCAGTGGTCAAAGGTTACCAGCAAGATGATTAAAAATGTGCCTGCTAGACATCTTTCAATATGTCACAACATGTCATTTTGTGCTATGCATTTCAGAATGAAGTGGCTTTCTCCTTTTAAGACGTTGTCATTTGCTCTGTCAGTTTGCTTTAGACTGCAGAAGTACCCAATTCCTTCTGATAACAGCTGCCCAAAATGTAGCAATTTTGGAAGCACAGAAAAAAAAAAGCTTGTATTTTCTCTATATCTGAGAATAGCTATTCTGTGAGATTTAAGAAAAAAATATTTCTGGCCTTTAAAAAATTGTTTAATCAGATATAGTAAGAGTGAACTTCAAACACAAATGATACAGTATTTTATTTCTCCTACTACACAGTAGCACACTGCACACTTTCTAAGTACATAATAGAAGGAAAATAAGAGAATGTGATTGTGGCTGTTCAGTCTCAGCTGGAGGTGTCAGGCTAGATTTTGTGTCATTTGTTCATTTTATATAAGGCACTTCCTCCAGATCTAGTTTATGTGTATGAATTTGGTAGAGTTATGGAGAAAATTCGGGGGTTTTTTTGAACTAGATTTTTCTTCCTTCAATTTAGTCTCAGATATTTTTTTATTCTTGCAGTATGAAATACTTTTTTTTGCCTTTCTTGCATTTCCTTTTTCAAAGACCTGATGTTAGGGAAACCTTCTAGATAACAGTAGGAATTAGAGCCTCTTCCTGGAAACAGATATGCCATATAATGAACGTGCCACACTTGTTGACTAGAAGAATTCCTATCAAATTCAATAGGATCTGAAGCCATCAAGAACAGAATTAATCTAGAGATTAATCCTGCAAAAAAGTTTTAAACAAAATTGATGCTTCCTCTCCACAGAGAAATGGGAGGGAGATACCCACAGACTCATTAACCCACTAACTAAGGACTGATATGAAGATTTATAACCCTTATTAGGTGTGTTTCTTCACTTTCCTTGTGCTATGCTGGCAAGAGGTTTCCAGGGTTGAGTTTCTAGGATGGTCGTGACCAATTTTGTTTGTTTGTTCATTTATTTGTTTTTACTTACTTTGTTCCTAAGTTTATACACATCTAATAGCTGTACATACACACATTAGAAGAGCATGGAAGGAATCCTGCATAAAACATGCACCAGGGAAGGCATTTAAAACCAGAACTACAAAAGGACTCGGGTACTCACTGTTTGCCTTTCAAAATCTCAGGCACCATCTAACCATTCTAACCATTCATAGTAAAGGTTTCCTCTTTTTACAGCAGAAGTATTTTGGATGAAGTAGTTAGAGCCAACAGCTTTGATGTAACCATCCATTCCAAGTATAAATGAGCACAATGGAATTATTCGTGTAATGGGGTGCAATTCACCAGTACAATTTAGCCAGAAATTAGTTTTGTATCATTGACATCAGTGTGAAACAGCAGATGACTAATGAAACAAATGACACAAAACTAATGAAGTAGCATGGTAAATTAATATGCAGACCTTTCTATTTCTATAAGCAGCTAAAAAAAAAAAAATTCTCTAATGGCTTTCATTTGTGATTATCTACAGCCAGTATTTTTAAAAGAATCATTGATCATATTCAAGCAAAGAAGAACTGAACCCCCTTCATGCCTACAGAAGTCTGCCTTGCCTCCTAGCACTTTGACAAATTGTACATGCCAATTGCCAGTTATGCTAATTTCTAGTGGTAATCTACTGTGCTGTTTATTACTGAACTGTCCAATTTTTTTTTATTAATTTTCTCACTTTATTATAAAATGGTAATATTCTCATGTTCTTTGTCTTTGGTGTTATTTATTTCACATGAAGCACATGGAAATGAAGCCTTTTAATTTTTTGGTTTTTTCCCCTGCGGTATAATGTGAGATGATATTCAAACACCAATATAATCTTTCTTTCTCCATATTGCTCTTGCATTTTTAGGGGTTAAAGGGGTTAAATGTCCTGCACAGGGAGTTTTGTTCAGCATTCAACCTGATGGCAAATTAGTAAACTCACATTACAATGTTAGTGACAAAAGATGTAACGTTAATAAATCTTCATAGAGAATTATTTTTACCACGATTTAGACAATAGAATTATCTTAAAATGTAGCAGCTCCTCATGTACTACCCTGTTTTTTCAGGCAGTTTTTTCACATTTCCTTGAAAAACTTAGTAGATGTCCTTGGAATACTAGAATTTAGAGTATATTAAACTGTCTGACTTGCACTGAATAAATTTCAATGAAACACTTGTGACCTTGAATCGATGAGCTTTGTGAAAGCTTTCTTATGCTACATTTTTACAAGAAATGTTAATGGGAATTGGAGAAACAAAGAGAAATTAATCATGAAAGGAACCTTTCATTTTCAGAGCTTTGCAACAAGTACTTCTACACAGACCCTATTCTTAGGGAGAAGGGTCATTTCTTCCAAGAAAGCCCACCTAGAAAGTTCCATTTTTTTACCCCTTGAATACTGTATAAATTATTGCATTTGTTGCCTTTCTTGTGGTATTTCAGTATTTGCAAATCAAATCTGTTCCAAAAGAAAGAATTACAGAGCTGCAAAATCAAAACAAAAGGTCAAGTGTTTTCTTTTTTACATTAAAATAGGGTCTGGGTTGGTCAAAGGTCTTCATGGAAGAATTCAAGAGAGTTTCTTCTTTAAGATTTACTCAGATTTACTGAGACACAATCTTCACATATACTTAAACATAATAATAATTATTCCAGTTCCCTCTTGCCTCGATTTGCAGCATTGTCAGATGCACCAAATGTGCCATTGTCATCCCATTGGACTCTATCATTTTGTCATAAATACTTCTTTGTTTCAGAAATGTTTCTTCTAATCCAGACACTTAGCAATCTAGTTTATGAGATATCTTTAGCAAGATTAGAAATGTACAATTCTTAGAGGAATGACTTCACTGTGAAATGCTGACATCTGCCAACATAAGCCAGACAGCCTCATAATGACATGTAGTGCATTTAATAATTTAAAATTGCAAACAAAAGTAGGAAAGTATTATGTAATAATTTCTAAGTGACAAAAGAATAATACCCTTGGAATTACTTTAAATAGTAGTCCAAACACGTTTTATTCAAATATCCAGGTGGAATTTTCCATGATTTTCTAAAAATCATGGAATCATAGAATGTTGAAGGGTAGAAATAGATATTAAAGCTCATCCAGTTCTAACCCCTCCTGCCATGTGTAGTGACACCAACCACTGGATGAGGTTACTCAAGGCCTTATCTAACCTGGTCTTCCTGTCAAAGAATCCTTCTCCAATTCCCCAGTAGGTCCTCTTCAGCTGCTGCAAAGTTGTCATGAGGTCTCCATACAACCTTCCCTTCTCCAGGCTGAACAGCCCCAGCTTTCTCAGCCTGTCTTCACAGGGGAGGTGCTCTAGTCCTCCTATCAGCCTCATGGCCCTCCTCTGGACTTTGTACAAGAGTTCCAAGTCCTTCTGATTCTTGGGGATTCAGAACTATATTCCATACTGCAGGTAGGGTCTCAAAAGAGTAGAGGGGCAGGATCCCCTCGCTCAACCTGCTGGTCATGCTCCTTTTGATGCAGCCCAGATCCCACTGGTTTGCTGGACTGAGAGCTCACACCACTGGCTCACGTTGAGTTTTTCATCAACCATCATCCCCAAGTCTTTCTCCACAGGGCTGCTCTCAATCACTTTTTCCACCCAACCTCCTGGTGTGTCTGGGATTGCCACATCCCAGATGTAAGGCCTTGCACTTGGTTGATCTTCATGAGGTTAGCATGGGCTCACTTCTCCAGCAACTCCAGCTCCATCTGGATGAATTCCCTTCTCTCCAGCGTGCTGACCACATCACACAGCTGGGTGCCAAGAGCAAACTCACCCTCAATCCCACTGTCCATGTTACTGGTAAAGGTGTTGAACAGTATCAGCCCCAGCAGTGACCCAAGGAGCACCACTCATCACTGGTGTCCAGAGGGACCCTTGACCAGCTCCTGCGTGCAGCCATGGAGCCAGTTCTCTTTCCACAGAGCAGCCCATCCAATCTGGAGGCAAGGATATCATGCAGAACAGTGTCAAACACTTTGCCTGAGTCCAGGTAGATCATATCAGTTGCTCTGGCCCCAAGCACCAGTGCTGTAGCCCTGTCATAGAAGGTCACCACATCTGTCAGGCATGATTTCCCCTGTGTAAAGCCATGTTGGCTGTTACCAATCACCTCTTTGCTTTCCTTGTTTTGGCATGTTTCCAGGAGATTCTGCTCTGTGGTCTTGCCTAGCACAGAAGTGACTTGTCTGTACTTCCCCAGGTGTTCCACTTTCCCTTTTTAAAAATAATATTCAACAGATTAATTCAGCTTAATAAAAAATTCTCGACCACAAGCATTCACGTTGACTTAAATACAACATGGTACCATGCCATCCATCATTGACACAGGTATTACAGTCACAGAGTAAAACAATCCTCACCACAGCTGAGAGTTTATTAATTTCTATTTTTTTTCCTATTTATCCAAATTTTCTTTTACATTGCTTCTTCTCTTGAGTAATACAGATACCCAGAAAGCAAACACTGATTCTACTCACCTTTCCTCAATGTGTAACCCACCTTGTAGTAAAATTTTATGACAATTATAACAAGTGATGATTTTAGCTATACAAAGTAAAATATAACAGACAAGTGAGAGAATATAAGACTTGAACATAGCAAGCCCTGCTTGTGAAGCCCATTTCTGGATGAAAAATACCATAGAAAAGGCTAACAGAGTGAGCCAAAAAGCACAATGAGCTGTAGTAAATGCTGAACTGTTACCAAGAGTAAACATTCAGATTACTTTAGCTGATCATGAACTGGTAGGATAAAAGAATAAAAATCTACTGTCTCAGAAGAAACAGAAAACAACATCCACCAGAATAAATTTTGACTTCTGCAGTACAAAGGATCAGGAATATAATCCCACAGTTTCTAATTTTGTTCTCTTACAGAAGATGTACTATCAATAACAGCAATGATAACATTGAAAAATGGTTAATTACCTAAAGATTCCTATCAGATTCTTTGGGAAAGAGGGATTGAGAAAACATTCAAGGAAAAACATTCACCTTATTTTTCTGACACTCTTCACATCTTAAGGCTTTGTTCTCTTCCAGACATCTGGAATTTCACATTTCTTAATGATTTTCCAAAATACTGGTGGTTCAATATTTTGGGTGCTCTGGGCTCTCTTTTCTGTTCTGTTTCTCTCTAAAGAATACAGCTGTCTCAAGCAGAAATAGCAAAGCTGCTTCTGAATTGAAAATTTGCTACTCATGTCAGCACAGCACTCCTTATAAGTTAATTCATATTCCAGTGTGGATCTTGTTTATGCATTTATAAATTTGTGATTCCTTTTGTACTGAAATAATAATAAAATAAACCAAGCTTGGGAATTCTATGCAGTGTTCTGTCTCTGATTACAAATGAAGTTCTTCTGTATCCTCTGCCACCCCTCTAATCAGAAGTAAATTTATATAATTTTCAGAAATTAGCAATAATTTCTCAGAAACCATACATGTAGAGCCCTATTCCTGAAGATATACAAGTGATGCAGAATTGCAGTCTCATGATTAGCTATAAAAATAATATTAATGCTTAAGATCTTCAAAGTTAGATGAAGGCCAGACATATTTAGACACCCGCTTGTTAGAGAGTGAATCCCATGAATCTTTTAAAAAGCTTTGAAGCACCTCATGTGATTAACCCAATACAGGATTAGGAGAGACCTTACAAATGACTGCAGAAGGATGTAGCTACTATAATGTCTAGCTTAAATCCTAGGTGTCTACATTTTAATAATTCCAACTTGAAACCTGCAACTTCTATTTTTGACCTGAGTTCAAAACACATTGTATTTGTAGAAAAGTGTAAATACTAACCTGATATTCATAGAACATTCATAGAAGCTGATATAAGGAGAACTGAAACAATTATTCTAGAAGAGAGATACCATCTCGATTTCCAAATCTTATGAAGGTGAATTTTGCACAACCACCACCCCAGTTCTACTTGGACATACATTGTCCTTTGGTGAAAGTTACAGGATGAGCTTCAGTATTTTTCTAAAATGCATTTCCAGGCAAAGCAGTATCTAACCAGAATATTAACTTGTTTCTTTTCGCTGTCATCTATAAAATCTGCATTTTTATTTTTTTTTAATATCAGGTACAATGACAGGGATAACAGATCCAGGGCTCTGAAAAATTCACATAAATAAACACTCATGCACAAGAGATTTTCATCTTATTTTAATAGAAATCAGGCCAGATATCGCATTCCTGGACTAATGCACTTTTTGTGTGAAGTGGAATCATCTAACTGATCACTAAAGGCTAACTTTACTACAGATATATCAATGGCTGAATGAGCCCTTCACTGGGGGCTTGTTACTGTTGGTTTTTGTTGGTTATTTTCTCAAGGAAAGTAGTTTCAGACTGATTGCATCAACAGATTCCTAACCAAAACTAAGCTTTTGCCTGATGGGATTTTGTTGAGAATGATTATAGTTTATGGATGTGTACTTTCCACTCAGCAAATCACATATGGGAGAAAGATAGGCTGAGGGAAGAAAAAAAAACAACGACAAAAAAAACCCAACCAAAAACAAAACAAAACAAAGCAAAACAAGCAAAAAAACCCTAAACAAACAAAAAAAGAAAAAAAAAAAATCCAAACAATAACAAAAGAAAATCACATACTTCACACGGACTACCAAAATATATTCTGTATGGCTGGAATATAACTAAGAACAGGATGAAAATAAAAACTCATTATGCCTTCATTAATATTCCAATTGCCTCAGCATCTATCAGAAAACTACACAAATATTAAATAATGCTCAAGAGCACACAAGACAGAGCTGAGAGAAACCTTTAAAAATCCAGTCTGTAGTTGCACTTTCTCAAGGAACCAAACTATATTTCATGAGAAATGCCTTCCAAATGCAATGCTGTCTTACCTGGAAGGGTGCCACTTACATACTCTGGCATATTTAAGGGCAAAACACATTTCAGAAAGAGATGCTCAGTGCTATCAAAAAGGGGAGGCTCTGGCAAAGCAATTTACTACAAATGGGTATGCTGGAAGAGATCTTATATTAGGACCTGACAGGAGGAACAAACTGTGGTGCCCAATATTTAGTGAGCAGAGCAAATTAGCAGCAAGTCATGACTTTGGGGGCACTATTCCTCTATCACAGTTTGAACTTCTTTTCTTAACCATTTCTGTGTGATGTTAATGTTTCTGCCAAGGTGTCCTTCACATCAATTAAGTGTAATTTTCACAAGAGAACGTTTGCACATCCCTTGCCTTTCTATCAGGACTCCCAATACTTTTGGACAAATAAATTCACAGAGAGAAGTGAATTTAAAACCTCTCACCCATGAAAAAAAGACATTAGCAGATTTTATACATGAGAAGCTGATGAAGGACTTCCCTAATTCCCTAGAGTGTTTGGAATGGTATCACAGAGGGAGTGAGTAAAGATAAACCTGGTGCAAATATGCCTCATATTGAAGTAACAAGTGACCAAAAATGAAACAATGATCACTAATAGCAGTTTCAGAGGAGTAAGATGGGTTTTTTCATGATGTAAAGCTGACTTATCTTGTATCTTGCCACAATAGCTATTTCCTGACAGAAGTACAGATGGCAAAGGTGGTTTTTTACATCGTCTGCCCCAGAGACAATTCCTTCTAGAAGGAAATCATCATTCACTCTCCAGTTCTCAGCTGGACTCACAAGCCTGGCTGTAGCACACAGCAATCAAATCATCTGAAGTACCAGAGACACAACAGGTTCCTTAAGACACTCTAAGAAACTTGTCATTTGTACATGGAAACGAGTCAGCCCTGGAGCACTCTTTTGGGAGCTGCCATTTCAGAGCCTGTGCCTTACACTGGAAGTCTGCCTACTGTGAATTCCCCTGGAAAAAGAGCATTCAAGTTCTTCAGAGTGCAGGATGACAGTTTAGTGGCACCATATGGCCACATTATCTGATAATGACATTTTCCAGGTACAGACAAAGTTTTTTTAACTTCATTGATTTCAGGAGTTGTGATATATGCAAAAGAGAACAAAATTGGTAGTGGAGTGAACATCACTGTATGCTACACCTAATGCAGTATAAGCAGAGCTCAGGGAAAGGAGATATCACACATTCTTATTCTAGTATTACACCATTAAATGCAAATGTATTTTCTGTTACCAGAGCAGATGTCATTTTGCATTTCAGTTCTAAAAGAGAATACAGCCAAGAAGGTCACTGTACTCCCGTTTTCTAATAGAAATTTCAGATTTGTTCTTTCTTTTTTTTTCCATTCTAAATATGATCTTCATGCAAGAGATACACACTATTCAGAGAGAGTGTGGTAGTGAAAATGTAGCCACTGCTTGCTGGAAAAGTCTTAATATGGAAGAGACATAGATGCCTCTATATGCATATACCTGTGAGGAGCTATGCTGACAGTGTTCACAATTTTGCATTTTACATAAATTGTGTTACAGTGCACTTTTCTGAATTCTAAGATTTTAATACCTTAATCTTTTTTGAAAAAATAACAGAAATTCTAATAAGGGTAAATAATTGATATTATTAATGGGAAAAAACTCAATACTAATAACAGTATTTGGCGTAGTTTTTAAGGAATCTGAGACTGTTTGCTAAACTCTGAACATACATTTTTCTCTTTGTGCAGTGATAATTTCCTCTTTTTGTCTAAGTAGCAAATGATTTTTTTTGAAATAATATACATTTTTTTGCCCTATTTATTTTATTGACACAATTATTTCTGTCTTATGGCCTTTATGTGTATGAAGCACATGTTGGCCTTTGTTACTGATCAGTTTTTCCATGTATAAACTAGGGAATATGTTATTCATATTTCTGACAGAAATTCTACAGTCTGATTTAATGTACTTTGGGCTATACTCTAAAATTCTGAATTCATTAAGATCTGGCAAAGTCCACATAATATTACTCAAGATCACTGTGCTCCAAGGATGGGCTAAGGCTTCTTGCACCTCCTGGGATAGCATATGAAGACATTACACTATGAGAAAAATAGCCAATTTTTATAGCATTCCAGGCTTGTGAATGTGTTTAAATTAGTGTAAATGTGACTGAGGCACATAACTGCAGTGAAATACAGCACATTAGGAATGTCACATCAACGAGGAGTCTTGATGGTATTTGCAGTTAAATAAATCCAGACACATTTTTCATATACGAAAAACAAAAATAATTTTCAAGTTTGCTTTTCTTAAAAGCCTGCCAGATTTTAAAGGCTTTGGAAATAGTGCTGAAAATTTCAATGATCTTACAAGGAAAGACATTTTAGAGGCATGTAGACAGAGCTGCTGCTTCTTCTGCTCTGTTATACAAAAGGATGGAAGGGGGCACTTTTTAGAAGGAGGGCAGACATTGTGCAGGAGATGAATGCTGTATCTAAAACTCTCATTTATCCTGAACAAGAGGAATTTCCTTTTGACCATGTCACAAACCCTGTAGAATAAAACCTTCCAAAGAAGAATATTTCCTTATAGGAAACCTGAAGATGAACTGTAATTCCAAAAGAATGCTTTAGATTCTGACTTCTTTTTGCATCCTAAAGAAAGTCAATGTTTAAGCAATTCTAAAGATTTTCCCCAGCTTAGTGAAAGGTCCCCCCCAGACTATGGTGAAAGAAAGTAAGGGAAAGAGATTTTTTTTTTTTTAACTTATCTGATACATATTCACAATGGAGTGTCTGGTGTGAAATCAAATGTAATCTTCTGTAAGTCTATTTAGATTCCCAATCTTCATAATATTTGAACCATTTGCAGTCAAAGCTGTGTTACTGGGCAGAGAAGCAGTTGTTTCTTTCTTTGATGATATGAAACATGGGCATGGAGCAGCTCAGAACCAAGTTTTTAGACACTGGGTTTTCCAAAACTCACTGATTTTGAAAAGGGTATTGAGCCATAAATATTGTCAGGCCTGTGCAGCTTTGGATTCTTGATGACTACAAGCCTGCAATGATCTCACACTGTATCCTACAGTCCTTTTGCACTGTGCTCATCACTTCAAACACTCACAAAGTGTCTGGGTACAGAAATATCTGAGGAGCATTAGTTTACAATGTCAACATATTGTATCTGTTTTCAGAATTTAGGCAAAATCTAGTTAGCTGCTTGTAAGAATTCAGAACTGTGTATCTCCTGCTCAGCTATGTATAAATCCATTGAATAGCATATTTGTCAGGATTTCCTAGTATTGCAATATGTTCCTTTTTTATGGAAGAACACTGAAAATTGTGCCATTTATAAACAGTTTTTATAGTCTCAGGAGCAATGAAATACCAGGTTTCTGCTTTATTTTTTCCTTTCTCCTGAGTGACTGCAAATGATGATTTATCAGAAGCTGTTTGTTTTTACCAGAATTTTATATAATCCATTTGCAAATTGGGAAATAAACTATTTTTTTCACATCTCTAATAATAATTAGCTTGACACTCAAGGCAATAAAACAAAATCATTTAGATAATTGGAAGTGTCTAAGTAGCCAATTATTTGAAGATGTTTTTTGTGGCTTAAGGAGAACAAATAAGAAAGTAGTCCCCAAGTGAATATCCAATGCACAGTCTGTGCAAATGTTTCCCATGCAGACACTATTATGGATGTGTCACTTGCAGTTACTTGCAGCACATTGTCATTTCACATCTGATGATGATGTGGTGAAACAGAGCGTGCTTCTGCAGTGCCATGAGAGGAATGCAGAGCATATGTCTGAAACACCTCTGAAAGTCCCTTCCAGATTCTGGGTCCTGGTGTGAATTCTCAATTGCACCACCCTTCAAAATTTTTAGGGGATTCACAATTGCACTAAATCCCCTGCTCTACTGGTCTCCACTGGAATAACAAAGAACAAATTGATACTTTTCCAACTATATCTCTCTTCGAGTTGGTTTAATTACACATAAAAAGGTGTAAACAAGTAGAAAAACATCCAGTGATGATATGAATACTTTTGGCTAGGGAGTAAGGGGGGTTAATAACTTATTATGACTCGTAGGCTGTGCCTCAATGAAGCCAATAAATTGTACTTTTCTGAGAACACCCAGCCCTAAATTACACAAATAGTTACTCATATGCTCTGCCAGCAGTCGGGCACTCAGGTCAGTAAAATACTGGAATTCATTTTGTGTAGCTTGGCACTTTTCACAGTGATCGATCTTTCTTTCTTCCTTGGCAAAGCTCTCTTCTTGGGGTGATTAACAATAACAACAACCAAAAAAAGCATTATAATCTTCCTGCAAAGGCAGGGTTTTAGCTTCCTGCTGCAGGGTAGTGTCAATTGTCAGCATCTTGTTTGGTTTGTTTAGCTGGCTTTTATTCTTCTCTGACATTTAGAGATTATGTGTTTTCCTTTTCCTCCTCCTCGTTGCTGGAGCCATCTGTGGGCCTTTACACAGACACATCCATTAGGAATATCAGATAGACAAAGCTAATGTGCACTGGAGTAAGATGACAAGCTCCTTTTCTTAATTAATGCCATCACTGCTGCTCAAATGAGTATTGCCAGCTTCTGAAGTAGTTTGAAAATAAATTATTCTTAATTTCCAAGAGCATTTTTATGCCACATTTAGACTGTTCCATATATTAAACACTGAGGGATCTTAGGATCCTGATCCCCTGAAACATCTCTACCTGTGCATTAAGTGCTCTTAGGGCTCAGTCCTGGATGCTGGACCTTTGAGGTCTGCTCAGTTTGACCATCAGGACCCAGTTTTAAACAGTCAGTCTGCCCAGTGAGCTCCAACAAACTACTCCCAAGATCCCCCTGCTCAGGATTTTTGCATGGGTCCCTTCTGATCAACAAACACTTTGCATGAGGTTCCTCAGCTCTGCACAGTAAGGGAGATCAGCAGGATGCTGGCTGTCCAGTGGAGGGATGTCTTAGAGCAGCCATTGCTGCACTCATTCTGTGTCCTGAGCTTTCTGTCACCAAAGAGCATTCCAATCCAAGCATGGAAAACTGACTCCACCTGACTCAAGACCCAGCTGGAGCAGGTAGCCAGAGTTGTGGCCTGGAAAATTTCACAGCTGCAGATGATCTGTGTGCAGCTGAAAGAAGGAGTATGAACACTGAGCACATGGACCCCACATATCTTATTGGCTAAATTGGCCGTATTGAGCCATCATGTTAAAAGACTCTTCAGATAGCAGAGATGGGAAAGGGGTTAAAGTCTATTAAAACCTATTCCATCTTTATATGGCAGTATTTTCAGCATGAATTAATGAAGCTGCCAACACCATCTGATCGCTGCATCTCATCATTATTATTAGCTGCTATCATTTCCATTGGAAAAAAATGAAAATACTTTTTTGTATTCAAATTTTCTGAATGTTTCCTTATTCCTACCTCCTATTTCCATGTCATTTCAGCTAAGTTAAATCTTAAAATAATGTCCTTATAATTTCCTTTCATACCTTGCCTCATTTTATATGCAAAGTCTGATTTTCTCATATGCATTCTGTCAAAAAATATTTGGAATGTGTGATAATTTCTATTGATCAACTATCAGGTAGGTGACTAAGTTTTGAAACATTTTTACTCACTTTTGGTTATGTGCTCCAAGTTGATTACTATGTTTATCTTAGTCCTAATTTCATCAGCTACAGATTTTGCATCATAACATTTTTCCCCACATTGGTCTGTAAATGCCTGTGCAGTATTTGTGTAAATATTTTAAGTTATTTTAGGAAAAAAACCCAGGAAGTTTAACCTTTAGAAAGTTTGATAATTCTACTTCAGACATACATAGCTTTCAGAATCTGTGTTCCATTACACTAGCTTTCATAATTTGAATATATACAAATACCAGACTTTAAAGTAATTTAGTCATTGAATGTCATTTTACTTTGTGAAGACCCTCTATGCTTTATTATGTTGAACAAGACATTAATTTATAATATTTAGTATTAAAATCTCTCTCATGTTTACTTATTGCTTGTGACATGGAATTACAATCCCGTTGATTCTGGGCAAATACATCTAGAAAAGCACATAATCAAAACTGGGAGATTATTGTTTGGATTGCTTTGGCTTTGGAAAAATTCAGCCATAAATCAGAGCAAATTATTTCTAAGGACACAGACTAATGGTGAGAAGACATTAGGATTCTTTTTTACTAGTTGAAAATGTAATGATTTGTTTTGAGTCTGCTTACAAAAAAGAATGAAAATATTTCAGCTGTAATCATATCAAACCTATAATTTGTCTTAGTTCAAAATTAATCCACATCACCATAAAAATGGCATTAAAGTGTCATGTTCCTTTAGCAACACCTCTCTGCTGAGATCCCTGACGAACAACTGTGCTTCATAGCGTGCTCTGATCTGTCTTCTGGCTCAGATGCTGAAGTGTACAGTGATTAAAACACAGCAGGAATGCCTATTCCTCATTAAAGACATTACTGAAAGTCATCCAAACTACAAGACTTTGTAGTGGTTCAGAAGACATTACAGCTACATCCATGCTTGCAAACTAGTGTTGAAAGAAGATTTATGACAGAGATTTGATTTGAAATTTCTACATTGCCATGGAAAGAAAATAATCTACTATGCTCTTTAAACTTGTTTTAAATTTTTTATTAAATACATGCATTTTTTTAAATCTCTTATATATTTTTAAATATATATATGTATAAATATATATATAAAAATTTTCTTATATATGTGCATATGTATTCAGAATGCATGAACATATGCTTGATAAATATATTCAGAGTCTATAAACAAGTCTGTGAACACTCTTAACCTTCTTTTGCTAAGCTAAAATAGATTAAACTCTTCACATGCCTTTATGTTGGTTTTAAATACTTTAATCAGTACTGTGGACTGTCTCTGAACTGTTTCCTATTTGTCAACACCTTTCTTGGAGCACATTCGAATCACCAGCATTACCATCAGTCCTAAAGCACTGCTGCTGTAAGTATTCTCTCATTCTCATGTGCAGGAGCCTTAGTCCTTTTAGCCATCACACAGAGTCTGGCAGTCTGAGTGTTTGACTGATCATTCACCTCCATCAGACCCCTCTCTCTGTGTGTTTGATCTGCTCAAATTGGACCACTTCCAAACCCTTTCTGGGCAGAGTTCAGGTGCTGAGTATGGGCAAAAGGCCATTTTACATAGGCTTTTCTCATCTGGAAAACATATTTTGAAGACTAGGAATCTTTCATTTTATATATGAGCACAATTCTCTACCCAGATGCCTGAGACCTTTTCAGACATGCTCTTTCTCCAGGACTCTTTCATCCCACATTGTCCTTGCTTCTACATGCATGATTTTGTCGATATTAAAACCCACATTTTTTGTCTCTGTAGAATTAATCAGTCCAGATTGTCCAGCATCATTAGATGTGCAAGCATTTTTCTGTTCACCTAACACACATCCAACTTTCTGCCGTTTGCAGGATCTACTGGAGATCATCTTAAGCTTTCTAGATCACTGACAATATAACATGGGATGAAAAATGAAAATCTCTAAGAATTTTTCAGAAACATCCACTCACTGATGATTTGCAATTTGATGTAGAGTTCCCTTAATTAACAGGTCTTAATCCTTTTAACAAGTTGATAGCATATTGTTCAAGTTCTTTAATCAAAAGGGCATGTGATGTGGAATCAAAAACATAATCATATTAGATGAACACTGTTATCTTCATCAGACAAATATTTAATCTCATCAAAAAGATATTAAGTTGCTTTGACATGATTCAATTTCCTGAACCCATGTTGATTGGCATCAATTATATTTTCCTTAATTCTTTGTTAATTAAAGTTCCATAAATCAAGTCCAGTATCAGCCATTCTACTACTGCTCACTAAAAAAATATCTCTGTTCTTTTGGAATGACTGAAACATGAAAGAATGGACTGTAGTCAAGGGCAGTGAATGACAAAAGAAGGAATAAGAAAATGGCATGTGTTTGTTTCTTTAAAGACATTGTGACTATAAGCAGTCACCTAAAATCAGCATTTCCCCACATTTAAGTTCCCAAATAATAACTTCATCATTATCTCTAGTAACCCTTAAGTACAAGTTGGACTGAAGTGAAGGACTTTTTAGAGCAATACCTAAACTTGTGGCAATGAGGAAAATTTTAACTCAAAAAACTTCATTGCAGTTATATCATTATTCAAGTGAATTTATATTCAACTAAGTAAGAAATCACTGATATTTAAATTCAATTTTTATTTGGAATTATAATTTGATTTTAGAACAAAATTACAGTCTTATTTTTTCTGAATATAACTTTATTTTTGATCACTAAATATTCAGTTCATATTACTTTTTAGAAATTGTTTTTTAACCAGATATGCCAATTTAGAAAGAAAATAAATTTCTTATGGAAAGATTTTCTGATATATTTCAGGATTTCTATTTTTTTTCTTTTTTTCAGTAGACACCAGCTGTTTCATTTCAAATTAGGCTTAGTTAAATTGCATTTTCATTTTGTGAAAGACTGGTCGAATGTAAAATTCTGTTCCTTTGGGCAAAGAAGCGGATAAAATGAGCATGGATATCAAACTCCACTCTAACCACAACTTTACAGATGATCAAATGTTGACCTGGCGTGACAAAGAATCACGGAGAAATGCTAATTAACTTGGAGAAATTGTTAGAACTCTGTGCTGGTTTTGGCTAGAATAAAGTAGATTTTCTTCACGGGAGCTGCTATGGAGTTTTGGATTTGCCACCAAGGCAGCGCTGGTGACAGAGGGACGTTCCTGACATCCCGTGTCGGTGCCTTCCTGCCTCTCCCCCCTCCAGCAGGGAGGCTGGGGCACGAGGAAGGGAAGGGACCCAGCTGGGAGAGCTGATCCCACCCGTCTGAAGGGGTGTCCCACGCCATATGGCATCATGCTCAGCATACAAAATGGGGGAAGGAGGCAGAGGATGTTCAGAGCCATGGGTTTGCCTTCCAATCACCATCATGTGATGGAGCCCTGCTGTCCTGGGGATGGCTGAGCACCTGCAAAAATAGCAAAATAAGTCCTTGGTTTGTTTTTGTGCTATGCACTGGACTTACTTTACCTATCGAAATATTTATATCTCAGCCCACAAGTTTTCTCATTTTTACTTTTCTGATTATCTCCCCCATCCACTGCAGATGAGTGAGTGAGTGGCTGCGTGGGGCTGAGCTGTTGGCTGGGGTTAAACCATGGCAGGCTGGTGGGAAATACAAGGTCAGATGGTAAATTCAGTATTTTACAATGTGTTCTCTTTTATTACTTTTATGAAAACTAGAATTTGATTACTGAAAGTCTTCATCTCTTCAAATTTTGACATGTCATTTTGCTTCAGGACTTCACATCCGAACTGTAAAATGAGATTTCCTAGATCTGATTCACAAGTTCTTCAAGTATTATTAAAGGATGCCTATCCTTTCTAAACACATTCATGATTTAAGTAGAGGTTTAGTTATGTGTTAAATAAGACAGAAGAGATTTATCTGATCTTTTTTGCTATTTGCATTGCTTCCTGAAAAATTTGCTTTCAAAAATTTAAAGGAAACAAGACTGTATCCTGCTGAAGAATCAGTACTGTGTCAGTACCCATATCATGATGATTCCACTCACAAAGTCATCTGTTCAAATCCCTTCAAAATACCCACACCTTTGGATCTTGAAGGATTAGACTTTAGTGCATTTAGCTTTCAAAATTCAGAGAAGTAGTTACCTAATAAAAGTCCCCTGCCGTTGATGCAAATCCTTCCATAGACTTCAAAGGATTTTGGAGTAAGTCCTAACATTACAGATGGTGGATAATTCTCAGTAAATGGCACATCAGACACAAGTGGACCCTTTCTCTCCTGCAGGAAGCATCAATAAGGCCATTCAAATCCAAAATTGTTAATGCTATAATGATTTCTGAATACTTTATTATGATTTTTTTTATGACATCAAAAGGAAATCTTGTCAAAATATATTAACTATTGACTTGCACCTTTTAAACATACTAAATAAGAGACACATGCCCCAATTATCCATAGGATAATAATGGCTCTATTAGTCCTTTAAATATTGTAATGTAGACAACAGAGACCACCTTCACCTGGTGGTTTGGAATCATTGTGTGAAAGCTATGATGTCACCTTTGAAAGCCATTGAACATCACTAGGAAGCTCTGGAGTCACTTTTTGGTGACTGCCTCCATGTTCATACTCTGAGTACCAATTCAATTGAATAAGAATAATAATTCCTTGATTCTGTGAGAAAACCATGAATCACTCACTTTCAGCAATATTAATCACTAAGTTTGAGTCCCTAGAAAGTGGATACAGGGGTGTCAACAAAATTAAAAGAAGGAGGAGGTTTTAAGAAAAGACATGTTTCTAATTCAGCTTCCCTAAACTGATTTAATTACTATATCTCAAAAATAGAGATAATGTGAAGAAAATGACAAAGGAACTGATTAACAGTGTTTCTTACAATACACAGACTTGAGTCTTTGAAGGGAACTCCTTTGAAAGAGTTTGAAATAGAAAGGTGTCTATCTCCAACTATGGAGATAGAGAACTCTGAGACCTATTGGGTGGCCTGAATTTGTACAAAGGGAATTCACCCCAGAATTATAGGCCAATAGCAATTAACATGTGTGGTCTGACATAAAAGTTTGAGACCTGCTAACAATTTTTTTTGTTTGTTTGTTTTTTAACACAGAAATGTGAAAATTAACCCACTTTAATACTTTCCTCACCAAAAAAGTACTGGATGTATGCCACAGTTATCACATTAATCTTTTCCAAAGAGTTATACTGCATGAGTAAAGCAGGATTCTAAAATGTGTTTGATCTTTCTGAGTTAGTAAATACTGGTTTAGAACTACTTTCATTACTCTTTCCTCCAAAATGGTATTTTGAAACTTAAAGAGTCTTACATACAAAAAATTGCCAAGTTGAGTGCAAAAAGGTATTAAAATGCAGTAATTCCCAGAAGTAGTTCAAAACTGCTCCATCTTCTCTCCAGAGCCAGGGATCAAAGAAGAATCATTTCAAATGCAATGAACTTTAAGCCATTTCTTCAGGCAGGTGATCAATACTTCAGTGTGTAGTAAATGTTAACATATTCCAGGGCTAGGAATAAAACCAGAAACATAATTTTACTAGGAGTTCTCCAGACTCATGCTACATTTGGAAATAGAAAACAGGCCTAAAATGAGATTTATCTCTTTTAAAGTTCAATAGAAGTTTTAATAGGCAGGGAAATAAGAGTCTGTGTCTTAGGGAAGGCAGTCCTCCCAATAGTATCAATCAAGTGATGTGCACTTGTACAGCTCAGTTACAACAAAGGAACTTTTATGCAAAAGCAACTAAAGTTCAGCTTCTTGAAAGTGATTAGAAATAGGGAGAATATTAAACCAGACACTCACTGGTAGAGTGAAAGCACAGGGGTTTATTTAAAGATTAATATACTATTAGTGTTCTTGTTTATGGAAAGAAACATACATATCTTCACTTGAAAGAAGACAGAGTTATAGGAATGGAATTTTTAAGAAAGAGAGTTTGTGACCTTTGAAAATCAGAAAAACTTTTTAAGCAAAAGCTGCTAGATCCATTTGTGATTCTTGCATGCATTTTCACTGGAGTTCTACAATTTTTGGTAATAAAAATAATCCAAATGTTTGTATAAAACGAACTGTCACCTGAAGTCCAATTCAACAATCAGAATTACTTTTTTTTTCTGTCCTCTAGAGAGCAATGGGACTTGTTTTGTCTGATTTATGTTTTTCTCATGCTTTTACAGAAAGAAACAGACTACTTCCCAAATTTCCATGTCATCACAACTCCTACTTGATAAGTACTTGATCTAGCTAAAACTGACAGTATATAAAATATAAATTCTTGACTAGTAGTTCAGAATAGATTTCAAAGACTTTAGCATATAAACTTCTTATTCTGGAGAAATATTTAAAACTTGCCATATATCTAACCTTTAAAATGTGCAAGTTGTTATAATTTTTTCAAAACACCAAGAATTATTTAGTAAAAACTCGAGGGTTTACCACAATATCTGGCAAGGTTGAAATAGCTCCTTTTTAAGACTACTCCATGTGTTGTCATCATAACCTAATGTTGGTACAAAACCTGTTGTTTAATATCTGAGTTACAAAAGACCATGGTAATAATTCTTTCTGATTAATTAATTAACTTTTTCTGTTATAATTTACTGATATACAGTCTTTCTTTTTGCCCACAACTCACCCTACTTTGTCTTCTCTACAGTTTCTCTTGTTCTGTAACTCATCCTGGGGGACTTATCTGCCAGTGGTGCATAGAGAATATTGAGGGGCACTTAATTTTTTAGAAAAATGTTGAGATTGTCAACAATCAAAGTCAGGAAAGTGGTATTTTAATTTTCATTGTATTTTTCTTTCTTTCCAGAATTTGCAACTCTCATGATTATGATGAGGATGAAATACTATACAAGAATGAAAGAATTTGCATGACAAAAGTCTCTGGAATAACCATAGAAAATTATTAAATGCAAAGAAAGATTTTGCTGATGTATGAAATCTGTAGTTAGACTTATGAATGAGACACCAGAGTCAGAAGTTTTACAATAGTCCCTCACTGTCCTTTTGCCTTGGCTTTTCTGTTGTGAATCCAGGAAGAATCCAGTTACAGTGGACTAAAAAAGAGAAGACTGTGAAAAATAAACTGAGATCATGCAAATCACACCTGATAGTTCACCAAACAACCATCCATTACTTTCATGTTATTTTAAATTTGATTATTCTAGGTTGTTTGGATACCTGAAAATGTCTGTTATTTTTAAAATGAAATGTATTCCAAAACAATATGCAAGAAAAGACCTCTTCAGTTCATTTGTCATTGAAACAACAGACAGTCCATCTCAGATTTCACAGTAAATCAAAATATGTTCCCAAATATCATTGTACTAAGCATTCTGATTGTTTTACTGCTTCTTATCTTTCATGATGATCACTCAAATGTATTTTCATGTGAGCTAATCCAGTTACTAAATTAAAAGAACGTGAGATTTGCTGTGAGATTCTAAACCAACTTTTGAAAAATGAACAGTGTTCATTTTCTGCTAGAAAATAAACATCAGACTCTGTTAAAACTATTGGCATCTGTAAGGTAGTCAGGTCTCTACATACAAATAATATCACTTCTTACCAGAGCATCTGTTTCCTCCTCAAGAATAACCTTGAGCAAGCTATTCTAAGCTAAGAAATGTGTCATAGATCATCAAGAGGAAAAATAAAAAGGTAGTGGAACAAGTAAAATTGCATTAAAAATAAATTTTAGAAGCTCAATAGGTTTTTAGTTTACCTTAGGATTTGCTCCTAATTTTCTCCTGTAAGATTATCACACTTGCATTTCTCTTAAGAATATTTCATCCAGTCCATGAGCCACAAACCTAATTGATTCAAAATAGGTTCAAAGAGCACTCTAAGCTCAAAATACCCATTCAACTGAAGCCAGTCTACTCATCATCACAATTCTCATAATCACTATCATCATCATCATCACCTTCATCTTCCAGTTCTCTCTAGCTTATGGATTTCTCCATTAAAAAGTGTCTTTTGAGTGTCAGAGGTAATTCCTTCTGTCAGAGCCTGTTGCAGTCTCAAATCAAAGACTCTCAAACTCACTCAAATGTGAAACTTCTCTTGACGTGGGACCTGGAAGCAAGGTGAGATATTAACTGTTCCAAGAGAGAAGTAGTTTCTTGATGAGTAAGTTTTCTGCAGATCAAGGTGCCAGAAAATTGTGCAATGACATTTGTACAATGTTTGTGTAGGCTGTGCTCCATGTAGAATCCTCTGGATGATGTGATATGGAAAAAGTCAGCTTTGGAGTTAATGCAGACCAAAGCCACTGTGACCTTTGTGCTGACTAAATTTTGGAAAGAGATATTCTCTTGTTTCTCTTCACATGGTTCAAACTCAAATAACCAGCTCCTTCATCTCATCCAGCGAATTGTTTTCCAGGAACTTGTTTCAAATGTGATAAGTCACATATCTTAAATTCCTATTGGGAATTTAAGGAAACACAAAAGAAGGGAAAGGAAACAAATGCTTAAAAATTGAAAATCCAAAATTCTATGAATCTCAGATTTGTGAGGTATAGCTTTCTTCAGTCTTTACTCTGAAGTCAGGTCAGTTCCTGCCTCACTGACTGAGGACTCCAATTCACTTTAAATTTTTTCCAATTTTCTTCATAGCAGGAGTAGATAATGTAATTTAATGTGAACACAGAAACTAAACCTTTCAAATCAAAGGGAAATAGTTTCTCTCATGCCAATACAAGAAGTTGGTTACATCTCTGGGGGTAGATTTGTCAAAACTTTCCACATGCATAATAACTTTGAGATTAAAATATTGAATGAAAAGTGGTGGAAAATTCATAAAGACATATCCCTCATTAAATATGCTTGTTTAAGGTTAAGTTAGACTGACATTCCATGAGTTGTATGTTTATATTTCTATTAATAATACTTTTATGTTGGTTATAACATTTTTTAGAGCTGTAGGTGTTAATTCCACCATTCAGCCCCATCAGGATAAAAGCCATCTGGCTCCTGTACCCAACACAAGTTTGGTTTTGGCTGATAAATATCACACACAGCTGAGAAGGTCCAGCTAACCAACTGTCTTGTCTCTGGTAGTGGCCTTCAGCAGACACTTCAGGAAGGAAAGCAAAACTCTTCCAAAGCATTTTCCATTCTCCAAGTTCAAGACCTGCTGAGTCACAGATGCTGCAATTGTACCTAGCATTTTCCACTTTTTTTTTTTTAATTTGGTGGATTTTTGGTTGATTTTCTAACTTACATAAAATTTTTATGTGAACAAAGTCATGGGAAAATAAATTCCTCATTTTTACTATGTGTGTAATAAGACTTGTGCTGATATACTTGGTGCCTTAGTTCTTTAACTGAAGGCACATAAAAAGCACCCTGCTCCCTTGTAGCTATCGCTGCACACAATAAAAAATGAGTTATCTCACATTAATATCATGTCAGTATGATTACTCCATGCTGCTTTAATATTTTGTGATTTACTCTAAGCCCACATGGTTTTCTTAAGTAATACATATTAAATTACCATACAGCATTTCTGGATTCTGTTATCTTTTTCTGCACTCCAAACCAAATCTTTGCCAATACCCCAGATTCCTTATTAAATATACTTTTATATTACACAGGATAAGAAGGGCCCTTGCAATTTCATATATTAAACAGGTGGCCTTAATTGACACAGCATGCTGTCTTACACTACACAGCAAGCTTAATATCTCCTACAATGGTTTAGTTTGCTCTTTGCTGCTATAAGGTGTGAAATGTACATTCACTTAGAGGATGGGAAGCCAGCATGTGTGGAGATGAAAGGGGCAAGGTCCTCTTACAAATGTCCAACTTGGCAAGAGTGTCCTCTCTGCTGTTTATATAGCTCCTCCACAAAGCATTCTACAACCCAATCAGTATAAACAGAAGATCCAGCTCTTCCCATGGAATTAAAATATTCATTCCAAGTTAATTGGAATTGTTTTCTTCATTTTTTGGGTTGATTGGGATAAGTAAGCTGCAGGGATGTGAAATAACAATTTAGTCCCCCATGTCTCAGCTATCAAGAAGAGTGACAGCATCGCTGGGGCTCACAGGTGCTCTGGAGTTTGCTCTCAAAATGTTCTCAATATTTGCTCTCTTCTCAGGCACCTTGCAGCCATTTTCTGCTCACTGCAGTGGTCTGAAACAGGAGGGATTTCCTTCAAAATCTCAAAGCTAGTTAGATTTGAACCAAAACCTGAACTATTTAGATTGACTCTCCAGAGCCTTTCAATACCACAAGGAATTGCTTGTTTAACAGCCTGTGCATAACTTTTCAGCACTTTTTCTTTGTTCCTCCCTCCCATAAAACAAAAGGACAGTGAAGTTGGCCTGCTTGAACAGACTTGACTAGCTTAGCATTTTCCTTCAAATGAGCATCTTCAGATAAGCACCTTAATCAACAAGTAGCCACAAGGGAAGCTGAGTCAATGCTGCTCATCATCTCAGTTTTCCTCAGCCCCTTGAATGTTTCTAGCCTTAACACTTACTCCATATGCTGACAGAAATCTGAAATACAGAAATCTTTTAAAGCAGCCAGCCCACTCCTTTCCTGCAAACTACTGCTGTAATTGAAGTTCCTTCACTTAAGGCTCTGATGTGTTCTATACCTTTTCAGATTTAAAAATTCTAGACAACAGAATGCAGCCTTTTGCTCACAGCCTCAGCAAATTAGAAGGTTTCAAATTAAAAAAAAATATTTACTTTAAAAAATATACTATCCCTGAGGTATGTCTAAAATACATGTTGATTTCATCCTTTTCTTTAGTTATGCCACTTCCTCAGCACTATTATTGCAGAACCAGCAGGAAAAAAAATATAATGACTGGGTCAAATGCTGAAGAAAGAACTTGCAGCCTTTTTACTGAAATCTTGTGACACGCAGACTCAGCATGATGAAAACCATTGAATTTTTTCTATGCCTAACTGGTGTTTTCATTACTGCATTTCTATAGCAATGCTCTCCATCTCTACCTTCCTACATGCCCACTGTCCCATTTCCAGCCAGACAATTCTCATTTTTCTTATCTGTGTTTGACTGTCACAAGCTTTATCTGTCTTGGTTGTTTTTTTTGCCCATGCACATTGCTGCAGTTAACAGCCACACTTCTGTGCAGCAGGCCTGGACTATTGGAGGGTGCTGCATTTGGAGCAGGCTGAGTAAAATGATCACTACTTAATCTGTCCAGTTTGAGGGTGCAGGGTGTGGCTGGTTTTTCAGTCTTATGGCTGTTAGCACTGTACCAAAGTTAGCTTGAAAGCAAAGCAAAACCTCATGGCATACTCTGTGCATATCCTTTGTGTAATATAAGTTAAAAAGAAATATTTATGTATTCATACAATGGTACTTCCTTGTTGTATAAAACATCAGAGCCCTTTTTAATGTGTGACATTCTGATGCTTAAGTCTCAAGAAAATCAATCCCTAAAGCACAAATGAGCACAATCATTTTAGGTGCCCCTTTTTCTTCTTTCAAAAATAAATGCTGCATTAACTAGATTTTGGGGGACAAAAATAAATGAGAGGTCTGAAGTACTGATCTCCTCTGATACACCTCAGCTACATTCCTGAAGCCAGCTTTTCAAGCAGCTAAATTAAAGTCCATTACTTTTATTATCATCACCTGTTGAACAAATAGCACATTACATAATTGCCTCTTTTTCAGAGAGAGAGGCACAATTCCAGGTTTCCTGACACAAATAATCCCACTGATTTTGTGACCCCCTCAAAACAATTATATGAGGATTTTTGATCTTGCTTTCTTCTATGTATGTGGAGAGATCTGACAGGAATAACTAGCCTCAAACAGTCTGTGTGAATTTCTTATATGGAATAATAACAAAAGTAATAAGAATAAAATTGACAATAATAATAATAACAATAATAATAATAATAATAATAATAATAATAATAATAATAATAATAATAGTGAGGACTCTGGTAACTCTGTTAAATAATCTGATAGGGCTTTCAGTGGCATCATAGCAGGAGGATGATTCACACAGCACACATGAATGCTTGTCATCCTTAGGGGCAAACTACAGCAAATCCTATTAATGATTCATAGGGTGGAGTTTCCTGGTAAAGCTGCATGTTCCACCTTAACAGACTGACTTTAACATTATTGCTAGATCAACAGCATTCAAATAAATGTTGAGATCACCCAGGCAAAAATTCTGAACGAATACTGTTCAGATACATGGCATAAATGAAGAGAAAGAATAATTAAAGCCACTGGAAGCAAAAATAAAGGGATCTCAGCTATGTGTTCATCAGAACTAATAGACACTAGTGGCATGTTTGAGACTTGTTATTGTAGCTATGTCTGGTCAAAAACACCAGGAATATATCAGGGGCACAATATTCAAGGGATATATGCATATGTCTAGCAATACAAATAGGGCAAAATGGTCCAACCCCACATTTTATTTTATATGGATGGTTTTGATGGCATCCCATCAAAATGCCAGCTGTTTCCAGTACCAGTGTGCCTACTGCCCTGGCAGGCTGCTGGGACATCATGAACTTACATTTCCAGATATGCCAATTAAATTCACTTTAGCCAAGAAGCCCCTCCTGGCCAAGGACCTGACCTACAGGAAGGAGCCCCAGAATTGATTTCCAGGGACTGAGGACTGTCCCCTTCCGTGGGTGCTCTCCTGGAGGAGGGAGCTGCACCAGGACAGCCCTGTGGGGTTTGACCTGGCCTGGTGACACAATTGCCATAAATCTGCCAGGGCTACTGCTCTCCTGGCCTCTGTTGGATTATCACCTGAGCTTCAGAAAGCTCTCAGGACTGTTTCTGGTCCAAAGTTTCTCAGACCAGTTCTATCATCTTTTCAGGCTCTTTTATTCTCTGAAGGAGAAAAAGGTGGAATAGGAAATAGAAAGAAAGAAATTAGGCTGCTCTTACATGAAAACCTTTTAAAATTCATTTCTGCAGAAAATGTCAGGATTTTACTGTTTGTATACCAACCCAGAATAAAAGCTTTGAAAAATACCAAAAATATCCTACGTATCAACAAATCAGCATTTGACCTACTCCAGTTATAGTCACATGGAATCATCTCAATAAAAAAGGTCTGTTGTAGATGGATCTATTATTAGTATATTTTTCCATCTGTGTGTATTTATTCATAATGGAACAGGCAGTCATTTTCACATTTTTAGTAATAAAACATATCAGCATTCTGTGAAGTAGTGGCATTATGGTGAGGGATATTTTGCTTTTAAGAGATTGATAGCTCAGGAGACCAGCAGATGAACAGACAGATGAGTAGAATGCTCTCTGCTCTGAAGTTTACAGCAAAAGCATGTAACTCTACTTGTCTACTTTGAAGTCTGGCTTCAAAGTAGTCATGTGTTAAAATGTACACAATATGACTATTTACCATATTAATGAGAGAATATGGCAATTCTCTCTTATTAGAAAAAAGCATTTGTGTCACTTCTTTTCTTTTGAAGTCAGCTGTTGATTTTAAATCAAGCAGTTAACGTAAGTTTTGTCAGTCCCATTCTGGATGTATGTGGGTCACTGTGTTTGCATTAAGTGTCAGGATGGGAAGCTGCCTTTGTGAAAATTATGCTTTCATGTAGCCAATTTGAAAGATATTCATTCCTCCATTACTCATGTTTCCTCATTCCATCGGAGAATGATGACATTCAAAAGCAGGTTGTCAGACATACAAAGGGTGGCACTTGGAGCCCATCTAGCTTGCTTGGAGGAAAATTCAGAGGCCTAATTCATTGCAGTTCTTTGAAACTGTAAGATGAAGACACTATAGAATTGCAAAATGCTTTCATTATTAAGGGAGCAGGGGAAAATTTCACCTTTTCAAATTCAAAATAAAACAGAGAAAATCATCCCCCAGGAAACTGCACTGGCTCAATCTGTTTCACTCATCATCATTTTTAACCTCAATATATATCTTAACCTCCATTTTCACCACCACTCCCCCCAAACACCTTCCTGCACTGTTCTTCCACTTTCTTCATTTGAAGTTTCTCTGTACAGTCTATATTTTGTCACTCTCTTTGGTGCTTAGAAGAGTGGGAAAACTCCCCTACCAGATGTTTGTCTAAACCTGTTTTGACAAAATTCCCAAGAGGAATCCACAGCCTCTCCAGCCTGTTTGTTCAAATTATGCTTGCAATAAAACACAGAAATACAATGGTTTCTCTTATGCCTAAACTGAGCCTTTTTACTGTAACCACGCATTTGGAAAAATAACTGTCACTTCATTTTTAATCCACATAGGTGAAGGTTTCTGAGACTTTTGGAATCTCTTTTCCTGTTCAGTTTCATTCCAGAGGGGGGTTACAATGTTTTAAATATAATTTCCCACCACATCACGTAGACATATTTTAAATGATCCAATTTAAAGTCAAGCTTTATTATCTGCTTCATCTCTTCTCTGCCACTTCAAATGAGTAACAGAAATCACAACCAGCTAAAACAACCTGTGTCTACCCACACAAGTCCAGTTGGCTGAATGTTTGCTTCAGCAATTCTGTTTACACCCTTCTTTGACAATACAGCTATTGGAAAAGGACTGGGATTTGCTTGTGCTGCTGAGATAAACTGTACATTGCAGAGCTCCCACTCTTTTATATTGCTGCATGCCAGGCTCTGTGCACAAAGCCAGCACACATTCTATTTCCTCCCACTTGAACACACTGTTGTAATTAGGTACAAGTCACAGAGACCATTACTTTATTTCCTTGTCCTTAAAATCACAAATCAGAGCTAGAGTTGCAGAGTAGAGAACAAATTTCTTATTTCAGTCTTGTTTTTTTCTCGCTGTTCTTGCTGCAAAAAATACAGGGAATATACAAAGGAATTGAAAATACTGAAGTGTTATCAAAACGATTTTCTAAATATAGTTTCAAGCACAAATTATTTTTTCTGTTTAACTTTTGTTCTGGTCCACTTGGGCAAGAAGACTCAGAAGACCAGGTAGAGAATCTGAAAACTCAGAGATGGAATAGAATTATTATAATTCTGAGATCAAAAAAAGGTAGTCAGAGACTGGCCCAGCAGGATTTTTACCCACCAAACCATTTTCTGCCATCCCTAGAGACAGGGACAGAGGAGAGCATGGAAATCAGAGTCAAAGCATGAAGCTCTTTAGAGATTTCAGTCTGCTCTATTGCACTTTGCAAATTTTAAATGTTGTTAAAATGTAGTTGATTCCTGAAAAAGCAGAGCAGAAAAATGATATGGCATCCTAAACCCAGTACACTTCATTTGGAAATTTGCATTCTGGTTCTTAGATTTTATTCTATTAAGAAGTCCAATCATAAATGCTTTGTGCTACCTATTGATGCCTGAAGCATTTAGAATAATTCTCTCCATATTCTGTACTGCATTAGTATCTAACTCTGAACTTCATGAAATGTTAACAAGTTCTCTTCACAGTTTAGTTAGACAAAAGAATCCTGAGAAACAAGGACATCGCTGCAGCTTCAGCAAATTGAGGAGAGCAAACTGGGAGGATGGGACTTCATAACCTGAAGCTGTAATTGGACAATTAACCCCAATATATAAATGGACCAAAACATAAAATTGTGAAAACTCGTGACTCAGGGTCCATCTTGGATGTAGGCTCTTGTACTGCCCAAGGTGTGTCCTTTGGAGGCCTTTTAATAAATACCCACTTTATTCCTTTAACATTGTCCAGTCTCTGCTTTCTGCAGCCTCTTAAGGCATCACTACCATGTCCAGATTTTTACTCATTCCTCCCATTCCCCATATTCCACTGTGAAGACCAGCTAGGCTTTCCTAAGTGTTCCTAACATCAGCAGCCTTGGAGAAAAGGAAGGAAGTTTATGCAAATTATATATGTCTGAAAAAATTCTGTATGAGTAGCCAGTTAGGGTTTAGCGTTCAGATAGCTTCAGATCTGACTAAATATCTAATATGACAGAATACTAAACTTCAGAAGATGTAATTCAGTTGCTGTCACTGCCCTAGAATTGTTGAGATCTTTAATCCTTCAAACACTAAATTATTCTTGCAGAGCTCACAGCAGGGGATTGCAGAGAAAGTCTGTACAGTATTTGCTTTTTTAAATGCATATTTTTCCATGCAGTATTAAGAAAAAAAGGTGGTGAATGCACAGCAAAGAAACCAGCACAGACTTGATTTCATTTCTGTAGCTAGACTATCCGAGGTGATAGAATCTGATATCCCACTCAAATGTAACCCTTCCATCACATATCTACAGCTGCAACCTACTAGAGAAAAAGATTAAGTGGAAGGAAATTTAAGCCACAGAAGGCCTAGTAAGTCACCTGCTAAAGACTTTGGATGAGAGTCAAGGGGTTAGCTGAATTCCCAGTTAAGTCATTCTGTATTCTTTCTCTGAAAACATCTGTGCTGAGGAATGGGATGGCAATGCATACATATGGACTTTTTAAATTTCTTCTGCTTACCTAAACATATCTGCAGAATGATGATGCTTTGCAGATTGTACAGATTTGTTTACCTCTTTCTGAGAAGCATGGGTATAAATTTTTTCCTTGATAAGATATCTCTTTTAAACCACTTACCTGCAGTTCTTTCAATATGACCCCAACAGGTAAATGAATAAAGATTAAAAGGCAAAATTCAACTGTATTACTGCACAATCTTATTTCCATTGTTGCTTTGATCAGGCAAAAAGTTCTAGAGTCTTTCAGTCTGTAATGGAACCAGTAAGAAAAAACCAAAAGTGTGTGAAGGTGTATTTTTTTCTTGCATTTTGTGTATTTTATTTCCCTCAGGTAACTGACAATTAAATGTGGCAAGAAAGTGAAAATCACTCTGAAAATGAAATAATTTTTTTTTACTAGGTGATACTGCAGTCAATGGAAGGAGTGGGCCACAGACTAGAAAGTGTACTAGCTGTCGTCCAAATATAGTTCTAGCCTAGGAGATAAATCACCATACAAGCCCATGTCTGTCAACAATGGAATACAGAATTTACCTCTGGCTGTCACTGGTCCTTTCTCTGCTTGTATTCTTGGTGCCATTCTGATGCTTGAATGAAGCATTCCCTCGATGTCTTTGGGGAAGCAGAAATCCCACTTATACTTTGCTTTAGGAAAAGAGCTATGAGAAGGCTCTAGAAGTTCAATAAACCATACTGGTTTAACAATAAGACTGCAGTATCATCTTTTATTTCCCTTTCCTTATATTCCTGTTAGTACTCTGTCAAATTCAGTCTTTTTTTATGAAATTTTACTTATTTCACAGTGAATTTAGGAGTCTTTTACAGTAGGAATGTGGAACTGGAAAAGACCATGAGGAACTTGCATATTAATACCCTGGAAATCACAGGAAATGCTGTGTTTGATCTCTAATTTCAGGGGATCCAAATACCTTCTGCAGTACATGTTCCCACATGATCCTTTCCATCATGCATTGTAAAAGTTATAAAACCTGTAATGAAAAATCAAAAAGAAGAAATATCATTTCCCAAGGAAACAGAGCAGGAAGGAACAGAAGGAAGCTAACAAAGTTTGGGATGGAAAAATGGCAACGGGTCCAAAGAAAAACTCTTAGGATCACTTACATTCCTTTGGAGGACCCAACCAAAGAAATACCCTCAGTTCTTTCCAATGTGACTTAATCTTGTGCTCAGTTAAATTTTGAATATGCAAGGAAAATAGGCTAAGTTTGAGAAATTGAAATTCTCCTTGTTATCTCTTCACATCTTACCTCATGGCCCTTTGTGTCATGGCACACCTCAGCCCTACAGGAAGGCACAAAAGCCACAAAATTTGGAGTTGCCAGGAGGCTTCCTCCCTCCTCAGCCATTAGAGCCCTCTGGAAGCCCCAGTTGTGGGATTAATGTAATTTAAGTGCAGAGCAAACAGACAGTCATCCTGTTACATCCAGCCACATCCTCTTTCAGTATGGCAGAGGGATCATGGCAAAGCTTAAATGTAACATTTTGTGTGAATAGACAATGAGGAAAAGACCTAGAGAGCCATTCATTCCTTGGGAATGGGGCAGTTATAACATCTGTGCCTCCTGTGGGATGATAGCACAAAGGTGAAAACACAGAGTTCCTCCTCTCGGAAGTCAGAGCTGAACACATAATAACACATTGGTTTTAGAAAGGAAAGTAAAAATAATATTCATGTACCTTCTGCACGATATTCAAGTCACCCAAATCTATTTTAAACCTGTCTTCCATTCTTCATATGCTACCCAATGTTCCTGAAGCTGCCATTTCCACCAGAGTGTAAACCACAGTTATAATTTTAGTAATAGGAAAGATCCTTTCAAATTTTTGTGACAGGTAAGAAAAAACAGTGCTACAATGTACCATGCATAGTAAAATGTAAAGCAAGATAATCAGCTTTGACTGACACTTTTTCATCTTTATATCCATTATTTGTCTTGGCTCTATTTTTGTCCAAGGGCCAAAATTATTACAAGATGTAAAAATGCACTTCTCTTGAATTCAGTGGAGCTGTATCAAATAAAATTGATAAGCATGTTTCTTCCATTTAACTACAATCAGATCAGATGTTAATAGGATATGTTTTAACACTAGAAGACTTAACCTTTGAATGCCATGTTTAGTAATCAATTTATTTATATTATTATTGGGAAAGAAATACTCAGATATGCTTCAAAGTGTAATTTAGCCAACACCAGGATGTCTAAAACACATTGAGGTCTGTGCCAAAATTTCTTTGTCACAGTAAAAGGTGTTTATTGAAACCCATACAGATAGCTTTGTATCTTCAAACAAGAAAAAAAATGGGCTCTACTCTGAAGAGTTGTTTTGCATATTTCTTATGAACTGTGATGAAAATAGCCACTTTGCAAGCTGTACCATAACATCATCGTGAAGATGTTAAAGTGCTCTGGTGAAAATACAGCAAATAGAAGCATGCATTTCTGTACAACTGAAAGATGTGATTGATTCAGATGCTGGCATAGATCACTGTAGAGGAGAAGGTTGAGAAGCAGTTGAGAAGGGCTAAACAGTGAATATCCACATCAGGCTGATGGAATTGCCTCAACACAGGGTAGATTTCTGGTAGCACACTCTGTTGGGACAGCAGTGCCACCAGTAACTCGGTCATGGGGAGAGACCTGGTCTCATTCAGGGCCAGGAGGGGCACAGCCAGGACCTTGGGGTTATTAATATCATCTCACACCATGCCTAGTGGGGTGTAGAGTGGGGGTTCTTCCCAGTTTGCTGAGGGATGTGGTCAGGTAGTGCCATGTTCTCTTGGGTGAGCAATCACCTGTGAACTGTTCACCTGCCTCTTACTAGCACCAGTATCATCACTGTTTTCTTATCCCATTGCTGTTTCTGGTAAACTTTTCTCATTTCAACCCCTGTCCTTTACTTTTTTTGTTCCTCCAATTCTCCTCTTCACCCTGCAAGAAGGCAGAGAAGTTAGTGAGCAGTGAGTAGTCTGAGGTGTTTCAGCACGAGCAATAAATTGGGACACCATACCTAAACTATGACAAAATTTTAAATGTTTCATTACTGTTAAACATGGAGAGAGAATCCTTGTGGGATGGATGCAGCACTGGACTTGTGTGTACAAGTACAATAAAATACAAGAGAAAAAATTTAGAAAGATGAAAAAGTGAAAACACTTTCATTTATTTGGAACCAGGTTATGGGAACGAGACGTTAACAATTAAGTGAAAATCCTGTGTATTAGGCAAAAGCATCTCTGCATGAGATATTCTAAGCAATTAAGACTAATTTTGGATGATACTGACAGGTGCACAGAAATCCAACAGGCTACAAATAGTGACAGATCCTGCCTCAGTGGAAGACCTAAGAATTAGAAAATGCCACCCAACATATTTAAAAATTAATAATCTGTTCTAAAACCATAAAAAAGACAATACCAATACCCTTTGGTGAGCAAGTTCTTCAGTGCAATACCAGCAGTAGAAGGAAAATTAAAACCTTTAGCAATAGAAGTCTCAAGGGATGGAAATAGTTTAAGGCTATGTGTCGTAGTGGTATTTTTCTTCTTGTCAGTGGACAGCACAGGCAGCTCCAGCCAGAAAGTATCCTGGAAAACAGAAATATCTTGTCAGAACCTAGAGCTCTTAAAAGTTCCTAATTCCTCTCTTGAGTAGGACTAGTTTGAACAATAAATCTGTTATTTGTAAAAAAATACATTTTGAATCATCATGGTAGAAAATCAGCTTAGAAAGAAATGCTGCATCATGGTTGTTTTGTAAATAAAATATGGTTTTCCTTTCTAACACAATCAGTTTATTGATGTGGAGGTTTTTATTTTGGGTTTTTTGTTTCATTCTGGGAAAGAAATAATTTCTTCCTTCTCAAGAGAGTGGAAGTCACTAGTAAGTGTGGCCTTCTGCTGCATTGCCATAGAAGTCTGTAGTTCTAAGGAATATCAAAAGATCCAATTTATTTTCAAATTTAAATGAGAAAAATAGAAAGTATTAGCATGGAATAGTGTTCTTAAATTGTATGTAGCTGTGTAATGGAATTAATGCAATAGGCTGAAGTATTTATTTAATTAATTGTTATTTATTAGATTATTACTACTTCCATTCATGTAACAACATTAATTTTCATAAAGCTGTAAAAGCTCGAAGTCCTACTGGGTTAAACCCTGTAAATATAATGCAATTCTTAGAAGAACAATTTATTAACTTTGTTTTCTGATAGTGTTAACCGTGTAACAGATTTCCAGTGTTCTTCTAACCCCTCAGGGCGCCTAAAGAGCTCCAGGAAACAAAGGTATCTTTCAGTACCTTCTGTTGTTTCTACAAGCATTTATTATTTGATGTAATATACATGCCCTAATAGCACATGAAACAGTATAGCCTGGTGTGATCACGGCATATACCAGATACACAGTGCAGCCTCCTGTTTTTTCCTATTTTGTTTTTCTATTTGGTATGCAAATCCACTCCGTGGTAACCTTATCCATGTGCTGCTTGTTCTGCTCATGCAAATCTTTGTAGATATCCTGGATTCTGATGCCATCTGCATCTGCTTGCATTCCTCGCCTTTAACAAAGAATCAGGAGTTAGCTAGACAGATGGCAAAGCAAAACTATTATCAGGGATTATCAGGAAAATATGCTATTTTAAAGACTTTAAAGAATGTAATCACCCTTATTCAGGGTACCATTAATACTGTAACATATTGTGCAATTACTGTCAGAGTTCCATTGCTGCAGTACAGACAGCTTTACAGCAGGGTGGGAAGGAAAGATGTTTAACTTTTTATAACATTCTCAATGGCTCTGCTTTACTGCAGCACCATTGAGGGGTTGCAGTTATATTCAACTGCAGTAATGACTGCACCACCTACTTAAAATCTCCTTTTGAGAGACTACTAAATGATACTTAGTTGACACTAACAGAGCATTACTTACTGGATTCTACTTCTGTTAAGAATCTTATTTCCCCTCCAGGTGCTGAGAGGCATCATCCATGCCAATGCACAGATTAGTTGACCTTTGGTCAAATGCCCTGTGTAGGTGAGCAAGTACAGCTTAAATTTACAGCTATGAAGAAGCCTTTCAAGACAAACCTTGTGCCATAGAATTAATTTCTAATATTTGATTTCTAAATGTTGTATTTCAGAACCTGCATTAGTCAGCCTTGGACCTCTGAATGGTCTTTGAAAAGAAAGAGGAATTTTAGATTGACATATCAGATCTATCTCAGATAACTGTATCAGATAACATTTATCTCAGATAAATGAGTCAAATGGGGAAAAGTACCCCATTTCTCTCCACTGATCATAAAAAGTGTCCTTTTAGGCTTCCTCATCTAATATTAGAAACTTTAGTAAAAAAATGGTCTGCCTGATATAACTAAAATTTTAGTACCAAGATGTATATTCTTTCCATATTTCAAATAACTAGATGTTTTAAAATCCAAGATATATAGGTAAAAGGTTTGCCAGGAATATTGGAAAGGCTGTCATGAGGTTCCTCACCCCTCACAGACCACAGCCCACTGTATGACTTAAGTGTTCATCTCTCTCTCCTTTCATATAAATCACTGTGTTAACTCAGTTGATGACTTGGTGTGTACACCAGGACAAAGGTATGCAGCTTTTGCAATTTGTCTTGTAATTATAATTCTGAATATGATGGATGATTTAGAGTGTTTTCATTTTTAGGCAGAAGGCTGCTGCATGTCTTGCAGTAAGTGCTGAATATCATGAACTCACAGGAAGTATTTTTCTAAACTAATAAAAGTGAAAGAAAAACACACCTCAAGGTGCATTGTCCTGAAGATTTCCACCCATAAAAGATGAAACAAAAAAAATCAAAGATCATGTTCTCTGTTGCACTTTCTCTTTTAATATATCCTCATCCATTTAATTATCCAAGTTATATAAAATGCTTTGATGGGCAAGATAAATTCAGTTCAAATCAATAAAAGAATTACCCAAACAAGTACCAAGTGAGAAAACAAATCAGAACTTCTGTAAGAACAGCTGTAGCCATTTGTCTTTACAGAATAACAGAACAAGTCAGATCCTGTAACTTGACAAGGAAATCACAGAGAAAGATATCAAGAATGAAAAGCATTTTATTAAGGTTAGGATATTTGGAAGACTGTATAAAAGTCACCAAGCTGTCAGCTGACAGATACCAGTGCAATTTCACTGCAGTCAAGGACCTCACACTAATTTATCCTAACTAAGAACATCCTACAGTAAATCTAAATTCAGTAATTAAAAATATAATTTAATAGTTTATCAAATTCTCCTCATTTTGTTTCTAAATTATTCTCCTGGTATAGACAAGTTAACAGAAAAAAGTCATTATCACAAGTCTTTTGGAGTTGTAATTAATTTCTTTCCCCCAGCGTATTACTAAACCCATTTTCTCTAATACTTCTTCAGACTTCTTACATTTCAAAGGCCTTTGTCATTGCCCTTGTGCTGGCAAAGATGTCCCTCTTGGTTCTTTTTACTGTTTACCTTCAATCATATTCTTAGTTTTTCACCCCTTTTTCTTTTTATTTGCTCCTCTACTCTTTGCAGAATAATTAATTCTGTTTTGCATATCAGAAGCACATTTCAAATCATTTCCCTTCAAACTGTTTTCCTTTCTGGTTAGTTAAAGCTTGTTGAGTATATCCAGTGTTTGTGACCTCAGAAAACAGTACCTCTTTTTAAATGGAGGTGGTGGCTCTCACAGGTTGTATTTCAAACCCTGCCAATCCCAAGAAGTGAAACTAATCCACAGTAGATACATGTGAACCAGTTACACCTTTGCCTAAATAACATTCACATAACTTGATGATGTTAATTCAGAAAAGGATTCAACTGCTACCAGTGCTGAGTTTGTATGGATTTGACTATATCATTATATATGTTTATATCAGTTTATTTAAATTAGTACATTTTTGAATAGAGATGAGGATAAAGAAATAAAACAGAGCTTTTTAGTATAATTATTGTTCTGCAGTACAATTGTCTCCCTGTCTTTAACTTTAGGTGGTATGACAAGACTCTCTTAAGAGAATTACAAAGTCCTAAAACTTCTTAATAATTTCAGAAATTCATATTAGGTCTTGCAATTTTTTTATCCATAAATAAATAAATGGCAATTATGTCTCATCCTAAGTGCAGTGTTCCATGTGTATTATCCCTACACCTACACCTATTTTCTTTTTATAGAAACTAAAGGTTTTTAAATGTCTCTGACTTTGTTAAATCTGCCATCAGCAAGGTAGGTTGGATTGTCATTTCCAATTAATTTGTTGTAACACTGAGTGATGGAATAAAACTCAATTGTATAAGTTGTTCAAATACAGAACAAAATTTTCATCTCCTCAAGTTTGAACAGAAGGGCCAACACCCAGAGAAGTCAGAATTATATGTTTAGTTGGATTTAATTCTGTTATTTCTCTTAAGTGAGTGTAGCAGATCAGTAGTAGTGTTCTTCAGAATTTATATGCCTTTGGCAGAACAGCACCAATGTATTTTAAATTAAAATCACATTTTTTGTGATTATCTTGAAAATGCATTTAATTGCTGCTCCTTTCTGTTCTATCATTCAAGTGTTACCTCAAGAACTCTATCTCAAAGCTCTTGAGTTAGTCACTATCATCTGAAATCATGTGGCTTTAGATGGCTTCATTCTGTTTATTGAAAAGAAGCCTTTTCAAAATTTACAGGGAGAAATAAAAATCATGAAAACACAGAGGTGAGAGATGGAAAAAGACCTATTACACATATTTTCACTCTCTATCACTGCAATGTTTTCCCCTACAGTCTTTTATTTTATCTTGTTTAGCTTCAAGTCTCTTAAGGCTTCCTATTCAATTTTCACTGGGAAACTATTTCAGTGTCAATCTGCACCTCAGGAAATTTTCTCCAGTGCTCTGCTTATGTTTATATTAAATAAAATGACAGATATAAAATGCTTTTTGGTAAGCAACTTATATATGTTATTTTCTTAATCTTATTCAGACATTGCTGGAAGAGGTGGTTGAATGGGGAAAAAATATATTCATGAGCATGGTTCCTAACACTGATTAAATTTGTGTCTCTTTGTGTAAGGGTTTCCATAAAGATAGGGTTGATATAGTGTATTTTGATGTGTGTGGTTGGAAGCTGGAATATTAGTTGACAGAAAGAAGGCACAGAGAGAGAGACTGAGGAAACCAAGGATCTGCATATCTGTGATACACTGAGTGCCATTTTCTGCAGAAATAGCTCTGTGAAGGAGTAGGCCAGACACTGCACTGATGCAGTAGGAGGCAAGCCCATATGTGTTCCCTACTACAGCAGTGCTTCTTGTGCATAAGGAAAAGAGTTATAAGGATAAGGAGGTAAATTAACAAAGCTGAGAGGAAAAAAGGGACATATTGCTGAATGCTCATGCTCAAAAACATAGAAAATTCAGAATGCTCTTAAAAAATAGCGTTTTAATCTTTCAATTTCCAGGATTTGTTTGCCACCTAATTTCTTAACTGAAAGCTGCAGTTTTATGTAAAACTTTGACAATCAAAGCAGTTAACAAAACCTGAAGAATATCTAATTTAGATAACACATCATGATGAATTTGCTGTAGCTTTCACTTGACAGGTTACTACATGGAATACATCTTGATGGCTCCTATGATCTAGGTGAATTATTTAAAAAATATATCCAGAAAAATTGCACTGGTTGTAGTAAAACATGCTGTTGTTCCGTTGTCTATTGTTTCTTGTAAGCAAACTACCCAGCTCTCACACTGATAATGTGTCTATGCATTTCTAAAGTTATATACAATTTTCCATAAATACAAAAATTCTGGATAGATGTAATATGTAACTACAAATCCTTATCTGCAGGATGATGATGTGGGTTAATATTCATGTTGTGTGCTGTTATTTTTAGCATCTTAGATCGTGGCTGTTAGAAGCAGGTATGCAACACAGTGCAAAAGAACCAGATCACAACTTTCTGCAGAACAGATTTAAAGAGGAAAATGCCAAGCTTTGTTCTGCTTGCATTCTTTTTTTAGAGTTTGCTTTTTTAATAAGACAAAATGGACACCTGCTTAGAAAAAGTCTTTGTGTAATTCTAGAGTGTAGGAATGGAACAGCTGTGTTGATAGTACCAAAAAAAGTAGGACATTCAAGAAAATTTCACATAGATTCACACTTTGCACTTGATTTGTTTTTTTGAAACTCAGGTTTAGAAAATTTAAAGTTCAAATTGCTTTAGTGCTAAATAAAACTGCTATGCAGTGCAATACTAGCAGTTATTAATGTTCAGGAATGTTACAGTCTTTTGCAAGTATTGAAAGTTGAGTAATTCATGCAAAAGATGCCAGATTTCCTATAAACTACCTTAAAGGAAGTTTACGTTCAAAGCAGGAAGAGAGTACAAATGGGAGTTGTGAGAAAATTAATCAGTGAGTCTTACAGCTCCATGTCTAATTGTCTGTGCTGATCTGTGACCAATGGGTGCAGCACAGCTGGTGAAAAGTATAAAACAGGTTTGTTACCAGTGGTCAGTCACTCAGACACCTAAGGCTGCTGTAAATGCAGCACCTGTCCATCCAGGTGACTCCTGAAAACCTGACATTGGTGGTTGACTGCAGAGCACAAAGCTCATGTCACTGCTGATCTCCAAAAACATTAGTAAAAGGAAACCTGAATGCAGAGTAGTCTTGTGTACATCAAACTTTGCTGTCCTGTGGCTGGGCTGTTATGCATTGCTCACTACCCTTTCTGCTGTGCTGAATTAGATCTTTTGACATGACTTATTGGCAGATATTTCACTGTTCAACCAAGAACTTAATGTACCATTTAAATTTTTATTCAAATGAGGCCGAATTAGAAGATGAACATGTATTTCCATGGAAAAAAAAATCCCATTTAGTCCAACAGCTGGCCAGAAACTACAGCTATAGCTGCCCAATGACAGAACTTTATACAGAAAACTTCTAGATGTTCTCTCTTTACTGACTGAAGAGACAGAGATGAAGCAAAAGACATGAGTTACTTTAAATTTCCAGCTATTTCCCTAAAGATGAACACATGCAGCATAAGACTCACAAGTACAATGAATGTTCTACACTCACATATTTTCCTATGGCTTTGTTGGTGTCAAGTATTTTATAAACAGGTCACGCAGGGAATTCCACATATGCACCAGACATCTGGTTCATCTGAAACTGGAGTGTTCTGAAAGTTGTATTCACCAGGAATTTTACATCAGTCAATTAACTTGCAACTGCTGTCTTAGTAAATGCTCTTAATAAAAGAGTGTGCATCTTTTTCCTCATGGGCATTTTGCTTCTTTTTTTTTAATTTAAGCTGAATACATTTTGTATAATGAAATATTCTCTTTCCATGAAAGAACACCTGAGTGTAAGATTTTCAAAATACTCTTCCTAACAAAAAAAAACCAAAAAAAAACCCCAAAAACAAACAAACAAACAAACAAACAAACAAAGAAATCCACACCAATTCAATACTCCATTAAAAAAAAAAATAAACAAAAAAAAAATCAAACAGAAAAGCCCCAGAAAAACTCAAAAACAAACTTTCAAGTTTCTACTTTTGAGTAGAACCAACATATTTTGTATCACTTCATATATGAATTATTGTTGGATTTTGGAGAGGCTTTGGATTACATTCTCTCCTTTATCAAAAGAAGGTTTTCACCCTGAATTCTTGAAGGTTGGAAGCTGGACCTTTTACATCATATATTATCCCTCAAAAACTTTAATTACAGAACAAGTCATCCTTGGGTCTGATAAATCTTGGGTATAAATTGAAATAAATCAAAACTTGGATATTTAAAGATCAAATAAAATGGAATATTCAATCACATATTTGTAGGTATTTGGGTGACTGTATGAGAGGAGCACTTTCTTCCATTTCCTGACCACACACTTTTGTGTGTTTCTTCTTCATAAGAGCCAGAACTGAATACCCATCCCACATCTTCCTTGACCTCACAGAGCTTTGGCTTCAGCTTCTTAATCTTTTTGCTGCAAAAGTAAAAAGTTCCCCGAGGAGCTGGACTTGAATAGCAGAAAATCTTCTTTGACCTTCAGTGTCTTAGGTCTCAGTAGATATTGTGCCTGTTGGTGTGTTCTTCCTTTATGGAGTAGGATCTGATGATTCAAGCTAACTCTAATTATTTTACTATTATCATCATATGAATTGACAGAATAATTAGTAGAGGTCTGTGTTGCTAATCACTGCTAGTCCTTAATCTCACTAGAGGAATAGTAACCACCTGAGCATTATTCCTACTGTTTATCATCAATACAAATGTATTTTTATTTTTGCACTTCTACGCCTCTGAAAAGTAGTGTGAACAGATTTTTTAAATCTTGGTTATTTGTATAAATTAAAAAATAAATATGGCCATTGACCTTCCTCTCTAAGGGTGTGTTGACCTGCTTGTTCAGAAGAGATTGTCCTTCAAGCCCCTCAAGGTGATTGTCTATGTGTTCCTTATCATCTCCTGCAGAAAAGGAAAAATCTCACTGTATATAGCTGGGACTGCAAGTTGGAGAATACCACAAGTTGGTAGATCTGCATTCTAGCAGATGCATGGATCTCAGATTAACATTGTCCTCACTTTCATACTGAACACTGTACCTAAAAATGGCTAACAAAGCAGCAAATGAAAATCACTTGAAAAAAATACTCTGTAATGTGCTCTCTGTTGCTTCTGAACCACACCAGGCAGCAGTCCCTCTTCTCTTACTGCACTCTATCTTTCATAATCCCCCTCAGATCAAGTTTTTAAAGGATATTGTGTGTTTAGAAGGAAGGCTTCTAAAATTTAATAAATGTTGCTGGGCTTTTTGTAAATCTAATATCATCTGTTATCTCTACTTCAAAGGGCAGAAAGAAAAGCTGCTGTTACCAGCTGGAATTTCTGACTTTAAAAATGAAAATGTAACTGAGCCCACATTCCTTATACAGGTCAGGGAAACGGGATACTATTGTAACTCTGGTTAAAAAGCATCAGAGAGGGAACTGAAGAGGCACCAAGTGAATTTTTCCTCCATTTTTTGGTTAACTGTCAAAGTGATTTGTAACAATTCAGACAATGGCAGTCTTCCTCATTAAGCTAAGCCGTGGAATCAGTCAAAAATACCCTGCCTTTGCTATTATTCTCCATGCCTGGTCAGTGTTTTCCAAGTCAAAAGCCATAACTAAAACAAGGTTTGCAGAAAGAAGTAATGCCTTTTAGGATGCTGACTGAAATGTTACAATACTTTCTCTTTCAAATCATTATGGTGACTGCAGCATTTCTATCACTACTGTGATAGTGAAAGCTACTACACAAAAGATTTCTCCCAAATGAAAGTTATAATGACAGACCAATGACTGCTTTAGAAAGAGACATTTGAGGTATTTTGTGTGTGTAATCTGACTTTCTGGACTGTATTAAAATATGAATATGAAAAGCATGATTAGGATTTGTTATTCTAAAGTTCCTTCCACGTTCCTATTATAATAGATGCATTTTCACAGCCTTACTCATGCTCTTGTGCAGACAAAACGATGTGCTGTACTGAGCTGACAAAACCACCTCAGTAAGTACATTTCCATGGGTTTTAGCAGAGTTTGGATTGTAAACCACCCATAGCCTCCCTGTGGAACTCAGCTCTCCTGTGAGATGATCCTGTGATCATTCATGTGTTCAGAGAGTGAGAGGAGAATAGGGATAATGAGGATGGGTTACATTTCCATATTAATTGTCAAAATACCTCAAGCTTCTTCAAAACTCTGTGGAGAAGCAGGTACATCTGGGAGGTCCACAGACAGTGTCTGAAAATGCTAACAGATTCTCCCTCTAGAAGTGTATCTTTCTAGTCCAAGTGATAACTGGTGAGCACAGAAAACAAGTTCAAAGATTTTAGAGGGTAATTTAAGTGAGAGAAATTCTAATCAAACATAAGTCATCTTAGTTCTATTCTGTCTAATTATTTCTTTCAAAATCAAAATCTTACAATCAGTTGTGCTTGCAAGCTAGTTTTTAAATGCAACCAGCCTCATGTTGAAAAGCTTGTCTCACCTTTTGATGTCCTGCAGTTGATTTTTGGAATATTCAGTCGCTACCAAGAATTTCTCATTTTCAGCTTTTGATTTTCATTCTTCCTTTACACCTTTTTGTGCTATAAGAAGTAATTATTTTCCTGCAGTGCACATGAATTTCCACTAGAAAACTTGACTTAAGCTTTCAACTCTCTGCTCTGCATTTAAGCTACCTAAAGAAAAGATAATGGAATCTGTCCAAAAAGGGGATGTCAGCCCTTTGGTAGTTTGAATGATGTATTTGGCCTTTAGTCTAAGAAGCTTGGACTTTGTTGATCTGATTGTTCCTAAGAGGGGTTTGCATCCAAATGTTGACCCCATACAACCTTTCCTAGCTTGTGAATTGACAAGAACGTAGTACATGATTGTACATTTCCTCTTAATTAATTTGCCATTATATTTCTACAGTTTTGTGATAGAAAGCGATTTTTAGTGCTTTATTCATTTTCTGATATCTGTCCCTTGGCTGCAGTCCTGAAGTCAATGCTCACTAATAATGTGCCCAGTTACCAGTCACCCTTTTTCAAGAGATCTCCAGAATGTAGAAATGATTCTTCAGTCACTGCTTTTCTTTTAAACAGAGACCTTTTCTATGTTTCTTTTTCCTTTATAGCCTACAGCTCAGATGTTTTGCTCTGCCAATTTTTTATTTGCTGCACAATCCAATTCTTCAGTCATTAGAGAGCGAACTTTGCATTTGATTGTTTTAATGGACAAAGTCACAGTAGAAATTGGTATAAATAATCCTAACCAGAGAGTATTTTGGTCTGATTTACATATAACAACAAAAATATTTATTTTAAGTTACATCACTGACAGTTGCAAGGAGATTAGGTTGAGTATGGGTTTATAAAAAAGAAAATAAATTATAACTAAAACCATTGTCCAGAATGAGGTGTTCTGGTTATCGCAGTGGAGAAGAGATATAAATAAATGTTTATTTTCAGTAGAATATTGATTTTTTTCTATTTTATTTTTATTTTAAAAAAACCTACAAAGACTAGAAAATATGTTTTGTATCCAGGAACAGAAATATTCTAAAATTTATACATAGTTGGGAAATTAAAGAAGTGAGAGCATAAAAAGAAAACAGTTCTTTAGATTTCATCACTAGATTTTGGGCTGTGTGATGGAAATCTGTATGATTTCATTCAACCTTGTACTATGACGAAGAAAAAGATCATGAAGTGGGATCTGAAAAAACCCTAGTTATTGTAAAAAATATTCATTCCAATAGGCTGAGGAAGACTGTAATCCATTTGTAAAGGAAATGCTTTGCTTTTTGAATACAGTGGACATATTTAACTTTCTAAAACAGCTTTCTTTCATCCACCAAAGTATTCTGTTCTCCTTTAAAAACAAAATATCCACAATGTGTTTCTTAAATTCATAATGTAGTGTATCAAAACTTATAAAATAATTATACATTTCCTTGGGCATGCCTTATAGCTGTCATTTGGTGATGAAGAGTCCAACAGAACTTCACATCTTCAGACAATAATGAAAGGAAAAAGATCTAAGGGTTCTGGAGTTCAACAATGCAACTTGATAAGAAAAATGTATTTCCACATGGCAAGGACCTGAAGTCCTACTCACAGATTTCCTACTGGGATGTATTCAAAAGCCTTCAGAATACATCATGAACTTTAAATTTCAGCTGACCTACATCTCTGCATTAAATGCCCTTGATCTTTTAAAAGCTTCCCATTCCCTTTTATTGTAAAACCCCACCAATCTCTCTATCTATCAGACATATCTATCATTTCCATAGAGTCACAAAATTTAAAATATGCAGCAGTAACCTGCTAAATTCACAGAATCACAGATTCAAAGATTTGTTTGGACTGGAAGCGACCCTAAAGATCATCTTGTTCCATGCCATGGCCAGGGAGGAACACCTTCCACTAAACCAGGTTGTTCAAAACCCCATCCAGCCTGGCCTTGGAGACTTACAGGAACAGGACATCCACAAGTGATCCACAAATTCAAGTAAAATCAAATACACTTTAGAAAGAACTTAAGTCATTTTCTATAAATGGATGGGTGAAGCTTGTGTTAGGTAAACATGAAACTGAGTCATGTGTTGAAGTTGCTTCAGGTACTTAGGTGTTTGGCAAGCACTCTGAAATAATTTTAACTCTTAATCCAGTTACATTATTAACATATTTTGCATTCCGTTCTTAGATAAAAATATACACTGGTATTCAGCCATTCTAAAGCTGGTCATCTGTTATTTCAAGTTTGATATGATTTATCTACCTTTCTAAAAGTACAAAAAAAGCCTACCTCTTCACATTCTATATTTTCAAGAGAGTTTACGGTTTATGCAGGCTGGTCACAGTTGAGTATAATATATCTATGTGTCAGAAATTGGAACAGGCAGTAGACATTATAGATGAATTGCCAGGAAATTACCCCAGTGTGCTGACTTCCCAAATTCTTTCAAATGACTTAACAGGCTTGACATGGCAGCTCAGTGTTCAGTTTGCTTAGGGGACTTTAGGAGAATCAGTGGCTCCAATCCATTGCTAGGGTTTGAGTTTTTCACATTTACATAGCAATAAAGAGCTCAGGGAATCTGTAACTGGCAAAGAAAAGAGCATTTAAGGCAGTGTTATTGCCAATAACAGTGCTTAAGCTCATGGTACAATTAAAGTAAAAACCTTTATTTTTCAAAAAAATTAAGTGGGCAGATGATATTATTATTGCTGAATTGTTGATAAGCAGCAGCACCTTTGATCTGAACAGCTTTTGGATCATGGCAGCTCTGGCAGTAGCAGACACTCATTTTTGATGAGACAATGAACTGTGTAGGGGTGACAGGCTTTATGGCAAAAGGCATCACATATCTTCCACAAATCACTCGTTTGTCTAGTTTGGGATGGTATAATTCTGTGACCTATGAAATTAAAAGCAGAAACCCTGATTTTCTCTTTATATAGCTCCTTGCATCATCCAGGGTAGAGAATGACTATCAGGCTCTCATTGTAACATGAAAATAAAGGCATTTTGCAAGCATAGCATAATTCTGCTGAGATTAGGGAATTGCCCTCAAATGTAACGCTGTGGTCTGGCATCTTGGAATTTACACAGAAGGCTACGAGGTGGATACAATGAAATAAATTTTCTTGATTATAATAAATTTGCACTTGTTACATTTTCTGCTATTTCAAAGAACCTTTAAATTAGCAAACAGCTGAAGCTCATAAAGGCTGCATAGGTTCAGTGAGTGATGGGAAAATGACCTCCAATGAGATTCTTCTAATAATGATTGAACTTAAGGTTTATCAAACTGTTGTTAATGCTACACCTAAAATATTATGCATGTTGTTAGAGCTTGGCTCTCCAAAACAATCATAGTCTAAACATAAAAGAGAACTGAACTAAAAATTACTGAAAAATTGTACCACATTAGATAGACCCATAAAGATACCAGGAGGTAATTGTTTTGACTGTACCAATGTCCCTTTTTTACTGTGATATAACTGTACAGCAATTAGGTTATTCTTGTAAATGGCATGGTGGCTACAGCTGCAAAAAGACATCACTGCCATCTTCTGGTAATAGCTCATCCAGCTTGCCAGCATGTGGGTTTTCATTTATTTATTTCTCTTTTTATAGAACACTAGACAGGTAATCAGGGTTTTTTGTTTACAAGACCAGGGAAATGCAAGTATTTTGCTTTAGCATTCAGATTTTTTTGACCAATAATTTAGTTCTGTTCCAGAATTCTTGCACTGCTATATGACTCCTATTGGTGACACATTCTTGAGACGGATTTTCATTTGAGGATGAAGATACCACAAGTCCAGAAATTTGCATTTCATAGCACAATGTTGTATTATACTTTTATCCCACAGGGCAAGTTACCTGATTACTGAATGTATGGAAATAGAAATGCTGTGTGTCGTGAAGATCAAGTTCAACTGAAAGTCAATGATTCTGGTATGACCACCCTCATTTATATTTGCTGAGGGTCTAAAGCAGGTTAAAGTTTTGTCAGTGTGACAAAATTCTGCTTTCTGCTTCCTACAGAACCTTTAGTGCCTCAGCTTTACCTCTGATAACTGGATTCTGTTCATCACTGATCATCAAACAGAAAATAATAGCAGCAATCTGTCTTGCTCCAGATGTAGCTCAATTTGTGACATAATCTCTACTCACCTTAGCGTCAAACATAATTGCTACTAATAAGTAATAACACTGCTGCTATTAATAACTGATTCCAATCTTGCTTGAGATGTATTTGCAATGTCCCCTCCTCGACATGAACTATGGCATGTAATGCAATTACTTTATAAAATGTAATAGTCATTCCCCTAAGTATTTGTTTGGAAACCATTTGTCATAATTTTGGAATTTCCTCAGATAGTAATTTTAAATGTAAATGCTTTTACTTATCTTTTTTCTTCATGCTCTTAAAACTTACCATTGCTCAGTTTATGACAAATTAATAAATACATGCACACACATTTTTGTGTGTGAATGTAAAAATAGGACAGAAGAATACAGACTGCTCTTGAATAATGACTCACTATGTAAATTGCTGTGTCCTTACACAGCAGGAGTAGAAGATTTCAGGGCAATTCTTCCAAGCAAAGCTTTATTTACAGTCCTGACTGAGGCAGTCAGAGGCTATGGACATTCAATGGCAGATCCAGCTGGCACTAAGAAACTCAGTACTTCAGCCCCTCCAAAGTAGGCAATGGAGATAAGAACTTGCTGGCCTTGCTGGATGTGCAGCAAAGACAGCCAAAGGGGTTTAATTGATTTCTGAAGTTGTCCTATTGGCAAGAATGATAAGTTACTCTCAGAATTTATATGGCTCTTCAGCAGCCTTATTTTTTGCCTTATTGCTTTCCACCCTATTAGAAACTGGGCAAAATTTTGCTCTAAAGTGTCTACGTATGCAAAAAGCAACTTTTAGGTAGATGTTGCCATTATAAGCATGCCTTGATGCATGTTTGTGCAATAAAAAAGCATTTGGTCCAATGGTCTGCTGACCACACAGTAGTCTTTGTTTCTGGCCCCAACTCAACGTCACAAAAACGGGTGAGCAAATGTGGCAGATCCTGCTGAGCATCCCCTACCTTCAGTGGCATTCTCTTCATTGAGCCACAGCCCCACATCCAGCATCACTGCTTGACTGGTTTTTCAGGAGGGTAAATATATTTCCCTTGTACTTTCTCTGTATTGCAAGCCTAGCCTCGATTTGCAGTCTATATATTTAAGCATAAATCTTGCATTCAAGTCCTCACAGCCACTGTGAGAGTCATATCACTCTTGGAGATATTTCCCTTTCAAAGCAGACAGCCTGTCCTCAGAAGAAGAGATGTGAGACAGTAAATTTTTCTAAATCATTTTTTATTGGAAGCAGAGCTGTTCTCCATAAATGCAGCAGCCAACCATCTCTAAACCCAGAGCTGGATAGTGGGTTTTCACTGTCCATTCATGCCAGTAACAGATGCCTGGCAATCAGGAGCTGCTTGTCAGCTCCCAGACAGGAGGCATAGAACACACACTTCTGTTAAAAGAGCAGAGAGGCTGTTGGTTAACATAAGCTTTTACGGTGAGGCTGGCAAGTGTTTTCATCCAACGTTGCTCAAAACCTTTTTCACCACAGCACATCCCCCAGCTGAGAGCCACCTGGTGATCGTGAGGGAGGGAGAACAGAGGTACAGTAAAATAATTCTCCTGGTAAGCAAGCAAAAATGTAGTTGCAGCTTTAAAGAGCCCTCTTAAAACACACATCTCTTTGCCTTACCTGCTGGCTTCCTTTCATTTTATCAGTCCACTGTTGATTTGGCAATTTGTTATTACACCGACTTTCTGCACACTAATTTAAAAGCAAACTGAATAAGGAGATGCAAAGAAAGGATTATAGAACAGGCTTCATTTTGCAATTCATCAGTCCAAGCTAGTTTTATGGTTAGTAATCACTACTTTCCAGGGCTTCCAGAAAACCACCATAAAATCAGGGGAAGCCGTTCTTGTCAGCCACCCATAAGCATCGGGTTTAAATCAAATCCAGCACCATCAATCAACCCTTCAGAAGTACCTTGCTGCTGGTAGGTTTCTGTGCTCAGTTGAGTCTTTTTTGAAAATATATCAAAAACTTAATTTTTTTTTTTTTTAAGATTCCCTCTGATCCTAAATTTCACAATACAATGAAGTACACTGTTATCAATAGTAGTGACATAGGGGGAAAAGAAACTGTAATATGGAAAAATCAGTGACAAAATAAGAGAAGAAGTACTGGAAGGTCTCTTATTCCTAGACTTTTTTCCTAGTTTAGTAATCCTTATAAGAGAATGAAATGAGATTAAATAAAATTATGGATCAGCAGCACAAAGCCATTAGACCATAATGTCATTTATGTTAGTCCTTTCTCCACACTTCTTTTTGTAAGCTGTTTTATATCTTCATTCTGCCTAGAAGTTGACCTGGACTGTGGCATATTCCAAGGAGTTCCTTAAGAAATGCAATATCTTTTATCATATTACCTTTAATAAATCATTAAAAAAGCCATCTTCCTCCAGTGACATTTTCTTTACAAGTCCTAGTAGATTGGCTGCTGAAATAGTGCATAGGAATAGCAAAATTTCTGATTTTCATAGTTAATAATCAATGAAAATAGCACTTGTATCAATGCAGTCTTGATCTGCATTTTTTCAGAAATTGAGATAGACTGGCAGTAGTGAAATTAATGTGGATTTGTACTGGCAAAATCCAGCTTTTATCTGTACATTATTTGTACACTGTGTTAGTTTTATTTCAAAGTTAACTATAAAATGTTGCTTTGTTTATTGCGTTATTGCATCTTGGTTTTACTCTTTTTGGTTTACTTGGTTTTAAAATTTTCAATGGGGAAATTAATAAAAATTGGCATATAAATTAACTGCTGTGATATTAATATATGACATTTTTTATAAAAAATCATGAAGCCAGCATAATAAATTAATGTTGAGGTCTTGATGATTCTCCTGGTTCTATATTATCACAAGCATTTTAATATTATTAGTGACTTTGAAATACTCTAAACTTTCTCTGTAACCCAGATCAGCAGGTTATGTGAATGACTGTAACCCCAGCCTGGAGTTTCTCTGCTTCCTTTCAGTCTTTTTTCTTTTCCTGGTTAATTCATGCTTAGGTCAATGCTACACAGGACATGAAAAAAAGCCCAGAGTGGCTGTCCTTCCATATCACAGTCCAAAATGTCATTTATGAAATTACTCATATAATAGCAGTTGTCATAGTTGTTTGATAAAGTTTAAAATATGCTCTAAATTCCTTCTGAGCTGAGTACCAATCACCCCAGACACTGGAAAGAAGAAGACAGGGATATTAGGAAGTCTTTGCAATTTCAAACATTTTAGAAGCCTGAAGAGCTCCTATTCAGGTGGTAGTCTTTTTTTTTTGTCCTATATATTTTAAATCCTAACAGAATTTGAGATAGATCTTCTCCTGTATCTACAGGCTGGTAGGATGGGAATTCTCAGGAACTGACTGTGGTTTCCTGCTACTGAGAACCATTGTTTTCTGGTGCTGGCAAGAATTGGAGGAGTCTGATAAAATCATAGTACTGGGTCTTTTTTTCTTCCTGAGAAATATTATTCCATGATTAATAGGATATTTTTCCTTTCAAGTGTGGAACCCAGCACCTTTCCAAAGGCTGCTCAAGTCTGGCATGTGTGATACAGTGCTGCTCTACACGTCTGGCTGCAAGAGACATGATGTCAGCTTTAGTAATACCTTCCAGCCATGTTATCTTGCTGCTTTTATATTCTGCACCCAGACATTTGGAATTCCGCATCAACTGCTAAAACACAATGTCCAGATTGGAGACCCATTGATCATTTTAACTGCTTGAGTGGCCAGAAGTCACCCTACTAATCGTTACTGCCTTTAATCACTATCATTGTGCTAATTACAGGCTGATATTCTCCAACTTCTCAAAAACGCTGAATGGTTGAAAGTGAAAATAGTACAACGCAAGCAAATTCGGTTCTGAAATTTTTTCCTTATTCGGTAAGAACCACGAGAAGCTCTAAGAATGACAATAAATTTACCTCACCCTAGAAATGTTTGCTGCAAAAAATGGAAACCACAAATAAAAAATTAGAGCCCCCACTTCTCTTCCACCATTTTTTTCCATAATTAAAAGCCTTCAGATTTCTTTTCAAAATAGAGTATCTGGTAATGCTCTCTGTTACAGATATTTTAAAATACATGTTAGCAACTCTGACATTTATATAAAAAACATAAAGATTCCAAGCCCCTCAGTGCATATACTTGCATTTTTTTCAACTTTTACAAATGTTAAGCAGATTTAGGAACTGGGAAGTGACTACTGTTTGTTATGAACTGTATTCATAAATCTGCCTTGGATGGACCTAAAGTAGATATGAGTAAATGACTAATGGACCTGAATTATTGAACTGTTACTTGCAGTTCATAAATAACACAGTTTTCTTTAAAGCTGCCTATATTTTGTATTGTAAGCTTAGGATCCAAAAGCTGCTGCATCCGAGTGAGTTTGGACTAAGAAGCTTTTTCAAAAACTGCCAGAGCAGGAGATGTCATATATTAAAAAGTAAGAAGCATTTCTATGCCACAAGGAATAAGCACATTCCTTTTGACATGTTTATCTTTAAAATAGAGTTATATGGAATACACTGTGTCTCTTCCAGACTTGTTTCACAAGTCCACTGGACTGGAGGACAAACAATTTCAAAGAATATAGCTTGATAAGAATAGAAAATAATATTTCAATTATGCCCCTGTTTTTCCAGTGCTCATCTTCAAGAACTGATCAAATAATACATTAACCTCACAAAATTTACTAAAGCTGGTATTACATACAATTGTCTGCAATTGAATAGCAGTAGCCTCTCCAATAAGCACTTATGTATATATATATGTATATATATCTTTAAGAAAACCATGGTATGAAATATATTTGTGACTTGTTTCTTCTTAATAGCTTATTTCTTTCTCTAATAACTTAAATTCGTGCTAAAAACAGTTATGTAAAAATTGTTGTAAGGTAGCATATCTGTTTGTATATAACCATCCCTGTAATCTTTTATTCTGTATATGACTGCATAGAGCTTTATACAACTGTTTGGTTCAGCAAAATTTTTTCTTCCAACTCTGTTTCTAAAACTCTTCCCCAAGTTGCAGCAAGGCATATTTCTTGATGTTTATTGTTTGAACTTTGATCGGTGGGAGAATTATTTTCAGTTAGATCTTATTGTAAAAGGTGCAAACAGCTCTTGCAACGGTGTTACTGATGTTTCTGCCCATTCTTTTTTAACTAGTCTCTAATTATTTCTGCAAACTGAGCATTTCTACCTTCCACATGAGTAAACAGTGCCTCTGAGTTCTCTGTTAACAACCAAATTGCAGGAGTAGTTTTGTGAGGGACAACTATGTAAGCTTCATTCAAGAAGTTGTTACTGGACCATAAAACCAGCATTTTTTAAGGGGATGTACAAAATTGAATCTACGGCTGGTGTCTACAACTAGTTTCTACCTTGCTTTTCCATACACATTCATCCATTCCAGGTTTATTATCAATGAACTTCCCCAATGTCATTATCTCCATTTAGATGTAATGAAAATTGAAAAGTGTTCTTGCACATATATCCTATTCTCTTCATCCAGCATATTTTCTGATTGTGTCAGATAAAGAAATTAGTTATTTTAGGCATGGCTCTATACTGCCATTTTGAGGTTCATGATTCTGTTACCTTCTGCTGATAACATGCATTTCACCAGGAAATAACAAAAATGTTTTTTCATTTGGTTCATCTTCCTCTCAGATGTTAAGAAATAGACATTTACAAATTTGCCTAAAGAAATTTCTAAAAATATATTTTGTTTCCATTTTTTGGTGGAGTTTTTGCTGTTGCCTCTGACAGTAACTACCAAGAGAATGAAATATCCATCATGGACATTTCTGTAAACATTTTAAGCCCTTTTGGGGTAGGACCCTCTCTGATTTAACAGTCAGAGGAATATTGGTAGAGTGCTTAAGAACTATTTTATGACTGAGCTGATTCAAGAAGCTCTGCATGTGGATTAAAATTTACTTTCGATGTTCCTCTCAGGATAAGAAAAGAATATTCCAAATATTTTATGAGCCACTCAGCATGTCTGCTTTAGGTTTTGAAACTTTTTTGCAGAATAGTGTTCTGTTAGAATATTCATTGAAAATTTTCTTTAAATCTTTTCCTAATGTGAGTCCATATTGCTGTTCTTTTGTGTCTGAGGAATAGAGAAATTTTATACAACGTAACACTCCATTTCAAAATAATTTTGAAGAGGAATATTTTCCTTTTCACTTCTGAACTTCTTGTTATTATACCATATAATAATTTCATTTAAAATATAAGATATTTTTTAAACTTTGATAGAAAAAAATTAACTTATCTGTTTTTCCCATCAGAGTTTTGACACTTGACACTATTTCCTCAGCTCATGATGAAACCTGTGTGTTTCCTCTAAGCTTGGGAGAGCACCAAGCATGTAGGCTTGGACACAAGCCCTTTCTAAATATAAGCATATCTAAGTAGTGTAGTTCTACCCAGGACATACTAGAGCCTAGAGGACTCCTGTTTGCTTATTTTAGTGTCTCTGCTCTCTCACCCTTAAGAACAGGATTTTTTGCATATAATTACCCACAAAAGGTTAATCTGGATTTAGCACAGGGATTTAGGGAAAAAAAGTGGTTAATCATTAGAGGTATTCAGGGTATAATGCAGTGAAGAGACATGTTCAAAATTGATATTAAGCACGTGATGCTGGTAAAGGTAATACTTGTTTAAACCTTGGCTGTGATAAATTGCAGCAAAGTTTTCCACCTGAATCAGGCTATAGTGACTCAGAATTACAAAGAAAACTATTTTGGCATCATAGTTGATCAGAAGCAAAGTATGTCAATTACTTTTTTACACTACAATTTTAAATTTGTAATATTGGATAGCGCAGCATACACTTAACAGATAGGAGCTATTAAAAAATAAAATATATCAGAATAGCTCAAGTACTGGGATTCAGAATTGAAGAACTAATCAAAGCCAGGATCTTCGGCACTGCACCAAACCCCAGTGACTCAGCTAACAGCTCTGAAAATGGAGAAAGTCTACCCTCCCATCCTGCAGGAAATAAAAATTGAAACAGGACCTTTCTGTGATAATTACTCCAGCATAGTGCCCAGATTTCAACTCCATTTGACAATGGCACAAACAAACTCTCTATCTGCTCCTTGCTTCTGATTTCCCTTAATTGGCAAGAAAATGATAATAAAATTGTCTGACAGTGTAGACATAATATAATTCAAGTTTTCTACCCGATATGTTTCCTGGGTGCCTTACTTAGCAGTCATCAGTACTCTGCCAGATCTGCAACAAAGACAAAAGCCAAAGCCTGCTACTCCTGCTTCTGGTTTTAAGCCAAAGAAAATTAAGAATTTTTTTCCCTAGGAAAAACAATGCAGAATATATCTTTATTTTAAAATTTAAAGAAGAAAAAAAAATTGTCAGGAAATCAGGAAATCTATTTGCTTTGCAATCTTTCTCACACAGAGGTTCCCCAAAGGTTGGAGGTCTCTGTCCCTCAGGGAAGCACAGCAATGCTGCTGGGGAGGGAGGGTACTGGGAACAAATAGCTGGAGAAACATTTAAAGATGCTCAATTACTACTCATGAAAAAATAATAAATCTGAGCACAGAGGATCCTTTATGATCAAGTAAGTCAAATGAAGACATATTGGCCAAATGAATTTTGTGTTTACCTGTCCGTGGTGCAGAGTTCAGCTTTTTATTTTTCCAGAAGAGCAGCAGTGTTTGCAAACATGGGGTTTTCATGACTCATTGCCTAAACTATGAAGCACTTTGTCTTCTCCTTAATAGCTTAAGCATATCCCAAACAATTCTCTTTGATTGTGGTCAAAATTCAGAACACCAGAGCTTAGTCTATACAGTCTTAATATTTTATATTATTGAATTTTCTTCTGCTATCTGTACTCCTCACAGATTTCACTGTTTAAATTGCTGGCCTGTCTCTGTGGAGTGAATAATGCAAGAAACTGAGTGAGAAGGAAAACAAATTTTTTTAGAGCTTTTGTACATGTTTCTTTTTTAAAGTTTCCTGTTGGCTTGGGCACATTGTGTTTCTCTGTATCACATCCTTTTAGAGCCATATGTGGAAGCAATAAAGTGTATCCTTGCCTTCAAAGATACGGGGTGTTTGTTTAGCCAACTGACTAAGGAAAATACTATGAAGCCATTAACAAATATGGTTTTATGTGGTCAATTAATCATAGAGAGCAGGCTGCAGAGCACAGCTCAGGAAATATTAGTCAGCACAGCACTGGGTAGCCGTCAGTGGCTGATCCCAGGATTTCTTGCCAGGGGAAGGCAGACAGCACATTAGTGACAAAACACACCAAGCCTGCCAGCTCTTTCCATTCAGATTAGATTTCCAGCCCTAGAAATGTTTGCAGATATAGGTGATGATATGAAGACTGATGAAATTCTAGAGGAAAGTTTTCTTTCCTTAGACCAAAGATGTGCCCAATAAAGTCACAGCCCGTTTCCTCTCCATATTACCTCAGTGTGCCTCAGTCAAAAGTGGAGTGTTTCCATCACCAAGCACATGTACAACATGCACTAAAGAAAGAAACATATTTTGCAAGACTGTGAAGTGCACATGCCTTGAACACTTCACAACCAAAACACTTGAAGATAATAATTTTTTTTCTTCTTTTCAGTAAAGAAAGGATTTATGTTTTCCTAACAGATGCTGTCCTGCATAAGTTATGCCTGAAGATGATTGCATTATCAGGCTAACAGATTTACCTGTCCTGTGGAGAGAGTGAAAGTTTAAGAGGAAAACAAGACAAGTAATAGCCCAATTATGCTATAGAAGAAAAGCTTAGAAGGAAGCAGTCTTTTTCAGACTTGGATGAAATTCACAGAAACAGCATGTGATTTTAAAATTCTCTTATTTTCACAGGTAAAATTAGAAAGAGTTTCATTAAACATTGAATATTATTGTGTTTTGTTATGTCTGCTCCTTTGGGAACTGAGTTTTATGAGTTTTGAAATATTTCCAAATATTTATGATTTTTTTTGTCTTCTCAACCTCTAAGATTTGGCAAAAGTGTTTTTTTTCCCAGGTACCTTATCAACAGCGTGTGTTAGACTGGCAATTTTCAATCTCTGATCTAAACCAACAGTTACATCACAGTAGGAATTATCCATTTGATGGAACTGCAGCTCCTGACACAGCTGCTCTGATGCCCTCCTGGCACGGGCATTCCTTCTGTGCCACATCCCCTCGGAGGGCTGGCAAGCTGCACAAAGACACTGCCTGCACAACTTCATCTTTGCTTGCTTCAGAAGCTGGAATCTGTTGCTGAGTGAATTCATTAAGAGAAAGCTGGGCCCCAGAGTCAAGTTATAAAAGTATAAAACCCAGGGATTAGCTACAGTGCTCATAAATCTCTATGGGAAGATGTGCACATTACCAAGTCTACAATTCAACTTGATATATAAATGTGATTAATCAGGCTAAATAGAGAAGTCTATAAAGTAGCTTGGCTCTACTGTCAACAGAGATACAGTCAATATAATCAGTGGAGTATAAGACACAGTTCATTTGATTTTAAAGATGCTGTTTAAAATTTGCCAAATTAATTACTTTTAACTGTGCATTATATTTCCTTCTGTTGACATAAAGGCAGATAGCTCAAAAATGGGAAAACTGTTCAAACAAATAATGCCAAAAACATGGAAATCAAAGCCAAAAAATGGAAAAGTTCAAACAGAATAACCATAAAATCTAAAAAAGGATACAATTTGGCACCTTGAAATTATTCTCAGTACTGATAGACAGTTAATACTGATTAACAGTTAATAGTGTTATTAAAAGCACTTATTTGTCATAGTTAATATTTGTTTTTAATTCCCATCTTTCTCTGCTTCAATGAATATAGGCAGCTTTATTGAAGCATACCAGAGAGTTAACCTTTCATTCACTATCCTTCACACAGGACTCAAAGCTAGAATTAAATTCAAAGAATGCCATGAAGAAATAGATCATTCTGTGTCTGGGATTGTATTCAGAAGATTTGTGGTGAATATAAAAAAGGTTATAGAGGTGTAGCTGCCCAAGAGCAAGAGATCATCTTTCTTGAACTGAACCAGGAAGGCCTTATGGAAACAAAAGCTTCACATATATACATCTTTATGTTCTATATCTTCTAAGACTTAGAGTTTCTCCAAACTCTGCTGAAGAGAGCAAAAAATTGTCGTTCTGTTATTTTAACAAAACCTCGTTATTTTTCATTACAAATTGTTTTAAGTGTGGCAACACTGCTGAGTCTGAGCAACGATGCCTGTTCCATGATATATTGGGGTTTTGTGGATGACCTTGTCTGTTCAGCTCTGCCACTAAAAAGGACTGTCACTGGTTCCATTATAAAGTGCAGAGAGTGTGATAGAAACACACACCAGTAACTCTTCTACAAAGATTTTAAAAGATCTCATCTCTGGTATTCTTTTTGCACAACAAATGAAATTTTGCAGATCATTAGTCCAGAATGTGAGCTAGTTGTTTGACAAAATGAATTAAAAAGTCTAGGATTATTTCATGCAGAAAAGTATAGTCTGCACGTGTGCAGTAATTATTTTCTGTAGAAATTCATAAGCACTACTGTGTCTGCAGACTTGCACTGCATAATTAAAGATTCTGCATGTGGCACTGTATGGACATTAGTGTTATGCAGCCTAAAAGCTCTGAATTCACTCTTGAAATATAATGAATATATGACAGATGAAAGAGTTCTGCAAAAACAGAAAGCTGCTCAAACACCTGCTGTTGCCAAAATACAGCAAGCTTCTTACCAAGGAATTTCCTCTTGTGTTAAACTGTACAATGTCCTTGTACTGGATAAGGGAAATATAGAAGTTATCTTTACAGCTATGAAAATCAACTCTGAATTTCAAAATATTACAGATAAAATTAAGTATCATTTTATTTCATTAGAATGCCTGTTATACATGTTGCATAAATTTCTGCTGTGAGAGAGCAAGAGGTCATTTATGGCTTCTAAATTTACATGTTATGGTCTACCACGTTGAATTAATTCCTTAATACATATAACTTATGGAAATCAACCCAAGTAGTCTGTCTGACATCATATACAGTCCGGGCTGTTTATTTACTCATCTTTCCAAAGCAAATGAAAGTTGTAATTTTCTTTTCCCATTCCTCCCTTCTCCCCAGTACTTCACAGACATGAGCTAACTAGGTTTGAATAGTGACAACTGCTCCTCCCATTTATCAATAGCAAAGCATTCCCTTTGTATTCAAAGGTGTACAAAAGCCAATTTTTAGTTCAAGAGAGAGATGTGAACTTCTCTTTAACAGCAAAAACCCACAAAAAATAAGAGTGCTTTGAGGAATAATAAAATTATTGTATTTCTTCTTCTTTTGCTTTTGCTTTCAGTATTTTATTGAGGTTGTCCCTACTAAAATGCTGAGGCAGTAGCAGAAATATTTTCCTTTAAGGATTAAAATCCCTGTTGTACCATAGCAGGGCATTTAAGAAATAACACATAATTATAGGCAGCTTTTGTTAAACAAAAAAACTTAAAATAAATGATTTGTAGGAGTAAAGAGTATATGTTTGTATGTGTTTTCTGAATAGGACACTTACTAAGATTTTAATTTTCTGTCAAGGACAATTTGCCATATCAAGATTAATATTTTATGATTCATTTACCAAGTGTGACTGAGGCAACTGACATTAATTTAATCTGTGATTGTGAGCATTAGTATTCATAAAGAATCAGAAGCACAAATGGAACCATTTAGTCTTTCTTTTCTTCTGAAGTGATGGCTTTATGTTGTGTAGTGAAGATCACATTGAGTCGTAGACTTTTAAATAAATGTTGAAATAGAAATACTGAACTGAAATAATAATCCTTGGAAAGATTTAGTGCTGCTCCTTAGAGATAGACTTGAGTGAAATACTGTAAAAATATATACAATTTTAATATTTATTCTCATAAAGCAGTGTTTAACCTCAACAGGCCTTGTCATTTTTCATTTGGCTCGGGACTTAATTTTGAGGGGAATTCTAACCTGGATTTAGAATGAATTGGGAAAGGGATGGGAAATAGTTAACATAAAGTAAACTCATTTTTATGTGTCTCATATTCTACAGAACATAAAAGCAAGACCAAGCACATTTTGCCAAATCAATAGTGCATAAAAACCCCCTATATTTCTTAAAAACAAGACAGCATCATTGTAAACACACATGAAACTACAAGGTGTTTAGTGTTAAATGGGACACAGGAGCATAGATAACCCGGATCTGAAAATGAAATTTGTTAATTAGGCTTCCCTAACAACTTCGCCCTAAATAGAAATGCAAAGGGAGGAAGGACATCATCAACTAAAATGCCACTTCCATTTCCTTTCTGCAGGGCTTTGAACTTGAACTTCCTCTGTATGTCAGAGATTTAGCAGGAGGATGAAGTGCTCTGGCTGTGCATCTGCTCAGCACAAAACCTGACAGCACTCTGGCTGCACCACTCTGAACCACAACACTGTCCCAAAAGTGCTGAGGCTGGCCTGTCAGACAGCATGAAGGGACAGATGTTCTTGGTGGTGATGTGATTTGCACGTTAATGCAACACCTGTGAGCTTAAGAGTTTCTCCTGACTCCTACAAGTGTGGTTGGAGAAAAACCATCAGCAATGGAACTGGTCAAGGAAACAGCATTCCAAGAAAAAAACTGCACAGAGCACCTACTGAGGACTTTATCAAAAACTCTCTTATAGGTCTTCAAGTAACAGACTAATGCCTGTCAAATATGCCTTCAGGTGCAGCAAATAAGGGATGTAACCATTTAAGATGCAGAAGAAGTAGAAATCCAAGGAATGACTAGAACCTAGAGAATTTATAGATTTCAACAGGAAATACATTCAATGATATAATGATTTAATCACTTCATGTTTGATCTAAGGTTAATCCTATATTCCAGTACCAATTTTGCATTTCAATCTAGACAACCTTCATCAACTGCATGTATTATTTTTTAAGTTCTGGCTCACAAAACAGTAGAATGATTTTGAAATTATGCTGCCTGGGAATACAAATATTGAGAGTTGCTGTCTGTGTAAAGCCAGCTAATTAAGTAAAATGCTGATTCTTTAATTTTCGTAGACATAGCCATATGACACTAACAATAGCTTAGAGACAGGAGATGGTAGAGGAGACAGGGAAGAAATTTCTAAGCTGAAAAGTGAAAATATATGTGCTTATTTAAGAGAAACTCCTTTATCTGGGTGTACTGAAACAACCAAGAATATAATTGTTGTATTTGTACTCCTTCAAAGGGAATAATAGACAGAATCTATACAGTAATGGGTAGGCAGATTAATTCCATTAAAAATATGTCACAGATAAATTGTGTGCCCAACTGTATCCATATTACATATATTAATCTAGACTACAAAAAAAGATTCTACCTTTATATAGTTCACAGTGGGATCTCTTTTTTCCCTAAAATCATTCTCATATTCCCTATATATATTACAATCTGAATTCACAAAGTAGGAAATCTGTATTTAAAGAAAATACAGCCTAGTTAATTCTTAGTTCTTTCCATATGTTAAAACACATAAATTTGTATATTATAAAAATATTGGGAATTATTAGGAACTTATGGCTGAAATTTTTGCATGAAATAGAACATAGGGTGAATTACTGAATTAATTCTTGATGGTATCAGACAATAGGAGAAGGAATTAATCCGTCTCAGGAAGAACGTTTTCACCTAAAGAGTTGTCAAGTATCTGACACCCCTAGCAGTGCTCAAAAAATTTGATGTGGCACTTAGTGATGTGGTTTAGTTGATATGGAGGTGTTTGATGATAGACTGGGCTTGATGATCTTGGAAGCCTTTTCCAAGCTAAATGGTTCTATGCTCCTATAATTTTGATTTTACAACATTTCTTTTTAAGTGATGGCTTTTCCCAAACACATCACCACCAAGAGGAGGATTTGCACTATCATTTGAAGTTAACATTTAACAGCTGCAGCAGGGTGAGCCAGCAGCCCTTTCTTTGCCTTCCTTTCATCTGTTCCAGTCAGCAAACTTCCACGGGATTTGCATGCAGAGAAAGCAAGCCAGCAGTGCCCTGCTGTCACGCGTTGGCAGGATTCATTGGTGAGAGCAGAAAAAAGTTTACAGAGTTTGGAGTTAAAACCAGCAGTCCCCTTCATATATCTAAAGGCTTACATCCCCTTTTTAAGGATCAACATCCAGACTGTACTGAAATTAAGGAGTGAAATGTCCTCTTGAACTGGGACCAAAGCAGCCTGAAGAGTAGGATAACAAAAATGAGTGTGGTTTTCTGCGGTGTAACAGCACTAAGGCACTTCAAACACCATATTATAATGGCAGATTCCTTAAAAAGAATGAAGTAATGCAGTTTGTCAGCCTAAAGTTGATTTAAATTTTAGGTTGGGTTTTGGGGTGTAGACTGGTATTTTTATTTGGAGATAATTTAGCTAAAATAAATTATCCAGTTAGAAGCACTTTCAACAGATTGGAAATTCTCGCCTGAGGTTAATCTGTCAGAAATTGAAACAATGCCTCTGCTATGTGAGGAGGGAGTGAAAAATCCTTCTCATAAATATCTTCAAAAATCTTTCCATTAATGCCTCTACTATTTATGATGGAATAGTCATTGAATTTTGAACCTCAGAAACATCTGCCAAGAGTTCTGGTTTTAGAGTGTTGCACATAAATGGGAAAGCCCAAAACAGTTGGGTGCTTTAATCTGAAGCCTTTTTTCCATCATACTTATTGCAGTGTTCTCTATAAATACTATTTGTGGAAAACTGCTTACTGTAGTGTTCTTCCATTGGTCTCAATTCATCAATATCTGTTCTTCCTTTTCATCTGGGACCACAGCATTCTTTGTCATTCCCAATGTAATATTCCACACCAAAGAAAAATCTTCACCAAACTCCAAAAAACTGATATTATAAATTCCTAAAAAAAAAAAAAAAAAAAGCAAACTGTAAAAAAACAAAAAAATTAACAAAAAACCAAACAAAAAACTCAAAAATATTTAATAGCAACAGCATAAATATTAACATAGATAAATATGATCTTATAACTTCACAGAGGCTGTGTCATAGTACACGAGGTTTTGCATAAGTAAAGGGATATAATTTTTAATTCTTTTGTTACTTTGTTATACATCTAAGAGTGACTCAAAATAGGAAAAAAGCCACAGTGCTGACATGCTAAATTGACTGCATAGTTATCAAAATATAAAGTTTTATTTCAAGTACACCATGTACCTCCAATTTTCCATTGTTGACAGCAACGTTGCCATGCAGTCAGAGGGGAGGGGTGAGCCACGATGTGGTGACTTCAGTCAGACTTTCTGACACTTTTATGTTCCAAATTTCTCAAACATACAGACCAAACAATATTCTCTGTAATTTTTTTATTCTTTCCAGGCATGTTCCATGCTCCTTTACCCAAAGCATAAATAAGTTTCCTCTTAAAAAAAAAAAAATTAACAAAAATTAAATATAGTACTCTCCTTGGCCATTTTGCCTTTACATAGTTTTTAGTCTAGACATATCCTATTAATATCTATTTACTTTGGGCATGTTATGATGCTCCAGTTCAATGATACTTTACATCAAGAGTGAAATTTGACACCTTTAAAAAGCTTTTTCAGTTTCTTTCACTTTTATCAAGGGAATCAAGGAGCCAATGCAAATATGATGTTGTATGAGGGCAGAGGATCTGGATAAACCCTCCTGATACAGTTTAGAGGTCCAGGTCCTTGTAATCCTGACCCACCAAAATATAAGTCACACACATGCTACTATTGTGGTATTTACAGAAAAGAGTGCAAACCTGAGGAACCAAAGTCTATGGTGGATTATTTAAATAAATTCAGTGTAATTCCAGGCAGATAGTAATTTGGTAATTCAATCCTTTAGGGACCATTGTAACTTTCAAAAAATAAAAGTGAAATTATCATCTCATGATGGAAAAATCTCACTCCATACCCATTTAAGACAACACAGAATCTCATATTTCCATATTTGAAACAGATAATAAAGGTTCTGAACATATTAATTGCTAAATCTTCTCATTGCATCCTCTCATTACAGTGGAGAACTGTTGCCACTCACTGCAACATTTCCAGATTAATTTTGCACCCTGGATGAGTTCAGATAGGCCTGGGCTCAAGTTACCTTGTACACAGTAAAAGCCATAACTATGATAGGATTGTTGCCACAAGTCTAAGTTCCAAAGTTCCAAATTTTACTCAGCTCTGGGTGATAAAGAATTATGCATTTACATATGTCCTGAATTTAATCTTTCTGATCCTGCCAGTTTTTGTTAGCTCTGTTTGGATTATTTTAGAATATTGCTCATTTCCCTTCCTATTACTTTCCAACAACATGCAGTTTTTATGATTTTGTCTGACAGCTTTGATCTTGATATTTGAGATCCCTAGATTAGCAGAAGTCTTAAATCCATAGTTTGCATATGTAAATTCTTATAAATTTTATATCTTACTTTACTAATTTTTTTCATTACTGATTTTTACAGCTGTCTAAAAGTGAAGTTTGTCCTGAATGTTGCGTGTATTCAACTGCTCAAAGAGCAATTGATTTGAATATTGTGTAGATTGTAGATTTCTAGCTAATCTTTGGAATTCAAATCCTTAGGCCATTCAGTCCTGTAATTTTGTTCTTGCTGCTAAAGAATTTCTTGAGTAAGTTGGTTGCATGTCAAGAGTGATGCTTCAGATTTTACCTCCAGGTTTCTGTAAGCATCCACGCTGAGAAGAGTAATACTACCTGGGATCAAATAGGTTTATTTCTCCTTTTGCAAATTTGAATTCTGAAACTCAGCATGAGAGCTGCAAGTGTTTTCTGTGTCAGGGTGGGAAAGTGGCCAAAAAAAATTTCAGGATCATTAAAATTCAGCAAAACTTCTTTTTTCACAGAGAGCAGTGCAATGTCGGGTGTATATTAATGCACCAGGTACACTGTCAAGTCTGCAGAGGAGCACCAAAGGCTCAGAAGGCTTCAGTAGGGCTGTCACCAGCCTTATTTTGGGCAGACACTGGCAAAAGCAGTACTGCACAGCCAGACCCATGCTGAGCAACGGGGAAGTCTGCCAGATCTGCTCATAAAGCAAATAGAAATGGTGTTTTAATGGAATGACAGAGGTAGAAAAAATAAATGCTTCTGAGAAATGAAAAATTAAAGGAACTGTTGTAAAAGTTTAAAATACTCTAAAGTTCAAAGATGGAAAGGTGAAGCTGGGAGTGAGCACAAACTGAAGGGAGCTATCAGCTTTTTCCACACAAATCGCTGGGATCGTATGACACAGCACTGAAGACATATGGCTGTAATAAGGAAAAATGATGTAACTGGGGATAACTGAAAGTTAGCCATATTAGGAAACTAACTGGATTATATAAATACTCCAGAGCCATTAAGTTTATAGAAAGGATAGTTTATATAATGGGAAATATTTATAGACTTAGACCTCCTGGTTATGTAGAAAGAACGGGATGGAAAGTATTGCAAATGTCAGCTATACCTACCCTTACACAGAGCAGTGTAAAATTTTGTATCAGTCCAAAATATCTTCAGGCTCAAAGTACAAAAGCATTGTTTCAAAGAATGCTAAGATAGTATAATTTATGTTATATATTTTATTTTTATAATTTATTATATTTTAATTCTGTTTGGTAGCTCATTTTATTTTCTCTGAAAACTGTAAGATTTTTATGATAATATGTTTTCTTACTTCCTTCTGAAAAGTGCCTGGACTGTCTTAGTTTCATAAACACATACATCCACAGAATTGTAGAATGGTTTGGGTTGGAAGAAAGCCTTAAAGTCTGTAGAATTATCCCCTTGAGCTTCTGTTCATTGAGAATTAAATTCTTATTCCTTCAGGGGCTGAATGTAAGGATTCAGGTGTGAGATAGGGTGAAGTAGGTTAATTACTGCAGCTTTACATGTAAGTCTGGGTTTACTAGACTGTGGCTTTGCTATTCAAAGCAGATCTCCTTCATCAAGATAACATTCTCAATAAATGCATGGAAGTGTTAAAAAATATGTAGATGTAATGCTTAGGGACATGGTTTAGTAGTGGACTTTGCAGTGTTAAATTAATGGCTGGATTCAATGATCTTAGACTTCATTTTCCAACTTAAATGGTTCTTTAACTTTATGACCCAGTGTGGCTCAGATGTCTATCCAAAGTCTTAATGAAACCTAAACCCTCAAATGGATTGAACATATAATTTGACCACGATTCAGCAATCATTCAGATGTCTACAGAATTCCCATGAGCAACTCACCTGTCACACAAGCCTTGACCCAGGGCAGGTTTCCTATCCAGCAAGCATGAACTTACATGTGTAAGTCTCACTGAAGTCATTAGATATTGACCTTCCTGTTGTGATTGCCAAGAACTTCTTAGACATCGACTAATGTGCTTTGTTAATGGTATTAATGTTAACATTTCATCATGTAAACGAGTTTAGTGGCACAGAGATAAGGGAAAAAAACCTCACACCTCTATCATCACTGATATTGTGCTATTAACCTGCTATTGCACTATTAACCTGCTATTGTGGCTGCTATTCACCAATATATGTACAAAGATAGTCAATTTCAACTCCATCTTTAGAGGATTCATGGCAAAAATGTTAAAAGTTCTTACTCTTTTCAAAAGAAGCAGCATACAGGGTAAAATAAGATTTTAGTGTTACAGTGATATTCTCCAGTTCATGACCATAATGACTTTGCCTTTAAATCTTGAAATAAACTCCATAGATTTGAAAATGCCAAAGATACTTTATTAACTAAGAAGAAAAGTTGGAAATTGTATTTTCAGAGAAAAACTAGGTGAAAGAATTAATTAGCCAGCTTTTGGTAATACTGGTAATTTTATTTACATTGACAGAAAAGCTTATGATCAAATGAGATACACAGCTTCTTCTTCCTTTTGTAGAAAATCTGCTCCAATTCAGGAGCTAGCGGGAGTTTTCTTAGCAAGTATAACTGATGGTATGTCCATTCCTGACAACTGAAAGGAGCTATATGGGCTTTTCAAATTAAAGAAACTTTCTGAGTTCTACATACTTCAGAAAAATATCAGATGGAAGAGACAAGTTATTCAAGAGTTAGGGTCACTGGCAAATATGGAAAATAATGCCATATATTGACATCAGTGGTAAGTTTTCTGAAATATACTAGTGTAGAGAAACAGCCTAGGATAAGGGGTATAAACAGCACCTATAGAAGATTTTCTTCAGAATAATATTTGAACAAACTCACCGAATAAAAATAAGAATGAACTGTTTCTTATCAATACAGCTAGTAACTTTTTTTTTTTATTTTTCAGAATTGTGCTAGAATTTAAAATATAAAGCATTTACTGAGAGGAAATTTAGAGAAAACCCTTCAAAAGGCATCTCTATGAAAGGAATTGCATACTTTTTTATTCTTGTTTATAAAGACTATTACAATTAGTCCAGATTGGGGTGGAAATGAAGGAATGAAGTTAGGAGGGGGATTTACAATTAATTTCCTGCTGATCTAACTCTAGTGGCAAGATATAATCAATCTCAATCACATTTGAGGTTGTGTCACCACAGGGCTTTTAAGTAGGTCAGCATATGATTAACATTTGTCTGCATTAATAAAATATCCACAAAACCTCCAAAATTTCATGGACTGTCAGTCACATCAAACTCAGCTAAAGCTTTCATGACAAATTTATAATGTGGGACAAATGAGTTGCAAATTTTCCATGTTTTGAGTAGTCTTGTAAAAATGAGAAACAGATATGAAAATTTCAGTGTTTGCATGCCAAATTCTGAACAGACTCCTGAGAACCAAATGGGCAAATTCCATCCAAGAGGGCCTTTGGTGGCATTAGGTGAAAGAATAACATTATATTAGCGATAGATGTGTGTGTTGCAGGTTGTAACCAAAGAAAAGGTGAAGAAATCCTAGTTTCCTAGTAGGAAATTAGTGAATCCAAGTATATGGGCAAACATTCAGTTCAAGCCTCTCAGATAATGACAGTCTTGCTATGAGCATCTGGTTTTAAAGCCAAGAGAACACGGTCTTCTTGTCAAAATCTTATTTACACCCACAGCCATCCTGTCATTAGGGGTTTTTGAGACATTTTAAAAGTAATGGAATTAGCACAATCCAAAGAAAATAATCTCCACCCTTTCTTGTACCGAGTACAGATAATTTTTCTGTGCGTGTGTGTTTTATTTGTTAACATCTCTGCTCCTAGCAAAAAGACAGTTCTACCCACAGTATGTTTGACATGAAAAAATATCCAAGAGGCACATTCAAGGTGTTTCCTGCTGTTGGACACTCCATCCCCTTTGCATAAAAGGATCAACACAGCAGCACCTGGAAATAAGATGTCACACAAAGCAAACGCAGGGCAGGTGGAGCCCTCGGTGACAAAGCAGCTCTTGCTCATAAATTACCTTTGCCAAATGTCTGCATGCTCCTCGGGATTCTGGCTGATGCCAGTAGAAGTGTGGCTAATTCAGGGATAAATTCAGTATTGTTTGGCTCAATGCTTGAAGCATTTGATTCCAAAGTACTAAAACATATTTCCCAAGGCTCAAACAGCTACACCAGTTCAAATAAGATTTACAGTGTAGGTCGGTTGGAGATGGAATGGGTCAAAATCAGATGCCAAGATTAGTTCATTTTAAGAGTAAAAAAGCTGTTACATTCCTTCAACCAAGTCTTCCCACAAAATGTCTCAGCCCTCACGCACAAAATGAAAAAAGGATAAACCAAAAGAAAATACACACACACACACAAAAAAAAATGAAGTGCACTGGAGGGAAAGGAGAAGATATAATTAAAAAAAATACTACTGAGTGCTCACCTGAGGATTTGTAAAGAAGAAATGGGTTTCACCTGAAGACTTTTCTTTACAGTTTGAATAATAAAATTTTGGATTCAAATACATCAATGACACCAGGATCTAATGAGAAAAATTGAAGAAACTTTAATATATTTAAGCAACTGTTGCATCTCATCTCATCTGACATCAAAACTGGATTTTCTATTTTATTTTTTCCTTTAGGTTTTCTCAGTGCAATTGATTTAGATATACTGTATACACAGAATACAAGCACAAGATGGAAAAGAAAATTCTATTCTTCTGCATTCTCTGTTTCATTTAATATTATTATTCTAATAAATAATAGTCTAGAGGTATACCTCTATACCTCTGTGAGGTAGCAGAAACCAGTTGAGATTTTGCTGAACACAGTTGTAAAATATCCAGCCTTCAGGACTTTATTTTAAATAACAGTGAATATGGAAGTATTGTAAGGGAATGGAAGAAAGGAGGAATTAAAGTAAAAGAGCAATAACTGTATGTTGTTGGGGGGTTTTATTGTGTTCTAGAAAAACAATCTTTGTATAAAGAAATGTCAGTAGAGGCAGAATGTCATTGTGGCACTGAGGAAAACAAGGATTAAAAACAATGAACTTCTTGCAGAGTTTGGTTCAGCATGTATTTTCATTCTTGTCAACCAAACTTAAATAAGGGGACTTGATAAGGAAGCACTTGTGGCATATTTATATTACACAAGAGACAATGTTTTGAAATAATACGTGTGAAGAGCATTAGGCATGTTAGTGGGGGTTTTTCTGCCAAACATAGCTGCAAGTGGAAAGAAAACAAACAAACAAATGTCTGTGAGTTTTCAGAGAGTGTTAGCTGCTAGGAAGGGGCATTTCAGCCATGAACATTGGTGTAAGCAATTGAATTCCATTAATTTTATTTATGTTTGTTACAACCAGAACAATATATCAAGAGGTGCAGGAGAGACAAAATTAGCAAATTAATATGGTATGTCCTTGTAAATGTTTCGTGTGTATGAGTGCATGAGGGAGATTTCTAACACAACAGAAAAATGCAAAAATATCTTCTCAAACTAGAGTACCCATCCTAGCCTGAAATTGTTTGCTGTGTATTCAGATGACTGAAGAGAAAATAAATCCTGTTCTTAGTTGAAGACCACAAAGGCAAAGAGAGCAGTCAGTCCCCAACAGACTATATTTTCTGGTGGAGCTGTTTTATTTTTTTCATGGTATTCTATAGGCTTTTATGATGCAACTTTTCAGTTTTTCTGCAGCTCTTATTTGCATAACACATATGGAAATATATCAGTTTTATATTGTTCATTTCTTGCCCCACCTCCACTATTTTTCAAGTCCAGCTTTCCTTTTCATTTTTTTCCATTTATATTACATAATAATTTTCCTGGGAGTCCGAACTCTCTAAGGATGGAGTGTAGCATTTGCTGTAGCATTTGGCATTTTTTTTCTGCATTTGGATGCAACAGGTAACTGTAAAAATAGAGTGTGAATGTGACACACATTTAGTAAGTATAGCTGCAATGAAAAAATGGCAACACTGTTTTCATGACTGGTCCCCAAAATATCTCCATGGGTGTCTCAACAGGGACATGAAGGGAAACACAAAAAGGTCCAGCCCATTAATCTGTCTCTGACCACATCCTGTAAAAGGACACCTAGAGGTTACTGGGGCAGAAGAGGCAGGACTGGTGCCCTTTCCCTTAGACTATTTAGTTTCTATATAAATATCCACACATGACAAAGAACATAAGGCATAAGGCACAATACTTTCCACTTTAGCTCCCTGCAGGTCTGACTTATGCAAAGCTTGTAAGCTAAAAAAAGATACTCCCATCTCATCCTTTTTGCATTAATCCTAGTTAAATTCCTGTCCCTTGTCTTCAGTGATTAGTGAGTCTGTGTTTTTGCATTCAGAATAATTGCAAACTTTCTTACACATTGAGTGTTAATTTTCTTTAGCTGAAGCAATTCAGAGTAATCATTGCTTCCCAATGGAATTACTGCTTCTAAAGAATATGCCAAATTAAAGATAAACCTTGACTGCAGTTTTCTATGTTTGTGCTGTCTAATAAATAACTCAGTGGCAATGCACCTGCCTTGTCAAAAATTGTGCATTGGAACTCCCTAAGGAAAAATCTTTCTGAATATTTCAGCATCTTGATGTACAACTACCCTTATCTGTCCCACACTATTCCTCTAGTGAATAACCCAAGGGATGCTACAGTCTGCCATGCTGGTGGTGTGACTGCTCTGAAATGTGCACTGCTGGGCTGAGAAATCTGTCAGCAGAAGCACTCTGGAAGGATAGCCCTGTGCTAAATGATTCATTATGATAGAGTCAGTTAGTTGGTGTGAGCTTCTAAAATAAAATTGCTACAAAACCCTTCTCCCAGCAGACTGGAAAGTGAATGCCAAGTCATACTTTGAAAAAATAAAGAAGCACTCTCCTGATGCCCACAAAGATGTAATATAGTCCATTCTAGATTAATTTCCTCTTCAAAGTCTGAAACATTTTAAGACAAATTAGAGTGCTTGGATTTGTTTGGGTTTTCCCCCTTTTTTCAGGCTCTGAGCAAATTCATTTTATGATTTTATCTCATTCTCTGCTTTTAGTCCTGTGTAGCAAGTTATCACCCAGATATGGACAAGCAAAGTGACCTTTGATTCTTGTTCCTTAGTGCATTGTCCAGAGCTGAAAATCAGAACTGAGCTGGTTTTATCTCTAAATGAACACTGTTGGATTCTGGAAGCTTCACAGACTGGGTATTTCAGTGGAAGTCAGGCTTAATAGACTGCACTGCTGATTCACTAAGACCTTGTCATCTGTTCTAGTTTTCAGCACTGGATTCAAAGAAATATCTCTGCAGCAAAAGCCAAGAGAAGAAGATACAGAATTCCAAGATTACTGTACAGATTACATAAATCAGAGATCTCTTCTTCAGAGCTTTTATATTTGTCAAAAAGAAAAATCAATTTACTCCAAAAAGTAAAAAAACCAAAACAACTTATTTTCACTTAAACCAATCCATCCTCATCAAATGCCGCTCCACAATTTTTTTTCTGTTTTTAAAGACATCATAGCCAAGAATCTGAAGCACAAAATAACTATCTTGTGTGTTGCCATCAAACATATGCCCATGCCCACCACGTATTTGATTGCTAAATTTATCACTAAAGAGGTCTAGAGAAGGAAAATGTTAAGGTTCAGCCAAGTTACCTGAACAAAATCTGATGCAGTAGTGGGTGAAAATTGGTAACAGCCTCACCTGTGGAATCTGCTGGCTCAATGACCTAGAACTGGGACTCACAATTGGGTAACAGAGGATTCAAATGTTACCAACACGGGCACATTCTTAGCTGGTGGCAATTGTGAAAATGTGCAATTTAAGGTTAGCCTTCAGGGAAAGAAAGTTGAGCTACTTTTTCCTATTTTCTGCCACTGTTAGTTTTCAAATGTGGAGTTATAGGCACTCAAATGTTACCCACATGCTCTGCAAAGCTCCTGGTCTTTGGTTCTTCAGCTACTCTCTGATCTCTTGAGGAGTGTTTCAAATAACAAATAGAAAAAAGTTAGCATAGCTTAGTGTAATGAAGATGGGGAAAAGACAGTTTTGATGCCATTGAAGTTGGAGGGTTTTGTGCCCACTGGGAATGTGTTAGGTAAACAGAAAAGGAGAAATAAAGCTGAAAAGTGTCTCCCATCAGTATTCTGCATCTGTGGGAGATGTGTGCAGTGTGACAGCCAACAGTAATGGAATGTGATCACTGACGTGCCACGGGAATAATGAATTCTGTCACTGCCCTTGTTATGCAAGTGCCACAGCTCATTTCTATTCCCTCTGCATTCGGGGGGTATAGACCCAGAATAAGAACACAATAAGAAAAAAATGAATTTGTGCCTCATGTGGCCAGACCAGACATTGTGATTGCATCCTGAAAACTTGATTATACAAACAAAATCCATATATAGAAGATAACTTTGTGCTTATACACTGATTAAAAAAGTGTTATTTGGAGGCTAGTTAATATACTACTGAAATTTTGGTTATTTTCCTAAAAAGCAGAAAATTTTCACTTATGCTTGATGGAAAATTTATGTCAAATTATTTCTCGAGTAACTTTATATAACCACAGAAATATGAAATATATAAGCAGATATATTGGGTCAGAAACTTGTCTGTAATCTGTATTTTGAAAGGAATATGCTTAATGGATAGAACTCACTACCTAGCATTACGACCTATTTATTTAATATCAAATATATGCTGTGAAAAATTATAATTCATCTGGATTTCATGTGGAAGTAACATACTTTTCTAAAGAGCCACAAGAGGGAGTAAAGAGTTACTTTAAGAAAATAAAAGTTTTTAAAAATGTAAATCCCTGTATGAGCATGTATCCAGCATGCAGTGAGCAGCAAAGGTACCACACAAGAGGAAGATGACTTCAGAACTGCCAGTACCACCTGGTTTAAGAACAGCTCTCAGTGCTCTAAGAGGACTTGCAACACCAAGACATGTTAATTATTCAGTTGATTTTTCCTCTGTATTCTGTTTTTATATAGTGAGAGAACCAGATAACTCCACACAGATGTTTTTTATTCAAGTTTAGCAACACTTTTTAAAGACATGTATTTTAGTCTGTCGGTGTAAGGTTACATTTTGTGTGCTTGTACATTGAAAAGCTTTTGGTCTGTCTGCACTGAAACATCATCACAAGGCAACCTATATAACAACTATTTCTACTGAAAACCTGCATTTTTCTATAGGTGTTGGAATGGTCTGTGGCTTCTCATGAAAAGCTTTTTTCTGGTCCTGCTGCTCTGAACTACCACCATGAACTACCTGATGCCCTGATCTCAGCCAGGGATGGTGAATACATATTTACTTTCCAGTGCAGATCCACGTTGGTCAAAATTTACCTTTAATATAAGATATGAATGAAAAGGTAACTGAAAAATTTATATGGAGTGTCTGTTAGGCAATTATTTTCCATTTCAAATTTATTTCCTCTCCATTCATTATGTGATACATAGTACAACTAAGATTGAAGGATGATTTCAGTCTTGGTGCAGTCCTGAATGCAATTGGGCTTTCCTGTGCTTTAGCATTAAAAGAGTTTGTTCACAATCACATCTGAAATAAGTTTTTCCTTGAGTAGGAAACTAGGCTAAACTGTTTCCCTGGTGGAACTGCTAAATCTCCACGGATGAAACAGCTGTTCTTAGAGCAATTGTTACTCCTAGATCAGCACCTCTCAAGTCCTGATGACATTTCTGCAGGCTATGTAATATTTTTTTCTGCTGACTCTGTCTGGGAGCCCAGCTGTGAGTGTGTGAGAAAGCAATGCTGTTGTGTTTCCACTTCCTCCTCACCAGCAAGCAGGGGCTGTGTCAGACCCCACTGGTACCCTCAGCCTGGGAAGGAAATCAGATTTTCAGCACCAAGGTTTCCTAAGGTGATTATGCAAAGCTTGGCTAAGACTACTCAGGAAAAGGTGGGGGGAAAAGTATCACTGTGTGGAAGGAGCAGATGATTATCATTAATTGAATGCATGTATTTGGCAACAAGGAGAGACAGTACATAGTGTGCTCTGACATAGCAGATGGCTTCCCAGAGAGACTCCTCTGAACACACCAACACACTGGGAACACCAGGCTGAGCAAACACAGAAACACTTCCTTGAGAGTTATTGAAAGCTAAATATCCTCATATTAAATTCCTCAGCTCTCAAAACTTGTCTTAAACTCTGTTAAGTCCTGAAGTGCCTGTTTAGCATGTGTGTCTGCTGAAGGTGTCCTATCCCTGCAGCCTGGAGCATTAAGGTCACCTGCAGCAGTGCTAGTGAGAAGGGGCTGGAAATCAGCCCAGGAAAGAAGCAGGTAGATTGCACCAGTGATGTTTAAACTGTGGCCAATTCAGTACTAAGAGTGTCACCTAAGCAACAGGTTTATTAGGCACATGGAGTTTTTCTAAGATCCATCTTGGCAAAAAAGTGACCATTATTAGTTTCTCCAATACAAAATATCTTTCCTTTGGGGAGTATTAACAGGTCACAAGGTGACAAGGTAGTTTACAGAGAGACTTGAGTGCTGGGGGAGGTGACAAAGATCTCTGATTTCTCCTCACCATGCAAAGTAGTATGTTTAAAGGAGGAAATTGGTGCCTGATGGGGAGGGTGTCTGGTGTTGTCTCTGTCCTGCAAAGATGATCCTGGCTTACAGCTTAGGACCATTGCACTGCAGCTAATTCATCATGTCCATCATCTGAGATTGAAAAGGAATCAGATCTGTGAGTCACAGACTGGAAACTCAGACCTGAAGATGCCTTTGTGAGAGTTAATGGACTTTCTTAGAGAAGCTCTTAAAACACTTAGAGGACACCTCTCAAGAGAGACATAAATTTGTACAAGCCTATTTTGATAAAGCCTGAGGGCAGACTGTCTCTTTTACATTTTTTTCTCACCTATAAAATGTGCAATATTTTTCTTTATCCTAATTGCTTTAATTGGTAGAGAGGAAATAATCTGAAGTGACAAACTGCATGTTTAATGTTCCAAGCTTGGCCATTCCTGCTGTTCCTTAGACATCTGCATCTACATGTCAATGCTAAAGTTTAGGGCCCTATCCTTCTGTGGACAGCTGTGCATTTACAGAGAACAAGTCAGTTTTCAAAGCCCTTCGCCTTTTCTTTGTGCCTTAATTCTAAAATTCTTTAAATTGTTTATGGAAGACAAGAGTGTCCAGAGAGGATTTTAGCAGAAGTTTTACTTTAACTATCTAAAATTCACTTCTAATGTGTGCTAGATTTGACAGAAATATTCCCATATGTAAATTTGCATCATTCTCTCTTTTTGACTATAGGAGAATTTACAGGCTTTAGAGCTTCAGATCTATTGTTACATAAGAAATATTTTGTGAATATAGGATTGCCTACTCTAAACCCAAGAACAATGGGCTTAGAAAATCATAGAATCATAAAATTATTTAATTGGAAAGGAATTTTTAAAGGCCCTCTAGTCCAATCTCTCTGCCATGGACAGGGACATTTTCAACTAGGTCAGGTAGCTCAGAGCCCTACACTAGGTCAGGTAGCTCAGAGTCTGACCATGAACATTTCCAGGAATGGGGCATCCAAAGCTTCTCAGGGCAGCTTGTTAATCACCCACACTGTAAAAAACGTATTTCATCTGATCTAACCCTCCCTCTTGCAATTTAAAGCCATTCCCCCTTGTCCAGTTACCACATGACCCTGTAAAAAGTCCCTCTCCAGCTTTCCTGCAGGCAGTGAAAGGTTCTGAAAGTCTTCCTGGAGTTTTCTCATGTCCAGGCTGAACAATCCCCAGCTCTCTCAGCCTTTCCTCATAGGAGCAGGGATCCATCCCTCTGATCATCTTTGTGCCTCCTCTGGCCTGTCCCCAGCAGCCCAGTGTCCTTCCTGAGGACCCTGGAGCTGGACACAGCACTGCAGGTGAGTCTCCTGGGAGACAGTAGAGGGGCAAAGGTCATCTTCTTAAGGCTATAGGAGGAAAGGAAAATTTTTCATATGATCAGTTAGAAAATAATGACTTTAAATAACTTATGAAGATCATAGTTCCAGGGTTTGCCAAGCAGGCAATCAGGTCAGACTAAGCAGAAATTCTGCATATTGCACCATTTTAGACAATCCAGTTACATGCTTTCCTGTCGTGCAATCAGAAACAAACTGGATGCATATATTCAATAAAAATGATTTTAGTTCCAAGATAAGCACTGTAAAAGAGTTCCTTTTAGTTTTGTTTGTATTGGTTTTCCTGTTGATATTTGCTAGTACTCTAAGTGGAAATGACTGAAATAATTTTGATGTAGTTTTTCACTCAGTCAGTGCCTCCAGATTTAAATATAATTCTTGGGAGCATTGTCTTTTTAAGACATGCTCTTTATTTGTATTCATGTATATATGATACAAAATCACAGACTGCTGAGATTTGCCACAAGCTTTTGTTCTGTTTTAATGGTGTCTACAATGGATGGAGAGATAGGAGTGTAAAAGGAAATTTAGGAAATTTCCTAGGTAAGGGTCTCTAAAGAGACACAAAGAGGGCCAAATATGCTCAGCACCACCTAGTCCCTAGTTTATTTTGGCACAGAGAGCATGTTAGGACATAGGGAGAATTATGGATTCTGGTGTGTTTTTACAAGTGCAAGAGATTGCATAGAAGGGTATTGAGTTAGGACCAACAAGGCCTTTTGTGTTGCAAGCCTGAGAGGTTGCAAATACAGTAAAGAGAAGCATAATTTGAATGTTTTAGAAATAAGGCTAGGCCAATATGATTAATACCAAATATTTGTGCAAATATTCCATTGGGGACTTTGGTTCTCTTTTTTCCTAAGGAAAAAATAAAAATGTACAGTCTGATCCAAAAGCAGAATTATTTTTCATAGAAATTGAAATGAGAAAAAACGTTTTCAGGTGCACAGGAGAAGGGAACAAATCTCAAAACTTCATAAGCTGAGAAAAAACATAGTTGCTAAATTTTCCTCAGCCTCTGTCTTCAGCTTCTGTAGGATGTGAATGATCTTTTTATCACTTATGTTTGATAAGCATACTAACATCTAACTTTAATTCTAAGCTAGCCTTATGAGGAAAAATAGCCCCAAATTTTTACCTTGCCAGCTTACTTCTGTGTGCTATTCTGCAGAACTATTGCATCAAAGTACTTAAAACTCTGCCAAGACAGTTACCACCCGTTACAGGGAATTAAAGTATTGATTGGGGAATTGTTTTCTCAGGAAATAGCAAGGAAACAGCTCTATAAACTGCCAGCAGTGCTCAATGTTTATTGAAATGTTACCAGTGTAATCCCTGTGAATCAGCAGCTGTGACCAAGCCTGAGTGCTGAGGGGGAATGCAGTGATAATCCACAGCCACGAGGGACTGCTCATCTCAACTTTTGGGTTTCAAAGAGGCTTGATCATAATGGGCCATAAATATGCATATTGCTGCCTGCCCCTGGCTCCTGGCCACAAGGTTTAATCCTCACACCTCACAGCGTAGGGGGAAGCAGGCAAGATAGCAAAATCTGCTAAATGCACAATACATTTATTTCCTTGCAGCATAAGCTTTGCCAAATCTCAGAGAGGGCTGGAGAAACACTTCTGCTATGCAAGAGCAAAAGGTGACCAACAGATATTTGCAAAACCTCTTCAGGAGGAGCCCAGGGTAAGCAGGGGCAGTTCTGCTTCCACCATGGAAACTGGTTGCCCTTGCACAGAAAGAAAGTTTTAACTCAGGTGATCTCTATTACAGATTCGCTCTTGCTCTTAAAGTCGCTTAATAGTCACCATGCAAATAAAGAATGATTTCTGAGAAAAGTAGTCCCAGTAATAGTGGGGGAAAAATATTATTCAGTAATTATTCCACCTTTAATTCAGAATCTGTGGGGATAATGGTGACAGAGACTATTTTGATGTGGAGTAAAACAGTGGTGTCTATATTAAACGTTGCAAAACAAATTTTTAAAGATGCAAAGTGCTTTTGTCCATTAATAATTAATGCAATTACTTGTCAGAATCTCATGTTCTCTTTAGACATTTGTAAAAAAAAGAGATTATATTTTGAGCCTATTTCTTCACAGTACATGAGAGTCTAGCATTGAAATGCACTATTTTACAGGGACTGTGTGAAGTTACTTGCAGAGAAAAGCACAGTTTTCCTAACAGAATCACAGTTCAAAGTGCATTCATAAACTGGAATCAAGCATTATGCTAAGCACTCATGGAAAAAAAGAAAAAAACTAAAAAAGAAAAGAGAAAAGAGAAAAGAAAAGAAAAAAGAAAAAAGAAAAAAGAAAAGAAAAGAAAAGAAAAGAAAAGAAAAGAAAAAGAAAAGAAAAGAAAAGAAAAGAAAAAGAAAAAGAAAAAGAAAAAGAAAAAGAAAAAGAAAAAGAAAAAGAAAAAAGAAAAAGAAAAAAAGAAAAAGAAGAAAAAGAAAAAGAAGGAGAAGAAAAAAGAAAAAAAAAGAAATTATGAAGAAACCCCAGGCTCGGTACCGCGCGCCGCCACAAGATGGCGCTAAACACCCACGGAAAGCGCCAGCCGCGACCAATGGCGTGACGTCATCTGCCGGAGCGCTGACGTCACCATGAAACACTGACACCGATGGTCTCTTTCACCTTTTTATTCTCTTTCCATTTTTCCTGATTCATATTGATGCAGTTCAGCAGTTTTGAACCAGTCAAACTTCAATAAAATCTTTGTCAATAAGTTTTGGTATGAATTATTAGAGAAGTAAATTTATGGTGCACGTTAAGGTAAAGTACCAAACTAAACATAAACTAGAGGAAAAATACTTAAAGCTAAAAGCCAATCCTTGGAAATAGTAGTTCTTTCCACCCTGGCTAATAAAGAAGAAATGATTTGTGAAGAAAAGTAGCTGTGAGTTTCTCCATGCTTTTGTTTGCTGTTCCTTCTGATGTAGTTTGGTATGGCCACTCCTCGAGGGCCACACTGGTTCTGCCTCTCACAGAAACCTTCAGTCATTTTGGAGGACGATTTGAAAGGAAAAATTCATACAGAACAGTGGGATAGCTCCTCCCAGAGTCCATGGTCAGCAACAGAGAACCAAGCAAGTGCTTTAGGCCAGGTGTGTGAGAACACTCCCACAGTGGATCTCAATGAGGAGGTCCCTCTTCCTTTCCTACGGCCCAGCAGAAAGTGACATCAGTGGGAATAATTCAAGATAAACTAAACAAAATGGCCTCACAAGGTGGGGCAGGTTTGCCACGCTGACAACACCCCACACATCTGTGTGTCCTGGTCTGCTGCTTATGGATAGACTCAGACAAACAGGAAGGGAAGCTGCTCCACTGCAGCTGTGTTTGGCTTTGACATCAGGCAAAGTAACTATGAGAGATTTAAAAGCAGAGTATGAGACTTATTTTTCCTTTTAGAAGTAGTATGAACTCATTTTAATGTTAAAAGGTTATATGCTGCTCTTTTCCTAAACAAAAATCTGATTCTTCTCAAAAAGGGCAGGTCTTCCTATCAGAAGAATCCAGTGAGAATACTGATTCTTGCACAGGGAATTAAGATGTATTTTATTGAACATATAAAATGACAACATAATGACAATTCCAGCTTTCTAATTCCCCTGTAGAAAAGAAACAAATTAACTGTCTCCAGAACTGACTGACTTTTTTAAAATATATTTCCCCCCACCTCTCTCCCAGAAGACATGGTTGATTGTTCAGCTCGTCCTGTTGACTGAAAGGAAATCCCCTCTGATTTTTATTCCTGGAGAAAGCTCAGAGGAATAACTACCTGACTGCTAAAGCACTTTGCCAAGTGGCTGGTGTTCAGCTTCCAAACCAGTTACAATCAGCAGCTTCAAATCTCATAAGCATCTCCTGGGCTAGCAACAGAAAGCAGAACCGTACAAATTTCAAGATATTTCAAGAATTCTGTGCAAAAGCGATTTTTCAAAGCATCTTTTCCAGCTGATTGAAAACAGTAGATGTAAATAGGAGGTCGTTTGCTCCAATCTTCTTGAAAATGTTTTTGGCAGGTCTATTGGTGCCTTCATGCCTTTTTAATGGCTGATACTAAATTACTTCAGAGGTTGCATTTGGTGCTGCAACCAGTTCAGAGCTCAGGGGGATCCCAGGCTGAGACTGGTGGCAGAAATGGAGAGACACAAAGCTCAGGATGCTGCCCTGCTCTCCCCATCCACAGATCTGTGCTCCCATCCCTTGCCTGGTTTGTGCCTGCATTGCTGATGATCTTGGACCTCTTTCTTGCCTGTACAGCAACTGCTTCCTCCACTGATACACGAACACTGAAACGTGGGGAGAGAGCCAGAACAGTGCTATGGTGATATCTGAAAACGAAATACAGCAAAGGTGCAGACAAAGAATTGCCACCTACATCTTGACTGGACTGGATTCCCATTCCATGGATTTGAAATGGGAACCTTTGTGTTCACTGACACAAAGGATGAGCAGCATCTAGACCCCTTATGGGATGCAGCAGGAGCAGCTGCAGATTCTTTCCTTTGGCTGTCTAATATCTCCCTGCCTCTGGTTTATTTGCACAGCAGCAAAGCTTTAAAAGAAGTGTGTTGCAGCTTTAGCATTTTGTGAAGGCTGAAATCCATTTTCTATTCACCCTGACCTTTGGGTACCACATACATTTAGTTATATAGAAATTTTAACCTCCTTCCAACACAGCTTCATAAAAAGATTTGTACTGCTATTTTGAGATTCCTGGGTTGAGGGGATGCATAGGATATGTCTGTATTTTTTTCCTGTCCCTTAATCTGTTAATAAAACACTTGGGCACATTCTGTCAATATTGTACTGAGACATTTGGGGACTCACAGCCAGCTGCTTATTGGCTGGATCAATATCAAAGGCTAATCTGGAGCAAGGCAGACTTTGGAGGGCCAGAGGAGACTAATATAGAAAGAACCAAACAGAGAAATGAGACCACAGAACTGTAGAGCTTTCTTTCAATTAGTCTGTTGAACCACTTACACATATTTTTTCCTAACTCTACATACTTTAGTTTTTTCCCTTTCAACAGGACAGTGTAGCCAAATTAAATAGAAATTACCATACTTATTAAATGGCAATTAGGATTTGTTTGCTGCATTGCATTTCTTCCAAATTAATTTACTATTGCTATATTGGTGAACAGTTAAACCATTTGATATGGTTGAATGTGCACATTAATATAATTTAAAGAGCATAATGATTACCCATTTTATTACTTCTGTATTGTAATGCTGAATTAATTTATGCCAGTTATAGTTGATTATTATGGTTATTAACATCAGTAAGTGCTCTTCAACAATCAGTCGAGATCTAACACTAACTGCCTTGTTAGAGCTAAATTAAATGCTGGAGACACTCTGCTCACTCTGTAACCCTATCCAGCTTCACTGCAGTTTTCTTCCCTTTACCTAGTAACCTCAGAAGCTGGATTAACTGCAGCAATTATATGCCTCATTAGCAATAAACAATACTAGCTGGCTGCTGGTGGCTATTGTGCCACAGGTGCACGTAGCCATCACAGCTGTCTCAGCAGACAGAGGGGGATGCAGCAAAGCCTCTTCCCTCTGGAGTGCCTAATCTCCAGGAAGTAGAAGGTGTTTTAGCTTGCTAATGACAAGGAATGTTGGGACAATGTTGACATGCCCCATAAAACTGCAGAACAAGGCAAAATTAAAAAAAAAAAATACCACTGCTGCCTCTCCATGACCAGCTAAAGAACCATGATTTATAATTTTTAGAATTTATATATGAACAAACTGCAAGGCACAAAGTTAATATAAAATATGTGGAAACAATATTTTCAATGTTCTTGACATTCACCTATATTAAATAGCTTCATGTGAATAAATAAATACTTCCAGATGCATAAGATAAATTCCACTGTTGCTTCAATGAAAGGGTTTTTTTACCTAGAAAATCAAAAGTGTTGTCAAAATTTTAAAATCCTCTTGAACCTTGCAAACGTTTCCTTCATTTCAGGAAGGAGAAGATGTGTTCTGGTCTCTTCTCCAAGTATGTGTTTCCTTCATTTTCCCTAGTGAATTCCTAATATGAAATAAAAATAAAACCTGAGAAAATACAGATAAAGGATTTTTCTGTAAGATCTTTTGAATAAGGTGCTGCAGTGGGAGATCTGCAGAGACAATTCCAGGGCCAAGACAGTTCAGGTGATCCCACAGGTTCCTGACACCTTGGAAAGGCAAACCAATAATCATCTGTCTGTTCAAGGCCCTTGAAGCAAACAATTCCTTTGCAACTAGAGAAAAAGTTCAGTGCCTGCAAAAAGAGACTGGATTCCTTGCAAACTCTAAATCAACTTTTGTAGCTGGAGATGCTGAATAAGGGTAAGGCACTTGGGGGAACCCTTGCCATATTTTTTTTAATTAAAGAGACCATTGGAGAAAATATATCTACTGTGTTTCACAGAGCCTGGCTAATTGGAGCTTCATTTGGGGCTATATGTGGCTGAAACTTCACACAGTGTTTGTATGTCTATGGGTGCACTGTAAAGGTTTTAATCAGTCTCTTCACATCTGCATCCCTGGCCTTACTGTTTCCTTTATCTGTGTCTGTTTCTGTGTGTGTGTCTGCCCACCTTTAAAGAGGCTCACAGACATGCCCCTGCCAGGAGATCCTGGTAAGATACAAGATGTCACTGGAGGAAGGTGGGAAAAAGGGCACAGAGCAGTGGTAGAGAGCAAATTGTAAAGGCATTACCACTTCAGCCAGATCTCACATTGAAATTATAGGTAGAGGCATTTTCTTAGCCTGGCTCAGCTAAACAAGCCTGTAAACTCATACCGATTTTGGTGGGGTTTGTTGAGGGTTTTTTTGGGTTTTTTTGGTCAGTTAAAGAGGCAAAGCTGCAGATCTTCAGGGCAAAGAATGAACACTAGTGCAATGTAGTAAGGACAAGAATGGTTTCTTTTCCCAGCCTCCCTGTCTGGGATCACACACCCTGAGCACACCCCTGGGATGGCTGGAGAATGAGTCCAGATACTCCTTACCACTTCAGCCTGAAATCCAATAACTACATGCACCAATGTGTTGCCAGAAAAATAAGGGAAAAAAATGCACAGAAAGCAGCTGCAGGGAAGCAATCACCATCTCCAAACTAGAGCGAGAGTCTAATCTCATCCCAAATAAAAATTGCTTTATGAACTGCTGTCAAATCCCTAAGTAACAGGGGCTACAGTATAATTGGGTTTGACAAGGGGAGCAGCATATGCCAAAGTTAATCAGGATACTAGGCTGTGTAAAAGAGAATGGCCTAGAAGGTCCAAAGAAATCTTACACTAATTGGAAGCAAGAATATCAATTGATCCCTGTATATAGTGTGGAGGCAATTCCTGTGTGGGATAAGAGACCCCCAGAAACCATGTCTAACCTTGCAAGGAGGAAGATGTGAAAGGATTCACTAGTGCTCTTAACAGCAAGGGTGTGCAGGGTGCCTGAGCCGTGGGGCAGAAATGCTTCAAAAGCTGGAAATATGGCTTGGTAAGAGACACTAAAACACAAGTTAAATTCTCACAAGGAAGAGTGTAGAGCAAAACACTGAGGCCAACAAAAAGAAAATAGTAAACATACCTTATTTGTGCCAGCAGTAGGAAATTGGATAATGAGAGAAGAAACCAAGGAGGGGAGAAAAGTTATATGGAAAATACACTGACACCATGTTTTCATGACAGGATGTGGAGTGGTTTTTATTTAGGGCGATAAAGATGATCAAGGGGAAAACATTCGTGCTTTATGAATTTTGTTAGGGAGAAGTCATGGAAGGTTTGAGACTTAAAGTTTGGATGTATCACCTCCTGCCTCTACAAGCACAGTGGAGCCTTTCACTCTGCATGCAGCTTCCAGACTCAGACCTGTCAAAACTGGCAGGTCCACAGGCAGTAGGTTTTATGAGTCTCATTTTTGGACATATTTGGACGCTCGTAGATCTGCACGTACGTGACAAGCCTCCTGGATTGCCTGGGCTGTGCAAGGCAGAGCAGCTCTGTCCTTGGGGTGCAGGAGAGCTCTTCTTTGTTGACACCATGGCCTTTTGTCTGGGATTTTTGAATATCTGGTAGCCCAGGCTGCTAGGCATCCTGAAATCTAGCAGTCTACCATCAGAAAGCTGGTAAATGTGGAACAATTTTCCTTTTCTTCTGTGAGAGATTTCTCACAGCTCTGTGAAAATCCAGCACTCCTTGCTGGCCTCTGAACATCTGCTCTCAGCTGGAGCAGAGGGGGGCACCAGGCTGCTACTACAGGGCATTTAATTGAGGTGTATAATTCCCTTTTGGAGAAAGTGTGCTGGCAGATGCTCCTTGGTACCCTCCTGACTTGTGTGTTTACATGCATCATGTTCACAGTCTTCTTTACCCTCCAGTATTTGTTCAGGATTCAAAATATGGCTTGGATTCCTCCTGGACCTGATGAGATTACTCTGCAGTGCCCTTCCTCTGAGAAGCTGCTCAGATTACATTTCTAGCTGTCTAAACACCACTGAATATCTTGTATCTTCCAGTCATTATGTGGACTCCAGGTGCCTCAGTGAAGAGGAAAATCTTGACAGACTATTGCCACAATTGCTTCTCTTGCTGGTTGTTCCTGGTTGGTTTTTTTTGTCGTTGTTATTTTGGTTTTCTTTTTGGTTTTTTTTTTTTTTGGTGTAATCTATTACTTTAATATGTGATGAAAACATATAACTTGGGCCAGATTATCACATTCATAACTGATACCAGTCCACTGAAACCAGGCTGTTTTACCCCTGTTTTGTGTAAACTTTCTCCTCTCCCTTCCTTCTTTTTTTCCTTGTTTTACAGCCACAGGCTTCAGCTGAGATGGGGCTCTCAATATGTTCAGCATAATAGTAATGCATAAAAGATTACCAGTCTTCCAGAAAGTTTGGATCCTTTTTCAGACAGCCTAACTTCCACCCAAATCTTCATGTCCAGTGATTTCAACTGTTTGTTTTAAGTTTTTTTGTTTGTTTTTTTTTTGTTTGTTTGTTTGTTTTTGTTTTTGGTTTTTTTTTGTTTAGACTCAGAAAGTGAAATGCCTAGCATCCTCTAATAATACTCTGGCAGGGCACAGTATAGAAATAAGTTTCCTTGAGAGACTTAGGTCCCATGCAGTTTTACTTGTGTCCCCATTTTAATCCAAGCATGCTAAAATTCCCATATGAAAACTGGATGATTTTCTTTACTCCTGTGCAGGGCAGTGTTTAATGATGTTTCCCTACCAGCTTGCATGGTTTCTCCACTTCCAATGTCAACTCAGAAAAAAAAAATAAAAATAATAATAAATAAAAAAAAGAAGGGCTTTGAGCAGAGCCTGCCTAGCTGGTCTGCACACCTCTTGTGTCTCACATGCACATTCAGGCCCTCCTGCAACGTGAGCTGCTGCCTGACAGCTTCCTGCAGCCTTTGGAGACAGCCAGGGAAAGAGAATGAGTGAGACACGTTTAGAAGTAGCTGTGTTTAGTGTGTCAGAAATAAAAGCAGCCCTTGAAACCTCTTTGGGGATGGAGTGGGCTGGGAAGAAAACTCTGGTTTGCAAACAGCAGAAATTTCTTCCCTTCCTTTCTCTCTCTCTCCCTCTCTCTCTCTCTCTCTCTCCGTGTAGCACCCTTATATTTCAATGCTAAGTGCTTTTTAAATTCCTCCTGGGGTGACTATTTACATATTATAATGTGGAGTAATGAAGGGAAAGGGATGTTATGCAAAGCAATTGCCTCTTGTCCTCTTCTCCTGAGTGCAAGGGCCAAGCACATTTCCTGCCATCTGTTTAACTCCATCTCCTGATGCTCATAATGAACCTGGCAGTGCTGGGCAGATGGAAATCACTGGCAGGCATAGCTGTTTACTTGTAAAGGCAGCCCTAATTTGTTAGGCTTGCCAGGCAAGTCCCCAGTGGTCAGATATTTCATAGTGATGGAGGGTTATTAAAAGAGCTCAGGTGAAGAAAGCTCTTCCCAGCATATGTGCCTGAGCTGGAGGCTGAGTTTTGCCACTGTGCCAGAGCAGCAGCAGAGCTGGATGCTGCTGTTAGCAGAGCTGGGGCCAGGCTCTGACCTTGTCTGGTGGCAGCTCTCACTCAGGCTCACACTGACCTGGGCTTCCTTAGCTCTAAGCCATCTGCCACAGATCAAATTTATCTCAACTTAAGACCTCACTAAAGAACAGGAGAATTGTGATTAGGCTTTTGTGTGCTGGCTTCAAGGCCATTTGCCTGCTGAAAGGCACTTAGGTAGTTATTTCAGTAATAAAGCCTTTTTTAGGAAATAAAAAGATAGCTGAATAAAATATGAATGTCATAAGAACACTCGAGGGGCTGCTGGTTGTTTATCTTTTACATCATTCATATATATTGTTTTCCCTCACCCCCACCTCTCTGATATGAAGTTAGAAATGAGAAACTGAGAGAAATAAATATTTCGTGTAACCGAAGTTGTTTCATCAATCACAAAATTCAAATGCAGGAAAAGACAGAGGATTAGAGAAACGTGAACCTTAGAGTCAAATAATACATGGAACTTAAAGGAGAAATTATGTTTCAATTAAAGGATTACTTTCCTCTTTTTAAATTTTTTCAATTATTTTGCAGAAGGCAAATATTTGACAGTCGCATCAAATCTGGGGTAGAGCATAAACAAAAAATAAGACAGGAAGTTTGCATAGAAATAATTTATTTCCTAGAAATGTGTGACTAATATCTTATATTCCAGCAAATTAAACATTTTAAAATAATATTTTAAAATATTTTGTACAAGTTGCACATTTTGTTTAGAAGTGAAGACCAAGTGAATATAGAGATCATTTCAGATTTTTCTGTTTTGAAGTCTGTATTTCACTGTGCAAGCTATGTGGCTGCATACTTATTCATTCTGCCAACACATTTGACATTCCCTACACTGAACTGTGGCTTCTTTGCACACAAACACCTCTTGCTCTTCTGGAATTACCATTTTTTGAGGCTGGCTTGAAGCAGGGAATGTGAGGAGGAAAAAACTCTGTCATTCACTTCAAAAAACATGAGTATTGCAAGGAATGTCTGTCAGCCATGTGTTCATCCAGCCTAACCCAGGACCCAAGAAATGCAGTGGGCTTATCAGTAGTGGCTGTTTGGATAAGCTAATCAGGAAGGAGCTCTGAATCCACGTGATAAAATATGACCTTGACAGAATTGTTTCATATGGTGGAGAGGCAGAATTCGTCACAGCTCTTCTATGAATTACTAACTAAGCACAGCCATTTCCTTTTCTTCTTTTTCTCTTAGGATTTTATATTGTTTCCTGCAATATCACAATACATGTGTAATGTCAGTATATGTCATCCAAACACAACTCAATTTTTTTTTAAGGAAAACTGAGTTAGACTGGACCAGAACAGAGTAGGATATGTTTAATTGTCATTGACTCTGAAACAAGTGCCCACACAGGTAAAAATATGATTTATTTATCTTTTTATACAAAGTAAGTCTCCATATTTTATGGTTGTTCTAAGACATTAAAGAAAGTATTAGACCTGAAGATTACTGTTCATCTAATTTCAAATGGACAAACATGATATGATTGTAATGTAGATGTCATTGGCTGTGATTCTGCTGACAGCTTTTTTTATTAAGTATTTGAGACATATAGTGGCTTATGTAACAGCAGAAATGGGCTCTGGTTTCTTACCTTTACACCAAATGAGTTTCCCTATATATCACCTTTAAAACACATACCAAAATCCTTGCTAAAATGACAAATGCCCAAAATTCCTAGTAAATTTAAGCATCACCTCCCCTTAGCTTCCACTCCCTGTCTTCTCCAATTTCTTCATGAACTTTCACCTGTCAGCTTGTATTTATATCACAATTTCAGAAAGTAATGAAGATTAAAGGAGAAATATCAAATATATAATATTTTCCTCTTTTTTTTCTCAAGATCTTGGCAAAATAGTTATTCCTTTGGGGAAATATAATAGAACAATAAATATGTGCCCATTTCCATAGTAGGTGAAAGAGGATTTTTAATTTAACAGAATGATAAGTCAACTGAAACCCACTCTTTCTACTCTGGTAGACACATTTTGAAAAAGCAAAGTTTTTTACACAGAAATAAATTCTTACATTGTAAGGCATTGATACAATTCTTCCCTGCTATGATTTTTTTAGGGGAAGAAAAAACCCACAAAAACACTCACAACAAAATAAAATAAAAAACCACTAACCAATAAACTAAACCAACTAACAATAAAGACCCAAATTTAAGTAATAGATGTTAGAAGTTTGGCTTGCCAGAAGAAATACAATTGCTTAACAAGTGCTCTTTGCCACTCTGCCATTTGTTAATTTAGGATATAGTGTAAGGGAGAAATTCACTCCAGGCTGCTCTGTGACTGCTGAGCAAGTAAAACTCTGCTGTTGATTTTTTTCCCTTTAAGTATAAGACTCTTCATGGTGCAAGATGACTAAATGACAAGATTTTCATTGTGAGTTTCTCACAGGAATCAGCCCCAGTGTACCCTTTTTGCAGAAATGCCAATCCAGCAAGGTTCCATTCACCAGTTATCATTGGAGCCAGGAGGATTTCAAGATACTTTGTGTACTGAACCCAACATATTTTGGCCAGCATTCCAGATCTTCTAATCCTTCTGCAAATTTCTGTGTTTCTCCTAAAGGTATAGAAAACTTTTTTTCCATGCAATATACTAGATTCACTAGAAAGTGAAATAGCTCATAGCATTCATGCCTCTTTAATTAAAAAGTAATTGTTTTTAAATTGGAAAGTACATGAATATTAAGTTTGTATTAAAATAAAGATATAATGTATTTTTAAATAACCATAGGTTTCAATGGTATATAAAGGAAAGATTTTATAGCAGACAATAATCATGTTTCCAAAGATGAAAAGAAAAAAAAAAAAGTTTTGCATTAAGGCCACTGCAGAATCAAATGACTGGGTGCCTTCAGGATATTGCTGTATTGGACCTTCAGATGCTATCCCAAGGTCAAGGATCTTTCTATATGCAAATATATAGCTGAGTGTTACAGCAAAAAGTACAGAAAAAAATAATGCAGAATATTTTGACAAATATGGAAAATATCTCACACATTCTGAAAGAAAAAAAAGAGTAGAAAAACATAGCCACTGCTGAGTGTTTTCCCAGAGGTGAAACATTTCTGAATGTGGAATAATTGTCTTGCATTTTTTCATACATGGTATGCAGTGAGAGATAACTTAAACAGAAACAGATTTTGCCATTAATAATGGCTACAAATAGGGGGTTTTCCTCTTTCTTGCTTTTTTATTAGTTACTTTACTGCTTAAAACAGTGTCATTGGGGCAAGGACCTGGTTTCAAGCTTCAAGTCAGCTCTGTGCCACTAATGAATACTTTGAAAACATTACTTAAGACTGAGCTGTCAAAAATAAATGGCCTGTCATTCATAGTAAAGCACATTAGGAACTACTTCATTAATTTTCTTGCAGTCTGGTCAGATTTATGTCCACATCTTTGTGTGTCAATTTCTCTTTAAAAACAAACATTTTTCTTCGTTTCCAATTCAGATTTTGAAATTCAGTTCTGCTGAATTTCAGGTATCATCACTATATATATAGATAGATAGATAGATAGATAGATAGATAGATAGATAGATAGATATAGATAGATAGATAGATAGATAGATAGATAGATAGATAGATAGATAGATAGATAGATAGATAGATAGATAGATAGATAGATAGATAGATAAGCTTTTTAAATTTTAGCTATTCAGGACATTGAGTTAATAACAGGAAGACAGGAAGGTGGCTCTCTCTGTGAGATGATGATGTTGGTTTGCACAGTACATATAAATCACTTCTCATGTGACTCAGCAGAGCTTTGCTGAGTAAACAGTAAACAGATTTTAGAGTAACAGAGCCTGCTAGTTTTGGCTGGGGTAGAGTTATCTTTCTTCCCAGTAGCTGGTATGGGGCTGTTTTGGATTTGTGCTGGAAGCAGGGTTGATGATTCGGGGATGTTGTGGTTACTGCTGAGCTCTGGAGTGAAGGACCCCAGCGAGGAGTCTGGGGGTGCAGAAGAGACTGGGAGAGGACACAGCTGGGACACCCACCCTGACCAAAGGGGTATCCCACACCATATGGCATCAGGATCACTGGGTAAAGCTGAGGGAAGGAGATGTGGGGTGTGTGCTCAGAATGCTGGCGTTTGTCACCCAAGTCACCACCACATGATGGACCCTGCTGTCCTGGGGGTGCTGAACAGCTGCCTGCCCATGGGAAAAGCTGAATGAATCCCTTGCTTTGCTTTGCTTGTGTACACAGTTTTTGCTTTACTTGGTAAGCTGTCTTTACCTCAACCCAGGAGTTTTTGTCACTTTTACCCTTCCAATTCTCTCCCCTATTCCACCGGGAGGGAGGGAGGGAGGGAGGGAGCAGCTGTGTGGGGCTGGGATTAAGCCACAACACTCAGTGAAACTGGTCATTATTAAACAGTAAATGCAAGATTTGTGAGGGAAATAAAAAATAAGGAAAAAATAAGGAAAAGTGTTTACAAAATAAAATATCTTAATAACCCATTCATTTAAAAATTTGTAGCAATATTCCATTGTTTTTGGTATTCTCATAAAATACATTGGTCAAAAAATAGGACAGTACATTAAATGTGGAGAAAGTATATTCATAACCCAAAAGCTCATAGTTTATTTCATGCTTTTGGTGACTAACTTGAGAGGTGCACAATGTCACTTACTGTGTAAATGTGTTTCATTGTGATGTAGTTCTATTCAAACTCCTATTGCTTGAGTATTCACTTAATATAGATAACAAGGATGTGTACTGCTTAAAAATATATTGTTTGACAATATCTCCATAAATAGGATCTTTTTCTAAAAAGTACAATTAGTGCCTAACAAGATATTATTAAATTTAAAAAATTTCTTTGTGAATTCACTCACTCAAGACAATACTTTTCTTTCCAGAAATAGCAACAACATTTTAAATATTTTCTACATGTGTGTTCTTATTTTTCCATGACTTGTCAGTCCTGTTAACATCTCCACACCATTTGACACATAGCATAGAAAGTGATAGGACAATTTCCAGACTTTAGTATTAAATGACCAAGGAGGAAGCCAATATTTAAATATCTTTTATTTTCTTTTCCATGCTTTTGTTCTCTGTAGGGATTTGAACAACAGAACAGAGCTGGATGTCTAACCTATAACAGCTTCTTCATTTCACTGAATGTTTTTTCCTAAGTATTACAAAGGTCAATCAACTGCTCTGTAGGAACTTCTTCACTCTCAGATATGCTGAAGAGGAAGGCAATAACTCTAAATCTAACCTGAAAACTAGGGGGGGGAAAGTATATATATGTATTGAATCCAAGACTTCATGAAAACATGGAACCACAAGGCAGAGAAACAGAGAAAATCCAGGTAAGTGCTTTTTGGATAAATCCAAGTGGCCAGTCAAATCTCAGAGCAGATTGCCACCTCCTCTGACTTTGCAGTCTGAGCACCCATTTGTTGATAGAGATATCTTGCCTACCTGGAGAGACATATTTAATTTGCATATGTCCTTTCCCTTAAAAAGAATTTAAAGCAACCAGTGTATTGGTTCACATACAGCACAGCTGGCCTTAAGTACAACACAGTATCAACTCATGAGATTTAACTCCTGTATCAGAGGGAAAAAAAGCTATTCCATACTTGTAGATCTTTTTAATGTGTTCTTGTTGTCACCTTTCCTGGCTAAGAAAGTCCACAAATCTCTCAGTGTGCACAAAATATAATCCAAGACCAAGTTTCTAGCTCTGATTTTGGTATTTATTCCTTATTTTTCAGTCACGTCTCCCAGTGACATACTTGGTAGGGCTGTTTTCCAAAGCAATGTTATTGCTACTATAATGAATTGTGCTAAATTGATGTAACAGTGGCAAGCAGGCTTAAGCAAGGAATTCTTTAAAGAAATAGGCTCATCTTAGACTGCTTTCTTAAAATGCTGCCTCATTACTCAACCCTGGGGCTACTTGTAGGATAATCCCAAGAGCTCCTAAGGTGAATAATGGAAAGATTCTTTGTAAGTAGGATTTATCAAGATCTGTTAAATTTAGGCAACTCTTATAAATTTAGTACAGCTCTAGTGTTGAATTAATCTCAAGCAATTTTATTTGTCAAAAATACAGGACTCCAGTGTTAGTTGTTCCATAGTCAATGAAAAAAGTTTCCTCCCAGAAGATATTTCATCCTATCTATTTTAGACTTGTATCTAAAGAGGGATGATTCAGCTTTTGGGGGTGTTTGCACCTCTGTGGTGACTGTAGCACAGGCTGCACATTTTAATCACTTTTGTTAAGGTATCCTAAATTCCTTAGTCAGAGCATCCAAAACACCTACAAAAAAAACCATCTGCCAGCTTCGAGGAAACTAATTCACTTTGCCTTAATTTAAGATATTTACTTTGTTGGGTTTTTTTCCTATTAATATTTCACCAGAGAATTATTCAGAGGACCAAAATCAAATGCAGGCAGTTGTGATAACTTGGTCAAATTGATGCAGAGTTTGGAGAGAAGCTTCAATTAGCCTTGGGAAAAGCTGCTTAGAAGACAGAGAAATTTAAATTTGGTTGAACATAGCAATACCCAAGACCACATATCCTGAGAAATGTAACTGTGAAATGCTTATTTTGAGATCTTGCATGGCAGTCAGGGGAACTGGTTCAGGTCTACAGTGTTCAATACAGTCACAACAGCTCAGTTTCTCTCAAGAATAAAAAAATTCCAATATTCAGGGATAACATGAATATTATAATGTTGATTATCTGCATCATAAAATGGAAAGTGTATTGTAATTTCCTTTGGCAGCGGGCTTAGCATAGGAGGAGTAATCTCAAAGGGACAGTGTTCTGTCTGACCATATGCATGAATAGATGGCTGTCAAGTTTATACTGCATTGTCTTCAGGCTGGCATCATGCCAGCCCTCAGGCAGGCAGAAGGAAGATATATGTGGAAAGAGGTAGTCAAATTGCTTCCCTATGGCTGCTTTATAAACATACATATGTTAAACACATTTATTAGGGCAATCAGCAGCAGCAAGTGCAAGGGCCCTTCTCCTCCCTCAAGAGGGATGGTTGTTGCTTACATAGGAGTGAGAAGTTGGAAGCTGGCCCAGAAATCTGGAAAGCATATTGCGCTGGGTTCCCCACGGAGGATCGCTTAGCTGCCAGCATCTCCTGCTCTGGGGTTTCCACACGCCATCAATCTGGAACCTGGCAGCCCCCGCTCCCCAGCTCACCTCGGCTCACGCAGCGAGCAGACACAGCGCAACTCTTTGTCTCAGATTGCAGCCCAGCTCCTCCCGGGAGGGAAGGAGAGGATGGGAACAGAGCCCTGCGAGCCGCCGGCTGCAGCATCACCAGCTGAGCTCGCTGCTCTCTGCACGACCACAAGCCATGGCAAGTGCTGCTGCTTGCACTGAGATATGGCCCTGAGCAAGGAGGAGCAGGAGGAGGAAGAGCCTGACTGGAGCTTTCAGACAAACTGCTGTCAATTACTTTTCAGCGTAATGGATTTAAGACTCCAGAGAATTTTACAAATCTCAATTAAATCTCAAATATCTTCCGCTTGTGAATGCAGCTGTTGTTCAGAGAGCATTGTACTCCTTGTGGGAAGGAAGTTACTGATCTCTTATCCTGGAGACCTTGACAAATGTGAACGGGAGTATCAGAGATCTCCATTACATTGGCCAGGGACAGTAGATGGAGTCAGCACATTCCCAGCGTGGCCAGCCCTGCCCATATTCACATAGTGTGGGGCCTCTTACAGCCCTCTGTGGAGGTCAGATTGCCTGTTTTGCCTTTTCCCCCTCCTCCTTGCTATTTTTCCATGACATATTCCTAGGGGCATAAAAAGAGGTAACCAACACAGCTAAAATTCTAAATCTAAGAGCCAGCAGAACCAAATTCTTGATTTTCCTTCTCTTGCACAACAGCAGCAGATTATGCTCCTCATTTTAGTTGTTTACGACTTCTGTTTGACCCTCCTGAGACTAAAGCCCCTGGCAGTATAATTAGTTCAGTGAAGAACTGCTATCCAGCCATTAGTACAGTTGCAAATACTTGTTTTAGCTTTAGTCCCAGCCACCCAAATTAATGCATTAACATGCACTGAATTTTTTCTCTAGCTCAAGGCAAGTCATTACAGTTGTCATCTGCTTGCAATAAACCTGTTCTGTCTCTCACTTCATAGGAAATGTAGACTTTGAAAATTATGCACAGAAATAGGCACTGGCTGTGCAATGCAGTTATGAGAGTGACCAAAGTTTGTGCTGCCAATTAATCTAAAACAAAGAGTGGGAAGTGGTGTATTGGATGGCAAGTGCTGTTCCACCTAAGCAACTTCAAGTTACTTTTATATCTTTGTAGCCTACTTAGCTTTCACACTTTTAGTTTCACACTATGAATTGGAGCGTGAAGCTGGAGGCAGACCTGTGCTGGAGGCTTAAGGCAAGGCAGAGCTCAGTCCTCTGCCTGTTCCTGAGACAGATGGGTGTGAGGGAGCTTCAGTTTGAAGCCCATCCAGCTGCATTAACTCATGCTGTGATTGAGCTAATTAGTCCTACTAAAATCTTGAATCTGACAGTGCCCAGCTGGAGAGGCATGGACTGAGAAAGGTGGATCCAGCTCAACCCCCAAAGCTCTATAGTAATTCAAATGAACTTTTTTTTTTCTATAAAATGCAACCCTGGGAATCAGATCTGTAGTGGGGCACATTGATTTAAATCTGGTGTCTGCTGCAATAAACAGACTGCTCCCAGGGAGTAATCTGGCCTTATCTTTTCCTCTTTCCAAAAGAGAAAAAGCTAAATGAAAACAGTAAATTCCTGACATGTGACTGACTAAATGGGGGGGGGAAGGTTTCCCCATTTTGTTACTAGATATCAGCAGTGAATTACCTAATTTTGATATACGTGTGGTCTGTAGGCACAGGCTGTGTCTGACATTTTAAAATGGTCTAATTTTAAAACATATGCTCTGGACAAGAATCATCTCATGTAACATATGGCTTACAGGAACACAGGAAAATAGTGAGTTTGCATGGGAATTCTGTGTTAAAATCAGGAACTATCTTTACTTCCCACACTGCCTTGAGGATTTTATAGGTAATTCATTTGTTCTGTTCAATAGTTCAGGCTAAAAACAGTATACAACACACCAAAAATAAAGTTGTCTTCATCAGTTACCAGCATATCTAGCTATTTCTTGTGCCTGTTGTCACTTACAAATATGTGAAGAAAAATTAATTTTGGAAATACAGAATAGTACAGATTATTTAAGTCCCTTGGTTTCTATCTTTTTCTCTGCCTAAGTACACATATGCATATCTAGGAAATTTATGGGTAACAGAAGTGGAAAAAGAGAACTTTAAGTAAAATTTGAATTTGTCTCCTACATTTGCATCTGGGATTCATGTCTGAATTATAAAGATGATCTTTTACCCCAATTAAAATATTTAATGATTTGGTTCCAGTTGTTCTGTAGTCTAGATTATCAATCTTTTAAGTTTTTTTTAGAAAATAATCATTATTTATTAAAAAAAATCTAAATAAAGAAAAGGTGCAAGGAAAACCTTAGAAAATAGCCCTGACTGTATTTAGAAAGTTTTTTTAAGTCAGTCTTTGGATCTGAGAATTTTGAATTAGAAATGAAAGGTTTATAATAGAACTGGGTGACATCAGTGCAAGTCTTACAGTAGTGATTATTCTTAATTTATTTCTTGTTCAGAACAAAATGAGTTTCTTGTAATGAGATCTGTGGGAATTTCAAAATTCAATTTCAGTTAAGCTTCTGCCAGGTGAAAACTATAAAATTTGAAGTTTAAAATTACAGGATAAAAATGCTTCTGTAGAGGCTGAACTTTGTCTTGAAATTAGTATGTGAGGTAAGCCAAAAAATTTTTACATTTTACGTGTACCTAATAATATGCAGGAGTAATAAGTCTTTGGTTAAAGATAAATTTTATCTCCTTATGTAATTCCAAAGGTAAAATTCACCCTTCTAAAAGAAACAAATGCTTGAAAAGAAGCAAATGCCCTTGAAATGTACAGAGGACACATCTTACCTTAGAGTAGAGAATCTTTTTCACTTTGAAACAAAGATAGGAATGAAAGAATAGTAAAGGTAAAAGCCCAAGTCCGTCATTGATGTAATTTCTTGTAATTTCATGAACTTTAGGTCATCTGTGTTAATTTACAGTAAGAAATGTTGTTTTATGTGATATTTTAAATAATGTCCCATGACACTGAAATTTAGAAGAGTCCATGGGTTCTTTTGGTCCTTAAAATAGTTTGCCCTTAAATCTCAAAATCATTTTATGTTAGACAGGCTTATAAAAGACTATTATTCATCTTCAGTGTAGGAATTTTATGTCTATTTTTTAAAGGAATCTTGAAATAGAAGCTTAATTATAACTGACTTAATGTTGGCATGTTTTATTTTACAGCTTATAAAAATTCCTGAAGATAGTGTTAATAAGAAACAGCTGTAGAGTTGGTTTCTTTTTTTATACGTTTTTCATGCCATCAGAGGCCTATATTTTAATTTTTTTTTATTTTCTTTTATACAGCATTCACAGAATTGACCGAGTTGCTTTTGAAAGTTGCACCCCAAGTATTTTTTTAGAAATTTCAGGCTCTGGATGGGAAGCACTTCCAGACACTAAATAAGAATCCAGGTTGTTTCCAGGCTGGCTTCACATGAACATGAAGTGATGTATCACTGAGTTGTGCATGACACACCAATCTATCTGCCAGTTTCAAATTTCTCCCCAGATCTGTGTATCTTATTTTGGAGAGTCTTTTTGAGATGTCTTTGTTTTCTATGTATAATTTTAGTTTTCCTTCTCACAGAACTATCACAGAAAAGGCAACATTTTTTTAGTATCTTTCCTATACAGACATCAAAAAGCTCCCTCTGTCTCAGCATCTGCCTCATTTCTAGTGACCAGCTCACTTCTTTCTTCATCCCTTAGATGAGAAGAGTGGCTCCCTCCAAGCTCCAGGGAGGCCTCCTGGCCTCTGTGACTTCAACTTTACATCACAAATAAGCTCAACAACCTTCCACTGCCAAAAATCTTTCTGTCCCTCTTTCCTTCCTTGCAGCTCCTTTCTTCATCTCTTCCTGCCAGAGGAAATTAACAGTAACCCAATTCCTGCTCTTTATATATTCCACTGCATCATTTTTTCCCAAACTGACCAAGTTTTCATATCCAAACCGCACAACTGATGCAGAATTCAGACTTTCATTTAGACTTTGGTGACTTTGACACAAGTTCTTCTTCCAGAAGCCTTGCTGGATTGTAATATCCTTAATGTCATTCTCCCTGGTGTCTCCATCTGTGATTCAAATGGTTCTCGCTGTGTGAACCTTGAATGTTTTAATTCCTCCCATCACCTTTCCCTGCAAACTGCTTCACAGGGCTCTGGTTATGGACTCCTTTTCATGCTTCACACCTCCTTGGATGATTTCATACACAATTTCCATTTCCATCTTTGCTGACCATCTGTAGAGAGGCGTCTCTTGTTTGGACTGCTCCTGTTCAGTGCAGTCTCAGACTGTCCCTGATGCCTCCTCACAGCCATTCAGCTATGAACTCAGGCACAGAAGGGCTACAAATGTGCTACTGCAAGCCCTCACTTGGGTTCATTTCTGCTTGATTATGCTAAACAGTAATGAACCATCCTGCAAGTCACTGCAGCCTGGGAAAATTCTCCAGTAGGTTTTCCACTAGATACTTTCACAAGGGTATGCTTAATTCTCACAGACTTGTTGTTAAATAACTTCTCAAAGATGCAGCATTTCACATCCTCTCATTTCCACCCAGACTCTCACTCTTTCCCTTCTCAGTTACCTTAATATTTTCCTTCAGAAAGTCACACTCAGGCTATGCCTCTGCACACCAATCCAGGATGACTTTGCAAAGATAATTTTCCTGGTGTGCTGCTGTTTCCATCCCCCATTCTGATTTTTACATCTACCAGACTCCCAGCCTGTTTTGTATCAGACATGAGCCATTTGTCCCCAAGTCCTCATAAAATACCAGAATCCTAAAAATAATTTTCAAGCTTTAACAACAAACGACATTGTTCTGGCTTTGCAGCTTTGTTCAATTTTTTTGAAACTTCTTCCTAATCATCTGTAATACCTTATTATATTTGAGTTTGAGTGTAATGGTCTCAAGACTTTATATAGAAGTTGTGCAAGCATCACTGAGGTCACAAGCTGACATATTTTTAATGTTGTGGATGCATTTTTCCTAAGCACTCCTTCTGAATCACCTATATCTCACAGAAGGGGAGAGAAATAAAGCACCCATGTCGACTGGAGCAGTTTACATGTGTTTAGTTCCAGGGCAGGAAAACCAAATTGCCTTTGAGGATAGGTTTATACAACCAGATAAAAATATGTCAGCATACATTCAAACAGCATAAATATTGTAGTCATATGCAATTACAGTTGATTATTTAACATATGAAAACACTTCCTTTCAAATTATCTAGAAAGGGAAATGCTTGTACAGAGACATTCAGGTACTTTGATTTTACTATAGACACAGGAATTTTCGTAAGTCTTGCACCCAAATTTTCTGACTTAGTCAAGTGCCTACAATTAGCTGAACATCTTGGATCATACAGATTTCTGTGGAACTGGTATCAAACATTATTTTTCATTGCTTTTGGTGAAACAAATAAGGTATTTTCAAAAAACTTGAATATTAAGAATTTCTTCCTTTTTTTCCCATAGACAGAAGTCACTGCATACAGGACTCTCAGTAGTGTGTTGTCTGAGTTTTAATCAGACATGGTTCAGTTCTATTTGGTGCTGCTTTTCCATAATAATTATGTTCATGTTGGGTTTGTGAATATCTGCATCTGTGCAGCATTTCCCCTCTCTTTCTCACTTTGTAGAAAACCACAATATTACTTTTTTGCCAAGAAATTTTGGCTTCAGCTAAAGTGAAATTTATATGATAGTCTAAATCTTTTACTCTTCAATTGACTTTATCATTTTATTATTGAGAGTTTGGATGAAAATACCTTGGAAAATAGCTTTTCTTTCTTAATGGATAAAAGTCTCCTGCAATATATATAGGTGTAGATTTATGAGTCTCCTGGTCTTGATAATTGCTGTAACTTCTGGTATCAAATATTCAAATATTTAGAGAATACTTGAAAATGAAACCAAAACTTTTCTTCCCTCTTCATCCCAAAGCCTATTTTTATTTCTCTTTTTCATATTGCACGTGCTTGTATATACATATTTTAAATGTCATTTTGGAAAATGCAAGCTGTAGGCTGCTTCTTTTAATTTTCCACAGTATTTATGCTGCTAGACTAGAGATAAGGAAATTAAAAAAGATACATAAGCAATCTTTTTTCAGAAGGAAAGAATTTTTTTTCTGTGTATATATGTTCTTATTGGTTTAATTAAATGTCTTCATTTTCAGTCACGACTGGAAGTGCTGAATTACCCCAAGAGAAGAGAGCTTGCTTTGCAGTCATGACTAAAAGTGCTGAACTATCCCTGGAGAAGAAAGCTCACTTTTGTTAGGATTCCAGTCCAATTTTGCAAACACGAAAGTAGATAATCACTCAAATGTGCATGTGTGCTTACTGGAACAGAGTCCAAACTCTGAACCTTTTGAGGTTTGCCCATCTGTATTACCAGCCTTATTAGTTAAAATTGCACATAGCAGCTTGACAAAGCATTTTTATGTCCTCTGGCTAGGGGTACCTCAGTTAGCACACACTCATATGACTAAGTACTGAAGTTGCAGGATTGCTAACCTTAGTGATTTTTTTGTTAGGCATTCAGCTCTTCCAGTAAACACTGCTTTTGCTTTTGCTTTTTCTTTTTTTTCTTTCTTTTTACTTTTTTTTTTTAATGGTTCTCTGCCTCACATGGCCATGAATGCAAAACCAAGACTGTTATTATTGTAGGAAATGTGTGTTCCAAATATTATAAATCTCTTAAATTCTGTTTCTGCACTCTACTTTCCTAATAATTAGTCATGCTTACAGTTCAGTAAAGGCCACTTCAGTCAGTCAGCCAATAAGACTACAACACTAAGTTTCCTGGCAATGGTGGCTAAAGGGTAAATCACTATTAGAGTGAAATTTAGAGCTGCACATAAGACCCATCATAAGACTAAAATACCTATAGTTCTAAAACCATAAGAAATGAAATAAACAGTGTTTGTTAGGATATGGTTTTGGTGTCTTTATTCTGATAGCAATCTTCATTTGAAACCAGTTTTCATTATTCAGGGCAGGAATTAACACAATTTTATTTCTTTGGATTGTTACTCAGTGTGTGATAATTCACCAACTAAAGCAGCAGCAGCAGAAAGTTAATTGTGACCTGGGCAGGAGAGCATCTTCAAAGTTTGTGACTCACAGAACTGGGAGAGAAGTTGGAAATTATTAATCCTTTTTTGGTTTACTTTAATCCCTAAGGGTGGACAGACACCTAATAAGGTCCAGTTTCTGCCCTGATGGCAAGCATTGTGTTATTCCTATGCATTTCTAAGTATAGGAATCAAGATCTAAGAAGGTCTTGCTTTGAAAAACATTTCCTTTAAGAACTTCTTTTTCAGTGGAAACTAATTCTGGCCTTCTGGAAGTAGAATATCCCATATGTTAATTACTCCTTTCCAGACATTTTGGCCTGCCAAATCATTACCAACCCCAAAAATGCATCTTAGAACCCTAACACATCCACCCAGAACTGCAGCTTTCAATTTTCTTTCTCATATCTGGTTCAGATGGAGAACTTGACTTGGTTTTGATTCTGACTAGGAAGTCACTGTTTGAAATCCAACCTAAATATTTCTTACATGAAGAATTAATTGGCCATCTTATAACTTTCAGTGCAGGGGGCTATATGACATAAAATTTATTGAAAGCAGCACCTAAAGGTTTCTATAGTATCATGAGCTGTGACATACAGGGGTTTTGCCAAAATATGTAAGAATGTTTTGGTTTTGTATGTTTGGTATTATCTGTTAGCATAAGACCATTCATGGGTTATTCTTTTGGTGACCACTCAAATATGACAGCAGCATTTCAAATTCACTAAAAGTTTACTATTCTGCTTAGCTTTTGCTTCTACAGATCATTCTGACTTTCAGAGCTTTCTTTGCCAGTAGGGGAAGTGTCTAAAATTATTTTACCAAAAAATATATATTTTTCTCTGGAAATGGAAAGACTTGGTATTTCTAGCACAGAGAAAATAATAATAACAACCACTGAGAGTGGAGCTGACTGAAGGTGCTCACCAGCACCAAGGAGCTGTAGCCATTCTCTGTTACAGGGAGAGTGAAAATCTGACTTTTCCAATCTGACCAAAACTTCTCTTAAAAATGTCTAAGTCAAAGTTTAGCCATGATACTTGCCTCCAATTAAGAACTCCTCACAGTAATTCTGTACTATATATTTCAAATTAATTATTTTCTTCTTTTGCACAGATACTTTTATCAATAAAAATTGATATGTATTTACTGATTTACATTGATGAACTGTGTAAGATAAGTAAGTCATCCTACCTTTTTAACGCTGCACATATTAAAAAAATTGTTTTGAGTTAAAATTTTTTGGAACTTTGTCCTTAGAGCCAGTGATTTGCATAGTTTTGTCTCTTGTTGAATTGGGGTTTTTTAAGGCTGGGGCAGAGGGAGTAATAGTCCATGTTTCAAGAAGGGTTAGTGTTTAGATTGGGGCTTTTTTACCTTAAAATAAAGTTAAATTATATGCACTTATCCTGTTATATCCAAAATTATTTACAGTTAATTTAGAAACTTCAGAGTGAGTACTTTTTTACTTTATTGTTTTTCTAAATAAAAATTAAAATACTAAAACAGCTGAAAACTAAGAATAAGATCCAGTAAAATCCTAAGATAGGTTTGAATACAGACTGGTTAAAATAAATATGAATTATATTTCATTACTCTTTTTGGTTAGGTTTTGTCAGCCTTGGAAATAAATTTACTTTATATTCACAAACAATTTATACTTGCGTGATGTCTAAAACATAATAGATTTTTGTTTAAAAAAGCGAGGAGTATCATGAAATTACACAGTTCCAAGAAATGATTGCTTAAGAGAAACACTATAAACTCATGACAAAACCAGAAGAGTTAGCAGCAATACATACGAGTTAGCTTAATAAATCACCAAAGCACCTCATTGCTTAAACCAACAGAAAACTTCTGTCTTTTCCTTGCACATAACTCAGAAGGCTTAGAATAAATTAGAACCGATTTTATACACAGAGTATCATTTAACACTGAAAGGCAGCAGCCATTATTTCTGTATAGTGAGTCAGAAAATGTTCAGATGGGGAAGTTTTCGGCCTTTTTTTAAAGAAATGACAAAAAGAAAACTATTCTTTTATAGCTGTAAAATTTTCAGTGGAAGACCAAAGTCATCATCTGGTTTTCAGTAGTTAAACAGCAAGTTTCTCAAACAGTAGATGTTTATACAAAAAACCTTTTTCAGTTCAAGAACATTAACTTCTAGGGGAACTGTTAAAGAAGATAAGAATGTACCAAATTCTTTTTCTCAAGCCTGCTTTGAGCTGTATGTGGGCACATTTTCCATTCCATAGTGAAGGAGTTTGGCCCATATTTTTAATGTATGCAAATGATAGTGGGAGAGCCAGTATAATATTTGGCAAGTTTCCTATGGACACAGAACTGAGGCAGAGGCTTTCAAGATAATTTACAGTATAAAACAGTAAAATCAAGCCAGTCTGCTGATTTACACTTATTTTTACTGCAACAATAAACTTGTACAACTTGTTCCTGTTGAGGAATCAGGCAGTGTGTGGCTTATTGTGCTGTCTTGTAAAAAAGTGATGAAGACAACAAAGCTTTCTTCTGAGAGACACGACTGATGGCAATGATGCACACAGAGCAAAAGGTGGCAAAGCTGGACACTAAAGCATAGCCTGGTCAGCTGGTGCTGTTCCATTTTTTAACATATCAGCAGTCACATCTCCAGAAGAACAAGCCCAGGACCATGTGAACATTACTTCTTAGTATTTTTTTTTTTAACCTATTGTAGTAAATACTTTGAGCTGCTACAATACTTTAAAGTACTACAGGAAAGTTAAACCCCTATTTCAGCTCAAGTTCTGTGATTGCTTTAACACACCTCTCAAAGGAAGGACTCGAGGCCCGTAAAGTCAGAAACCCTTGGTTGCTCAGTGTGCAGTGTGTAGAAAAGGAGAGGTCTGGAGGAAGGAGAGGAAGGAAGGGATGGTGTCCCGGTGTCCCGGTGTCCCGGTGTCCCGGCGCTGCGGCCACTGCAGCCGCTCCCGTGGCCAGGGGCAAAGCTGGGCTGGCCCGGGCATCTCTGCATCCCAGCTGAGAGGGGCCTTGCGCCCAAAACCCGACCCACTGCCCACATTTCTGTGTTCTGACAGTTTGAGGGGTGGGGGGAAATAATAAAATACAAACGGAGAGGGGGTCAAGCGTCTTTTCTGGGTGGGGCGGGGGCGGTGTGTGAGTGAGTGAGATGAGCACATAAGTGAAAACGGACAGGGGAAGAAGAGCTGTGGATGTTTCCCCGAATGCCCGGTTAAGCACCGAGGGCTGTTTCCCCCCGTTCCCGCTGGAATCCCGCTGCAATCCCGCCGGAATCCCGCTGGGCACGGCGCTCAGCCGCGCTCCCCGCTCGGGGCTCGGGGCCGGGCGCTGCTCCAGCGCCGCCGCGCAGGGGGCGCGCGCGAGCCGCCGTCCCGCGCCTGGAGAGAATCCCGGGACGGCGCCGAGGGGAACGGGGAACGGGGAACGGGGAACGGGGAACGGGGAACGGGGAACGGGGAACGAGGGAACGGGGAACGGGGACAGGGAACGGGGAACGGGGAACGGGGAACGGGGAACGGGGACAGGGAACGGGGAACGGGGAACGGGGAACGGGGAACGGGGAACGGGGAACGGGGAACGGGAAGGGGAACGGGGACAGGGAACGGGAACGGGGAACGGGGAACGGGGAACGGGGAAGAGGGGAACGGGGAAGGGGGAATGGGGAACGGGGAAGGGGAACGGGAATGAGGAACGGGGAACGGGGAGCAGGGAACGGGGGAAGTGGGGAGGGAATGGGGAATGGGGAACGGGGAACGGGGACAGGGGAATGGAACGGGGAACGGGGAACGGGGAACGGGGAACGGGGAACAGGGACAGGGGAACGGGAACGGGGAACGGGGGACAGGGAGAGCGGGGAGCAGGGGAATGGGGACAGTGGAATGGGGGACGGGGAATGGGGAGCGGGGGAGCGGGGGAATGGGGAACGGGGACGGGGAGCGGGGGAACGGGGGACGGGGAGCGGGGAACGGGGACAGGGAGCGGGGATGGGGAAGCGGGAACAGGAGCGAGGGGGAGCGGGGGACGGGGAATGGGGGGCCGGGGGAGCGGGGGAATGGGGAATGGGGAGCGGGGGAGCGGGGAATGGGGACAGGGAGCGGGGAGCGGGGAATGGGGATGGGGACAGGGAACAGGGGAACAGGGAACAGGAGCAGGGGGCGGGGAACAGGGGAGCGGGGGACGGGGAGCAGGGAACAGGGAACGGGGAGCGGGGAATGGGGAGCGGGGAGCGGGGAATGGGGAGCGGGGGAGCGGGGACGGGAACAGGGAACAGGGAACGGGGAGCGAGGGGCGGGGGAGCGAGGGGAGCGGGGAATGGGGACGAGGGAGCGGGGAGCGGGGAATGGGGAATGGGAGTGCGGGGAGCGGGGAGCGGAATGGGGAATGGGGAATACGGGGGAACGGGGGAGCGGGAGGGAGCGGGGAATGGGGAATAGGGGAGCGGGGAATGGGGAGCGGGGGAATGGGGAGCGGGGGACAGGGAGCGGGGAGCGGGGAACAGGGAACAGGGAACAGGGAACAGCACAGCCTGAGCAGGCCCTACAGAGAATCCCGGGACAGCGCCGAGGGGAACGGGGAACGGGGAGCAGGGAATAGGGAACGGGATCAGCACAGCCTGAGCAAGCCCTACAGAGAATCCAGGGATGGCACTGAGGGGAACAGGGGACAGGGAATGGGGAACAGGGAACAGCACAGCTTTGGCAGCCCTAGAGAGAGTCCTGGGATGGTACCAATGGGACACAGGGTGTGGGAATCGTTAAAATCAGAGGGTTTTGACAAAGCTGCAGAAATCAGGCCTCAGAGGCAGCAGAACTGCAATTAGAGCTAAGCAGTAGCCATAAGGTTTGTCAGCAGAAAAGTTCTATGAGATGTAGAAAGCTAGGACAAATAAAACAATGGTCTGTGTGTTAATGCTTGGCTAGAATAGATCCCTAAGCTGCAGAGAAGTCTATCTAGCAGGATATTAGGGAGTTCCATAGTGGAGCTCTGTACATTGTATTTTAAGGCTTACAAGCATGTATTCGGTATTCGAAATAAGCAAGCATTGTTTTGAGTGAAGGTACATGTACTTGTAGTGGTTGTAGAGTAGGGGTAATCTACTGTCAACGTGCTTTTGTTTTTTGTGATTAGTCGAAAAACTTTCAAGGTGAGTTGTAACACCGAGTTCTGCCGCTGCTGCCGAGGATGTGAGCTGCTGGAATCTGCCCGTTGTCCCAGCCATGTAATGAGACTGATGCTGGAAAATAAAGCAGCTCGAGGTGTGTTCCACAGCAATCCCGTCCTGTTTGGGATTCTGTGCATAAACCCGTGGCTGGCATTAACAGGGAACAGCACAGCCTTGGCAGCCCTAGAGCTGCAAATCACATATGTCAGACAAATATTGACAACATCCCGTTTATTTGGCAGCATCTGGTGGTGTTCCTGTGCTCTGCTGCAGATGCAGGAGCAGAACGCTGGCCTCGTAGCATGTGGTGGGAAATGTATGTCTAAACTTTGTGCTTAAAATAAACAACAACATTGAGGGGGGAAACAAAACCCAAAAAAACCCAAACTAAAATTTACTATGAGTGAAATGGTGGAAAAGAGATCAAATTTACCACATACTTGAATGTTTGGCCAGCAGAACAAACCAATATACATGACCCTATTGAAAGCTGAAATATTTCCCAGATTTTCTATTCCTCAGGTGTCTTAGCTATATTAACCCTGTGGATATAATCCTATACAAGACTTGTTTAGCTAAACCTCTTACTTAGCAGCTTAGGAAAACAGTAGGAGCCAGCCAGTTGAAAATGACAAAGTGTCCAAGTCAGTATTCTCTAGGAAATATCTTCAAACACTGAAGCAGCTCCACTTTGCTCAGAGAGATATTTAGCCTGGATATGCTAACCTGTCCCTCATCTAAACATATCATTCATTGCCAAAGAATCCCAAAATTTCCAGCATATCAACAACAAAATTTACAAAATCACTACTATTGCTTGTATTGATTCTATTATGTTATTGGAGCCTTATGATTTTTTGATTGAATGAAAATCATGCATCTTCAAGCAGTTTCATGGAACTGGCACGTGTCATCCCAACCAGAGCCATTTAATGCCACTAGTGCTACTCATGGCAGTGCTTCTAGAGGATGTATTTGGGGTCCTTCTGTGCAGATCAGCCAGGGAAGCTGCAGCCTCTGTCCTTGCCATAGCTGCTGTGACTTTGTCAGTATTTTCTAAAAGTCTAACTCAATGCTGGAAAGAGTTTAAATTGGACAATTTAGGCCCTCCTGTCCACAGTAACATCCTCCATGCAAATCCAATATAAGAAGTACTCATTCTGAAGACTATAGTACCTCCTGCTTTGATAAATAAGACTGGCATTATTATTGATATTTAGAAAAAAGGTCTCCAGTATAATATCTAGTATGTTTATAGTAGTCAATCATAAGATTTCACCAAGATAAAGGGCTTATAAGCAGTGGCCTTGTATCTTAAATGTAAAAGTTTTACAATAAGAGTACATTCATACTGGAAATAGTTTCTTTGTCTTTTACAATAAATAAATAATTGATTCTCCTATGGCATGAGAAATGCTCATGCTTCCATAGAAATTTTTATGAGAAGGTCTGTAGTACAGATATTAAATATTCATTATTACTAACCAGCTGCTTTGGTTCAGTTTTGTCTCTGCTGCTGATTCCAGACCTCTCCATGTTTATTAAATTCAATGTATTCAATATTTAAGTTGCATCTGAGTAGTCTTCTTTCTCTTCATGATATCATCCCTTTATTTCCATTCCATACTTACCTTGCTTTATGAGGTCTGCTCATCACTTTGGATAATTTCATTTCAAATAGTTTACAAATATATTTTTAAAATTTTGCATTTTATTATTCTATTGAGATTTTTTTTTCCTGAAACATCTAATAAATTTTCTTTAGGGCAGTACTCTTTTTAATTTAAAGTCTGTGTGCTGAACAAAGCATTAAACTTCAGACTTAATCAAAATTGAAGAATTAGAATTAACAGATCTACTATTCATATATATTTAAGTATAATTTGAAAAGCCACTCCTTTCCCACACTTTCAAATCATATAATTGATTATTGAACAGATTGAACAGATTAGCAAACTCTAGCAAATCACAGAAAACTTCATTTTTGAATTTATAAGGAAACCTGAAACCAGAGGAACCATGAGTGGTTTCTTGTTCCCCTGTGAATGCTTTGCACAGCTGTAATGGGTAAAAAGTCGATGAGTAAGGTCTAAAATGCTATGTGGTGACTCAGAGTCGTGCCAAGGTTTCTGGCTAGGTAACCTACTGCATTATGGCCCCTGAACTTCTGCTTTCACACATTTCTCACAGGTTCTGTACAGCACAGACAACATGCAGAGGGTCCTGTGCAGTCCTTCACTCATCTCCTCTCTCCACCTTTTCCTGACATTTTACAGCAGGCTTCAAGTCATGATCTGACACACAAATACCTAAGCACAAAGCTGAAAGTATTTGAGGAAGTACCCATGGAAAAGACAAATGAATCAACCTGGAAAAAAAGTTCAAATTATTGGAAAATGTCTAAATGGTTAAAGACTGTTTAAATCAGTCTTTAAATACAATCCACCACATGAAGTGTTGTTCCCAGACACATTAGAGGAAAATCTTTACACAGAAAACATGGATGAGATTTTTTTAAAGGAACTATTGTTATGAGGATAGAGGAAGGCAAAAAAACCCCAAGAGCTCCTTTCTTAAGTGACAAGTGAATTCATAGCTAAGCATCTGCTCAGAGGAAAACACTGAGGTCAGATCTTGGCCTTGGCTTTAAAGTGGGCCCAGGGAGCTATATAACTACTTTACAAGCAACAAATATGTGTCTAGTGACAATATCTTCTGCCTTGTTTCTCTCTTTTTTTTTTTTTTGTTTTTCCCTTCAGAGTAGAAAGTTTTTCATCTGTTTCGCATTAGAACCAGGATGAGGCTTAGGTCAGTCAAGAAAAAGCCCTCAGAGAATGATAGAGGGTTTGGCAGTGAAAGATCCCCAAATCTACATATGTGTACCCAAACTAAAGTGGAAGAGGGAAGAAAAACACTTTTTATTTATTAAAAAATAAACTAAAAATAAAACTATTCCTTGTCATCTGAGTCATCTTTACGAAAATGTTTCTGTATTTAGAAATAAATACAGAACTCTTTATTTCATATAAGAGTCACAAGACTTGTTTTGCAAAAAGAGAAGAAGATACTCCAGGAATGGGAAGCACTCAAGAAACATTTGCACATCTGAATGACCTGACAGGAGACTTCTATTCTGCATGGGAATTTCCATTTGGAAAGAGATACTGGAATCAGTGGATGGCTGGAGTTCTTTTGGCTGGGAATGGTAGTCAGTACCTCAGCTGCTGCAAATCTTTATTGCTCCACAACATGGATTTGCATCAGCTGTGCAACTGGCCCAGCAGCTCTCCCAGGAATGGTGTTGCTTCACCAATGGATGTGTTGGTTGCACTAATGATGTTCCTGGCAGGCTGACCCTGCACAGATAGAGCTGTGGCCTGGAGAGGGTGGCAGGTCTGTCACTCTAGCAAAAATAAATAAGCCATAGTGGAAACGAAAGACAGAAACCAAGGGCTGGGCTCAGGCAACAAAACTCTCTGGCAAAATTTAGAGAAGCCTGAACTGCTAAAGAATTCAGAGCTATATTTGGAATACGGCACTTTGCTAGAGGCATGAAAATCTCTGTCTGTTCACTGATTTATTGACATGTAAATGTGTTTCAATGACTTTAATGTAAATTTAGCAAAAACAGAGGATTTGTCGATATCATTCCAGACACTTGTTTTAATTTTTGGTGCTGTTTTTAGTAGCTTTGCTACTTACCTGGTTTATTACTTTTGCTGGTTTTAGTTTTTTTTTCCTGTCTCTTTTTTTCACTATGAAAATCAAAATGCTGTTCTGGAGAAGCACTAACTTCAATAGTGTTTGCTAAAGAGAAGCATGGTTCTGAATTTTCCTTTTCTTTCCTTCTCAGGCATTTCCAGCAGAAATCAAAAAGAGGAGAAGAGAAAACTTCACATATGATGAAACTCTAATATTATCCAACTTGTTTTGCAACACATATCATACAGGAATGTGTCCAGGGGTTTTCCCAACAAGATCAATGTTTACTTGCTTTCAGGTTCCGCTACAAACTCAGGCAATCTTTCTCTGAGAGCCCCTAAACTTTGGCAATTTATCTAACTGTGGGCAAGGCTGCACCAAGTTCTGAGGGGAAAGAGGATGAATCTTTTGTGTTTCATTGTGAGTGGAATTTTGGTGCTGGCAGTGAAGGAGTCTGAAATATTTAGTCCTAATTTTACTTTGGAGTTTTTGATTGTCTTTTGTGAAGGAGTTGAAACTGAATAAAATATCTTTAGTATTCTCCTTCCAAGGGATTGCACAGAGAAGACATCTGAGCAGAGTCCTGGGTACCATCCAGTGAGCACCTGAAGTTTGAGGATGAGAAAGGGAAGCCATGAAGAAGTGCTATCCCCTGATGACTTGGATAAGGTATACCAGGAGAAATCTAGAGTCACTGTTTCCAGGTCTAGCTATGCCAGCATCAGCTTTCCACTGGAATGTATTTCTGATAGAAAAGAATCTGCCCAGACCAGGGAAAGGAAGTGAAGCCTCCAGGCTCAGACTTGGTTATCTCTTATGTGCATGTTTATCTCCACCCCCTTTCATAAATACACACACTAAAATCTGGATTACATGCTCTAAAATGACCTCAAAAGGCATACCAAGGTTGTTTTCTGGTGTAGAAAACAACATATAATTGCACAGGACTGTACTGCCATTCCAATACTTTTTCAATACAAAATTTGCTCTTACTGTACTAAGACAAGCATGGAAATCTATAATTAATGCTCTCACCCTCTGGTATTTTGAACACTGCATAATAATAAACCAAAACCAGTGCAGACTGCAAATCAGAGATGTAGTATCTCTGTGGGAGTGTAAAGTTTCATAAAATATAGTAGGTGTCTAACTGTTAACACCCCTTAAAAGACAAAGAGTCTTTGGAGATGCAAAGCAAAGTGATAGTTTTGAAGAACTTTCACTCTATGTTAAACCCAGCAATTCAACAGTATCCAAGATATTTTGATACACCCTTAATTGATTGCCTTTTAAAGGTGATTAATCAATCTACCTCACTAGTGTCAGTGTAGATCTACAGGACTTGGCATTCTCTAAAAGCATTTAGATCTCTGAAATTATTTGTTTGGTACCTAAGCTCATGTAACATCATCATCTATAATTATATCTTGAATGTTTATCAAGTATGCATTTGGTAGCTAGGTATTAAAACCACTATTTTGCATTCAAAATTAGTCATTAAGAGTCTTCAACTTTTCTTCATATTCTTAAAATCAGTGTCTGATTAGGTACATCACAGAACAGCTCTGTCTGAGGCCTATGCAAGGAATGTTGATCTCATTTGGAAATTTAATTTGTCAGTAACAGGTAAGCAAATCTGTAAGTATGTTCACTTGAACTTAATAATAGAAAACGTTTGCAAGTCAAAACACACTTATCAGAAAAACTTGAAAAGTGTTCAAAAGCTTTTTTTATTTTTTTTTATTGGCACTACAGTATCAAATGCTTCTTCTGACAGATAAAAAATAATACACATAGTACCTCTGTGTAAGAAATTTTTAGAAACTGAAGTATTTTTAACTGAAGAATAAATATGTTAAAAACTAATATGGATTGCAATTACATCTAAAGGGTCATTTTGAATACATCAATTGGACAAAAATACGCCTGCAATGAAGAGTGTTTCTTCTGAGTAGGAAGCATTTTGCACAGATTGCTGGTTTAAATAATTTTCAAGATTTAAAATAGAAAAGGGGGAAAATCAATGAAACACAATTAGTCTTTGAAGTTATTTTGCTGATCTGCTGTATTTCCTTCTACAACATCTGCATTCTCCACATAAACTGCATGTGGCTCAGTGCAGTCGTTAGCATTTCTGACACATTGTCTTGTTTATGATGTCATACTACAAGTTCCCAAATATGGAAGTTTTTTAAGCATCTTGCCTCATGCTTAACTGAGTATGGCCAAAATCAACATTTTCATTGATCCATTTTAAGCAAAAATAATGTGCTTTACATGTTAAAATAAAAATAATCACATGAAAAAAAGTCTCACTGACATTAAATCTAATGTGAATAATAATTTCCTTCCGGGCACTAACATACTCAAAAGGTCCGTTGTTGTTTCTTAAGGTGACCTGAAAGTATTTGTCATGGCTTTTTCTATGAGGCTTAAAACAATAACTTCAGAGACAGATCAAATGACAGCCTAGACAAGAAAGCTGTCTTTCTTGGAAAAAGTACAGATTTTCTTCTTCATTTGAAGAAAATCAAAATTGCATCTACATGTAACATAAATGTTTCTGAAGGGAAAACCAAAATCTACCTAAATTGTAAAAAAACAAAAAAATCTGAGATGTTTATTTCACTATTGATATGGAGTATAAATTAAGGCCTCAGAAGAAGAGGGAAAGTGCATCTTTCAATTCGGCAGCCTTGGCATCAGAAGAAAGTGCTGTATTGTTCTTCACACAAACCGTCCCCATTAGTGCTCAAGATGTTCTTTTCCTTTTAATCCTCATTTGTACCCCTTAGCCATTTGTTTGGAATTAAATTAGCTGCAATTTGGAAAATGTGGATGAAAGGTAGTGCATTGAGTAGATATCACATGTTTCCTGAATAGTGCCTGTTCTGCCTCTTTCACAGCCATTCATTGTGCCTGAAAGGGTGTAGTGTGTGAATTGTTGGACTGTCACTCTGCAGTGAAGTCTAGTAGCCAGTATTACCATGGAAACAGCAGGAAAAAGACAATTAACAAAATGGTTCTGATTTTCCTTATTTCTTGGGGGAAGGGGTGTTCATTAGTGATTTTTTTGTTTTCTTTTGTTATTTTCCCAAAAGAAACACAGAGGTAAGGGAGGAATATTCTTGTTAAATTAGACATTGTCATCTCTGCAGGCCTAGTAAAGCAACAGAAAAGTGTGTTTGTGCAATAAAATGTGAGCTCTTAAGTGTTGTCTGGTCTTATTCCTCCCTTTCCCATCACAGAAAAGAGGTCTCAAAATATTCTTAGGTGAGCGACTGTTAATGAGCAGAGCCTGTGAGTTTAACCCTCACACATTCATTGGACTTTTAATTAGTCCCTCTCAGACTCACTCCTATGACAGAAACACAATGTATGCCTGAGAGGGCTTTAAACCAAAAGGGGGCTCTCTTTAGATTTTTAGCAATAGTTTAAAATCAAATAAGTTGGAGGGAAGGGCTTTGGGCTGCTGTAAAAGGCAGATCTTTCTGCCTGAAGGACATTCCAGTGCAGGGGTCCAGCTATAATTTCAAGTCAGTCAAGTTCACATTCTGCATCCAGAAGCACATCAAACAAAAGGGTGAAACTCAGGCTCTTAAATACACCACTGCCTATAAAATTATTTTCCCCTAACAGTGTTACTTGCTTTAACAAATTACATTTAAAGGAAAAAAATCCGGATGCAAATTCTATGCTAACTTTTTTATGTCAAACATTCCTAAAAGATTGAATTCCATGTCCTGCTCCTGATGCACGGGTACAAGGGCTTCAGAAACAAAAAGGACTCTCCTCCCTGCTTATACAGGTTCAGTCAAGATCAGTACCAGCCTCATTTTCATTTATTGATCCTTTCCTTTGCAGGAACAATGAACACAGCAGAAAAACTGATGGAGAGCATTGTGATTAGACAAACTCTTCTTAATGCTTAGTGGAAACAAAATTTTGTGTGCTACTGGTAGGTTTTTCTACTAATATACTAAAAAAAAAAACCACTCAGTTGTCTACATTGTTTGCTAAACACACCCTGGTAAATCTATTTTGTAATGTATCATGTCTGTTGTTGGAACAGATCTGTCCTGTACTGTGCATTTGAATAGCACTTATGCCTTTGGGAATGAGGACTACTGGATCTCTAGACTGCACTGAGCAGTTATTAAACCATAACAATAATTGGCTTGGGTTTTTTAAGGAAGAGGTTGCTGTGAGTCATACATTTGTTCTCTGAATAGCAATATGGAAAAGAAATTTGCCTGCTTTGTTGTCCACAAAAGTGAATTATTTACAGGAGTGTGTTGTATTTGAAGAAAAGTGAACAGTGCAGGAATAAAATGGCAGAAGACGTACTGAGGACATATTGTAGAAATTTAAGAGTTAAAAGCAGAAAGGAGAATAACAAGTGGAAAGAATTTAGATAGAAAGTCCTGGTCACTGTTAGTCTGTCCTAGGTAAATACAACAGACCTCTGAAACAAGTCACTACAACGTTGGAGGGCAAGCCTAGGGACAGAAGCTGAAGGCATGCCCTGACTCAAAGGATGTATCCAGCAGCATTCAAGTTGATGGCTAGCAGGGGAAAAGCAGGAAAAAAAGTTGTAAGAACAAAAGTTGAAGCAGCCATCAGGTTATCTGTCTAATTTAACACTGTATAGTCTCAGAATTAAATCTGTGAAGTAGAAAGATGAAGGGTAGTCACGGACATTTCTTTAAAGCATAGCAGTGAACTTATGTAATATTTTGCATTACTAGCCTACAGGAGAAACAACATGCATGTAAGTGGAATTTAGCACTGAAGAAATACTTGTTTCTGGTTTTGTTTTATTACTGTCTGATTAAGGAATTTTCTATAGTCCTTGAGCTCTGACTTAGCAGTCTTATAGCAGTGTTGTTAATACCAGTCATGAAATAGGCTGTTGTTAGTGAAATCAGTGAGGAATCTTGGGTTTAGATTATAACACAGATGTCAGCAGAAACCCAAGAAATGCAAAGAAGCTCAAACTCTTTACTTAAGAGATAAACCATCCTACGACAGGCTTTTTTTCCCACTTCCCTTCACTGTCATTGTGATTTCAACAATGGTCCATTCACTCCCACAAACTGTTTTACTTTAATTATTGGTTGAGGTAATTGGTGTTTTCATTGGGCTCAGCATGTTCTGTGCTTTACTTAGTCCTTAGCATTAACACTAATGCACTTGGAATCCAATACTTTGTAGGTTTTCCTGGGGTTTAACTTCTTCAGGAGTGAAGCACAGGCTTTGCCATCTTACTTAAAGATCACACAATCCAAATAACAAGAAAGGAGAGAAACAGCATCCGGCAAAAGTCTGAAGAGTTGTCATAAGCTTGCTTTAGCTCCAGTCAAACAAATCATGTTTATTTGTTTGCTAAGTATGCTGGGTAATTAGGGGAAAAGTAATTAATGAACTTCTCTGGGGCCACTTATGCCAAACTACATCCACATTTTGTGCCTGCTTGAATTCTGGACTCAAACATCCAAAGCATTGGCAGGCAACTTTTTTCTGGGCATGTGTAAAAACACATATTATTTAATCTGGTATGCATGTATGTAGCTATTCTAATAACTAAATGTGGAAATTTATATGGCATTGCTTAAGGCTGACTTTGTGAAAAGAGCCTTTAGGTTTTTTGATAGTTCTACTTTGGTATACATAAATCTTTCTTTACATTATGGTCTTAATAGCTTGGATTTTTATTTTTTTAAACATTATTTTGGACTCTAATGAACTCTCAAGTCTCATCAGCAACATGCTGTCTGAAAGAAATATTTAGGTACCTTAGATATTTTAGAATTACTATTGTTTTAAAAGTCCTGAAATCAAAAATATAGCTATATTAGTGACTTGAAATATTGTCAGGAATATTTCAAGCAAGAACCTTTAGTCTGATATCATGGCCTCCCATGTACATGCTGGAGGTAAAAATTGTGTCAGTTTTCACAATGTTTTTATCAGCACCAGCTTCAGGAAACTTTTACCCTTCAGGTAAGTATCCTCTGCAGGAAGAAAACCTCAACCAGTCCGTTGGTTCCTGTCAATGAAAGATTAACTGTGGCAGACATTTTTCAAAGGAAACTTCAAACTTAAGTGTGACTTAAAATAGTTGTTTTCTCTGTTTTATTTTTTTTTCTCCCAAGAACAACGCACGTAAAACACTTCCTGATATACTCTTCCCTGTTGGAAAAGGACATTGCAACTTTCCATGGAAATCTGTGCAGTGGTACCAGTCACATAATAGACGATCTCTTACAACATTAATTTGCTCATTTTTATTGTGAGTGGAGTAGCTCATTTGCTTCCTCTGAGGAGGCCCAGTGTGATTGCTACAGCACTGTCAGGCTGGTCATGAAGGAACATGTTCCTTCCACTTTGCTTGTTGCAGGGCAGGCACCTCCCAGGCCTAGCCATGGACGTGTGGGAAAAGTTCTTCACTAGTATTTAAAATTAAGTTCTCATGGGCACTAAGGCCATTTTTCACTACACAGACATAGGAAAGTGTCACGATGAGTGATATTTTAAAGCTCCTTTATAATGGTAGAAGCAGCCATAATATGAATGAGAGGTATTCCCCAAGGGTATGGATGGAACATCAAACACTCACAGAGATCTGGCCTGGATCCAGGAGAGGAGCTGATTTTAGAAGGATCACAAAGGTAGTTTTTATGTGTCAGTAGGACATATGTAGGATTCCATGCCAGCAGAAATCCAAAGGCTTGCTATCACAATCCTATGCATGGAAAGGAAAGAAAAAAAAGAGAGAGAGTTAAAGAGCTAATTGGATTTTTCTAAAATGAGACTGCATTGTTTATTTTTATGTAGACATTGTACTAACAGAAAGCATTACCTGTCAAATGTGCTTCGACCACCCTACAGATTTGTATTCTTTTCTCAAAGAGCAGTGCTACTCTGAAGAAAAATTCTTATGTAATTATATATTCCATTAAAATAAAGCTGTCTTAACAACAGGTGAGTTCTCCACAATTGTTTTATGTCATGAAAAATAAAGTTCCCAAAGAATAATGAGTCAGCATCTGTTCTTTCTCCCTCTTCCCCTGTGGTTCTGGTAGCAGAGGGAATCTTCATTTGGGGCTACTCAAACAATGTTGGGCCAAATTTACCCTTGGTGTAATTCCAGTGGACTGAGTGCTGCAGCACAGGGCTTTAATCTGGTCTCATTATTTTAAACCAATGTTTAACTGTGCCACAAACAGTAATGTAAAAAAAAAAAAGTCTGTAAAATTTTATGGATCCATTCTTCAATTTCTGTCTAGTCAAAATCATGCTTTAAACAGCCATGATAAAATCCACAAGAAATTTAGTGCTTATATAACACTGTATTTAAAAAGTCTGTATTTATTCAATGCTATATTTATGGAGATGAAAAGCTTATTATCCAAACATGAAAACTTTGAAAAATTAAATTTTTAGATCAACATTTGGACCTTGAGGTAATGTCTAACTAGAGACTAATATAAGTAGATTAACAGAGATTTGTTCAAAGTACAGAAGACATAGGCAATGCCCAAAATTCAAACAATTTAAAATGGAATTATTTCTCTATTTTAAAGTTTTGTGTAGTATTTAAGGAAAAAAAATCTTTGCACACTGACATAAAATTTAAAAAAAAAAAAAGGAAAATTGTATAAATTGTTTTTGATTTCATCTGGACCTATACAAAAAAACACTTTTCATTATGTGAAAAAATATCTTAGTCAGGTTTTATATATTCCAGTATTGGAAACTTTACAGTTCTCTGCAGATCCTTTCCAATATTTTCAAACTTTTTACTGTTTGGATATTTTATGATGCCTACTATATCTGTTTTTTGATATATTTTGAGCACATTTTTTCCTATCATAGCCCTCATAGGCTATTATTTTCCATTGTACAACAGTTTTGAAGACTATTGTCCTCACTTCATGCTGGAGCCATTCCTCCATGAATCTCCTATTTGGTTCATGATTGAAACTTCATCTCCTCTCCTGAAGTAATTAAATTAACTCCTGATTCTTCATTCCATACTGTGTAGTCAATGTTTCCTAAATTGGGCATTTTCTATTGAGCTCTATTCCATTTTATTCTCTTTTTTTTCAGTCTGCTATTGCTGTTTTGAATTCCAGTCTATTTTTACCAATGTATGTTAAAATTCCTCTCAGTTTCATGACAGTTGTGGGCATACCACAGGTTTCTGTCTACTTAGGTCATTAATAAAGGTCTCAGTAGAAAAAGATCTGGACAGACTCCAGCAGAACAGTTAATTGTTTGCTTTTGCTTGACAGTGAATCACTGATAGATATTCTCTAAGCCAAAAATCCTGACTTCCTCCCCTCAGTCATGTATATCTAATGACTTGCTATTCAGAATTGCTCACAAATTCTAGAAGTTTTAAGCACCTTGATGTGTTTCACCTTCTAAAATCAAGACCCGTGCCTTGACTCTGGTAGTTATGTATTCCATATTAATTACTACACAGAGGCTGTTAGGCATAAAAGCTCATACTTTTTATTTATTGCTTTGAGTACAATGCTCCATTTCTTCAGACAATTAAACTGCATCAGTACTTTTTGGCTTTTGAATAAGAGGATGGTGTTTGCAGAAATTTGCTCTTTTTTTTTTTGTCCCAGATTTCCTATAGCTCAGTAGAGGACTCTGGCTATGAACTTTTATTCTATTTATTGGTTTTAATATTTAGAGAAAATTAGTGACCTCTCTAGGTACATTAACATAGAGCAAACATTTGTCAGCAATTGCTATTGTGCAATAGAGGACTCTTTCAGCACATGGCCAGACCTCCACAAGGGACAAGAGTAAATGAAAAAGGAGGCAGCAACAATATGATTATGAACACATTGGCAATCTGTAAATGAAAAGCTTTGAATCTTTTTCCCCTTTTTTTAATCCCCTGAAGTGTAGTGCACATGGGCATTTTCTAAGTAGATCTGGGCAGGCCTGCAGATGAATCAAAACTCAGACAAGCCAAAGACCTGGCTTTTCTCCATAAGCAAAAATACAAGCCAAGCTGCCAAAGTTGGCTGCCCATTAAAAAAACAAAGACAAAACAAACAAACAAAAAAACAACCCCCAAAGCAACAACAACAAAACTCCAAAGCAAAACAAAATGTAACGGCATATAAACTGAATGTGATGAGGAGGAAATCGTACCAGAGGATTGTCTTTATTCAGGGATGTGAAGCCCAGGCAAAGCTTGTAAGTCAACAGGATCTCAAATTAAGCTTCCTTTAAACCAAGTCTAAGTTCTGTAAATTTATATAATTAAGGTAGGATAACAGGAACTTTAATGTCAACACAATCAGGTCCCAGGAACAAGTAAATCAGCTCTTTATTGGAATAAGCAGTTCTTGCACAGCATAGAATTACACCTTTTACAGAAGAGGAAGTTAGAGAGACATAGAAGGATGAAAGAGGAGCCTGTTAGAGACCTGATAATTAAAAGGGTCTTTTTCAAACACAAGCAGAAGATTATGATTGAAAGAAATAGCAGTGCTTATATATGCACTTATTATCAAGAAAGGCTCTTGTATTTAAGTAAAACAATGCTTATGAAGAAAAATAAGATGGGCTAAACACAGAAATATTTTCAAAGCAAAATGTTGTTCATGGATTTCCATAAAAAATCATGGCTCTTTAGAAGTATCCCTTTTAAATTATCATGGACTAAATCAGAGACTAGAACTGAAACGTAGCCACTCTCTGAAAGATAATGGCAGTGGAGGCTGCTGCTGTTTTTGCGTGCTGTTCACATTTACTCTGCAAACGTAGAGTTCAGTTTAATTAGCATGTGATTGAAAAGTGTTGACGTCTTGAGTTCTGTGCTGCTAAAGGGATTTCTTCAAACTGGGGAATATGTAAATTCTTGAAGAATTGTTTATACTACCAGAATGGCTTTTAAGTAATTTTGATGACAAGAATTAAAGTAGGCAGTCAACGCAGTTATTTTGTAGATTTAATATAGTTGTGAGCACGAGAGTGTAAATAACTTTTGCAAGGACCTGAAACAGACTGTGAAAGCAGCTGTACAGTCTTTAAATTTTTAAATTTTCTTTTAGTTTATGAAACAGTAGAGTTTACTTGCAGCTTTTGTCCCTTCTCATTTCTGGCAGCTTTAAGTAAGATGAATAAATGGAAAAAAACCAACCTCTCCTTCGAAGCTCTGAGTACAATTTAAAACAGAAAAGATTTTTGAATTTTTGTGTGATTCTTCTCTGGGCTATAAAAACAGTAAATGTCTGTAGCTTCATTTGTTTCACAAAGTATATTTCTGATTCGCTGTGGTTTTATAGAAGTAAAATATGGATTAAACTATAAAACACACTTCTTTGAAGACTGCATATTTTAATTGTACGGCAGAGGCAAAATATTGTCAAAGGCTTGCATAGTTCAGAAAACTCTAGAAATATGTAGGCATTGAAATTGCCACTCCACAGAAGGACTTGCAGCTTCAGAATCAATTTTATTTTGAACCAGAATGAAAAAAAAATTAAAGTGGTAGAATGGCATGGTTTTTGGGCTTATATTTCGGGGGGAAAAAAGTTCTTAAAGAATGAAAAATGCAAAAAAATAAAAATTCTTGTCATGAGAATGGCAAATATTTTTCTATTTCTTTTCAGATTGGAAATGAAATAAACAATCATTTGAAGGTTCTTTAGTTATGTCCTAATGTACAGATGCTGATAATCCTGAGCTGTATGGGAGCATGCAAGAGCACTGGCAGCAGATGAACTGCAGAGTTTGGGGAGGTCACTGCCAAGCCTTCCTCACTTGTGAGGGTGACTTGTCCACAGCACTGACCCACCAAAGTCCCAAAAAAATATCTCAGTGGAGGCTTGTACCTTTTTAGGCAGAAGATTATGTTCTGATAAGGAAAAATCTAAACTAAGTGTTTGTCTAAATTTGGCCTGTTAAAGATATGAGTCATGAGGTCTAAGACAGCTTCCTACCATTCATCTCTAGTGTTGATCATTTTGAAAGTCCAGAGATGCTTTAAAAACCAGGCTGACTTTTACTAATATATTGAAGAAATATAATCTTCTGTCTTCAGCATCAGCCACCATAATCAGGTGGTGCTGCTTTTCTTTCAACTATCCTAGGACATAAACTATGTCTGCTAAGGAACATAGTCCCAAAAGGAATGGAAATTCAGTGATATTTCAGTGCTGCAGGGATTGGCTGATCTTGGCTGCCTTATTGACTTAAGCAGGACTCTTATGTAGGACAGAACAAATGGCAATTTTTTCTGCTGCAGAAGTATTCAGCCAAACTACTGGTTCCCACTGCATAGAAGTAAATAAAATTTAAATTTAGAGTCTTATCATAATATCAGCTTTTGTACCTGTACAACAGGAACAGATGGAGTACGGGAAAAATTTGAAGTGTTAATTGATTTTGTTTGAATCCTGTTACCCTCTGTTTGGTGTGAATTGTTGAGTTGTCAAAACATTAAGTTATATAAGGAATAGAGCAGAGAATAAACAAAAATTTAATTCTATTGATATCAGAGGTGTATCTCCAGCTAATATACTGTGTTCACATTTCAGACTGCTAAAAAATAAGCAGAATAAAAAAAAATAAATAAATAAAAATTAAAGAAAACTCCTGTTCTTAGAAAATAAAAATTAATTTTGTTTTTCTTAAGATAAAGATAAAAATACAGAATTTCTGTGACAGGAAATTTATGGACTTCAAATATTTAAGTACATTTAAATAGACTGAGAAAACAAATGTACAGGAATATGAGCAGTATCTTGAGGTTTGATAATTACACCCCAAATATTAAAAGGAGCATTTATCTTTGTGCTTCACAAATGTAACTATTTGAAATTAAGATCTGATGTGGGGGAAGAGATAATGTGTTGCTCCTGTGAAATCATGTAACCTTCCTCAGTAGAACATGGTATAGAGACTTTATGTGGATAAGGTTTAGGAATGATGGAGTAAGATTCTATATAGAATTTCTGTATTTACATGTACCTAGGAAAATATCAGTAGGAAAAAATAAGGCACATGGAAAACTCCCAAAACCTCTGACTGCATCCTATGGCTCATGTATTTGATCATATGTAGTTCAGATTATAATCGTGAAATAAAATATAATGTCTCCATAGGATTACTTGGAGTTTTCTCCTGTCAAACACTCACACTCTGAAGGCAGGAAGAAAAGAAAGTGATAATTAACCAGGCTGAGATGAACACCTCTTCCACTATCATGTCTAACTTCAATGCAATGCATTATTCCTTTAAATAAATATTAGAAACCAGATTTTAGGCCACAATTTAGCTCAAAAATATTTTTCTAATAAAAATGTTTCCACATAAGCAAATCATGAAGCACTAAAGGTAGAAATCAATAATTATGTTTGAGGAAAAAAAGCACTTTTGTATTTCATCAACGTAGAATAGAAAAATACTGCAACAACTGGGCAAATCTGTGGATTAAAAACTGTCAGAACCACATCAACATTTACTGCACAAGATAAAGCAGAAGTCTTTGCAAGGTAGGAAATCAGATGACTCTACCTTAGCAAAACTGACCCAAAAAGAAGCACAATCAGTTGAACCTTATGCACATAAATTTTTAAGGGGTGAATTGGAACAAATTCAGGAATTTTTGTTGGTTTGGTTGCTGTTTAAATATTTCTTATTGTTTGCAGGTATATAAACACCAAAAGTGTCTGGGGTTTTGTAATATTTCTTGAATAATCCCTTTCCATTGTGAGATCCTTCAATATTATTAATGTTAACTCAAATGAACAAAGATTATGAAATCTGCTGGCAATGCTTGTTACTATGACTGAGATTATATGTTTTAATTAAGTTCTAGTTGGCTAGTTGTTTGTTGGTTTGTTTGTTTTCCTGTGGAAAATGTAAAATGGGATCCCAATTACTGGGAAATTCCAGCTTCAGCAACACTGGTTGGTTCATAGAAATTTGTGTAAAAAAAGAACCATTACAAAGCAACAAATATTTGTCAGTTTTGGTGAGGTTTAATCCTAGTTCTCCATGTAGAAAAAATGCATTCATTCAATGGAAAGGACTGTTCATTTTTTCCCTGTTTTTATCTTTTCTCTTGAATCTTTTCCTTTGTGACAAATCTGTTTAATGCTTGCACTCCATAATGATATCCAGACGTTGAATCAGCTGATGAGGAACAGTGTACATGGCTGAAATGCTCCTGGAAGCAGCTGGAATTGCTTAAGGCATTTCATATCTAAGTACAGAATAAACACTCAAAACCTTTCTATTACAGTGACATTCTGAAAGAGAAGAAGGTGAAGAATCCAAGGAAGCAGATCTAGCAGATCTTCATATAATGAAGCCAATGCTGGAAATACACATTGGATGATCTGCTGTTTATTAGCATTTGTTCTGCTACATCTCTCCCACAACAGCCACAGTTATTTTGTGCTTCACTCACTTTCTCTAGTGGCAGATCTACCCTGGACTTAGGGAAAGCAAACTACATATACAATGACTCAAGGTACATGTAAGGGATTCCCATATTCTACCAAATTATGAGAAATGTATTTATTTTCCAAAGGTAGAAGGATAAACTGTGAAATTTATAGCCTTATTTAAGATTATTGTTACCACCTGGCATTGTGATAAGATGAATAAATTAAAAAGCTAATTTTTTTCTTTTGTAATAGCCTTTGTAAATCACCTAGTTTAGAATTTTCCTCTTTAAACATCCATTTACATAGTGGCATTTTATAAAATGTCATAACACTTTGTTTAGTATCTGTCATATATTGCTGGATGAGAAAGACAATCATTACAATTTTCAGTGATATAGGGGTTTGGCTTTTATGTTAATTCTGACAACCATATATTTTAAAATATTTCATCACAGCTCCTATTGCTTCTGGTGACAGTGGTTAAAACTATCCAGCTAAGAAAATTCTGACAATTGGCAAGAATAACTTTTAAATGAGACTTTACTGGCTGCAGACAGACAGGAGTGAGTCAAATTCATCTATATTGATAAAGAGCTACTGGTTTGAGTGGAGTAACCACGGAGATGAGGTTGGCCCAAAGTGATGGAGAACAGTCATTTGCTGCCTTCTTGACAATAGAATGCCTGACCAAAAGAAAGAAAACGTTCCTCTTTTATGGTCTAGTCTGCAAATCTCCACAGATTTCAATAAGTACTCTATTTTCTCTATTCCCTTTTCTCTGCCCTATGCAAAAACTGAAATATGTCAAGCAGAACTGACTAATTACCAGTAGCTAAATGAAAACTGTTCCCTGTCCTTACCTAAAGACTTAAAAATGATGTTCAGTTTTTCGTTTCAGATCTGGACTGGTGAAAGGAAGGATGAAAGTGTGCAGAACAAATCCCTGTGAAATCTGGTTTTTAATCTGGTTTTATATCTGCCAGGTGACTGAGAGCATGTTTTCTCAGTTTGGGAAGATGAGTCAACTAATGTCCTTTGTTCACACACTGATTCCTATCCCAGATATTATGTAAGGATCATTGCACTCTTACATAAATAATCCCTTGCATTCTTAAGCACTATATGGAAATTGTAAGGCACAGGACAATTTAAAGGACTGAAAGCATGTCTAAATATTCATACAGAGTAATCTTAATTTTCTCTCCTGAACATTCAGATAGTACATGACAAAATTTGATTATTGGCAATCTTAACTTAATTATAAAAAAATCTTCTTTTCAGGATTTTTAAGGTCTTTCTTTCTTTCTTTCTTTCTTTCTTTCTTTCTTTCTTTCTTTCTTTCTTTCTTTCTTTCTTTCTTTCTTTCTTTCTTTTGTTTTTTTGGTTTTTTGGTTGGTTTTTTGGTTGGTTTGGTTTGGGATTTTTTTTAATGCAAAACATTAAACCCTATTATTCATTCATTGCAACTAATTTTTATCTAATTACTAATGTGTCCTATGTGTGCCTCTTCACCATTGATTTCATAAAGGTACTTTTAAAATTAGTGAAACAGAAGGCAATGACAGGTTTTGGTCAGCCTGAGAAAACTACTCACTGGATTTCAATGCAAAGAGAAAAGTGGAAGAACAGGTTTGCCAGGAGAGAGCAATTGAGAAAAGCTTCTGCATGTACCTGAATGAAATGGAGGACCAAAAATCATTTAATCCTGTAGAAAGTCAGATTTCCTGTCTTTGATATTGTCCTCTTTAATAGGGAGATACTAAGAAAAACAGAGGTAACAAAATCCTGTAGTTCTTTTGAAGCTGAATGAGGAGATTATATTGTTTAGTAAAATGCCAGCCAGGTATATTTCCCCACTTCTGAACTCTCTCATCCAAAATATGACAAACCAAGCACATGAAAATGTGGATGTGCCTTATCACTTTTGTTTCCTTTTTCATAAGAAGCTCTAAATTATATTGATGAGAGAGAAGGATGTAAACCAAGAAAAATCATCTCTAGTAAATTATACCTTTTACATCATAATCTGCAAACTTTGTTGTTGTTCTAGTGTTGTAACTGAACTGCTTTTGGAGCTTTAGAAAATAATTTAGAAAAAAAAGAAACAAGTGCTCTTCAGACTCCACAAAGTTACCATAACTGTAAAGTTTGATCCTCCTTCTATTGAATGAATGGCAAACATTACCTGAATTTCAATAGAAACAGAGCCACACCTTCACTGACATGAATTGTAAGACACTTACTTGAAAGTCTTATTATTACATTAGTGATATCCAGGGAGATCTTCAGCATTTGCCTTGATAGTGAGGATGTAAAAGAAGAAAGGTAGGTTTCAAAGGAAGTGCAAGTATTTTAAATCCTACAAAAGACACGTTTAAATATTTCAAAAGCTCAAGGAAAAAAAAAGGAACACGTTTTCCAAAAAATAGAGATGCATGCTGATTTTAATGTCCTGCTCAGTGTGCCAGACGATACTTTGAGAATTCTATTCTTCTAGAAACTCTCTGTCACCTGCACAAAATGGGCTTGCATGGCTTCCTGCCAAGGATGCCAAGTTGCTGATTTCCTGTAGAAAAGCCACGTCCAACTTGAAAACCAGAGAAAGCTGGAGCATGAAAATGTGGAAGTCTTCAGCAGCACAATCCTAGTGGCTGCTTCCTGGACCTCCTGCTTGGCAAATTAATTCAGCTGTGATTAAAGGAGTACAAGGCATTTAGAGTAGTCAGCACAGTGCTGCAGTCAACATAAAAACATATCAGTAATTCTAAGGGGAATTAATCAATAAGGTGAGAAATTATCAATACATGTAACATTAATTTTTGCAAGAATAAAAGTAACTAATGTCCTTATATTTCACTTTAAAGTGAAATAAAAATAACCCTGAGCAGTCAACCTGGAAGGAGTTAAAACCAGACGTTTTCCAAGCAAATAATTATAATTTAATTGCAATATTGTAAAGGAAAAAAAAACAAAAACAACATTGCATAGCATTGCATTTAACCTGAATGTATAGCATATGCACTTCATGCTTAATAGTCACTTTCAGTAACCAAAATAAAGCAGTACAAAAGTACCTGAGTGTCCAATGCCATAGGAAGAGAAAATGTAAAGAGATTGACTGATTTACATTAAAATATCTAAAATTAAAAGTAATAAAAAATTAATACCATCATTTAGGCTTCTTTTACACTAACTTCTGAATATTCTTATCTTTTCAGATTACAATGGCTGCAAAAAGGACCTGGGGAAGTCTTCCATGGAGGGGTTTACAGCAGACATGCTGCTGATGCACAAAGCAGGCATTTGGTGGCACACAGCATTGCCTTTACATGTTGTCTGCTCTGCAGTCAGGTGTTATTGAAGCCTCAGCAGCTTAGATACTGAGAGGAACAAAAATGTGGGAAGTGGACTTCAGCACAAACTACAAAACTTTGAAATCTGGGGTATATATTTGGCAACCAAAACCCACGCTGTTTAAATCACTTAATTACAGTATAGCCACGCCCTGGGGTAAAAATACATTCCAGTCACAACCTGGAATCTGCAGCAAAATGACTGTCTACTGTCTATTTGATGCTGAAAGGGCCAGCTACTATGGGAGAACACTGGGAAGATCCTCTCACCTAATTTTAAGTGCCTAAATTTAATCCCCTTTGACTCCCCACACAGCCTAGGCACATCCAGAGGTGTGTCACTTCACTGCTTGCACTTGCCTGCATTGCAATGGGCTGAATCACACTCTGCAGGTATTTATTTCCACCCCCACCAACCAAGAATAAAATCCTGGGAGTCTTGTTTCAGCCTCAGCTATCTCAGGGCAAAGTAACCCCACACAGCACAACAGATAAAGCTTTGACAGGAGGAGTGTTCAGTGACAGTTGCACACTGCAAATTGGTAAGAGGGAATTTGGTTTTGGACTATGGGTCAGGAAACTGTACAAAACTGTATAAAAGGGTTCAAATTATATTGTCAAAAAAAATTTATCTTTTTAGTTACACATTTCATTTGTTATGATGCTTGTATAACTAAAATCCAGCTCTTTTTCCTACAGCAATTACTTCCTCTTCCGGGCTTAAATATCCTATAATCACAGTGCAAATTATCCAAGTGAGATGGTGATTTTTCAACTTCCAGATCAAGTACCTGGGATGTAATCAACATAACACTATGCCAATGAAGTCTAGAGGATTACATAACTGATAGATTTGACCATTAATTCATAAAAAAGTTTTATCTGTGAATAAACAGTGACTTATTCAGATCAGAACTGTAGATGTGAAAAAAAATGAGGGTGGAAAAACACGGAATCTATCTTTCCAGGTGAGGTGACAACAAGCAGGAGGTTGCAAATATTGTCTTTCACTTCCAAAAGGTGATGAGTTTCAAGTTTAGAATCCATAAATAAAGAGCAGGAAATGCTCTAGGAAGCAAATGCAAAGAGATACAGATCAGTCTAAAGGATTTGTATACACGTTAGACTTGAGGAAATACTGCATATTCAAAAGTTGGTCCATTTTTCCCAAATATAGAAAACAATCTAGTAAAAAGATAGTTCTTTCACTTGCAAATATTGTCTTTCCTGATAATTTGTACATATGCTATAAGCTGTTAGCTCTTGAAGTCATTGAGGGGTTACTCATCTCACCTAACATTAGCAAAGAGTTACAGATCTAGGTATCTCTCTAAATTGGTATTTGTCGTAAACAAAACTTGACAAAGTGGGGGGAAAAACACTATTTCTGGAGATTAAATTCCTGTCTTTCCCTAGTAAAACTCTCTATCTTCTCACTGGTTTACACAGAGATCAGTCTATTATACTGTTTCCATGAAAATATAGACCAATCATAAAGTTTTAAAAACCCCTCATCTTCTATTTTTGGACTTCATGATCTTTAGTCACATATGCCCAGATATACTTATGAAACAATTCAGTCTCCAGTTTTATATAGCAATATGCATGTTCTAGTCTACAATAAGTGCAAGATATATCAAAACATGCAATGATAGAGTTACAGCTACAACAAGAGCCAAAACTAAGCAGTAAAGAGATGCACATCGTAACGGTTTCAGGAAGAAAAAATAGAAAAATATTCCCATCTTAGTTCATTACTAAACCCCTCCAGCTGGTTTTCTTGGCGAGAAGTAGCAGAAGAAAAGCTTCGTGGAGGATGCAGCTTAAGCTGACAATCTTGAAAATGTAAATCTGCTTGCAAAAAAATGTATAAACCCTATAGAAAAAACAGGATTCTGCCAAGTGATTCATTATTTTAATGACTTCCTGCTCTAATGCACTTCCTCTGTTTCCCTTCGTGCAAACTGCTCTAATCCCTGTTAAGGATTTAGCCTCACAATGGAGCTTTTATAACGTTCTGGATCCTTGTCATGTTGGCATATGGGTCATTCCCTTTATGTCAGGACAAGAAGGTGAAGAACAGTTGTCCTGTGGGATAAGGAAAAGTTCAAAGCAGAAGTGGCCAGGTATTGGTCTGAAATACAGAGTGAGTTGGTCTTTTCCCTTAGGAGCTAAAATGCTGGCAGGTAGCAGGCGTGGAGAAAGCCTGAACAACTTTCAATGCTATCTCTTCCAGCAGATGTCACTAAGAGGCAATGCTGTTTATAGAATGGCCAAATTGGAGACAAGCAGGTATTTTTAAATCACAAAAGTATGGAAAAGCTTTTCCTAGCTATCAAAGAAATGTTTCAACACTGAAACATTTTTTCAGCTCCCAAATAGGACTTTACTTTGGATCCAGGTCTGGAAATAAACTCCTGGTTTCCACTACATTTCAAAGGTTATGGTAATATATTCTCTTTACAGGAAACTGCATGGAGATCAGGAGACAAACCATTGCTAAGGAAATAGTGAAGGTTTAAAAGAAATAAAGGTGTCTTAATCTCCATAAATTTTGTATTTCTGAAGAAGGAAATTACGAGAATTTTTGAATGCTGCAAAGATTCAAACTTCTTAAAGATGTATACTGTTGTTGTTTTGTTGTTGTTGTTGTTGGTATTATTATGATTAAAAAAACCTCAAATATTTGGAATATACAAGGAGAAAGAAAATAATGGATTCCCGGGTGAATATCATGTTTGTGTAACCTCTTTAAGGCAAGGAACACCTCTGCTGTTTGGACATGCAGCATCCAGCCCACTGAAGTCTCAGGCCAAGACAGTTACTCTGATGTTGCTGGGACATCTCTCAACAGAGTCAATTGCAAACAGAAGATGGGCCATTACATCAGGTCATGGATTAATCCCCACAGGGTTTATAAGGACAAAGCATAGGCTACTCCTGTATTTGCTGCTGTCCAATCGACTCTCCTTAGCAGGCACAGGTTTTGCATGAATTGCTCATGTGTTTTAGTTCATGGACAGAGTTTAAAGGTCAGAGATGGGAGCAAGGAACCTATGAAGAAAGAGAGGAAAAGGGTTCCAAGACAAAGCTAACACTTTCCCCTGCAAAGGAGGGGAGGCTGCAGCCCCAGCGGCACAGCCAGATGCTTAGAGGATCTGACACAGAAACACCAGCTAATGGTGTGAGAACAGCATGAACAGATGGTGCTACAGCACTCCCCTATTGCCTGCACCTACAGCCACCACCACCTGCTGTCTAATCTCCCTTCCCTTATTCAGCTTCCTAGTAACAAATTATTACATTCTCACCTTTGGTTTTTATATTGCATCAACACCATCTATGCTCAATCTGGGTTTACACTACAAAACTTTGTGTTGTTTTAGGATTACTGACTTTTTACAGCTGTGAGAGGAAAGACAGGCCCTCAGCTTCATTAATATATATATAACCTAACGTGCAAGAATCTTCTGCCCCTCTAAAAACATATGGCAAAACACATAGTAGAAGAGAAACAGCAAAATATGTCATAAGCATGCTATGCAAGGTTAATAAGCTTACTGTCTCATTTGTGCTCTCTGTAGCTTCACAGTGCTTTAATTAGAAACACCAAAAACCTTAAAGATGCCTTGAAGTACACAAATTCAGTTGCTTGGATTTTTTATTTTTTTTTTTACCATGGGTATGGTCCTGAGAAACATCTGTGTCTCATCAAGAACTCGTCTTCATAAGGAGGTCCTTAGTATGCCCGTAATTGCGGGTTATGACTGTCCAAATTCTGAAGACTGCAAATGTCAGCAGTTTGTAAAAGCACCACAGCCTCTCAATTTTAGAAAGGTCAGTAGGACCCTATTACAGTCAAATGTTCTCTGCAGGCTTCATAATTCAAACCTCTATTATTCTTTGCTCTCTATTCCTCTTCCCTATTCCTTTTCCAAACACGCTGTATGAATAAAAGGATCATCATTTCAGTGGAATGCAGCTACCCCTTGGATGGAACAAATCAGTTCAGGGCCAGTAGCACTACAGTACACAACCACTTCCAGCATCCAAAATCTGCCCTTGGACACGAGTCAGTGGAAACATGCACATTCAGTGGTAGAGTCTGGCCCCAGAAGGAGAAGCAAAGAGTAACAAGAGTAACTAGAGCACCTGAAAGTGCCAAAGGGATTTAGATTGGCAGAATGCATTTAACCCAATTTGGCATCTGGTCAGGATACAGGAAGCTAAGAGGTCAATGCTTAAAAGAGCAGGTTCTTTCTTTAATAAAAATGTTTGTGGTATTGGTTTCGTATCTTACCTGCCAGCTCCAAAATAAAAAAACAACTCAGTTTCCATAATGTCCCTATGTAAGAACTCTCATTGTTTCAGCTCATTGCAGATCATGACATCAATGAAATTGCCAGGAGCAGTTTCTCCTTGAGGGTTCCCTGCTTACTGCCTGGCCCTCAGACCTGACCTTCCTGTGGAAGTGTTGGTTCAATATGGGTAAGATGGAAGAGCAACATGTCAGGGACAGAGAGGTGCCTCTGATTCTGCCAAGGCTCTGGAGAAGCACATCCTTACAGAAGAGACTTCTCAACAGTCCAAGCCTAGACAATGTGACAGAGAAGGTCTGGAAATATCCATATTATCAAAGCTTCAGCCTTAAGAATAACATATACACTACTAAAATAATGTTAAATTTGATAAAATAGGCTATTTTTGCTTAATAATTTCATTATTATATAATAATCAATCCATATATTAATCCTCACTTTCATTATTTTGCTTCTCCTCTCTGGAAAGCAGCCATTATGTTCCTCATTCATTCTAAGTCTCTACTATGCATTCACTAGTGTACCTGCTTATGGCTGTGCATAGTCCCACTGATGTCAGAGAAAGATTATAAATAGTAAATGTGGCATTGGTTGACCAGAATCTTCTGAGAATGTCTAGTATTTGGCTTCTGAAATATTTATAACTGTTCATAATTTCTAATAAGAAGGCTAGACTTTCTAAACTGAGCAAAATTTTCCTAGTGCATGCATATGTTTCTTTATTCTTCCTTGAAGCATTTTTTTTTTGTAATGACTGTATGTTTTCAATTTGAAAAACTATGGAGGGAGTCACTTCTAGGAAAGTTATTGGAAGTTACTACAGAAATCATACTGCTTGCCTGTCAGCAGTCTTTCTGCAGCAATCTGTGTCTTTAGTGGAAGATGGTCTCTACCTATCTTCAACTTTAAAAGTGATGGGCTCAGATTAAGCTGCTAAAGGTGACTCTTAGAGGCAACTCATTTACTTGACTCTCAAGAAGGTGAAGGTGGCCCAGGAATAAAATCCTGACCCTTTCCAGGGTGCTGGGTGCAAGCTTTCCCACTTTTCTCCATACTTAGTACCTCCTTAGTTCATCACCTTTGTGGATCTCATTTAGAAGTGTTTAGCTCATACACAATACAGAATTGAGATGACTTTGCTCATTTTGTGAATACAGCACACCTATACATAACCTATAGGTTTCCCTGGTTACAGAAAGCAAAATTTAATACCTCTATTTTAAAAGTGAAATACTTTAATTCATAGTTCTATTTTTAAGTTACTTTATGTGAGGAAATATTTGGCCAATTTGAATTGTTTTTTTCTGAAATGTTCCCCAGATGAAACTTTAATTTTAATGGCAAAGAAACTTGATTCCTGAATTTAAACCTGATATCATCATAAATTGTTTAAGAACCATAATGGTGTGATATTAGTATTTGATACAGAAATAACAAAACAACTGACACAAAACCACACACACAGCTGGATAATTCTAAGTGTGCACACTCTCAACTTCATAGATAAATTCCTAGATCTACAACCACAAATGTTGAAATTCCACTTTTACTTTTAAAGATACAATATTTCAAGGCTAAATCCATGTTAGAGGCCAGTTCTAAATCTCGCATTTTTCCTTACCAAGGACATATCTTGACCTCCTTGTTCCTTCCCTAGACTTGGCCTTGATATATGCTATTTACAAAGCAAACAAAGAGCATGAACTTTGTTCAAACTCTGGGAATACTTCAGCCTACAGCTCAGCAGAAAACCTTTATCTGAAACCAATGAACTTCTCAGGACCATTGAGAATTGACCAGAGGGGCCAATTAGCTGTTGCAGTCTCACTGATTCTGTGTCAATAATTTATAAATTTAGAGAGCAGGCAGGTTTTTGCTGCTGGTTTAACATTGAAGTGCTGGTTCTTACAAAGTCTGTGCCACTCTGAACTCCGTGGAATGTCACATATATAAACCCACTGAAGATCTAACACAAAGAGGTACATCATCCTTTCAAATATATCCTTTCCTTCCAAAATCAGAATTTAGTTCACCATTGAAAAACCATTGATTAGATAGATATCCATATTTTTAGAAAGTGAAATAGGTACTTTGTTTCTTTTCTCTTTCCAAACAGTTTGGAAAAAGCACAGATCAGTTTTACATCAAAGGCAGGCACCTAAAAAATCTGCTTTCTGCCTCACAAGCAGCAACAACCAACATCTTTAGGCATTTTTTGTCCCCTTCATATCACACCCTGTGGCTTTTCTGACTATCTAAGAAATAAATTTATGTCTGATGCCATAGACTGCCTTTGTGTTGGCTAATTGAGAATGACTGAGAATGCTTTATTTTATTGTTTTATAGAATATGACTGTGGTAGGTGACTTTGTCCATAAAGGCAGAAGGGAAGTATCACAGGTACCAGAGCCTTCACAGTTCCACTGAATTCACTTATTTCTACCATTTGCTGAACAAAATGTTAACCCCCTAACAAAATGTTAATCCTAAAATTGAGGAAAATTACACTGCATTCTACGGGTGCAAAATCTGCCATTACCTAGCTTGATTGAGTTTACTCACTCCTTTGGCAAAAGTTACTAAAGGTGTCTAAACCAAAGATTTTTAGCCTCTGTTGCTCAGAGAAAATTTTCTTTTTGGCTCCAGAGCTGGCTGGGCACATGCTGCTGCTGCTTTCCAGCTGCTGCTGAAATCTCCAGACTCACTTTTTTTGCCAGAGTATGTGTAAAAGCCCATCAGTCTTCCATGCTGATCAGTTGAAAACCAATTAAAGTGTGTTCATGCATTCCAAACATTGATCTTACATATGGACAATAATTTTTTTTGCCACAATCCAGGATGCTCTACAGTGACAAATTTGACAGAGGTCAACCCTTACAGCCATGGATTAATTTTAAAAAAAATAAAGAATTAAGATAAATATAATTTAGTAATAATAATTTGTTAATATTACATATCTGTGCATATTAAAAAGACACTGCAGGAAGCAGTTTTCAGGAGACCCAGGGAAGAGTGTGCCCATGGAGATGCAGCTGATGGGTCCAGTATAGTATAATTGTGTTCTGAGAGAGTTTCTATTTAATATCAGCCAAGAAATCTTGGATTCCTTTAAATATGTGAACCAATAAAAACTGATTCAGTTTGAAGGTACAGTAATCCTCTTCTGAAGCTACTGTATTTGAATATGTCTGGTGAAATGTCTCTAGTTATTATGCACAAGTTTAGGATGAGACGTGACTAAACTCATTTTCATGAGGTGCAAAAATAATTTAGTTCAGTGCACCACTGAAATCCCGCCATTCCTGACTCCACAAAGATTCAATTCATATTTCAGGGTGAGTAGATAAATTTGCTTTAAAAAAGAGTAGTTGGCCTTTTTTAAAGAGAGTTTGATGGTTTTAAGGCTATGTCTTTTTCCATCAAAATCAAAAGTTAACTTGGAACCATACAAGAGACTGTAAATTAAATTTAGTGAATACCATTTTGTGATCCATCCTGATGCATGTAATTGCCATAGGTAGAAAATACATTTGTGGTGAAGAACTGGAAAATTGGAACATTATGGAGTTTCCACCAGGCTGCCTTGTTAGTGAATCTAAACTAATCTTTAGTGAATTCCTGAGAAAGCATGAAGAGGTTTCTTCTCCTAAAAAAAAGTGCTGTGCAAGTGAAAATGGAGCCAGAACAGACACTGCTGCTTTGCTTTAAGGATTTAGATATGTTATTTAATTTGATTTCTGCAGAGAAAAAACTAAACAGTGATGGCAGCTGATTCTCTCTGGGGTATCTGGTAATCTATATTAAGTAAACTTAATAGAGAATGTAAAACAAAAGTCTCTGAATGAAAAGTTGTGGTGGTCAGACTGGGTTATCTGGAGAGATGCACAACACACAACACTGGAGTTAAACCATGGCTAAGGTTACCCTCCTGCTAAAGCAGTACAGTGTCTCCATACGTGATATGATTTTAGATTAACCAGCCAAAAAACTGCAGCCAGTCAGTTTTGGCAGGACAAAGCTTAGTGAGGTCTAATCCACCTAGGTGTTTATCCAGACTTTTTGGAGAGATATTTCAGGCTTGCCTAAAGCCATGCTCCTAAGTTCTTTTAACCCTTCTTTGATCAAGCTGTGCCACAGAGGCTCCCAGGTGATTTTGAACATTGTCTGCCAAGAGTAAGGGCTTCAGAAGGACAGGAGTGGGATCAAGGCCTCCCACCACAGAAGATGAGAAGGAGGACAGAGAAGGGAGGTCTCCCCTTTTCATCCTGTCACCTCAGCCCCTCTCCCTCAGCACAGAGGGACAGTGGTGACACCCAAATAGCCAGGCCCACGCAGGCAGGACAATCCTCTCTGGCATGGAACCACCAGGATCTCCACAGCCTCACAATCACAGAAGCACTGAGAGCCCCTTGGTTAGCTAGTTCTACCATATATGAAGGATAACTGGAGGCTTTAAAGGCTGCAGTCAGCAAAACAAACTATACCTAATTAGAGTGCCAGGGGCTGGATGTTTCTAACCCTGATTCCCCATGAAAATCTCTCATGGATTCGCAGGGCTTTGTTGTGATTGTATGTCTGCACCACAAAATTGTTGGAGAGATAACTGTTTCAGCATACTCCTTCAAAGACACGAGACCTATAATTTTACACCAAATGGGCTCTAATTGCCAGCAAAAGCACTGCCTGTGCTGAGGCATTCTCTAAGGGCTTGTCTTCACTGCACAGAAACTCAGACCCTCCCACTGTCCACAAAGTAAACCCTCTGACCTAGGGCTTTAAATATGGACTAATTTATCTGGCTAGGATTACCTGCTGAGAAAACCATTGAGCACTAATGATCTATCTTTTCCTCTTCCCAGCACTGAAAGGCAGGCTGGGGAGCACAGGGACAGATTCCAAGCAGAATGGGTAGAATGAAAGCAGTGGAGGGAGTTGTCTACAAAGCCACAGGGAGAAATTAGGATAATGGAGAGAGGCACCAGAATACAAGCTGCTGGTAGAAGCTGCTGAGAGGAAACTATTCTGAGGCACCAAAAGGTATATATGCAGTTTTAAAATAACTTTTCCAACTGCAGGATGGGAAGAACAGCCCACTGGTCAGACCATTAGAAAACCTGGATGTAAGTAGCTGTTCTGTCACAGATTTTCCTGAGGCTGTCCATTGGCTTCTTTCATGCCTCAGAGGCACAAAATGTAGCTACATTGCCTTTTTTCACCCATCTGCAAAATTGGGAAGGACAGTTCTCCACTACTTCACAGAATACACTGACGACTTTAAATTGCTCCAACTTTATGGTAATAGGAGCTGTAAAAGCACCTAATCCAACGTGGTTTTTTCCTTACTAGTAAATATAATTTATTTTGAGAAAGCTGCTTTTTCATTTCCTATTGATGAATTTCCAAAGAAAAATCAGTGCTTATTAATATCTGCAGAGTGCAAGTTTTAGTCACCAACAGTTTGTTCTAAAGTGAAACTGTAATCATATGAAATTATTTATTAATATAAGGAAATTGCAGCAACTTCTTTTAAATATGGTATTTTACACCCAAAGTTCAGATTCTGGAAGTAAAAATTGCTGGTGACAGAAAATGCTGCTCTTCATGGCAGCTTTCCAATGCTGCATTCTCAATTTCAGCTGAGGCTCACTGTCTTCAAGGTTTTATAGAATTATCAAAATTCTCAAAGAAATGAGAATGATTTGACAATGGCATTATTTATGCTCCTATTCTTCTTGTGTGAGCACAGAAAGGTCTCAGTTCCAATGGACAGATAAGAGAATGAGCAAAGGATCTAAGGATTAATGTGATACTTGCTTTGGGGCAGTCTGAAGTGTCAGAGAAACATGTTCCACAAAGCAGTGGTGTGACTGGAAATATTAAACAATTAAGCACACTGTGGGTTTTGACTGGGTTGTTTTAATCTAAAAAAATGATCCTATGCCACCCAGGTCACATAAATCCTGATTTCATGCTTCATTTTTTAGCTGTTTGAAGACTCAGTCTAGAAAGGGCACTAGGCTAGTTATTATACTTGAACTGTCCTGAAGCATCAGATGGAAATGTAAATAAAATAATGGAAGAGGTAATTAGTTCTCTGGAAAACCATCTAGATATGTGAGTCTGTTTATTTATCAAGAGAGAATAAAACATTACTTTTTGGGATGGAGTGAAAAATAATGGCTAATTTAAAAACATGTGGAAGTGTCTCTTAAATGGGGGATCATATTAGGGTTCTCTGAGCATGCAGAACAGAGAGAACAGAATTTCCTGTTTTAGTTTTGCTTTCAGCTACTGGTGTCAGCCAATTTCCAATAGTCAGTGGGTGTGTGTTGATTGATTTGAAGGAGATTTGGATCAGGCCCTAGGCATCTAAATTAATGGGGTACATCAACAGTCAATTTTGTCCTTGTGCTGTTGGAAAATGGATTATGCCATTTAAAGTTAATAACTCCGAGGTAGTTTGACAGTCTCAGATGAAAAAGAAATACAGAAATGTGAAAACAGAAGTATGAAGTGGAAACTTAAGTCAGGATTTCTGCATTCTTTTTGCTACTGATTGTATCTATCAGGAGGTTGGTGACATTATGTCATTCTAAACCACTCTTTATCTTTGCATGACTAGGAAAATGACAATCCTTAAGGTAAATTATTTCTAATAAAACATTAATTAATGTTTCTTTCTTCTAGATGGCCTTATTCTTCAATTACCATTTCTATATTATAAATGTCTACAAGAAAAATGGGAATGAATTTTAAAAAATCAGTTTTCACTCATTTTTCACCCCTAAACCAAAATGAGACAAGGAAACAGCAGAAATCTGATTAAGCTTATTTCACTTTTTAAAAAACCCTCAACTGGTTTCCAGTCAAAAATGTACTATTATATAGCAAAAAGGGCAGGAGTCTTAGCATGACCAGTTGTAGAAGAAACAGCCTTCCTGCTTCTGCAATTCTCATTCTGCAAATCTTGACTTTAGGCAAGACACATTTTCCCAGAAATCCATAGGTTGGAGACCAGATTAGTTACTGAGGCAGCCAATGCTTCACAGCTTGGGAGGAGATTTTGTGCCCCCTGGGAGTACATTTCTTCAGTCAGGGATAGGTGAGTTTCCTCAGTTTCAGCTGCAAGTGCACCCTAAAGCAATGCAATTGCTAGCTGGGAATACAAGATATGAAAAACAAACTCCTGTGTGCACTCTTAGCTAAGGTGGTGAGACCCTGTCCTTCTTCCCAGAATTAACCCCTGAAAAAATCACTGAAACAAGACATTATGACCATACCCCACTCATTTTTCTTATACTTGGATTCATTGACTTCCAGCTTCATGGACAGCCCACAAATGAGGGATCAGATTTTTACTGGTAATTCCCTGATATTAATCACACTTAGTTTAAGATCAGGATCTGTCTGTGCTACACAAAACTAGAATTCAGACCCTGAGATCCAGCCCAGCCTGGATAGGCTGGATCAGTGGACCAAGGCAATTGTACAAGGTTAAACAAGGTGAAGTGACAGTCCTGCATTTGGGTAACAACCCCAGGCAGGGGGAAGAGTGGCTGGAAAACTTCCCAGCAGAGAAGCTCTTGGCTGTGCCGGTTGACAGCCAGCTGAACACGAGCCAGAGTGTGCCCAGGTGGCCAAAAAGGTCGGTGGCACCCTGGCTTGTACCAGGACCTGCTCGTGGTCAGCAGGACCAGGGCAGGGATGATCTCCCTGTATTTGGCACTGGTGAGGCCACACCCTGAGTCCTGTGTCCAGTTTTGGGCTCTCCTGAGGCGCTGGAGCATGTCCAGAGAAGGACAATGAAGTTGGTGAAGGCTCTCAAACATAAATCCTGTGGAATGTGGCCAAGGCAGCTGAAGTTGTTTAGCCTGGAGAAAAGGAGGCTGATGAGAGACATTGTCATTCTCTACCACTTCTTAAAGGCATGGAGTGAGAGGACAAGAGAAGATGGCCTCAAGTTGTGACAGGGGAGGTTCAGGTTGGATATTAGGAAAAAAGAAATTTTCTAAAAGGATGGCTAAGTATTGGTACTGGCTTCCTAGGGAAGTGTGTGGGGGGCGGGTCATTATCTCTGGAAGTCAAAACAAGTCAAACTCATCAAAAGCCAAGTAGACATAGCACTTCTTGATATGGTTTTGTTGATATGGTGGTATTTGAATAAAGCTTGGACTTGATGATCTTAGAGGTCTATGAGATATATTGGAATTTGTCTAAGTGTGGAATTATAAAATATATTTCCACCTGATCTTAAGCTATATAGAGTCTATCTATGTATGCACTAAGTATTTTTATTAGCATAGAAGTTAAAATAAACAAATATTCAAAAATATCCCAGACTATATTTACCTTTACTGTGCTACAAATCTTATTTTCAACAACCTGTGGATTACTGTTGATCACGCAGACATTGGCCTTTAAAGGGCACATTTATATAAAGTAAGTTCTAAGGGTTATTTTGTACAATAAACACAAGGAATTAAAAAAAAAAATAGAGCAATCCTTATCATGAACATTTTCCTTTTCCACTTCCCCCTGCTTCACCCACTGGACTGCAGAGAAGATTAGCCCCTTAACAGAAAGAAAAAGCACATGTCAACTTGCTTCACCTACACAGCCTTCAGGCAAAATGCATCACTTTTTTTGGGACTGTCAAGGATTGAATAAATCAGAGATAAGTGGGTTAAAATGTCAGCACCCACTGGGACCAAAATAAACCTACCATATTTTTTTCATCCAAGTGAAATCCTATCTGCAGTACCATCAGTACTTCATTCATTCATTCAGAAAGACAACTTAAAATTTTTATATTATTAATTTAAATTTTTTTATTATCAAAAATACCAACCCCTCCCCCCAAAACCTAAACATGCCCCCAAAAATCAATGAAAAAAACCCGCCACAAAAATAGTTGGATTTTTTTTCCTTTCATTGTAATAAGCCTGTGAAAGTCATCTTGTGCAAAAGGTCAGATAAGCGTGATGTGAAAAATGGTGCTAAAAGGCTTTCAAACTCTGTTTATTAATAGATATAACCTTTTCACCTCTGCTACATCTGTCACTGCTAGGTTAAATATCATTTATCTTACTGGTCACCTGACTTCTTGTTATGAGTACAGGGAAGTGCCACAAAAAAACACTGAACAGCCACAAATCCATTTTTAAAATGCAAGAGAAGAATTGCCTGAGCCCTTCTAATAAAACATAACCTAACATGGAGTAACTAAAGACACTGAGGGTAGCCCCTGGCTTTAAAAGCATTCTCTAGGCCATTGATCATTGAAGACAACATGCAGTGACCTCACACAAACACAATGTAAACTCCCAAACTCATTGATGGCATTCCTAGCACTCTGTCTGAATTTATATTGCCTCTCTGTAAACTGTTTGACATAAGCAGTGAAAGATGGAAACAGAAAAGGGCCTCCTCAGTATGACGAGCATACCACAAAATGCAGCTGGATGCAAGTGAATTAACTTGTAGTTTACTTTGATGTTCAAAGAAGTCTCGGGCCAAGATGTGTGTTAATGGAATTTTCATAAGATTCTTGAAAGTATATTTCTCATTCTGGATAGCCCAAAAATATGCTAGGGCATAAAAACTACCTAAGTCTATTTTGAAGAGATGAAGAAAATAAATGGAAAAAAAATATACTGTGTAATTTTTCAGAAAGAATGCTATGGCCATGTTGGTCAAATCAGGCAGTCAGAATGGCATGTGAACAAGTGCAGGATCCTCAGTATTTTCACACTTACTTTCACTAAGTGTGCAGCAAACACTAAATTAATGCATCTGCTTTATACTCTAAAATTATATAAGTTAATTGTAAGGCAAATGCCAAAATGTGAGCACACAGAACTAGAGCCGGAAGTTGAAGAAATCAGCAGAATTATATCAGCAAGCCTATTAACTGTTTAAACAATTGTGTTTTTTAAGAAAAAAAGTTTATAATATGTTTAATATTTAAAATATCAAAGTTCAGATTATTGTGGATGGAAAGCTTAAAGACTTTTGTTTCCTTTTTTATTTTCTTTTTTTTTTTTTTTAACAAAAATGCTGCAAATTTTGTCGAGAATTTATTATTGATATTTAGATATTGTGTTCCTGCAATGAGTAAGTGGATAGGAAGCAGATGCTACTGGAAAGTTCTTCCTTCTGTTTTTCAGCCATCTGTAATAGCCATAGGTAAATTCTTTCCCTGTACTCAAACGACAGAACAAATCAAAGACAAATAAGGGAGAGGGATGTTTACAAGGGCATACAATGACATGACAAGGGGAAGAGGTTTCCAACTGAGAGTAGGTGTAGATTAGATATTAGGGAAAAAAATCTTTATTGTGAGGATGGTGAGACACTGGAACAGGCTACCCAGAGAAGTTATGGTTGCTGCATCCCTGGAGGTGCTCAAGGCCAAGTTGGTTGGAATTTCGAACAATCTGATGAAGGGGGATTTCATTCATGACAGGGAATTGAAACCAGATGATCTTTACAGGTCCCAACCCAGGCCATTCTGTGTTACTCTGGTTCTAAGAAACATTTCTATGAATGAAGTTGTATTTGAATGTGGTTTTCACCCTGCTTGTAAAATAGCATTGTGCTTTTCCTGGGAGCTGATTGTAAAAGATGCATTACAGCTCACTGGTAGCTGTGAGACCCTACTAATTGATTATTGCTAGCATACAAATGTTATCAATGTGCACTTTACAAGGACATCCCCAGACTTTGGCACAATTCCAACTGGTGTCAAAACAGAGCCTAACAACAAAACATATCACTGCCCTTTTTGTGCAGTAAAAATTTTAAAAATCCAGAAGCATCTCATAGTTTACAGGTTTTCAGCAAAGTTGCTGCTGAAAAGCAGCCATGAGAAAATACCAAGTTTTGTATTTCCATTTACTACAGAAAACCATGCATACAAGAAACTGTAAGAAACACATCTGGCAAGCACAGTCATATTTATGAGAACTGCTACAAGAGCAAGTACATATAGAGTATTGACTTATAATTTGTGGGCATGTAGGACACTGAGTCCAAATCTCTCTTGCAGTTTCATATTGTTGTTGTCTCCTTTTTCACCTGTCACCTGCAGAGCCCAGTCTAAAGCCTGAAGTTGATAGGAGTGGTGTTAGTGGATCTTGAGTAACACATGTACTACAGAGTGTGATGCTCTGCTGGCTCCATGCAGCCACTGGCTTTGCCCTGAAGTGGAGCATCCCTTGTGCTACTCTGGTGGTTCAGCAAGTCTTTTTGGAGCATTTTCTAGGCTTTCACATGAGGGGTTTCCCTCAAATTGGATCCAGGCTTATATAAACAAGTAATTTTTTTTCCCCTGTAGAAGTTTTATATAATTCGAGTAGAGCAACTAATAATTTTGACCCATTAGCTTAGGTTTAGTAGTTTAGTAACAAAAAAAATTACAATGAGAATCTGGGCAGGTAAAACTCCTCTGGTTTAAATTTCAGTCCTTTGTCTCCTGCTGGAGTTGCACCCATCCACTGCTTTCAAAACCTCTTCTCTTCGAGAAGGACAGAGGATTTCATCCTCTTCCAAATATCAGCCTTTTGTAAATCTATCTGGTCTATTTTAACTACAGTGTCACAGGCTGTATCTCCCATTCTCCACTCATCTTAGGAACTCTAGTCATTACACATTCTTAGCTGTGAAGTGCAAATGGCTAGAACTTGTCAAAGGGCTCAGCTCTTTTAGCCCTTTCCTTCTTTTGATTTTTATAAACCTATGAGTGCATTATCTCCTGCTTGAGGAAGAATAAAAAAAAAAGAAAGGCTGAAACAAAGGAATGAGCACTCATTATAATTGCATTTTCTTCCATTCACTGCATGTGAGTAGGTCCTGTCTGCAATTGTCATATAAACAGCTTTTGGAAACATACTAGAAATTATTTCAAAATTGCTTTGGGATAGAACATTTTCTCTGAAAGAATTGTCAGGAGTCAGGTTTCAAGTATAACAAGATTCTGAGCCATGGGATTGACAGTGATTAATTACATCACCAAAACTGGTTGGCCCTCTCAGAGACCTGACTGGGCACTGAGACAGAGAGTCTGGCTGGGAGGTACCTAACTCTAGACTCTGATGTGGCATCTGAAGGCACAGATCCATCTCTATAGTGAATCATTGTGTGTGTGCACTTGTAAACACGCAGTGCTCTAGCTCTGCTGGAGTAACACACCTTCCCTTGGCTGCCTTGCCTCAGCCCACCTCCTGGTGCTGCTCCCACTCCAAGAGGAATCACTCACATCTTGTACGGTCCTCTGCCCTCAGTTCTCGCTTGGTTGGACTGCTTGGCCTTGATGCACGGAGTGACAGAATGGCTGAGGTTGTGAGGGACCTCTGGATGCCACCTGCTCAACCCTGATGCGCAAGCAGGAACACTTACTTGTCCAGGACCGTGTCCAGACAGCCTTTGAAAAATCTCTAAGGATGGAGGATCCACAACCTTCTCTCTGGGAAACCTGTACCAGTGCTCGGTCCCCCTCATAATGAAAAAGCGTTCCTGATGTTCAGAGCGCACCTTCCACGTGTTTGTGCCCATTCCTTTCTGTCCCGACACTGGGTACCACGGTGCATAGCCTGGCTCCATTCTATTTCCATCCTGTCTTCAGATATTTTCTCATATTACTAAGATTTGCCCTCTCTTTCTTCTCAGCAGGAATGCCGGTCTCCAACCACCCTTGGGGGCTTTTCACTATTCTCCAGCATTCCCGTGCCTCTCCAGCACTGAGGGCAGACCTGGACACCGGCACTGCTCCAGAAGAGCTCCCACCACAGAAATGAAGCTCCCGGTACCTACAAGCAGCTCCAAGCCCCGCTCTCACTCTGGCAGAACCATCTTTGCGGCCCCTGTGCAAGCTGGGATCCCCTGGACCCAGCGTGTGCGCCTGCCGTGCTGCGGGACCCGTCCCGTCCCTGTTACGCTCGCCAGGATCCCGCTTCTCCCGGCGCTCGCCATCCCTGCGGAGGGAGGGATGGATGGAGGGATGGCAGCACCTCCTACACCCCGCTGGGAACGGCGTCAAAACGAAGCTGCGTTGGCCGGGAATCGAACCCGGGTCAACTGCTTGGAAGGCAGCTATGCTCACCACTATACCACCAACGCCGCGGTGACAGCACCTCCCTGCCTGCCTCCCTCCTTCCTCTCCTGCTTCCCTCTGCTCCCAAATTGCCTCCAGGATTTACCACCTGTCCTCCAGCACAGCAGAGATACTGAGGGAGGCATCCAAGTTGTCTCCACGGCTGACAAGGCTACTAGAAAATTAGAAGCTTGTTTGCTTTTAAACACTGAAAAAAAAAAAAAATCTAAGGTACTGTTCAGTGAAATGTTTCCAACGTCCTGAGTGGTTTAAAAGAAATGCCAAATAGAAGGACTGAAACCTTCAGAAAGGGGACTGTGGATAACAGCACAATTGGGAAAAACAAAACAAAAAAAAAAAAAAAAAAAAAAAAAAAAAAAAAAAAAAAAAGAAAAGAAAAAGAAAAAGCTGGCTGACAGCACACATCTGATGAAATAAGCATGCTCATTTTTAGTAAAAGGAATAGTCTTTCCAGCATTTATGTTGAAGGTGAGATTTTTATCTTATGTCTGAAAAACTATGTGGAAAAAGTTATAAAAAACAACATATGTTGTCCTTTCCATCAAATACTGCTTTTGTCTTCTCAGTATCATCCAAAGAAATATAAGATTACTTGGAAAATATAGCTGAAAATAAACTTTAAAAGAGGGCTATCTGAAACCCAACCCTGAAATGCTAAATCTCAAACTTGAATACGTTTTTGTGACATAATATGCAGTGCAAAGTTTTCTACTACAGTAGATAGAGCCAACAAACTATTTTAGAAGAACAAAATCTCAAAAAATTCACATGGTGTGAGGATATCCTATGAATAACCCAGGGCATTCTAGGGCATCTGTGATTTCACTTCTGAAAATGTTCTGTTTACAAACAGATGTGGCTCTTAACATGTAGGAATCTCAGCAAGTTTGTGGTGGAAACCATTCTGTGCCAGCAGAGAGGTTCTAATCAGAGAGACCTTCATATCTCTTTCATTCTCAAATCCTCTTTCTTCAGCTTCCTGCAGTGGTAATCAGAAAAGTTGTGAGACCTAATATTGGTCAGACATCCATCAATCCTGAGCCTTTCTGTCCCTTGGTATCTGAGCAATGAACATCTCCCCCAGGACTCTGCATACTCTGACCATTTTACAAGTGCTGGTATAGATGGAATTTTTTGCAACCTTCAAATGAAAGTCTGTCATGCACAGCTACGCTGTAGTAAGGATATTGAGTCTTCTCTCATTTTCTTATATTTTACTTTAAAAGTCAGCAAAACCAGCTGAGATCCTATTTGGAATGGTCTGCAAACAGCTCATGAGGACATACTGTTAAGTGTACTCACAAGTAAGATTTGACAAAACAAAGAGGGCTCTGCTGAACGATGCAGAGCCTATTTTGAGTGCGTGTGACATGCAGTGCACGTGTACTGCAGTGCAGACTCACAGTTCAGCTATGTGGTGCATGCACAGCAAACCATTCCTTTTGGGAACCACATTTTCTGTGCATTTGTTGTGAAACATTTTTGCACAGGGCCTTGACCTTGAGCCAGTAGGCTTACAGTCTAAGAAGAAGCTAAAATGGGACACACCAGACTCACTGATCATAATCACTTCTGAAAAATGCATACCTTATTGTAATTATTTTTGTGTTTTTCTACTAATTTGTAGGCACCATTATTTTTTTCTAGTAAAGACATGGATAGTAAATTTAAGCCTAGTGAGAGTTGTTTCCAATGTTGCTGAAGAGTATGGTTTAACAATCATCAAAAATGGTTACTCTTTATATATACTCCCTTGCAGAAAAATTCCATGGAACCTGAAATTCTGCTGACAAGCATTTGAAAATAATTACCTTACTGGCTAGGAAATTTGAATAGCTTCAGTAAAGAAGTCAGCCTGGAGGAAGTGTGGATGTCCTTACAAGAATGATATTTCTCTTCCTTCAGCTTCCAGTCTTAATTTCATCTTGTTTGTGAACTCGCCATCCTGTGTTCTAAGGCATTACAGAATGAAGAAGGTGATTTTAAAGCAGTGTGATAGAACTGGAAAGAGAGATGGGCCCCCATTGAATTGAGAAAAAGCACTGAATGAGGATTGCCAGCTCTGGGAAAGCTGGAGGGTGAAGTGTATGGACAGAACAGGACAGAGAAGTGGGACAGGCTAAGCTGATCTCTGCAAGGCAACCACCTGCATCTCAGATCATAAAGGTGCATGAGATTCCAAAAGGATTTAAGCACCAAAACTTGCAGATAAATTCAGAGGGCCACATTCCCAATGTCAGAGTAGTCTTATCCTGCTTAAAGAATTCTAGAAACACTTCTGGACGTCTGTAAGCACCTGGAAATCTGTTGAAATCTGACATCAGTGTTTCAGTCTCAAATGCAAAGCCTCTTACATTCGTGTATGTTCAGGCAATAGACACACACTGCCAAATCAGGGTCTCTCCATGAAATTGTCCTGATTATTTGTTTTGCCTCCCCCTCTCTCTCACACACACATAGGCACACAGATTCCAGTAGCACTTGATGAACAAGCAGATCAAATTAACCCTTATTATGTCTTACCAGAACACAAAGAATGAGCAATGGTAGCATTTCCTAATCTGGTTTTAATTCACTTGGCAACAAATCTGTTGACTGTGAGCCTACTGCATACAGCTTATAGCTGAGAGGGAGTGTTTTACCATGGCATAATTAAAAGAGTTCCAACTGCACACATAATGACACGCTCTCTGCTTTCTTATTAAGGATTTTCTTTGTTGGGGCTTACACCAAATAAGTTGCACATGTGACTGTTTTTGCTGCAATATCATCTTCAGCTCCTTAGTGCATCAGCATGCTAACCTCTCGATTAACCCTTGCTTCAAAGGCTGCTCTGTGCAGGTGCAGCATCCTGGCTTTTCTGGCAGGGGACACGCCTTGCTCACTGCTGGTGACCTCTGTCCTTGCTGAGGACCTGGGCAAGCCACATGTGCTTTTGGTTTACAGCTCAAGGCCTTGGCTAATTGTATAATTGATGTGGTGCAGACCAACAGACTGTAGGAATCCAGAAGATATTAAAATGAAAAAAAATAAAACTTAGGTCATGCCAACACCAAATTTGTCCAGTTTTCTGTGCTTCTCTGCAGAATATAGATTGTAATTTAGTTAGTCTGGAAGAAATATATGGTTATACTGTAAATCAAAAGGATTCCTCAGTCATATCACAGCCTAAATTTAGAAGACATCACTGGAAGATTTGGCTGTGAAGGCTGAACACAAAGACCTGATTGAGAATAGGAATTTTTTTTTAATAGAAGAAAAATTCAAAACCATAGAAAAACATCCAGGTTTATTTTGTCACTTTATTTTATTTCTTCCTTTCTTACTATTTCTTGTAGGGGAAAAGTTTCTGGTTTAGACTAAGTGATAATGATTGATTTTGGCTACAGAAATAATTTGTCTTTTTTATTTATCCTTGCTATATAATTTATTTTACTTTATAATGCTGAACATTTAAACATTGGTCTGGAGTCTAAGATTCTATTTTATTCCATCTCCATCTTTCTGGGAGCTGAAAGGGCTGAAGGGGAGTGGAATAACAGGGAATTACTAAGTTCTGCATCTTTAGGGAAATATGCACATGGAAATATGTGTAACAGGGTGCTTGCATTTAGTTGTGTAGGGATTTCTTTTTTTCCCATCACCTTCTGAAATGGTTGGCATATTTCATTTTTTATGGTCAGTCCAAAAGATTATGCTTTCCAGAGCCCTGTCAAATGAGTATGATTGATGCAGTAGTGGAAAATAAATATGGGGGAAATTACTCTGGGGTATTTATGCATTAAATAAACTAACATTCTCTATCCCAGAGGCTCACAGAAAAATGAGCAATTAAGCCACTTGATTCTTTCATTTCCAAGTAGAAATTGACTTCTATGGAAGTGGGGAGCACTGTTTGAAGTGATTGTGGGCATTTCTCTGTGCTTGACTTTTAATGACTTTTGTCTGAGGTTTAGCATGTGTGTTGTGTGATATGGCCTATCCCTGGTCAGGACTCAGTCATTTTAGAATCATAGAATCATAGAACCATAGAATGCTAGAATATCCTGAGCTGGAAGGGACCCACAGGTTCAAAATACATAGTGATTTTAGAGGAAAAAGTTTTTCTTTTTTACAATTTTTGCTGCCATTCAGTAAAGTCAATTCTACCGTTCCATCTTAATATTGGTAGGAGTGATTAAGACTGAATTTATAAAAATAAGTGCACAAAAATAATTTTATCACTCATAATTAATGCCTTTTGTTATCTAAGTGTCAATTTCTGTGCAAGTTAATTTGGATTTAAAGTTTTTCAGCTCAATACTCCACATCTGAAGTAAGACAGAGCTGCTTTGAGATTTGCTTATGCTAATGTAGCTTTCTATACTGATAATTACATTATTTTAATCAAAACTTTCTGTAGAGACTCTTGAATGGTTCTTAAATTGGAGTTTTATTGTATAAAAATTAAATTACTTTAGAAGTCATACCAACATTCCATTGGATTAACTGTAAATGCTTAATAGAACAGATTTGGGTACACTGGATACCTTTTCTTACCTTTCTTTTGTTATGATTTGATTTAGAATTTGATTACTTTGATACCTAATCCTCTAGCTAGTCTGGTTATCAGACATCAGCTGGGCTACAGAATTTTTTGTTTGTCCTTCAAGCATTGGCCATTATCAGTAAAAGGAAATTGTACTATAGAGCATGTACAAAATTCAAATTCACTGCAAATCAAGTTGACTTGTAGTTGTTTTGGTTAAAAATAGAGATCAGTTTCTCATGTAGTGGATTTAAATTACCATTATTGGTAACTGAAGTTACCAAATTTTTATGTCTTAATTTCTAACTCAATTTATGGAAAGCCATATATATTAAGGGAAGAATTTACTGTTAGCCCTTCTAAAATTAAAATAAGATGCAAAAAAAGTTAGAATGAATAGTCCAGTTATACCAGTTATATTAGCATTCACCAAACTCATCAAATAGTCAACATTCTCCTAATTCAAGTTGTCTATATAATAGAAATTATATGTCATTAAAATTGTTATAAATACAGGTATGAAAAATAGGGTTACATCATATCATATTATTGGAAGATAAGCACAAGTTAGGCAAATCAGGGAATAGACAGCTGCTCTTTGGAAAGATGTTATGGCTTAACAAGGAAGAAAAACTCAAAACAGGCCAAGACAAGTTCAAGCAAGACCTGGCAAGTCATCATACCAGTTTCCCTTTCTTCAATTGCTCCATCACACCCAGTTTAGTGCTTCTGAAACCATCACATTTCTGATATCTTTATAAGGAAATACGTGGGTCTCATGCCTGTATTAGCTGAAGATGTGCATTGCACCTTACACTGATGCATTTTATCAGAACCTTTTGGCTTTCAAAGACAGCAAGGCTCATAAGCACCCCAGGGGAAAAAGCTTTTCTACACAGTCCTTCTAGTAAGAAAATACATTTTATTCAGATAGTTTTAATGTAGGCATTCTGAATTCTTTATTCCTTGCATGTCAATTTAATAACAATTTAATAACAATTAAAATAAAACATGATGATATAAATGATGAACATAAATGATTTAACCACTTTTCTCTCAAGACACCCCACCTTCTCCCTTGCCATGCCTATTTTGGCAGTGAGGCTGTCTGAGACCTGTGTAGACCTTTCTTTCTTTTTCTTGCTCTTTGACACTCAGTGCAGAGTCTGCAGTTCTATACCTGAATACCTGGGCAACAACTTCTGATTTTTCCTGATTAAAATAAGTTTTCTTTGGCAAATTTTCCCACCTAAGAGACTAGTATATCTCATATTTAGGGTGATTTTTCACAAAGACTCAGAAGCACTGACCAAATCCCTAGTAAACTGTTAGCTGAAAATAAAATGCCTTTATTATATTTTTTTCTGTACCAAATTATATGGGTTGTTTTGGTTTAACCAGTGCTATGTAGTTTTAACTCCCTCCTTGCACTTTTTTCTTTCTGTCTCTATTTAGCATCAACTACTGTAAATTTTCCAAATAAGCCATAGCCAGCAAATTGGTCATATGAAATGAACATTTTCTATAACTTTAGGGGAAATATCAAGTGGGCAAACACATTCTGCTAGCAGACATTCCCTTTTTCCTCCCTCCTGAATCCACACGTGCACCTGTTTCAAGATAAATCCCTTTACTTCCACTGGATTCCTGTTGTGTTTGGCAGGCTGGAGAAGTGCAGTGGAAGGGCACTGGGCTAATTTTTCAGAGATGTTTAGGGTGAACACATTCCTCCAAAGTTAGTGGGAGCTGCAGGTGCTCAACACAGCCTGAACATCTTCCTTAGCAGCAAAACTTCCTCTCTGCTCTAGAAAGACCATTATTTTTAAAAATAAAATAGAGAATTTCTGTATCATCTGACTTTTTCTTTGATTAATTTCTTCATTATTCTGGAAACAAAAGGAGGCCTAGTGAAAGAAGCACTGTTTAATTAAAATTTTAGAGATGAATCACCAAAAAAAAAAAAAAAAGTATATAAGTGAAAGAATTGTCTAGGATGCAATCCGTGGATAAAAGTGAAACTTCTACAAAAACAGATAATTATGAAGAAAAAGGTATTTCAAGAACATTAGAGTAAAGTGTTGAATGCTTTTCTGGCATATTCAACCTTGCACTCCTAAAACCTGAATAAATGTGAAAGAAAAAATGAGAAAGAGTAAGAATGACAGAAGAAAATGAAAATTCATGAAATTAAATTAAATGTAGTAGTCCAAAAGAAACTAGAGAAGAGAAAACAATGGAAAAAGTTAATTCCCACCGGGACTGCAGATAACAAAATAGGCTTAAACCACAGAACACTTGTCTTATTGTCATCATATTTTGAATGTTTATTATTATATTCCTAATTTCCGTTGGAAGTAAGAAAAGGAAAAAAGACCCTAACAAAACAAAAGCAACAAAAAAATACATACATAAAAAAAAAAAAAAAAAAGGAAAAAAAACAGAACAAACAAAACCAGAATCAAAGAAACAAACAACCAAAAAAAAATAAGAAGTAAAACAAATAGAATCATCCATAAATAAAATTTCTAAATGAAATAAGATTAATATCATAGAAAGTGGCTAATTATTAAGATCTCACTGAAACTACTATTAGGAGCAAGAAATGAAGGCATCAATCTGAACAGGGAAAGAAAACAAAGCACAGCAGAGGGATTTATAATATGAGTACAAATTTCATGTTCCTGCTGATGTCTGTGATACTCCTGAAGCTAGTACAGGTGGTAATATCATCTGTTCCTCAGTATAATCAAGACGTTTTTCAGCACCATCATTTCAAAAACCCTTTTTGTTGGTAAGGTGACTCTCTGCTGTACCAGGTTTGATTGTAGCACAGACACTGGCTAAATCAGCTGCCCTTTCCCCCACATCCACCAGTTTCTCTAGCCAGTTTTATGCTGCAAATAGAATTTCATTTTTGTTATTTGAAAAAAAATATAAAGTATTTCACACAACATCTACAGCTATAATAGAATAACTTTGTAGAGGTATAATCACAGGTACCAACACATCTTTTGCTTTCAATTTAGTATTTTTAAATCAATATTTTTCTTTGATTTCCTGGCTTTTATTCCCTCTTACTTACAGGTGAAATTTGTTTCCTGAGAAAAGTGCTGTGACATGATGACTATATGTCTTATTGCTGAATACTTAAGCAGTTTTAATAAGAGATCATTATATCTGATGGATGAGGCCTCTTCAATCAGTGTCATCTGTCACCCTATGCTCAGGGAACTGCAACAGAAGAACAGTTGGTTTCAGTTTTCATGAGTTTCACTTTTTCCTTATTTCTGCATCACATGGGATAAATTCCCTGCTTCTAATCTGGCTTTTTAGTCACAGCTGGAACACAAAGAGAATTTATACCTGACTTGGTAAGTTTTGTCTAGGTTTGAGTTGAGAACACAAACTATGAAGCATGTTTTTTGTCAGACTTTCTGCATCATCCCATTTCATTTTAATTAGGTAGAAGTTTACAAACTTTGGTAAATTATAGAGTCAAACCTTGTTAACTCCTAAGTATCAAAAAGGCCTCAAATGAGTTTGCTTCCAGCTGATTGCAGATTTATTTATATTATAATTCCAGCCTGGGGAAAAGAAAAAAAAGTATAATAGATCAGCTTTTAGAAGATATCTGCCAGATACATGGTGCCTCATCTATCACATTAGTGAGAGCCTACCTAGGTAATTATTGACTTATTGCTGCTTATTTCTGTGAGAACAAGCACAGTGACAACAGTGTGACATTGTTCCCTAGACCCTGGAATAATGGTTAACTTGTAATTCTGCCATTATTAAACAAAATCTTTGAAATAAGTCAAAGAAAAAAAATAAGTGCCAACAAGAAAAAGAAGAATGAAAAGGGTATAATTGTCCTAAGGAAGTCTACATAATGAAATAATAATAATAATAAGTATATCATTTCCTCATAAAATTAAAAGGACAGAAATTAAATAAATTGTAGACTAGACTTCAGAAGTTTTAGTGATCTGGACTGGTACTAAACAAGTTCACTTCCTGCATTCCACCTCCCCTAAAATGCCTTCCTTTTTAAAGTGTGAATTTACAGAACAGTTTGTTCACCTGTATTTGATTCTTAGTATCTGTAAGGCCAGGTTATCTTTACCTAAAAAGTATAATTAACCATATCTCTGAACAAAGAATGTTGCAGTGAGTCATCAATAAACATCAATGAAATCATTAATTAATCAATGAAATGGTGTCTATTCAGTTGTAAATCTTTATTTTATGGTTTTATTTATTGGCTATAAACAAAAATATCAGAGTCTGAATGAGGCATAAAGTTATTTGTGAGGACAATGATGATGTGTCTACTTTTTCTGGTTGACTATGTTTAAGTTAAATCTAGAAAAGTACAATCAACACTTATAGTTTTATATTTTTTATTTCTTGATGGTATTAGCCATTAGAGCTAGACAAAACTAGTATATGCTCTGATTACATAGAGAATATCTGTATCTGACATTGAATAGCAAGTTAGTTTCTTTGCTGAAGATGTTGCAAAATAATCTGACCATAAAGTAGTAATTCTAGAGTCTTAGTTTTTCTTCTCCAAAAAGAGCTGAGAAACTGAAAATCATAAACTGATCTTTAACAAGAAATAAGAAATATGTCTCATATGCTATGAGGGTACTATAGATTACCCCCACCAGATCAAAATCAGAGATTTTTTCTGAATTCATGGAAATTCAGGCTTTAACCAACTCATTGTACAAACAAAGACCAACATAGCATTTGGCTCTAATTTTCTGTAATTTATGCAAGGCAGCATTTAAATTAGACTTTAAAGGAAATAAAAAAGCACAAAGCAAAACATTTTATCTATGAAAGTTTTTACAAATGCCCTTTTTTCCTCTTATTAAAAAAAAAAGAAAAAAAAAAGGTACAGTCAGTCTACCACCTGAACCCAAACTTTCCATGTTTCACTTCACGAGCAACATCTCATTGATCACAGAGGGTCTCAGGGATGATGATGATGGAGTCAGTGAAAGTGTCACAGAACTGACCCTACACAAAACTCTTTCCCCACTGAGAAAACATTTCTGTTTATAAACCAGATTTACAAACCATACAGCAGACCCTCCATGTTACTATGCCCTATTTCACACTACAGGTTGCAGGATCCAGCAGTAATTTTATGGTGCTTCCCATCTCCTTCCACTCCCACACTTTCTAAATGGTCCCATCTGCTGACCTTGCCTACAAACATAACTATTCTTTAACTGCACTATTTCAAAATTCATCAAAATGATAGGGATGCTGTTCTTCCAAACACTGGAAAATTAAAATAATCTGACCTTGGGGGAGGATTTCAAAACTAGTTGCCCTAACTCATCTGCTACCTATTGTGGATATATCTTCTTCCACCTGTAAATTTAATACATGAATCTTTTATGAAGAAATAAAGGGTCCAACCCTCACAAATTCTCTCTGAGTCTAGCTGCTCTTCTTGTTCTGTGCATTGTAGGTCAGATTAAGGCAGAGTACTGAAGAAATGATTAATCTTTTTACTTTTTATTCTTTGTCATAAAAAAAACCTGGCACTAGAATTTAACCTTTCTCCTTTGATAACTGGTATCTGAGTCTTTCTAGTAAGGGAAAGGAAACATAGAGATAATCCCTTATTTTATCTGTCAAGGCTACCCTCCCCTAAAGGAAATAGAAAAGTATGTAACCACCAAACTAAGAACGTTTTCCTCATCCCTTAAGCAAGGGAAACTACTAAAGTCTTTCTGAATGACCTCCTTCTAACACAGCCTATATGTTGGATCCAAACTTTGAAACCTTGACAAGCTATTTCTGCAGTGCTTGGTGAGCAGCTCCCTAGATTTCTCTGAAGTAAATAGGAATTCTCCTCTTGAAGAATCACACTGATATTCTTAGGGACTGCAAGTGACTTTGGGATCTTATTACAGCACTGGAGTGAATATCTGCCTGGTCATTTGTTGAAAACGAGGAGGGACATCCTTTCTTCACAGCTGTCAATTCTCTGCAGGGAAGGGATGTGAGGGATGTTAGGGATTAGGAATCCTGATTCTTTTGCAATTAGAGACAACCCTGTCATTGTCTCCACAAGCCCAAACCCCTGCCAGCATCTTTGTCTTTATCCAAATCCAACTCTTTCTCCAGTACTGCCAAGAACATTTCCAATTGGCCCCAAGCATCTCACAGTGGCTTAAGAAGAGTAATTGGCCTCACACACACATTTGGATGAGGATGTGCTCCCAGCAGGATTGCCAGAGCTAGGCGACTACATGACTGCTCTTCCACGGTGTGAACAAGACACATGCCACAACAGAGCTCTAGCAGGGTTTGCAGCCTCTTTTACTGGGCCTCCTCCTATTTTATCTTTTATTCTACTCCGAGGTGCTTCACATGAACTCAGATAGGAAGCTGAGACAAGAAAAGTGGCTAACAGCTGCCACAGGACACTTCACTCCCATGTTTGGTTTAGCAAGACTGAATGCACAATTTCACATTTAATTTTTAAATAGTTGTCGTTCCTATGCACAACTGAGACTATAAATAGCAAAGGCAGTATACAAGGAATGAAACTTAAATCATCTGAAACTGTTTTAAGGAAGACATCTGGAAGCTATCTGTGAACAAGCCATCAGGGTAAGACTTTTTTTAAAAAAGCCAGGGAACAGCCTTTCCACTGAAGCAGAAATTAGGAACCCTAACTGCATCAGTTAAAGGCTCAAGTCACCTATCACATTCATGAACTCAAAGTCTGACCAAGACTTCAGATCAAAGATAAAAACAAAGACTGTCAAACACATAGATTTGTATGAAAATTGATGAGATAATGACAACTACAAAGAATAAGTAAGTGTGTAAAATCTGTGAGAGACAAGAACCAAAATGGCTCAAAGACAGTAGGAGAACAATGTGAAGACAGAAAATAGAGAGGATACAGTTTTAAAACATTAGATAAAAGGAGCAAGTTTAAAAACACAAGAAAGTGTTCACTCATCCAAGAAAGAAAGTACCTCTGCAGGCAGCAACTGCAGGGTTCCTCCTGGAGTCATGAGCTGGACAACATGATACAACTGTTATTTAAACAATTTCTTTGAAAGTGGTAGAAACCTGAAAGGAATAAAACTTTTTCTGGATTCTGGTATCATGGCAGAACGTCCCTTGATACCTATCAAGGATAGAGGTCTTTTCCAATCTTAATGGTTCTATGATAACTTGAAGTAGCTCACTATTATGGCATTTACATATGGAGATGTAGAATTTGCTTTTGACTGCCCGCTGCATAGGAAAAAAAATCTATCTGTCAGCAAAATGCAGAATCATAAAATTGTTTAGTTTGGAAAACACCTTTGAAATCATCAAGTCCAACTGTTAACCCAGAACTGCAAGGTGCACCACTGAACTGTGTCCCTAAGTACCACATCTCTTAAATACCTTCAGGGACAGTGACTCAAACACTGCTCTGTTCCAATGCTTACCAGCCTTCCTGTGAATAATTGCTTCCTAATACTCAATCTAAATATCCCCTTGTAAAACTTGAGTCCATTTCATCTTGATCTATCACTTCATACCTGGAGGGAGAGACAGATCCCACCTGGGCACAACGTCCTTTCAGATGGTGTTAGAGACAATTTATTTTCCCCCTGAGCCTCCTTTTCTCCAGGCTGAACACCCCCAGCTCCCTCATGTGCTACTCATAAGATTTTCCTGACCCTTCCCCAGCTTCACTGTCTTTCTCTGGACATGCTCCAGCACCTCAATGTCATTCTTGTAGTGAGGAGTCCAAAACTGAACATAGGATTTGAAATGTGACCTCACAAATTATCATAATCCCCCAATTTATTTTGTTTAAAACTATTATTTTGTGGTTTTAACAGTCTCCTGAAAACACTAAAGAACCTAAGAGTAAAAGATAGCTGTTTACTTCAGGTTGTCCTAAACAGAGATTTTTTAATGTGAAAACTATTTTTAATTTTCTTCCATGAAGCTCTTCCATTGAAGAAAAAAAATCTTAGAAAGACAAACCATTTCCTGATAAGTCTCCTTACCTTAATAACCAATTTCTTAATAATGGTTTACGCTTAGGAACTGATTAAAAATTTTCTGACAAAGCCTTGAAATCTACTAAAGAGTTTATTATATGTAATTTGGTTTAGTTTAGACAAATATTTAGAAATTAACAGATTACTATTTCTCTAGTTATTTTTATGAGTCAATCAGGAAGGATGGGGAAGATAGAAATTGTTCAATTAGGATAAGTAAATATTTTCTAGTGAATGGGAATTTTTAGCGATTTTATTAGCATACATAGTCACTGTGATATTTAATAGTTAACAATTTTGTGCATGAACTTTAGTCACACAAACTCTCTTGAAATTCAAGACATTAGGAAAGTTGCTTAAAAATTCAAATTGCAGTTTTACAGAACAACTTTTATTATTCACAGATTGGGAGATAATGAACAATTTTAGAGATTGTATTTAATAAAATTTGATTACAAAATAGCAAAGGAAATTATTACCATTTAGTTATCTTTAATTTGCTTTTTAACCAGAGCAACTGGATGATAAGATAGTTTATCTTAAATTCATTCCATAGATTCTGGAAGTGATTTATTTCTGTTTTACATTGTGAGGTTCTCTGGCATCAACTTCTGAGTTGATCTGTCTGACCCACTTTGTTGTTGAATTTATTCAGCTGCAATCTAGGCTAGCAAAAAAATAATTTCTTGTTGGTTTGTGAGGCAACCACTGATGCAAGAATGTCCTTGTTATTGCTTCATGGCCTCAACTACTATCACAAAAGTGTTATTAAAATAAATTGTGAGAGAAACTCACAGTGACAAATATATTATTAATCTGAGAGAGAAAGAGAGGAAGAGCTATTTTTTCTTTATTTTCAGTTTTAGGGAGATAAAAAACTTTCCTTATCATATATATGTTTTCTCTATGCTTGTTTTCATTACAAACATCTGTATATTTTCCTGCTGCAAGAAGCACTCCAAACAGGGAGCTGAATTGTGCTTGGCACAGTGGGAGGACATTAATTTGTCCCAGCTGACTTTCTGGCACAATACCAAAAGTGGTGCAGATGTGACCACCAGGCAAGCAAGTGCCAACAGCATCACACACAAACAATTGTGTTTTCTCTGACTGTGTGGTGTAGAGAGCAATTGCTTACTTAGTGTAAATCTTTTCCTGTCCCACTACTCCAGCTGGGCGCTCACAAGGACTGGATCAATTGTTTACTCATTATAAAGATTAATTTCAGCTGGTGTTGCTTTGCTATCTGCAAAGAAAAAAATAAAAAAGCAAAAGAAAACACAGTCTTTAACTGAAAGGGAAGTTTCAACTCTTGTTCCATGCAGATGGTGCTGTTTACCAGTTATCTCTCAGAGCAGGAATGAGACCAAAGCCTAGATGAATTACAGCTGGTTCAAACTAATCCAGGCAAAAGCTGAAGTTAATGAGGAGTAGAAAAGTGATTTGTTGAATTCTGTGATTACCATAATCTCACAGCTAGTCAGAATATAGCCCCACTAATAGTCTACTCAGCAGGCAAAAGTGACATCTTTGATACACAAATTATAGTGTTGACAAAAACATTTTCTGTATGAAGTGATTACAGACCGATCTCACTCTAAATTCTGTTTGTTTGAAAAAAAAAAAAAAAAAGGGTTCATCTGTCCTATTGAGAATGAGCCTCCTTTTCTGTCTGTAGGACATGATGACTGACTGGGCTGATGCCCTGCCTGGGCTGGAAGGGAAGGTCATGCAGGATCTGAAGTTAACCTGTGCTAGGGACAGGCAGCTCTACACTCCAGGTGCTCCATAATTCTTCATAACAGTTTGCTGCACCTCATCCAGACAGAACCATCCTCTGCTCTTGTGTCACAGAGGTATCAGCAAGTGACACTGCTTGGGACACCTGCAGATGAATGCAAGCAGGACATGACAATCACCTGCATCAGTCAGGAAGGGTCTAGATAGCTCTGTGTCATGCAACATACATGATTCTTCATCCCATGGCAGCTTGAAGGAAGAATATGGCAATGCTCTGAACAAATAAAGTATACTTTGCAGTGGAAAAATGAATATATTAAAAAAAAAAAAAAAAAAAAGGAGAAGGAGGAGCAAATGAAAGACTTAACTAGCAGTTCACACATATCTGTGGTTTGTGGGTGTAAAGGAATTGTTTCTGGAACTTCCATATGCACTTGTTGCCTGCCAGCACAGATGTGCTGGAAACTGGAACCACATCTGTGAAAATAAGATCTGCTTTTCAAAAGCAGCTTTTCTAGAGATAACAGACAAATCTCTTCACTTTCTATTTTATAATTTGGCTGAGTATCTATAAAATGTACTGTTATTCTTGGCAGAGAAAATTACTAATATTTTTTATCCACTAAACTATAAATATTGTTTTTGCATGAAAAAAGACACATAGATTTTCATATACTTACTTTGCTTCAGGTACTCTGGTTTTTATTTATTGAGGTCCACTCATAACAGTCTACTCATTTGAATATTCTTTTCTGCTGTAGATAGAGTTTGTAGAGTACTTAACATCCACAATATCATTTTTATTTGACTAATGAAGTGAGGATTCATTGTAATTCCTAGACTTAAATGCCATCACTGGAAGAAGGCAAAAGTCTGATTCACACTGAAGAAACGTGAGAAATCTCACAGTGATGCAAAGGAGCATGGGCAAGAAACTTGAGTAGTTACCTTATTGACTTCCAGGCAATTGCAAGAGTTAAGAACACATGAAGATTAAAAAACTTCTAGTACCCATTTAATGGAGACTAGGTCAGACACACATCTGTCAGGAATCATTGATCCTGCCTTCAGGCAAAGCAGTGGACAAGATGACCTCCAAAGGTTTATTTCCAGCCCATTTTCCTGTGATACTGTGATGAGACCTGAATTCCCTTGGGAACATCAGGTGGTGGAGCCACAGCCTTTCTGTGGAGTTATCCATCAAGGTTGTAAAGGTTATTTTCATAAATGCCAGTGTAAACAATTTTTATTAAGCAGAATTATTATTGCTTTGATTATTTTTTTTTTTACGATGTCTTGTTGTAAGCCTATGCTGAAAACCTTCAGGCAAGGTAAGTCCTCAAGGACAATATTAGAAATCTTACTAGAATCAATGCATAATTTTATGGAGCTTTTTTCATCCTGCAAATGAGAGCAATTTTTTTAACTCCAGTCACACTGAGTCTGAAGTACAAAAACTTTATGAGACTGAAATTGATAGGAAGTAAGAATCCTATTTGTAGAGAGATCTGCCCTTTCTCGACTGCAGAGTATCTGTATTACATTGTAGGATTGCCTGATTTTAATTTCCTATTTCAATAAAAAATAAAAGATCCAAAGGCATACAGCTATTCATTTATCCAAAAGGATGTTGCTGGCAAAAAAAAAAAAAAAAAAAAAGCCAGAAAAACACATGCACACAAATCACAACGTGTAAACGACTATGGTTTCCTGGAAAATGAGATTTTACATCCTCGAGTTGTGTTCCTTCATAAAGAATTAAAATGTTGGCATTTCTTGATAGACAGGGTGATTATTTGATAAGATTACACAGATAAAGTGACACTCATCATTTTTCACGCATAATTAAATACAACAAAAGTAATATTTTAAATAGATAAGCAAGCCCACAATGGGTAATTATGTGTATGGAGCTTTCTGTGGTACAGTGTATAGTGTTTAATTAGACCTTAAGGGACAGTGCAAATTTACTCATCGTATGTGCAAGTCACAGCCAACATTTCATACCAAAGTTCCAGACTCCTGTCTACATCTGCAAGTAATTTGCTTATTAGTTTAAATGCACAATTTCAACTCTTTAACATTCAGTTTTGATTGGTTTTGCTGCATTAATGGAATAATAACATCATTCATAATCAATGTTTTCCAAATGTAAATTATTTTAATTGTTCACACATAATAGTGTTCTCTATTAAAAACACATACTGATGCCTCGTTGAGAAAATTAATTTGCTGTGTTTGTTACTATAATGAAATAAAAGTTGTTCCAATTTAATGAATTCAGCAGTAGATTTCATAACTTCATTATGAACACAAACTCAATTTTCTGGGGGTAACTTACCATTAGTTCAAATGAAAAGATTCATTCTCTGGAAAATTCAGGAGTCACTGGTTCTATTTCTTGGGGTCATTCCAATTAATAAAATGAGAAATATTTAACAATGCCATAGAATGAATATTCCAACATGCGATTGAAATAATTCTTCCTGCGTCTGGAATTTCAGAGTTTCCTCAGCTGAATTGTTATTTTTTAAAAAGTTTCCCAAGGGAGGAGACAGAAAAAAAATAGTGACAGCATCATTTAACTATTTTCATACTGAATTATTTGAATTCCTTTTGTAGCTTCTCTCATGAACTTGAAATCTATGGCCCTGTTTTTGTTCAGCAGGTCAAAAAAAAAATTGCAAAGCTTATCACCATTCAGCTTGGAGAAAATGAATTACCACATTGTAAAACGAAATACTTTTAATGCACAGATGTGGAGAACATCGACTCTGAGGATTACTAATGGATACCACACTTGGTGACTTACCACTGCTGGGTGTTAAACTGTGGATATTCATACTGAGCCCTTGCTCAGTAGCATGAAAAAGATTATGGTAAGCCAAAATTGACAATAAATTTAATCTGATAACTGAAATCTGACGTCTAGCTTTGGGGCCAAGTTAATAATCTTCAGAGTTTAGAGAAAAAAAAACCTTAGGGCTATTACGAAAGTAGTGAGAAGGCATGAGTAAATAAGAAATCTCTTCTTGGACCCTGATATCTCAAATATTCCCCTACTATTATGCCATTATGTCTGTTCTATTTCCAGATAGCTGTTTTTTATTTTTTTTTAAATGCAAATAATAATTTCTACATGTTTTAAAATCTGTCCTGGAAAATGAGTTCCCACTGAATAGAGAAAGCATATCTTAAGTAAGAAATTGTTTAATGTGTGGTGGAGTGGTGAGGTTTATGGTTTTAGCACTTCTGCTCACAGTCACCATTCCATGCGTTTCTGGGACATAAAACTTAGTTCAGTACAAGATTCTAGGCACAGATATGACACAAGTTTTGTAGGAGATCAGGTTTAATCATGTAATGCTGTCTTCAAGCCAACACACAAAACTATTACTTTCACCACCACAATTAATTTGTATCTAACTATAAACATAGGGGCCTTTCTTATTGAAATCAAGGAATATAATCCACCTCACTAGAGTTGCACTGCCAAACTCCAAGTTAAAGTCAGTTTACTCTGCCGAGTTATTCCTGTGATTCAAGAAAGGTCTAAACTCTCTTGGATTTAATGAAGAACATTCAGTACCAAACTTAGGGGACTGAGCTATGTAAATGTGGAACAAACTGTTGGGTGGATTCAAGGGAGGAAAAATATGCCATTGTTTTCATCTTTGAATGTGATGTCAGACATTCACAAGGTACCACCTTCTTGTTCATCTTTCTGAAATCTGTGTTCAGTTTTTTTAATTCATTTACTTAGGACAATTTAAAAAGATATCCTTACATTTTAACATTGAGCAGAGTGAATGAAAGCTTCAGACTTTCTTTATAATAATGATTAAGAAAAATGACATACTCTTGGACACCCTCCAATTCTTGGGTACTGTTATAGAATTTTTCTATTTGTATAAAAATGATACCACTTCAGTAGACTACCATAAATGTATGTGGTATTTTCAGATTATTGCATAGAGAAGTCATCTTCAAGTATCAGCCAGTTTTTCATAAAACTCCAGTTTTCCATAGAATCTGTTATTAGCACCAAAGCAATGTATTAGTTAGCTACACATATTGATCCAATTTAATAGCTACACAATTAAATGAAAATTGATTCAGTCCTGAGCAGAGACCAAAAGAATAATATTTAAAATTATATTTGAATCAAAGAACAATCTGAGTTGGGAGGGAGCTGAAAGATCACCTGGTGCCAGTTCCCCAGCCACAGACAAAGACACAGAGACCAGATTGCTCAGTGACTCATCTAACCTGGCCTTGAACACTTCCAGGGATGGGACACCTACTTCTCTGGGCAACCTGTTTCACTGCCATCACAGTAAAGAATTTCTTCCTTATATCTAATCTAAGCCCACCCTGTTTTGGTTTGAATCCATTACCCCTTGTCCTGCCACTACATGCCCATGACAAAAGTCCCTTTCTAGCCTTCTAGAGAGCCTCCTTTAGCTGCTGAAAAGTGCTATAAAGTGTCCCCAGAGCATTCTCTTCTGCAGGCTGAACAGCCCCAGCTGTCTTGTTGAAAGGGGCACTTCACCCCTCTGATCACCCTTATGGCCTCCTCTGGACTCATTCCAGCACATCCTTATTATGTTGGGAGCCCCAGAGCTGGACACAGTATTGCAGGTGGCATCTCAAAAAGCCAGAGCAGAGTGGGGGAATCACCTCTCTCAACCTGCTGGTTGCACCTCTTGCTGAAGCCCAGGACAATTTTGGCTTTCTGGGCAGCAAGCACATCCTGATGAGTCAGGTTGGGATTCTCATCAGCCAAAATTCCCAAGTCTTCTCCCCACGGCTGCTCTCAAACCATTCTTCACCAAGCCTGCATTTTGTGTTTGGGATTGCTCCAATCCAGGTTCAGGACCTTGCACTTGGCTTTGTTGAGGTTCAGGTTTGCATGTGCCCACTTCTGCAGCCTGTCCAGGTCCCTCTGGACAGCGTCCCTTCCCTCCAGGGTGTCACCCACAAGCCTTGGTGTCATCAGCAAATCTGCTGAGGGTGCACTCGATCCTTCATCTGACAAAGTTATTGGACAGCACTGGTCCCAGTACTAATGTCAGTTGGCATTGATAGCTAATTCAAACTTTAATGTATAAATGAATGAAATAAATCAGCAACCTTTGTGTGTTCCCATGTTCAGTTTAATTTTCTCTTATCTCTTTGCCCAAAACATGAAGGGAATGTACTTCTACTTATTATATTACCACTATTTTAACCCCTCTGCAAATCTATCCATGAATGGCTCTTTCTCTTTTCCATCATTGCAATTCCATAAACATCTGTTTGCTCCTCTCCTTATCCTATAAGAAGAATCGAGAATATGAAAAAAAATTGCAAATAATGGGGTTTATTCATTTTAATTTGAGAATTTTCAGAAGGGGAAAGACCTGCATAATCAAGCTTCTTGTGTTACAAATTGTGTGTAAGTCTAGAAGATGATCTCTGTCAGGATTTTTCTATTTTCTTTCCCCCAAAAAACCAAGACCCCTAGTTCCTAAAAATAGCAAATAGAGACTTGGTGATGACAAGAAAAAGAAAGTTGCTTCCAAAAGTTTCCTGTTTGTGTTGCTTGTATACAATCAGCAAACAGGGGTGAGGGTAAGTAAGATCAAAAATGGTGATATAAATAAACAAAGAATGAAATGTTAATTCTGTAATGAGAACTTTAATGAAGTCACTGGAACTTCAGATGAGAGTAGAAATATATTTTCTTCCCTCTAATAGTAGGATTAGAAACTAATCATTTGCATAAGCAGAAGCCACTCTAACACGAGCCATTCTTTGTAATGCTTCACATTCTGAGATTGATTTATGAACACAGGTAGAACGAAATTTGGATTTTATGCTTTGTGCTTCTTTGCCTTTTGTTTTTTGGGGAATGGGAATCATGCTTCAGGCTCCAGTGGATTTTCAGCTAAACTCTACAAAACTTTGTAGTGTATTTTAAAAGTAAGTTTTGAGTAGGATCTATAATAAGGCATTTCAGGTCAATTCATTAACCAGTTCTCCTAGGAATGCTTTAATTACAATACTCTGAAACCAGAGGGAAAATTGGTAAATACTGTAGAGCCAACAGACCAATATTGCTAATTAATATGGATTGCAGGAGAAAGTGTTGACTAAAAAGCTCAGATGAAATCTCAGAGGGATAATGAATTATGATCAAGGGGGATTTATTAAAAATAGACCTGCTAAACATACTAAAATTTTGTGCACTTTCTAACATCTTTAACACACTTACAAACTTTCTACAAACATTAATTAATTGTCCAAACATTTTTCTAGCGTAAGTTACTGCTATGATCCCAACTGAATAGTCTGACACTTTTTCAAATTGTGAAGCTTGCCCTGAAGGCAACAGCATATCCATGGCAGACTGGGGAACAGATATTGCATACTTTGTTGGTTTTGTTTGGGGTTGTTTTTGTTGGGTTTTTTTTTGTTAGCCTCAGTATGTAAGACCACTTTCCTTTTAGGGCATGATCCAAAACCCAACAAAACCAGCAGCAGCCATCCAGCTGACCTAATGGGGCTTTGAATTGCCCACAGAGAAGCATATCAGACTTTTAATCAGGGCTACTGCCAGTAAAAATACAACACTGCAGTGGTAGAAAAGTCATGGTGGTGTGGGTAAGGTTCCTTCTCCTACTTCAGGGCAGTATTTGGATGGCAAAAGAAAATCTCAGGGGGAAAGTCCAGTTTGGTACTGGATCAGTGCCCGGTGTGGTATGACAACATGCCATATGCTTTTTCATTATTTTTGTATGAAATGAATAAGTAAGTTCTTATTGCTAAATGACAACTTTTGCGAAAGTATTGATGACAACTCCAACTATCCACCTAAGTTCTAGCCATTTTGTTACTTTTTATTGGCTTCCTGTTGTCTTTCTGCATACTGTTTGAAACAGGCAATGATTCACTTCCAGATGTGGTTGCACATTGTTTCTAGTGAGACCTCCAAACATGAGACACAGTAGGACAAGATTTTCACTTATAAGAGCCTAATGAACCTTTTCAACTTTCGATACATAAAAAGCAGGAGATACCTGATCTTCTTCTGATATAGAAATTATCTTTCTCTTTGTAACATAAGACATGTTATTATTTTGGCATAATTTTTGTACTTTGACAAAATTCCTTTTGTGTTGAGGGGTTATATTAGAAAGCTCATAATAATTCTTTCCCAAATTTATGTCATGTGATCAGTTCTACGTGCTTTGGTTACAAGGTCAAAATAGAATTGGGAAATCAAGGCAACTCAGATGAAAACCTTTCACATACACATGAATCTAGTGTACAGAAGAGTGTATAGACAGCCCCCTTCTCTTTTGACATTCTTATAATTTTTTAATAATTACTTCTTTAGCCTTTGCCATGACTAGAAAATCTTATCAACAGTACCGGTACAGTCCTTATCCCCAAAATGTTGAAGGCACTCCTGCAAAATGGAGCTCTAAATGATCACCAGAGGGCACAAAATGCCTTTGAATCATAGAAGTGGAAGATGTACACCAACATTCTCATACTTGGCCCCTGAAGCTATGTTTAAATAGAAATTTGTTGTGTTCAGAGGTAAATAGTACAGCTCAATGTCAGGCCATAGCTCTCATTTGAAACCAGACAGCCATTTTTGTATGGTGAATAATTCCAAGCTTACATATAGGCAAAATTTTGTTCTGTACCTTTGTTTGCAACTAATCCCCAAGTTAAAAAGGCATACCTGAAGCTTTAAGGCATTCCTGGAAAAATTCACTAAATAATTTCAGTCTGTGAAGCTGATGAAGTCCCCATTCATTTCTAAGGTTGTCTCTCTACTTCTAGGGCACAGACCAAAGAGGAATTATTCCTGTTCAAAGATCCTTTGTCACACAGTACTTCCAGTGCAAGATCCATAAGTGACCCTGGCTTCAGTCCCCAGTTGTGCTGATATTTCATGTCGCTTTTTAGCTACCACGAATCCAAGAGCAGCAGCATGATGGGCTCTGGCAAGATGCACAGATTTTCTTACAACCCTTTGCTCTGGGATCTAAGCTCAAGGAAAACACTGGGTCCATAAGTGATAAAATACATTCTCTGACAAGGTCTATGACCAAGACACATTATAAAACATTAGAATACTGCTTATCATCCTCCTTCTGCTACTGCAGCTGCAACTACCTAATCAGACAGAAATCCAGTATGGATAATGTGCAGATTTCTACTTGTCCATCTAAAAATGGACTGCACTAAAATACAGGATGTTAGAGGGTAAGGATTTTAACCACTGTACTGACAGTGAGATCTGGGGGGGAAAAAATGTAGTGGTAAGTAAATAAGTTAAGTAAATAAATGCTCTGTTGAGGTCAGATGAAAGCCTGTCCAGGAAAATATCTGGTTAGAAAAATATACTGAGCCCTTAACTTCATGAATAAACTCTAGTTGTGAAAACAATACGAGCAGAATTATATATGTAAAATGTAAGTATATAATACATTACTCTAGTGCTAGTGATCATTTCACTGTCTGTTTTTGACATCAAGAACATTAACAATTATTTCAACAAGTTCCTCTGCAATGTAGCTGAGGCCTTTGCTTGCAGTGCTGAAGACCCAAGGTTCAATCAGCTGATGGCTCTTGCAGAGACACTGAATTCCAATATATGTGCTAATATCTGTAAGTACTATCAGGTCAAAGAAAGGAGATCCTGATGAAATCTTTTTTTAGATTTCGGTATCAAATACTGCAATGTACTACAAGGCAATTCCCTAAGGTGACTAGAAGTCTTCCAAATTAAACATGCTGTTAAACTAGATTAAAATGACAAAAACCAGATAAGTCAGATTAAAGTCTGATTCTACTCCAACCTTAATTCACACTGCTGTAAAATTATATCATTACAACATGCAGAACAGTGAATTAAAGATCAAGTGCCAGCTTTAAATTTAATTTCCTCACATTTGCCAGTTTCAGATTATCTAGTGCTAACAGCATGACTGACACTTCACAGGCATGCCTGAAAATAAATTCCTCTAATCCAGGACCTCTCCTGCCAACATCTCAGTTGTCTCATGGGGTCTGCTGAGTGAGTAGATTGGGAACCTGGTAGAATAGAGGGGTGTTGGAATAAAAAAAAAAAAACTGAGGACTTAATTACGGCAAGAATAGATTAAAAATGGGGAATTAGTCAAAGCCAGATTAGATGTGATGTCAGGAAAATGTCCCTATGCTCCTTTAAGTACCACCTCAGGAAGGGCTGCCTGAGAGAAAAGCTGCCTGACTGGGGCTGTATTTCTGCAGTGGCCTCAAAACCATGGTAAGGTATTTCAGCAACACGTGGGGAGATGTCCTGCTGTGACTTTCTCTTGCTGCAGATGCAGCCACGCTCACACACAGAAAAAGGGGAGGAAGATCAGCTACCACCAAGTGCATGCATTTGAGGCACTGACTGTGTTTATTCCACTAACGTGCCATGACACATTATTTTTCTTCCTAGACCTATAATCTTTCAGAGTCACTCCTTAGGTCAAACAGTGTTAACTGGACTGCAGTTCCAAGTTCAGTCCTGATACAGTGCATAGGCTGTTGTGGAGGATGTTAAAACTTAATTCAAGCCTTGTGTTCAGCTGAACTTTTCATTGAAACCCTCACTGTTATAAAACAGTGTTTTAGTTGTATGTGGCTGCTTGTATATGATGCAGGAGATTTTTATCCTGTGGGAGAACTACATAAATTAAAAAAAAATGAGTAAATAAAGTAACCACAAACCATGTAAGCTATAAGTCAAACAGAGAAGTCTTGTAGTCTGTAGGAGATTGCAGATGAACTTGGGGATAGGTTGTTGGAAGAGCAGAGGCCACTCATGGCCATCATCTTAGAGAAGGCATCACACCCTCAGACAGATTCTTTACTCAGGGCACTGACCTTTTGTTATTACTTTAGACTGTCCTATCTTGGTTATTAGATTGGTAAAATGAAAACAGAATTTTAACCTAAGCTAACAAAGGCTAAAATAAACAAAAAGAAAAGGCAAATATTCTCTCCAAACTAACATGTTCTTTCAAAAGAAGGAATATATTGAATTTTCCTAATCAGTAGCCATCTGAACTTTTGCTATTAAAATCTAATCAATAGTGGAACACTAAGCACATACAAACACCTTTTAAAGCAGATGATTTAAAAAAAAATGCGCAATTCAATTTGCATGTTACTATGGTAAGCACTTTTATTCTTAATAATTGTGTCATTTAAAATAATCTGTGCTACCCACAGAATGAATGAAGATAATTAATGTCTAAGAGAGGGGTGTATGTAAAACCAGCCAGCTGAGCTATCTGAAGTAGCCAACAGGCTGAGGAGAGACAAGAGGCTGAGTGACCTCAACCAGACTAATAACAAAGTTATAGTGAGTGTACTTCAGGTGTAGCAGACCCAAAAGGATGGACTTTACATTACATTCTCATACACCCCTGTTGCAGCCAAAGTGGATTCAGATTCCACAGAAATGAATGAGATTGCTTAAGAGGCAAGTAGCATTCATATAACATAGATAAAATGAACAAAATATACACATTTTCCAGCATTTCAGTGTAAAATCCAGAGTCTTTTCGAGTTGTGATCTTCTTTGTAGCTGCTTGAATGTAAAATATCAACTCTGATACAAAAAAAAAGAAATGCATTCATTAGGAAAAACATTTGTAGGATCACAGCAGAAACTGAAAAATGCCATCTTCCCACCTTGCTTCTTTGAAAGTTTTTGATGGCTTTTGATGGAAGTGAGTGAGCAAAGGGAGAGGATTTGCAGTCATTGCAGCCTTGTGCAAGATCAGTTGCTACCTCCCTACCTCAATATGAACAGTGTCCTTATTATCTTTTTCCTGTACAGAGAACAAGAAAAGCCAGAAATATTTAAGCAATTGTAATTGGACCCTACAGTAGTTCCAAAACAATGGGAACTAGAAGGGAAACATAATGATTCATTTTGGCTACTCTGTCATACCATTTGTTCTTCCTTGGCCCTATAAACTGGTACATAAAGACTTTTAGAAACATAGGAAAGTTAGAAACAGAAACCAGATGCTCAGAACTCACAGCACCTTTCCCTTATTTCCTCTGAGTTCGAAAAACAAAACCATCAGGAATTGTGAATGTAACCTTTTAATATAGAAATGAAATCATGTGTTCTAGTAGCTGATTGTGGCAGTAACACTTCATTTCCCCCTTTCTGCTCTCAAGTGGCAAATTGATATGACACAATGCAGAAACGTTTTCAAACACAGAGCCTGAAAAGCTCAAAGTGTATCTGTAACACATTAGTTTCTGAAAACTTAGATGTCCATATAGTGTGTCCATATCTGTAAATTTCTGCCAGAAAATTAATCCAAGCAGATTTGAGCTAACATCTGTCTACAATATCAGCTACTTAAGTCAATGTCTTGGTCAGGGCTGTTTCTAGGGGATAAATTGAAATAAATGTAAAATCAAGATGAATAACATTTACAGTAATTCATATAGAAAATTGTTTTCTGTTCTTTAAAAGTCTAGTAAAATTTTTGCTTCTATTGCTTCTTTCTGTTCCACATCTTCATTTTGTGATAAGTTACAGCTAAAAGAAAGAATGAACCACTTTGGTTTGTAGAAACCAAATTAAAAATGTTACATCGTGTCTTTGTGAATAAATTTTGTAAATACTGTTTAGACTAAAAAGTTAACTTATTATTATCAACGTTGGTGCTGCAAAAATGGAGGATTTTTATTTTTGCTGGATTAGGGTTAAAATGAAACATATGTTTTCAGACACAGCACCAGGATGTGTCCTACCAGCAACTCACAAGAAGCATTATGTTTCATACATCAAAAATAAATTTTAAAAGCCCAAATTCGCCTAATATATAAGTGAAGCTGATTTGGCTGCTGTACCTTACAAATCAACCTGTCACATTTGTCCTGGTGTAAATAACTTCCATCTCCACATAACTTATTCTGCAAGTGGCTCAAGCACAAACAATATGTGCCAATGGCACAAGGATGAAAAAAAACCAAACATTTATAGTCAGTAACATTTTCTGCCATGAACTGTAATGGCCTCTGCTGTGGGAAGCAATACCAAGCTCAGATATTCAGAGCTTATGGCAGTAGCCTTTATTTCAACATCATGAAATTTATATGTATTGCAAAACAAAAACAGGGAGATATACAACCCAGTTCTGACTAGAGCTTTTCTGCTTAGAGTGGCCCACTCTGATTTGTAGGTGCTACAGCAGCTATAAACCCCCAATGAGCACTGGTCACTGCTTAATTGGTGAAGCTAAGCCCAAAACATCTCTATTCCTTCCTACCTTCACCTGAAACTTTTTCTTTTTTCTAAGAGACTTCACATGACAAACAGAGCATCAGTATTTATATCTCTTTAAAAAACAGACTATAGATGAACAATTAATTTTAGCTGACTTATTCTCAAAATTATTTAATTCCTGAAAAGTATTTTCCTCTTTTCTTAAAAATTTGAAGGCATAAAATAAATGGGTTTTTTGGCTGGAAAAAAAAATTTAAGTAGAAGAAATAGATCTTTTAATGGATTTCTGCTTGGAAATTTTCAAGACTTTCAAGTTCCTTACTCTAAACAAAGTACTAAATATTTGCAATCAAATTTCACTTCACATTCTTCCATTATCTCTCCTATGCTGTTTCATGGTATTTTTTTTCCAAGGGTTTTCTACTAGGTGAGTTCTACTTCTGATACTCAGAGAGGTGAGGTAAACATTAATTTGGCACAAGAGAGATGTCATTCTTATTCTCCTACTGGAAACTGAGTTTCACTGAGCAGATTTCAGCTCTTATATTTGAAGGGGAGCATCTGATTCTTTCCCCTGCCCAGAGAGAGAAAGGCATCTTCATGGAGAATAAACTACTCCAAAATTTCCAGTCAGCTCTGAAAATCACATGGGAGAACCTTCCCCAGTCTGTATGTTCCTGAATGATCAGATGAAGGAGAAGGATAATCAGGTTTGGGAACACAGCAGATTCCTGTATCCACTGGGAATTTCAACAGCATTTTTCACAGATCTGACTTCATTTCTGGTTCACTCCAGTAACTTCCACTGCCACTCAGGTTCTGTGACTTCAGGAGAAACTGATAAGAATGGTCATTTATTAAACAGGAGACATTTGGAGATTGATTATAAGTTAGAAGGAATGGAGAGGAAAAAGAGACAAAGATGGGATCAATTAAGATTAAAATAGTTTATCAATGATTACTTTACTTTGCAACTCTGTTAGAATTTTATAAGTAATTAAACAGATCAAGTTTCAGACCTATTAGAGATGAAACAATATCAGCAATTATTTTAAGCTGCCTTATAAAATAAACACTCTGGAGTCTGGCTTCACTATGTGTTTCTTTGAGTTTTCTGGTGTAGATATGAAATGCTGCTGTGGTATGGTTTGAGTGCATTTTGGAATGTTACAGAGTTATTATGCAGGATTCAAAATAAATCAGAAATAGAACATCTGAGTAACAAAGACAGAACTTGTATCCAAGAATAAGGTTATATGTATATCTTGAAGAATTTTTAATTCAGTTTGTAATAAAAATCAAATTATTTATATTTTCCCTTTTTTTCTTAAGAAAATAAAACAATTTTCAGTAAATGCAAGCAGACATTCTTGTCATGTGCAGTCTTCAAGCCCCTGAAGCAACAATCTCTTGCAGTGTGTAATTCAGTAGCTATAAAGCATGGACTATTGACACAGCAGACCACATTGTCTCTTGCAGACCCATTATGGTCTTCCCTGTCAGCAGGAGTTTGCTTATTTAAAAAATAATATTTTGTGTGTGAGGGATATGATCCAGTGGGTGAATAAAATAAAGACAGATGGATTAACTGGGGTGTATTTCATTCCAAGGACGATTTTACAGTTAAAAATCATGTACTCCACACACTTAACAAGAATTTGCCAGGCTTTATGAAATATAAAATTGTCTACATGATATATATTGGATCATAATGTCAATAGATATAATTTTATCTATCAAATCAGTACCATGCTGATTCATAAAGGGATTTTGGAAGGAGTACATAAATATACAAGGGACACTTTCAATAAAATCAAGCCTCTATACAAATATTGATGCTTCACTTTGAATTTGCTGCTACTAAAGATACATAATTGAGCACATAAAAAAATCAACATTTCATTTATTTATGAGATTGGGCCTGTCTTTTTTGCTGTAATTAAAACAAGGAAAGACTCCCCATTATTCTGGCCAAAAATAAATTGATTGTTCTCTTGTACAGACCTAAAGGGAAGATATGGCAAGCTGTTCTTTCACCATGGGAGATCCTAAAGGTATCCTCCAAAATTCAAAGCACTGAAGAAAATTAATGGGAAGAGTTACTCTCTTCAGACATTGCAGACAAACAGTTTCAGTTAGTTTATTCTTACTGATAAATCCTATAGGTATTAGAGGGGAAAGTTTGTTTTAAACAGCACTTAAGGCAATTTCTAAATATATGTCTCTCAAAAGCCAAAAGCTGTTTAGAAACAGAAGGCTGCTTCAAAAATTCTATTTGTGGATTGTCAGAATGTTCAGGCAAGGGCAGAATTCAAGGCAAGCACACTGAGTTCAGAGGTCTGACACACTATCTAGGCTGTGTATTCTATTAAGATATGAAACCTTACAGCAAGATTCATATCAACAGTACTTTTAATGATTATTCAACTCTGATAGGTTTCTCTGTGTGTTTAGTATTTTTAAGTTTAAGAAATAATATTGAAGGAAATAACGTGGAAATTATAACAATACTGTTGCACCTACAACAAAGTGTTGCTTTTATTTCAACTCAGGCAACAATTAAAAATAGAAACTAACAATGCTATGATTAAATAAAAAAAGCCCTGTTGTCACTACAGGAAGGAAAATCATCAGTTTTCAAATCCTCAATCCCAAACCAATTTTACAGTGTGGAACACTAGTGTTGGCCACATGATATTTCCCAGACTTGCACAAAACAAGATATGAAAACTACATGAAAAGCAAATCATGTGTCTAAACTTAACAGGCAGTTAGAAGAATATACAATACAAAAGACATAGGTAAAAGCCAATTTATCTTCTAATTCACCCCAGTGAAAAATTCATCTGTGCTTTTGCATGGAAAGTATGAATGCTACAGTTTACTTTTTTCTCTCAGCAGTGTTATCATTTATGCTTCATCATTTTCATATATATTCACATATACTCATGCCATTGAATCATATAATTTTACCAGAGGAAAAAAGATATAACATACTAAAAGAGGAAAAAAACCAATTAGATGTTTTCTCAAGGAAAATGAGGCATCATGCCATTACTAGACCATAAAACAGCAAAATACAGTGGTCAAAGTAAATATAACAAAATATATTATGATTCCCTTTATTTACACAAGCTTCAGGGGGAAAAAATTCCAACATGTATGAGAGGTTATTAATAGTATACTCAATGAAAAATGAAATATTAGGTTAAGATATACAATTAATAGATCAATGTTGCATTCTATTTTTAAAAATCTGCTAAGAATAAGTATCATGCTTAACATTTTATCCATGAGGATTCACTAGGGATTTTAATTTAGAAGAACTGCTCAAATTTAGTGGTCACAATCCTTGAATGGGAAAAAATGAGATGAAAGAAAGTTTGTAATTGCAGCTGGTGGAAAGCAGCAGCACTTTTTAATGAGTTTTTTCAGCAAATGGAACTGGAGGGGAGGCAGTGGTGACCGTACAGTTGGTAGGAGTGGCAATAGGTACAGCATGAATAAAATGGCTGATACAAATAACCACGTGCTAACACATAAACATTCAAAGGTGAGGACTGACATCACTTTAAATGAAGCTTTTACAGAATTGTGCTATTTCATTTTTATTCTGTCTGATCATTTGAAGCCAAAATTAGATGACACAATATTTGCCTTTATGGGCAAACTACCATGAAAAACGACTAAACTGTGTTTTACAACCTTAAACACATGACAGCAGCACCTTCTCCTCAAGTATCAGTTTGATTTGATTGTCTAAATATATTTGCAATATATGGAGTTCTCTTGTCATTCAAGTGATAATATTTGTTTTGCTTTTCCTCTCCTGCCTTGTATATGTGCAACTATGAGAAAAACACCAGCTCTTTTGCTTTCCTTGGCAAAATCCAGAATATCTTCTCTGTCCTTGTTAATAAGACAAAATGAAAATCTTTAGAAGAAATATGGAAATAATGAAAGGAAAAGCACTGTTAAATTCTAGATCCCTTGCATATAATCTAATTGATGTTGTATGTCCTTTCCATGCACTGACATGCTAAACAGGGGGAGGATGCAGAAATTAAACATCCTGCTGGGTTTTCCAGTATTAGTTAAAGATCCATTCTGGCCCAGCTAAGCAAAATTGTGTAGTTAACTTTGAAGGGAGACCTTAAGAAGTAACATAAAAATACCACTGCAGCCATCCAGTCTCTCAAAATATCATTGCTGTAATTGCCAGAATTATAGCTTGTGGTTACCTGCCACATTCTTTGGTGCTCAACTCATGGTTATTGTGCTACCACAGTTTAAAACATTGGGTCAGAGCTGTTTTGCAATCCACATAATGCTATATCTACTGCACACAGTGCAGTATCAAACAACACACAGGCCTTGAGACAAAGTGGGTTGAAACATACCCATATAACAAATAACATTTTAGATGAATAGAAAACACTGCATACTTGATATTGTTCCAAAGGACGTGTCTTAGCTTTTGGTTCTCAACCAGGGTGCAGTGATCACTAAAAAACCCCAATACTTCACATCTTTCAACTTCTGAGATCATCAAAAAGACTTGAGAATGGCCCACTTCTCAGGACCTTTTCCCCAGATCTTTTTGCCACAGATAGCGAAAGCAATTTAATAAAAGTCACAGTAGGGATCATATTCATATATAGGCCAAATTTGTCATACTTTTAACTCCATTAAATGGATTGGTAATAGCAGGATTATTAAATATATTAAATGCTTCCCGACAAGAAATTGAGTTCTAATCTGTTTTGCAAATTTCCTTTTTTTCCTTACAAATGATCAAAGTGAGGGAAACACAAACCAGTGGCTGATCCTGTAGCATTTTAAATCAAACTGTTGCTAGTATTACAGAATTAAATCAGATCATTCAGAAAAGAGAAACTAGTTTTCTATTATATAAAAATATAATATAGTAAAAGTTTTATATTATATAAAACACCTCTTTCAGAACATATTTGGAAGAAGCTTATCCAAAGGAAGAGATTATTTTTCTTTACCAAACGCCTCCCAGAGAAGGAAACACTGATGTTTTAAAGCCCTAGGTTGATGAACTTGTCTGGAATATAGACTATCTAAATTAAGACCCTTCTTTTGCTAATGCCTTTCAAGATGGTGGTCTACATTTGTCCAAGTCTCAGTGTTTCCCAAGGTGCTCTATGACAGGAGGTAGAGACAGGCAAGTGCTGTCATATTTTTCTGAGTCCCAAATTATTGTGTGCTGACAGAGAAAAGTTATTAAATTTAAAAATATCATGCAAACTTTATGAATGACTGCACAGCAGAGTCAGATTGGAAACATGTCAGACTTAAGCAGGAGACTGGCAGGCGTATGTAAAACTGTTTACTGATGGTCTCTTAATGCCTGTACAGCCTGGTTGCTATTAGCTGGCAAAATGATCTGGTGAATCTGAGTCCCCAGACACCACAAGCATTATCTTCTCACCTAACCTCTGATCCCAGTCAGGTTCATAACTGTCATGAAGAGTGCCCATCAGAGCATGAAATAATCTGAGATAATTGTGAAAATAATTTATCCATTTCCATTTGCAGTCATGTAAATCTTATCTGGTATCAGTCTGACTAATTATGTAGAAACACAGTGAATGTTCTACATCTGCCATGATGTACACAACTGTCATGGGTTTGCTTTTTGTTTAGCAGTGTGTTGATGACATGAAAACAGAAGCAAAGCATTACTTCCCCAGTGGTTCAGGTAATGTTTGAATCCCACTCACTCTTTTCATAATACCAGTCCCCTTTTTACTGACTATTAAATGGTAAGTTTAATGGAAGATCCAAAATATTTTAAGACATTGAAAGTTTTTATGATGATTTAGCCAAATCATGGATTGGTTCATTCTCTTCTAGAGATAGGAGTAGCTTAACTAATAGAAAAGTTTATTTTCAAGTTGCTTGCAGAATAGGAAACCAACTACAGTTAAAGCACTAATTGTTTTATTTAGATAGTTTTAGCCATTTACTGTAATACTATGGAAAAATAGCAGGAAACCAAGAAATTTTGGGTGTACTAAAGCACCATCAACTTTCAAGAAAGTTCATGCAAGAAATACACCCTTTGGTTCCTATTTTAAATATTGGACTTAATAAATCGTATGGCTTTTAATCAGTTTAACTTTTATGTAATGGTGATTGAAAGCAGTGTGATGCTGTAAGGACGTTTATTGACAAAAGGCACAGATATTTATACTGTTTTAGATTTGCTTAACAATTTCTAATTGTTCTGTTTACATGCAATTTAGTGTGCAGCAGGTGATAATGTACACCTTTTTTTGCACAATTACTTATCACAGCAGGCTGTTCTGTTTTTTTGGGAGGGGGACACAATTTTTGCAGTTTCTTCTCTATGTATCTTTCTCAGTTTCTGCAGTTCTTTTCACAACTTTTTCTCATAGCTCTTGCTGTACAGTCTTCAGCAACAGTGTACTGTTCACATTATTTAATTAATTCTGTTCTGCAACACTTTCCCCTTTCTGTTTTACATATAACATGCACTGAATTGTGTCATTAATAATTTTGTGCATACATTGCAATAAGCAAGGCAAAATCATGAAAGGCACACAGTTATTCTCAATAGGTAAATTCTTAATCACAACAACCTTTCAGCTCATCCAGAAATATTCAAAGGCTGGAAAAGCTGATCTAACCAGTCCACTTTGTCATCCCATGGCAGTTTCTTAACACCTTCTTCCAACTTCTGAATACCAGCATATATGGATTGAGAGTGATCAGATAAATTCAAACAACACATTCAGTCAAAATCTTGACATCTGTGACCATAGGCTATCAGCAAAAAAATCTATGGCAGTGTGATTCTGAAAAGTATCATGGTGTACAGAGTCAAAATCTGTCAAAAGACCAGAAAGACTGAGGGAAGTTGTTGAGCTAGCCAACAGCAAAGCTTTCATAAGGTAGCAAGAGTTTTGACTGCTGAAAATCTTGGAGCAAAAAGTGAAGCAAACCTAACAAGTGGGGGATTCCAAAACTGTGCATTTGGGTCACAGTCTTTGGTAACTTCATGAAGCACATGCTTGTGTTGGTCCTGATCTGCTTTATGTGTATGATTTGTAATCATGGTTAAATTAGGAGTTAACATTGTGAGGCAGCCAATAGTGCAAGGTCTGCCAATCACTCACAAAGGCAAAGCAGGCCAGGCAGGATCTCCACAAATCAAAAACATCCCTTGAGGCAATTTTCATGGGAGAGAATCTGATGGTGCATAATGCACAGAGCTTTTGGATGTTACTGTTTGATTGTACCACAAAGAACTATTGTGGAATAACAACTGACTTGGGGTAACATCCTGAGTCATCTTGTAGTATGGGTCACTGTTTCTGTTATACTTTTCTAATTTGCTATAGTTGAAGTATATGCAAACATCTGTCTCAGTCAATCCCAGAATTTCAAGTTCCTGTGGTTCTGATGAAGTAGGGGGTAAACAATCATCTCAAGTATGGAAATTGTCTATGCATGATACCATGGAGGTGTTGCAGAATACGCGAGGCACTGTACCCTGAGCTTCCGTCACAATTGCTGCAGGTACAATCTTCAGCAATTCAAACTCACTGCTCATATCATTAAACTCATTCTGCTCTGTAACACTTGTGGTGGCCACTAATGACTTTTCTTAACAACACTGTGGTCATTCTGTCACTTTAGACAGCAATATTTCCATCCCAATATTTTCATTTGTACAAGCAAGGTTGGTGTGAGGATACCTGAGCTGATGTATACTATTCAGGCTGGATGTCACCTTAGTCAAGACAACAAAAAATCCCATCAGGTAACAGTTTTGAAGGTTCTGTGTTGTATAATAAGTGGACAAAAGTATGTCAGATGGTGTGTTTTTAAGATGCTGCATTGGGAGAATAATGAAGAAGGCTGGAAGTTCCTGTACTGTGAAGGGGATTTCACAGCAAAGATGGTGAAGTGTAAGCATACTTATATTTACAGAACATCCATTTTGTTATTTAACTAGAGAAAAGAAAAGGAACTAAAAGGTGGAGAAAGGCAGAAAAAAGCTACTAATCCAAGAAAGACACATTTAAGACCATAGCGAAGGATGACATTAAGCTACTTTGTGTGAGTATTGATAAAAAGGCAACATATTCCTCAAACAAGAGTGCCAAAGTACAGGATGTAACAGAACGGAAATAAACACTATAAACTTATGTAAATCAGTCAAATTTGAAAGACTTCCAAATATGTTAACATAGAAAAGACAGTCAAAACAACATAAGCTCTGCTGTTTTACAAGGTAATGACCCCATGAAATAACCATGAACCATGAATGATGGATGTTAATGTTTGAAATCCCAGATTCAGTTGACCTATTTTTTTAAATCCTGTTTGATTTTTTCTTCTTTTTTTCATATAAAGTATTTTAACCTAGTAGAACCTTGATACTCAGAAATTAATCTTATGTTCCACCGTACAATTTGTATTGTTTATTTAGGCTTCAGCCATAATGACAGATATGTGTACTTTTAGATTTATATCAAATCCAGTCACTATTGCATTTTTCCTGGGGATTTGTGTTTAAAGATAAAGGTTTGCTAAAATGAAACCGTAAGGAGAAATGTCAGCAAGAGGAATAGCAGAAAAATCCTCCAGATACTAATGAGATTCATCCATTGTTCAAGACTAGATGCTTAAAATATTAAAATACATTTGTTTCTTGTTCATGTTAAAATTAAGCAAGAGTTTCAATTTTTTTTTGAGACAATGGTATCTCACTGTACCCTCTTAATAGAAACGCAAAGATAAGAACTGGCACTGAGTTTTAATTAAAATCACTTGCACTAAGATTTTGCTTCCTAAAAGAAGATCCACCCCCTGCCCCCCCAGTCTTCTAAATAGAAGTATAATTTAAGAAGTTTGCATATTTAGGATTCCACAGAACCACAGAATCAAAGAATATGCTGAGTTGAAGGGACCCGTTGGGATCTCTGGGTCCAAGTCCTGGCCCTGTGCAGGACAATCCAATGTTCCTGTGCCTGAGAGCACTGTCCACTCTATAATGGACAGAGGGTAGAAATATCTAATCAAAACACTGCCCCTGCTGAAGCTCCACCCACTGCTGGAAGTATTCAGGAACTGATCTTGTCATTCCTCATCATATGTGACCCCCTGTCCCCAGCACAAAACTTCCAGCCTCCTTCACTATTCAGCAGATGAAGTTTGCCTCCTGAAAACACAGCCATCTCTCATAATTGGTTCAGCTTTGCCCATTTATTATGGAGCTTCCTTCACAAAAAAAATCTTCTCTGCTACAGATTAAAACCTGCCTTATTGAATGTATTCAGCACAATTTAGGAACACCATGAAACTGCTACGGTACTGGACATGTTGCAGAAAGAATTATGGTTTTTCTTCTACATAAAGTGATGTATCACTGAATATTTTAACATAGGTATTCTAGTAAGGTTTAGAATGTTCTACTAATTTACAGTGAAATGCTATTTTCAAGTAATACCTTAAGCCAAGTATGTACATAGTCCAATATATTTAGAATATATGTTACAGCTCCAAATAATGGATGTCTTTCTGATAATAGAAAATTATTCATTCCATCAAGAAGGAAAGATTTGTCTTAGCCAAGAAACTGCAAAATTACATTTTTATTCTATTATGAGATAAATTGTGCACTCCTCTTGTACTTGGGAAACTCTTTCTGATGAAGGATTAACATAAATAGCTGAACTAATTGCTGAATTTGTCATTTATCTCCATAAACCAACATCAAGATTTTCCCACCTAAGAAGATACTAATACCTGGGAGTTTGGAAACATTCAAGTCTATCATCCTGATAAGCAGCCAAATTAACCTTCTACCATTCATAAAGATTCATCCGACTGGAAGATGTAATCACTTATCAGAGAATTCCTTGGAGAATCCCAAAGAAATTTTGTCACATATAGAGATTCTGGTATCAGTAATGAGCCATTTATTTTTAATTTGTCTAAGAAGCCATAGCTCCTGAAAACAAACAAACAAACAACAAAGAAAAACAAACAAAAAAGCCAAATGAACAAACAAACAAATGGACAAACAAAGAAAAAAATATTACAAACTTTGGAGGCCAATACATACCAAAGAAAATTCTGCTAAATGTTATTGAGAAGCCTCTTTACACTCAGCTAGCAGCATTAACAGCAAGATACATAAATCAAGGACTATATAATGAGATCAAATCCTTCAAGTTTCTTGAAAAATGACTAGACAGGTGACATCTAGACAAAATTACTGGTGTTAGGAGTGTGTGCAGAAGCACCAAATCTTCACTGGGAGTGTTCTGTGTAATTTGGGATGCCTCAGGAGAGAGGGAAAACTGGAGGGTTTATGTCCCCAAGGCCCAGGGTATGCCAGCAGAGGAGTGCAGCTTTCCTCTCATCCTGCACAGCTGAAGAGGAGAACATGTTGAGTTCTTCAAGCTCCCATAAAGATAAAAATACCTCTCTCATATCTAAATATGACAATTGTTTATTTCAGAATTAATTGGTTGGAATAAAGGGTTTGTGTACACCAGGAAGAAGACTAAAAATTGTTTTGCTTACAACAGCAGTAATAAATAGGCAAAATTGATCCACCTGTATAAATTAAATGAAATGTAAATTTTTATGACCATACTATTAGTAAAAATAGTCTTTAATCTTTAAAGAAAATCTTTCAGAGATATTTAAAGCTCTTTCTATCACCTGTTAATCTGTTCAGCTTCTTAGTTTGAGGAGGCACATGGCAATATTTTTTTTCTTGGAGTCCTTAAAAAAGTCCATTCACAGGAAAAGCCTATGGAAACTGCCCACAGGAAGCTTATAGCAGATAAACATAGGAAGCAATTATTCAGCAGGAAAGTTTGGAGGAAATGGGTTGTTTTTCTGTCAGTTCTGGTGTTCCACAAATTTCAGGACATCAGCAGTAATGAAGGAAATAGATTAGCAACTGCAGGGCAGCTATTGTTTATACAGTGCTGACACTAAATGTCACTCTCTTAGAATTTACCTTGAGAAAATAATTTAATATTGGGGAAAAGCAAAGCAAAGCAGTATTTCTTTCATTCTAACACTATCACAGCAGTTATTCTTTACATCTCTGCAATTAGAAGGTTTGGGAAGAAAATAATTCACCCGATAAAGTAGTAAAATAAAAGAAAAATACATTTGAAATCTTCAAATATTTATTAACAGTGTTTTGTTTCTTGCTTTTCAAGATGATAACACTTTATTTTGGAAGTAAACAAGTAGCACAGGAGGACCACAGATTCAACCTAAGAAAATACAAATATTTTAAGCTGTTGCTTTAACTTAATTTAATTCTTCACCAGAATGAAAAAAACCCTCAGCTGAACTAAATAATGAAATCACTAGGAATTCTCGCTCCTGAATCATCTGATTAACATAAAACAAAAATATAAATAAAAATTATCTTTTGATCAATCCAGCTGGTCATCAAGTACTATCTAACCACAACTGCTTTTTAAAAAAATTCCTAGCAGAACTTTCACCATGCTAAATACGTGTCTGTGTAAAAGCCTTCAGGTTTGTTGAATCAATATTTCATGGGAAAAACATATGCAGAGTACTGTAGTTCAAATTTCCCCCCAAAGTGGAGAAAGGTGAGTATGTCGAAAACAAATGCAGCTTGAAAGGAGCTGTGCTTTGTGCAGGCAACAAAGAGGTGAAAGAAAAGAAGGAACCCACTTTATACCCTGATGATGCACTTCATAGCAAGCTGGAGTAAAAAAAAAGGACAGGGCAAGAAATAGGACAAATCTTCAGGAGCCAATTTAAATACCATATTCTCATTCTTCTATGCAGAAATGTCTGCTCAGGACAGCAGGATTTCAGTGATGTCTCTCCCCTGGCCCCCACATCAGGATTACAGACATTATCAGCCCCTCCTGGGCTCCAGCAGAACCAAACCAGCTGCTCCTCAGTAGCTCTCCTGGTGCTACCAGGAAAGACAGAAACAGAGAAACTCCATATGGCTTCTTGGATGCACTCTTGTTCCAGCTGTCATCAGTCCTGTGCAATTCTGTTTTACTGGTTTATTGTGGTTTTAATTTTCCTGTACTTCTCTCCCTTCTATTTGATTTAGTTGATGATTATGGCAACTATTTCACTTAGAGGCTGAAAATATAAGAAGGAGTATTCAGTTCAAATTACTTAGAATATTTCTCTAAGGATTTTAATGTCTTATCTTGTTATAGCCACTCATGATCATAATACTCTTATTATAAAGAGCTTATCTGGACATGTAACAGACTGCACTCTTAGCAAAGTATCATAAATAATCTTGAAAAATTTTAAATATCTCTTCAAATTTTATCAGTTGATAAATTAGCTAGAGCTGACCCATTTTTGCAAAGAATATTAGCTGCAGTAAAAGAGAATTTCTTGCACATGAAAAATTGAAAAATAGGTAGGAAAATTGTTCAGTAAATAATTCTGGACATGCTCTGATTCATTTTGCTTATGAAAATTGAAGTACCTTCTTTAGGCAGTAATATATTCTGTAAGATATCCAAATAAAGATATCTTACTACTGATTTGAATAGTTTCCTATGTATACTTAACTTCACAACTTTGAGGAAAAAAATTACACTTTGGTAGTTTCAACATGGCATATGCTCATCTGTCATCCAAATAACCTTTAGCTTCTGATCTTCAAACACAGTTTCTTGAACAGATTAGTTTCCTGCATTAAAACATTGATAAATTTGAAATTATAAATACAGAAGGTTTCAAACTGACTTTAAGAAAAGCAAGTTTAGAAAATTCAGCCCTGCCATTATTACTCACAAAATTTACTGCAGCAATTCAATAAAACTCAGTAAGTGATGTGAAAAAACTCCATCCAATGTGAGAATGGCCTGGTAGATTAGTCCAAATCCAAAGTAAAGAACTTTCTGTGGGGAGAGCAGCAAGGCTGAGACAGATCCCTGCCTAGAGCAGAGCAGTGCCAGCTCTGAGCTGACACAGACAGGCAACAGGAAGATAATCCAGGTCTGAAGAGTCTTGGGAAACTTTCACAAAGGCCAACGGGAAAGCAAGATATAGGGCAGAGGTAGTTGCTGCAATTGTTTTGCCAACTTTGCCTCCAAACATCTGTCAGCCTTTTCCTGAGTATTTCTAGTAGGAAGGCTGAAGCACTGACCATTCATTTCATGAGGCATCACAAAAAGGTGTTAACCAGATGTTTAATCCTATTTTTCCTATGACCATCTAAGGAGATTGTTGCCCATTCAAACTCTCTAAATCCCTAAATACCATTAAGGTATTTTGATCACAAAATAATTTATTATCTTTTGTAGAAGAAGCAGCAAATTCATGGTCTTCAAGCAATTTACCTTTGTTATATTATTCAGTTCATGAAAATCACAGTCTGGATCAGACTTGTAAATGCACCATGATTTGAGGGAAGCATTGAAAAGACAATGATGATGATGATCCAGCTCACTGGCACAAATAAACCCTTTCTCCAATATTTTCATACAAATTGGAGTCTCTGGAAACAATCATATTACAAGGAATTAATACTAAGAACAATATAGAATAAATTCAATTTGGGGGTTTTGGGGGGAGGCTTCAGCCTTAGGTTTGGTTGTTTTTGTGAAGTATTTTTTTGAGTCTATCCCCTAAACATTTATTTGTCAGGCTAGAGATTCTGGTTATCTGATTCCAGAGCTTTAGTTCTTGCCTCCAGCTACCTTTTAAAGATTCTACAGACCTCTTGCTTCTGGGTGTTCTGTGCCTGTTTCTGACTTTCAGAAAGTTTTCTTTAAGAAGATCTGTTTGCTCTTACTGAAAATCAGAGTGATAGCTTATTAAGAAAGAGGGCTGAATAAGCAACTCAAATCTCCTTTTGAACTGGTAAGAGAAAGTAACTGAAAATAAACAATGTGACCCAAAATTACTTTTTGTCTTCAACGTCTGATTTTCTCTCAATAGGATTTTCATGTAACAAACAATATGGTTTAATCAGTTCTTTGATTTATCCTGTGATCCCTGGGAAAAATAATTATATTTGTAATCATGTGCTGAGAAATTATTGTAAGAAGCAACATTTTTAGGGTAAAAAGCATTTGTTTCACTTCTTTTTGTAGAAAATTTAGGGCATAAAGTCCCCTGGTGCAGTTTCTTTTCAGGAAGCAGCTTCCATTTATAGCATTTATTGAAGTGGGAAGTATCACTGCCAGTGTTACAGATGAGGACAATGCATGCATTGAATAAAAAGTATCCAGGACATTTGACTTAAAATATAAATAATACAGGATGATTTTATAGTGATAAATTTACTAGAATCAGGGGTTTGCATCTCCCACAGGCCCCCTGGAAAGCCTGGATGGTGTGTTTTCCAGCTTCTTCCATAATACTGCATCCTATACATTACCTGTGGTGATACCTCTACCTACAGCTAGCTGTTGTAGGTTCTGTGTCTCCTTGCAGACAGTCACTTCAGACTCTGTATTAAATTTGGTGTGGCTCTTGTTGACAGAGAAATATAGGTGAAAAAATCCGTGAGAGAAAGAGGCAGATAAAATCAGCTGCACCTCTGCCACAAGCCATAAATGGCTGACATGGTCCTAAAGCTGACTGAGAGCAGTTTTTACAGCTCAATTCCACTCTTGGAACTCTGTAGATTATGGCTACCACTTTTATTAAGAGGGGGAAAGTTAGCTCAGCACAGAGCTAATTCCAGTTTAAGCAAATCTGAGAATCTCTGATTAGAGAAAAAAATATCTGAGTGACATAGCCACTGATCAGAAGTTTGTTCTAGCTTTCTTTATCACATCTTTCTTCTCTCAGAAATACGGTCTTTCTTTATTATCCATTGGGTTAGTTGTGAGCTCCTATACATGTGACATGTTATTTAATGTCAGAGGGAAAAAATGGATTAGTGAGACCAAACTGAAGTTATTTTATAGTAGTTTTCACCCAACCATATTTACATGGAGATGCTATGTGGACAAGCTGGACATGCCCATATCATGTAGAGGCATCATTCAGCTTTCAGTCAACCCAGATTATAGAAGTTTTTCTAATTTATAGCTTCAAGACTAAAATCCATTTGCTGCTAAATTAAAACAGAAAGTTCTGATAATGTTTATTTTCAAAGAATTGATCTAAATTCAGAGATTTCTAGACTAAACTGTTTTCAGTTTAATTATTTTGAAAATATCTTTTTTTCTATATGGAATTTTAGAATTGATATTCTAAGCTTCACATTCTTCCTATGCTTTTCATAGGTACTATTTTTGCCTCCTGAGTCAAAATCACTACCTGCATGGGTTCAGAAATATGTATCAGACTTCCTCTTGATATGCTAACACTGATTTAAAAATATTGTTTGGACCTTAAATATAGAGTTATATTGAGTGCCCTTATAGGCTGTCTTTTCTAATCTGGCTAGGATAATAATAACCCTTCTCAAATCTTGGTACTGCAAAGGAATCAAACACTTTCAAAGCAGAACCCTCACACTGTGGACTGATATTCAAGTAGTTCTATTTTAATATTTCGGACAATTATGCTTGGGAGAAAACAGTTTCATGAAATTAAATAAATAAATGAGTATTAGTATTAATATTTTTCTACCAGTTTTGGGGTTTTTGAGAAAAAAGAGTAAAAATTCTGAAACATGGTGGGTTTTTTGGTTTTTATTTTGATGATTTGGAAGTGTTGCTGGAGTGACAACATAAATTTCCCTTTATACTTTTATAAGCTTCCATCATTTCAAAACTGCTTAAACATCAATTGTCATTACAATCACACCCTGAGTACAACTCTGATGTAAAACATCAAGGTTCTGTGACCTGTGTAGTAGTGAAACAAGAGATAGAGAAACAAGCTATAGTCAGGAAGAGGAAACATTTTCATGTATGTCATTGCCCATGTGAAAATGTCACACCTATTTCCAGCAATCACAAGCTGCCATTTCATTCATTGAAACAATAGATGCCCATTTCCACCCACCTCCAAAAGGGAGAGATCATCAAAGGTGATAATAGATGAGTCATTATTGAGGACGACAAATGAAAAAAAGGGAACAATCAAAGGACAAAAAGTGAAAAAACAAGGAAGCAGAGGGCTCTCCTGCTCCTCAGGTAGGGCACAGCCAGCAGTGGACACACCACCAGCAGCATTCAAGGCTTCCTGAAGGTGTCTGGGAAACTGAAAGGTGCTGGCCAGTCATGGAAGTGGGCTAGGAACAGGGAGCCAAAAGCCTTCCCACAGTTGCCAGAATTCCCCACAGTGTCCCAAATTTCTGTCCTACTGTCCCCAGAGGTACTTCTTGCCTTTCCAATCCCAAATCACTGAGATTAACAGATGCAGTTTCCAGTCCACTCAGGGCAGGCTCAGTCCCCGTGAGACAGGCATCAGTGTCAGCATCACGTGCCTGTGGGTACCACAAATTTATTCCTTCTTTAAATCCCTCTTCTGCTGATCAGTATCTGAAATAATGTTGAAGTGAACTCTTAACTTGACCTAATGCAATATTGATTTTTTCATATCAGTGAGAGTGATGAGCCACTCCAAGAAGGGATTTGATATTCTCCACTGTAAGTCTGAGCAGATTCAATTTACATACCCGTCCTTTAATTCGTGTTAATCAGTCTTATGTCTTCTTGTCACATTGGCTTGTCATGCTGTGGTTAGGCATGGAAAACTGCCACAGAGCAGAATGAGTTAAACCACATGAGCAGCGTGGCTGATTTGTTCAAGCTTGTGCTGCAGCAACCTTGAAGCTGATCATGGATGAACCACGTCCAAGAGGATGAAACATCACATCCCTCTTCATGTGTGCAGGGCAACCAATGAGCATTAAGTGGAGCATCTTATCACAGCTTTGAAAAGCAAAAACATAGTGCTCGAAACCAATAAACCAAAATTAACACTGCAATCTGTGCCTTATTCCACTGGCAAAAAACTATGAATGACTGCAAAATACATCCAAGACCTTCTTTATGCATTTTAATTTTCTGTGTCCCTTGCTTCCTTATTTGACTAAAACAGTGTGCTTTCACATTTACAGTCCCATTAATCAATAAATCTGCTTCCCAGGGTAGTATATTAATCAATATGAGTAAAAATCCATATTCCTGCATACTAATACTTTTATTTACTTACTCTAATATCTTTATTACATTATTTTCTTCTGTTTGATGCCAGAAAAATATCATCCTACTTGATTTTCTACAAAATATTCCTCAAGAAGGTTAGAGTAGTCAAGTCAGAGAAGAGAAGAGAAGAGAAGAGAAGAGAAGAGAAGAGAAGAGAAGAGAAGAGAAGAGAAGAGAAGAGAAGAGAAGAGAAGAGAAGAGAAGAGAAGAGAAGAGAAGAGAAGAGAAGAGAAGAGAAGAGAAGAGAAGAGAAGAGAAGAGAAGAGAAGAGAAGAGAAGAGAAGAGAAGAGAAGAGAAGAGAAGAGAAGAGAAGAGAAGAGAAGAGAAGAGAAGAGAAGAGAAGAGAAGAGAAAAAACAAAAATTAGTAATATCTACCTATATAAAATGTTCATTGATAAAGAAGACCAAGAAAGTTGAAAGGGTTTCAGTGGTTGCCAGGATTTTATAATTACTGAATTTATCATCTGAGCCTGAAGCCCCACAATTTTCAAATATATCCTGTAAAGTCCTGAGGCTAACATAATAAAATTGATCATGTCAAATTCACGCTCCCATTGCCAGTGTGATCAGCTTTTGTCAAGGAACTATACACATAAAAGCAATTCTGGTTTGGGGGGCTCTCTTTTCTATTGTTTTGCTTTTGTCTAATTCAGAGTTATTTTTAAAAGGCACTGAGTTCAAGGTCTACCACAGCTCTGGAAAAATACCACATGAAGGCTTTTGACTGTTCTGAAGGAATATTCCACATATTAAATGGTGAGCTTCAGTGGTTTGTTCCTTTCTTTGTTTCTAATTGAGCATGTGCAACCAGAGTAGAGCCAATGAATCAGATTAGACATGCAAACCAGTAACTGTCAAGATTTATTCAAATCGAAAGTAATCCTGGTGATTCACTCAGCAGAATTTGATTCTTTTTAGCAGTGACAGGATTAGGCATCCTAAATTACAAACTATGATGCAAGAAGGCATAATTTCTCAAACCATAAGTAATAATTGTGCAAACATGATGGAGCAGTGAGGAGCAAAGTTGTTCCCTAATGGAAGACATTTCTCATCAGCAGGAAAAAAGATTGATAAAAAAAAATTTTAATCCCAAGGATGATTCGTCCCAGCAACCAGAAAACTTTAAAGGAATACTTAAAAAAAAAGAAACAGTAGAAGTTCTCCTATGAAATCAAGTGTGTGATTTGGTTCACTAGGAAGGAAAAACTGTCTTTTCATATTAAGTTTTAAAAATTACCTGGAGCCAATGTCATTTTCCCATAAATTCCAGGAAATGTGTTCACTTAGATCCACATACTAACCAGAGCTCTGTATTATCTGTGCAGTCTGAATATCTAAAAAAGCGGTTTTGCCTTGGTTGCAAGCTTCTATTTTGGTTGCATATTTGGTGGTCCCTTGGTTGTTACTTGTCTGAAGAGTCTCCTTGGCTGTGAGTTTGGATATAGTATTGATGATTAATGTTGCTGGTGCTCTTCTTAGCAACTGGGAACTCAGAATTTCTAGCTTTCTTTGTGTCCTGTCACAGTTAATAATAGTAATAATAACTTAGTTTTGTATGTGAAAATGATTATGAAATTAAATATATGTAAAGAATATATAAAAAACTGATATTTTTAAACAATGCTGATGTGGAGCTCAGTTTCTTAGCCATTTGTGATACCTGCTGAAATACAGCGAGTTCCAATGTAAAACAATTAGTTCAAATTAATAGACTTTGTCTTCAGAGTTCATAACAAGGTGCATACCATACAATGTGTTGCCTAAACAGAAAATATTTAAGACCAAATACAGGTTTTAGCAACAAGGAAAAAGGCATGAAACTCAAAATAATGTGATCAGCCAAGGTAGTTTTGTAAAAAACAGCAAAGAAGAGATTAATGTATTTTTGGAAGTCTGAAGAATGAACAAAACTTGACTGAATGTACCCCAGCCCATGAGGAGCTGGACAATGCCCACTGTTGGACAATGACAAAGCCCTCCCAATTTCCAGCCAGAAACTGATGCCCAGGAAGTTCCATCTGAATATGAGGAAAAACTACTTTTACTGTGTGATGGATTGCAGTGGAACAGGTTGCCCAGAGAGGTTGAGGAATCTCCCTCATTGGAGATATTCAAGAGCCTTCTGGTGTTAATTCTGTACCAGGTTCTCTAGGATGACCCCGCTTCAGCAGTGAGGCTGGACCAGACAACCCACTGTGGTGCCTTCAAGTCTTACCCATTCTATAGGTAATTCTGTGAACTACATTTAAATGATCACAGTGGTCTGGGGACATTCCTGAGGAATGGAAGAAAGGTCACTCTTGACTGCAGGAAGGGCAAGAAGAAGAATCTAGAGAACTTTGTGCTGATTAGCTTCACCTCTATCCCAGGAAAGGGGATGGAACACATAACTCTGTAAAGCATTTCCAAAAATTAAGGATATGAGGGTTATTTGAAACAATTAACATGGATTTAGGAACTGGAAATCATGCCTGAACAATATCATAGCCTTTAGTGACTAAACTACTAGCTTGGTGGATGCACATAGAGCAGTGGATGTTGTTTGCCTTAACTTTGATAAGGGTTTCAGTCTTCAACACTCTCTGGCACAACATTTTCATTGATAAGCTGGTGAAGTGTGGGCTAGATATGAGGATGGTGGGGTGGGTTGGAAACTGGTTGGACTGCAGAGCTGAAGGGGTGTGATCAGTGGCACAAAGTCCAGCTGGAGGCCAATCAACAGGTCAGTAACCTGTCAGACAAGTGCAAGTTCTGCTGCAGTAAGTTCAGTGACCAGTAGAACATGTTCAAAGCTTCATAGCAAAATTCAGTTTCTTGGCAGCATACACTGGCAACATTACAAATCTTTACTGGCATTGTTCCATTGAGCCTTTCTAAAGCTCTTTTTTTAAGAGTCTGAATGTTCACCTGCTCACAGATTAGAAGGTAAAATTGTCACAATATCACTGCCAAAATCGAGAAATGATCATGGTTTTGATCTAGGATGTAGAGTCTGATAGGATAGACGAAGAGAGAAATTTGAAGAATAAACCAAAGGAATGAAAAGTGATAGAACAAACAAGTACTTCCTAAAAAGCTATTTTTGGGGAAACGGTTTTTCGTAGAAGCTTTAGAGGAAGATTCCTAAAATTCAAAAACTCCTGCTTCCTTGTGTATTTGTGTGCAAGTAAAAATTTCAAAAATGTATTAAATAAAATGCATTAGAGAAATAATTTTTTTAAAAAAGGGGCTGAGGGAAGTGGTGGATGGGTGAGTACTCCACTTCTTGATTTCTTAACTATTCAAACTACAAGACCAGAGTAATCTGTATTACCCATGTTAGTCACACACCAAAGAAATTGAGTATAAATAAAATAATTAGCCAACATGCTACACAAGACTTGTTAGTTATTGCTTTGCATTTCCAGTGTATTAATTACTATTACTGGGGAGAAGGTATTTTTCTACACAGCTTTATTATGTCTATTGCTAATTTATTACCACACTAGAGCAAAGATTTTAAAAGCAAAAAGAAAAGGTAAAAACAATCCCTAAGGTTTTTATTCTTAGGTCTCTCTTTCTCTGTCCTGTGGGAAATAAATATCTCTGATTCAACAGTTACTGTCATAAACTGGAGTGAAAAATCAAACATAAAAATTTCAACATTATTTTTAGGTTAAAAAACATATCTTTACTGCCACAGGTGAGGAAAGAGCAGAAAAACTATGGGAAAATCAATGTGACCAAATTAATCACTGCCATAAAAAATATTAATAGAGTTACAATAAAGATGTATTAGTGTTCCTCCTTTTTATGCTACAGGAGAGGTTAATAAGTCTATTTAAATACCTGCTCTGTGAATTCATGTGCAGCGTAAAGGAAGAATTTAACATATTATTTCTTAAAGCTCTTATCTTCATAGTGGTCAGGAAATAAAAATATGCAAATTTTGATTTCTAAAAATGTAAAGAACACTAATGAGACTGCATTCCTCCCCACCCCTTCTTTTCCTGCTCTGCTTAAGCAACTTCTGCAAGTTCCACTTAAGAACAGCTGGCAGCAGGATGGCAATAAATCTGACAACATAATTTTTCAACATTTAGCCATTTGAAATCAACATCCTCAACATTCTGTATTTTAAGCATACATTCATCTGAAAACTCAGGTTGAAAATACAGTTACTTAATGCACTGAGACAAAGAAATTATACAAACTGCCTGGGGACCAGCATGTATAGGAAATGTCAAATTTCCATCAAATGGTGGCTTTTTATTTCTGCTAAGCTTAATTTATATGCCACAAGTTTTTACACTTGAAAATGTTGGCATGAGATCTCACAGGTACAAATAAAGCAAGATTAATGCTTCCTTGTTTTCTAGTGAATAGTAAAGCATGCACTACCAACTTGCATTTCAAATGAATTGCCAATGAGGTAGATTGGGAATTGCAATTAGTTACTTAATGTGAGTAGGTAGTTAAAATATCTTTAGGAGAACTGAAGTGTAAATGAAGCTGTGTGCCATTCAGCTAACCTGTGCTTTCATTCATTTCATTAGTGCCATTTCAAAATCCTAGCATAGGACTAGGTGATTTAAAAACTCACCACCATCATTCAGCATATGCAACATGCAGCTGTTCCCATTTTTATGCAAGGGGTTTGGGCTTCACAATCCAGTCATGCTTAAGATTCAGATGGCAGTTTTCATATCTTTCAGTAATTGTCAGAGTGGGTTTTGTACAATAGATAGGAGAGTTTGTGCTTAGGCCAGCATAGGTCTCTCTTTCAGGGTGATCTGAATCATTCTACCAGCCCAGTGACTGTATTGACTAGAGCTCCACTGATAGCAACAGCAGCTTAGATACCTTGTTAAATACCTCAAAAGGTATTTTAGAGACCTTGCTGACTTACAGGTGCCTGAACTCTGATGCTTGCAAACACGGTGAGGTCAGCCTCTTCTCCCAGGCAACCTGCAACAGGATAAGAGGAAATGACCCAAATCTGCACCAAGGAAGGCTCAGTTGGACAAATCAGGGGGAATTTTTTCACTAAAAGGGTTGTTAAGCATTGGAATGGGCTGCCCAGGAGGCAGCAGAGTCACCATCACTGAAAGTGTTCAAGAAATGACTGTGTCAGTTGGTGTTATGGTCTACTTGGCACGGTGGTGTTTGTTCAAATGCTGGACTTGATGATCTTGGAGGTCTTTTTCACTCTCAATGATTCTATGAGTCTATGAAACCCCATCCTCAATTTCTCTTTTTGTTAAAATGCAAGATGCTCGGAGACTTGTAAGTACAATGTTCCAGAAAGAAATAAGGATTAATTATGGTTACACTTCAGCTTAGTTCTGGCTTGATTTGAAGTATATTGAAGAGCTGTATTTCAGGATGTAGCAACATGTACTATTTTTTCATTAGAATTGAGAAAAAGTAAAGACCTTTAACTCTTTTATCCTGGTTTTCTTTTATTTTAGGAATTTTCTGTTTGATTATTACTATTATTGATATATATCAGACTTCATGAAAATAACTGAGAAATTATTTGGGCTCTAAGTCTAAAGCCTATCCATTATCAACTCCTTAAATAGTATTCAAAAATCAGTGAAGAAAATATAATGAACATCTATCTGGAATTCTTCACCCATAATGATTTTTTTGCACTACTGTGCAAACATACTTCTCTGCATAATGCAGCTGAAGGAAATAGCACTGGAACAGGAAGTGAAGAAAAGGAGTTTCTTTGGTGTAACTTGGTGACATTGGTATTCACACCTGAATGCTGGACCATGATGTGTGCAGTTTATAAAATGTTGAAGCAGTGAGTATTCTTGCTTTTAACAGGGCCCTGCAAGAGTTGAACAGAGAGTTTTAGAAGTTTCTAATAGATACCATGCATACATTGCAGCTTGAAATCTCTGTCCTTGATGTGATACAAAACAGCTACAGAGGCTTATTTCTCCCCCCAGAAATGAAAGATGACTGGATGGCAAAAACCTCTGCAACACAGGTATTCAACATAAGGTAAGAAAAAAACCTATTTTTTAGATTATATGACCTATCTTACTTTATATTGTGTGAATATAAACACTCAGTTATAGCCAACATAGTAAAAGTATATCAGGAAAGGTACACATCATTAGATGTTCACAGAGCTGTCACCTCTCTGAAACATAACAAATAGACTTAATAGATGGGTATGTGGTTATACCAGAGGTCCTGGAGACCAAATTAATGGTCCTGGATACCAAATAAATCCATATATGTGTGTGTTGAAGTATGTGTGTTAAGGACTCTTCCCACCCCACTTATGAAGAAAATATTAAAGTAAAAAGCATTAAACAGGTACCTTGACAGTACAAAAAGATACCTGATAATGCTCCTTTTTGTCTCTTTAAACCTGATAGCAGATCAGGTTCTCATAAGATCTTTGTTTACCTGTGATTAACATCTGTAGTTGGAAAGAAAATCTCTTCTCACACTATTTTAATATCCTCACTTAGATTCTAAGCAATTTGTTTGTGTCTCCTTTTGAATAAAGAAAGGTAATCCTAAGATTGTCCAGGATTGTTATTTACAAATGACTGCCCATTACTCACACAAAAGAAATTATTTTTAACTTGGTCACTATTAGAATACAGAGAATTACAACCTGTTTATTCTAGGCTCAGGGTAAATTGCCCTTAGGTTGATGAGCTGATAATTATATGTTTCTTTCTTCAACTGATGGTTCAGGGGACAGACTTAATATTAGTTATCTGCTTTAACAATTAGGAAATTGTTCAATTTGTGCTCTAATTGACTAAATTACACCTGCAGAGGTCTAAAGAATTTCATTATCACCTGTGTGAAAGCAGCACATTTCCTATTATCTACATCTATTTTTTTTCTCTTTTAACCTCATCATTATCGGTGCTCTGCATATGACCACAATGAAATTGCAATAATTTCCAAGCTTTAAGTATATTTTTTCTTTGAATATATGTCATCAACTACAATGCATGAGTCCCACCTTATGCTTTTATTCTGTTTTCCTTTCAGAGTTTCAGTTCCAAAACATGCACAAACATAAGTTAAAACCAGGAGACAAACCCCAGAAGTTGCAGCAAAATAAAATATTTTCTTAGAAAGTCATAAAATGAAAATTTATTTCTTTAAATGAAATTTATAACTTCTAATTTTTAGGGGATAGACATAATATCAAGTGTGTTATACCTAAGAAAACATTAGACCTCTTAAAATTACACCATGCCATATGTTTCATGGTTGTTTCTGTCAGTTTATATGATACATTTTTTAGGACAGGCACCTTTCACATTGGAATAACAGATTATCTTCTGGATTTTCCATTGGGTGCTAAAATAATAAACAAAGCAATAACTGAAATGTATTCATCTGGCTCAAAACACACTTTCTATGTCTCTCTAGTTATTTCAGGATAAATCTATGAGCTGGATAGCCCTGGACTACCTGGCCTACTACTAAAAACATTTCTCTTGGCATGATTGCTTAATGCAGTAAAGAGCACTAAATTAATTTCTATTTAAAATAGGATTAATTTTTTTGTTTTTTTCCATCCAAAACTGGTCAAGGAAAATTATTCAAATGGATTGAATTCTTTTATCTGTTCATTGTTTTCATCCAAAACACAACTCACAAAATTCTCTTATGGGAGAGGCAAGAACGTGCAACTACCATACAAAATTTCATAGTTTGCCATCGTTTTCAGCTGACTCAATTGTTTCCTCTGTTCATGAACAGATGCCCTAAGGCCACACTACATTGGTAACTCACTCTGTGGTGCCTGGACCCTTTTTGGGAGTTCCTGAAGATATCAGAACTGTAACAATAGTCATTGGTCTAAAAGGATTCAGGAGCCCACACAAGCTATGTTCATATTCCAATGGATGCATTGTATATTCTGCCTCCTCCTGCTACCACTGTCAGTGGGTCTTTTTCAGCTGTGCAGGTTGAGAAAGGAGAATGATAGTCAGCCATAAGTAGCAAAAGAATAATAAAAGATCTACCAGTTGTCACTGCTGCCTTTTGGAGCCATTTCTAAGGAACATGTTATTCTGTGCTACCTGCCTCATGGTCAAGTAAAATTACAATTTGCTCTTTTCCTGTCTGAAACATATAAGCTCCTCAAACATACATTTTCCAAATCTATAGATAAGTGGGAGCTTTATTTCTTACAGTATTTAACTGACCATCTTATGTTCTGGTCCACTATCAATGATTTTTATAAGAATCCTCTTTGAGGACCTGTTTAAATATAGTAAGAATGACCTAGTTCTCAGTGAAATACAAGATAAAGGAAATTAAATCTGTAAGCAATTTTTAAACTTTTGGAAAGTACATGTCAGCAAAAAGCTTTTTAGCAGATTTAGTTATTAAAAAGTATGGATAACAGCTTAGAACTAGTAACAACAGTGTGTTTATTGGTACTACTTTCTGTAATGGTGAAATCCTTCTTTCACTTGTGTCCTAGTCTTACATTGTGGTTTGTATTTGCATATGCTAAAAGATGCTGAGCATAATGTCTCCTTCACAATGCTCTGTGCAGTGATCTTTTGGTTCCCAGTCACGATCTTTAAGTACTGCAGCAACGATCATGACTTGACATAGAGGTGCACTGTTCAGAAAACTATCAAGAAAACAAGTTATTCCAAAGATTGTGTTGAATTAAGTTGATTTTCTTAGTAACTCTGCCACCTGCAGCACTAAAGAACAAATGTCTTCATGATGGACAGGTCAAACATAGTTTTTCATAAGGTGCCCACAGCTGTTCTTTCTTTTCCTAGTGAATTAACCACTTCTTTGCTGTTCATTCATGCATGTGTCATTGTAGTTTTAAGGAGAATGTGAATGGAAAATGTAGCTTGAAGGTCTAGTCTTACTGAATCAGCCTCATTATCCTGAACATACTGATATGTCTTTTAGTCCTAAAGAAACTATTTGAGCCTTTCACTACACATATATTCCAGAACACATAACATTACTTAGGAGGGGAAAAAAATTGAATTTTGAATAATTAGGGTTGGCAAAATCACGAAGAAAATGTAACAATGTGAGTTGTTTTGTAACTAAGCCATATGGCCTATAAAACTGAATGAACAAAGAAAGTTAAAGAGTATGTTAGGTGATGAAAATGAGACTTAGAGTACAAACATTATTTTGCCCCAGTTTCAAGTGAACAAAACCAAGAACATATATTAAAGTTATGAGGTAATCTAAAACTAAATATAATTTACACAGCAGAAAATTCAATTTAGCAGGTATTACCACTGTGTGGATTATAAAATACAGTTCTTTGTATCACTTGGGCCAGATGTTGGTTGGATATTCATCTATAATTCAAGTTCCCCATAGCCATACTAATACAAGAAATTATCTGTTACAGTACAGAATCTTTGAACATCAACTAAGGCTGTAGAGTTCCAGACATAATATGCAAAGAAAAAAAGAATTAAATCTTTCAGCGATGAAAAAGGACTAATTCAGTGTTCCAAGTGTTATCTAGCTGTTCCTTTGCTATGTCCTGAAATCTTATTTAATTTTAGGATTCTTGTCATGAACAGTAGAGTCAGCAAGTGGATACAATCTTTTTGATTAATTATTTCTGGTCTTTACAATTCAGCCATTTTACTTATTCACTTTCAAATTCACTTTCAAAATACTTTGGAAAATTCATTGAGGTTTTGGTAGGTTCAGTTTTCAAAATTTATTATCCATTTTTAATCACTGAAATCCTTTCCTTTACTGGCAATTTCCAAGAGATAGTTCAAATTTTACAAGATCATAAACACTGCAAGGAACAAAAGCAATGATTATTCAGAAATTATTCTGATTTTTCATGTACAACAGGGGACATAAAATATCTCTTATAACAAAATATTTGGTTTCAAAATTTTGTTTAGTTTCTTCAAAAGTAAATCATCCATTAGGCTTCAAAAGTAAAAGACACTACGCTTGGAGATTCTTCATTTCTCATTTCACTGTTTACAAGAAAGTTCAAGTTCTCAATAATAGAGTTTTTCTGCAAGTTTCCCTACTGTACCAAATTGAAGTTTCCATGGAATTTGTATGAAATGCCTCAATTAAGGAAGAAAAAAAAGAAATATATCTAACCTAGCCCAAGTATATGTGGAATAATATTAATCTCTTCCTCTTAAACTGGACTTCCTGGGTTCACTGCAGTTGTCCTGCAGTCCCAATGTTTAATGAATCTTGCCAAAGGCTTGTTGGTCATTCCTGATCTTCTTTACAAAGCCCACATGCCAGCAGTAAGGGGTCGTGAGTCCAGCTGCTGGCAAAAGCCTGAGAAAAACTGACAGAACAGGTCATTTTCAAATTCCATAGCCAGGCTCCATCCACAGGGGTTGGATCCTATATGAGGACCCAGTGCTGGGTGATGGGAATCACTGTGAAATAGCAGAAAATTCAATGGGAGCAGTACCAGACCAAAATTACAGAGTTTATTAAAGGTGAAAAGCCTCAAGTAATATTTCTGGTATTCTAAAGAATAGTACAGTGGGAAGAAAGGGTTCTTGTGGTATTAGCTGAATCACCAGGGTGTTCCTTCAGTACCCAAACTGATGGATTTGCAGAGTAAATAATGTGCATTGTCTGTGACTGCATTTTGTGGTTAGAGAAAAAGACATTTTCAGGTAATTCACACTTTTTACATTTACATTTAAGCAGTGAATTTTTTGCAGTGTACCTCAAGGAAGAAGTGGCTTAACTTCAAGCTGTAATTAAAATGTTTCTTTAATCATCTTTAGCATATCCCACGATGAATCTGAAGACACAGCAAGCCTGTTAAACAAGATAAAATATGGTAACTTACACTTTTTCTGACAAACATGTTACCAGTTTCCATAACCTCATATAAGTAAACCCAGAAACCCGTGCCAAGGCTTGTGGACTCTCTAAAGGAATGTAAAATCTTCCAGCAGGAGTAAGCAAGCATGGTAAGATAATTAATGTTTATTACTGTCTTTGTCAACAATTGCCAAGTAAGATATAAAAAAGAAATTACTCCAGGTAACTCATTTGTGGAGAGATCAAGGACTGCTGTATTTCCATTTAGCCAAGCTGAATATCTTTATCTGCATTTAGAAAAAGGTCATGCAACTGAAGAAAGCAACTTCTTGCACAGGCTCTATTTTAGCAACAACTCAAGAACAGATATTTCAGATTGATAAATTTAGTTATAAAAGGCACACATTTAATTATCTTGCATATGTTACATTTCCTGAGAACAAGATAAATCATTGTTTTACACCGTTTTATGCACACTCATATAAAAAATTGAGTAGTTTTTGGCAAATGTTGGGCTACACTCAGCTTTTCTTAAAACATTTTTTTAAATTAATTTCAGAGGATTTTATCTACTGTTTTGAAAACCTCTTATGGATTAAGAAAAATCACATTTATTACAGCATATTGAACTAGTTTCTATGATGCAGATTTGTTTATGTTGACTAATTACTCCAGTAGAGAATATGAGACCTCTCCACTTTAGGACTGACCACAAAGAGGCTACTGAAACACAACCCCTGTTGATTTATCCATACAAAGTTCTACTTAAAATTATTGTTGAAAAAACACCACTAGCTGACTTAAAGTCCAGTTGCTTGGGATTTGTTTTCTTGATCATTCTTACATTCACTAGCTCTGAGTAATCACTGAGATTTTTTAACATTCCTCATTGCCCAGCACAGTGAGAGAAGTTGTTTAGTTCAGGTTTGCCCTTACTGGTATCACTTGTGTACCCATGCAGGGTAAGCAATTTGTAAGTAATTTGACCCTTTTAAACTTTCTAATCCAATGCATACAATTTAATGGAGAGCTAAAACTGAATATCTGTACAGGAAGAAGTCATTTGCAGGGTAGAAAAATTGACGATATTTTGTCCACTTATGTTCAAAAATGGGGACAGTTTCTCCATGAAGAGATAAAACTTTCAATAGATTAGGGATAAAACGACTTCTAGATTGATTTTTTTTTTCCAACTAACAAATGGGCACCACGCTCAATTGCAGTAAAATATAAATATATTCAAAGTAAGGCAATGCTGTTGTTTTGGTTGCTGTTATTATTATTATTACTATTATTATTACTATTATTATTATTACTATTACTGCCAATATTGCAACAAATCTAAAACCCATTAATTTTCATTCATTCATTCATTCATTCGTTCGTTCATTTTTAAGGATGAAGCTACTTAGCAACTTTTCAGGTTGGGCTGAAACATATTTTAATTTGTTCAAACTATAATTGGATGGGTTACTCTGAAAATGTGCTGCTTTTTTTTTTTTTTTTTTGCTTTTTTTTTAATTCAGGTCAAAAACTTATAAAATTTAAAGGTGCGCTTCCTAAAATTTCCAGATGTCTGTGTACCTGTCTGACCTGAATGTTGTATTGCCTGAGGGATCTTTGTGGGTTTAGCTCCTCAGTTTCTAAACTTCCCAACACTTGGCAGAGAGTGTTACTGTGGTTCTGCTTTGTTTTGTGATTGGACAGAGTGGCTACAGCAAGTCTTGTACCCAAGATGTTGGAAGGTTAACAAAATACACACTTACTGTCTCTCCTGAAGCTCCTGTGAATCAAGGTTTATTTAATTTGCAAGTCTTTGTGAGAAAGTGCCTTACTTTAAAAGACATCTGTCAAAGCAGTATTTTTGGAGCTCCATGAAGTTCTGAGTTTACAACAGGGGAATCTCCTCAGATAGGATAAACCTTTCAAGTTACCTCTTTCCATGTCTGATTAAGGAAGAGGCAGAAGTTGAAATCTTGAAAGTTTACATCTTTGGAAGCTCCTGTGGGCACAGGAGCCCACAAAGGTATTTTCTCTATCCTTGCACTTTATCTCCTGCTTTTCAAACGAAATGAAGGTCTCACTCAGCTGTTGCCTAAAAAAATTCGTAAGATTTGCTCTTGGCTGGGTAAAAATGTGAATATATCTATTACTTCTGCTGTGTACGAGATTCATTGTCTGACAGATCCTTCAAAGTTTTTCCTGTTTTAAGGAAAATATAAACATGTTCTGTGGCAATGTTAGAGTGTATAATAACTTTTACAACTATTTTTATTCTTGCTGGTAAACCCTATTCGCCCTTTGACAGTTTTCCTTCCCAAGAAGCCAATCTGATAAACACTCCCAAAGAAGGGCAGAGAAGCACATCCAACTTCATCACACAGTTCCCCTCCTTGTCATTTCCCAAGAAGATGAACTTCCCTGAAAGAGAATTTCTGTTTGGCTCAATTTTGGGTAAAATAAATGCACAATGCTCTCTGCAGTCTAGCCTGTGTGAAAATTCAGATGGTTGCCAATATTTAACAGGACTCCTAGCAGTTAACATTACCAATACCCCAAGCTACTGGCTAATATTAAATTCCGTGCTAGGCTGATTTTTATATTACCAAGAGGCCAGAACTTGATCAGCCATTCCAGCCCAGATATTGTTATTTTATTCAATAGTAGTTAACTTAAATACATTCAATGTGTTTTTTCAACCTTGCTCACATCTTGTGCTTATCTGATGATTTCATAATGAAAATAGAGATGCTGTACATTTGATACAAAATGTGTAATAAACCACAGTTCTCTTTTTCCAGATATTAAAAAATAAAATCTGCTTCTAATTAATGTCAGAACTTTTGATGGATTTGGCACCCCTCCCTTATGTTGATTCTGGCAACATTTAGTCACAAAAAAATGGGTTTATAAACTGCAATCAATTAAATCCTAACTTTTCCTTGTACTATTTATTTACACTATGGTAGTGTCTAGAAACTCTAATCAAGACCAGATTTCTATTAAAAGAAAATTATAAGCAGACTTGTATTAAAAGATAGATTTATATGAAATATTTCAATTAAGTGATTCTGTGTCCTGAGTCAATAGTTAAATGCAGGAATGAAAGAAAAAGAAGGAAGTAAATTTGGGAAATAAAGTCCCATAGAATGCCCATGGCCAAGAAAAGAAAGCTCACTGTCTGAAATTTTGATGTAGTGTTTTATCAACAGGGCTATGGTCTTAAATCAGTTGGGTGTTATTGTGATGCACAACCTGCAATCAAAACCACATGCCCCAATTTCACCACTGTGGGCATCACATCCCACAAGGCCTTCCCAGATGGAGCTCTGCTGTTAGGTGCAGCACACCTGTTCTGCACAGGGTGCTCAGACACCTTCTGCCCCTGCACAGGTGATTGCACAGTGCACACACAGGAGCCCCTACTCTGTCCCTCCTGTGAATAACAGGAGAAACGAGGGAAATGCTGCTCAGCCACAGCCAAGGGGCTCATCTGGAAACTTGGCATCACTGTTATATATAATCAAGGTCTTTAATGACCAGGAATTGGGATTTTTTGTTACATTAGGTATTTACATTGGCATGGAAGAGCTCTGAGTAGGTAGGTTGATAAAATGGCCTGGCTTCATGCTGGATGGAAATAAAAGGTATCTTAATATCACACTTTCATTTACTGTACTTGCCCAATAAATATTTTCTTATTTTGATCTACCTTATGCTTACTAATTTGCTGCACAAACACAAACTTGAATAAAAAAATAACAATGACAATAATAATAACAATAGCAATAACAATAACAAACAATACCAAAAGCAACATTAATAAAGCCAAAGATAGATGGTACCTTTCACCCTAGATTTATGGTAAATTTGCTGTGGAAACCCAAATCCTAAAACCTTCAGATTTTAATTTGAAGAGATCTGGATACACAAAATGTTCCAATATGCAAAGGGGGGAAAATAGCATTAGAAGCATTTCTGTACACACATTTTTCTCTTAGAAATGCAGAATTAAAAGATTGATTACTATTATACGTATTAGGAATTTAAAAGAAAAATATTTTTATCAATAAAAGTATTGAGTAAATATGTTGTTTAAAATATTTCTCAAAGGACATTTTTTATTTTTTTTACTTAATATTTTTAAATAGATTATTCTTAGGATGCATAAGTGCAGTTGCACAGACAGTTGCACCAAGGTGTGAATCACAAAGAACTAGAGCTTCAGCTCCACACAGGAGTCTCCATATTCCCAGGTGCTACTTTGAGGGAGTGTGGAAGCAGCAGATCCATATCTTCACAAAATTATGCCTAGGTCAGCAAACCTAACAAGTTACTGAGTGAGGGCCTGGCCACACACACGGGTACTTTTATTTCTGACTGGGTCATACCTGCCAAGGCTCTGCAACCTGTAATTGCTTCTGTTACAACAGCACACTCAGGGCTGGACTGCCATTTGGTATTCCAATCAGTAGGAGAAGTATTCCTCATCAGCTATTTCAGATCCTTTTTATTTCTGAGGTGATGTATATTGAGTAAATAAGAGTGATTAATACTGTAAGACATTCAGAACCTGTGTACAGAGAAGTAATGTATCACAATTAGCAGCTGATACTGAGCCTTTCACTGCCTCCCAGACCTTGAAAGATTGTGCTCCATGGCTTTGTTGTCCCTAAAGAAAGGGCTGGTGTATGTCACATCAAATGGATTGAGCTTCTGTCATGGCCTATATGGTTCTGTGTCAAGCAGGAAATGTTGAAAAATAGCCTAAATTACTGGTCTAAAGTACTTGTCGTTTGCATTAGCTGCATAAACAGATGTGTTGCTCTTGGTGTTCCTTTTATTTTTGTCACATTTTTGTTTACACAAACTGATACTTAGCTGGAATTCATGCTGGGAATCCATTAATATCTTTCCATATAATCCTAAACTGTAACAGATGTTATTAATCTTCAAAAAAGATTAGAGAATTTTTCTCACCATAGACAAAAATACTACACTAGTCTGGGCAACAATCCCATTAAAAAACCAAAGTGAACCATACAGCCATGAAAAACCGAGGGGAATAGATGCAGTTATTGATTTATTATACATGCAAACATAAAAATAGAAAAAAAATAAATTACCTACATGTCTCACATAAAAGTATTTCATTGTGGTTTTACCATTCTCCTGATGAGAAATAATGTTTTAACACCTTCTGTGCAGCCAGAGAAATCTTTCTGCCACCTGTTCACTATAGTATTTCTCACAGTGGGTAGTTATTAGGAATAGGTAGAAGAAATCACATCCCTTGACATTAAAATATAACTTTGAGTGACTCTGTGTAAATCTAAGTACCACCAGACTATATGTTAAAAGTATATATCCTGTCAAAATTAATACTTCTTTTATTCTGACTACTGAAGCACCAGCAAAATCTTCACAATCTTCCCTATCTGCTGAATGAATTCTGGAAAATAAAACAAATTCTGTGTGCTTTAACAAAATGTCAAGAAATTAGGCATGCATGTTAAATTACAACACCATACACATTTTCTAAATTGTATTTCACAAGCAAGAGAAAGAACTGCTGAAGGTGTTGAGGTTACTGAACAAGCTGAAGTAACTAAACTCTCTAATAAAAGTGCTGTCTGAAAATAAATATTTGTCCCCTGTTGAATGCAATGAGAATTGATGCAAACCTAGAGTCCCCAATATGTATAGCACTGTAGTATTTCAAAGACACTAACCAGGTCAAAAAGGCTATAAAATATTCAGTATTAAGACTTATGGCATTACTGTAGGAAAAATGGTTTATCTATTTTAGGACTTGGAATAAGCTGTACAAGAATTTTCCCCTCCCTAAAAGCCAGTAAACCAGCACCATCTAACACCAAATATAATTAGTTACAAATTGCCTGTTACAAGTTAATTAAACTTCCTTGCGTCTCTGCTGCTTAAGCAACATGTAGATTCTTTTATGCACTTGCCAATTAGTGCATGGGGATTCTGCTTTCTAATTGGATAAAAAAGTAATAAACTGAGCAGTGTGCTGTTGATATCCAGAATGACTTTGTTAAAAAAATGGTTGAGACAGGTTTAATGCTTCAAATATTTATCTCAATTGAAATTGATTAAAACAATTTGAGGTTCCATTAGATATAGATACAATCCTTTTGTTAACAAAGTCCATCTGGTCATAGAAAGAAAATTAAGATTCACTAATTGAAATTTGGAAGCTTTTTTCCAAACATGCATAATTCATACTGACAGAAAACAGAAGCTGCAATTCACCACAAACTGTCAAGTAGATGAATGTTTCATTTAGATGGAATTTAAGATTTCACCCAGCAAGAATCTACAAATGCTTATATTAAGTCACAGCCTGAGAAAAGAAAATCTGTTCTCTTTTTACTGGCTCAGAATTAAAATCTCTTTTTCTCTGTGAAGCCATCTTAACCTTTAATGGTGCCACATTTGACCTTTCTCATTGCCAGCACTGGAAGGACATTTCTAGATCATGAGCGTTATTCAGCTGTGCAATCTTGCAACTTCACTAGCAAGACTCTGCTTCTTTAAATTTTCATATATTTACAGAATTCTGCTTCTGTGTCAGGACACAAGTCCATTTTATAAGAGGGCTAAATTTAATTATTTCTCTCATTAGTTATTTTTCTTTCTTCCTGCCCTGTACTTTGTCCCTCAAAAAAGCACTCTCAGATCAGATGATTTGTCCAGTCTACAAAGTGGTGCCACACAGTTGCATTAAAGGAGCTGAGAGACTGCAAAAGGCTGGGAGCAAGTAGCTGCAGAGAAGAGGCCAGGAAATTTCAGATCATTGTGGCCAGCACACATTTTCATGGGCAATGGCAAGACAGACACTAGCAAAATATCCTCTTTTTCACCCTGGGACAGACACTGATTCCATTCTTTTCTACCGTGTATGACATTTACATTTATTTGTCATTTCTGAGCTGCTACTTTGATGTCTTGACGTGTCTGAAACATGAATGAAACTTTTTACTTTACTTAACTTTTTACTGAAGTGTGGGTAGTACCTTGTAGCAACAATTTTGTTCAACTCAACCCATGCTTAGCTTTTGATGGATCTTGGCCTTGAAAATATCCACAAAAATAAAAGGAAATTTGGCTTTCATAGAAGACTCTGGCATTTGTATCCCTGATATCCCTGGCTTTATTGGTGTTCTGTTTTGTTACCCCTACAAAATTCACTCCTCATGAAAAAAAAATTAGACCTGAAACATAGTGGTTGTCAAATGGTAATGGGGAGAAAAAACTGGTGAAGGATATGCTATAATTGGAATTTATCCTTCTGCTTTGCAATATGCTCTGGATGAATTTTATATCAATAGAGAGCTTTGCTGAGCCAAGATAAATAATCACTCAAGTCAATGTACTCAGGCAAGAAAAATCAAAGGCACAGCATTCTGAAAGAAGCACAGGTGTTTTCTGTTCTTAGCAAACCACATGCTCACATACAGTAAAGGTAGCAGAAATGAGGTCTAGTTTGGTGATAATTCGAATATGAAAAAGAAATTATTAGGAAGTCAAGTATAAATAAGTGATGTGAGACTTCAGTGAAGTCATATAATACAGTGGAAAACAATCCTCCTTCAGTCTACACAGCTATAGGGAGGCTTAAACACTCAAAATGAAAAATATAATGACACTACAGGTGCTGAAGAGTAAGGTATCAGCCAGCAGTGATGGGGAAGGTGCCTGAACTAATTCAGGTATCTGTTGCAGCAGCCCAGCTGCATCCACAAGAATTCCATAGTGGCTGATTCAGCCTGTCCTCAGGTACCTCATCCTGTCTAGAGAAACTTACTGTGTCCATCCAGGATGTGAGAGTTAGATCCTTTTTTTTTGTTTTCCTGCCCTCTGCTGCACCCAGAGGATGGATCTTTTCAGAAACAATAAAACTAAGCCAATAACAGTGACTTGTCACACACACGCACACACACAAGAAGTTTACCTTATTTATTACATATTTGTGATTATTAATAAATTTTTACTAAAAAGGGTAGAAATAATTTTCAATAAATATCTTGTTCAATGAGTAACACTTCATTTAGGACTGAGGTGCACTCATAGAACTCTGAAGAAAAAGCTGGAAGATTGTTCAAAGCAAACCTACCTCAGCAAACACAAGGGCGTTTCTTCTATCTCAGCTTGTAATTTTCTCTAAGTGTTAGAATCCACTATTAAATATATATACAAGGCCAAATTCATCAACATATCATCTGAGATATATTTTAAATTTCTGTATTATGACTATTTAAACACTAGCTGGAAAATAGAAAAAGAACATATTTGGTACATCCACAGATCAGAGGAACAGAGCCTGTGATAATGTGAACCCCCACATTTCCAAAGGGGAGATAAGAGTTCCTAACTCAAAATAGCCTTTCTATTCTAATTTTATGTGACATACAGCACCAAGTAGGGAGGGCAGAATAAGAATTCATCCTATGATGCAAGACCTTGGGATTTAAAGTGGGAAAATATTGTGTTTATCTATTAATTTAATTTTAGATTTTTTTTTATTTTTAGTTTTTCAGCTATATTTTTGCATTAGTGGAAAGATGGTCTGCATGACCTAAAAGCCAGTTACACTCTTCTACTTCTCTGAATAGAAGGATGTTTCCAAGGGAACCACTTGCAGTCCTGTCATCTGGGCTGTAGCCATTTAGCCACTGCTACCTTGAATATATTTGAATATATTTTCTCACTCCTTGCAAATTCTCTGAAAGGTTTCTTTCCTTTGTGCCCTCAGACTCACTCACTACCCGCCCACCCTCCTGCTCTTTTTTCAACAATTTCTTGCTAATGTGAACTCTGTAACAAAAAGCAAATACAGGCTTTTTCCACCACGAGAGTGTTTTAATTGCCACAGTGCTGTCAGGCTATGGAAAACCATAACTGCATTCCTACTGCAGCCTTAATGAAGTGACAAATGGCTGAGAGTTAAACTGACATCGTGATTAACACCAAGTGGTATTATTAATGGAAAATACAAATCCAGTTTTCCCACCTTAATGCATAACTGTAAGACTGAGGTTAATCACCAATTTTTCTCATTTACGTCTTCATGCACTGGCCTATTTCTACACTTTGCAGTAAAAAGAAAATAAACCAAATATTCAAGAATTAAAGAGCTAAAACAGGTTTACTGAACAGACACATTCCACTTGTGACATTCCACTTGAGGTGCTAATTCCAATGCTTCATTAAATATAGTTCCTCCAGTAGTTGCAGAGGCCTGGTAGATGGCCAAAACGAATTCTTTATGATGGAGCAGCCTTTCCCATAATAAGTTTTCCCTGTGCTACTTACAGCAGCAGCTGTCAACAGGGACAGATTTCATTCAGTAAGCTGCAGTCTAAGCATCACTCCCAAGTACCTGGAGAAGAATAATCAGATTACTCAATACATATAATACCAGTGCTGACCAAGCTTAAAGCTCAGTCTCAGCTGTAACAGTGAGGGGTGTTTTGTTTAATTAGTGGCTTGTCTCGGGTTTCTTCTGTCTTCACTCAGAGCCAGGATTAGAAACCACATGAAGGAAACAGATTTTCTCATGTTTGGGCTTGGTTGTTTATTAAATCTTATCAAAAGTACAGAACGTTCAACATCACTTCCAGCCACCAGCTAGAAGCGAGCAAAATGGAGAGAAACCCAGCTAGCTACAAGGTCTCCTAAAGCTAAACAGTCCAATAGAGAAATAGCACCTATATATTTTTATACTTTTAACCCAATAACCCAAATTCCCACGACTCTCAGTGCTGCACTAACTGTCAAACCAGAAACTACTGCCTGAAAACATGAAGAAGAAGGACGAACACCAAAGAAACACCACTCAAAATCATCCATCTTGTCCCATGCCTATTACCATATTATAAAATCCTCAAATTTAAAACCCTTCACCATGTGAAATCACACACTTCTATTTAACTACACACCCATGACTCTAACTCCATCACTCAAATTTGGAAGCCTTCTCCAAGGCCTCAGGACAAAAGCAGTGTTCTCCATGGGGTCAGTGTCAGAAAGCACAGAAAGCTCAAAAAACCCAGGTCTCTGGGATCCAACATGAACCTTCAGAGCCAAAAATTCTCCTGTTCACCTCAGAGCTTCGCATCATGCCACAGACTTGAGTGCAAACATTTCACTAAACCTAAAGGGTGGTCAGTGTTGGAGGTGGGACAGGTTCTGCTGGCTCAGGGCTGCCCTCAGTGCCCTGCAGAGGCTGTGCTCCTGCACAGGGTTCCTACAGGAACATTTGCCATGTGTTCCTACGTGGATCCATACATCTCACACAGGCAAGGTCTCAGCAATAAAACATCAGTTATTTCCACACCGGTTTTTAGGAATAAGGATAAAATCCTTCTCTATTCCCTCAGAAACCATTCCTTAGTGTCAACTAAAGATATGACAGGATAAATTTGTCCATGGCCTCATCTTCAATAATTGATAAGGTTCAAGTGTTTTTCCCTCGGTAACAAGAAAATAAAATCTTGTGTGGAATAAGGTAACATGGATTAATAAAATCTTACTTAATATTTTCCCTGAGAACTATTCAAAGCTGACCAGATTAATGCAATTTTTTTTTAGAAAAGTTTATGGAAAATACCTCAGCTATAAAAAAATGGTATGGCTAATCATCAATTGTCTTATTTTAAAATTTAAATCTCAAACTTCCCAAAACCAGTTTCAAATGACACTACTATTAGTTAATTTCTACTTATATTTGGGAGATTAATTGGAGTAGAGTGAATAGTTTGTAAATAATTTATTGGATGCAAGAATAACTTGGGAAACCTAGCAATTTGAGTCCCTATGAAAACCAGTTAGACCTACTTGGCAGAATCTGTTCACAGCTTAAGGACATCCTCTTCTCCTTCCACTGAAGGATACCACTTTCATAAATCATATTTAGATTCTAGCTAAGGCTCATTACTTGACTTTCCTACATAGTTGCCCCATTTAATTTCTTTAGTCTTTGTTTACTTGGGGGACTTTAATCAGTATTTGTCTTATTACATTAAAATGTCTTATTATATTAATATTATTATATTTCTGCTTATTGGGGGAATTATTATTTCTAATTGTTTGGGTGGTGAACTGGAGTCCTGTCTTACTGTGACTCTGTTTCTACCTTAAATATGAAATATGCAAATATCTGTATGTGACCCTCGGTGAAGCCAAATTCCAGTTCAGATCATAGTGGATTATTAATGCTGTACTTCATACACTGAGGAATCTATGGAAACAGTTGTGTACACTTCATGTAGTTGTGGTTATATAAGGTACTGAAATTCTTTTAAGGTGTTGTGATTTTTGTTACGGGTTTTTAAAACTGAAATATAAAGTTAGCACTGTGGACTGTGTTGTGTAGAGCAATAAGCTGTCATGGTTCAGCACCTGATGGGTCTAAGCCTCATAAAGTAAAATAAGTTTAAGGCTGCTTTCCAGCTTGCAAGATCAGGTTTTGCAGAAGGCACTGTATAAATGGATTATTAACCCTAAATAGTTACCTTTATTAATACCTGTTCCCACTCTTTTGTCAGGGATCAGGCTGTCAACAGATTAAGTCTTAGTACTTAGCAGGGGACCCCTGAGTCAGTTGTCAAGTGTTTTAGTATTTACAAAGCTGTGGTGAACTGACAGAGCAACCAGAGCCCCTAGATGTGGCTTTGTATTGCTTTGGCTTAAAATGAGAATAATTAGATAGAATTATACAGGAGTATCAGACACAGCTGACTACAATGCTGTTTTTTGTATGAAGGTTCTGAAAGAAGTGTTAGGGTAGAAGAAACAATAGCATTCCCTGGTGTGAGTGACATCCACTGGAATTTGTGAAATTATTTGAGGCTAGGTCAGAATGTGCAAGAGCACCAATCTAACAGAGCCACGTATTGCTGCTAATTGGAGTCCTTGAGTTTTGAAGGTTGTTAGTTTCAGCAAACAAAAAGCAGGAGCAGAAAAAGTTCTCTCCTGGATTAGATCAAGTTCTATGACATTGCCCTTGTAAGTAATGATATTGATATGCAAATATATATATATAAATCTTCCACAAAATGCTTGTTCCTCTTCAGTCTAAGCTCTGACAAGCTGTGATAAATCATCACTAAACATAGTAAAATGTTAAATACTTTAGAAAAATCTTCAGATGTAGTCAGTTTGAGCACTTGTTTTTCTCCTCTGAATATGGTCATTTCAACAATGTTAGACAAACTGGCCTCATCAAAGGAATATGAAGATCATCAATAATTTCTTTCAATGTGGCAACAAAGTAAAGTTGGTAAATGAAAAAGTCATCACTTACTTGTAAGTGAATGAATGGGACAAGTACTTCCTGGATTCCAGACTATATCATTAAGCCAGATTAAAAAAGATAATATGACAAAAATAAACCAAAGGCAATGTGCATGTTTACTCTCAGAAAGTCTTAGCTTTATTCTGCTTCTGTCATAGTGCATATGTCTTATTTCCCAGTAAAAATCCAGGAGAATAAACTGTATCTTGCCTTTTCAGCTGCTTATTTTGCTTTCTTGCATTTCTAAGTAAGAATGAATGTCCACATAGGGAAATTGAGAAAGTCCCAAGCCCTGATGCATTTTCCTCAAAGCTTTATTGTTGAAATATAGCTGGGTGTATTACAGGACAGAACATTCTCAGAGATACACAGCATTTTTGCCTGGACTGAAAATATCACATATATTTGCAATATTTCTTTCTTCAGCTTGAGCCAAATACAGAAGCACAGAAGAATATTTCTCTAATGTGGACAATTTTAATCAGCCTAATGAAAGGATGAGGCTTAACTATGTTCCAGTTTCAGAGCTCTGCTTTGAAGTTTTGTGTGATATGGTCTTGGGTTTTCCTGCCTTGCAAACCTAAGCAGATGACTGGTGTCTTACTCCTCTGGACTTGTGTAGGACCAGCTCATCTCCAAGTGTATTACATACCCCTTCTGCTGTACACACACTTTTTCATGCATATCCAAGCACAGCTTTCTGAAAGTGTTGAATAACTGGCACTGTGCTACTACCTCTGTACACTCTGGCAGTGATCCCACTTGAAGGGCCAAAATTGGAGGTTGAGCAGCATGAATTTGCCTTATTGAAATAATGGCATGTGTTCTCACTTTAAAACAAAATAAAACATATTCATTTTACCCAACAAGAGAGGCATCTGTGTTCGGTAAAGACACACAGATTTTTTTTGTCATGGCCACTGCAGTGCTGTGAAACATTTATTCAGCTGCCATTGCTCCACCATTGCTTCATAAAATTCCTCTATTTAGTTGCTGACCAGTAACTGCAGTAACAATTAAGCATGTTCCTTTCAGCTGGATAATTAAATGCCAAAAAAACTCACCACTCAATATGTAATTCACTCAACATCTTGTTGTTTGAAGGGACCAGTGTTCACAGATAGGATGGATTGAATTCCTAACAACATCTGGCATGAGCAATGGACTTGGCTGTCTCAGTAATAGCATTACATTCATGGTAGGAATGACAGCTAAATGTAGGGAGATGGATGGGCCCTTTCTCTGAAGTGGCAGATTCGTGGTTGCAGCCTAATGAATCAGTGTGTTGTAACCCCTGGCCATGCACATACTGGCCTGCTGGTAGTGACAAGCTGCATCAGGAGCTCCAGAGCAAATTGTAGTTGTCAGATCTAATGGAAAAGGATGCTGGCTTACAAGTTACTGGGAAAGCTGAGTATAGTTTCCATTCCAATAATCTGGATCAAAACACTTCCTGATCGCCTTGGTCAATTTATTCTGTCACTTAATTAAACAAAAAGCATTACAAATCTCCACAGTAAAAGCAAAGGACAAAAGGAGAGTCTTTAACCTTGGGAAAAAAAAATCTAGATGTTAGGTCTCAAGTAAAGTTTCCTTTTCCATAGGATCTGAGTTTGTCGAAAGATTTAGAACTATGCTGTTTTTGTTCCAGGATATCCTAATTTTGTAAAGTGTTTTCTACTTGAAACCATTGCTTTCAACAGCATCCTTCAATCAGACACACAAAACACTTACTTAAAAGCAACAATTCTTCGAACATCTAAATGGATTAGATGATGCTCCAGCTCCTGAAGGAACAATTTCTGATAGACTGGGGCTGGGGGGGAGGGAACATGGATAAAACAACAAAAGAGAAGTGGGGGTTTAATATTTTTGTTTTAATTGTGTTCTGCTTAGCAATTAACTATAAGTGATTGCTGGACTTGGATTTTTTTCAGGCCTCCGAGGACACAGAAGAGAAATAATAGATGTTTTGAATGTACTCTATTGACACTTATCAATATGATCCTTTCCACCTTTCCTTAAATTGCACTACATTAATTAGCCAAAGTCTAGAAGGAATGATGCCTCAGTGTGCTGGGCTCAACAGCACTGTCCCTTGAGAAATTAATTCAGTATATATGTGTCCATCATTAGCATTTTCCTGCCTCACTGGTATATATTGTGCTGTACTGTAAAATACCTAAAGCAGAAGCCACTGTGCTGCTGGCCATAATATATTCTGCAAAGCTCCAAAGAGTGCATTTTAACCAGTCTTCTGTTTGCACAAATTTTTTTGTGTGTCTGCTATAAATGTATAGTGATTCAACTCTATCCACATGTTTCTCTTCCTATGAGCACTCTTAAAAAGATTATTTGCCTCATGAGAAGTCATTTTGTGATTGCATTTGTTAATTTATTTAGGAAATGAACATAAGCTCTTGGGGACTACAGCAGCTGCTTTCAAGAGAAAACTCAAATCAAGATAAATTAAAAACCAACTGTATTTTTTCACAGAAACTATATTTTCAAAAGATGCAGGCTTATGTTTTAGGTTTGACAGTGGTGTGCCCTGTAGAGGACAATCCTGCAGCAGCCTTTAATTTATAAACTGCAAAATTGTGAGCAAATGTGTTTGTCCATAGAGAAATATTCTTACAAGATGACACTGTACATTGCAACTCTCATGAAACTGGCAGAGGTATTAATTACACTCGTGCACAGAGATTTGCATTGATTGTTCTTTTTTTTACAACTGTTAGTAAGATTCCTCTGTGTGGTTACTTATTTCAACAACATTAAATCATCCAAAGAACGGGGATTCTTGTGTTTTGACACTGTATTCTGAGGGCCATACAGTAGTATAATTGGAAACTTTTAACTCTTTGACAAAATGGGTTGTGGGATACCTGTACAGAGTCTTCTTAGAGAGACTTGTCTTCTCACTGTGCCTGAAACAATAAGTCTGGTAACTGTTAAGAAAAGACAAAAGTAAATAAGAAATATTAATTATATTATAATCCTTCTAATCATGAAAAACAAAGATAAACCAAAATTGAGTTCATAACAGATGGTCTAAGAATGGGCTTTCCATATATTGGAGAAAAAAAACCCAAACAGTTTTAGAAAAAAAGTATCCTTTTTGAAGAAAGCATCCATCTTATCAGATAAAATTGGTTTATTGTGAAAATATTTTTTACATAAAACTCATTCCTGAAGGAAAAAGCTGTTTCCAAGTAAAAACAGTAATTGTCTTTCTAGTTGGTCCAAAGAATTTTTATTTCTTCTCTCTTTTGTTAAACTGATGAAAATCTTTTGTCGAAATACAAAATCATTTGACAAAAGTTTTCCCTACAAAAGCCTTTTGCAAATATACACTGTGCATTTCCACCTAATACAAGTGTAATGATGAGTGAATTAATTTGGCTCTCACTGATTTCTAATGGGAACTGAAGGAAGCAAAGGCACACTGGCAGCATCCAGGAGATAGTAAAAGTCCCACTGATTTTTTAATGAGCATTATCACAGTGAAGCTTTTCCTCACTCTTTCTTTGATACTTTAGAGAGTTGATGCTTTTTAACTCTCCCCAGGTCTGGAGAGATGTTGGAACAGGTTTGTCACAGGGCACTCTCAGAATGGAGGTAGGTGTAGGTATAGGATTCCCTTCTCACAGGGGCTGCTCAGGAGACAGACTAAAAACATACTGAAAACCTTCTTTCAAAACATGGTTTCTGATCTATTTGTTCCCACAGATTTGGTGAGAAAGGATGGAGGTAAGACACTGACTCACAAAATTAAGTAATTTGAGCTGTTCTTACTGAAAGGGCCAGCGGAAGTTCAGGATTATTGCCTGCAAATTTCAAAGCTTCCTGCAGAGTAAATTTGCTAAATTTTGTGTTTTCATAAAGGGTCTTTTGAACTACCATCAGGGTAGTTCAGTTCTCTGTGTTTTAGAAGTTTGATTCTCAATATTTGGATGCAAGATGTGGAAGAACAAATAATACTGAAAGAAAGGTGCACAGAGAGGTCTGTTCACCATAGTAATGGGTGAAGATAAATAAAATGGATCTGCAAAGCACACAGGCCTTGACTGGGAGGGATGGCAGCTGCAAAAAAGGAATAGACAAATATCCATGGGACTGGACTCGAGGTCACCCTCACATAACAGGAGCTGAGAAGTTAGGAGGTAGAAAAGCTGTGATTCTAATAGAACATTATTGAAATGCGTTTGTTATTTATTAAAGTGAAATAGTTAATGAGGCACATTTTGCCCCTGACTTTAAGATGGGACAGTACATAATGTTGGCTAGTGGTGGGGATGCAGGGGATGAGAGCCTACAAGATTAAATGTCTGTTTCAAAGTCTGTTATTTCAAAAAATTTAGCCCAAATAAATACTGTCTCATGATTATCATCTTAGAAGTGCAGCACACATGATATAAAGAGTACATACACAGGTCTCACAATGATTAGGAGAGCAGTTTTCTTGGTTTTTTAAATTAAAGTAGTATTAATATGGAAAGTGGTGAAATAGATCACCACCATTTGCAAACTACAGAGAAAACAATGATTTAATATTTTTAAAGTTGATGTGAGTTCACCAATCTAAGTTCTTTTGCTAAGCCTTGAAGTGGATTGTCAAAGTATAATAAGTAATGGCATCTTGGATTATGTTAATTGAGATTTTTTAGTTTATTGAAAATGTCACTTCATAGAAACAAAACAGATTAGACTCCAGGAGCACAGTGAACTTCTGAGGAGCTTACACCAGGTGCAAGAGGGAAATAATATCTGGAACAAAGAGATTGTGAAGGAAAGACTGAGCTCCAGGTAGAAAGCTTAGATGGAAGTTTGTTGTACATTTATTAAATTTAGCAACTAAATGGGTTCCAGGAACAGAAGACATCCTGAGATGGTATATACAAACCATTTTCCCTCTATAGCAAAATGGAGATTGTTTATGTGTGGCATTATTATTATTATTATTATTACTATTTGTACCTTTCTGTATTGTCAGTAAACCTTCCTGAATGCTTTAGGAAATCATGAAAGTTTTGGTGACAGTGATGACTGTTCTGAATGGGATTAGAGCCTCAAGAAACTTGGAGGCTGGTTTCTGAGCTCTTGTGACAAACAGCATTTTCTACTGCTGTGTTGACAAAATGTTATTAAATAATTCCTGTGTTTATCTTTCCTTTATACTTCACTTTAGATCCTTTTATCGTCTGCTAATGTACAAGGACAGCTTCTGGCCTGCTAAATTTTCAGAATGAGCAGGGTAATTTCTCTTACTTGGCTGAAGGAACACAATTTATTTTAAAAATTTAAATATAAGTGTCCTGAAAGAAGAAGAAACGTTCTGTTCATTCTTTTTTTAATTCCTTTATTTCCAAAAGAAAACATTTAAATGCAAAAGTTAACATGTTGCTTTTAGACTAGATACAACCCATTTTAATTCTGAATTTTCCTCTTTGATTTAGTATCAGTTACCAAAGAACCTTCTCTACTTATGCTTCAGGCTGGAGAATATAAAAGTTTTTCATAAAATAAGAAAAGTTTGTTCAGTTTTCAGATATAAATTTTGACAGTGATTTTGGACATTCATTCACAGATGCCTAAAGGACACAAATTACTTGCTTTATTAGTTTCAAGTGAAATCTAGGTGGTCATTTTACCAAAGCTGAATATAGACAAGAAGGTTCAGATTGCATAGATGTAAGGTCAAACAACTTGACTTTTTAATTAAGAGTAAGTAAAATTATAGCTATTTCAGAAAATGTATTCTTGGTAATCTATTTGATAAGGACTAGAATTCTTTCATGTATTTGCTACTTATACTTGTGTCTTCTTTCTAATATCTGTCACCACAAGATGTTTTAAGATCTGCATTGGCAGAACCAGTTTTCCATACAGAATTACATGTTCCGATTTAATTAGGAGTGGTAGCTCTTATTGCAATGCCAGCAAAAATTTTAAACAAATGCCATCTCCTGCAATCTTTTGTGTGCAATTAACTCAAAACTACAGAAACAGACTTCATATCCCATGGTGTTCTCAGAGGAAACACTGCCCCATCAAAGGCTGCATTCAATTGTTTTCTCTGTCACTGAGAAAGCCTTGTTCTAATCAAAAAAGCAGCTAATACAAATTTCTGTTATAATAATGGCTGGGTTTGAATCTGGAAAAAGCCATTGTTAACAGATGCCACAAGGCAAGGCTCTATGTGAGCAGCAGAACACTTTAAATCCTATTTGCTCTACAAGTCTCTCATCTTCAAAGGAAAAAAAATGCCAAGTACTTCACTGAATTAACTTTTTTAACATTCCATTGCTTGTCACAGTCTTTTAAGGGCTTCATCAAGCCTTGGTTTATTTTTAATACTCATCATGCCTTCTTAGTCTCCTTTTGTTTTCTTTTGTTCTCTCTTCACAAAATGAGAAATATCACTGGTTTTCACTTTCTCCTTTGGGTATTACCTTTATCAAGATATCAACCAGTTTCTGGGCATTCTTTTGCTCTAGCTGCTTCATTTTGCTCAGGATTTGCAGCAGCAAATGTGACACACTTTGGGGTGCATTGGTAGGGCTCATTGTTTTTAAACAACTACTGCAAAAGAATAGATTTTATATCATATGTTAAACCCTGAGTATCTTCAAAATCTCCTATTGAAGACTTTTTGAAAGTCAGAATAGGCAATTAAAAGCATGGAATATTAATTTAGGAAAATTTTCTGTTTAAATTTTCATGCTGGAAAATCAATAAAAACACTTGTGTACATTGCTAAATGCCACTAGAGCACCGATGTGTTGAGGAAAAAAAGAAGGAATCCAAGAAGTCTCTAGCATGTTGTATATATTGAACTTTTGATGAAAATATTTCTCTAGATGCAGATACAGTATAGAAGAAAAAATATCTTTTCTTATCAACTATTTTGGCCGGGAGAAAAATTATTTTTAAATATCTTGGATAAATTAATAGTAATAAAATTAGAACCTTGTATTCCAGGGTTAGTCTACCTCAGAGACATGGCAGTGCAAACATTTGTGTTGATGACATCATATTTAACCCACAGCCTTGAGTGATTTCTGTAAACCTCAAACTGGGATGGAGGAGGACACTCAGCATCTTTAATGCTAGCATGTTTCATGGAGGAATTCTCCACTTGTCTTTCATACTTGAAAGGGAAATCCCATGGAAGGAAGCTCACGACAGAATAATTGTGTCACCTTGCCAAGCCTGTAACAATTCCTGCTGGGATATGTAGTTCTTTTTGGCGTGGCTGGGGTATCACAGACACGAGCCCAGGGCTGGCAGGTACAATGTAAGATTTTGGGGCAGATGTGCACTGTTCTGGCTTGCCAAGTGGAGAATTCCACCCGTAGTGAACAAGCCAACTGTATTATTACCAAACCTGGGGGAGAAGGTTGTTTCTCTTCCTTTTTTCATGTTGTTTCCTCATAGTAAATGTAGGGTTTGCTGTCAAGTTACCATGATTCAAAATAAAAGGGGTAGAATGGTGTGCCCACACATGTATTTATTCTGTGTTATCCTACTCAGGCATAGCACACAAAGACATATGCAAGATCAAGATAAACACTTATTTATGTGCTAAAACTTTCATACGCAAATATCAAGTGATTTAATTCATTTTAACACTTTTTTTCCACCAAGACCTGTTATTCCATCTTCTAAAATGTCTTCAGCTGATCATAATTATTCACTAGCAACCTTTTTCCAATAATTTCCCATCAAAGGAGAGATGCAGTTTGCCATCCTGACTGTTGCTTGCATATGCAACTTTCTTTTTTTTGAAGGTCACTAATTAAAATTAGTTTCACAGCTGGTTGATTCCACATCCTATGAATTTATGAGTTCAAATTTCAGTGACATCCACAGAAAGTTTCATCAAAGAAGTGCTAAGTGCATGATCACAACAAATTGTGCAGTCCATTGCAGAGGTCCTTTCTGGAGGCTCTTTTGGGTTTTTTTTCCATATTTTGGCAAGGCTGAAAGTATAAGAATCTCCCAAGCAGTGAATTTTGCAGGATGATCATACATCAGTTATGTCAATAAGGATTCTAGATTTTCTTACAGACCAAATTCCCATCTTGCAAAAGTAACTATCAGAGGACAATGTCCCCATGCTGTCTCTAATTTCAAGTGGCTCTTATCTGAGCAAAATCTAATTGTCAGCTCTGATTTCAGTGAGTGGATGAAATAGAAGCTTAGTGCCTTTGCAGATATTGCTTGCAGATATTTTCTGGCCTTGTATGTTTTTCTTTAGCCAGGAATTTCTAATCACTCTTTTAAAAATAACCATAATGAGGTTTTAATGAGGTTTGAAACTCATTAGTCAAAAGTAAACAAAGGTTTCCTCTTACAAATACATGTTTTTCACAACACTTACTTCTAATCCAAGTAAATTGATTTTCCAACCTTAATCCATTCTGGAATCTGGAAATTACTTTTTTCTTTAATATAATATCAGATTGGCTTTTTCCTTTCTAACTCCCCAGACAGCCAAATTATCAGCCAACATTGTCCTACATAACCTGACTTCTCATATTAGTCTTGGTGACAGGAGAGTCATTCAGCACCCCTCTTTAGAGGAAAAGACACAAAAGTGTGCCAAAAGACAGAATGCTGCAGAGCTGCTGACATCTATAAACACAAAAAAAAGGCAAAAAAATTAGAAATTAAGTGAGCAAAGCAGCTTTGAGGAAATTATGTGTGTTAGCTTAATTTAACAAAGGTTAATTTTTTTAAGTTGTAGGAATGCAGAGGGAAAATAAACACAAGACAAGTATCGTGGAAATAAAACTGGCTGGGATGAGAAGGAGACATGGAAAAGAAGAACAACAGCAAGGAATTACAGAAAAAGGTGTGGAAGAGGAATTATCTGACTTCTTATCCTCTGCAGTAATTTACAAAGAAAGAAGTTGATTTCCTTCTGCTCTTTTGTGGTTTTGTAAGTATGTTCAGGTAAGGTCAAGTGGCCCTAAAGCAAAGTGTCCCTGCCCTGCTGTCACCACCCCAGCTAAGCAAACCCAGCCTGGCTCAGCACCTCAGGGGGACACACAGAGGGAGCTGGATTCAGTCTGACACACAATCTACACCAGAATTCTGGGCATTTGAGAGAATGAGAGGCTCTCAGAAACTAAAACAGGAATTTAATAAGCCTAAACTAAATATGACTTCAAACTGGGGAAAGCAAAAGCCAATATTAGGATTTCTTGCCACTTTCATTATGGCCAGTTTCAAGATTCCCTGTGATAAAACAGAGGCACAAAGAAAGCTTCTGTTGTGAAGAGCATTTGGGCTGTATGGCAGAAGACATTAATATAGGATAATGTTAATGTTTTTATAAAACTTAAACTCAACATTCACTATTTCATCTCCATAGGAGAAATCAGAACAATTTAGGAAGCTCTTCACTGCATTGAAACATACTCTGCAGGCACACATGAAAAAATGACAAAAGACAACAGCAAGAACAATAAAGGAGAAAATGATTGAATACCACCACAACACACCCATTTAAAGGTAGGAAACAAAAGTTGGAATAAATGGCTGGTTTTTGCCCTTGAAGTGAAAGACCACAATCACTTTGCAATTGACCATATTTCTGAAGGTTCTCAAGTTCTGGAAAAATGAGGAAAATTACCATTTGCTGAAAACACTAAGTAGGTACTAAGGACAGTAAGAATGAGGGCAGACTAGAAGAAATCCATATTCAGTGACTGAGCATTTACATTACAGATGAAGTGCAATTCAGACAAACAGGAAATGAAGCACATAAAAAAAATAAAAATTGCAGCCGATAAAATTATTTCTAAGCAGATCATTACAATTTAAGAGAAAAACCTGTCTGCATGATAGATCAACCCACAAAAATATAAACGTATTATTGAAAATAAAATATTTTAAAATATTTTAAAAGGGAGAGAGAACTAAAAGAATGTCATGTGTTTGCACACATCTTGAACCTGATACACACCTTAGAGAAACATTTATTAGTGCTAGAAAAGCTCCTAATAAGGGCAAAAATGATGTTAAGTGGTCAATAACTGGTTAAGTATTAATTATCAGGAGTGGAGTTTTTTTGCACAGTCTCTGTGTACAGGCTGTTTAGTCATACACTGATAAACTTATTTTTAGCTCCTTTCCAGCTACTACTGTTGCTGCCAAAATTTTGCTTTTGTTGTTTATTTTTTTATTCTGGCAGACAACAATAAGTTGCTTGTGCTAGGAAGTGCTGTATTTTAATACCAGGAAGACTGAGCTAATATGAAAAAACAAAAAACAAAAAACAAAAACCATTTAAATTATTCTTGTTCAAAGGACAGAAGTGACATAAGTGTTGAGATCTTATAAGATCTTAGATATAGCTGAAGGTGGATACGTGCATGGGATAAATAGTAATGATTACAGATAATTTACCCTCATAAAATGAATACATCAATAGTAATAATAATTGATGAAGTCTTAGGTAAAAGATATTTTGCTGTTTGTATCCCTAAGGCTGAGGCTCAGAGCATATACCAAGGCTTCAGTACCTCTCTATGAATTTCTAATCAGGAATCCTTTGAACCAAAGCAGTATTTTTGCTTTACACAAAACACACCAGTGGTTTATGTAGATGTCCTGACCATACATATAAAGGAAACAAATATAAGCAAAATAACACAGGTTCTTTTCAAAACCAACAACAGAATTCATTTTTCTGAACATTGTAACAAATATTCTTTTTCAAGTAAATTAACTTACTTTTTTTTGTTTTAAAAATTGTCTTGATATTCATAGGTTGTAAAATGCTTAATAAAACCCACCAGCAGCACCCTTTATAAATAGAAGAATTATGGTGACCAGCACACCAAAAGTCCTGCACGTTTTTCAAAGCACAGAATTTAAAGCAAGATGTATTTCTGCAAATCATCCTCAATGGTAAATTTTAAGGCGAATTTTTGAGGGCAGGCAAAGTAGGCAACCATGAATAAATGCAGGACATGACAATAAAAAAATGTCATAGAATCACTGAATAGTTTGGGTTGGAAGGGACCTTTAAGGGTCAGCTTGTCCAATTCCCTCTGCCATGACCACAGGCATCCTCAACTAGATCAGGTTGCTCAGACCCCAATCCAGCCTGACCTTGAAGGTTTCTGGGGAGGGGGAACCACCAGCTCTCCAGGCAACTTGTTCCAGTGTTTCACCATATATATAAAAACTCAATTTGCTGCAATTAGAGCTTAGAGGAAATAAATATTTCCTCATTAAAACTGTCAAATTTGCCACAGTGATGAGTCTAATTTTCTTAATATTTTATTAGAAAGTGATAGAAGAGGGAGCAGAAAAAATCATTCTAACCTTAAAAATTATGCAGCAGTCAAAGTCAATTTGTAATATAGATGAAGGCAAAAGTAGGACAAGGCATTATTCAGCGTGTGAAGGAGGGCTTTATTTTCAAAATTAATGTACTTTTTCCCTAACATCTTCCTCAAAACTACTGTAATGCCTTCAAATTAATTTTCCATTCCAGCATTCTTCTTCACGTTCTAATCTTCTCTGGCGTCTGAATCATTATCAAAAAATTGACTTCTCTTTCTCCCTGTAGTCCTGTGAAAATATTTAAGAATCCCAGTCTATATAACTTGAATTATGATGGACAAGGTTTGCTGATTAAAACAAGGAAAAACAATTCAGTAAAGTGGCAGAGCTCACCATTCTCACTTCTGAGTGCACTGCTCAGTAGCTCTGTTCAATTTGTTGGAAAGATAAAATATATTTCCTAGCCCAGATCTTTCCTTATAAGTTCTGAGGGCAATTTGTTAGCAAAGAACTGCTCAGATTCATGAAAATATCTGAACACATTTATTAAATTGGCTTTAAAAAACCACCGGAAAAAAAAATTCTTATAACCTGGCTGTGTTCTAACCTCTGCTAATTCTGGGTTTGGCACTGCAAAACTCAGCTTTTGTTTATAGAAGAGTGAATTCCTGCCCTTTTTCACAAAGAAGAGAGAATAGTGATTTTTGCAGTGAATGTGAATATGTGTGGAGCACAGCCCAGTGTGTAGCATCTTCCAGTTTGCCTGACAGTTGACAGCAAAGATAACACTGTACAAATGTTTAATTTTAAACTTGGGGTTTGAACTGAAATCAAGTCCAACTGTTTGAATTTTCACAAATTGAAAGTAAAATGGCATTCAGAATTCAAAATCAGTGAAACAAAGATTACAGGCATAAGGGAGAACATTTCTGTGGTGAAGGCCTATATGTAAAAATATTCTCCTTTTTCAGTGGATTTGCATAAGTCAAACTCTGCAACGTTTAGTCTTTCAAAACATTATTTTCTTCTTTTCAGTGACAGGAAAAAAGCCCTGAAATGTAACTCTGCACCCAATGGTTTTGGGTAAGAGAATCTAAAGTGTGCCTATACAAGCATAAAGCAAGTCATTTAAATGCACTGTAGCACTTACATAAAAGCAACGAATTCAAGACTCCCTTTAGAGTGTGTGTGCTCCATATGACCACAAGAGTAGTTTGTAATTTGTTATTTAGCAGCATCTGAGAAGCAGACATTTACAAGGAGGTGGGAGCATAGAAAAACAAAATTGTAATTTGCTGAAAACTCAAAATATCTTGAAATAAAAACATTCCATATTGAAAATGCACCTTTTAAAAATATATGTTTATTTATAACTTCATTCCTAATTTAAAGAAAAAAAGTTTTAGCTATTAGATAGCAGGTTTGGGGTTTGGTTTTTTCTTTATTTTTCCAGTCACATTGCAGCATTTCTTTTGGCCTTTCTTCATAACTTTACATACATTAGAAATATGGGAAGGTCTAATTCTCAGTCCAAAATGTGAAACCTGCTTTGCCTGTACACCTGAGAAGATAAATTGTTGCTGAATTAAAATTTGGATTTGTGTAACATCAATGTATTACAGCAATACAAATGATGCACAGGGATAATGACACCTATTTAACTCCTTCAGTCTCACCAGGCTCTCCTATTCTTTATTATTGGCTGCATCTATAAATAAGTTAATGCACATCCAGTTTGCATGATCCACCTTGATCTGTGCAGCATCAAAATCCTGGGTTAATGAAATAGAAAAAAATACTAGCAACATTAGTAACAAAACAGCAATACATGGTCAACTCTGTTGATTAGATGTACAGATGCTATACATATATTAAAATCAGAAATTACGTAGCAGTTGGAAAAAGAAGGTTCCCTGTTTCACAAAAGGAAATTAAACACTCTTACAGCAGGTTATGTCATATTAGAGCAATTCATTTACACACATACTACAGTCTAAATTCTCTTTAATACAGAACCATTCTGTTCATTGATCAGATTTGGGTGAGTAATTGCCCTCCTCTCTCCGCTTGTCTATCTGTATTGTTGATCATATACACATTTTTTATCACTTTGGCAAACTTTCCCACCATTTACCACTTGTAAAATAATGACACAGTGCATTTCTGCATTCCAAAACTACAGGTCACTGTAGTGTCTGAGTGTGTACACATGACCTCAGAAACTCAGACATATTTTCTACATCTCCCACAATTAAAATAGTCTTCCAGGTTCTGGCTTTAAGCACCAAAAATTAATAAAATATTAATTAAACATCAGTGTTCAATGCATATTGAAATGATGCCAATAATTACATTGCTTTGGGAGTGCATTCAGAATGGAAATTATTATTGCAGATTTGTTTGAGAAATATACCCTGAGCCAGAAGCTGCAGACTTCATTTCACAAGTCTGTGAAAGTGTGTGATTTTATTTTTCCTCTCCCCACTCTCCCAAGAGTTCTCACTGTGCAGATCTCTGGGACATTTTTAACACAATATTATATTAATATGACAAAGTAACCTGTGTTGCAGAAAGACAATACAGCAATCCAGCACACAAGGCAAGATAATAAAATACAGAAAATAAACCAGCTGCTAACTTAGCAAAAAATCAAGTGACCATCCATGTATGGGTTTGCAGAAAAGAAAAACTGTGTACATTTTGCTTATATTTAATTTTGTCTTCTACAGTGTATATTAAAATAGCCCTTTACAGACTTCATTTCAAGGCTATAAGGAAATTTCAGGAGGTGGAAAGGAGATACTGTGCTATGTGTTCAAGAACAGAACAATGTAGGCAGTCTAGTGAGAAAAGAGTCTTTGAGTGGTGAGCTATATGATTTTAAAACCCTCTTCATACTTCATTTTACATATAAATTTTCTATTAGATAGTTAGTACAGAAAAAAAAAACCAAAAAAAAACCCACCATAAACTGAAATAATCCCAAGAATACTTTTTTGATTTTCCCCAGACAGCAGGCAGGAGTCCCAGTTCCACTACAGCCACTGAATTCCCATTCCTGACTACCTAAATGCATGGATTGAACTGGAAAAAATAATTCAAAACCTTATTTTCTCAAAATCTTCCCCTGAATGGTTTGGCAGGTTCCTGAAAGGCAAGAAATGAGGCTGAAACGTTTCTCAGATGCAAAGCCCTAAAGCAGGTAATGGATAAACCCCTCCTGCCAGGCTGGCTCTGCCAGGAGACTCCCCTGCCTCTTGCTCAGCAGCTGGGCTGGCAAAGGCAATGTGTCACTAGCTGTGACACGTCCCAGAGCAGGATGATTTCACTGGTTTGTCCCCTTGGGAATGCTGTCCCCTCATCCTTACCCAGGCATTGTCTGAGATAGTGCTAATAAGCACAACCAAAACCATGCCAAAGAAATATGAATAATTAAACACTGTGTAGAATGAAAATTCTCAGTTTCTTGCCCTGACCTCATTTAGATAATTAACACAGGCATGCATGGGTGGAGAAGAGCCACATTTTCAGACATCTCAGTCTTCAAAGAATATTGTCTGAATCTTCATTATCTTATAGCATTGTTTTCTTTTGTTTTACTTATTTCTAGTTGACTTTTCCAAAATTAAATTTATGATCTAATTTTCAGAGGTGACAAGGAATTAAAATGTGTGCTTTCAGTGGAGCTTTGAACACCTGGAACATCAATTTAATTTTGGCAAGAGGGGTTAGAACAATGATGCAGTGAAGAGAAACACAGGCAGTCTCCTTGAAGGAGCACCTTAGAATGAAAAGCACAGCTAATAACAAGGCATAAAACCAACACAATAAAGTTAACCTTGGGTGAGAAAAAAATGTTTTTATATTTTTACTGCTTGAAAAAAGACTGATCTTTTTCTTATCATTTTCTAAATTAAAATTTATTTCAAAAAAAGAATAGCAATAAAAATAAAATAATAAAACAGGTGATACTTGAGGGGAAAACAGTGTCAGTTTTGTCAATGATTTCAACAACTCCTTGTTTGGTCTTATTCTGCTATAGCTTTAGTCTCAACTAGATCTCAGACTGATCTTGAGCTGTGATGGAAACCTTGGTGCAGCAGGACCCACATATATTTACATTTTCAGAAGACTCATAATCATTCACTGGCTGTCCAATGTACATTGAGCCCTATGAAGGCTTATGTATTTTATTGATATTTTCTCTGGAAAAATGTGTAAAATATTAATATCTATACAGACAACTGACAATAATCTATTTTAAAATGAATCTAGTTATTGCTCCACTTGCTGTTGTCAAAACAAGAGAAGAAATTCTATGTTTATAACCCTTTTAACAATCTGTATTTTCCCTTCACAGAAGTCTTTCAGAAAAGCCAGCCTAACTATTGCAGAGGTGGATTTATAGGAGCAATGAAATTGTGAAATGGTGATTGTGTTTCCCTTCTTTTTGGCAGGTCCCTCAGTTAGCAGTATTTCAGTTCCTGCATTTTCCAGGAACACACTCAGCCTGGATTCACAGTGCAGTTCTACAGACAAACCACAGCCAGTTTATGAGGATTGAGAGGATCCACAAGAGGCCCTGGATCTGCAGACAGTCTGCAGTAGTTGTGGTCTAAACATGGTGGAAACTCAAAACCTGTAGATTAGGCCTCCAGACTAATAATTGTTTCTCTAGGCAGAAATGCATGAGTATTATTATACCTTTTTTTTTCTTTACTAACTCTTTTATTTTTCTTTACTAACAAGCTAAAAGAGGTAATTATTAAGACAAGTATAACTGTTCCCCTGGTTATAGAGCTAGTTGTTCAGTTTTCTTTCCTTGCTAAATAAGCACTTTCCTAAATAAGTTATGATGTTCTGATGGCTTCTGAAAAAAAACAAAAAAAGCATTTATGCTTTGACAACTATTCTGCACTTTAAAGCAAGGAAAGAAGGCTTAGAGTATTCTGCAATACTATTTTATTTTATTTTATTTTATTTTATTTTATTTTATTTTATTTTATTTTATTTTATTTTTTTATTTTTTCTTTTCTTTTCTTTTCTTTTCTTTTCTTTTCTTTTCTTTTCTTTTCTTTTCTTTTCTTTTCTTTTCTTTTTTTTACTATAAATTATATTTCTATAGATTTATATTTACTATAAATTCCTTACATTTTCTTAAGTTCTACATTACGTCCCAAAGAACTGTAACATGTTTACTTTTGAATAGCAATTTCAGTCTTAGATGTTATTGTTGCTATTTGTTATGCTCTCTGCAGTTTCCATATCTCAAAAACAACCTGAAAATGGGAATAAGTTGGCATTTAAGGGGACACAAACTACCTCCAGGAGCAGAGCCAGAACTGAGCCATATGGGATGACAATTTAAGCCATTCTTGGGTCGCCAGGTACCTTGAGGAACTTCTTACTTTCAGCACTAGGGGAATCAATCATATTGAATGCCTTGATATAAATCCCCCAGGGATTGCCTGAGCCAGCTCAGTTTCTGAGTCACTAATGACTCATAACGCTTTGTCAAAAAATTGCTCCCCAGCACTTCAGGTTCAAGTAGAGGGAATTCTGAACTCACACCTGTGCTCCATAGGGGGCCTCTAACAAAGCAAGGCAAGGTCTGCAGGCAGACACAGTACCTTTTATTCTACCACCTGGTGTGGCTGCAGAAATTAGACAGGCTTTCAGGCACATAGACCCTTTTTGAGGCCTGAAAGAACTTTAAAAAACTAGATACTAGTAGAGACCAATGACTCAGACTTTAGTTAGATATGTATCAATTAGACCAACTTTGAAAGAAAAGATAGTTGGTGACTGTGGAGTAGAGGAGATGTAATTAGAGGAAGGCAGAAGAGAGGCAGAGAGATGGTGAGGTTCTTTCAGCCTGGGGAAAAGAGAAAGAAAACTGTCCTGTGGAACATGGCAAAGAGAGGCAAAGGGGTAGAGAATTTACCTTAAAATCAGTATCTTCCTATAGAGCCCATGATTATTACGGGACATAAATTTTAGTTCTCAGCATCTCTTAAATATATTTTTTAGGTTTCTTTTCTTTTTTTCCATCAACTATAACTGTACTATAAAGGTGATATCATCTCAGCTTTACTGCTTCCTCACTACTACCTTCCTGATGGACCTGCCACCTTTGACATCTACAGCAAATTTGCACTGCAGCAAAGCAAGGAAGTAAAGACAATAATATAATAACTGAAAAGAATAATTGCCTGTAGTTGATAAAGGAAATAAAGGAAGGTTGATCATGCGATTTCCATTTGTCACATATTGATGCAAAATATAATGTTTTTTTTTTCCTTTTTTTTTCGTAAGGTTACCTGGTCTGGTTTAGAGGACAGACGAAGTTGTCAGTATTACCTGTACATAGATGGGACAGCAGAGACTCCCTCTTAAAAGCTCATGTATGTGCATAGTTGAAGGACAGGTTACATCTATATGTCTCTCTGCATCTGCCTTTTCTGGATTACTTTACAGCAAAGTTGCACTTATTTCTGTTCCAACATTGAAAACCTTTGTTCTGCTCAGTATCTATCATGTTCATGACATCCCAGATGTTCTTATTAGTTGTAGATCTGCACAGTTACTCAAACCAATTTCTATTTCTTCTCCATACCAATGCATTTAAATT